>JAENPR010000102.1:0-1404035 GCA_018135685.1 Themeda triandra | reverse complement strand
GTGTTTTGGTTGCTCGACAATAAACCTTGTACTGGAAGGTGCGTATATTTCTACTTTAAAATTGTCTAACCTTATTCTGCTTGTACCTTATTTTCAATTGTTGGTCTTTGAAAATCGCTCATTATTCTCTCCTTGTACTGTATTTCTTCTTAATGAAATGACACGCAAACTCATGAATGGGATTTAAGGTGTATGCCAGATAATGTTACCACATTTTCTAATCGATCCTAATCGCCATGGCACCGATCGCCTGACTAATCGTGATTAGTTGGACAACTTGATAACATTGATGCCAGATGCCGAATTGCCCATCAATCAATGTCAGAATTAATGTGGTCAGCATTTTTACTCAAATTAAGTGTCATTTAAAAGGAGCAAAACAGGATGAGTAAAAAAGGTTCCTAGCTGGACTTATATTTGCACAAGAGTGAACAAGGCTAGATGAATTATATTCCTCCTTGGAGGAAGTAATTCTGCTGTAATTATTTCACTGTTCTTTTTTTCTCTTCATTGCTATATCATTGCCTGCTGTACACAGTTGATTTGCTATGTATATGAACATAGACTTATCCTTTGCTTTACGTTACGTTATACATGCCCTCTGAAGTTTTTCACGCAACATGTTTGCATGCTTTGGATTTTTTTGGCTCAGAATTGGTATTAACTTATTCTCATATACTTCTTTCATATTTCAATAGCTTTACAGACTCATGTAATTCTTAAAGTTATCTATGCACTTTCTTGTCCTTCAAAGATTGTTTTACCTTCTTTCTTTTCTTGACAGAACATCAACTTGGTAAGGTGCATTGTGGACAATGTAATACACTGTTGATGTATCCTTTTGGGGCTCCTGCCGTTAAATGTTCCAACTGTCTTTTTGTCACTGAAATCGAGTAAGAACTACAACTTCCCACATAGTTTACTTGCTACATGTGTTTTGTTGTGCTAATATATTTGATGAAAAAATGTATATGCCATTGAAAAATGCATCACTCCCTTTTCTTCTAATGATACGCAGCTTTCCTGCGTATTTGAGAAAAAAAATGTCATTGAAACCCATCTAGTTTCATTATATAAAAAACTTAACAAAATTCCAAATTTAAAAACATAAAGGATACATATTTCCTTGGTAGATTTGACCATACCAAAGAATGACTCAAACAAAGAAGGCATTTGAACTTGGCAACCACATTCCACCAAATTAAATAGCCCCTAGCCCAAACGTGTATCTTATTGTATGCTGCTTCTGCCATACACCGGAGCGTGATTGCTGTTGAAGAGATTTGTTTTTTTGAAATAAATGTTGAAGAGGTTCACATGCATTCTTCTGCAATCCAGTCCAAAACTCCAGTCCAGTGGCATCAAACAAATATTCCTGCCTTTCCAGATCAACCAAACAAAATTTCCATTTGCGAGCCACCAACTTGTGAGTATCCACGTTGAATTGGGTATTTGGATGATCCAATCTGCCTAAAGTTGTTACCCTGTGTTTGGAATGTTTGTGAAACCAAACAAGCATTCAAGTTTTCTGCCATGCTCCAAATTTACTGAACCAAAGGACAACATACAACGAATTGCACACATTCAAGACCAGAGACCACTGACCACCAAATAATACATTTTCAGCCTTTCCGGCCCTCTTCAATAACTCTTTTTGGTAGATGCTATTCGTCATCAGAGAAAGTGTTAATCCTTGGTGGTAGTTTCAAATTGCTGACATGAAGAGAACTGTGAAGATCCTTTTGGGGACCAGCATCACTCTATTCTGATGTTGGGCTAAATGTAGGTAGTGTGTATGCTAGTGTGATGATTCAATCGACCTGTTAATGTTACCAATGGAAGATGTCACCCATCGTTGAACTGTGTTCAGTCAGTCGTGTCCTTTTTTTTTTTGTGGAAAATGCTTTGTACCATCTTGCTGTGCAATTAAAGGTGAGGCCTGGTCCCATTTGTCATCAGCTTTGGTTGTACCTTTGCAATCAACCAAGTTATCAAACTTAAAACCAAAAGCATAACGATAAATCAACAAACTTCTAAATAAACCTATCCATCACAGCACGTCTGAGAAAGATGTCTGTGCCTTTTCTGAATCATTGCCAACATGTGAACCTTCTGTCATCCCTTGTGATTTTTGGTAATCATGCTCTCCACTGATGAACCTGGAGCTCTCAAATTGTCTGCTGTGCTTCAACATTGTTAGCTTCAACTTTCACACTTTCCAAGTAGTAGTACCTCCATCATTTCGAAACGGGTGGACCAAAGGCCACTCGATCGCCTCTGTACTGTCAGTTGTTATTTATTTCTGCAAAGCTATTTTGCTGAGTACCAATGCACTGATGTATGCGATTTTGTTTCTCCAGGAACGTAATGTTCGGCCACGGATACTGATGGAACAGAGTGTTTCACCTGATCCGCAAGAGCTAGCCAGCTAGGTCAGGCTTTTAACAAGGGCCGGTCTTGGAACCTAGATGATAGTATCTGTAACTTCAGACGCTGCCATGGAAAACTCGCAAGTCATCCAACATGGATGATGGTGGAGCCTGTAGCTGTAACCTCAAATGGATTGATTGCTTCAGATACAGCCTGTAGTTTAGGGACGAAAAGGCGGATCTGGTGTGGCCAGGATGAACTGTGAAGCGAAAAGATTTAATCCTCCCGTAGCCTTTTCATAGGGAAGATGAACTACTCAACTGCTTAAGCTTGACTGTAACTGGAGCAGGGTTGAGCATGGCTGACGGTACGGTGGTCTCAGATGATGCTCACTATTTGTTGGGGAACGAGCAGGGTGCCCCTGTGCTTGGGTTGGTCTACGAACCGCAGAACAACCCACTTTACTTAATGTTTCAAAAAAAAAAAACCCACTTTACTTAGCGTTACATTTAAAGATGGCAGCGGGTCGGGTTTGAATCCAAAAAACCCATGGGTTTCATACCCAAAGGAGGTGGGTGCGGGTGTAGTTTTTGCCCCGTGGGTTTGCGTGGTTCGGGTACCGAGATGGGGGCGGGACGGTGCGGGTTTGAGGTCTCACCCGTGGGAACCCATTGGGGACCGTAGTGTGTGTCATGACAAAAAAAAGCCCATCAAGTGGTGGCCCATTTACATGTTTTTTTTTTTACTAAAAGAGACTGTGGGGGGAGATCGCCACAAATGCCATGATCATTTTCATTAATTTAAGGTAAAGGAAGTCTTACTTACAAAATTAACTAAAGGAGTCTAGCCAAACGTAGAAGGCTGACCTCGTGTCATCCCTAACGAAGAAGCTGCAAATTACATTGATATTTAAATTTACAGTAACCAAGTCGATGGAGAGGGGTCCCTTCTTTTGGAAGACTTTGTCATTCCTCATTTTCCAAAGTTCCCAAGCTGCTATCATGGTAGCTTCAATGAAACAAGGCATCAGGTTGGTGGCTCTTTCATGATTGATCCTGTTCCGAAGATCAAGGTTTAAATCCCAGTTAACACCAATACGCTGCCAGCACTCTTGGGCAAATGCACAATCAAAAACAGGTGTTGTATGGTCTCAAGCTCTCCAATTGCACATCACACAGTCTCCGGGTTCCTGGAACATTGAGATGCCGCTTTGCAGCATGTCCCTGGTGTTTAGACGGCCGACAAGGATCAGCCAAATGAAAAACTTGATCCTTGGGGTACACCTTGATTTCCAGATAATCTTGAACAAAGGGTGGACTCCATGCCTTTGAAAACTTCCTTATAGTATTTTTTAGAGGTGTAAGAGCTGCCCCAAATAGTCTTCCAGTTATCTGTATCAACTGGATCATATTCAATGTCCTGCAACTGGACTTGCAAGTCTTCGAGTTCTTGGAAGGCCTCGATTGAGAGTGGCAGCATAAAAATTGTGTCCGCATCTTCAAAGATTCATCATGTCCAGATCGAAATTCCATCGCTTGCAAAGAGGATAGTCTTGGATATTTGTGTGAGAGTACTTCATCAGTCCATAGGTCATCCCAAAAGCATACCGATGCACCATTGCCAATCTCACACCTTGCAATTCCTCTATATAAAATGTTCAACCTTAATATGTCCTTCCACCGTAAAGAGCCAACATCTGGCAAAGAACATGAGGCACCTTGTTGGTGTAGTACCCGCCCCAAACCATTCTCGACCCAAGGTATGTCGCTCTATTATAAAATTTATGTAGGTGTTTCATGAGAAGGGCATCATTTTGTAATCCGAGGTTTATGATCCCTAGGCCTCCTTTCTTTTGGGAGTTGAGCCACCGACTGTGCTACAAGGTTACCTCCTTTCTTTTTGCCGAATTGCCTCTCCATAGGCACCGTTTCCTTGCTCGTCAATGTTCTCAATTACTCCTTTTGGAAGCTTGATGGTACTCATAGCATAGGTGGTAATTGGTGTGATAGCCGAGTTAATCATTTCACCGCCACCGTATGACAAACAAGTAGAGCAAGCTGAAAGTCTTCTTTCCACTCGTCCATCATTGGAGTGAGATCTTCAATCCTTGGTTTGGTGGTTCCCAATGGCAAACCTAGGAAAGTGAATGGCATTTTTCCTATATCACACCCAAAAGTATTAGCTAGGATGACCATTTCTTCATGCCGAACATTGATTGATACATCTCGAGATTTGCATAGTTGACTCTTAAGCCAAAGGATTCAAAGAAACTGTATAGCATGGACTTGAGGAAGACTAATTGTCTAGCACGCTAGTAGCAATAATAGTGTGTCATCCGTATATTGCACTATGGGGAAGTCTTCCCAAAGTTGAGGCAAAGGTTGACACAACAGCATTTAATGATGCAAAGCATGATTGACCAATATCCGTAAGAGCTCAGCAGCAAGGACAAAGAGTAGTGGGGAGAGTGGGTCTCCCCGCCTCACTCCCCTCTTACACTTAAAGGATTTACCGTAAACTCCATTTAGCAAAGACTGATGAGGAGCCGTAACTCAAAATAGCTTGTATCCAAAGTATCCATCTATCGTGAACCCTGTGTGAGTCATCATGGTGATGATGGTGGAATGCTCTATCATGTCAAAGGCCTTCAAAGTCCAGCTTTTTAGTATGATCACTTTTCTCTTTGACTCGATGACACTGGTGTATATACTCATAACTCCATGCAAGGCAATCTTGTATTGTCCTTGTTTCGATGAACCCATATTGGTTCTTATGGACCAACCTCAGTATCTCCATCTCGTAATCTTTCAGCCAGATTTTGGTTATGAGCTTGAGTGAGATATTCATCGCAGATATTGGCCTATAATCATTAACTCGTTTCTGGGTATCTTTCTTTGGAACCAGGGTTATGAATGAGGTGTTTATGCTTTCAAGATTGACTGTTCCTTTACATGTTGACGTATATATACCCGTTAATGCCTCGACTCATAGTCTCGCCTCCAGGCTCAAGTAGTCGAACGTTGACTCGTCGTCCCGTCCCGGCCCTTTACCTCCGCTGCCCGCATCACTCTATCAAATAACGTGTTCCGTGGTTTTAACTTCTAACAATCACGAGCAACTGAGTGTCCAGCATGCATGTGTCGTATCATGGGTTTATGATAGAACCGCTCCGTACTTCTCTTCTAAAAATTGCACACATCTCAAAGCCTACAAATTAAATAAATTAATTATTTTCTTATTTCCACAACTAGGTCCCGCATGGGCCTAGCCCGGTGCCAGCCCACCCGAGCCTAATTAATCCCGATAGCCCATGCGACCATCCGCTCCTCCTATCCTCCTCCATTCCCATGTCGCCGAGGAAGGAAGCCGCGGAGCTTCCTTGCCGCCACGCACCGATCCGGATCCATCGATCCCCATGGCTATGGCTCCATGCACTGTCGCGCTGTTTCTTCCTATCACATTTATACTCCATACAGTATACAGATCCATCGAATCCGCCCGTACGATGATTAGGTGCATGTACGGATCCAAATCTCTCATTATGTACGACGTACGATTGATTATATTATATGATAATTAAATCGATGGGATAACATTTTTCACTACGTTGGGATGTTGATCGATCGGGATTATATATTTGCATATATAGGGAAAACGGATCGATAGTTTTCACCTCGCTTTCACTCCTATGGATTTTATCCAACATCTCGTGTTCATGCATGCGCTGAGATTAGTTGCAAGCCTACGTGTGCTATATCGGTCGTGGAGATAGAATTGAATCAGTGCTAGATATATTAGATCTGGTGCTTTCTGGCCAAATTTGATCCAGCCAGCATAACACGGCAACTGCAAGGGACTGGAGTGGGAGCACCGTATCAGCAGGGATCGGAGGGAGCAGACGTTCGTGGCAACCGGCGGCGTGAGAAGGGTAGGCGTGACTTTTCGGGTTGGGCATGGGCTGACTTGGATGGGCTGGGCCCATGCGGCACCTAGTTGCATAGATAACAAATAATAAGTAATAATAATTTATTAAACTGATCGCTTGACGTGCAAATTTTTTTAAAAAAGAGTACCGGAGCCGTTCTCGTATGTATATATCTGTTCGTCATGTGCGGCGGGCGAGCGGCCGGCGCTCCAGCCATGGGCGAGCGGCCGGCCATGGCGCGCTGCGCGGGCGGGCCAAGGGCGAGCAGCGGCGCTCGACGACGCGTGGCCATCGGCGCGGCCATCGGGCGTACATTCGCAGCAGCAATATGCCTTGGGACTTACGTACCAATCTGCCAAGAAACATACTTTCAGCTCCACCAAACAAGAGCATCATCGGTCGCACGGATCTGCCTGGACATCTTCACGGAGCAGACGTCCGACCGCCCTGCATCGAGCGTTGGCTCGCCGCCGGCCACCGCATGTGCTCAGTCTAAAAGCTGCCGCTCGGCGACGCCACGCTCGTGCCAAACGCACCCTGCATGCTCCCCGTGCTGCTGCAGCTCGTCTTCCACGCGCCCACGCCGTGGGACCTCTTGTCGTCGCCGCACGTGTGGCAGGCACTCCTATCTCAGCGGCTGCACGACGACAAGCGCCGAGCGGGACGAGGACGGCGAGCGTGTATCGGGCGCCGCGGTGCGTGCAGTCGCCGCGATCTGCTGCGCGAATGAGCCGGCGCCCGCGGCGCAGTTGCGCGACCCAGGCGACGGCGGCCGCTCCTCCGCGACCCGGGCAGCAACGCGCGGGCCCTGCCCCTCCCCATCCCGCGAAGGCGCTGCGCGGCCCCACCCCATCCCGGTCCGCGGCGCGACCCCGCGCCCTCTGGCGGCGAGGTGCTCCTCCAGCGCCGCGAGCTCGTCCTTCACCTACACCCGACCGGCGCCACGCGGCCCGCCCCGCCCTCCCCGAGCAGCACGGCAGCGCGGCACCCCCGTCGCCCCCACCTGAGAAGTGCGCGGCCTCGGCCCTTCCCCCACCGGCGCGGCCTCGTCTGTCCCATCCGCCGGCGGCACGGCCCCGTCCCGCGCCGGAGCAGCTGCCGCCGCGGCGCCCTTGCTTCCCCGTCCAGCAGCAGACGAGCGGCCAGCACGCA
The DNA here is from genome assembly GCA_018135685.1 of Themeda triandra. Lineage (NCBI taxonomy): Eukaryota > Viridiplantae > Streptophyta > Magnoliopsida > Poales > Poaceae > Themeda > Themeda triandra. The sequence goes on along the minus strand of JAENPR010000102.1, from coordinate 1,396,588 downwards.
GAGGAGGAAGACAACCGTCACGTAAGCAAAACCACCCTCCAATACCGATTAGGGGTTATTTAGACTATCTCCAACCTAAGAGCCCATTTTACACCCAAACTTATTTTAAAGTATTTTGCATGGTTCCCGTGAATAACCAGGGCATAGGCAAAGACAACACCGATTTTGGTCCTTGTGTTGTTAGAACCTAAATATAGGTCATCTCTTCTATCTCTCTCCTCCACTAAAATATTCACCGTGCGCCTGGGAAGGACACTGTCCATGGTCGGCCTCTTCTTTTGCCTTGGCTGTTGGAAACGGAACAATTTGAGTGCACGACTGATTCAGTGTGCATGACTGAAACCTTCAAATAGGTTGCATTTTTAGGTAAGTATTGTTGGAGATAGCCTAAGACCTATAATCAAACTTTAGTGGGGGCAACAAACGGTTTCGTAGTCCAGGATATTATGTTCACCGATGCTCATACTCTAAGGGCAAGTACATTGGCGTTGTCTTATAATTTGTCTCATATAGTGCCGCGTAATTTAAGACGATTCAATGTACTATATGTACAATGTATTGTTGTTTTAAGTTGCCTTATAGCAACTCGTAATTTCTTAATTTAGGGAGAGAGTAAAAATAGAATTGTGAGGTGCATGACAACAATAACTCATACAATGGTAAAATAGTTGTCTCATACTCCTAAATTTTAGCTCACGAGGTGGTTGTTTCGCGAAACAACTACCTCATTCTCTCTCACCTCTCTTTCCTCCACATCATCAAAAATCCTACGTGGCAACGCATTTGAGACGACGTATGAGACCGCTTACGTAGAACAATGTACCCGCCTCTAAGGGGGAATTTAGACTTTTTCCTTAAAAAAATATACTGATAGTATCTCTTTTTTCTGAAAAGGGGAAACTCATTCATTCATTGTAAACATAGCACAAAAATGGGACGCAACGAACCCCGTTCAAACTTTTGGAAATTCACTTGGATGTTACAGTGTTGAGAATGAGAATGTGCTAAAGCTTGACAAGAATAAAGGCTATATCTCCTGTAATCGATGCCTGTTTTGCAAACCTGTCTGCAACTCTTTGTCTCTCATCAGATCTCGAGTGGTACGGACTAATTCCTTCGTTGTGTAGCATCAATCAATGCCGCAATAAATCTTTATTCCGATCTTGAGTACTAACCTTCCTCGAGTAGAATCAGTTAGTGCCGCAAGTATGGGTCTAAAGAACTAATGGCTAGGTAGTAGCATTAGCTAACAGTCCAACACCTGATTAATGTTTGGAAGGTTGGTTAATGCTAGCAGTAAAACATGTTTTTCTGGTTTCAATGGGTCCATGAAGGTATGGCAACCAGAAAGAGAGCGCTAAAGCACAAGCTGGTGGTACTATGTAAACAACAGAAAAAAATGTTTTATAATGGTGGAGTTTTGTGCGTTAATGAATCTTCATCATCACTTGGGCAGTTGACACAACAAGGCGGGGGCCAATGCCCCCACCCCACCCCGCAAACAGGGCAAGCAAGGGCCACGCAACTAACTAACATTTTGCTCTAACAGTGTTTTGAGCACGCAAGATAATAGCGACTATAAGCCTGCTAAGAAGTGGATGAGAAAATCGAGAAAGAGAAAAAGTGAGAACTAGACACAAAGAGAAAAGGCAGACTAGACACAAGAACTAAGAAACTTTGTAATGCATATAAGTGGATCATTTATTAATTGTGAAGTGATAACCACTATATAAGTGGGCTGAGAGAAGGCTATGAAACCCTACTGGTCCTACCAGGAGATGCTAGAACCCTCTTCAATATAAAAGGTTTGTTTAGAACTTTCTCTGACTCCGGTGGCTTACATGTCAACTTTGCCACATCTTTTCTAGTGCCCATCAATATGAGCAATGAGAGAGCTACCCATCTAGCAAACACTTTTGGCTGCCAAGTAGGTAGCATGCCATTTACTTATTTGGGACTACCTTTGGGTACCACAAAACCTTCTGTCGCTGGATATGCCCCTCTAGTCAGTAAAGTTGAGAAAAGACTCACAGGTATCAGCAAGCTCCTTTCTTATAATGGTAGACTCATCCTGGTTAACTCAGTTTTCTCTGCTTTGCCCACTTTTTACATGTGTTGCTCCGAAGTTGCCACCACAAAAGTTATCAACCGATTGACAAGGCAAGGAAAGCCTACCTATGGAACAAAGGAGAAATGAATTATAGAGGCAAAGCCCCGGTAGCATGGGAAGAGGCATGTAAATCCAAGAAGCAAGGTCGCTTAGGAATGAAAGCATCTAGGCCCTTTGATGTGGGTTTCGATGATTGATGACAATATAGATTACTATGACTAACGTGTGTTTTGCGTAAACAATGGGAGTTAGGTCATGGTAATGGAATCTCGAGGCAATTGGTTGTCATGCCCTCTTATCGATAGAAATCGCTTCGGTTTTCAAAGGATGGACGACAAGGTTAAGGACGGTTAGCTCCGATTGTCGATGGTGTTGAGAGACATCGGATTAGTCGTTAGGACTTTGTTTTTCTCCTTTGGCCGTACTATTAAGGGGGTGCAAATGGGTAGCTTGACCTAGTTGAGTCTCGGGTTTAGGTGTGGTGCACACTGGTGAAATCTTAGGGCTAGGAAGTTACTAGAGAGCCCGAGATTGTTTGAAGTCGTCGCCGTTTTCAAAGGATCGCCGATCGAGTGAAAACGGAGCTTCAACAGCGCCGGACGCGCCCGGCCGTGGGCGTCGGACGCGTCCGGCGCACGGTGAACTCTTCGTCGGTTCGTCTGAGGGGCGGACGCGCGGTCCCGCGTCCGGCTCGGGCCGGACGCGGACCGAAGGAGCGGCCTTGGGACAAAGTGCGCTCCGGACGCGCCGGATTGGACCGCGCGGACGCGTCCGGCGTGTGCGCGACGCGACCGAAACTTTCGGAGCCGGCCTTTGGGACAAAGCGCACTCCGGACGCGCTCCGGACTCGGCGCCGACGCGTCCGGCGTGTGCACCGTAGCTCAACGGCTAGCCGACCGTTTGAATCCTTTTAAGCGCCGGACGCGTCCGGCGGAGGGCCGGACGCGTCCGGCGCTTTCGATCGAGCCGAATTGCGGGTAACGGTTGGATTTCAGCCTTGGCTATAAATACAACCACACCCTCCATTTCGAGTCTCTTGCTCATTTGTTCACCGGTAGACACCTTGTGAGAGCAAGAGAGTTGCAAGAGCCTCATGACTTGAAGAGATTTGAGAATCCATGAGTTCATGAGCGATCGAGAGTAGCTAGTGTGCATCCACTCTTCTCCCTAGACTTTGCGAGGTCAAGTGAGAGTTTGTGCTTGTTACTCTTGGTGATCGCCATCACCTAGACGGCTTGGTGGTGATTGGAGCTTGGTGATCATCCGGCGGTGCTTGTGGATGACCCAACTCATCTTGTGAGCGGTTCTTGGCGATTCACCGCGTCGAGCGACGAAGAATCAGCCCTAGAGAGCACTTGGTCCTTGCGAGGATCAAGGGGGAGCTACACCCTTGTGCGGGTGCTCCAACGAGGACTAGTGGAGAGTGGCGACTCTCCGATACCTCGGAAAAAGATCGCCGTGTTCCTTGTCCCCTTAATTTCCGCATTTATTTTCTAGCACTTACATTCTTGCAATTACTTTCATAGAATTGCCATGCTAGAATAGGATTGGAACTTAGGGTGCAAAACTCTAGTTGATCGATTGTCTAGGAACACACATAGGCACAAAGGGGTGAATCATGGGCTAGTAGGTTTAATTCCGCAAGAATTTTTAGAATTAGCCCAATTCACCCCCTCTTGGGCATCTTGATCCTTTCAAGTGGTATCGTGAGCCGGTTTGCTCTAAATTAGGCTTAACCGCCTAGAGTAAAGATGTCCCATGGGGATGGACCTCCTCCCATGTTCGAGGGAGACGATTTTCCTTATTGGAAGATTCGCATGGAAGCACATTTAGAAGCGATAGATGTTGGATGCTTCCGTGCCGCTTCTCAAGGACTCCCAAAACCCAAGGATTCAGCTAACCTTGTCGGTGAAGAGGCTAACTATGAGAAGTGGAATGCAAAGGCAAGGAACGCTATATTCCGCGGTCTTTGCAAGGATGTGTTCAATCGCGTCGGAACCACAAGGACGCCCATGCACTATGGTCCGACCTTGTGCGCTCCATGAGGGAACTAAGAGTGAGCGTGAGGAACGCTATCATCTTGTTATGCGCAAGTTAAATTCTTTTGAGATGAAAGCTAATAAAAGTGCTAATGAGATGTATTCCCGTTTGAACACTATTGTAGAGGAACTCAACGGCCTTGGACTCAATCAAATGTCGCCATCCGATGTTGCAAGAAAGATCCTATGTGTCCTCCCCATTGAGAAATATGGGCACATTGTCACCGTGCTTCACCAAGGTGATCTTTCCAATGCTACACCAACTCAAATATTGGGAAAGATCAATGCTCATGAGATGTATATGCATCTCACCCCCGAGGATGGCTCATCATCCAAGAAGAAAGACTTGGCCCTCAATGCAAGTCACTCAAGAAAAGGCAAGGCCAAGGCAACTCATGATGATTCTAGTGATGCTGAAATTGATGATGTGAGTCTTGCTCTCATGGTGAAGAAGACCACCAAGATGTTGAAGAAGCTCAACAAGAATGGTGTCAAGTTTGATGGCAAGAAGAAGAAGTTCTTCACAAGTAGCAAAAGGAAGCCCATCTCCGAAATGGAGTGCTTCAACCGCCGCAAGACTCGGACATCTAGCTCATCAATGTCCTGAGCCTCCAAGAGACAAGAAGTACAAGAAGAAGAAGGGCAAGGACAAGAAGGATGACTCAAGTGATGATGAAGAAAAAGAAAAGAAGAAGAAAGACAAGCATCACAAGAAGAAGGAAGAAAAGAAAGAGCATCACAAGAAGAAGGATGGAAAGGCCTATATTGTTGGTGATTGGCTCACCGATATTGAATCCTCTTGTGGGTCATCCGATGAGGAAAGTGATGATGAAGGTGTTGCTTTGCTATTGGCATTGGATCTTCACCACCTCCACAAATCTTGCCATCATCATCTACTCCATCCCACTTTTGCCTTATGGCTAAGAGTGAAAAGAAGGTACATTCTAAACATGGTGATAGTGATGATAGTGGGAGTGAAAGTGATAGTGATGATGAGTATGAGTCACCTACCTATGATGAGCTTGTCAAATTGCTTAGAAAGTACTCAAAAACCATCATTAAGACTAGAGGAAGATGTGATGAGTTTGATAGTGAAAATACCTCTTCTAGAAAAGATGGAAGCTATGCAAAAAACTAGTGATGAGCTTAGAGATCAAAATGAAATCATGTCCTCTAAACTCAAGGAACTCAAAGCTTCTTCAAAAGAGCTTAAAGTTGAAAATGAGAACCTTGAGAAGAAGCATGATGAGCTCAAATCTAGTTATAGCTCTCTAAAAGAGGAGTACACAACTATTAAAGTTGATCATGGGAATCTAGCGATTGCTTATGAGCTTCTTACCGAAACACATGAGGCTACTAACAATGTTGCTAAGAATGATGTAGCTACATCATGTGATGAGATCATTGAGCAAGGTGCTAGCAAAGCAAAGGCAAGTCAAGGGTGGTGACCGAACACTATGATGACTATGTCAAGATAAAGAATGAAAATGAACAGCTCAAGAAAGACCTTGAACGAGCAAAAATCAGTCACACCGTCACTATTGAAGATGAGGGACTAGCACTTGAGAATGAGAAGCTCAAAGAAGAGAACAAAAGACTCCACTTTGAGATGTCATGCTTGAAGCAATCAACAAATGAGTCACTTCTAGAAGAGAACAAGAAGCTCAAGCAAGAGAAAGAACACCTCAAGATTGGACTGAGCAAGTTTGCAAAAGGAAAGTCACTTCAAAGTGAGCTCTTGATGAACACCGTGATGAAGACCGATAGAAGTGGCATTGGGTTCAAGTCACATCAAGAGAAGCAACATCAAGCAAAGCAAGCAAGTCAACAAAAGCAAAAGCCAAAGCCAAAGCCAAAGAGATGTTTTGAGTGTGGACAAGAAGGTCACTTTGCTCATGAGTGTGAAACTCCACCACCACAACCCTTGCCCAAGCATGCTAGACCCTTTGCATACAATGCTCATTATGTGGTTAGAAAGGATTCAAAAGGACAAGTGAATGTCACCTTCTTAGGTCCCCCCAATAAGAATAGGCCTAAGCAAATTTGGGTTGCAAAGTCTCTAGTAGAGAAAGTCAAGGGCCCTCAACAAGTTTGGGTCCCTAAACCTCAAGCTTGATCTCTTGTGTGTAGGTGAACTACAGGACCGGTGGAAGTCATTGGGTTATTGATAGTGGCCGCACTCAACATATGACCGGTGAACCTCGTATGTTTGCCTCACTAGATGAAGGGGAGCAAAATCAAGATAGGATCACATTTGGTGATAATTCAAAGGGCAAAGTCAAGGGTTTGGGCAAAGTTGCAATATCAAATGATCACTCTTTGTCAAATGTGCTTTATGTTAAACCATTGAGCTTCAACTTGCCGTCGTGGGTCAATTGTGTGATCTTGGATTCAAATGCTTGTTTGATGAGAAGGAAGTGATAGTGTCAAAGAAAGAAGACTCAACCGTGATATTCAAAGGCTTTAGATACAACAATCTCTATCTAGTGGATTTCACCTCCGAAGATGCAAATCTGAATGTTTGTTTGCTGTCCAAGACTTCACTTGGGTGGTTGTGGCATAGGAGGCTAGCACATGTTGGGATGAGTACACTCAAGAAGCTTTTGAAGAAAGAGTTAGTGAGGGGCTTGAAAGATGTTAAATTTGAAAAGGACAAACCTTGTAGTGCATGTCAAGCCTAAGGCAAGCAAGTTGCAAACACTCATCCAACCAAAACTTTTCTATCAACTTCAAGAGTGCTAGAGTTGCTGCATATGGATCTATTTGGACCAACTACGTACAAGAGTCTTGGTGGGAAACTCCATTGTCTAGTGATTGTTGATGACTTCTCAAGATACACATGGACCTTCTTTCTTCATGACAAATCCGAAGCTACTCCTTGCTTCAAGAAGTTTGCAATTGATGTCAAGATCAAGAAAATTAGAAGTGACAATGGCAAAGAATTTGACAACACCAACATTGAAGCTTATTGTGATGAAGTTGGGATGAAACATGAAGTCTCATCCACCTACACACCTCATCAAAATGGCATAGTTGAGAGGAAGAACCGGACCTTAATCACTCTAGCAAGAACAATGCTTGATGAGTACAACACCCCGTAGAACTTGTGGGTCAAGCTATCAACACAAGATGCTATGCATCAAATCGGTTATATCTTCATAAGTTTCATGGCAAGACCCCTATGAACTACTCAATGGGAAGAAGCCTGGACGCCTCCTACTTCCGGGTGTTTGGTTGCAAATGCTACATCTACAAGAAAAGGCAACACCTAGGGAAGTTTCAAAGACGTTGTGATATTGGTTTTCTTGTTGGTTACTCATCAAAATCCAAAGCATATCGAGTATTCAACCATGCCACTGGTTTGGTAGAAGAAACATATGATGTGGAGTTTGATGAATCTAACGGCTCCCAAGGAGCAATTGAGAATCTTGATGATGTAGGTGATGAACCATTGAGGGAAGCAATGAAGAGCATGCCGGTGGGAGACATCAAGCCTAAAGAAGATGATGATGAAGTGCAAGTCATTGACAAGCCTTTCTCTTCTTCAAGTGTGCCTCAAGATGACAAGGAAAAAGATGGGATGACTGAAAATGAAGACACTCATGTTTCCCATGAACAAAGAGAGGCACAAGCTCAAGATGTTGATGCTCCTCAACCTACTCCTCAAGTGGTTGAAAAGAGAATTCCCAAACTCCACGATCATCCACAAGATCAAATCATAGGGAGTCCATCAAGGGGTGTAATGACTCGATCTCAAAGACTTGCTAGCTTTGCCGAACATCACTCGTTTGTTTCTTGTGTTGAGCCAAAGGATGTAGGTGAAGCTCTTCAAGATCCGGATTGGGTGAATGCCATGCATGAAGAATTGAACAACTTCACCCGCAACAAGGTTTGGACACTTGAAGAGCGTCCCAAAAATGCAAGAATCATAGGTACCAAGTGGGTGTTCCGCAACAAGCAAGATGACCAAGGCAATGTTGTGAGAAACAAGGCAAGGCTCGTGGCAAAGGGGTTCTCTCAAGTTGAAGGCCTAGATATTGGAGAGACCTTTGCACCGGTTGCAAGACTTGAAGCCATCCGTATCCTCCTTGCATATGCTTCACACCATGAAATGAAACTATTTCAAATGGATGTGAAGAGTGCATTTCTTAATGGTTTCATTAATGAGCTTGTTTATGTTGATCAACCTCCCGGGTTCGAAGACCCTAGCTGTCCTAATCATGTTTTCAGGTTGTCCAAGGCACTTTATGGGCTCAAGCAAGCCCCTAGAGCATGGTATGAGCGCCTTAGGGACTTCCTCATTGAGAAGGGGTTCACCATCGGGAAGGTTGACACCACACTCTTCACCAAGAAGCTTAATGGAGAGATCTTCATTTGTCAAGTATATGTTGATGATATCATCTTCGGCTCAACAAATGAAGAAGAATGCAAGAAGTTTGGTGACATGATGTCAAGAGTTCGAGATGTCTATGATTGGTGAGCTCAACTTCTTCCTTGGTTTTCAAATCAAGCAAATGAAGGAAGGGACCTTCATATCTCAAGAGAAGTACACCAAGGACCTCCTCAAGAGGTTTGATATGAAGGATTGCAAGCCAATCAACACACCTATGGCATCTAATGGGCATCTCGACCTTGATGTGGAAGGTAACTCTGTGGATCAAACTCTTTACCGCTCTATGATCGGTAGCTTGTTGTATCTCACCGCATCTAGGCACGACATCATGTTTAGTGTGTGTATGTGTGCTCGTTTTCAAGCCGATCCTAAGGAAGCTCACCGAGTGTCTTTGTCAAGAGGATCCTTAGGTACTTGCAGCTCACCCCAAGCATTGGTCTATGGTATCCCAAAGGAGCAAGATTCCAACTTGTTGGCTATTCCGATTCGGATTATGCCGGTTGCAAAATTGATAGAAAAAGCACATCCGGAGGGTGCCATTTGCTTGGGAGGTCACTTGTCTCTTGGTCATCAAAGAAGCGAACAGTGTTGCTCTATCCACAAAAAGGCGTAGTATATAGCAGCAGGGGCTTGTTGTGCACAAATCTTGTATATGAAGCAAACCCTCCTTGACTACGGTGTGAATCTTGGTGAAGTGACTCTATTGTGCGACAATGAGAGTGCGGTAAAGATTGCCAACAACCCGGTTCAACACTCTCGCACAAAGCATATAGATATCCGCCACCACTTTCTTAGGGATCATGTCTCTAAAAAGGATATATCTCTAGAAGGTGTGAGAAGTGAGGATCAATTAGCGGATATCTTCACAAAGCCATTGGATGAATCAACCTTTTGTAGGTTAAGGAATGAGCTAAATATCCTTGACCTAAGCAACTTCACAAGGAAGAGGTGAAAGGTGTTGTCGGTTGCATTGCATTGTTTATAAAGCACGTCTAAATTTCTGTAATGCATATAGGGCTTGTCTAACATGGTTAAGATAACACTCTTTGGAGGTGTGAAGAAGCTTACCCTTGGTTCAAACCTGACAAGCCACCTAGATTCAATTTCCAGTAATTTTGATTTGCTTGTGTGTTGCTCTTCGTTTCTTTTCGTTTATCTTTTGAGCAACCTCTCGTGTTCGTCCATGAATTGAGAAAGCTTTTTGATGCTTTTATTGGTTTAAAAAACTCAAGCTCATGGCCATACGTTGTTCCTCGCTCGTGTTTGTTGCTTATTCTCGAAAATTATTATAAGCCTATGGCAAACTATTTGAAAACCGAGTGTTTGAGAGTGAGGATCTCATATTGGCTCCAAACTGTGTTTAGTTGTCTCTTCAAAAGTTTGGAAAGCAATTGGGAGCAGGTGCCGCGAAGAAAGGCTTCATTTCAGCTCTTCATAGAGCGCCGGACGCACCTTCAAGACTCGGCGGACGCGTCCGGCGCCTTATGAAGAATCGGCGCAGAAGAAGCCAGCTGATCAAGACTGGCCGGACGCTCAACAGTGTATCGCCCGCGTCCTGCGACCGCGTCTGCAGCGCGTCCGGCGAGATTGACCTGAGCAGAAAATTTTCTGATGTCTCTGGTCGGCGTCCGGCGGAGCCCCGGACTCACCCCGGACGCGTCCGGCGCGAAGTGGAAGAGCGTGAAGAAAATCGGTTCATTTATTCTGACGTGTGGGGCCATCCTATTCCTTTCTCACTATCTTTCGGCCCGCGGCCTTCTTCTTCTTTCCGCAGCCGTACGCTGCCGCCTCGCGCCCTAATCCGCCACCGTGTCGTGCCGCCCAGCGCCGCCTTGCTCTTCCTCCTTTGCGCGTGCATCCGCCAGCACTAGCCACCGCCGTGTGCCATCCCGGCCGCCGCATTCTTCTTCCATTCGTGCGCGCCATCCAGCAGACCGAGCTCGCCGCCATAAACCGCCATTGCCGCCGCTCAAAGCTCCTCATCTTCACCGGCAAGTAGTCGTGCTCCGTCCGTGGCGTGCGCTCGTGGCCTTCTCCTTCGTGATTGCTCGCCGGCGGCGTCATTCATGAACAGGGAGGACAATCCAGGGTAAGATGCCACCCCGCACTCAAGGTGTTCGGTGAAATGCCTGAACCACCTTCTGATCACTGTTTTGTCAATCTCTTGACATAATATTTCTACAGTGACTCCATCTTTCACCGAGGGTGCCCTACACTGTCGTCTTCTCATCTATTCACAGGAGTTGGTCGTGTCATAGGTATATTGCCATATTCTATCTAAACACTTACCTAATGCTATGCTTCCAATAGGGTTACTCACCTCTAGAAGATGCTTATGGTTATGTATTCCCTCTATTCCATTTCTTGCAGCGAGCTGGTCAATTGGTGGCAGAGGCAGCTAACTCTAGGCCAAGCCTAGGAGTATGGTTTGAGGCCAAGCCTCACAAGTGGCAGTTCATCTTCTTGTTTGTTTGATCAAGGACAGTTTGAAACATGCCAAGGTGCAAGAATTCAGGCAGGGGTTCAGGGGGAGATGATGATCCAAATAGAAGACCAAATCTTCCTAAGATGATTGAGAAAGCAAAGGGTAAGAAAGTATTGACCATCAGGAAAAGGAAGAGGCAGCCACCAGATGCTCAGGCAGCAGCAGAGCGTGCCGAGAGGAGAGCTCGCAGGGGTGCGTGCATTCCGATACAAGAACCCGGATCGCCAGGCTACGGGAGGGAGAGGCGAGAGGCCCCGAGGCGAGGGAGACCACTCTTGAGCAGCAGGATCTTTCTCCTTTACGACGGTCCTCCCGTGTCGACTCTCCAAAGAAGAAAATGGCTCGGCGAGCCACAGGAGTCAGTCCTTCTTCTACTCCACGAGGTATCCCAGCGGGGGCCCTACGGGACCTAGACGAGTACGGGGAGCTTTTGACAAAATGAGTGCCAAGAAGATTCAGGCTATTAGGCGGTGGACATAAACACCGGTTTCCACCTTCCGAGAGAGAGCCGGTGCACCTTATTACACAGCTTTGCACAAGTCCCTAGTTGAGGCATACAGGCGAAATCGAAGATCACCAAGCAAATGACAAGGATAGCCGACTCTTTCTCCCATGTGTTGGGCCAGCCTTCGAGAGTATTTGGGTGCACGGCCCGTGCATGATTGATCTAATCGGAAGATCTCGGATATATTCCGTGAATGGGTGTTAGAGTTCTATGCTACACCGTGGATTGCTCCAAATCATTCACTCATTTCATACACCATTCGTGGTCGGAGAGACGAACTTGTCCAGGTGAGGAAGCCAGAACTTCTTGGGATTTCGGAGAGCGCCCATCAAGCCGCATGCCGTGCTTTCCAGAATTGAGCCACCCCGCCGTGCACGGGGAGGAGTAGTGCCACCTCCCGAGATCATGAGAGAGGTCTTTGGACCTAACTTTGGTGCGGGGTCGAGTAGGACACCACAGGATGAGCTACGCCTTGCTCGAGTCCTTGATCGATTCGAGGTACACAATTCTTGCTAGGCCCGGGTTCGGAACGGGTTCACTAGGCTCCAAGGCGGTGGGTAGTGTCACATCTTGTGAGGAAGATTCCTTTTGACATCTCGGGATTTGATTCTTTGTGATATGGAGGATGTTATCTATGGGAGCTTCACCAAACACCGGCTAATGCACTATGCTCATTGGATCACCTGGCTCATCTATAGAAATGGTGATCTTCCAGACTCGATCAGAAAGGAATATGAAGATCCGCTGAATTATGAGGTGTTTGGCTCCTATGATGCTTCACAGATTGTCAGAGTCACCGCAGATGCTCCTCCAGTCATTCCTCGCCATGGAGATCCAGTTACAGAGACAGGAGCTGAGCAGGATGCTAGAATTGAGCAGCTAGCAGCAGATGAAGAAGCAGAGCTTGCAGAAGCTGAGGCAGCAGGATATGAGATCACTACCTTAGACTCTGAGGATGATGAGGAGTACTACATTCCAGTTCGTCCTCCCCTCGTCGCATGATGCGAGGCAGGCGTTCAGGAGCAGCCATTGAGCGCTTGACTCGTACTTGACAGTTGGCTGCCAACCGGGAGCGTGCCGAGGAGCGGCATGAGATTGCTCTAGCCGAGATACAAGCTCGCCGGGATGCACAAGCATCGGCTACAGCAGCAGCGGCACCTCGCAGACTATGACTTTGATTGCTTCACTATTTCAGTAGACAGGTGCCACAGTACCTCGGGAATTCTTCCCTCGGCTCCGAGTCGGCCAACGGACGGACTTTGGGAGTAGGACCTTCTCGGATGCCGATCACGAGTGCCGCTTACCGGCTTCGTGCATAGCACCTTCTTCTCCGAAAGGTTCGGTGTCCCCGGTTTTCCACGGATCTCCACCGGCTTCTCACCCGTTGGCTCTCATCCGTTATTCACTCCCGAGACTCGGTGCGGCCCATCATCGGGCTTCCTACGGTGCACTCACAGGAAAGCGACACCCGAGTATATGAGACAGCCTATTCAAGATGACTCGCAACCTCGCGAAGCGCAGATTCCTCCGGATGTGCACCGGCACATCGTGCACCATACCTTCCTCGGGCTTCTACGATCCTCTTCCTACTACGAGGCAAAGCACCACGGTGGCTCCTACTCTTCCACTTGCTGCACCGTCCGAGCCACGGTGGTCGCCGAGAGATAGCTCCAAATCACGGTGCCGACTACGAGACACGGCGACGATTCACGGTGTCGGTTGAGCGCACCCGGACCACTTCTCCGCCGGCACCACGCCGGAGGGTCGCGGGCTCCTGTCACTCGGTCCCCAAAGCGAGCTCGATGACAGCCCGAGATGATGCTACGGCGTTCGTCATTGCTCCACATGCTCGTGAGACCGGCTCGTCTCGCTCCTTCCACCCTCGGCCTTAGGTTTTGGTCCTTGATGCCAAAGGGGGAGAGTTGGGAGTATGTAGACTTAGGGGGAGCTCTTAGCTTGGGATTTGGTTCTTTTGATTGATACATTTGCATGCATCATGTTTACTTTATGCATTGTATGATTTGTGTGAGGTACTTTCAATCGCAGTGACATATGCTCTTCGGTTTGGTATCACCTTCTATGTCACCTGGCTCTTTGCTCATATGTGCTTGGCTTCCGCGGTTTACTCTGATTCCATATGAGCTATGCTTTTGTCTTGTGCTAACTCGTTTTTGCAGATTATATGTGCACAGATCTTTTGGCTTGATGTCACATGAGTCATTCTAATCTTTGCTCTTATTGTCAAAGGCTCATGTGAATCAAGCATGCTTGAAAACCTCAACTAAACTCTTCATACTCCGTGAGGTTGTCATCAATCACCAAAAAGGGGAGATTGAAAGCATCTAGGCCCTTTGATGTGGGTTTCGATGATTGATGACAATATAGATTACTATGACTAACGTGTGTTTTGCAGAAACAATGGGAGTTAGGTCATGGTAATGGAATCTCAGGCAATTGGTTGTCATGCCCTCTTATCGATAGAAATCGTTTCGGTTTTCAAAGGATGGACGACAAGGTTAAGGACGGTTAGCTCCGATTGTCGATGGTGTTGAGAGACATCGGATTAGTCGTTAGGACTTTGTTTTTCTCCTTTGGCCGTACTATTAAGGGGGGTGCAAATGGGTAGCTTGACCTAGTTGAGTCTCGGGTTTAGGTGTGGTGCACACTGGTGAAATCTTAGCGCTAGGAAGTTACTAGAGAGCCCTGAGATTGTTTGAAGTCGTCGCCGTTTTCAAAGGATCGCTGATCGAGTGAAAACGGGAGCTTCAACAGGCGCCGGACGCGCCAGCCGTGGGCGCGGACGCGTCCGCGCACGGTGAACTCTTTTCGCTGGTGCGCTCGAGGGCGGACGCGCGTCCCGCGTCCGGCGCTCGGCCGGACGCGGTCCGAAACTTTCGGAGCCGGCCTTGGGACAAAGTGCGCTCCGGACGCGCTCCGGACTCGGCGCGGACGCGTCCGGCGTGTGCACTGTAGCTCAACGGCTAGCTGACCGTTTGAATCCTTTTAAGCGCCGGAGCGTCCGGCGGTAGGGGCGCGGACGCGTCCGGCGCTCGATCGAAGCGGAATTATGGGGTAACGGTTGGATTTCAGCCTTGGCTATAAATACAACCACACCCTCCATTTCGAGTCTCTTGCTCATTTGTTCACCGGTAGACACCTTGTGAGAGCGGGAGAGTTGCAAGAGCCTCATGACTTGAAGAGATTTGAGAATCCATGAGTTCATGAGCGATCGAGAGTAGCTAGTGTGCATCCACTCTTCTCCCTAGACTTTGCGAGGTCAAGTGAGAGTTTGTGCTTGTTACTCTTGGTGATCGCCATCACCTAGACGGCTTGGTGGTGATTGGAGCTTGGTGATCATCCGGCGGTGCTTGTGGATGACCCAACTCATCTTGTGAGCGGTTCTTGGCGATTCACCGTGTCGGGTACCTAGATTAGGGGGTCCTAAATCAGGTACGTTAGAGGAAAATAACCCAACCCATCCTACCTCTAAATCTCCCAAGAATTAACCAGAGAAACCCCAATCCGCCTCACACTGGGCTGGCCCATACCGTGCCCGCAAGGCCTCGAAACTCCCAAACTCGAGCGAACCGCTCACCCGCTCGACAGGAAATACGGAAACCGCTCGAGCGAACGGCCGCTCGAGACGACGACGGAAACCGCTCGAGCGGCATCCGCTCAAGCGGACGGAAACCGCTGAGCGGCATCCGCCGAGCGGGACGGAGAACGCTCGAGCGGGCGCCCGCTCGAGCGGGCCTACAATCATTGCCCATCCATATCCGCACGTGGCTTCGGACTTGAACAGTATCACATATCATCCACTCCGCCTAACATCATGGCTACGAACCCATAACAAGGACATACGCCGGTCAAATCTATCATTACACGGCCCGTCCCCGGATTCCAGGACGATAGAAGCCACCGCGCGCCCCCCCCGCTAAGACCGAGCTATCAATATCACCTTTTCGCCAACTCTCGTGCGGAAGACCCATGAGGTCCGAGACAAAGATATTGTCCAAACGACTCGGCGGCTCGATCTTGGGACTCGAGGCGCCCGGTCAAACGACTCGAGCCACTGCAGGGCCATACCGTGCACTGTGCCACGTACGGCGCTTCTCTTCGAACACCGTCCATGCCACCAACTACGTCGTATTGTCCCATCGCCCGGACCACGGTCCTCTCGAGGCGGCCTCCAACCACTCGAGGAGTGACGGCGGACGCGACTTCGCATGGAGCGCACGGCGTTCCCGTCTTTCCCACCTCGATGACCTTACCGCGGGGTTCCGGACGCATGTGCTCGACTACGCCCACGCCATGCCTCGATTACGTCGGCCCACGACCGAGGAGGACAAGCGGGCCATCACCGACCATGCCGCTGTGCTCGAGCCCGACCGAGCGAAGCGTCTGAGCCTCGACGACTTGACACGGCGTATGTAGCTCGACGTCACGCAACGACAGCCCTATCTACTCTGTACTCCTGAGCCTCCTCTTGGCCTATAAAAGGGGACGCCAGGGCCTAGTTTAAAGGGAGGTTTTTTTTTGGGGGAGAGGACGACAACACTTTGCTCCTTCACTCACGACACACCCACACACGCACGTTAAGTCTCAGGACTCGCTTGTATTCACCCCTGTACGAGCACCCCGGTGCAAGATAACACGAAACTCACTCCTCTGCTGGACGTAGGGCATTCTTTGCCTGAACCAGGATAAACGATTGTGTCCATCTTGCATCACCATCCGGATTAGGGAGCACGCATAGAAATTTACTCGTTGGTGCAATACCCCCCGGGGTACGAAACACCGACAGTTGGCGCGCCAGGTAGGGGGACTGCGTGTTCTTACCCGACTCCCGCCATTTTTCGGATGGCATCACCCGTTCCAACGCTCCCGTTCGCTACGGTGATCCGGTTCGGGAGCCTAGAGTTCGTGTCGCTCGGCCCCCGGCCACGACATGGTTCTACTCTCGATCGGAGAACCAGGAGCCGGACGCTCATCAGCACCGCGCGCTGGTGGGGTCGCGCGCCGGCCGCGCCACCACGGCTCGCCACCACGTCGCCGACGCCACCAGCATCGCCATCACGGCCAGCAAGCACAGAGCCTTGAGCACCCTGCTCGTGTGCCCTCCCAGCCGGATGCCGCAACGCACCCAGCCGAGGTGCCAAGTATACGGCGGGAGGTGCCACATGGACAGGGAGTCCTTGACGTGGACCCTAGCTTCACGTTTGCCATGCGCTCGTCAAGAGAGCCCGGCGTAGCGCCTCGAGCGCGCGCACGGCCGATGTCGCCCAACCTCCTGCCGCACGGGATCTACCGAGCTCATCGCAGGCTCCCGTTTGGGCTCACCAACGCCGCCACCACGATTACCAGCGAGATCCAGTCAGCCATGGGACCGCGAGAGGAGAGCCCCCCCCCTCCCCGCGTGCCACCATGGACTTGGAGATTGTATGGCCGGCGCGCAAACCATGGATTTAACAGCACCCGGCTCGCAACGCCGCAACACGGTCGGGGATATGCGCCGCCGGATCGAGGAGGAGAGCACGGGGAGGCCCCGGACGCCGTCCGGCGCTAGCCCGACTCCGATAACTCGCACTGGGGTGCTATGACCCGGACGCGAGTGTTTTCATCTCAACAACGACGTCCCGTCGGATGACGAGACCCGGAGATGACGCCGCCATGGCCGTCCCCGCAGCCAACCGGGCAGGTGACCCCGCGGGTCGGAACATCGGCGGCCGCAGCCCCGCAGTGATCGAGCCGCGGGGACCACCGCCACGAGCGCAAGACAATCGACGACCCGAAGGCGATGCTCAAGCGGCACAATGGGCTCGGCTCGGGAAATCGAGGCCAAGATGGATGAGGAACGCGCAGAGTGCCGGAACCGCTCAAGCGCGCGCTGAGCGGGAACCATCCACCCCCTCCTCGAGCTCTTGGCGCTCGAGGAAAGGCACGGAAGTCTTCAACCGCATCGTCAACGACGGCGGCCCGAGCGCCACCCGAGCCGCCCATTTCCCGAGCAAGCCGGGAATGTACTTGCGGCAGCTATGCTGCTGCGGGACATGCCGGCACCCTCGAATCCCCACGCCTTACGGATACGGGACGAGATCCAGGGGCTCCTCCAAGTCGCCGCCGTCCGGCGGGCGAGAGCTCGGCCTCGAGGCGCGTGAGGCGGCCCCCGAACAACCACGGCACGAGCGGGAGGGTTCCGTCCACCGGGAGGCACCCCCTCGAGGTGGTAGAACACCCGCTCGAGAACGCATCCTCGACAACCGTGCACCTCCGGATGCGCGTCATGACATCAACGACAACCGACGACGCAAGGCCGCGGGTGCCGAGGACCGTGGCTACAAGGCCCATCGAGGGGGACGCTACGACAGCGACGAGGATCGGCAGTTTCTCGAACCACCAGGCCCTCGGGTCTTCAGTCGAGCCATCCGCAACACGCCGTTGCCAAACCCGTTTCGACCCCCCACGAGCGTGGTCAAGTACAACGGGGAGACCAAGCCGAGCTCGGCCGGGCCGACTTCCGGCCGGCCCGCACCGGGAGGAGCACGAGAGGATAAGGCGATCATACGCCAACTCCCGCCGTTTCTCTCGACACCGCTCGACGGTGGCTCGAGGAACTCCCCCCATCGATCCACGATTGGGCCGACTTGGTCCGCATTTTCGAGGAACTTCAAGGGCACGTACGTCCGACTCCGGCAACTCGTGGGATCTCCGAAATTGCAAGCGAATACCACGGAATCTCTCCGGGATTTTGCTCGACGTTTCTCCAAGCCGCGTACCGAGCTACCGCACATCCCGCACCACGACGTCATCCCGGCGTTTGTCTCGTGCACCACGTGCAAAGAGCTCGTGCGAGAGCTCGGCGCAACCGCCCAAAGACGGTGAACGAGCTCATGGACGTTGTCGCCGACTATGCCGCCGGCGACGAGGCCGTGGGAGCCTTCTTTGGTGGGGCTGGAAACAAGCCCGCACCGCCCCCAGGGGGCGGTGAGGGATCGAGCAAGACCCAGAAGAAGAACGGGAAGAAGAAGAAGGGCAACCAAAGAAGGCAAGCGCGGTCCGTGGAAGACGAGGTGGCCGCAGCCCGAGCGCAAGAAGCCTAGACCCCCACCGGATGGGGCGTCTTCGATAAGATGCTAAAACAGCCCCGCCCATACCACAAGGAGCCGGTCAAACATAACCTCGAGGACCGCCGCATGCTTCGAGGTTACTTCAAGAAATTTGGCATTGACAAGGACGATGGCAAGAAGGATAAGGGTGGCGAGGATCGGGCCAACGACGATGACGATGGTGGGTATCCGCCCATCACCGAGTGCTACATGATCTACGGCGGCCCGACCACCCAGATGACACGCCGAGAGCGGAAGGCCGAGCGCAGGGGAGGTTTTTGCCATAAAACCCGCCACGCCTCAATTCCTCGACGGTCGGATGCTCCCATCACGTTCAACCGTGATGATCATCCGACCACGTCACCAACCCCGGCTCGTACCCTCTCGTCGTCGCCCCAATCATCCTCAACGCCGCTTCACCAAAGTTCTCATGGATGGAGGCAAAGCGGCCTCAACATCATCTACATGGAGACCCTCACGTTGCTCGGCCTCACAAAAGCGAGACCTCCGGCCCGAGCGCGGGGCTTCCATGGGGTGGTCCCGGAAGAAAGCACTCACGATCGGCCGCATCGACCTCCCCGTTGTCTTTGGGACGCGCTCGAACTTCCGTCGAGAGGTCCTAACTTTCGACGTACCCACATTCGAGGACGTACCACGCTATCTTGGGCAGCCATGCTATACCAAATTCATGGCGATCCCCAACTACGCCTACCTCAAGCTCAAGATGCCGGGACCAAAAGGAGTCATTACCATCGGCTCCACGTACGAGCACGCCTACCACCGCGACGTGGAGTGCGTCGAGAACGGGGAGTCGTTGGCAAACGTGCTAGGAACATCTCAAGACCTAGCCATGATGCTCGACCACATGGCGCCCGAGGCCTCTCCCCAACGCCCAAGCGACAGCCGGCAACTTCGACCCCGCCGACGACACCAAGAAGATCCCGCTCGATCCGAGCTCCTCGGGGAAAAGACGTTGACCATCGCCGCCACCCTCGACAAAGCAAATAGGAAGCGGTGCTCGTCGACTTTCTCCGCGCAAACGCCGACATGTTTGCGTGGAGTCCCTCGGATATGCCTCGGCATACCAAGGGATGTCGCCGAGCACGCCTTGAGATCCGTCCGGTTCGAGGCCTGTCAAACAACGCCGCGCCGCTTCGACGAGGAGAAGCGTAGGATCATCCGCGAGGAGGTTGAGAAGCTCGAGAAGGCCGGATTCATCAAGGAGGTACATCATCCCGAGTGGTTAGCTAATCCCGTATTAGTAGAGAAAAAGAATGGGAAAATGAGGATGTGTGTAGATTACACTAGTTTAAATAAAGCATGTCCCAAAGTCCCATTTCCTTTACCTCGAATAGATCAAATCGTTGATTCCACTCGCGGGTTGTGAAGTACTTTCTTTCCTCGACGCCTACTCGGCTACCACCAAATCAAAATGAAGGAGTCCGACCAGCTCGCGACTTCATTCATCACCCCCATGGGCATGTATTGTTATGTCACAATGCCTTTCGGCCTTCGAAACGCCGGGGCAACTTACCAGCGCTGCATGCTCCGTGTCTTCGAAAAACACATAGGAGAAACCGTCGAGGCCTACGTCGATGACATCGTTGTCAAGACTCGAAAAGTAGAAAACCTTGTCGAGGACCTCAAGTTGACGTTTGGATGCCTCCGGGCTAAGAACATCAAGTTGAATCCCGAGAAGTGTGTCTTCGGCGTGCCCCGAGGCATGTTGTTAGGGTATATTGTCTCCCAGCGCGGCATCGAGGCCAACCCTGAGAAGGTCGCGGCCATCATGAGAATGGGGCCGATCAAAGACCTGAAAGGGGTGCAAAAGATCACTGGGTGCCTAGCCGCGCTCGCCGGTTCATTGCGCGTTTAGGAGAGAAAGCCTTGCCCCTATACCGGCTCCTCGTAAAAGCCGAGCACTTTGCGTGGACGCCCGAAGCGAAGAGGCCCTCTCAAAGCCGAAGAGCATGCTCACATCTCCCCCGTACTCGTGCCACCTCGGCCGCTCGAGACGATGAACCCGCCGAGTCCCTCCTCCTCTATGTTGCCGCAACTACTCGGTGGTCGCACGGTCATAGTGGTCGAGAGGCGGGAAGAAGGACATGCGCTCCCCGTCCGGCGGCCGGTGTATTTCATCGCCGAGGTGCTCTCGTACGCCAAAATCCGATACCCTCATATCCAAAAGTTGCTCTACTCGATCGTGATCACGCGACGAAAACTCCAAAGACTACTTCCTTAGCCACCCTAAGGTGACGAGTGTCATCGTTCCCGCTCGGGGAAATCATTCGAACCGGAAGTAGTGGGTCGAATCGCTAAGTGGTCGGCCGAGCTCATGGGCGAGGCCATCACTTATGCCCCACGAAAAGCTATCAAATCCCAAGTGCTGGCCGACTTTGTGGCAGAATGGACCGACGTCCAACTCCCCCGATCTGATTCAAGGCTGAACCGTGGATCATGTATTTCGACGGGTCGCTCATGAAAACAGAGCGGCGCGGGCCTACTCTTCATCTCACCACTTGGAGAGCACATACGCTACGTGCCGCGCATCCACTTTGCCGCCTCGAACAACATGGCGAATATGAGGCGCTCGTTCGGGGTTGCGTATCGCCATCGAGCTCGGGATTCGACGCCTCGACGCCGAGGCGACTCACAACCGGTCATCGACCCGGTGACGAAAGCCTCGAGCTGCCACGACGAAAAGATGGAAGCATATTGCAATGAGGTGCGCAAATTGGAAGCAAACTTTCATGGCCTCGAGCTCAACCATATTCCGAGACGCTTCAATGAAGCGGCGGATGAGCTAGCCAAGATCGCGTCAACTCGAGCCCCGCTCCCCCCTAACGTCTTCTCGAAAGATCTTCACGAGCCGTCCGTGAAATGGGACTCGGGGCCGGGGACGGGACCAAATTGCCGAGCCGGCTCCCACAACCAAGCCCCCTCGTCGGGGCCACGATCATGGAGATAGACCAAGACGCAAGCCCACCACCTGATTGGCGTGCACCGTTCCTCGAGTACCTCACTCGAGGAGATGGCTAGCTCGTCGAGCCAAAACTTACGTCCTTTACGGAGACGACAGAGAGCTCTATCGCCGGAGCCCAACTGGCGTACTCCAACGGTGCATCTCGATCGAGGAAGGCGGGGAAGCCGCTCCGAGACATGCACTCGGGGCTTGTGGCCACCATGCCGCACCAAGAACCCTTGTCGGGAACGCATTCCGCCGGGGCTTTTATCGGCCCACCGCCGTTGCCGATGCCACCAAGCTGGTTCGAGCCAGTGTGAGGGATGCCAATTCTACGCCAAACAAACGCATCTTCCAAAGACACGCACTCCGCATGATCCCCCTCACGTGGCCGTTTGCGGTCCGGGGGCTCGATCCGGTCGGACCCCTCAAAAAGACAACGGGAGGCCACACCCACTTACTCGTAGCTATCGATAAGTTCACCAAGTGGATCGAGGCCAAGCCCATCACTAACATCCGCTCGGAGCGAGCGGTCGAGTTCTTCACTGACCTCATCCATCGCTTCGGAGTCCCTAACGTCATCATCACTGACAATGGCACCCAGTTCACAGGCAAAAGGTTCTTGGACTTCTGCGATCGGAATCACATCCGTGTGAACTGGTCGGCGGTCGCCTATCCTCGAACTAACGGCCAAGTCGAGCGCGCAAATGGCATGATCTTGCAAGGACTAAAGCCAAGAATCTTCAAACGCTTGAACAAACACGGCAACAAGTGGGTGACCGAACTCCCGTCCCGTCTGTGGAGTCTCGGACGACCGAAAGTCGAGCCACCGGGTTCACCCCGTTCTTTTGGTCTATGGGTCCGAGGCCATCCTCCCCACCGACCTCGAGTACGGGTCCCCGACTCAAGACCTACAATGAGCGAGACTAATCGGAGAGGCTAGCAAACGCCATCGACCAAGCGAGAGGAGGCTCGAGACACGGCGCTCCTACACTCGCGCGCTATCAGCAAAAGCTACGGCAGTACCACGAGAAGAACGTGCGCAGAAGGGATTTCAACGTCGGCGACCTCGTGCTCCGTCGACGCCAAGATAACAAGGGGCGCCACAAGCTCACTCCTCCTTGGGAAGGTCCGTTCATCGTGGTCAAGGTGTTGAAACCGGGACGTACAAGTTAGCCGACGGAAAAGGCTCGACCCTCACCAACGCGTGGAACATCGAACGCCTACGTCGCTTTTTCCCCTAGGCCTCGATGCCTTGTACATATTTCGTTTAAATTATACCGTTGGTATGAATAAATAAGTCGGTTTCTTACTTTTTGTTCATACGCAAGGTGGGCTCGACTTTGTTTCCACAAAGTCAAGCCCCTCGGCTAGACCGTGGGGGTAACCCCCCGAAGTCCTTGAAAAAAATGCCCCTAGTTTTTTCGAAAACGATGCTCGGCGTAATTTTTCCCTTCCTCGCCTCGAAATTTTTCGTAAGCTAAGTGTTTGTGTCACCTCGAGCTCATCGAGCCGGGCGATCGAGCGAAGGCTTCCCACGCTTCCGAGCTACGGAACCCCAACTCATCCCCTCTCGAAGCGGTTCGAGCACGGCGCCAACACTCGCTAAAACAAAGTAAAGGCGGAAGTGGACAATGATGTCGAGCGCAAAGAAAAACCGAGCATAACGATTCAAGTTATAAGCGTCAAGATTTTTTAGGCCACTTAGGCCATTCCACGACCGGAATATTTTTCTTACAAGGGCCTTGTTGCCCGATTTCGGCTCGCAGCCGGCTAGAACTACTCAACGACAGGCGGGAGGACTTCTCGCGGCGAGATCATCTCCAAGACGCGCGCCGGCTCCTTCCGCTCGGCCTTGAGCTGCTCGATCCGGGGTTGACCCTCCTTCTTGCTCGCCCTCGACGTAAGCAAAGCCGCTCGCTACGGCCTCCATCCCGCACGGGCCTCCTCCTCGACACGGCGAATCCCGAGTAGAAGATGGCCATCGTCCGGCGCGCAAAAAAGATGAGGGCGTCCGGACACGGCCCCGCGAGAGAAGCGCCGAACTCGACGACTCGGTTGGCGTACCCACGGCCGGCGTCCGGCCCTCGACGTCCACCACGGGCGCGAAGCCCCGCTTGGCGCGAGGGTGTCGATGGCGCCGGTGATGCGGGCCTTGGACGAAACCTCGCCATCAAGCAACGCCTCGGGTCGCCTTGCGTCCTCACGCGCGCCCGCCAGTCCGCCTCCAAACCCGAAAAAGATGACAAGAATCAAGTACTTAATCAGGTACTCGAGCAACCCGTATAAGTCACGCACAAAAAAGGACTAAAGGACTCGAGCACTTACGGGTGCAGCGGGTCGAGAGCCCTTGCTCGCGTTCGAGCGCCCGCGCGAGCTCAGTCTCCTTTCTCCGGAAGGCGCGCTCGATGTCGCGTTTCTCCATGCGCAGCTCCTCACAGGCTTTGCCGGCGCCATGGAGGGCGAGGTCCTTCTCCGTCATCTCCTGACGGAGGTTGACCGGTTCCGTCTGGAAACCGCTCGCCCGCTCCTTCTCCGCCTCGAGCGCACTCGAGAGAGCCTCCTTCTCGCGGCCTCCCGGTGACCGTTGCGGAGCTCCTTCACATAGGCCTCGACGCCGGCCTTGTCCTTTTGGAGCTGCTCCATGTCCCGGCACTTGGCCTTGTAGCCCCGCAGCCGTGGCCGCATCCTTCTTGAGCCGCTCGAAAGCCGCATGCAACCGCACGAACTTCCCACGAGCGTCTCGGCCTCTGCGCGGCTTGAGCAAGCTTCGCCCGCACTGCTGGCCGCGCCGCGCCGGCCTCTGCGCCACTCGAGCGAGCTCGTCTTGGGCTTTCTTGGCGTCCTCTTTGGCGGCGACCAAGGCGGCGTTGGCCTCTCGAAGAAGCCGAGCAAAGCGGTGCCGCTCGCCCTCGGCCTCCGCCCCCATCCGCACGTATCGCCGGATCTCGTGCTCGCTCTCTTGGGTAGCGAGGATGTGTGTCGATTTGGCATATGAGCGGCTTTGCGTCGTCCCGAACCATGAAGGGGAAACATTAGGTCATAATCACGATAAACCAAAAAAGGGCAATGAGAGGTACTCACGAAAGAAGCCGGGGCATGTCCTCGAAACGAGCGACGGGCGGTCTTCAAAGCGTTCTCAAGCCATTGCCGGCGTTCCTCGGCCTCCGTATACGCCTCGAGCTCCTTCTGGTCGTTCATCACGATCGGAGGAGCCTCGTGGTCAACGAGGTCGGGGAGCACCGGCGCGGCCTTTGCCATATGGGGAACTCCTCCCGCATCTCCTTATCGACGGAGGAGTGGAGTCTCCTCACCGCCTCCAAATCAACGCCCGCCGTTACCACCCGCTCCGCCAAAGATGTCGGGCGTTGCGGGCCGGCTCCCGAGGAGGAAGACGCCTCCCGGGCAAGCACCCGCGCCTCGACCCGCCTCCGCTCCTCGATGGAAACATCGGTGGGCTCGGTGGGCCCGAGACCGACCGCCCGCATGTGGCCGTCGATAATGGCCGCCGCCGCCCGCTTTCCTTTGGGCTTCCTCCCATTGGTCGGCGTCGGTCATGGCCTCGAACCTCACCTCGCCCGTTTTCGAGTCGCACGAGGTAGGGCACCAACTCCCCCCGGTATGGAGGTTGCGGCGGCGCCGATATGGCTGCGAGATGGCGCTCCCTCGCCGCCCGACGCTCGTCGCGCCCGTAGCGGTGAGCTGCTCCGATCGCGCCCGCTTGCGGCCCGCCGCTCCTCCGGCTCGCCCGCTCCTCCACTCGCGGGCCGACGTTCCTCGACGCTCGCGGCGGCGGGGCCGCGCCGCCGGCCCCGCCGCGCTTCCACCGCCGCTCCTCCGCCCTCTCCTCCTCTTGCATGACGGCGGGGTGCTCCTCGAGCGCACCCTCTCGAGCGGCGGCTTGGGCGTCCCCCTCCTCGGCCGATGCCCGGGGCGCGAGGACTCGGCCTCCATATCCCGAGGAGGGGTTGAGGCCCGGCTCGGGCCGAGGCTCGACACCGGGCCCGCCTCCCGCATCGCCACGTCTCCCACCGGCCGATCGGCGGGCCGCCGACGTCTCCTCCTCCTCCGTCTCCCCGTGCTCCTCCTCGAGCCGGCGCGCAGCCGACCGGGAAGACTTGGCGCCCGAGCTCGGACTCTCATCCTCAAGCGTGACGGGCTGCGCTCCGATCCGGCCTCGTCGCCGGGATAAAGGCCGCCGGCTCGGCGCCATCGCCCTTGGTCGCCCGCCGCCGCGTCACCCGGGCCGCGCTGACGACGTCGGGGTCTCGAGCGGAAGGGTAGTCGGGGCCGTGGCGGTGGTGGCGCTCTCCTCCCCGTGGCCTTGGTCACGGCCCCGGACTCCGCACGAGACGCGGCGGCCGTCGGCCTCCCACGCCTAAGTGCATCCTTGGCCCGCTCTAACCAAATGGGAGTAGAGGGAGGGAGAGTCACTCCACCCGGCATCGACGGGTGCCGCTCGATCCACCCACGCTCCTCGGCCTCTTAACGGGCACCATGGAGGGGAGGGGCGCCAACGTCTGAAGGGAACGCTTAGTCCCGGAAGAAAGAGAAAAACAAAAATCATTATGACCGAGCATTCGCACACCGACAACAAAAAAAAAAAAAAAAGCGGAATAAAGGGTGGGTCGACCAAAGACTTACCCCGCGAGACGAGACAAAGACCCGGTCCGAACCGGTCGGCTTGCTCGCGCTCGAGGGCTTCCGGCCACAGCGCTCCCCTCGAATCACTCGAGGGCTTGGGGATCTCGAGCCCACCACCCGTGCCGCTCGGGGGCTTCGAGACCAGAGCCGACTCCTTGACCGGCGCAGGTACAGTGTCCCTCACGGGGCCCTGGGACCTGCCGGTTGAGGATCGCTCAGCCCGACGGTCGCTAGAGGGAGGCCGGCGCTGCTCGACGGGCTGCGCAGGACTTGAAGAGCGCACATTCGCAGCCTCCTGCTGCCGGGTGTGCGCGCCCGATGAAGAAGGGCGGTGGCGGGAGGAGGATTCCCGCCGCGTCGGAGACGGCGCCCGCCGCGCCGGAGACATCGCCCGACCGCCATGGCTAGAGGGACGGGGCGACTCCTCCCGCCGCCCCGCTTGAGCCGGCGACGACGAGCGGGTACGGCGGCTAGAGTGCTGAGAAGCCCCACCCCGTTGCCCTGCTGGGGCCGGCGACGGCGCTCGAGCGCTGCGGCTCGACGACCCCTCCTGCTGACCCGCTCGAACAAGCGACGAGTCGTCGCGCAGAAGGCCTGGCGCCAACGTCGGCTCCTGCACGCGAGAGCGGGCAAGCGTCAGGGCTCGAGCGACGACAGCGTCACCACTGTCGGCCGCTTCATCATCATCGTCGTCATCGTCCTCCCCCTCGTCCTCGTCAGACGACTCGAGACTGGGGGTCCAGTCGGTCGGGTCTGCCGCCAGGCGTATTTCACGTTCCCGGCGGCGCCTAGCCTGACGCTTTTGCTTCTCCTCTAGCGCAAGGGCTTTCTGCGCCTTCTCCTCCCTTCTCGAGACCACGGCGGTATGTGCTCGCTCACCCCTCAAGCGTCTTACCTCGCGGTCGGGCGCGTCCTCCTTCACCGGAGGCCTTGACTCCGCGTGGTCGATGATGTTCGGAAAGAAAACGAGATCTCAATAAAGGCCGCTCGAGCAAAGAATACGACAAAGAGACGGTCTCGAGAGAACTTACATAGCCCACGGGTTGTGCTCCGGGCGCATGCGGAAGATGCCGACTTGGTCCTCGTTGAAGTTCCTCCCCGCGTTAATCGCGTCGCGCACCCGGGCCACGATCATGGCGACCGGGAGGGGCTCGTCTGACATCCTGCTGGCCTCGAGCGCCATAGGATCGGCGTCCTCCGTCATCCGGTCGATCCGCGGGGCGCTCGCGAGCGGAAGCACCCGACGGCTGTGGAACTCGGCGACCACGTGCGAGATGTTGAAGAAGAAGTTGCCGGACCTCTTGTTGCGGAGGCTTGCAATGGCGTCGAGCAGGGGGTCTAGGCGTGGCCGGCGTGCCGCCGGCTGGCCGTGCGCCCAATTGAAGCCAGGCTCGGTGAGCACAGCGCCGGTGTACTCCGGGAAAAGGCCCCCCTCGTTGCGGAGGTAGAACCATTCTCGATCCCAGTTGGCATTGTTCGACGACCACGTACCGGGCAACCAGCAGTCCTTCCTCTTCAGCCCGAGCGAGCAGGAACCCGCTCGAACATAGCGGCGGATCTTCTGCTGCACCGCCTTCTCCTCTTCTTCCTCCTCCTCCGTTTCCTCCTCATTCTCCTCCTCGTTCTCCTCCCCCTCCTCCTCGTCATCAGCGTCACCGACGTCGTCGACGGCCTTTCTGTTCTTCACCGCCTTGGTGAAGAGCGTCGCCTTGAAGACGTGGGTAAACAAATCCCACTGCGGCGCCATCCCCAAATATCCCTCGCACACGGCGGCATAGGTAGCCGCGAGCGAGATGGAGTTGGGGTTGAAATGCTGGAGCTCGACCCCAAAATGATGGGGAAGCGCCCGCATAAAGCGGCTCGGCCGCGCCCCAAGCCCCGCCGGTGGAACCCGATGAAGCTCGGGACATAGCCCCGCGGGGGTTGGGCTCAAGGTCGTTGACGTTCGGCACCCTCCACTCCGGCAGCCCTCCAGCCGGATTGGGCGGAAGTAACCCGCCGTTCACCAGGTTGAGCAGCATCCCCTCGGTCACCGTGGACCGAGGCCATGGGAGCGCGTCGGCCATCACCACCGGCACGGAAGGCTTGGCGGCGCCCTTGCCCTTGCCCTTGCCGCTGGTGCCCTGGCCGGAGCTCTGGCCCGTCTTCTTGGATGTCCTCCCCATGGCGGTAACGGAAGCAGAACGGGGAAAACGACGGCGGCGGCGCGTAGGCGCGGTGGCGCTAGGAGCGGTGGCGCGAGAGAATGTGTACGATCGGGTGAGAACGGCGCGACGGTCACCGGCGGCGGCGGCAATTGCGAGAGAATGGCGGCGGCAATGATTGAATCTACGACGTAGCGCAACCACGGCATAGGCGGCGAGGAAGGCAAGATTGCGGGGAAGAAGAACCGGGAGCTGCTCCTCTATATTTATAGAGCCCAAGATGATCCGCGTGAACCACGTTCAACGGCCCGGGATTACGCCATCCAACGGCCGCGCGCACCCGGCGGACTCGACGAAAAACGGTAACCGCATTAAATGCCCTGACAAACCGTCACCTACTTTTTAGGCGCACACGACGCAAGGTGGAGCGGAACCGTCGCCAAGCCACGATCGCCGCGATGCGCCGGTTTCCGCCTAAAAAGGCGCGCCGCTTGCAACGGACAAACGCGCATCAAATGGGCGCGATGACGGACGTCTCGACGACGGTCCCTTACACGGTAAGAAACCCGGGGACCCCGGTCCCACAAACAAGTCTCGAGGGAGCGGAGGCTGACCCACGGACGGGTTCGAACAGCCGCCCTCGAGCACCCGAGTCAGGGGCGCCTATGGGAAGGAACCCTCGAAAGGTTCTGCTCGAGAACGAACCCTCGAACCCAGATGGCGTGTCCAAGGCGGGGCACTAGGTTTCCAAGAGATCCCGCCGACGGGAGGCACTCGAGCCGCCGGTCCCCTCGAACGGGGCCGGTCCTCTGGAAACTAAGCGCCCTGCTCTAATGAGAGCGCCCCCGGGCCACGAAGCCGTCTCCCCTCGAAAGGAGACGAGCTCTCACTTGGACTACCCGCCATCGCTCACAGGAGGCATGGCGCTCGCTCGGCCGCGAGTAGTGTTAGACCTCTCACCACTTGGATCTCGATCCAAGAGATCCAACGAACTGGATCACGACTCCAGCTCGGCCATTCGGGGCTCGGGGGCTCGAGTCACACAAACCACCTCCCTCGACACGGAGGAGCGGGAAAACTCGGAGGCTCGAACGGTTGAACGAAATCTTCGCCTCGAGATGCTACGACTCCAGTTAATAACTTTCTTGCCCAAGACCGTTCATCTCAAAGCCCCCGCAGGGAATGCCTCACTCCTCCGGGCCTCGGGAACCCCGCGGACGCCGCGCGCCCCCACGGAGAAAAGAACAAAATGACTTCTCGAAATACCGACAATAATCCCAACTCTAGGTACTTCAACTCCACTACATGATCCCTTGTTTAAAGTTTCACAATCAAACAAGGGCTCGGGGCTACCGTCGGGTACCTAGATTAGGGGTCCTAAATCAGGTACGTTAGAGGAAAATAACCCAACCCATCCTACCTCTAAATCTCCCAAGAATTAACCGAGAAACCCCAATCCGCCTCACCGGGCCGGCCCGGTACACTGCCCGCAAGGCCTCGAAACTCCCAAACTCGAGCAAGCAACCGCTCACCCGCTCGACAGGGAAATACGGAAACCGCTCGAGCGAACGGCTGCTCGAGACGACGACGGAAACCGCTCGAGCGGCATCCGCTCAAGCGGGACGGAAACCGCTCGAGCGGCATCCGCTCGAGCGGGACGGAGAACGCGAGCGGCGCCCGCCGAGCGGGCCTACAATCATTGCCCATCCATATCCGCACGTGGCTTCGGGACTTGAACGATCACATATCATCCACTCCGCCTAACATCATGGCTACGAACCCATAACAGCGGACATACGCCGGTCAAATCTATCATTACACGGCCCGTCCCCGGATTCCGGACGATAGAAGCCACCGCGCCCCCGCCCCGCTAAGACCGAGCTATCAATATCACCTTTTCGCCAACTCTCGTGCGGAAGACCCATGAGGTCCGAGACAAAGATACGTCCAAACGACTGCGGCGGCTCGATCTTGGGACTCGAGGGCGCCCGGTCAAACGACTCGAGCCACCGCGGGCCATACCGTGCACCGTGCCACGTACGGCGCTTCTCTTCGAACACCGTCCATGCCACCAACTACGTCGTATTGTCCCATCGCCCGACCACGGTCCTCTCGAGGCGGCCTCCAACCACTCGAGGAGTGACGGCGGACGCGACTTCAGCATGGAGCGCACGGCGTTCTGTCTTTCCCACCTCGATGACCTTACCGCGGGGTTCCCGGACGCATGTGCTCGACTACGCCCACGCCATGCCTCGATTACGTCAGCCCACGACCGAGGAGGACAAGCAGGCCATCACCGACCATGCTGCTACAGGCTCGAGCCCGACCGAGTGTTGACGGTCGTTAACTCATAAAATTAACCGTCAACTTAGCATACAAATGGACCTATTCATAAATACTTGATAGATATAGGGTTACCACCGACGAATTCCACGAGTTTTGGTGAATATCTATTTCGCAGGGTGACAAATGAAAATCAACCAAGATGGCCCACATGTCGGGTTTACATAGAGAGAAAGACCGAACGGGTAAAATTGTATAATCTAGAAGACTCCAGAAGGCAAACCCTGGAAGCTGGGGCCCACCTGGCATTGTAGCCAGTCGGCCGACCAGGAAAGGGGAGTCGGCCGACTCCCCAACTCCACCAATCAGGTGGAGTCTCGCGGATCCTGCCTCCACCGACTTTGAAGATTAATAATTATCGTCCATTTAGGTCGGTTTGATCCGAGGGCTGTGATTAATCTTAGGGGGCTATATAAGCAGAGCCCCTGGCCCCTGGGTGAAACCCTAATTCATTCTCCAATTCATTCAAGACTTCAATCCGTAGAGAGAGAGTTAGATAGAGAAGGGTCCCTCGAATGGATCTATCTCTATAGGGTATTAGTATCAAGAGAGATTGAGAGAGTATAGAGTGGAGGTAGATTTGGAGGAAGCCCTACTGTCGGTGTCTCCTCTCCAAAGTGTATCTCAAGGGATCAAGTCTCCTAACCCGAGGCTTGGTTTCGTAATCATTCGGCAATTCAACTTCTAATACTAGTAAGTTCGTTGTTATTATTGTTCTTTGGTTTACAAGTTTACTTTATTTCCGCTTCGCGTTGGGAATAGAGTAATCGTTCTTTAGCATAAGCGTGGTGCTTAGGCTAGGTTCACTTGTAGATGCTCCCTATTCGGCCGGAACCGTGGTAGTAGTGAGGGAAGTGACAATCCCTTTATTACCTTTGTAATCCACTTCCCGTTGGTAGGTAAGGTAGGTCCTTTGTGCCCGGTTTAGCATCCTCTCGTGGTGTCTATTCCTCGGTACCCCCTTAGAACAATAGTCTCAAAGCTTGCCATAGGTTAGAAGAAGACTCGACGAAGGAGTTCTCTCTATATCGCTTAATTCTCACTTGACTAGCGACCCGAGGGTAGTAGTAAAGATCGGGTTAGTCTATTGCACGTTTTCTCTTAGCGGATAAAAACAAATACGATACTCGGACTTATCTCCCGGGTGAAGTGCTCACCGATATCCGTGCGCTTGCGGATTATTTCTTTTGATTCTTTCGTGTGCGTATCTAGTGTCAACAAGCATTTCGCGCCGTTGCGGGAGAAAGACGGTCCGCTTAGATAACCTAAATCTTGCTCTACCTTGTACCTATACTTTTATCTTTTTCTTTCACTTTACTTTTCCGTACATTTTATTTTTTTTCTATCCTTATGGATAATTCAAATTCCATTCCTATCTTTCAATTTTCTACACCCACGGAGACCAGCCTACTACCACATGAGTCATCACAACCTATCCAAACACCTAGCTATAGGCCGAGTCCGCGGTTGATTGCGTTGGTCCAAAGCCTATCCTTTTCGGGAGAAGGAGACGAAAACCCTTACCTTCACATTAGAGACTTTGAGCAAACATGTGACTTGTCTTCGCATAGAGGGCATGTCCGACAAAACCCTCCGTTGGAAGCTATTTCCTTTCTCGTTAAAGGGAAAAGCTAGACAATGGTATGATAAAGCTGTAGGTAAGCAACAAGGAGATTGGGGTCCTTACGCTCCAACTTTTGCCTAGATTTTTATCCCATCTCCCAAATCGTCGACCTTAGAGTCAAGGTTCGACTATTAAGCAAAACCCGAAGAATCTTTGGCCTCATCCTGGAATTGTTTTACTACACTTTTAGCATCGGCCCGGACCTTAGTCTACCAGATCCTATTCTTTTACAACACTTTTATAAAGGTCCGAGTAGAGACAAGAAAATTGCTCGACACAACTTCGGGAGGATCATTCTTGCATATCTCTGCGAGAAAGCAAGATCAATCCTAGACCAAATCCTATCCAGTGAATTAGACTACCTCCTAGAAGTAGAACCTCAAGTAGCCGAAGACAAACATTTGCCGATACACCATCCACTTCAGCTAACCCATGTCTTGAGCAAGACAAGGAAGACATTCCACTTCCCGATTTTATGCTAGATATTGAACCCGATCTGTTTTCCGATTTTGGAAACATCTTCAACTATCACAAGGTGAAGAAGCCACAAGGCAAATATCACCCAATAAAGCCATGCAATATTGATGAGGATATTCCAACGGAAAGATCTCGGAGAGTTAGTATCTCATCATGAGCAATGAGTGGTTAGAAGAGTCGAGCTTTCCTCTCGAAATAATTCGTTTGGATTCATCTTCTCTTCCCATTCATTGCATGATTAACAATGATCGCATAGACGCTGTCTACAATCCAGTTGTGGGTATAAATATCATGTCTACCACACTAGCAAAATATTTGCAAAGAAACATGACATTGACCCCAACAAAGTGAAGTTCATAAGAAATCTTTCAAGACAAATTCTTCCTTGTTTAGGAATTCTACATGTCCTACCACTCCGGTAGAAGGAACCCCGCTCACTTAAGCTTTTATGTCTTTGACATAGGGGATTTCCACCGTTGATAGGACAACCATTTAGAAGACTTCTTTATGAAGGACAAACTGGGAAACTAAACATTTGTTTAGGCAAGAAACTCCAGTTGCAATGTCCATTTCACATTCTTTAAATACTATGACCGAGCCTTATCCACATTATGATCCATTGGAGGAATTTAGAGCAGCCTCTCTAGAATTCCTAGTGAAGCCGTAATTAGAAGATGAAGCTAGATTCTTCATAGAAGAAGAAGTCGACCCTTCCGAGAATGAACCGTTAGATGAATTTACCTTACCACCTAGGCCTCCTATTGAGTTCAAACCTTTACCGCCGGTCTTAGATATGCCTTTCTAGGAAATGATCCGTACACTCCTGTCATCATAAGTGACACTCTCACTCGGGAGCAGACTTTTCGCTTAATGGCTATCCTAGAAAAACATAAAAAAGCTTTTGGCTACTCACTCCGGGACCTCAAAGGAATTAGTCCCGCCTTTGTACCCATCGCATTCCCACGGATCCCGATATTCCACCATCCGAGAGAACCCCAACGTAGGCTCAATAATGCGATGAGGGAAGTTGTTAAGAAAGAAGTTTTAAAACCGTTGCACGCCGGGATTATTTACCCCGTGCCACACGGTGAGTGGGTCACCCATTGTCCAAGTTGTGCCTAAAAAGGGAGGCATGACCGTTGTCCAAAATGAGAAGAATGAGTTAATCCCACAAAGAACCGTCACGGGATGGCGAATGTGCATAGATTATAGAAAGCTTAATAAGGCAACAAGAAAAGATCACTTTCCTTTGCCTTTCATTGATGAGATGCTTGAGCGATTAGCCAACCATTCTTACTTTTGCTTCCTTGATGGATATTCGGATATCATCAAATCCCTATCCATCCTAATGATCAAAACAAAACGACCTTTACATGCCCTTATGGAACCTTTGCTTACCGTAGGATGTCTTTTGGGTTATGTAATGCACCAAACTTCTTTTCAAAGATGTATGATGTCTATATTTTCTCGATATGATTGAAAAGATTATGGAAGTTTTCATGGACGATTTTTCTGTTTATGGAAAAACTTTTGATGAGTGCCTTGAAAACATAGATCGAGTATTACAAAGATGTGAAGAAAAACACTTAGTCCTTAATTGGGAAAAGTGTCATTTCATGGTTAGAGAAGGAATAGTGTTAGGACACTTAGTGTCGAAAGAGGCATCGAGGTAGATAGAGCCAAAATAGAAGTTATTGAACAACTGCCTCCTCCTATCAATGTGAAAGGAATTAGAAGTTTCCTTGGTCATGCTGGTTTTTATCGTAGATTCATAAAAGATTTTTCTTACATCGCTAGACCTCTTACCCGCTTATTGGCTAAGGATGTTCCTTTTGACTTTGATGATGCCTGCTTACAATCATTTGAAATTCTTAAGAAAGCACTCATCTCTCGCTCCAATTATTCAACCCCCGATTGGACTTTACCTTTTGAAATTATGTGTGATGCAAGTGACTACGCCGTAGGAGCAAGTGTTAGGACAGAGACTAAGGATAAGAAGCATCATGCAATAGCTTACGCTAGCAAAACTTTGACTCGACCTCGCCTTAATTATGCTACCACCGAAAAAGAGCTCCTAGCCGTTGTCTTTGCTATTGATAAGTTTAGATCCTACTTAGTGGGTGCCAAAGTGATTGTTTACACCGATCATGCCGCTTTAAAATATTTGCTCACTAAGAAAGATGCTAAACCTCGTTTGATAAGATGGATTTTATTACTCCAAGAATTTGATCTAGAAATAAAAGATAAAAAGGGAGTAGAAAACTCGTTGCCGATCACTTGTCTAGAATGCAGTTTGAGAAACCACAGAACTACCCATCGACGACGCACTCCGGACGACATGCTCTACGGAATCAACGATCGACCCCCGGTATGCGATATTGTTAATTTTATGGTTACAAAGTTACGTACCACCGGAGGCAACAAAAGGAAACTTATCCAGAGAGTCGTACTCACATATGGGATGAGCCCTACCTCTTCCGAGTGTGCTCGATGGCCTGCTCGGAAGATGTGTGCCAACCGAAGAAGGAATCAAAATCATTGAAAGATGCCACTCATCACCATATGGAGGCCATTATGGGGTGTTCCGTACACATGCGAAGATTTGGCAATGCGGATTTTTCTCGGCCAACAATGTATGAAGACACAAAAGATTTCATTCGGAGATGCGGTCCTTGTCAAAGACATGGCAACATAAACTCAAGAGATGCCATGCCACTTATCAACAACCTTCGATCGAGCTCTTTGATGTCTCGGGAGTTGATTTCATGGGACCATTTCCACCGTCGAAGAAATGTGAATACATCCTCGTAGCAAGGACTATGTGTCCAAATGGGTCGAAGCTCGCCATGCAAAAAGGCGGATAGCTCAAGCTCCAAGAAGATGTTCGAAGAAATAATATTCCCAAGATTTGGAGTCCCAAGGATAGTCATAAGTGATGGAGGATCACATTTCATCGACAAACGCTTTGAGCAATACTTATTGAAGCATGGAGTACGCCATAATGTTGCTACTCCATATCACCCTCGACAAGTGGCCAAGCGAGACATCAAATAAGCAAATCAAGAATATTCTCCGAAGACAAAGTGAATGAAATGGGAACCGCATGGAAAGACAAGCTTCCCGATGCATTATGGGCATATCGAAACAAAGATACAAGACACCTATTGGGATGTCACCATATCAACTAGTCTATGGAAAGACTCGCCACTTGCCGGTAGAGAGCCGGAATTCAAAGCTCACTGGGCCATCAAGAAGTGGAATATGGATCTAGAAGCGACGGAGAGAAAAGGAGGATGCAAATCTCTCGAACTAGAGGAATGGAGAGAGAAAGCCTATCACAATGCCAAGATATACAAAGAAAGAGTGAAAAGATGGCACGACAAGAGAATCAAGATCAAGGAGTTCACACCCGGAGACAAGGTATTACTTTTTAATTCCGGGTCAAACTCTTCGGGCAAGGAAAGCTTCAAGCAAATGGGAAGGACCGTTCGAAATAGTAAGCTCATCATCGCATGGAGCCGTTACGCTTCGCAACAACGAAGGTACGATATTCAAGGTAAATGGTCAACGCCTTAAAATATTTTTAGAGCCCATTGAGGAAATAGGTGAAATAGATGAATTAAACTTCTTTCTCAATTAGGTAGTTGGGCCCGACCTTTTTACTTTTCATTTTTCGGGTCCAGGGTATTTTTCCGAACGACAAAAATATGTTAATTAGGTTGCGAAAAGCCCGGCAAGGATCCACATGCCGAGTCGGCCGACCCATAGGGGGAGCCGGCCGACCCATGGACTCCCCCGTTTGCCGTCGCTTTTGCATTCGTGATCCTTCCATACTCTTCCTTCGGAATTTTTGCCGATTAGGGTTTTTGAGATCACGTTGACGCGTTATTCCTTCGGAGATTCCCTTTTGATGCCCTTTAGATGCCTCTCCATCCCCCTATATAAAGAAGCCCACCTCGGGCCAACCTCATTCCATCTAAAAACCTCCTCCTACCATCAAGCTTGCTACGCAAAGAATGGCGAAGTCGAGCCGTAGAATTTAGATAGGAGATTGATCCGCTTCGGGATTGATCTCAACACCATCCCAAGAGAAGAGCCTCGAGAGCAAGGCCATCGTCCTTGCTAAGCCCAAACCCCTAGCCTCTATTCCTCCAAAGCCTCAAGCTTACGGTCATAGCTACTACGCCCAACCATTCATCGCCGCACCCAAACCTTTGCTCCTAGATGGACCTCCACCAAAGGGTCCTATTGTGAAGCTCCCGAGAAGGCACCAAGATCCTCCCTCCTAAGCACAATGAGATGCTTATGGGAGTGAAGACCAACAAGCAAGGGGAGATCGTCTCGTGCTAAGTATAGCACCGGAGAGCGCTCGTATTTTGAAGGAGTCCGTGCTCACCCGAGCAAGGTGAAGTTCGTCCCTCCGAAGGAAGCCCCGAAAGCGCCTCTCGCCGCCTCGTAAGCTCCAAGGAAGCGTCGCAAGACCGTTGCGTACTTAGAAAAGGAGTTAGAAACTCGCGCGACGTTATAGCATCTCTCGAAACGCTCAACATGTCCAGAGCAAGAGCATTGTCACTCTCATAGATAGACTTCGTGCGCAAGAGAAAGAGGACGGATAAGTTAGAAAAGAGGTTAGACGCTCTAGAGAAGCGAATTAATTAGATGAGATTTATCTTAGCATCGAAAGGCCTAGTGTGTTTAGATTAAAAGTCTTAGTTCACAAGAGTGCTTAGTTAAAGTTTAGTTCGATCTTAGTTCCTTTCAATACTTGTAATCCAGGCCTTAATGAAGATGAAATAAAGTTTCTAGTTATATTTATTATTGCATATGTGTTGCCTCTTTTGTCTCCACCTTGTTGTGAATGAAGATAACAGGAATCTAGTGTGGGGGAGGCAACCGACGACGAAACTAACGGATATCAGCGAACCAGCAAAAATATTTGAGAACATACGACGAAAAGATCACGCACGACGAAGCGGACCCCGAGGGGCCACCTGCTAGAGTCGGCCGACCCACATATGGAGTCGGCCGCCCATGGGCTGGGCCCATTTGGCTCCAGCTTTTCGTTCACGGTCAGGTTTGCTTCCCTACATTCCAAATTTTTATATCGATCACGTTTTTCCGATTCGTTTGGGGAACACTTTGAATTAAATCACATGCTATATATATTGAGAAGGTAGATTATTTTAATCATGACCCCAAAAGATAGACTCACACCACGATAATTCCTGGGAATCCCTGTTGCTGTTGGGAACGTATTCTATAGGGACCCCATTTTACTTAAGTTGTTGAGGACAAGTGATATAGCATGGACCATGAGAACCCGATTTCTTGATGTCTAGTTGCTCGGAGAATTTCTTTTCGAAAATCTGAAATGATTAGCTATACTTCTCCTCTGTGGTCATAAATGCCTATAGAGCCTCGTCGACAAAATTCTCAAAGACCAAAGACATAAGCTTTTATTTGTGTTGAGAATAGTCTTGGCGGTATTAGAGCCTTAGAGAAGGGTCTCTTACTCATATGATCAAGTGCACTTACACCCACATATATATCTGCTTTGCTCCTACACTGGGAGTACGCAAAAACATGCTTTCCGCCATTCATCCATCTCCTACACCGGGAGAGGATACATACACTTTCTAGGATTTCTATATGCTCCAAGAATTGTTATCATCATCCAAATTGAAAGAAGATTATTATTGTCATCATCATCATCATATTCAAGAAAGTTATTGTGTCCAAGATTGAGACATGGGCTATGCAAAAATGATGTTAAAAAAAAAAAAAAAGAAAGAGAAGAAGAAAGAAGAAAGAGAAAAGAGATAGCCCATGAGCTCTTAAGTATTCCAATCCCGAGAAGAAGGAAAAGCTCAAATAAGCTCAAAGAGCTATTCAAGAAAAGATCAAGCAAAGCAATGTTCAAGAGAAGAGTGTGCAAGAGAGGGAAGGAGCATTATTATCATCAATTAGCCACCAAATATTCCACACACTT
This sequence comes from Themeda triandra, assembly GCA_018135685.1. Taxonomy (NCBI): domain Eukaryota; kingdom Viridiplantae; phylum Streptophyta; class Magnoliopsida; order Poales; family Poaceae; genus Themeda; species Themeda triandra. Next base: position 1,357,767 of record JAENPR010000102.1, on the reverse strand, counting down.
GCACACACTTGATCTAGAGTAAGGTCCCCTCTCCTTGGTTCCCGTTTTTGACTAATCAATATACACGTAAAAATGCTATTCCTTGAAATACCTTAAAAACTCCACATAAGCCTTAGTAGAATAGGAGGCATACCCTTTCACATGCCTCAAGTGAGTTCCAAAATACTACATACATTGAGAGATTTGAGTGCTCTATACTTAATGGTGAGATCCACGAATACCACATATAAAGAGTGATTTGAGTGTGCTACATGACGGAGAAGGGTAAGCTAAGTTTTCTTTGCAAAAATGTTATAAAAACTCCGAGTGACAGGATTGATAGAAGACGGATCTCTACTTCGCGCTGTTCCATCTTTCAACTCCCCAAAGTTCAATGGTAGACACTTTTGAATCCCGCAAAGATGTATGATCGTGAATAATCTAATGTTGATGTCTTGGTTTGAGGCTATGCTTAAAGTAATCCATCCTTTTCCTCGAGACGAGTAAAAGACAAGTGTGGGGAGTTTGTTGACGGTCGTTAACTCATAAAATTAACCGTCAACTTAGCATACAAATGGACCTATTCATAAATACTTGATAGATATAGGGTTACCACCGATGAATTCCACGAGTTTTGGTGAATATCTATTTCTCAGTAGGTGACAAATGAAAATCAACCAAGATGGCCCACATGTCGGGTTTACATAGAGAGAAAGACCGAACGGGTAAAATTGTATAATCTAGAAGACTCCGAGAAGGCAAACCCTCGGAAGCCGGGGCCCACCCGGCATTGTAGCCGCGGCCGACCAGGGAAAGGGAGTCGGCCGACTCCCCAACTCCACCAATCAGTGGAGTCTCGCGGATCCCGCCTCCACCGACTTTGAAGATTAATAATTATCGTCCATTTAGGTCGGTTTGATCCGAGGGCCGTGATTAATCTTAGGGGCTATATAAGCGAGCCCCCGGCCCCCGGGTGAAACCCTAATTCATTCTCCAATTCATTCAAGACTTCAATCCGGAGAGAGAGAGTTAGATAGAGAAGGGTCCCTCGAATGGATCTATCTCTATAGGGTATTAGTATCAAGAGAGATTGAGAGAGTATAGAGTGGAGGTAGATTTGGAGGAAGCCCGCTGTCTGTCTCCTCTCCAGTGTATCTCGCGGATCAAGTCTCCTAACCCGAGGCTTGGTTTCTAATCATTCGGCAATTCAACTTCTAATACTAGTAAGTTCGTTGTTATTATTGTTCTTTGGTTTACAAGTTTACTTTATTTCGCTTCGCGTTGGGAATAGAGTAATCGTTCTTTAGCATAAGCGTGGTGCTTAGGCTAGGTTCACTTGTAGATGCTCCCTATTCGGCCGGAACCGTGGTAGTAGTGAGGGAAGTGACAATCCCTTTATTACCTTTGTAATCCACTTCCCGTTGGTAGGTAAGGTAGGTCCTTTGTGCCCGGTTTAGCATCCTCTGTGGTGTCTATTCCTCAGGTACCCCCTTAGAACAATAGTCTCAAAGCTTGCCATAGGTTAGAAGAAGACTGACGAAGGAGTTCTCTCTATATCGCTTAATTCTCACTTGACTAGCGACCCCAGGGGTAGTAGTAAAGATCGGGTTAGTCTATTGCACGTTTTCTCTTAGCGGATAAAAACAAATACGATACTCAGGACTTATCTCCCGGTGAAGTGCTCACCGATATCCGTGCGCTTGCGGATTATTTCTTTTGATTCTTTCGTGTGCGTATCTAGTGTCAACACCGAGCGAAGCGTCTACAGTCTCGACGACTTGACACGGCGTATGTAGCTCGACGTCACGCAACGACAGCCCTATCTACTCTGTACTCCTGAGCCTCCTCTTGGCCTATAAAAGGGGACGCCAGGGCCTAGTTTAAGGGACGGTTTTTTTTGGGGGAGAGAGGACGACAACACTTTGCGCCTTCACTCACGACACACCCACACACGCACGTTAAGTCTCAGGACTCGCTTGTATTCACCCCTGTACGAGCACCCCGGTGCAAGATAACACGAAACTCACTCCTCTGCTGGACGTAGGGCATTCTTTGCCTGAACCAGGATAAACGATTGTGTCCATCTTGCATCACCATCCGGATTAGGGAGCACGCATAGAAATTTACTCGTTGGTGTAATACCCCCCGGGGTACGAAACACCGACACACCGCGTCGGAGCGACGAAGAATCAGCCCTAGAGAGCACTTGGTCCTTGCGAGGATCAAGGGGGAGCTACACCCTTGTGCGGGTGCTCCAACGAGGACTAGTGGAGAGTGGCGACTCTCCGATACCTCGGAAAAAAGATCGCCGTGTTCCTTGTCCCCTTAATTTCCGCATTTATTTTCTAGCACTTACATTCTTGCAATTACTTTCATAGAATTGCCATGCTAGAATAGGATTGGAACTTAGGGTGCAAAACTCTAGTTGATCGATTGTCTAGGAACACACATAGGCACAAAGGGGTGAATCATGGGCTAGTAGGTTTAATTCCGCAAGAATTTTTAGAATTAGCCCAATTCACCCCCCCTCTTGGGCATCTTGATCCTTTCAGAATCATAGACATAGAAAGACAAAATGACACTCTCCTCCTAAAGCATATGGATAAATTCTACAACCATGAAGACATACCATGGGTGTCACTCACTTGGTCCAAACTCTATCCAAACAGCCACACACCACCACAGGGTAGATCCCCTATTGCGTCCTTTTGGTGGAAGGATGTGATGAAACTCTTCGCCAAATTCTAGAAAATGGGTAAATGTTTCCCAAATAAAGGTAACTATGTCCTCTTCTGGACAGACTTGTGGGTAGAACCTTCTATGAGTGACAGATACCTCCAACTGTTCTCTTTCACAAGAAAACCTAAATGCTCAGTTAGGTTCTTCATGTCCCAACAACTGGATAGGGTATTCAACCCAACTCTCTCTTTGGAAGCCATCAGTCAATACAATGAAATCCAGGAGCTAATTGAGAGTAGAAACTGGGATGATAAAATAGATGACAAATGGACCTATAATTGGGGGGCAAGCGAATTCAGCAGTATGACCTCAACTGAAGATGCATCTCCACTTTTCAAATGGCTATGGTCTTCAAGCAATACATGGAATCAAAAGTTCTTCTGGCTTCTAGTAAGGGACAGATTAAACACAAGAAACCTCCTCAGAAGGAATCATATGCAACTAGATGATTACACCTGTGTCTTGTGCAATTGTAACATGGAGGAGAGAAATTGGCATCTGTTCTTTGAATGCAGCTTCAGCAAGGACTGTTGGGTGACCATCCCAATCATTTAAATTTAGTTTGCCTCCACTATACACAATTCTGAAGGCAAGGCAAGATTTCAACAAGTCCTTTTTCAGAGAAATGCTAATCACCGCCTGCTGGAGTTTGTGGTGTGTAAGAAATAAGATCATCTTCGATAATGGCTCCAATAGTATAGATATTTGGAAAAAATCGTTTTAAGGATGAATTAGGCTCAGTTTGTGTCAAAGCTAAGCACACTAAGAGCAATCTGATTAGTGCCTGGAGAGATAGCTTCATGTAATTCCGGTCTTTTCTTTTTGGGCCTAGAGGCCTTGTAAACTCTTGTTGTACTCTTTCTTTCATTTAATTGAAAATAAAAAAGGTAGGGGGCTCCCATTTGGTCAATATATATATATATATATATATATATATATATATATATATATATATATATATATATATATAAGCACCTAATTACCTAGAGCAAATTCTTCTGCCGGGTCCTCTAGAGGCAACAAGTTAACGACCCAACCGGGTCCTCCAGAGGCAACGACCCATGACGCGCAGCAGCATAGAGAGTTCATATTTTCTTTCTCCAATTTTTTGTCCATCACTCACTCACTCTCGCTCTCTTTATGTGCCCCTCCAATCTCTAGTTTATTTTCTTGTTCGTAGCATGGATTTATGATCCCATACTCATACGAGTTAGAATAGTGTGCATTCCAGTTTAAGGTTGTCAATCCAGTGGCTCCCACAGCGGATGAAGAAAGGAAGCTCCAATGCAGTGATGTTGCCATTAGCGCTCTCCATGAAACACTAGATGAGAAGGTGTTTTAGCAAGTAAAGAACTCAGGAAGGATAAGTCGGAGTCGGAACTGAAGATGGGTGCCGCCAATCCAAGGACCGACAAAAGCTCTACCCCAAATGTAAGGTATCATCCACCGAATTTTGTCAAAGTTCTGGAGAGAACAGAGATATTGTGGGGGCACTATCACTACACGATAATGCCTTAGATGGTTAGATGTTTACCTGAAACTGTTGAAGTCAGTCACTACCATTTCATCAAATGAACCCAGTTCATGAATTTCATGACGAATTTTCCCTTTTGCCAAAGGTTTCTGAGGCTTGTAACTTGGATCGAATTCATCTGTGGCTTATGGGCCTCAGGACCCATCAAAGGCCCAACTTCTGCTCAAAAAAATTAAAGGCCCAACTGTGTCCGGCTAAGGAAGGCCAGCTGGATAACAACCGCTGCAGTCGCCTCGAGCATGCGCATGGAGCTTGGAGGCGGAGGGCGAGGCCCCGGCGACCGGGTCCGGCGGCAGCTGCAGTCGGTGGGGCGGCTGGCAGCGTACCTCGGCGGCGGGTTCCTCCTCCTCTCCGCCGCCTCCTCCGTCGCCGTCCGCTCCCTCCGCGCCCTCTCCGACGCCAACCAGGTGCGCGCGCTCGCCCCGTTCCCCACCCTCCAAACGCCGTCCTGCCCCGCGCCGCGATTGACTCTCGTGTCCTGCGCTTTCGTCAGAGGAAGTACGCCATGCCGTGCGGCGCCTGCGAGGGGAAGGGCACCTACGCGTGCAGGCTCTGCAGGGGCCGCGCCACCATCGAGTGGTCTCCCATGCACGACCCGGTGTTCGTCAACCCGTGCCTCTGCCCTACCTGCGATGGGACCCGGTTAGCAACCTCCTCCATGGCTCTTCTGTTGTCTGTTCTGCTGATGCTGGGTTCCTGTGATTATGGTGATTATGATATGGATGTTTGCTGATTTTTTTCTGGTTTATTTATCAGGGTGCAGCGCTGCTTGAATTGCCTGGGCAATGGTTACGCTTGAAGAAGCAATGTCAGTTTCGTTCTTGATGGTAGATGATTGTCGGGGAGTTGCTATTGAGAGTCACAGTTGAACTTTAGCCATTTATACAGGGAAAACAGAGCTGTTCAGTGTACCTGCTGACACATTGTTGAGCTGTTCAGTGTACCTTCTGACACATTGTTATGACTGAATGGTTTCAAGGGAAATGGAATGGAAGTGACATGCTTTCATGCATCCCCTTGTGTGCCAGAGCCCAGAAGTATACAAATTTCATTCTGTTAGTGGAAAGATGTCCTCCTATATATGGTTTTAACGAAGCTCATTGTGGGCTACGCTTACAAGCCAAGATCTAGCAAGATGCTTGCTGATTTCTCCTATATGTTAGTTTATGAAATAGTTCGTTGCGTTTTGTAGTTCCGATAGCAGTGGTTTGTTCTGCTTCAACTGAAACTTTATACTGCTGCTATCTTCTTTTTTCTACTCGCTCTTGGAATAGTCGGAACGTGTCTCAGTCGGAGTGATCTGGCCAATTAATCTGAGTCTGATGTCTGTATTCTTAAGGACCTGTCATGTTGAAGGAAAATGAAAGATGCTGGGCTGTACAACTAACACTGATAGTAACCTTGTGTCTTGTTTTCAGACTTCTTACAAGTTGTACAGACAAAGTGTTCGTCATCATGCAAGAATAGTTTGAACTTTGAAGGATGAAGTCTAGTGTCCACGGAGAGAATTAATAGAGCCATTCCGTCTGCAAGATGTACAGATATGTAACAGATGCCCTATGAATATATCCTCATGTGCCTGCTTGCATGCTACTAGTATCTTTACATGAAGAGCCCATGAAAGCACATGAACTCATGAATCGATGATATATTGTGGCCTGCAGACCATAACCTAACAACTCACAAGGCCATTGTCTTTTGTTGTGGTAACAATATGATGTTAGAACCTTTTTCCTCTCCCATTTTTTCTAGTGCAGTTTCACTACCTCGTGTTCCATTCAGCAAAGGGGTATAGATGTTCACACTTGTATTCTTACATCTGACATCACTGGCATTGATGTTTTGTCCCTTCTCTGAAGGTGCAATTGATGCAATACAAAACTGAGCCATCGTGTGCACTCCAATCAAATTCTGCTAATGCTCGCATTCTTCAGCCTCATTGAGTTTCAGAAGTTGACCTGCAAGCCAATCAGTGACGTGGCGTTCAAAAATTATGGATAAGATTGTTCATCTTAACTACCTTTTTTGCAATTTGCTTCAACTTGGCCTATTTTGTGAGCGGTTGCAATGATAATGAATACGATTACAGAAAATCTGTTGGTCAACTGTTCTTGATATCTGCCAAGTGTGTATGGCTCAAGATCAAATATCTTTCCACCCTGAAGCATCATGTGTTCCCCGTGATGATTCAAATTCAAAATTGCAAATCGCAACCAGAAAGACGCCATCCAAATATCCAATGTGTGCAGCTTATCTGGAACAAAAGGATTGCCATGTGGTTTGCAGTTATAATCTGAAATATAGCATGTGGGTCTGCAGTTGCAGAAAGCTCTTTCGGTCTTGTTTAGATCCAAAAAAATTTTGGTGAAAATGTCAGGAACATTGGTTGGTACTAGCGGGGTCAGGAGACTAGTACCACATATAGTACTACTAAAACATTCCCTAGGTGTATTGCACCCATATATTGGTATGTGCAATTATATGTTTCAAGAAATGCTAGAAAATTATGAAAGGATAATAGGTAACCGTATAAATGAACACAAGAAAATATGTATTCATTTTTACACCTTATACGCACAGATTTACGAGCGGTGGGCGTGATCGTAATTTTGCTCTCTTATTTGGTGTATTTGTCCATAATTTACTGTACACACTAATATAAATTCACCATTTACACGCCTATAACAAATGAAATGTCGCAAACATTATTTTATGGCCACGGGTGAAAAAGTTGCAATAACTATGCTCTTGATTTCCACAATGCAATAATAAATTTTTTTAAATGTATATATACTGTACTCCGGGGCTTTGAACGATTTTGATAAAAACGGAGGGACGATGTACACATATATACCTGTACAAATTTGCTTCAATGCACGGATTTATTAGCTTAATTACACACCTTAGGTCAAAAACAAAAGGTGAGGAGATATTGTTCTCATCCAAGTACTCCCAAACAACATGCTCCCAAATAATGAGTTCGTCACTCTTCAAGCTGGCATCACTGAGAAGTGAGAAGAAACAAGGAAAGAAAGGGACGTCTGTGTGTAAACCTAGAGAGGAACACACCAACAGTTGCAAGAATAAAATCAGCCCGCCCAAGATGCATGGCGTGTGGGTCGTGATGTCGCAGTCGTATCTTGAATTCAAGCAATAGGTCCGCTAGTCCGTTGATGCCGACGCCGTCAGGTCTGGGGTTGCCCTTTGCGTTTTAAGAAGCGGCACCGGGGGCATTCTCTGGCTGTGGCTGTGGCTAGCTGTGGCAGTGCTGTCCCTTCTTCCCTTGTGCTTTCACGGAGGAGAAGTTGCATGTTGCTACCATGGAAAGGGCTCGGCGAAAGGGAAACACGACATGGAACAGTCCAAGGCTTTAGACACGAGAGATGGGGTCTGACCGGGCGAATGGGTGCGTGATGCGTGGGGTGCACCGGCCGATGGATCAAAGTTCGGATAGGAGGAGGCTGCAAGTGAGTTACAGTGACAAAGTGAAGTGTGCCTGATTAATCGATGATGATGCGTCATGCGTGATGAACGACGATGGTCCTGTCAGCCTCATGCCCTCATCGATCGGGATGTACAGACATCAGGTTCAGCTTTGGTGGCCGGTGGGTAGGATTAGGATTACTGAACTTTAGAACATTGACGCCTCGTACGACAATACGATTAATATACTTGGCCACAATTCACAAGTTATAACAATTGATTATATAGTTGTGTGTGCATGCTCTCTCTCCTAAACGACGACGACGTTTCTGACTGTTCACTTCATTTTAACGTCCATCTATGGATTTTCAGTATCAATCGTTGGGTGGCGGGGACACCCGCCGGAATCCCACTCCGGCCCACCGGGCACCGGCATATGGAGCATCAGATGTCTGGTGGTTGCCCTGCTCCGCGCGTGGTCAACTCCGCGCTATGGACGGTGGCGAATCCAGGATGTTACCTCACCGGGGTCAAGAACTAATTGACGGGGTCAAACATGCATGAATCCTCTATTTTAAGAGTGATTTGCATGTGAAAAAAAGATTTGTAGTGTTAATTTTAGTAAGTTATCGGGGTCGGCTGACCCCGATGCTTACACTTTAGATCCGCCCTATCCTTCCGGCCGGGCTTCCCCAAAGCCAAGGCCATGGCCATCCGAGACGCGCGCGATCGATCGGCCCGGCCGGCCGCACCCGCGCCTGCACTCTGGGCGGCCAGCGCCGGTGGGAGTCGCTATTCAGCAGTGAGTGCCACTAGGACGCAGATGCACGCACGCACGCGCCGCATCGTCCGTCTGTCGCCTCGTTTAATTAATTTCCCGCTTCATCAATCAATGAGCCATAAGCACGCTGCACGCGTGACACGACGCTGATGGTGGCTCGCCAGTCGTCACGCCGACGGCGAACGGGAACGCGCTTACGCGCACACGAGCTGGAGTCTGGAGATGGAGCATGCGTATGCTTGGCCACGAGGAGAGTTGCGAACGCATGGTAGCTTCGGGCCGGGAGCCCAGGACCTACTCTCTCTGTGAGCGTCCTATAGGGCGTGTTTGGTTCCTTGGACAAGGCCGACCAGGCCGGTTTGGGGCCAGTTTGGAGGTGTTTGGATCCCTGGCCAGGTGGGCTGGCCTGGCTAACTTGGGCCAGCCGTACGCCCTTAGCCAGGCCAGGGGTGAACGCCCAAATCGGCCGTTCCCCCTTAGCCAGGCCAGGGCCAGCTCCACTAGCGCGCGTCGGCGTGGGCCCAGCGGCCCCGAGCTGGCCATCGTATAAAAGGGGGTGTTCGGTGCTGGCTAGGGTTTTGCTCCGGCACTGTTCACTCCTCCTTCCCTCTCGCACTCTCGCTCGCCGCCACCCACCCTCTCTTCCTCGTCGGAGCTCCGGCGGCCGGCGGTAAGCCCCGGCAGCCCCCCGCGGTGGTAAGGGATCGCCCTCCTTCTCTCTCTCCTCGGATCTGTGTGGATGAAATCGTTCAGATGTTCTTGTGGATGAAAATGTTGAGATGTTTGTTCATTTTTGCATCGATTTCGATTCAATTGCTAGCTGAGCCTTAGGGAATTGGTCAATGATGCCGCGGATCTGGGAGGCACACCTTCTATGTGCGAGCCGGTCCCTGAAATCGGTTAGGGTTTTGATTCAAACTGCTGCTATGTACATCCTAGTTGTAGGTCTATTCCGCTGTCGACTTGGTTGGTCAAATCGTTCCTTTTGGCTTGATTATGGCCGCCACCCTTTCATGTAGTCATTGTTGCTTGTGGTGAATCATTGCTAGTTGTAGCCTGGTTGCAGTCCCGGTTCTTGGTTCATAGATCAGGTTCAGTTCTAATTGTTTGTTGTATTCCCTGTTTAGAACCATGGATCCCCGTGCTAGGCGTTGTCAGATCGTTCGTAGGGCCGCTGCTTTGGTCGCTGTTGCCTCTGCCTGGATGTTCATGAGGTTCAGGCGTCTTTCCCACACTAGAGATGCCATCTGCTATGGTCCATTGACTACTAGGGACAGAGAGAGAAACCAGAACCTCAGGTTCATCTACCATAGCATAGACCGGCGTTGTCTTGAGGTGCTTAGGATGAGGAGAGCCCCATTTTTCCAGTTGTGTGACTTGTTCCGCAACAGAGCCTTGCTGAGGGATAGTTGGCACACCAATATAGAAGAACAAGTTGCAATGTTCCTTCTAATTGTAGGCCACAACCAGAGATTCAGAGTCCTCCCACCTGTGTTTAGGAGATCCCTTGAGACCATAAGCAGGTACTTCCATGAGGTCTTGTATGCAGTTGGGGAGCTGAGGGATGAGATGATTAGACCACCATCTAGAGTAGTCCACCCAAAGATCAGCAGCAGCAGAAAATGGAACCCCTGGTTCAAGGTTGGAGTTCTATTCTACTATTTAGCCCACACTGTCTTGTTTAGTGATTATTGTTCTCATACACTTCTTTCTCTAGGATTCTGTAATGGCTCTAGATGGGACTCATGTTCTAGCAAAAGTTCCAGGTAGGCACAAGGCAGCTTTCATGGGGTGGAAACGCACAACTACTCAGAATGTACTTGCCACTGTAGACTGGGACCTCAGGTTTACTTATGTACTTGCTGGGTGGGAAGGATTAGCTCATGATGCAAGAATCCTTGCTGATGCCTTAGCTAGGGATGATGGCCTTGGGCTTCCTCAAGGTACCAACTCTTAGCTTTTTGACTTCCCATTGTGTTTAGGACACTGTTCCCACTAGTAATCCCTGTACACAATCTTTTTGGTAGACAAGTTCTATCTGGTGGATGCTGGTTATGCTGTGAGGCCTGGTTTCCTGCCACCATACCGAGGCACAAGGTACCACCTTAGAGAGTATGGTGTCATGCAGCCCCAGAATGCTAGAGAACTCTTCAACTTGAGGCATTCTGCTCTTAGGACTACCATTGAGAGGGGTTTTGGGGCTCTGAAGGGTAGGTTCAGGATCTTGGACAATAAGCCCTTCCATCCTTACAAGACACAAGTGAAGCTAGTCCTTGCTTGCTGCATCTTGCACAACTGGATCCTTAGGTATGGTGAAGATGAAGTAGTTCCTTCTGATGCTGATTGGGAACCCAATCCTCCTAATCCTCTGGGGCCCTAAGATAATGCTGAGGACAATGCTGCTTAGGTGGCCAAGAGGGATGAGTGGGCTGAGCATATGTGGCAGACTAGGAATGCCCATAATTAGGCAATGTACTTAGCAGCAGTTTGATGTACTGGACCTACTGTACCTTTTAATTTATGTTTGCTCGAGACCATTTCCCTATGGCAATGATGCCTTCTATTTGAAGAACAACTTTCGGATTGTAATGTACTTATTAAGTTATTCTTCTTTGCTCGAAGTTTAAGTTTCCCATTTTTTGGATTTCTCTTCATCTATTTTGAACACTCATTTGTTTCTTTTACGCAACATACCTTTTTCTGCTTTGTGTTTGTATTGTATCATGTACACTAGACATGGATGGGCTTGGGGAATTTCATATCTTTGGGGTGGATCTAGAGGCACCCAACCATGATGAAGTGCAGGAATTACCTCAACAGGCAGCCAATGCAGCTCCAGCCAGGCTTAACTGGACTCCTCTAATGTCTGCACACATTCTTGAGAAGTTCTCTGACCTGGTTGCTCAGGGGCTAAGGACTGACAAGGGATTCAAGGACTGCCACCTGAATGCAGTTGCAAAGGACCTAGCAAGCTTCATCAACCAGCCAGTCACAGGTACTCAGATCTACAATCACCTGAGGAAGTGGCGTACTAAGTGGGTCAAGATCTGCAACTTGAAGGACATAAGTGGAGCAAACTGGGATGAAGGCCTATGCATGATTACCATGGACCCTGAACATTACAATGGACATGTCTTTGTAAGTATTTTGCTGTCACTACATTTGATACTAGTACATTCTACTTAATGCAAAAATTGTGGAACTAGTGTTGTTTGTTGAAAGCATTGATGAAAGCATTGATGTAATAGGCTACATTAGGAAAATTTGGACCATTTGATGAAAAATTGTGGAACTAGTGTTGTTTGTTGAAGACATTTTCATGTAACTGAACTTCAAGCATGAATCAATGTTATGAACTACATACAAGTGTCTCATATCATACAAGTACCTCATATCATACAAGTATCACATATCACACATGATTATGAAAACAAACCTCGGAAAAAACGAAGAACCATGCAAACAAGATCACAAGATCACAATAATTTAACTAAAACTCGGGATACTTAGACCACGATGAAGGCCGGAGAAGGAAGACAATGACTCCAACCGTGCAGACAAGGTGCATGGCATTGGTCTTGCCGACGACGGCGTGGATGGCCTTGCGGCCGATAGGAGTTGCAGACCTCTTCGGCAACCCTCTTGGTGCGGTCCTTCTCTTCCACAAGCTTTGCCTTCTCTTCCAGCAGCTTCGCCTTCTCCTTCTGCTTCTCTTCCATTGCCTTGTATGCTTCAATCAGTGCGTTGTGCCCAGCAGCTTGAACATCACGCGTGATCCTTAGTTCGCGCCAGAGCTTCTTGAAAGCAGCCTGAACACGGCCCGGCGATGGGTTATCCAGCCACTCCTTGTATGCACATTGCTGGCTCACATCCTACAGAGACGATGAACAGCAACAGGAAGAATCATTTCACACAAGTAACATGGCTACTGACCAAAATGCACAAAGCACAGTGAACAATGAATCAATTAACACAAGACAGATGAACAAGACTGAATCAAACCTTCAGCGGTCAACCCAAGAACCTGCGCCCAGTGTCCAGTCCTCCCCAACACTTCTTCAACACCAGTCTGCGACCGTGTTCGCACTTCCCAACCCTGACGGTGCCAAGACCAGACCATTCTTGGACAGGGATACCAATAGGAATGGCGCCATCACTCAAGTCCTACAAAGATTTAGGCAAAAATGAAGACTACACGCAGCAGATCAAGCTTTTTGTGCGGATTGAGGATGAAACCCTTGACCGAAACTTACTCTACCTATGCAACCTTGAATCAAAGCTTCACAAACACATCGATTTGACATCAAAGAATCGATTTTGGGGACTGGTACTCGGAACCCTAGATCGAGGCGGGAAGGAAATGCAGGGCTTACATCGGAATCGGAGTGCGCCGCGCTCTCGGTGAAGGCCGTCGAGTTGCCGGAGTTCCGAGACAGGCTCGCCGGCGAACCGCTCCTCGATGACGACGCCGCTGCCGAGGAAGGTGACGCAGGCTCGCCGCCGCAGGGGCAAACACCGGGTGCGCCAGTGCACCGCTCCAGCGAACGGCGCATCGCGCCCTCAGCCGAGGCCGCCGTGTCGCTCATGGCGGGGTGGTGAGGCGACGGCAGGGAGACGCGGTGGAGAAGAAGATGAGACGGGGTCGGAGTGGCCGAGAAAGTGAGGAGACGCGGTGCGAGAGGGGGGAGCGAGGAGTGGCGGCGCGGTGGTTTTATTGCGGGTCGCTAGCCAGGGAGTTGGCCCAAGAAACCAAACAGAGCCCATTTTGGCTAAGTTGGGATAACCAACCTCTAGCACAGGAAACCAAACACAATCTTTCCTGGGCCAGTTCACAGTTGGCAAAACAACCAAACACCAGGCCTTGGCCCGAGAAACACAGGCTCAATTGCTACAGAAACCAAACACGCCCACATGTGCTGACCGACTCCAGGTCAGTGGTCACACGCTGACACGCGCTTGCTTTAGAGGTTAATGAGGAGGATCGTCGGTCCGATCGTGTGTTCCTGACAGCACGGGCTGCAGCCACCACAACTGCCACCTATGCTGCGCCCGGCGCCCACGCTATGAAATCTGCAGGCCGGCCATCGGTGCACGCTACGAGTACGATCCTATCCCCCACCACTCCAGATTCCAGAATCTTACCGACTTGACCGGCCACCAAGATTTGGCTCCGCGTGCCTTTCCCCCGATCACCCGTCTCGCTTCTTGGCCCCAATTCCTCCTCACATCCCACCCATGCAACAGAACGAAAGGAAGCTCACGGAATCAAGCCATTCATTCACGGCTGACGGCGAACGCCTGCAGCGTGCCTCTATCTCTGCTGTACCGTAGTGTACCTGTCATTCTCCTGTGATCCGACGGCGACGGTCGGTGGTCCAGTCCACGGCCACGGCTTCTCGCGGCCCCGGAGAGGCCAGCAGCACCCTACACCGCACGGATGTGTTTGTAATCGGCCAACCCCGTCGATCGGCCACGCCGAGCGGCACCATGTCAACCCAAACCCAACTGGACACAGGACACTCCTACCACCACGAGCTTCTCGTGTCCCCAGCAGCAACGGTACCATCCACCACGCCGGCCTCTGGCTGTCCGGCTGCCGCACCGCGCGCAAGTCCAAGCGTACCTGCCGCAAGCTCCTGTCCGTGCCACGAAAGGAAACAAAGAAAAATTTTCCCTCGACAAGCTCCTGGCTGCTGTCCGGCCAAATGGCATCGTCGGGTCGATCCAACGGAAAGGATTCCATCTTTTCTGTATGCATCCCGCTCGATCTCGTTTTTCCTCCACAGGGCAATCCTATCCTATCCTGTCATTCTATCAAGCTGTCCAAGTCGAACAAAATTACTAGCATGCGTCTCTCTCTGCACAAGTCGCACCATGATTCCATTTCCATTTCCACCGCTTACGTCCCTGTATTGACCTGCTAGCTCCGGGCCAGGATCAGGGTCGTAATCTTCGGATCGAGGAATTTTGGACTCAGCCGTACGTGACAACAACATGACTCCAGACCATCCTTTTATTTTACTTACTTATTCACTACAAGTATGGCGCACTACTTATAAACTACTAAAGGAACCCATGAAAGTAGTGAGCAATTCGATATGATCTTCTGAAATCCGATTCAAAATGCAATTAAAGTTGCGAGGTACGGTGCGGGCTGTTTAGAATGAAACACACATCCAACTTATTATTCGCCGAGAATAAATGTGTTATATTATTCTTCAAAAAAGAAACGTGCTCTATTATTTTATACGTATAGGCCCTTATAGTGAATTTTATATTTTCACATGAAGAAAGAAAAAATATAAAATTAAAATGTTGTTTCATAAATACAGCCCACAGGTTTGGCTTAGCCCTTGCACCGTCCCTCACTTCTTTTACAACTACAATAAGGCCTTGTTTAGTTCCCCCAACTTGGGATGGCAAAATTGACATCTAATACTGTAGCACACTGTAACATTTCGTTTGTATTTGTGAAATATTATCCAAATATTGACTAATTAGTCTCAAAAGATTCGTCTTGCAAAGTATAACCAAACTACGCAATTAGTTTTTGATTTTATCTATATTTAGTCTCTACGACGTGTGTCGGCGTTTTAATGTGATAGGGAATCTTCTTTTGTAGTGAATTAATGCGACAAATTTAACTAAACAAGGCTAAGTTAAAACATTTAAGTTTGATTAACTTTATTAGAAAGAATACTAACATACCAAATAAGTATAAAAATCAAGGCTAGATATGACAGCTCTGGTGGAGTGCCCGGAGTGACATGTAACGCCGGCAAGTTACAACCACGGTCCGCCGCGAGTTGACGAAACGGCCGTGGCGTGGCTCGCAGGAGTACTGAGACGGACAACGGGAACCGGTGGCTCAACGCCAAGTCACCTGTCGCGTGATCCGTCAGTATCATCCACCTGATCCGCCCGGAGTCGCGCCAGATCCAAATCGCCCGTGCGTCGCGCATGACGTCGCCGTGGCAAACTGAAAACGAACACGCGCAGAAAATGCCGCGGCGCGGCCGAAAGCGCTAGCCGCGAGGGCGGAGAACCCGACCGAACCGAGACGAGCCGCGGAGCTGGTTGGAAATCGTCGCGCGGCGCCGCCGCCTGATGGACCGTGGACGGGGGCCGATCCGCGGCCGCCCAACCGCCGGCCGCCACAGGACACGGACCACGCGTGGGTCCGGTAGGCGAAAAGAAAGAAAAAAAGAGAAGGGAGCCGATCAAAATCAAATCAAATCAAATCAAATCAAAAATCCTTCAAGAAAATCAAATCCCCAAAACTTCGTTCGAAAAAACAACGAGGCACGAAATGGAAGTAAATAGATACTACTAGTACATACTCTATTTATTATATTATTAAACATAAATAAAACCTATAAAAAAAGGGAAAATGTTTTTTGTTTCCAAATAAGCGGAGCAAACAAAACTGAAAAAGGCGTGGAGATCAATGGCTCGCTCCGCCGTCCGTCTGACCGTCTCCTCCCTTTAAAACCGCTGCCCCTCCGCATCCGTCTCCCTCCCTCGTTCCCCCTCCTCCCCCACCCCCATGTCAACGGCGACCTCGCCGTCTCCGTCCACGTCCCTGTCCCCGTCTCCCCCGTCTCGAGCCCGCCGTCTGCCCCGGATCGGCGCGGCCCGCCGTTCCGCCATGGCATTTCCGCCGCGGGCGGCTCTGCTCGTCGCGGGGGCGCTGGCGGTGGTGCTGGCGGCGGCGGCGCCGGCGGCGGAAGCGGGAGGAGGAGGGAGCGTGTGCTTCGACCGGGTGTTCAGCTTCGGGGACTCGCTCACGGACACCGGCAACTTCCTGCTCTCCGTGCCCGACGACTTCCCGGACCCCGCAAGGAACCTCCCCTACGGCCAGACCTTCTTCGGCCGCCCCTCCGGCCGCTACTCCGACGGCCGCAACCTGCTCGACTTCTTCGGTAACCTCCAACCCTCCCCTTGCCGCCTTTCGCGTTTGTTATCACCGCTTGCTTACTGCTCGTCCTCACCCTCGTTCGTCCTGATTAATGGGGACGGAATGGAATTAATCTCCAGGACTGTTTTCCGTGCGAATTCAAACATACTACTCCTCCTCCATGGATTTCTGTTCCTACAGTAACAGTAAAAAAATTCGTATAAATATACTGCACTTCTGGTGTCAACCCTGCCTACTTAGATTGATTGGTCGATTGATTGTTGCCTTCCCCGTCGCTTCCTTCCTTGCCGCGTGCTCGTCCACGGCATGGTATGATGGCAGGGGATGGGAGCCGCTACTCGTTTGATTTTTCTTCAAGCAAGCAATAGGCTGGTCATCGATCCTTTTTAGGAGGCGCCGCCAGTGCCGTGGTGGTGTGGCAAATATAGTATGGCCAGTTATGCTATTTTTTTGGGGGCCCTGTCTCCAGCTACAACATGTTCCTCCTACTGGGGCTGGGAATTTGGTAGCTGTGGCGTTTGCACAAAAATAGGCCTTCTAATTGCAGCTGGAAATGTTCATATGGGGTCGATGAAATGTTTTCTAAGCACATGCGAGAACATGCTCGGATTCAGAATTCATGAATGGATTATAAGCAGCTGCAACCATCTCTCTGCCTTTTGTAATATTATATACTAGTCGCGTATAAATGAAATGAAATCTGGAGATCTCGAGAGCGAGCTGGGAAGAAACATTCTAGTGCAAATACCCAGCTTATACAGGGTGTATCAGCACAAGTTGGTTGCCTTTCCCAGTTCTCCCCAACCACTAGACACTGGTGGCATCATCTCCTTGAACTAGCACACAATTGGTAGCTCCAACTACCAGTTAAATTGGTGGCACTCATCACGTGGCCGGTCAACACTTGTGATATCAGCCTTTCATTTCCCACTCATTTATCATTCTGGCCTTTTTCATGTTTCCACATCTTATTACTTGTCCTGTACTAACTGTGTCCTTGACATGTGTTTGTTCTCGTGTTACATGCAGCGGAGGCATTTGGGCTGCCGTATGTGCCACCATACCTTGGCGGCGGGGACTTCCAAAATGGCGCAAACTTTGCGGTCGGCGGGGCAACTGCCCTCAATGGCTCGTTCTTCCGTGAACGTGGCGTGGAGCCTACATGGACGCCTCACTCCCTTGATGAGCAGATGCAATGGTTCAAGAAGCTTCTCCCATCCATTGCACCGTCTGAGACAGGTAACTTACTTCCTGAGTTCTCTGTTTGGTCACAGTTCCTTCTCCTGCAACGCGTTTGATGAAATGGAATCATTCCCTGTTAACAGATTTATTATTAATGTCGATGAAACATGTGATTTGTGGCTTTACATTATGCTAAAAAGATGGCGAAGTAGTGGCAGGAATTCTGAAAAACATGAAGGCTATCTTTCTAAATGTGTGTTCACTGTGAACTACTGTTTTGAACTTGTGACTTGTGAGGAAGCACTGTGTTTTGCTTTTTTTTTATGGTTGACAGAGATTGTAGTTGACTTTTAAAAATCACCATTGCTCACCTGATAAATGAGAAACAAAATTTACTTTTTCGAGCCTTCTATTGGTTGGAAACATGTGCTTTTAAGTTTGAAATATGATCTGGTGGATTGCTATGGACTTATTATGACAGGCATGCGGTGTGGGAATTATGGTTGTTTTTTAGCACGAAAAACATTTGTTACAATTGTCAAGGAGTTCAATGGTAATCATTTGCTGATTTTTCAAGGAAAGCATAATTACCAAGTTTTGCAGTGAATGTTGTCTCATTTGACTGTTTTAGCTAATACAATTAGCTGTATCAATTAATGATATTATTGCGTGCCATAGCTGGTCTCATGGAATTAGTTGTCATCAAACACAACACAATTTAGAGTTCTGAAAATTCAACCCACTGAAATTTTACTTGTATGCAGAGCAAAAGGAAATAATGTCCAAGTCACTCTTCTTTGTGGGAGAGGTTGGTGGAAATGATTACAACCATTTAATCGTTAGGGAGAAATCGCTTGATGAGCTACATGAAGTTGTTCCTAATGTTGTTGGTGCCATAAGCTCGGCCATCACGGTATGTATGTGTGGCCCCCTTTCCAGTGTGGTAATGTTTGGAGGTATGCATTTGCATTAAGAGTTCGCATGTTTTTCAGGATCTTATAAATCTTGGAGCAAAGAAGTTAGTTGTTCCAGGGAACTTCCCAATAGGGTGTGTCCCATTATATCTTGCAATCTTTCAGAGTGAAAAGGAGGATTACTATGAGGAACAAACAGGCTGCATTAAGTGGCTTAATGAATTTGCTGAGTACCATAATAGGATGCTTCAGGAGGAGTTGGATAGACTCAGGAATCTTCACCCTGATGTGACCATCATTTATGCTGATTATTATGGTGCTGCATTGAACATATTCCGTGCCCCACTACAGTTTGGTGAGTACCATTTTCAATGTACAAATTACACCCCGTTTAGATGTAGATATTGAGACCTGGGATTTGGAATTGGAAGTGACGTTTTTCCAATTCTGTTGTTTGGATGTCTTCGGTATTGTGAGATGGAATTGAAGACGATTCCATGGTATGCGCCTATAACCGAATCACTCCTGTCAAAACCAAGCTCAACCACTCTGTATTGGACGAAAATCACTTACCCGCTCCATCGAACCCCGCCGGCTGCTCTCGCATAACCATCGCCGTAGGAGGCTCCCGCCTGACTGCCGTCGCATCCCGTAGGATCCTCACCAGAGACTCCTTCCCAACAGCTGCTGGAGGCGGAGCTTGGCCCGGTGCACCTTCGTAGCTGTGTCCTATGATCCCCCGGTGCACCTCCAGTCCTCCGCCACACTCCTGTGGATGCCCCAGTGAGTGTGGGGAAGCAGAGCGGCGCGGAAGGCAGGAGCGAGCACACGGAGAAGGAAACTCAGAGGGAAGGGGAGTGTGTGCCATGGAGGGTAAGGGCGAGTGGATGGGGAAGGGAGCGTGCACTGTGGAGGGCTGGGGCGTACACCGTGGATGGTAGAACGGAGCGGCGCAGAAGTAGGGGTGAGGGCTTGGGGAAGGGAGAGATGACGAGCCTCAGATTCTCTGTTCAACCAAACAATTTGGTATTAAACCTATTTCTATTTCAGCACTGCATCAGTATTGCTATCCAATTCAATTCCTCCAACCAAAAATCATCCAAATCTAAATCCAAACAGAGCCTTGTATAATACATATAGTATGACTGTATGAGTGATGTTGACTCTGTTTTGAGTGGGTGATTGCACGTTTTCACCTGCACCTGTTATATTGTTTGATACATGGAAATGTTTCAAAACCCGGAAAAAGTGAAAAATACTGTCAGATGTTCAAAGATCTGGCATCACCTATGCTTCGAGATTTCTTGATTGCACAGTACATTATTTGGGACAAACCGAAAGAAGATTCAGCATGTATCTTTTATACATTATTATTGTTCCATGTACATTTTGTTTCAGATGGTGCCATATGTTTCCTTTTGTTAGGTTTTTGGAATGTACAGATGTGCATTTTCTATTATGCCCTACATGCATTGTTTTTTTGTTGATGGCTTTAGAGTTTACTGTTAGATCAAGTATTGCTTGATTCATTTACATTAGCCTTAGCTCATGAATCTCCAAGTTGAATATAGAATATGTTATGTTTTATTCATGAATGACCTTTAGTTATAGAGAACTGATGCTTAACTGGTTATGCACAAGATATATACACGGTAGTTTGTGGTAGTAAGAGCATATAGCATTTGTTTTTATTTGGTTACTGCTTTAAGTTGTGATTGAGATATGCAAATGAGTGACAATCTTCAAGCAACAATTTGGCTAGCAATTTTTAACTATTTTAAATACAAACTTGATACTGTTAGATTTGTAACCAAATATACCATCTAACAATCGTAAGCTTATAACTACAAACAATATAATGTGAAATAAATGAATGGTCAAAGTGTAACTTAGGAGATTATGTCATGTCAAACTGCACCCTATAAATCGGGCCGGAGGGAGTAATAATAGGATTATGTGACTGGACTACTTGACCTGTAACATGGCTCTGTAACTTGTCAATCCAATCTGCAACCTACAGGCAGAGCTTCGAATCAGCTTTGAACTGTTCTATAGCACTTCATTACGAATGAATACTGTAGCTTTTACCTAAATCAAAATAGTCAGAAATAGTCCATGTTTCGTAACTAATATTGATCAAAATTTTAGCCTGATTCTGTGTTCTTATTTGACATATATTCCCTCATCCTGAAACCTATGGTTTTCTTTTAATTGCCTACACCTGTGGAGCATAATCTGCATGTTATATAATTGAACAGTGGCACTAAAGCTCAATTATATCCAAATAGGCTGCTGTAACCCAGCACAAGGAACCTATGTTGAGAAGCTTAGACAAACAAGGCTATTCTATTTACCTTTTCTGTTTTTTCCATTGTTTTATTTACTAAGCAACAGGAGATGCTGTTGCAGGCTTCACAGTCCCACTGAATTCGTGCTGTGGAAGTGACGCTCCATACAACTGTTCCCCTTCAATATTGTGCGGGCGTCCTGGATCTACAGTGTGCCCTGATCCATCAAAATACATTTCATGGGATGGTCTACACTTCACTGAGGCGAGTTACAAAGTTGTCATTCAAGGAGTACTAGGGGGGTACGCCAAACCTCCTCTTTCGGAAACCTGCAAGGGTGCAGAATTCAAAGTTTCTCAACTTCACCAATGTACAGATAATCCAACAAACACTGTATCATACGATGCTTTGAGCTCTTTTATTTGATCTGCTGAGCTCAATAGCACATTTAGATTTCTGCCGGTAAAGAAGCGCATTTAGGAGTTACAATGGGGCAGTGTAGATGTTGCAGGCCCTACATCTTGGACACTTCTCAAAGCCGAGAAAAGATCCATCGATCTAGAGTCATGTGTAGTTCTACAATCCACTTTGCTGCTGTGAGGAGGAAAAAAAGGGAGGCGAGTTTGTAGTGCAGAAATTTGCAACCGCTCAGTGCATTACTTTGCTCTGCTCTTTTTTTTTTTTTTCTTAGCAGCTTGCTGCGACAGGTTGCAGAAGGGACAATGAAAGTTGACAGTCTGCAGGTGATATAGGAACCTAGATCTATAAATTCAGCCCCTGAGGGCTGAGGGCAATGTATGCAGTACTTGATATGGGCTCAATTGCCTTCTAACAGATACATGCATATATACAATGCAGCTTCATTGATTCACATTGTCTCTCTTGATTTGTAATGCAAAATTATTGTTCAAAACCAAAATTCTAGGATCCCAGCCTTCGCATAGAGGTTAACATTTTTCCTTTGTACCGTTCTTTTCACTTATTATCTAAACGTCATACCTTGTTGCCGGTCCAGTTGCTATCCATTTATTTGTTATATAATTATAAAAACTTATGGATCTTGTTGCAAGGAAATCTATAATAGAAACTTGGCCCTAGCTACCAAGCAACAGGCGATCCATTGATGATGATATACAATGTTCAATTCACAAATTGGTGAAGTGACTGTTAAATGGTAATGTCCCGTTTATGTATATTCTCTAGCGCGGAGTTCATCGGAAGGTGGATCTGTAAAAAAAGGTTGTCACATATATGGACTTTGTCTATTTATTAGCTTTCAGCTTGCAGAAAAAAATTTGTCTATCATGTCCTGATACTCGAGTAAAATGGCAGATAACATCACAAGATGACATCAAAATCCGGGGGTGGAAATCTTCAATGTAAATGACTGTTAAGTGTAAATATCAACCACATCTACAGGAGGGCCTAAAGGTTTAGTTTTCAGAACTAGTACATCATGGATAGCTCTGAGCCAGTGAAGTACATCTCATCGGACATTGCATGATCTGTAAATGGAAGAGAGGCCAGGGTGGAGACAACATATGTTTACGGTCTCTCTAGATAGGAAACGAGATTTATGCGGTTCTATATATGGCTTGATTTCCATTTATAATAACTCATAATTATATATGCATTTATGTAGATTGATCAACATTCACTATAGTGTGATCCATCGATGCAATGTTCATATTTAAAACTGACAGTCTAGCACCTCCAGACTGGTTCACAATCTCTGATTACAACTTTATTATGACCCCGGATTTCATTGAGCCAATGCCATCATTATCCACAACTTAGTTGTCTTTTGCTAGTTGCAAAAGTTCAAGGCTCGATACATCTTGTGGCATATGGCATGGATATGCTGAAGAGGAAAGCAACAAGTGAAACATTACTCAAGTTTATTTTATGCAGTCCTTTGCAACTGGGTCAAGTCTCCTTATCCCTAGGATGTCAAGGCATGATCTGTGCATTCAGATGTCAAGAAACTAGCTCTGGCTGTGTCATCATCACACTATTTGCTGAAATGGTCGAATGCACAGTTGCACATGCTAGGAATTACTTCGAAGATTTTTCACGCTTAAGCAGTTCATTGGAAGGAGGATTATATAAAATGAAAAAGGTAATCACTGAAGGACTTGCGCCTATATTTTTAAGGCACTCATAAACAGAACAGAACATGTTTATCAGGTCATGATGCCTGAGTAAAATGGCAATTGACATTGCACGCTGATGTTGAATTCTGTATGATCTGAAAATGGAACAGTTCAATGAAACCTGACTTTCACAATGGCACGAGCTCAACTTGTTTGCAGATTCATATGTGCTTCATGTGACAAACCTCTTTGAACAGAGGTTAGATTGTAGCAACTGTAACTGCATGCATGTTGAAAACTACCAACATGACGAAATTCTGCCGTCCATTTCAGTCACATGAATGCGACTTATAGGAACAAGTCCTTACTGACCAGATAAGTATACATCTCAGCTACGATCAGTGAACAATCGAGTGCATCTTTTTACTTCTTCTTCTTCTTCTTTTTTTTTTTTTCTTTTTGGCAAGAGAGGAACACATAGTGTAAGCTATAGCTGAAATTTCTTCCAGTGTTCTTCTGAAAAATTTAATTTGCGTGTATCTCAATAGCCAATCTAGCGACATAGTAGGGGAGGTGATTCAAAGTATTTGCACTGTGTAAGAACTGGTATTTCTACAAAGAATATTCTTTTCTAAAGACAAAGTATTTGCACTGTGTAAGAACTGTTATTTCTACAAAGAATATTCTTTTCTAAAGACTAAATCTAACTAGTTTTTACTGGCTAGAAACTAACTAGAAAGTCATACTCAAAAGTCAAATCTTGAACTTCAAACATTACTGCCTACTTGATGGGAGTCATGATTCGTGGACCATTAGGACTAGTTCTTACTATTCCTTCCCTTGTGTGTATTTGGTGGTAATAATGTTAAACATGATGAGCAGATGTCACAAATGAAGGACTGAAAGGATTTGAATCAGTGAATCCCCTTTGTCTTGTTAGTTGAAAGACTGTGTCATTGTGGTGGATAGAAAGGTGATGACTGGCATGGCATGCATACTCCTTTTGCCGGCGCGGAGAAGAGATCAAGTCTTGCCATTTTTATTCCAGCATTCACTGTTAGGAGTACCGGTTCAAATTTATCTTACTCTCTGGCGTCACTGTAGCAGAGATTAAGTAGCTTTCGTAGTGAACTGATGAGCATCTGGGCTGATACATTATATCAGAGACACTGTATGTGTGCCGATTGGGCCGAAATCTTTGGTGTCAGTCGGCGAAGTCGTAAGACCATGTATGGGAGCAGACGGGAAGACTGCCGATTCTATTCACAAATTCAACGAGTCTTACAAGTAAGCGACCTTAGAAGGCCGCATAAAAAAAAAGTGCATTATATAGGGGCAGATTCACCACCTCTCTGAATACACATGTAATATAATGATGATATATAGTTGTCATGCTTGGAGTTTCTATCGTCAAACAAGCTACTACTATACCGGCCGTCTCTTGGCAATTGATCGATTTGTAGATTTTATATTATGATGAAGTTTTTTTTTTAAAGGTCCGGATCAAGTCCGGCTTATATTAATAAGAAGATAGAGAATTACATGCAAAAGCAGCGCAAAAACAACCTCCTAGATTAACAGACTGTCAAAACTAGGTGTAGAAAAACTAAAACTGACTACTCACGTTCGAAAAAACAACCAAAGTGCATCTATTAGCTGCACTAACATGGTGAAAGCTCCGGTTTGGTTTTGATAATTAATGACACTCAAACGTTGCTAATGTTTTGCTCTAAGTGTGGTTAGACACGTAGCAACGTGACGGTGGATGAGGGAGCTTGGCGATCACGGTGATGAACATGATGGATGTGAAGTGATCGAGCTCCGACGGAGGCCCATGGAGATCAAGACGAAAGTATACTTGATAGGGCTTTCCGGTTTAGTGGTCGAGACACTTAGTGAGTGTGACCACATTTAGGATCGATAACCGACTATCAAGAGGGGTTTCCTCGGTTCATTCGCGGTCCTAAGTGCCTCTAGTTGTGACTTTGCATGATGCATGAGAGGCTAACTAGAGTGCTAACACTTGTCAACGTGATCATGAGATGATACGCTAACTCCGGTGCTTGAGTTGTGATCTACTCTGTGGAGTTGGCACCTAAGACAAGTGGTTCGGACCTTGGATCGACGACGGCGCGACATCGAAGATCAAACAACAAGTGGAGGAGTTCTCTGGGCGCCGGACGCAGGCGCCGGACGCCGGGCCAAGCGGGCCGGACGCGTCCGGCGTGTGTGAGCTGGCTCGGGCTTGCTGGCCGGGCGCTGCTGAGCGCCGGACGCCGAGGAGGCGCGTCCGGCGGTCGCCGGACTCGGATCAGAAAGTTCCAGAGCTGGGCTCTCACCTGCGGACACGGGCGTCGGACGCGGCCCTGGGAGCGCCGGACGCACAGCAGACGCGATGACGTGGTAGGTGTTCAAACTCCAATGGTCGGCTGGCGCGGCGCGGGAGGAGGCGCCGGACGCGTCCGGCGGCCTCGACCAGACGCGTCCGGCGCGTTCTGCGACTTCAGCCCGAGGGGGCAACGGCTCTATTTCGAGTGGGCTCTATAAATAGACCATTGGCCGGCCTTGGGCAGCTCTCTTCGCCATTTCTTCATACCTGAGCATACTTTGAGCAAGAGAGACACTCCCCCACTCATCTCTTTGATTCCTTTACTAATCTTGAGAGAGATTTGAGTGAGAGCAAGTGATTTGTATTGAGAGTTGCATCTAGAGGCACTTGTTCTTCGAGTGGGCTGCGGATTCTTGTTACTCTTCGGTGATTCCCGTCACCGTAGACGGTTTGGAGCAGCGGGTGGTGGTTGAGCTCGAGTTGGTGATTGTTCGAGCCGACACCGGGTTCTTGTGAGGGGTTCTTGATCCTTCCCCGCGGGAGTTCGCGAAAGGATACTCTAGTGGATTGCTCGTGGCTTGTGGATCCTTGTCTTGTGTGAAGATTGCGGCTCCCTATTGGGGTCTTTGGCATCGAGCCAATTGAGCGGGCAACTCACCAAGCAAGTGTATCGCCACAACGAGGAGTAGCTTGCCGGGAAGCAAGTGAACCTCGGTAAAAAATCATTGTGTTGATTTGTGATTGCCGAGGCTTCGACCTCCTTGTGCTTGTGCTTGAGCTCTCTAGGTGATTGGCAACTACACCGGTGATTGGCTATCTTCTACTCTACGCGGCGGTATAAACTTCCATCATCTCTTTACTTTCCGCAAAGTAGAATTGCTTGTTGTGGTCGGTCGGGAACCACTCTTTGAGTAGTTTAAATCCCGTGGGTAGAATTGGTTGTGGTGGTCGGTCGGGAACCACTCATTGTGTAGAGTAAATCCCGTGGGTAGAATTGCTTGGTCGGTATTGGTAGCTTGATCACCGTGGTTGATTGTGCATTATGGTTTGAGTAGCCTTGCTTGTTTAGGACGGCTTGCATAGAGTAGTCGAAGCTTTAGCTTTGCACATTTGCCGCCTAGCTTGCTAATTGGTTGTCTAGTGTTCTTGCTAGAAATTTTATTAGGCTATTCACCCCCCTCTCTAGCCATTGTGACCTTTCACGTGGTATCAAAGCCGGGCACCGTGTGTTTGAGTTGGATTAACATCCTACGGTGAAGCAATGGCATTGGTTATGCATATCAACAACACCAAGAAGGCACCATCATTTCGAGGTGATGACTATGCCAAGTGGAAGCTCAAGATGAAGAGTCATCTCAAGTCAATCAACCTTGAGGTGTGGAAAGTGGTGGAGACAAAGTTTGAGCTTGTTGGGTGCGGTGCCAACACCGGCCGAAGAGAAGAAGCAACAAGCAAATGACATTGTCGTGAGTGCTTTCCACGAGGCGCTTGATGATAAAGCTTTTGAGCTCATCAAGAACCTTGAGGTGGCTCATGACATTTGGAAGAAGCTAGAAAAAGCTTATTAGGGCACCGAAAGTGTCAAGACCGCAAGAGCCTACATGTTGCAAGAGAAGTTTGCAAGCTTCTCAATGAAGGAGGATGAGAGTGTGCCGGAGATGTTCCATAGGCTCCAAGTCATTGTCAATGAGCTCAAGGGACTTGGGGAAGAAATCAAGGATTCTCAATTCTCCACCAAGTTCATGAGGTGTCTTCCCAAGAGATTTGACATGTTGAAGACCGTCATGGTGAAGACAACCATGAAGGAGAAGCCAATACCCAACCAAGTCCTTCAAGAGATCATGGCCGATGATGAGTTTAGAGAAGATCATGAGAAGAAAGAGTTGGTGAAGAAGAAGAAGAAGGAGAATGAGAAGAAGGATGATGACAAGAAGAGCGTGGCATTCAAGGCCACATCATCCAAGAGCAAGGGCAAGAAGAAGAAAGAAGAGTCTTCAAGTGAAGATGAACCATGCTCTAGCTCAAGTGGACAAGAAGAAGAAGTGAGTGAACAAATGGCACTCCTTGTGAAGAGAATGGGGAAGCTCATGAAGAAGGGGTACCGGTCCAAGAGCAAGAGAAGCTCATCCAAGTCAAGTGACCGTCCCATGAAGTGCTTCCGGTGCAATAGCAAGGATCATCTCATTGCCAAGTGCCCATATGCAAGTGATGATGAAGATGCCATGAAGAAGGAGAGAAAGAAGCAAGAGAAGAAGAAGGAGGAGAAGAATGACTCCTCTCACAAGAAGAAGAAGGGTGAATCTCATGTGGCAACTTGGGAGAGTGATTCATCTTCCTCAAGTGATGAAAATGATGATTCCAAGAAGAAGAAGAAGAAGGGGCATGCAAGCATTGCCATTCAAGAGAAGCTTTCTCTATTTGGTGCTCCATCATCTTGCTTCATGGCCAAGACCACTAAGGTACAACCTCCACCCGATAATGATGATGAGAGTGATGATGATGATGAGACCACAAAAGAAGAACTATGGGTCATGCTTGAGGATTGCAAAGGTGCTTTCAATGACTCTAGGAAAGAATGTAGGGGCTTGCGCAAGGATAAACAAAACCTTGAGCAAGAACTTATGGAGTTGAGGGCCTCTTATGAGAGTCTAAAGGTAGACCATAAGAAGCTAGAGAATGCTCACTCCAAGCTTGAAAAAGCTCATTCTTCTCTAGTTGAGAAGCAAGAGAAAGAGCAATCACAAGTGGTGATCATAGAAAAGAAAAGTGTGTCAACGTCATGTGATTCACTTGATGATTCAATTGTTGTTGCATCACTTGACCCTTCATGCTCTCATGCCTCTACTTCATCTAGTAGTGTTGGTCATTCATGTGATTCTACTCTAGTAGTTGAGAATGAGTCTCTTAAGAAGGAAGTCAAGGAGCTTAATCACACCTTGGCTAAGGCTTATGGTGGTGAAGACCACTTGCTTATGTGCTTGGGTAGCCAAAGAGCTTCTCTCTACAAAGAGGGATTGGGCTATACCCCCAAGAAAGGCAAAGCCGCCTTTGCTCCTCACAAGACTTGTTTTGTGAAGAACAATGGTAGCTATTGCAAAAGTTGCAAGCAAGTAGGTCATTTAGAGTATGCATGCAAGAACAAGAACACTAGTGCTTCCTCTTACAAGTTGAATGCTTCTTACATGCTTGTTAAGAGTGAGTGTGGTGTGAGTGCTAGATTCATTGGTACACCATGGAATAGCTCAAAGGAGAAAGCTATTTGGGTGACAAAGACTCTAGTGACTAACCTTCAAGGACCCAAGCAAAAGTGGGTACCTAAAACTTGATGTCTTCTTATAGGTCAATTATAAAGCCAGAGGGAGGCATTGGGTGCTTGATAGTGGTGCATCAAATCATATGACCGGTGAAGATAGTATGTTCAAATCACTTGACAAGAATGACAATGGTGGATTCAACTCCATCACATTTGGTGACAATAGCACGGGTGATGTCATGGGGCTTGGAAAGGTTGCAATTTCCAATGACAAGGATCTCTCCAATGTGTTGCTAGTTGATACTTTGAACTTCAATCTATTGTCTGTGGCTCAATTGTGTGATCTTGGCTACAAGTGCATATTTGATGACAAGCATGTTGAGGTGGTGAGCAAGGATCAAGCAAATATCATCTTCAAGGGGTTTAGGCATGGAAGCTTGTACTTGGTGGATTTCAATGCTAGTGAAGCTCAACTTTCATCATGTTTGATTGGCAAGTCAAGCAAGGGATGGCTATGGCATAGGCGCCTTGGACATGTTGGGATGAAGCAATTGAACAAGTTGGTGAAGCATGATCTAGTGAGAGGCTTGCATGATGTCACATTTGAGAAGGATAGACCTTGTAGTGCATGTCAAGCCGGCAAGCAACATGGGAACCCACATCCCAAGAAGAATGAGATGTCAACTTCAAGACCATTTGAGTTGTTGCAGATGGACTTGTTTGGCCCAACTCACTACACATCAATTGGGGGCAATAAGTATGGATTTGTGATTGTGGATGACTACTCAAGATACACATGGGTGTTCTTTCTCTATGACAAGAGTGAAGTATATGATCTATTCAAGTCTTTTGTCAAGAGGGTGCAAAATGAGTTTGACACTACCATCAAGAAGATTAGAAGTGACAATGGTAGTGAATTCAAGAACATAAGAGTAGAAGAGTTGTGTGATGAGCTTGGAATTGTGCATCAATTCTCACCAACCTACACTCCCCAATCCAATGGTGTAGTTGAGAGGAAGAATAGGACCTTGATTGAGATGGTAAGAACTATGCTACTTGAGTACAATGTGAGTGAGAAGTTTTGGAGTGATGCTATCAACACGGCTTGCTACTATAGCAACCACCTCTATTGCCATGGGAAGTTAGAGAAGACTCCATATGAAATCTTGAATGGAAGGAAGCCCAACATTGCTTACTTCCGGGTCTTTGGTTGCAAGTGTTACATACTTAAGAAGGGGCAAAGACTTGGCAAGTTTGACAAGAGATGTGATGAGGGATTTCTTCTTGGCTACTCTACTTCTAGCAAGGCTTATAGGGTGTGGAACTTGGCTAGTGGTCTAGTTGAAGAGGTTCATGATGTTGAATTTGATGAAACCCAAGGCTCTCAAAGTGGAGATCAAAATCAAGATGATGTGGGTGGAGATCAATTGAGCAATGCAATGAGACACATGGACATTGGTGACATTAGGCCAAGGCAAGTGGATGATGGTGATAAGGTGCAAGTGCCAACTCAAGTTGTGATAGAAGATTCCAATGAGGCAAGTACAAGTGGTACTCCACATCAAGATCAAGATCAAGGTCAAGCAAGCAATGCAAATGAGCTAGTTCTTCAACCTTCAAACATTGCAAGAGATCATCCTCTAGATCATATCATCGGTGACATTCAAAGAGGTGTACAAACAAGATCAAGATTGGCTAGCATATGTGAGCACTACTCCTTTGTGTCATTCATTGAACCAACTAAGATTGATGAAGCATTGAAGGATCCGGATTGGATAAATGCCATGCATGAGGAATTGAACAACTTCACTAGAAATGATGTGTGGGAGCTTGTTGAGAGGCCAAAGAAGCACAATGTGATTGGAACCAAGTGGGTCTTCAAGAACAAGAAAGATCAAGATGGCTTAGTTGTGAGGAACAAAGCAAGACTAGTGGCACAAGGTTACACACAAGTTGAGGGTCTTGACTTTGGAGAGACATATGCACCGATGGCAAGATTGGAGGCAATTAGAGTCCTATTAGCCTATGCTTGTGCGCATAACATCAAGCTCTATCAAATGGACATGAAGAGTGCATTTCTAAATGGGTTCATCAATGAGGAAGTGTATGTTGCACAACCTCCCGGTTTTGAGGATGACAAGAAGCCCAACCATATCTACAAGCTCAAGAAGGCATTGTATGGATTGAAGCAAGCTCCAAGGGCATGGTATGAAAGATTGAGTGATTTTCTCATCTCCAAAGGCTTCAAGATGGGCAAAGTTGACACCACTCTCTTCACCAAGAAGATAGAAGATGACTTGTTTGTG
Organism: Themeda triandra; assembly: GCA_018135685.1. Classification (NCBI taxonomy): domain Eukaryota; kingdom Viridiplantae; phylum Streptophyta; class Magnoliopsida; order Poales; family Poaceae; genus Themeda; species Themeda triandra. Next base: position 1,327,028 of record JAENPR010000102.1, on the reverse strand, counting down.
TTGCAAATCTATGTGGATGATACCATCTTTGGATCAACAAATCAATTCTTTTGTGAAGAGTTTGCTAAGATGATGGCTAGTGAGTTTGAAATGTCAATGCTTGGAGAGTTGAGCTACTTCCTTGGTTTTCAAATCAAGCAAATGAAGAATGGCACCTTTGTGAGTCAAGGCAAGTACATCAAGGACATGATCAAGAAGTTTGGGTTGCAATATGCTAAGGCCATTAGCACACCAATGGGTACAAATGGTGGCTTGGATATTGATGATAGTGGCAAGATGATTGAGCAAAAGCTATATAGATCAATGATTGGAAGCTTGCTATATGTGACCGCATCAAGGCCAGATGTCATGTTTAGTGTGTGCATGTGTGCAAGATTTTAAACTTCTCCAAGAGAGAGTCACTTGACGACAACCAAGAGGGTGTTGAGATACTTGAAGGGTACTCAAGATGTTGGTCTATGGTATCCCAAGGGGTCAAGCTTTGAGTTGATTGGATACTCCGACTCCGACTATGCCGGTTGCAAGATTGATAGGAAGAGCACAAGTGGAACATGCCAAGTGCTAGGAAGATCTCTTATGTTATGGTCTTCAAAGAAGCAAAATAGTGTGGCACTTTCCACCGCCGAAGCCGAATATATTAGTGCGGGGAATTGTTGTGCACAATTGCTATGGATGAAAGCCACCTTGAAGGACTATGGGACCAAGTTAAAGCATGTGCCTTTATTTTGTGACAATGAAAGTGCAATCAAGATGACAAACAATCTGGTTCAACATTCAAGAACCAAGCACATTGATGTGAGGCACCATTTCATTCGAGATCATCAACAAAAGGGAGATGTGAGCATTGAAAGCATTGGCACCGAAGATCAACTAGCCGACATATTCACCAAGCCTCTTGATGAGAAAAGATTTTGCAAGTTGAGGAATGAGTTGAACATACTTAGCTTCTCCAACATGGATTGATGCACCCCATATATGACATGCCTTTCCTCCAACATAGCAAGGTAAAGTTGGTTGTTGCATCTCATGCATCCTTTGCTAGTTGTGTAGACATGTATACATGTGCATCTTGCTAGGCTCATTCATTGCAAATCAAATGAATTTGAAGGATATATAGCACAACTATTATTTCTATGCTTGATTTGATCTAGTGGTGGCATATGACTTGTTTGTGAGCTTGTGAACCTAGTGTTGAATCTTTAGCACTTGCTCATGATGTGTATCTCAACATGGTCAAGATAACCCTTATTCTTATGAGGTGTGAAGAAACTTGCCCTTGGTTCAAACCGAGATACATTTTCTAGGCATGTGATTTAGATTTGGCCATAGTTGATTGACTTGTTTCTCTCATCTTATGCACCCTTGTTGGTGATTGTTGACAAAGGGGGAGAAATAAGTCATAAAGAGCAATGGAAGGGGGATCAAGCTCATAGACTATTTGTTGCATATTGTGTGTGCATACATAATGATATGGAGCATAGCAAGCTAAATTCAATATTCATGCTTATTTGGTGTATTGCTAGTATAGAACTTGATTGATGAAATGAAGTACTAGCATGCTCAGGAAGGTTTATTATCGCACTCCGATTGGTATCACGCTTCAAAGGTCAATTCTATAAACCTTAGTACCATTTTGGTTGTGGTAACTCTCACACAAGTTTCATCTATGCATGTGTGCTTGAAAATCGACCAAACATTTGATGCACACATGTAGGGGAGCTACCACTACCAAAACCGGAATTCAAATGCTTGTCCAATCCAAGATTCATGATCAAAATGTCTTGGGCAAGCAATTCAATTTCATATTGAATTCAATTTCCATATCTTTGTGAGCTGTGTGAAGGGTTGTCATCAATTACCAAAAAGGGAGAGATTGAAAGCTCCGGTTTGGTTTTGGTAATTAATGACACTCAAACGTTGCTAATGCTTTGCTCTAAGTGTGGTTAGACACATAGCAACGTGACGGTGGATGAGGGAGCTTGGCGATCACGGTGATGAACATGATGGATGTGAAGTGATCGAGCTCCGACGGAGGCCCATGGAGATCAAGGCGAAGGTATACTTGATAGGGCTTTCCGGTTTAGTGGTCGAGACACTTAGTGAGTGTGACCACATTTAGGATCGATAACCGACTATCAAGAGGGGTTTCTTCGGTTCATTCGCTGTCCTAAGTGCCTTTAGTTGTGACTTTGCATGATGCATGAGAGGCTAACTAGAGTGCTAACACTTGTCGACGTGATCATGAGATGATACGCTAACTCCGGTGCTTGAGTTGTGATCTACTCTGTGGAGTTGGCACCTAAGACAAGTGGGTTGGACCTTGGATCGACGACGGCGCGACATCGAAGATCAAACAACAAGTGGAGGAGTTCTCTGGGCGCCGGACGCAGGCGCCGGACGCCGGGCCAAGCGGGCCGGACGCGTCCGGCGCGTGTGAGCTGGCTCGGGCTTGCTGGCCGGGCGCTGCTGAGCGCCGGACGCCGAGGAGGCGCGTCCGGCGGTCGCCGGACTCGGATCAGAAAGTTCCAGAGCTGGGCTCTCACCTGCGGACACGGGCGTCGGACACGGCCCTGGGAGAGCCGGACGCACAGCAGACGCGTTGACGTGGCAGGTGTTCAAACTCCAACGGTCGGCTGGCGCGGCGCGGGAGGAGGCGCCGGACGCGTCCGGCGGCCTCGACCAGACGCGTCCGGCGTGTTCTGCGACTTCAGCCCGAGGGGGCAACGGCTCTATTTCGAGTGGGCTCTATAAATAGACCATTGGCCGGCCTTGGGCAGCTCTCTTCGCCATTTCTTCATACCTGAGCATACTTTGAGCAAGAGAGACACTCCCCCACTCATCTCTTTGATTCATTTGCTAATCTTAAGAGAGATTTGAGTGAGAGCAAGTGATTTGCATTGAGAGTTGCATCTAGAGGCACTTGTTCTTCGAGTGGGCTGCGGATTCTTGTTACTCTTCGGTGATTCCCGTCACCGTAGACGGTTTGGAGCAGCGGGTGGTGGTTGAGCTCGAGTTGGTGATTGTTCGAGGCGACACCGGGTTTTTGTGAGGGGTTCTTGATCCTTCCCCGCGGGAGTTCGCGAAAGGATACTCTAGTGAATTGCTCGTGGCTTGTGGATCCTTGTCTTGTGTGGAGATTGCGGCTCCCCATTGGGGTCTTTGGCACCGAGCCAATTGAGCGGGCAACTCACCAAGCAAGTGTATCGCTACAACGAGGAGTAGCTTGCCGGGAAGCAAGTGAACCTCTGTAAAAAATCATTGTGTTGATTTGTGATTGCCGAGGCTTCGACCTCCTTGTGCTTGTGCTTGAGCTCTCTAGGTGATTGGCAACTACACCGGTGATTGGCTATCTTCTACTCTACGCGGCGGTATAAACTTCCATCATCTCTTTACTTTCCGCAAAGTAGAATTGCTTGTTGTGGTCGGTCGGGAACCACTCTTTGAGTAGTTTAAATCCCGTGGGTAGAATTGCTTGTGGTGGTCGGTCGGGAACCACTCATTGTGTAGAGTAAATCCCATGGGTAGAATTGCTTGGTCGGTATTGGTGAACCGACATTGTGTAGCTTGATCACCGTGGTTGATTGTGCATTGTGGTTTGAGTAGCCTTGCTTGTTTAGGACGGCTTGCATAGAGTAGTCGAAGCTTTAGCTTTGCACATTTGCCGCCTAGCTTGCTAATTGGTTGTCTAGTGTTCTTGCTAGAAATTTTATTAGGCTATTCACCCCCCTCTAGCCATTGTGACCTTTCACATAGGACCTCCGCCGCGTCTGCCCCTAATTCCGCCGCAATTGCAGCTAGCGTCCTGCAAAGCTCAATGTCGTCAAGCCTCGCCGCGGTCCGTAGTGCCTTGATCGCTTTGTTAGGAATGCCCTGTCCAAAACTATCGATGTACTCGGTGACTGCTGCATCCGTCGCTGACGACTTGCCATTGATGAACTCCAAGTCACGCATGAGCCGGAGCTGGGCACGCTGTGCCTCCGGCGTGGAGGAAGGACGAGCGGCCAGACGCCGGCTGGAGCGGGTGGGAGCTGGTGTCCTAGTTCCTCTGGTCCGCCTACCGGCCTGCTGTTTTGGAGGCGGGGCCGGTCTTGGAAGCAGCGGCTCTAGAGCCTTCCGGAACATTTTCTTGCAGAAGGCGGCGCAAGCATCGTCGTCCTCTGTCTCCGTGCCTCCATCAGCTTCCTCTGCTCCCAGACTGTCCTCCTCTGTGGCATCAACCACCGGCGCGTCGAGCTCCTCAGCCGCCGCTGCGTCCGTCGCCGGGACCTCAACCACGTCCGGTGGAAGGTCCGCTCCATGTGCTGCTCGACGGGCATAGACGAGCAGCGGCTTAGCCTGCTCAAGCCCCCTCGGCACGCCGTCCTGTCCGCGTGCCCCCACAGCGGGCGCGCTAGGCAGTTCGAACGCAGAGGGGGGCTCCTCCATGGCCGGGTCCTCTCCGGCAGGTGGCACCGCTGGCGGGGCGGCTACCGGCTCCGGGGTCGTCTGTCCGGACGTGGCCGGTCGCATGCTATCGATCGACGGCAGCGGGCCTTCAAGAATTGTGGCCCAGGCAACATCCATCCAGGTGGCCACCGGCTCAGTAGAGGGTGACCCAAGGCCCGAGCCCTCGAATGGAGGCTCGGTCACTTGCTTGGTGGTGCCCGTCTCCTGCCTCTTCTTCCTCCTGCGGCGTCGGCGCCGGCACGAGCGGTGACCACAACCACGTTGAGAGTGGCCGGTGTCAGCCGCGCCACCAGCCCCAGTGGGAGCGTGCCCGCCGCCCACCGTGCTTGGCCGAGCGGCGCGCTTGGCGGCGTTGTCGCGCCACGACCTCTTGCAATCCCGCGCGAAGTGGCCAAGGCCGTAGCAACGGTGAGGTTGCAGGTGGCCATGCGGTGTCCCGTTGCGAGGCACTTGAAGCAGCGGCCATTGGCGTACGCGGGGAACTGCCGTGGGCCGGTGTGCGCCCCAGCATTCGCCGCATGGCGCTGCCGAGGACTCCGTGGCCGCGGCGCCTGCGATGACGGGGCAGGGCGCTGTGGGAGCACACGCTGCCACCCGTCGACATCCGGGGTGGTTGCCCGGCGTGATGACCCCAACCGCTGGTGGACAGGGAGACGCTCACGCGAGCCCAGCCGCAGGCGGACTGGGGGGGCGCTCACGCTCGCTGATCTCCGGAGTAGACGCACCTTCCCAGCCCCCGTGGCGTCTGCGGGCAGGGGCACGACCCTCCACTGGCCGAACGGGCAGGCCGCGCACAAGCTGCGGACGCGGGCGCCCGCGCTTCCTTCGTCTTCGCTGAGGCTCACGCCGCCCCCCAACCGCGCCGCTGCGGACCGGCGTCGCGGTCGGAGCACCACGCGGAGCCACGGGCGCTGCCACCACCGCCGGCGGGCGGCATCCAGATAGGATGGGGGCTGCATCTCGCAGGACGAGTCGCCGTCGTCATCCGCCCAGCGGCTGAACTTGGAACGCCCCGCCGAGCGATCGCCGGGATGGAATGGCGCGGCATGAGGAGACAGGGTGGACGACGGGCTCGGGGCGGTGTGGACAGTGTCCTCCTCGTCGTCGTCGTCCTCGTCAACGTCCTCAACGGTGACCAAGTCGTCCACCGTCGGCTAGGCCTCCGCGGTGGCTGCTGGCCCCGCACAGATCAGCAGGAGCTCAGCCGCGGCCGTGGCACTGGCCCACGACGATCCGGTGCTGGGCGAGCCGGCGGGAGCTCCGGCCGCAACACCCTCGGCGGCCGCGGCCGTGGCGCTGGCCCGCGACGGTGAGGGCGGCGGCGGCGCCCCGACATGCCCCGCCCCGGCCACAGGACCACCGGATATGGCGCCGAGCGAGCCGGCGGGCGCGCCAGAGGCGGGCGCGGGCGCCGCCCAGCACAGCGACGAGGATGGCAGCGGCGGCTCTCCGGCAACCCCTGCCGCGGCCACAGGACGATGGGAGAGGTGGGGAGGAGAGGGAGGTGGTTGGGGAGAGGAGCAGGTAGTGGCGACGGGGGCCGCCGGCGCCGGCGGCGCGGGGTGGGGGGCAGCCGCCAGGGGTGCGCCCCCTAGGGCACCGCTCGCACGGGCCGGCCCATCGGATGGTTCTTAATGCTAAAATATGTCCATATCGGCCTACTGTGTGTTCCATTATGATGAAGTTTGGATACAGCTATGGGGTAATTATTATCTCATAGATTATATATAGTCGGTGTTTATATTTGTATACTGAACTACTTGTACTTCTGTTATTCATGTCCCTTTACATTTTATATTAACAAGAAGTGAACAACGAGAGAAAAGAGAGTTGTGGATTTGTTTATTCTGAAGGTCCCGTTATCGGCCTTAACTTGTTCATTCCAAATGCAAGTGGGAGGCCATTCTGAATAATTCTGATTGACCTAGCTACTATCATTTGTTTTTCTTATGCATGTAATTATTTCACAATACGGCTCAATTCCTAACGGATTGAACCATAGATGACACATACTATGATTGAACTTATCGTTTTATTTTTTCTCTGTCCAAGGTCATCTGTATTTATTGGTAAAGTAAGTACATATAATTTTTGAAACAAGAAGTCTCTACATATTCCTGTATATTTTGTGCCTTTTTCAAACAAGCAAGAAAATATCACCTAAATGGATGTACTCGCGCATGTATACGCACTTGAAGGTGGCGCTTGGCAGCAGCTGAACGCCAAGAAATTTGGAGTTGGAATGTCAATCAAGTAGATGAGCTAAGCCGCCAGGCATGTACAGTAGACGCCGTTAATAATAACATTATATTATTATATCTGTACGTACACGTGTATATAATAACAAACGCGCTTGCAATTGCAGTCAAGAGAAAAACGAACAGAAACGGCTAGCCTCCACTTAGCCAGCTACTAGCTTAAAGCTGGACCGATATACTATACCAGCATGTGCACACACAAACGTACACATACACGTAAGTGCAACCGTATTCGCGTCGATCCACTTCATATTGCGATCATCCTCACGCATGCAATTTCCTCAACTACACTACACAATAAGTACACGGTTTATCGATATAGTTGTAGTCTCCTCAAAATCAATAGTTGTAGACGATGTACGTACGGCCGCATCCATATGATCGAAGCTCTAGCTTGAAGAGCTTAACCTTAGGCTGTGCAGCTGCCTTCTGGAGCTCTCTGGCACGTGGCATGCACCCAACATCGATGACATCCCAATGGCTGTCGTCGACTCGTCGTATATATTCCCCGTTCATCGTCCATTTCCAAAAGAACCTATCAGGATATGTCTTCTAGCCTTCCAGCTGCACAGCAATATGAAAAGCACAGAGCACCAGAAGCAGTCACTGCGCCGGAGACGTCAGGGACCCACTTGGCCACACCCATGGGCGGATCCATGTTGAAGCTAGTGGGTGCGGCCTACGAAAAATTTGAAAAATAATGATTATATTCATTTTTTCACCATATGTGCACCCATACGATGAAAACCTATGCATCCACAAGGCTAGCGCAACCCGCTTGAGTTTGCTCTAGATCCGCCACTGGTCACACCTGCGCTAGAACAAGCCACTGAATTTCACCATGCAGTTACGGTGACGACGAACTATGGCGTTGGATAGATTCGGTGCAAATTAAATGAGGAGATATGGAGCCCGAGGGAAGCTCCACATCCCATTTGATATTGAACGTGTTGAGTGTTGCCCATCAGCGGTCCATCACCAAGTGTGGTGATATATGCCTCTGTTTCGCATTGTGGTGGATATACCACCAACTACAATTCGACTAGTCCATAAGCGAGTTGATTTTGGTTGATTCAATAGTATCCTGTGAGAGAATAAGCTGAACCCAGCTGAGACTAGAACAAGCGAACGAGGATTCATCAAGACATCAACCCTTGGGTTAGCACTTGTAAAACCATTCTTGAATCATTTGTTCTTGCGAGGATAGCACAGGTTTGGCACTAGTAATAAGACAACGACTGAGTGGCCATCAATCTCGTTGTCGAGCTAAAACTTGGTTCTTGATCTGCCATCAATTTGGACAATGGTAGAAGATGCAAATAAGGCTTGGAAATGTAGATCAGCTCTCTCAGACTAGAGTACTTGTAACATAATGCTAGTTATTAGCTTAACTTTGGAATGCCTAACGTCCCGAGGCTTGTTGGATGGATTACATGCGTCGACGATCCATTCCCAACCCAAAAGGAACTTTCCACATATGACATATGAGTTGATCTCCCTAGTAACATAGGGTTCTCTGCCATGATTTGCATATCACGGCAGCCAGTGATTTGATCTTAATCAAACGACCACTTTTCCTCATGAGGGGTCCTTGCCATTGGCGGTGCACGGGTGGGGCTGGGGTGGGTTGAAAATTTTATTAATAGATTTTCTATTTTTAGTTTCTTTTATAATATTTCTATTTTTATCCATCAATACATGCATGGAGTAGATGTTGTACTCTAGATTAAACCAATCAAACGCTTTCATGGTCAAAAATGCTTCTGCATATTTATGTCGTACAAGTGAGTGCCGACATTTTTCTACTAAACATACAGTCAAAATTTAGAAATTAGCATGCACCTAAGAAAAAATAATGGAAGAGTATATTGTAAAAAAATAAACAGCGCTCCGCAAGCACTTTGAATCAATATCAAAGTATGAATCTTAGCTATATCTATTAGCGTAATGTGTCCAGTGAGCAAAAAAAAAAATTTTGGCCTATATTATTTAGCCCCCCAATGGTCCGTTTCTGGATCCGCCACTGATCCTTGCCATGGAGGTAATTTTGCAACCGCTTTTGCCAATTGGGCTACAAGTGTCACTTAGCTAGGGGATAGACTTAGCCACCTTTCCACTTTTGAGATGACTGACCTATAAAAAATACAGAATTTGAGGAACTCACCCAATTAAACATTTTTATCTACATCCCAAATTTCCAATATGTGTCAAATTAATGTGTCGTATCAAATAGTCAGAGCCATGCAAATTGCCAATATTTTTATCGACGTGCATTATTCCTCCGTATTGACTGCTTCAGAGCTCATCAAGCCATTAATGTGTATCAATAATCAAGAGCCATGCAAAGCTGGTTGCCTATAAATACGCACACATGATATACCAGCACACAGCACGTCGAAGAAGCTAGCCAGATAGGAAGTCTTTGCTAGATCACTTGCCCTAGCTCTCTCCCCAAAGACCAGCCATGGATTGGCAAGAGCAAGCCAAACCCATGATGATGCAAACCAAGTTCGCGAGCTGTCGTGGCGTCTCTTTCGAGCCCAGGGCGTCGCCGGGCAGCCCGTTCGACCTCCAAGCCGTCGATCATTATCCGGCCCAGCCGCCGCCGACGAGTGGCGCCGGCCGGTGGGTCTGGCTGCCGCAGTCGTTCAGCCGTGCCTCTTCCAGGATCGTTCCTTCCACTTTTGGCAGGTCGACGAGCCGCGTGAGCAGCCACTTCTGCGACCTTGATCTCGATGGCGATGACGAGGACGATGAGCCCGTCGTCAACCGTGCCGACGTGGAGATGGCCATCGCCACGTCAGCTGTGGCTGTCGATGACAAGAAGGCGAACGCTCCAGCGCCGGCGAAGCCACCGGCGGCATCTTCCGCACGGTCGAGTAGGCTGGGTGTCATACTGCTCGACCAGGGCTTGTTCACCGTGTACAAGCGCCTCTTCGTCCTGTGCGTCGCGCTGAACGCAGTGGGCCTCGTGCTCGCCACGACGGGACACTTCCCGTACGCCAGGGCTCACGCCGCCGTCTTCGCCATGGGCAACATACTGGCGCTCACGCTGTGCCGCTCCGAGGCGGTGCTCCGGGTCGTGTTCTGGCTCGCCGTGGCGCTCTTCGGCCGGCCGTGGGTGCCGGTCGTCGTCAAGACCGGGGTGACAGCGATCCTGCAGTCGCTCGGCGGCGTGCACAGCGGCTGCGGCGTGTCGTCGCTGGTGTGGCTGGTGTACGCGCTGGTGCAGGCGCTCCAGCAGCGCGACGTGACGCCACGAGAGGTCGTCGGCGTGGCGTCGGCCATACTCGGCCTGCTCGCGCTCTCGTGCATGGCGGCGTTTCCCCTGGTGCGCCACCTGCACCACAACGTGTTCGAGCGCACGCACCGGTTCGCCGGATGGACTGCGCTCGCGCTGCTGTGGGCCTTCGTCGTGCTCTCCGCAGGCTACGACCCGGCGACCTCCTCCTACCGCCGGCTCACCGGCTCCGTCCTCGTGAAGCGGCAGGAGCTCTGGCTCACCGCCGCCATCACCTTCTTCACCTTCCTGCCGTGGCTCACCGTGCGGCGCGTGCCGGTCACGGTCACCGCGCGGTCCAGCCACGCCTCCGTCATCACGTTCCAGGGCGGCGTCAAGGGCGGCCTGCTCGGCCGCATCAGCCGCTCTCCACTCTCCGAGTGGCACGCCTTCGGCATCATCTCCGACAACGGGGACACGCACGCGATGCTCGCCGGCGCCGTGGGCGACTTCACGCGGGCCCTCATCTCGGACCCTCCGACGCGCCTCTGGGTGCGCCGCGTCCACTTCGCCGGGCTGCCCTACCTCCTCAACATGTACCGGCGAGCGACCATGGTCGCGACGGGCTCCGGGATATGCGTGTTCCTGTCATTCCTGATGCAGCCCGGCCCCGCGGAGCTGTCGCTGGTGTGGGTGGCCAAGGGCATCGACGCCAACTACGGCGAGGAGATGAAGGCGGCGTGCTGCAGCAGCGAGAGGCTCCGCGGGCGGGTGATCGTACACGACACGGCGTTGATGGGGCGGCCCAACGTGGCGGCGCTGGCCGTGGACGCGGCGCGGCGGTGGGGATCGGAGGTGGTGGTGGTGACCAGCAACCCGGAAGGGAGCAGAGACGTCGTCGCCGGGTGTAACAAGGCCGGTATACCGGCATTCGGGCCGATCTGGGATTCTTGACCCTGCAAAGAAATCTTAATTTCCAGTTTGGTTCATCTATGACGGCGCTCAATCTGTATGTGATGATGTTAAAATCACAATAGTGTTTTGTCTTTATTCCCCTGTATTAAGGAATACCAATATATATATAGCTGTTTGAAGATAAACTAGCTAGTAGCTACATTAATTTTTCGTGGAGCAAATCTCAATAGCTGTTAGTTGTCCAAACTAAAAAGATTTTTGGCAAACACGGATTGTAGGATCTCAAAATTTGTTCATTTCGTGTGCGAGACTAAAAGGAATTGCCAAACTAATTCAAATTGCTACTCCTGTCACAAAATATAGTGGATTTTCAGCTATCCTAAATCAATATATTATAGGTATCCTCGCAAAAAAAAAAAAAAAAAAAAAAAAAAAACCATAGGTGAAGTTTGATTGAATTTGTAAAAAAAAAAATAGTATTTATTATATAAAATTAGTTTAATTATATACGTTATGAAATGTATCTTATACTATACATCTTTGATGTCGTATAGATTCTATTACTTTCTTTATAAACTTAATTAAAATTAGAATGGTTTGACTTATAATAACGGTAATTGTGGCCATATTGTCCTCGACGTTATTAAATACATAGTCCAAGTACAGTATAGTATAGGTCGTATGGATATGTGTTACTAATTTTCAAACTAACTAGCAAATACATATGCTCGTACATTATAATAAGACCTATGCGTTTGGATTGTGACCACAGTTTGCCACGCTGTGCTGCAGTTTTTGTACCGAAGTTTCACAAGGGTTTGGTGTATGGACGAACTTGCGGCATGCCACACAACTTGCCCGCATTTGCGGCGGCTAATTTTGGCGCCACAGTCGCGGCATGGCCGCATGTTGGTCGTGGCAGTGTGTGGTCACGATCCAAACCCACTGTGTCATACCCATGATAATACGATAGCTATTTCTGTTGAATTTAATTGGACTTGACTTGACCTTAAATCAAATAAATTTCAAGGTCTATAATAAACATTAGTGCAATAAAGAATTAATCTTGTATATGTTAAATTGGCAGGAGATTGATTCAACTTAAATTAGTAGCATGGTTTCAAGAAAAGTAGAAGCGGCCAGCGGGTGACACACCCGCAAGAGCAGTGCTCCTCGAACGGGTTAAAGTGGCCACAACATGACATGAGTGATATAGCGCTCAATTCCAAACTCAACAAGAAAGTTGAAAAGAAGGGGCCTTGGTCCTTGGAGGCTTGGACCAAGACTAGAAAATTTAACATATACAAAGATGAACGGCTTCTAGGATAGAAGCCGTTGCCACGTCACTACAATTTCAACCACCATCGAATTCATCTTCGACGGCCCAGATTTACTGAAGCAGCTTCTTACCCGCTCCAGCTTCCCGCTTGAATCGGCTTCTCCTTTGCTTGCTTCCAGCTTCTCGTTCGAAGCTATCCAGGCAAATATATACGTGGCTTCCAGCTTCTCCTTCCACTTTCTAAAAAAAAAAAAGGCAGAGCCTTATCTCCTCCTCTCCCTTCCCTCGCTCTGCTCCACCCGCGCATCCACCGCCGCTCGCGACGCGGCTCCTTCCGGCGGTAGCGGCGGCGCGCCCGGCGGCCCGGCGGCCCGGCGGCCCGGCGGCGGGGCCCGGCCACGGCCACGGCCGGCTGCGGCGCCCAGCGCGGCCCGATGCGACGGCGGCGGCGCGGCCTGGTCCCGGCCACGGCGGCGCCCAGCGCGGCCCGCCGTCCCGGCACCTCGGCGGCGGCACAGGTGCCCCCTCTCTTCTCCCTCTCTCTCCCCCTGTCTGCCCGTCTGTGCAGGTTAGGGTTAGCGTTAGGGTTAGGGTTAGTGAATTTTATGAATTTTGGCAGGTCGAATTTTTTCTATGAGTTAGGTGTAGATTTTTACTGTGGTTTGGGTATTCGTGATTTTAATATGGCTTGTTTGTATGCAAATTTTACTGCAGTTTGGTCATGGAAATATTGCCATGAGTTGGGAGGGCTGTATTTGGTCATAGAAATATTCATGATGTATTAAACATGGCCTGCCTGTTCAAAAATTACTATGATTTGGACCTGCACAAATATTACTCTAAAAATTAAACTAACTCTGGAATATTTCCATGCCTTTGTTATATCAATATTTATCATGGTCTATATCAAGTTTAACCATGGTTTGCTCAATTTCATGTGGCAACTTTACCATGGGATGGACATTCATGTGGCAACCTTACCATGGGATGGACATTGCAATTTAACAATGGTTTGCTCAATTTCGTGTGGCAACTTTACCTTGGGATGGACATCCTGCATTGTCTCCATGTCGTGGGTACACACAATTTCAGTATGGACTTATATGGAAACATAACCGTGCAAAGGGTCCACAATATTTTCTATGGTTTGGGTTATATCAGTATTTACTATGATTTACCTATCTATATCTATTCACCATAGCTACGACCGGTTATATGTATGTATATTGTTCTGCAGTAGTGATTTCATGCATCTGTGTACGACAGGTGTGCTGTTACGAGAGGAGTGCACTTCGTTGACGAGCATTGGACAAGTTCAGCCCAATAATGGAACAATTGTCTCAAAGGTGGGTTCTCAGTTATTGTTGTTATAGTCAGTTTTTACCTATTTGGAAAGCCCCTTCAAAACTCTGATTGCAGGAACATATATAGGTTACCTTCTTCTACTGTCTGATTAAACCATATACCAATTAGTAGTCTACTACTACTAATTTGTTGTATAATATATGGATTGACAGTATACTTCACCGAATGCGAATAGGGACGACAAGATATACCACAGATTTGATCCATTAGTTCACAACCTTACTGTGTCATCAACGAAAGGTAAGAATTCCAAATTTAGTGAATGTGATATTACACTGGCTTTACACTAGGCAAAAGCATGGTCTCAAGCTAACATATCCCTAGACAGTAGCCTGCATGGTATGGCACAGGTCATGGAGTAGAATTAGCATAGGGGTCCTGACACTTATTTGGCATGCACATATTTCTTATACCTTCAGAAAAATATTCAGGGCTGTAAGTTGTCCTTGCTTATAGATATTTGCAGTTCCTCATTATACTCTTGGCTGCCCTTGCAATATCTATAAGTTGTCTAATTGATTCCTACACTTTCAATTGTTCTTGACATGACTATCTGTTCACTTTAGCATAGATATTCATACATCACCTGTAGGCTACGCATTTGTGGCCAAAAAAGATGCCGGTTAATGCAATTCATGTCCGGCTGCTCATTATTTGTTGGGCATCAGTGAGCAAACAGAGAAAACTGAAAGGGCCTCCATGTTGAATTCATTGTTACTGTTCTGCAGTTTTTTGTTTGACTCCACCATTTTTTTATCCATGGACAAACCACTATGTGAGTTCTGTATATATTTGTGACCTTCTACAAGCATTTGAATATGTCAGGTACAGTTCATGAAATTGGGAGTATTACAGTGATTCATGCATGATTCGTGCCTGGTTTAGGTAGGAAATCAGTTGGTTTATTAGTAAGGCAATGGCAGGGAGCTGATTGATCCCGAGGTAGCCAATACTCTCAATGCCTAAAGGACTTTTTGCCCCTGTTCTTTAGGTCTAAATTGAAACACCTTAATGATGCTCTGCATTGCTTTAGACTTTTTTAACTTAATTTAATAAGAATTAGGGGGAGTAACGCTTATTTTGCTTCATTGGATTATTTCCCAAATGTTGCCCTTGTGATTGCTGCTCCACACTGAAAAATAGATGTGCTCCTCAGCTTGCACTTCTAAATTTTTAGTGACAATTCGTGATCCAATTCAGCTCTGGTTCTTTGAATTTAAATTCAATTCTGCAGTGGATCCTACATCCTTTCAGTATTCAATTCCTTGCAAAGATTTAGACTTTGTGAATCTCTTCATTGGTACATCTATTATTCTCATACCTTTGTTCTTAATTTGCTTCTCTTTTAGATAAGAGCATGGAATGTGCAGAACCTCAGATTGCCAAGCTCTTCAGGCAACAATTATGGAAGCAGTTATTCTTATGGTAAGTTACCACCTATGATCATGTGCACTCAAGTTTTTCTTCTGTTCTGTTCTTTGTAGTTGTACATTCATGAATTGTTGGTCCTATTTTAAAATACATATATGTTATGTTTTTCAAATTCCAAATAATTATGAAGTGGCTTCAAAGTTCATTACTCTGTTCTTTATTGCTTTTGGTAAGGAAAAGATTACGAGCGATATCGGTGTGGTGTCACATGCTACATCAAATTGAGTTTTAAAATACATACTACAAAGAACCGGCTCGGCGGCGGTGGCGGCGGCTCGGCGCGGCCCCGGCCACGACAACGGCGCGGAGGCGGCGCCCGGCCGCGCCCGGAGTCGCGTGGCCGGCCGGGCGGGCCGGCGGCGCCCGGCGCGGCCCCGTACGGCCTGGCGCAGCGGCATGGCGCGGCGACGGCGGCACCCGCCTTCGTCGTCATCCTCCTCCACCTCCTCTACCTCCTCACGCCCTTCTCTCTCGCGCCGCAACGACTCGCTTAAATTTCCACTATAAATTGTTGCCTTGGTGCTAATTGAAAATCAAGCAAATCATTATGCATATATATACCTTTGTCTGTAATAATTGCAGCTGCTTATGAAGTTACCAGTTTAAAATTCAAACAATGATATTGAACTCAACAGTTATAGTTGAGTCTACATAATAGTGTTTCCTTTGCAGTAACTTGGTATAAGTGTTTCCTTTGCTATAGAGTTACTTAAATGCATTATATCTGTCTCCTGATCAATGTCCAGGTTGTGCGCCTCACTATGGAGCTGGCCACTAAATTTGATAAACTCCCATCAAACGTTACCTCTGGTTAAATGTTTTGCTTCCATTTTTAGCAAGAGATTTGCTTATCCATTTTTATGGAATTTGCAGATCATCTATGCAGATATGCGAAGATTTTGGAAACCGTGTGAATCAAGAGCATACTGCTCATCTGGAAAGGTAAAAGTTTCCTGCCACATCTAACTGTCCTATGGTCTCCATTTAGTTTTAGCAAATTTGATTCTGTGTAATACGCCATACATATATGGAGGCTAATGTTGATCTATTGTTTGTGCTCCTTTCTCGGATTAGTGTTTTCTCATCCTTAGCCATGTTCCAATGTAAAGTTTTCTGTTCGGCTGATGAGCAGCTTAGCTCCATGCATGACGAGGTCATGGTAACCCTATTCTCTTCCTCTGCACAAACAGTTCAATATTCGTTGCAATTCAGTCTTTTGTTTTTTTTTTTTTTGCCTACTTAATATGTAGCTAGAGAAAGGCCAGACTCATTGGTTCAGCATCGAGGTTGTAAAAAAAAGAGTTCTTTTCCCTTTTTCAGATTTTAGAATTACTTCAGTCCGAGAGTTTCGCAGGAAACAACTAAGATTTGCACATTAGCTTTGTCAGTCTTACAAATGGTTGATGCATTCAATTGGTTGGCCTCATCTGCCAGTGAAGTTGCGATGAAGTGTTTTTCAAAAGTTGGTTTCCATGCATATTAATGATTAGAGCAGCCTCACTCAATGGTTGTTTTTATTTTGAATGGTTTAGTTATGTTATTGTTAATGATTAGAGCAGCCTCACTCAATGGTTGTTTTTATCTTGAATGGTTTAGTTATGTTGTCTGCTCATCTTTAACTGATTGTGGGATACATTTTTATATTATGGAATGTAGAGCAGAAGTTGGATGCTATTGTGCTGCCTCATGTTCTTAAACATGTCAAGGCTTCAGTTCTTATATGAAATAATGTAGTGGTTAGATCCATTTTTCTACACAACTGCAAATGTGCTATCCATACATGGCAGCCTTGATTTTTAACCACTAATTTTCCCTACGATGAAAAAATATGAATGCTTCTTTTTAAAATTGCTGATATAGTTAAAACTCCATGATGATATAGTTAGAAATCTAAGCCTTGTCTCCTTTAATGTTAATTTTCTACCTCCCCTTACTGGAGTTTACATGTTCTGTTTATAAATACGCAGGTGCTCATGGTCCATATAACAATGTGACTTTACTCTTTAAGGTCAGCTTTATCCCTAATCCCTCTCCCCTTCTAGAATATGTTAAATAACAATGTTGAGTTTTCTTCACATCATGCTTACTAGAATGTACTGCTAGACTTTTGAGTACATAAAATGGAAATGACGATGAAGTCATTGCAAGCTACCTGCTGCTGTCTACTGACATGAAAAAAAAAAAAAAATCCACATGGGGTCATATTTGTCGCCGCATATTCCTTCTTTACATCTCTGTGCTTCTTTATTTTTCCCAGCCATCAGTACACTACAATCTTGTCCATGATTTCAGATTATTTGATATGGCCTACTTCATACCTTACGCTCTGTTACCAAATATATGTTGACCTATGCTCAGTTGCCTGTGTTTGTGGCCTCACTGCGCCAAGCAAATATTCTAAACTTTGGATTTGCACTGAAGGGAAATCCATTATATATAACATCACTTTCAGTTATGGCCATGTTTTTTTTTTCCCGATTGCAGTTAAATAGAAGTTGACTCATAATCCAGCAACTGCACCTGGCATATATTCTGTGATAAGCAGGGGAAGATCAATGAATCTTTAAGAAGCTGCAGAATAGATGGGCGGACAATGGGTACAAAGTATCTTCTGTTAATTTTGCTATAAGGTAAGGGGTGAAATTAGTTGGCTCAGAGTCTTTTGAAACCAATTCTTCTGATACCCTGCTACTTCTTTTTTTAACGTTTTCAGTTGACCCTCCTTTCATTAAATTATATTGTTGGATAAAAGCAGTCCACAAGGATGGTTAATTTACAAGATAGAAACTTGCATTATGCCTCATTTGTAGTAAGGAATACTCTTTTACAATGCATACTTATATATTGTAAGTTCAAATTAGTGCTAGGTGCAGTATCTTTCAGGTTTGATGTGTGTCATCAATGTATTTGCTAAATTAAATACTCTGTTCTTGACTATCTTCTGGGATATCTTGGAGTTCATTTGCACATGGGAATTTGTATTATTTTGGTAACTAGATCTTTTTTTTTTTACAAGATTTGGTAACTAGATCTTTGAATCTTACCTCATTCCCTAACTAATATTTCTTATCTAATTCCCTAACTTAGGTGCATCTGCTACTACCACCACTTCTGAAGGAGCCATCAACGGGAACCGCCAAGATGCAGCAAGAACTCAAGGAGGTAGCCCGCCAGGTCACCCACACCACGTCAATTGCCAACCAGACCAGTTGCTGCTGCTGTTCCAGCACGGTCCTCAGCCGAAGCTCCAAACCATGTCTTTAGTGTTATCCTGCCGGTTCAAGTGAGGAGTCAAATTGCACTGCCTAATCAGTCCTCTCAAGGTTCTCAAACAGCAGTGGGCAATGGAGCTCCAGGAAAGTTGCTATGTGCTAATGCTAAAACTTAACAGTGTTACTTTTTTTTTCATAATCTAGACCTACTATGTGCATGTTACAACCGTAATCCATTAGCCAACACTATCTATGACATCAATACTTAGTTTTCTCATATGTACTCCATAGTGCCTTTGATAGGCTAAATTAATGCCATTGGAAAATCACATCGACCCCTAAACTTTTCTTAATCCGTGACTCTACACTAAACCCCCCCAAACTTGCCTCCGCACACGGGTCTACGTCCGCGCGGAAGCGCGCGGCAAGGTACTAGTAAGTGAGAAATAGACATACGGGGCAGAGAGCGAGAGATGATAAAAATATGTTCTTTGATATTATAGGTACATATCTTTCAAAAAAAATTATAGGACATATATTGGCGTTTATATTTCCTTTCCACAGGTTGTGATACCTTCGTTCTCTAATTTTATTGTTAATTTCCATAAGTCAATTAGGAAAAATCTTTTTTTTACAAGCTATATTTAATGTAACTCCCACGAATAGTTGTTATGTTTGGATGATCCAACATCGTATGTACACGTAGGCACCACATAGGCTTCACTCGGCTATAACACTCACTTATCAATCATTACTGAAGCAATGAACCTTTGTTGTGTGCTAGAGTCGACCGTTAGGGTGCGTCGGAGCCGAGCCAAGCTTGCATGGTGCTTAGGCATACGTTGTTAGACTAAAGGTCTTGTTCAGCTTGTCTTATGCTAACAGATTTCGACCAATTGTTATTATTGAATCAGTTGAAATCTGGCGGCTTATCTACCAATTGAACGGGGTCCAAACGTATACTGTAGGTGGCAAACTTGCAACCATCCACGGTGTATATGTGAAATTTTTTTAATTAGATACATATTTTTTATCATGCGGATACAGCTGGTAGCAATGTAACCCAACAAGGCAGCAAGGAATAGTCATAAAAAAGATATACCAGGAATGGTCATAAAAAAGATATACCCGGTCGCATATTACGAAGAACCTTTGTTCAAAATGTGAATCGACTGCGTCAGGTTCGACGGTTTAGACCCAGGACCCTGCTGCTGACCTCTGAACCTCTAGCAAGCCAAAGATGATGATGTCAGCAGCGCCGTTCCCCAGCAGTCTCCTCTGCCCGACCAGACCACGCACGCCACCGCTGCTCCCGTCGTCGTCGTCCTCCTCCCGACCGTCTCGCTCCCGCCCCCACCTCCGCATCCGATCTCCGAGCCCCAGTAATCCAGCGGCCTCTCGGATGGAGGTCGCCCAGCCCCAGGCGAGCGGCGCCCAGGGGGGAGGGGCGGAGCCGCCGGCCATGAAGCTGCTGTTCGTGGAGATGGGCGTCGGCTACGACCAGCACGGCCAGGACATCACCGCCGCCGCCGTGCGCGCCTGCAAGGACGCCATCACCTCCAACTCCATCCCGGCCTTCCGCGGCGGTACGGGAAGAATTCGCCGACCCGCTGTCCCTTGCTTCTTGTCGGGCATTCCGTCGAACAGGTCGATGGCACGGCAGGAGATGCTGAACTGGGTTTGTTTTGGTTGTGGGCTTCGCGCCTGCGCCTGCTGCAGGGTCCATTCCCGGAGTGAACACCGACCAGATGAAGCTGCAGATCAAGCTCGGGGTGCCGAGGTCGACGCAGCACTTGCTGGATGCTGAGAGAGTCAAGGCCGTCTTCCCCTAGTGAGCATTCTCTCTCTCGTTTCTTTCGTGGTACCTGTTAGAACTTTGAAATTTAGCATCCAGGTGCCGGACAGTTGCAGTGCAATGGTGTGAT
Organism: Themeda triandra; assembly: GCA_018135685.1. Taxonomy (NCBI): domain Eukaryota; kingdom Viridiplantae; phylum Streptophyta; class Magnoliopsida; order Poales; family Poaceae; genus Themeda; species Themeda triandra. The sequence goes on along the minus strand of JAENPR010000102.1, from coordinate 1,306,977 downwards.
GGAAATGAAGTAGATATATTTAGAATCGCCCTGGTAATTGCTGAGAATCTGAGATGATGATTTCGTGAGCATACATACATCAGTGGTTAGGGGAGCACAAATAGGGCTCTAAATTTGCAACCCTGTTTTATACTTGGCCTCTGATATAGTCACAGCAGTCATCAATTGCAGAATGTATGAGCCGAAGATAAGGTTGTTTTCTTAGCACAATTGCATGATGAACCCTACTCATTGATCTACATAGAAAAACTTTTCTGGCTGCGGTGCTCATAAGTCATGACAGTATGGAAATTTGTTAGAGTGGTCCCTATCAGTTGAGATTCCACAGAATGTCTTGGCACATAGACCACAATACCAATGGTTTAGTTTAGGCCGTCCTGGGCTTTGATTATAGATTCCGTATTCATGTACAACCCTGTACTAGCTCCTTGACCTATGTGACAGAGTAGCATTCCTTTCTTTGACCTCAGTTCCCCTAGTGACCTGGGTGGCTGGGTGGAGCTTATGGCCGTTTTCAGTCCATTTCCAGATGTCGCTATGCCTCATTTCACCTAAGGTTAGCCAATGTTTGGTTCATGACGGAAGTTGCGGTATGCCACACGTTTCTTAGGCACCTATAGGCCATTTGCATATCGTAGCTCGCCTAAAGTGCGGTGCTGTTTTCATGCGCCACACTTATGGCGTGGCCAAAGCTCAGCGTGCAGTAGGGAGCCAAACGGGCCCTAGAAACACCTGGTTTTCCTGCTTTGGCCTAGCTTGTGCGACATGTTTCTTTAAGAGTTCATTGAGTCAGCATCGCATCACATCACAAATGAGAATACCTTAACATTTTAACTTTTAAGGTATCATATTTTAGTAAATAACTAAATATCCATATGAGCCACCACTCCACCTAAGACTGGTAAATTTACTTCAAATAGGACAGCAAAGAATGTGTGGTTACAAGGGGTGGTGTTGGAATCTTCAACACTACAATTTCTCCAGGTCCACAAATAAAGGGTAAGTCTATCTAGAAAATTCAGGACTATTATTGATGCTATAATATTTTTGATACCAACTAGTGAGAGGAAACAAATGTCTCAGATGTCATGGCAGATTAGTTCACATTACTACTGTGCATTGGGTTATGGAATGTTCAGTAGTCATACCATGTAATTTTATATAAGATGACTGTCAAGTTTCAAGTTTGTAAAAGAAATAATTTATGTGAATTTCTAATATATACGTGTATGTTGGTGTTACATCTTAAAAAAAGTTATATTTACTGTAATCATTGTCAAAGAATGTTGTATCAGTTGAAATTACGGCGGTACTTATGTGCAGTTTTCATGTTGAAGACTACACCTTTCAGTATACTAATTATTCAGTAGGCATTCAATAAGATTGTCAACAAGAGCACCTGAGTAGCACCCAGCAGATCTGGGTTCGACTCCCCGTGGGAGCGAATTTAAATAGGTGTGCATTATCAGAAAATTAAAAAAATAGGCTGGGTTTCCCTTGCTGACTTCGGGGTTTCCCTTGCTGACTTCGGTCAAAAAGATTGTCAACAAGATTGACAATGTAGAAACCTGACCAAAATCAAGTATGATGGACCAGATGGTTTTTTGCAGTACAAGTATCACTAACAAAAATTAAGCAGGCATCTTCTCAAATTCGGTGGAATATATTTTGTTAGAATGACCAATATCGCTGCAAGCTGGTGGCAGAGCCCTTTGGGCTTTGGGGCCAAGTTAGGCTACTCGTGAGTGGTGGACACTAATAGAAGGCGTGCCCTGATAAAATGTGCGTTGCTGCGTAATGATAGCGTGTGCGCGTCTTTGTTTCTGGATCTCATGTGCTTCCTTGCCTCGATCTTTTGCAGTGGCAAGATAATCAGCTTTGAGGTCGTTGACGGCGGCATGATCTGTTCAAGCGGCGTGTGCCTGGAGGCAATGGGGGATAAGAACGATGACTGCTACATTGTCAACGCTGCAGTTTATGTCGGCTACTGAGAGATTAGTCATGGCTCCTCGATTTTGGAAAACTGCTACTAGAGATGTTTTACTACCGCAATAAGTCAATGAACATGCAGTTGATATCAGCATTCCCATTTGGTCTTCAAGCATTTTTTTTTTTTTGAAACTCTTCAAGCATTTCCATGCGCGCTTGGCTATCAGAACTTGAGGACAGCGCCGCGAGCCCTGTCGTGCACGCTGCCCGGCGGGTGGGTGCTGGTCATCGTTTTTTGGGGACGGCAATGCAGGTTCTGGTCATCCAGACCTGAGACCTTTGACAGTGCTGCAGGCTGCCGCCGCCCCGATACCGATGGTCGAGGTCGACGGCTGCTTCTGCACCACCGTGTCCTCAACGAACTCGTTGCCAGGTCGCCAAACAGATCATGGCCGGAGCTTTGGTCCCGAATCCATCCAACCAACAATTCTCTGTTTCTTTTTTCGCAATATACAGGCTGAACGTTTTTTTGGCGATACGCTGAACGTTGTTTAGTTGGCTAAACAAATACTCCATAGACAAAGCAAACTAGATCGGCATACAATCCAAACAGAAAATTATAGTCATGTTAGAATGTCGCATGAGGGTATCTTTAAAAGAAAAATAAATTGCAGGATGACCACTACTATTATCTACAAAATACAAATGTGGGAAAAAAAATCAATTCACAGCACAGGCACAATGGAAAGAGCATGAATTGTATGGAAATAAATAAGTGTGTCTTACAAGCCAATTTTGTGATCACTAAGAGTGAAGTTGCTGCAAAGCGCACAAAAAACCCTCCCGCAATCCCTCGTGAGCTAAATGAAATGTCAATACGTCAACTGCTAACATTCTCCAAATGTGATGTATTCCAACCACTTTGTATTTATCTATGACCATAAATATTCCAACCACGATTCTTTTGGTTAACAGCAACATGCACAAATGATACGTGTTTATCTTTGAAATCGTAAAGCCACTCCTGAGGTATTCAGGGTTCATGTGCATAGAATTGCCTTTCAAAGGAACACAAAGGTCTTTATGTTTTAGCATCTACATAATTTCGGTTTTCTTATGTCTTGACTGCAAATTATTCTTGCTGCTGTACTTTGACAATCGTGATGGCACCCAACCTTCCAGTTTTGGGACTTATATTCAAACATTTAGTCACTTGCATTGCATGGCAAGACTTCGGCAAATTCCAGAGGCTTTAAGTCTTGAAAGCGAGTGAAAAAGGTACATATAACTTGTTCATCAGCAAGGGAAGCGAATTTAATAATAATGACTTTGTTACTAATCAACTAATGCTGAAACTTTCGTAGCGAGATTTTTGGCAAATTCTGGAGCCTTTATCAAGCTTCAATGCAGGAAAAAGGTACCTCAGCAAAGGAATTGAAATGAATCAAAATTACAGAAATTGAAATTTACATGTTCTCATTTCTCATTTCATTAACCATGTCAAGTCACGGAAAATTGCAACATTAGTGCGCTGAAATACAAATATCTGCACTAACACTATGCTTCGATTGGTAAAATGTTAAATTGGTAAGGGGGACTGTACATTCATTTTCTTTTACTTGAAAGTTCAATTTACAGCTTTTACATTTTCAGTTAGATGACCACGTTCTGAGAGACACATATCCATCTGTTCAGATATGAGAATGGTTAGGGCTTGGATCAATGACCGTGCGTCAAATATAACGCCAACTTTTGGGTCATGAATAGACTTCACGGTTACCTGCAATATGAATTGCCATACAAAAAATAACCGTTTCAGCAAAAGGTATATTGTGGAAACACTAGGGCAAGAATAATACAATGTCTTACACAAGATTCTGTAATACCTTTTATGTACAAGACTAAATGCTGTTTATCTATAAACCAAAATTTTAAAATAAGCTTGCTCGACTGGATTTTCTAAAACTTTCAAGGCAGTCCCAGTGTTTGCCTTTCACGATTCAGCATCAAATAATTTTATTCAGGCAAGTAATAATCTGATGAAAAAAATAGAATACAATTTGATTGCATAATGAGAGGCCTGAATAGGAACAGGAACTTCAAGAGTTACCATCCCAGACAAAACAAGACTTCGGAAAATGGCTCGCTATTGTGTGAGGTAGTTAATGGAAATGGTAGGAAAAACAAGAACATTTCCTCATCCTCTTTCACATCAATAAGCACAATCATAGTCAATAAAATAGAGATACTTACGACATGAAAGATTCCCTGATCTGCCAAATTTTCAATATCTAAAGGAACTTGGCCTCCTTCTGGAACCAATATAGCATTTACATAGTCATTGGGCTGCACACACAGAGGCAGAGAATTAATCAACAGGGAATCTTAGCAGAAAAATGACACCTGCATTCTCAAAACTGCAATTTCTGACTCCATAGCGTCATATTCTTCAAGTAATCTGTTAGCGCAACATAGAACAAACTTACATGATTCTTTAAGCTTTTGTGAGGATCACCATATGTCCGATTTAGAGAATCAGTAATTGCAGTGACAAAGCCAGAGGCAGACAGCCCAGCAGTCTCTCTGTCATGTGATCCATTCAGAAGAAGCACCTGAATTCAGCAGGATTCAAACAGAAACATACTTTTAGTGAAACCACCAAGAGATTTAACTAATACAAACTGCAGAACAACACAATGAGCTCTGCATGTTTAGACCACTTGCTTCAATTGCCAAATAACTGTTGGATAATGAAAAGGTCAATAAACCATTTAATATGTAGAGTACATTTAAGCTCGCCACTTCAGAGCATCTTTCTAGCCAAGCATCAGTTAGACAAATTGTACTTACAGATTGATTTGTAAATAACTAAGAAAGCACATTCAAGCCAAGATGAATGGTATCAAAACATCATTGCAACCAACCATGGGAAGTTGATACCTAATCTGTCTTAGTATAGTTAGATACCTTGGGGATGGATCTTGATGCTATAGTCTCACCAATGCCACGTAATACCTGCATAATAAGCTTTAATATTGGAATGGAGGTACAAGAGGGGATGATGAAAAACAAGTGCAGAGTGACGAGTTAAATTCAGTGTTATTAAACAGAATGTGCATTAATAGTCAGCCTGGAGTAAATATTCCGACTTCCCACATGTTTTTTAAGGTAAGAAACTGGTCACAGTCAAGCACTTCATGGAGTAACTTTAAAAAATTAGACCACAGTCCTTGGAGGAAAGACCATCCTCCGCGTATTTAATTGAAGAGATTTTCTCACTGCAGGACATTTGTCCAGAAGCAGCCAGGACACCACTGCAGGTCACGTCTATCTCCACAACTGTGTCACTGTAACACCAGAGGGGGCAAGAGCTGTTTTTTTTTTTTAACTCAGACCCAGAAGTCTGCTCCAACAAGTGTGTGTGTGTGTGTGTGTGTGTGGTGGTGGTGGTGGTGGTGGTGGTGGTGGGGGGGGGCAATGGGGTGCCACTAAGGCTCTGCGAAAGGGCCGTTTGCTCCATGGAGTAAACTCCTAACAGGTAGTTTAGCCTTTCTTTTTCTACAGCTGGCCCATCTAACTTACTTTATCAAGCCAAGCAAGATATGTTTCTGGAGAAAATGTACAAGTCAGTACATCCGGGTTAAAATTAGCTTAGCTAACCCACAAAATTATTTTGAACATGAACAAAGGCCATGCCTATGAGTCTAGCAGTCAGGACAAAGTATCTCATAGTTTTATCGCTTCAGCGTTCAGCAAATGTCAAACGAGTCATAAATGCACTGAAACTTATCTCTACTACAAAAAGCATCAAACGGACCCGTCTACCGTGCCCGTGGTGAAGCCGCTGCGATTTTACAGTGCGCCGACATGTGGGCCCCCGCTCATCTTCCGCACGCGTCCCCGACTCCCCTGCCGTCTCCCAGCCATCGATCAAGAAGAAGAAAAAAATGCCCCGCCGTCCTCACCTGCCCCTGCCGCCCTCACCTGCTCCTGCCGCCGTCGTGGTCTCGCCCCGGCCCATCCTCACGAGTTTCGCCGGCTCGACCCTGCAGCCGCCGCCACACCCGGTCGCTCTGTGAAGACCGAGAGAGGGGCGAATAGGCGACTGCGCCACTAGATCTTCCCCTCGCTCCGGATGAGCCTCCTGCTCCGCATCCAGCCGGTCGTCGCGCTTTAGCCTCCTGCCCCGCATCCAGCCTGGGCCTGCGGCGGGGTAGGGGAAGGGGAAGGCGAAGGGAGGAGGGAGGCTAGGACCCAGGAGGGCCTTGACGAATGCGGATGAGCCCGCGGGTGGCTCGTACGGCGCCGCGGCGAGCGAGTCACGGAGTTGCGCGTCGCGATTGAGCCTCCTCCGCCACATCCAAGCTGTCGTCGCCTAGAAGATGATTGCTGCAACGAGTTTGGCTTTTGAGGTTGGCCACGGCGGTGGATTCGGGACAGGCCATGACAAAGCCAATGGCATGGTCGCCAACAAAGCCAAGGACACCCAACAGTTCATCTCCAACATCACCAGTGGCTGAGTTAACCCTACCTGGTAATGCGGCCTATTCCTTGGATCGGGTTTCATTTTTCTGAGTTGAATCTCATTCGACCTTCAGCGGCATGGTAATGTGTGCATGGTCGATGGTCACGACAAGTGCCGTGCCATCTTGGACGACCCGCTTTCCGGGTGATGGCCACATCAAATTCGAGGAGTACATAACCTAATCTTGGTGATGTATGCTTTTAAAATGTTTTGCTTGATCAATGCAACAAGCAACTATTTCCTTCAAGTATATAGAAGGATCGTATTAGAAGTGAGAAATTTATATTATGAAAGATGTTGCAGCCCCCTTAAGCCATGGTGATTAATTGATTTTTTTATTTAATTGTTCCTATCTTAGCTTCTATTTCTAATCTTCCAAATAATTAGTTAGTTGATTTCTACCGATATTGTCTGTTGATTGATTGACCATTGTCCGAAGGTAGATGAATCTTTCAAGGAATTGGTTAATTCATTTGATTTTTTGTAGGAGGTTGTCATCGCACAAAAGATTTGGGCCATCCTTTTGCCATATTTTTTGGTTTGCCTTCTCTCTATCAGGCTATGTTGCATGTGGTTATGTTGTAGTTTCATATCAAATGGCTTGTTTAGGGCTATCTGAATTTTGCTCAATAGATCAAGAGTTGTTATTTTTTACAAACTGAATGCAAGCCTTTTTTAAGGTTTAACAGACTGTATGTCTTCTATGCATCTCTGAATTAATATAAGCAATCCACCTATTAGGCAGTATTGACTACAAAGGAGGTATATGGTCGAGTCCAGATGTCCAGAGTTTATCTTCTTGATTTTGGTGGATCTAAGTAACACAAATTACAATGTTACAGTGTATACAATACAATTATTGATTTCATGATCAGTGCCTCTACATTGTGCTATCTTTGGATACCCCTACATTATTCAAAATTTGGTTTAGTAACACTGCAATCTGTTACAGTGTAATAGTTAGCATCTTTTGCTAGGTTTCAGGTGTGACCGGCCTGATGCAGAGCGGCACACAATCAATAACTCCAGAAGGCTAGCTGGGCGGATCATCTGCTCCTGGTGCTTGCAGTCAGGAAAAAGGAAGAACTATCGGTTGCTGCTATGGTCTTGATGATCAGAGAGGAAGAGGTGTGCCCGTGATTGGCCTGTTGCTTGCCCATATGAAGGAAGAAAAGAAAGAAGCTAGCCATTGGGAATTGCTTGCTTGGTGGAGAGTAATCGATGAGAATACCATATTCACTCTTCACTTGTAGCTATTGTTTTCTTTGTTTAGGGAATGGATATTGCACTTTCAAAGCTTAATAATGGTGGATGGGGTCATATATTTCTACAAGGAAGCCGTTCATTGGATGAAGCGAAAATCATTACTCCTGCCAAGAAAGGTCTTGCAAGGTTAGAAAACTGTTTTAACTCTCATGTTGTACTTGTTTCTAAAGGATACTGGACAACCGATCACCATCATCTTGTTTCTGTCTGCATTGCGAAACCTGCACTCTGCTTATGCATATGCATTACAACCTTGTGTTTTAAGGTTCTTTACTTATTGATCAGTTCTGAGTTTTTTTTTTTCTTCTCGAACTAATCAATTCTGAGTTTTACTCAGTTTGATTGCCTCTTGTTTAACCAGATGCTGGCAGCCCCTCCAGTTATAATACCCTTTGTCCATACTGGGAATACAATGTCTTTTGGAAAACACATCCTAGAGCAGGGAAAATCAAGGGGTGGAGCTAAGCCACTTTGTTGGGGTTAGACGACCCTGATGGGTTTTACCAAAAGTCAGCAAAAATTACTGTTTTGCATTGCTAAGAATACTAATGACCCCAGTCTGTTGGAGACCCTATGGATTCTTTCGGCTGGCTTTGCCCCCGAAAATGGGTCTGTGCTCCTAACATATACGACTCATCAAATTGTGTCGAAATATTTGCACAACTCTAAACTATTTATTTGATTTCTAGGTGGTTTTGGTTGTGGGTTATGACACCCAACATATCTCTAGAGGGATCTTGTACGACAAAGGAAGATAAAGAATTGGGCTGCGATTGCAGGATCAAGGTCGAAGTTCATAGACTGCCTGCAGAGCAGCAGTCTGAAGTCTGAACTCCAAAACCACAACACGAGTGATGATGGATACTAGCTGCAGCAGTTGGCTGATTGGGAAGTTGTCATAGGGAGTTCATCACACAGTCACTGCAATTTTTTTTAAGTTACTATGACTGCAGAATTGATGTAGTTACATTTCCTTGGGGAGTTTTGGGTGTAGCTTTACATTGTTCAATTTCACATCAAAACTTGTTATATTTTAATTGTCCGTTTTCATGAAGATTTATGCAATATTGATGTTTCATTCAACAGGTTCGTAGTACCATTTTTAGGTAACTGCACAATACACGTTCATACTTACATTCATGGTATTCTTTTTTCCCGTTGCAACGCACGGGTATTTACCTAGTGAAGACAAAAGTATGATATAGGTCCTTATGAACATTACCAGTGATGGACAGACTGATGTAAAGAGTGATCCCATAGCATAGACAATGCAGTCCACCTTACTTAGCTGCTCCAAAACTGTATGGTTAACTTCAGGGAAAACCTAAAATGAAAGTGTAGCAGAAAACAATCAGAAATTGTGAAAGATATGAGATATCATGATAGCTTATCAAGTTTATATGCCAGTAAGCCGTTAGTGATATTTGGTTGAATATAGTTATATTCATGCAAGAAGATAAATGAGTTTTGATAATATGGGCACTTTACAAGGACCATGCCTTCTTAGATGACACCATATAGTGACTATCAGATATGCAGGTGTGATTGTTAAAGATAATTTCAACATTATATCAGACATCAAGACATGTTTACCAGCCTGTTGAATTATATTAAATGTATTTGCGAGATTTGGTAAACCCCAAGGTCATGATATTTAAGCATCTGTTGCCTTAATGAATAGTTTAGCACACATAATAGACCTGCATGGCAAGGACAAGTATAAGGCCTAAAAGTCAAAATAGAATGAGTACCTACCTCATGCAATAGGTTGCTGCCTTCACTTGACATGTAAAACACACGCTTGATCCTTGAAGGAAGTGCACTGCATGAATTACAATCCTTTCCAGAAAAAGGAAAGAAAACAGAAAAATCAATTAGACAAGAACAAACACAGTGAGAAATCAACAAGGATGCATACAGTGACAAAAAGGGTTTTCTTCTGGAATGATGAAAAGGAGCATATAAAGGTCAAAAGCAATTGAAATGAATATGGAGACATAAAGCATGTCATTAACAAAGAAACTGTAACTAATAACATAGTAGCAACTAGCAAACGATGTCACAGGATAACTTAAAGCCTTAGACCAAGCACACCCAGATTCACCCATGCAAATTAGAAGGTGTTGCTGGCTTGCTCTTCAAGACATCACCTCAAGCATTTTAGTTATAGTACATAGCAAATGTAATGAAAAAAACATGAAACAAATTTATTTGTTGCATATTTTATTGTGGATCGTGATGGTTTCATCTTTAGCCTACCCCCAACTTTCTTGGGAATAACGTGCTAGATTGCTATATATGATTTGACAAAAATAGGTTGCTTTTTTTTCCCTCAAACAGACAGAAGAGTTGCGTGTCATTTCGTCGAAGACGGGAGGATTTGTTATTTACATCATCACACACACCAGGCAAACTTACAGAACAAGCATGCCACAAGAAATGGGAGAAACGGTCGATAGGGCATGTAGCCTATCTAGTGACCAGACCCTGGAGGTCCTTTGTGGCTCCAGTTGCACAGCACAAAGTCCCTGCCCTCTACTGCCCTCACCACCAAAGCCACTCAGGAACAACTCCATTGAATACACGGTTGTTCCTATGTTTCCAGATTTCAAAAGTGACTAGCCCCCTATTGGCCTGCTTTAAGGCCTTGCACACCCAGCTTGAAATGACTCCTCATCTGTATAAGCCTAGCCTGCAGTTCTATTTGCTGAAGTATGATAAAGCAATGTTGCATCTCAACTACTCAGAAAACCAGTAGGTCTTGGATAGTATCCTCTTCTTGATCGCATAATGGGAAAGAAAAAGGATTAGGCAAACCCCACTTAGCCGATCTATCTGCCATCCAAGACCAATTGAGAATTGCTAGCTACAGGACGAATTTACAACAACAACAGGTTGAAAGACATGTTACGAACGACACAGACATGATGAGCTATGCAAGTTTCGATCTACTAATTAATATATTCCCCCTTTGTGGAATAAAAAAAAGAACTTTAAAATACATGGAAGATGTCAATAGTGCCTCATTTATCATGCAGGCCAAAAAATTCAGGAACCATCACCATTTAACATAGTACATTTTCAAGTACCTTGTTGACAATTTCTCGGCGTCCATTGCTTGGATGTGATATTTCATTTTGGCCGCGAATGATAGTCCCATCCTGAAAACAGAAGGTTTTTTCATTAAAGAGAGGGAACAAGAATTTGTATAAACAAAGGAATTAAAATGTTTATTTATGATTTTAAGATTAAGAGATGTGCATGCTTATATATAAGTAACTATGCAAACACAAACAACCCTGCCACATCTAAGACCCAGAATAATAAAAATTTAAGCTTATTTTTTTAGTAGAAAAATGGAAACCTATAAGAACAAAGGTACTTACCTAATTGCAGTAAATGTAACAAAAACATTCCAGCTTTAAAAGAAAGAAGGATACAAGTAAATAAAGATAAAATGAAGTTTTATCCAACGGGCAAGTAAGAAGGAGCAACGCAAAAGTATATTACAGCAACTTGTACAGCATGAGTAAAACTTTGGCAAGTGAGGTTACCCATAGTTCACATCCCAGAGTAAGTCTGTCATTTGTGGATATCACAGGAAGCACAAGACTTTCTGCTGGGATCTGTGATACACGTGAAAACAAAAAAATTGCAGCATCCAATGACTGGAAGAATATGCGTGCCCCAGCAAAAAAGAAATTTCCAATGCTGCAAGAATAAATAAATCTGTAGTAAGGTAAACGAAATGTACGCGAGTTGGGAGTATTAATTACTTGACCTAAAGGGTCATTCCCTGTAAGAAAAGTAACATCACAGACAGCAAGTTACTATGCACATCATACCACTGAATGTGAATACATCAAAATGTTGCGATATGGCAACAATTGTCTCAGAAGGAAAAGCAATGATGATTTGCAAGAATATGATCTATCGCAAATTTCACCTTAGAAGAATCACCTGCCATGGGTGAAGCAAAACATTTCAGCTGACCGTCGAAGTATCTGCACAAAGTAAGTAAAAGTCATTATGTGTCACTAAGAGAATAGGTGATACATTCCTTAATCTTCAGCTTCTGGATAACTAGGGCAGGCTTTTGATACATATTTATGGGAGAAAAGTAAAGACATGTCATATGAGAGACAGACCTCACTGTGAAAGTGGACCAAAAAGGCACGAATCGTTTCTCTGTATGGGCGAGAGACTCCCTCCCATAAAGAGTGATCTCCTTCTACAATTTGGTACCTATGAAACCCAAAATTGACATCTGTTATTCATAAAGAAGACACTAACTAGGCCAGAAAATGAAAAGAGAAAATATTGTTGATCTGCAAAAGAGGAACACATTGCTACCATTCCAGCTTTGCTGCTGAAGGATCGATAGGCAAACGATGCCCAAGCAATTTCCGAACAGAAAGAGCTTCTGAAGTACTTTCATCAGACAATCTCAAACATCTTGATCTTATGTCTCCCACAGCAGGCCCACCTAATACAAGGAGGCCAACACTGACCATCATAACAGATTTGCGCAGACACTCCAAAATATTTCAAGTAACAGGGCAGATAATTTTATTGTAGGAAACATCAGAACCTACCAAGCACACGCACAATCTCAGCTGTGCTTCCACCATCATCAGAAACAGGGAGCACATGCACAACTCGAGTAGTGACTTTCTTCAACTCTTCAACAACGCCATTAAATGCTGTCCCACCTGAATCAAACTCAAAAATGCAGGGAAAACGGGAAATGGATTAAAAAGGGAAAGAAAAGCATCACATTATAAAATTCAGAGCTAATAGAAAATTCAGATTTTACTATATGCATTTTTTTTTACAAGTTCAGTTCTCAGCAGTATGCATTTCTCTCCATAGCTGTGAGGTCCTCGTGTAACCATGAATCAACTTTCTGTCGCAGGACAGTGAGGAAAGACAAACAGAGATGCTGTTTGCACCTATCAATATTTTTGTTCTCAAGCAATTCACGCCATCCATCATCCAGACTATAGCAGATCATGCATCAGTGCATGAAAATTTACCAGCATCTCACCCAGGACAGCACAGAAACTTGCTTCAGAGCACCTAGTTCTCTACCAGAGAAGTGTTAGTAATCTATTGGCAACCATAACAAGCCCAACCAATTATAAGGTTCAGCTGAGCCCTGAAATGTTGATACATCATACATGGCCATCTCCCTTAAACTGCAGCTGCTACGCATTATACAGTAAGTCAATAACCAATCGTAGGCACGGCAATTCGCACGATCCATACGCTCGGGCGCGTTCAGATCGGGCGCCCAAGTTTCCACACACCGACACCCCATCGCCCGTCCGCCTCAGAACGAAACCAGTCGTGACAGGCACTCAAGCAGGGCAAGGTTTGCTCACCTGAGAAAACGAGCAGCGACGGAGGCGCGCGGGAAGCGGCGGCACCGGGATCGGCGCCGGCGGCAGCGGCAGCGGAGTGCCCGCCTCCGTAGGCGGCCATGGCGCGGCTGCGGCGGAGACGACGCCCCGGCGGGGGCCTGGAGGCTGCAGATCTCGGCGCGCGGCCTCGGGAAGTGGAGGCGGAGGCGGAGGCGTGGGGCGGGGTTGTGCTTACGTTGCAGCGCGGGCACGCGACGAGTGCCATCCCGACCTCTCTCGGTCTCGGGTGGAAGCAACTGTGCAGGTGGAACGGGGGCGGGCGTGCGGAGGAAGCAGCAGCCGTGGCGGCCCGCGCCAAAGGAAACGAGCGGCGCGCGTCTCCTCGGCCTCGTCCTCGCGGCACACTGGCACTCTGACCGACCCCACCCTTCTGGAGTGACACGGCTCTGTGGCACGGTGGTCCATGGTTGGATGGTGCACGCTGTGGGCTGCCTCCGGGACGGGCTGGACGAGGAAATGGCCTCGTGGGCTGGCTACCTTCTCGACCGGACCATGGGAAACCCGCGCCCAGATTCAGCTCGACTGGAACGGAGTGGCATTCTTTTTCGAAAGATCTGAACGGAGAGAGGCATTCAAAATTCCGACACCCTTCATCAAGCGTGCAAATCATTTTCCCTGGCTCGGATCGCACATCTCCCACAGGCCCCCCGGCATCCTCATTGCGCGCACCATCGATCCTGCGAGCCGAAACGCGGCATGATGCGCACTCGAGCGAAATCCCCAACACAAACAAACAAACGTTCTGGAGAGCTGCACGCCTGCACGTTACCGATTCTTTACGCGACACTATGGGCTCTCCCTCCAGGCTCCATGATCAATCTATAACCACCATCATCGCTTCCTCTCCAAGACGGCGTTGAGGACTTCCGGACCGCGCGCCGTGCACGTGCACTCGTCTTGGCGAACTGGAGCAAGGCACCCCACACGTTGGCTGCCCTGTCTGCGTGGCTAGCTAGCACTGTAAATAAATTAAATCCCCGCTTGCGAAACGGCGCGTGAGACGTACACGTACGCTACTCGACCCCGTGTGGCTGGTAAAACAAACTCTTAAACCCATTCAGATCGGCCTAAAGTACCTTTCTGATCAAACAACTAGTCTGATAGGCATATGCAGGGCACTTGATGTGTGTACGTACCGTGTGTTTGGTTGGAAGAACAGAGCCAACCCAGACGGGATGGACCCATTTTTTGGGTGTTTGGTTGGAGAGTGGGGAAAGAATGGGTTGGACCCCGATGGAATATTCGGCCAAGATGCGGGTTGGACTCGTCCGCCAAAATTCGGCGGACGGAGCGAACCCAGCTGGGTTCCGTGGCTCGCGCGTCCGTCCGTTTTCTTCTCCGTTCGTCGTCTCAGCTCGCTCCCCTTCTCGCTCGCGACGAGCAGGTCCGGCGGCGGGGGCCGAGCTCGCTCCCCTTCGCCATCTCGTCCGTCGTCGTCGTCATCACGTCCGTGGTCCGCGTCGTCGTCTCCGCGCCGCCCGTCCCCGTCCCCGTCAAGGCACACGAGGCGGCAGCTCGCGGCCGCGGCGGCACGCGCCCAGGCCATGACCGGGCAGGGCGGCTCGCCGGAGCAAGAGGCGGCGGCTGTCCCCGCGCTCGCGAGCTCTGCGCGGACCTCCGCTCCTCGCGGCTCCGCGAGCTCTGCGCGGATCTCCGCTCCTCCGCGGCTCCGCGAGCTCTGCGCGGATCTCAGCTCCTCGCGGCGACTTCCGCTGCCCACGCCATCTCCGCGTCGACCTCCCAGACGAGCGGGCGCGAGGTGGGGCCCAAGCTCCGCCCGTGGAGAGCCGAGCTCCGCCGCCCGCACGAGCCCTGAGCTCCGCGACCGGGCGTGGATGTGCGGGCACCGTGACCGAGCGTGCCTGTCCGCCGTCGCAAGGTAGAAGGGGGGAGCTAATATAATTTGATTACACTTCCTGGATCTATCCGCAAAAGCGCCATGACTCAATTGTTTACATATCCAGCCTTGATTGATTTCTGGGAAGCCTAGGGGCCAAACTGCAAGAGTAACAACTTTTATGACAGGTGGACCCTCACTAACGCTGTTATCCTACCATCCATCCCGCATTTCTAATTCCCTCAACCAAACACGAGACGGGTTCACTCCGTCCCCAGAATCAAAGATGCAACCAAACACCGAATGGGGACGGATCCGCTCCCAAAATAAGGGTTGGATCCAACCCAACCCAGTGATCCCTCATCCAAACACACGGGTAGGGGGCACTAGAATATTTGAGTGCCACGCCAAGCACTACCCACCGCTAGTAGTGATTACTGATTATTAACAACGTTCACTGTAACTGTAAACAACATTCATCACTAATTAAGCAACCTACTATCATTCAGTCACGTGAGTACACAAGAGTATGTACAGAAGATACATACAGAGTTACCGACGACGGTGCCTAGCTACACGCATAGATAACACTGCAGGAGCGGCGCTGGGCACACGGTCCCAAGTCAAGTCCCAACCAAAACCCCAACCCCTCCTCACCAAAACCGGCCAGGGCGCCCAACCGCACCTCCTCCACGCCGTCCCAGCCTCTCCTGGTCCCCTGCCAGTCCGTCCTCCCGTCTCGGCGTCTCCCTATGTAATCACCCTGCCCAGGACGCCAGGACTCCCGGACTCCAGTCACTCTCCACTAGCTCGTTCGCTCGCTTTGGCCACCTGGAGCTGGAGCCTACCAATGGACGATCACTCCATGAAGCCACCACCAGCTGCCGGCGCCGCGGCGTCCTCGGCCCGCAGGTGGGTGCTCGCCTCCTCCACGTGCTCGCTCGCCTGCCTCTTCCTCCTGTCCGCCGGCATCCTCCTCGCCGCCGCGGGCTACCGGCCGTTCCAGCCGCGCACGGCCACGGCGGCGGCGTGGGACCGGTTCTCCAGGGTGCAGCAGAAGGCGGTCCCGGCTCCGTCGCCACCGTTTGCCCATACTGGCTCGTCGTCGCGCCATGCTGCACCGGCGCCGGCGCCAGACGCGATCTCACCGTCAGCAGCGGGCGGTCCTGATGATGATTGGAGCCCGGATGACGACGAGGAGGAGGAGGACGCCGGACAGACACCTGCACCGGCCCCGGCGCCGTCGTCTGAGGAAGCAGGGGAGGACGACGAGGACGGCGGCCAGTGCGACTTGTTCGACGGGGAGTGGGTGGAGGAGCCGGCGGGGTCGTCGTCGTACCCGCTGTACGACGCGGCGGAGTGCCCGTTCCTGAGCGACCAGGTGGCGTGCCGCCGGAACGGCCGCCCGGACTCCGGCTACGAGCGGTGGCGCTGGCAGCCCAGGGGATGCGGCGGCCGCACGAGGTCAGTGACAAGCATTCGGTATCCCCTGACTCTGGCATGCATGCCGGCCGGTCGCATTCTCATCGTGTTCCACATGTACGCAGGCTGGGCGGCGCGGAGGCGCTGGAGCTGTGCCGGGACAAGCGGCTGGTGCTGGTGGGCGACTCGCTGAACCGCAACATGTGGGAGTCGCTCGCCTGCATCCTCTACGCGGCGGTGCCGGACCGGTCGCGGACGCGCATCGTCGACGACGCCGGCCCCGGCTCCGAGTACAGGATCTTCCGTGCCATGGTGAGTGATCACTCCCACATGGCGGGGATTGGGTGCGTAGATTATTACTGTTTGTTGACCAGAAATCGTGGCGGAATTTGGGCGCGGATTTTGGGATGTTTTTATGTCGTTTAGTTACTGTTGAGCAACCTTTTATTAAACTCCAGTCCTCCTTTGACAAACACACTTAATTGGTGTTACCGTATTTCAAAATACCATGATTTTGTATCACATCCTTCCTCTGTTCCAAAATAAATATACATCAGAGAAGAGTAGGTTGGTAGAGCTATTCTCAATCAAAGCATGGTTCAAACATAATACTCCTTGTAATTTCAAAGAGGAGGGTGACCGTTGAACGTGCTTATCATTATATTCTTTTTTCAATATGAATATGACGAAGTCTAATTTTGTACATTCTTATGTAGACAAATCTATTTTTTTCAATGCGAACATGATAACAACAATTTTGTATAAAAATATATTAATGTAGTCAAATTCTCTCTGTGCTTCGATAAGAATTCAAACTGCGAGATGTTGATAACAACAATTTTGTATAAAAATATATTAATGTAGTAAAATTCTCTCTGTGCTTCGATAAGAATTCAAACTGCTAGATGTGGCTTGCACGTGTAGTTACGTCGTCACTAGAGCTCGTACATGCACTGAAGTGTTCTATATGTTCTTGGGATAATTTCAAGATGCTTTCAAATTTCTTTGAGCATGTCAACAAATCAATTATTAATAATCCATAACCTTCATTCATGCTCTATATTTCTCTTTTTTATTGACTTCTAAAATGAATGTCAACACCTTTTGTTCTTACACCACCCAAATATAAAAATTTGAAAAAAAACAGGATTATAATTGCTCCGTGGAGTTCTTCTGGAGCCCCTTCCTCGTTAAACTCGAAACCAAAGACGACCGGACCAAGGCGCTCATGCTGGACCAGCTGCCGCCCATGCTGCAGCGTACACTCGGTGCTGACGTCCTCATCTTCAACACCGGCCACTGGTGGACCCACACCGGCACACTCAGGGCGTAAGTAAACAAAAAGCTCGCAGCAACGAACTTCAGATTTCCAAACTTCATTTGCCACAGCTTATCCATCTGTAATCCTATATATATTCAGGTGGGATCATCTCGAGTGGGACGGAAAGATGGTGCAGATGACAGGAGAGGAAGCCTTCGATGGAGCATTGAGGACCTGGGCTAGGTGGGTTGACAACAATATAGACCCCAGCAGAACCAGGGTATTCTTCCGAAGTGTCTCACCTGAACACAAGAGGTGCATATTTCGAACAACAATTTGAAAAGACACATCCAACAACATTATCACTTACTTCATTCCTTCTATCCTGCAGCGTAAATTGGTGCTACAACCAGACGGCTCCTATCTCCAAAGGAAACGAAAACATCGCTCCATCGTTTCCAAGAAGTTTGATAAACATTATAGAGAAAAGCATCAAGAAGATGAAAACACCTATCATATATATGAACATCACTCGCCTCTCTGAGCTCCGAATTGATGCACACCCATCAATTTACACAATTACTCGCGAAGGAAAACCACTTAACAGAGAGCAGCAGCAACAGCCACTGACATACAGCGACTGCAGCCACTGGTGCCTACCAGGGCTACCTGATACATGGAACGTGCTTCTGTTTAATTTCCTGATTAGACCTCTCCCAGCTATATAATATTTGCTTGGGTGAAAAACAATTTTCAATAGTTCCCTCTTGTATATTTGCTAGCTTAACATTTTTGGGCAGTCATTTCAGTTATTACCGAGTGACTGACAAATCAATCAAAACAGAATATGAAGTATATAATTATCACAAAGAACCACACTATATACAACATTGGTCAAAAACATTGAACATATACCACTATCATCAAATACACCACAATTCTTATCGGAGGAGAAAAAACACCTCAATGGCTCTTAATCGGCTAAACAATTATTAAATACATAACCAACCAATTAAGAATGAAGATAATAATTATATTCTCCATTCCAATTTACAAGATACTCCATTCCAAATTGTATGCCGTTCTGGCTTTCTAGATTCATAGACTTTACTATGTATCTAGACATCTAGATACACGATATCTAGAAAAGCTAGAATGACTATAACAAAATATAACCAATGTCAATGCCATTGACAAGGCAGCAAACAGAATCATAAACCCTCCATAACACAATCCAATCATTGTACCTTTTAAAGGAAAACTAATCCCTCCAAAACACAAACTAAAAAAAAAAAATCATAGCAGACAATGCCAAACCTAGCTTCAAACAAATAAAAGATAATTTTCTAAACTGTAGCTATGGAGCAGATCAGATTAGACCTATATATCTAAATATCTACATACAAAATAGCAATGATAAGTAGTTAAACTAACAATTTTACATATACATTAACAAAGTTAAACATTACAAATTCTCAACCAACTTCAAGTTCCAAATAAGAGCTGGAATCTCCAGTTTAACACCGAAAATTTAAAAAGTCACATTTGATTTGATTTGAGGAAAATACAAAAGATTAACAGTTATAAAGTACATTCATGTTTCCAATCTCACAATAGAAATAGCAACTGTGAGATATCTGCAGTCACAAGGATGGGATATAACTATAGTTTGGAACTTATTTGCAAATATATAAAAAAAATCTAAACAAGAACTGCAATACAATCACAAATCATACATATAAACTGCCCTCGGCTCACCAAAACTTTAGACAAATAGAATGCCATAAGATGAAGCAAATCATCAGACCATGAAAAATAAAGGGATTTCATACGATAATACGGTAATAAGTAACACAACATACACTTAATGTAGCATCGCTAATCTATATAAAAAATCAAACTGCAAAGCAGTTAAAGTACATGTGAAGCATTATCACAGCTAACTAGCTTCACCCTTATCAGCGAAAATTGAGAGTGCAAACTTATTCCACATTCCACATTCCAGATCAGAAGTAGCCAGAATATGCAAGCATCCATGTAAGCAGACAACACTTCTGAATTCAGCACAACCATTTCAAAGGAATTGCTCCCAAGAGTTGTCAAACACCTGAGTCACACATTCACTGGAATTCAATCAATAATTCAGCTGAGTATAAAGACAAAAAAATATGCAACATTAGAAAATAGATATATGATGTTTAATACATAAAGCATAAAACTATTAAACTTAGAGACTATATTCTTTTTCAGAGTATGCAATCAAGTATAACAGTTTTGATAACTGCACACTGATCTTGCAAACCTTTTTAAGTGCAAATATATCTAATAATTATTTGGTTCAGCAAGAAGATTGTAAAATATTACTGTAGCACAGTTAAATATATGTAACCAGTAAAAATTGGGTCAAGCCATATTTCTGAAGATAAAAAAGTTACCCAAAAAAAGCTCAGTAAAAAAGAAAGCGTGATGAGAAGTGGATCAAGGTCATATTTGTTTCTTTAAAGCATTTTACATTGGCCATGATATATATATATACGAAGTTAATAGAAGATATAGACATATTACTTTATAAAAGCTTATGAAGTCGCCATCCATAACATTGCAGCAAAACTTAGGTCAAGCAGAACATCTTTTAGCATTCTAATACACATTTAGGCTGTATGCAACTAGTAAAAAAAGGTATGAAATGAGGAAAGAAAAGATTTGGTATCATCGCCCGAAGCACCATATGCAATATGAGATAGGGAAACGACGAGTTTCTACAAAAGGGGTTCCTTTACAAAAATGTGCCAACGCTCATACCCAGGTATCAAATAGGAGTGAAGGTACTTGTGTCAATGGCATGAATAACGAAAAACATGCAGGGATAAATAAAGGTTATTCTACACACCACTCAAAGACAATAAGAATTAAGAACGAGTAAAGAGGATGCAAATAAAAATGACCGGCCAACAATTAAAGCAAACCAAGGCTTCAACCAAAATAACAATAAATATAGGTACACATTTTACCATATACCACATTTACTGCAACAATTTCCCATACGCAACGTAAATCTTACACAAGTCATCATACCAATCTCAAATCTCAGAAGTCAACAAACATCTAGCATCAAGTACAAACCAGCAAGGTGCAATACTAATAAGATCTAGTAAATAGCCAAGACAGATACACATTATTGGTCATCATCATCATGATATAACTTATCATATCAGGAATACCAAATCTTGGTGATCTCAAACATCAGAATAGAGTAAGACAACAAATTAGAATCCAACAGACACATGCGCAAGAAACAAACAAGGGCAAAGGAATGAACTCGTCATAGACAACCAAAAAAATTCCATGGTAAAAATGATGTGTGATGCCATAGACAGCCAGACCACCAGGAAGTTTCAGAACAGGAAAACACATTACGAAATACAATATTTGGAACTTAAGGTCTACTACGCTGACACAGTCACAGCTATCATCCTTGGTAGTCATGCCCACCAATCAAGTTTGTATATTGTAATTATCTTGAGTCTTTTACAAAGACTCATCAGAACATCAGTCACCAAGAAAACCAATGAAGTAAGGAAAAATAAACAATATTCAGCCAATCACTACTTGTTAGTGCGGCAATGGCCTTAAATCTCTTACAAATCATTGGAACTTGTAATCAATGAAAATATTTGATTTCCCAGCCATTCAACGAAAACAAAGAAAAACACTGTGCAAACAGAATTTGCAAACACATTAGGCAAGTACTCAAGTTCATCCAAGAGAAGCTAAAGAAAATCACCTACCAATCAATGCATGTTTCACTACACATCAGCATACTGGAACAGTAACTAAGCTATAAATAAAATTAAGAACATACGAAAGTGGTGTAAATGAATACCTTAGAAATAAGGCGGCACGTTGGGATACATAGGAGGAGCCCTGCCACCTGGACCAGGAGGAGACATTCCACCTTGAGGATCCTGGCCCCGGAAACCAGAACCTGGAAGAGGGTAGTTGCCTCCTTCTCCAAATGCGCCTGCAGGCAGCCCACCTGCTCCCTGTTGCATGCGGTACATGGAGCCTCCACCCATTCCAAGGCCACCATATGCCCCCATCCCAGCAGCACCAAACTGAGATGATCCCCCAAACGAGCCACCTCCCAATCCCCCAGGTCCAAATGCACCAGCCCCAGCACCAGCCATCCCAGCGGGCACCTGGCCTCCCATCGACCCTAAACCACCTGCGCCTCCTCCACCCATGGAGGATTGCATGTTACCATAAGGGTTTGGACCCCCAAACCCGCCGCCAACACCACCAAATCCAAACGAAGGCATACCGCTCCCAGGGCCACCATACTGCGCTCCCATTTGTGACCCAAGCCCAAGCCCTCCCTGCATGTCCTGCGGACCACCCGGTAGCATCTGCTGCTGCTGTTGCTGCTGCTGCTGGTTGCCAGGGCCAGATTGCTGTGCTTGCCCCTGCTTCCCCTTCTTCCCCTCTATGGCAAGCTTGCATACAAGCTGGTGGCCGTCAATTACCTTCACCGTGTCCACTAGGGAGGCCTGCGCACCCTCAGGTGTCTTGTATACAAAAAGCGCAAAGCCCCGGAACTTGCCCGTCTGCTTGTCAAACCCGAGCGGCCCCTCCTCAATCTCGCCATAGGCGGCAAAGTGCGCAAGGAGACGCTCCGACGGCATGTCAGCAGGGACGTTCCCAACGAAGATCTTCCGGAGCGACACATCAGCCACGGGGGCACCGCCACCGCCGGCAGCCCCACCAGACGGCCCGCCCGCCGAGCCGGCGGCGGCGAGCTGCGTGACGGTCATGCGGCCGTCGATCTTCTTGGACGGCTCCTTGAGCGCGAGGACGGCGGAGTCGGCGTGGCTGAAGGTGACGAAGCCGTAGCCCTTGGACCGGCCCGTGGCCTTGTCCGTGATGACGACGGCCTCGTCGAGGTCCCCGTAGGCGGAGAAGATGGCGCGCAGCGAGTCCGACGTGGTCTCCCACCCGAGCCCCCGCACGAAGAGCTTGCGGAGGGCCGGGTCCTTGTCGGCCGCCGCGCGCACGGCGTCGAGCGCGTGCGCCGAGACGAGCGCGGCCGCCGCCGCGATGTCCGCCAGCTGGTCCCGCGACAGCGGCTCCAGGAGGCGCAGGACGTCGTCGCGGGTGAGGCCCAGCGTGGCCGCCCCGCCCGCGGGCGAGGCCGTGACCGCGCCGTTCTCGTCGGGCTTGCGCTTCTTGTTGGAGTAGGGATCCATGGAGGCGAGGTGGAGGGGAGGGGAGGGCTAGGCTTGGCAAAACCCTAGATAGGGTTTGGCGATGTAGCGGCGGCCGGTGTCGGATCGAACTTGGGGCGAAGAGGACGGGAAGCAAGAGGGGTCGGCGAGCTTTTATGACCTTGCAGAATCAGGATTCCTGATCGGGGACGGGGAGGAATCTAAGAATAGACATGGGCCGGGCTCCGACCAGAATTTCACAGACAAAGGCCTCTGGGCCTAAACTTTCCTTTTGAAAGGGGCCCAAACTCCTACCATGATCCGTCGTCCCCGCCGCAACCGCCCCGCCTCCGTCCCCGTCTCCGTCTCCCGTCCCCGTCCCCGTCGCCGTCGCCGCCGCCCGGAACGATACCGAGGCGCGACCTGCCGCAGCAAGCCTGAGCTTGCGCATCTCCCAGCAGCAGCAGCAGCAGCCTCCTGAAGGTTAGTTTCACTCCCGACCCGCCACCGCTTCGCTGCTCCGGTTCTAGCCACCGGCTGGTTTCGTGCACTAGACTAGAAGAGCCCATGAACAGATTGGCGTCGTGGGGATTCACGGCGGGCCTTACTGGAAGCGCCCTTCCTCCGCGCCGCCGCCCAACCGGCCGCGCTCTGTGCTCCGGCGCGCCGCAGGACGGCGAGACGGAGGCCGCGGTGCGAGACGTGGTGTGCTCGGGCTCCGGGAGCCTCGACGAGGTGGGGAGCAGGCTGGACCGGCTGGGCGTGGCCGTCTCGCCGCACCTGGTGGGCCGCGTGATCGACTCGTGCGGCGGAGGCGCCGGCAGGAGGTTGCTGCGCTTTCTGGCGTGGTGCCGGTGCAAGCACCCCGGCGCGTTGGGGGAGGAGGCGCTCGACAGGGCGATTGGGGCGCTTGCGCGGGCTGGGGACCTAGCCTCGATGAGAATCGCCGTTGCTGATGCCGAGAAGGACGGGCGGAGGATGGCTCCCGAGACATGGTCGACGCGCTTGTCACGGCGGGGAGGGAGGATGAGGCCGTTCGCCTGTTTAGAGGTTTGGAGAGGCGGAGATTGCTGCCTGAGCGTGGGGGCTGTGTCGAAGGCGATGGCCTATGGTCGAGCAGCCTTGCCATGGTCCAGGCATTGTGTGAGAGGGGCCATGCTCGCGGGGCACAGGGTGTTGTGTGGCACCATAAGAGCGAGCTCTCGGCAGAGCCCATGGTTAGCGTCGTTGAACGGAGCCTCCTCCATGGCTGGTGCGTTCATGGGAACGCTAAGGAGGCTCGGAAAGTCCTCAATGAAATGAAGTCTTCAGGCGTTCCGTTGGGCTTGCCATCGTTCAACTTCAACAGTTTTCTCCATTGTGTGTGCCACAGAAACCTTCAGTTCAATCCATCTGCCCTTGTTTCAGAGGCTATGGATGTGTTAACGGAGATGAGGTCCTGTGGTGTTCCCCCGGCCGCTTCTAGCTTCAACATATTACTTTCATGTTTAGGCCGAGCAAGAAGAGTGAAAGAAGCTTACAGAGTCTTATACTTGATGAGAGAAGGAAAACCAGGGTGCTCCCCTGATTGGGTTAGCTACTATCTTGTGGTTAGGGTCCTCTATTTAACAGGGAGGATTGCTAGAGGGAAGAGGCTTGTGGATGACATGCTTGAAAGCGGAGTGCTTCCGACTGCTAAGTTTTTCCTGTTAGAAATTTAGGCAAAATCATGTTTAAATTAATCCATAAAAATGATGAAATCATGAGCAATATGACATCATTCATGTGCTTGTTGAATCTAAACACCATATATATAAGATAAGCACCAACCAGCAAGATATGACAGCAAATCCCATTCAAATATAACATGTCTATCATGCTGTTAACGCCTATCAGCAAGATTGTGATTTGCAAAATAAAAATAACAAGTCGTTTAAAGAGGTCATACCCTGCGGAGCCGGAAGCACCATTAAGCGACATGATGCTTGGTCGATGTAGTTGTCCCGCTCGTAGCAGCGCCGAGAAGAGGCCGTGCAGTCCTTGTCGCCTCCGGGAAGAAGATGAACAATGATCACCAGAAACCTTGCGGGAGGGAGTGGATGGAGAAGAACCAGCGAGTAGTCGTGCCGCCGACGGACACTCCCCAAAAACGTGATTGCCGTCCTCACCCGAGCAGGCGAACCCAGCGGACGGAGACGTTCCGGAGGCCTACTCTTCCATCGCCATGTGCGCGCAAGGAATGGAACCTAGAAAACTTTTGAGGCAGCAAGAACTTGTTGGTTGTCAGGAAGAAGCTAACCTTCCTTCTCTGCGAGCGTTGGAATATATATAGACATGCTCCACACGGATGTGAAGACGAGGCAACCCAAGAAGATCAGGAGGCAGCCGGATTAACTCTCGTGAAGGAAACTCCAACATTCATTTGCCAATTTGCCAATTTGCCAATTAATTAATGGTGGAGATGGAAGTTTCTTCCATAACTCAAGCACTCAAGAATTTAATTGACAAAATGGAATTGGTTCATTCGTTGCCTGCCTGCCTGTCTTCTCTCGTTGTCTACCTTCTCAGGTTGCCTGTTTGCATGCCTTCTTTACTTTGCATGGCCTGTCCAGCCACTAGTAACACATGCATGCAAGTGGCACATTAAAATAAATAAACCAACATATATTATTTGATATAAATCATAGAGTTTTATTAATTATTGAATATATTATATGGTCTTAGTCCATAATATATTAACAATCCCCACCAAACTCTAAGATTCATAAAATAATCTCAAAAACCATAGTTCTTTTGATATACCAGAGTTTCAACGGGGACTGTTAAGTTGAACACCCGTCTAGAACAAAGGCTAAGCTCATTCACAACTGGACAATGGACTATGCCTTGAATTGACAGTTTTGTGCGAATTGAGTTTCACCAAAGTTCATTTCATGGTACTTGGCTGCTATAAGCATCCCCTCTGTTTGAAGCATATAAGTCACACTTCTTGGCCTTTCATGAGTGTCTAGAGATTACCCACATCTCATAGGTTGTGACTAGCAACCGAACTCATATAGGTGTGTTCCTTATAGGATGTCCTGTAGGACAACATCCCTGCTTAATAAAGCCACTTGGACCACATTAAGAATTTAATCACCCTGCCTTACAGTATTGAAGAGACGGTGCATCTCAAATGAGTTAGACTTAGATCTAAGGAGTCTCTCCCTCAGTCATTCATTAGTTTGTTTCACCATCCTAATTCACGGGATCTCCGATCACATAGAATAGGTTACCACTATGAAATGACTTTTAAGTGGGTCTCAGGCCCAACTCCCTCGATGCACCTTCTATCACATTACGTGATAGTCCCTTAGTAAATTGATCTGCCAGATTATTTGATGTATGGACATAGTCCAATGCAATTACTCCGGAGTTTCTCAACTTTCTGACAGTCTTCAGACGCCTTTTCACATGCCTAGAAGACTTCATGTTATCCTTTGAACTGTTAACTTTAGTTATCACGGTTTGGTTGTCGCAGATTCATGGAAATAGCCGGTATAGGTTTCTCTACAACCGGTAAGTCCATTAGGAGTTCACGAAGCCACTCGGCCTCGGCGCCGCGATATCCAATGCTTTGTCGGTTCTGCTTCCATTGTAGACTTCGTTAAAATAGTTTGCTTGCAAGACTTCCGAAACGACACCACCTCCAAGCGAGAACGCGTATCCGCTCGTGGCGTACGGCTCATCGGCATCGAAATCCAATTTGCATCACAATAACCCTCTAGCACCCTTGGGTACCGGTAAAGTGAATGCCATAGCTCATTGTGCCTTCAAATAGCGCAATACTCTCTCAAGAGCATTCTAATGATTATCTCCCGGATTTGACACAAACCGGCTAAGTTTGCTTACAAAGAAACGAGATATCCGGCCTTGTAGCACTAGCCAAGTACATAAGTGATCCAATAATTTTAGAATACCGCAGTTGATCTCTTGAAATTCGGCGATTCTTTCTTAATATCACACTTGGGTCATAAGGAGTAGGCGCGAGTACACTCACTTTGTACCCAAAACGACTTAGCACCTTTTCCACATAATGGGACCGCACGAGAGTTACCCCACCATTTCCTTCATCTCTCAAAAGCTTAATGTTAAGAATAACATCGCCCACACCCAAATAGAAAATCTTTCACTTCTTTAATCACATCAATATTATTACCAAAGATTAAAATATCATCCACATATAAGCACGTAATGACACCATTACCTCCACCAAACCGATAGTATACACATTTATCGGCTTCATTTACTTGCAAAAGCCGGTGATGTTAAAGTTTTATCAAATTTCTCATGCCACTTTGTTTTGGGGCTTGCTTTAGGCCGTACAAGGATTTTAATAACTTACAAACCTTACCCTCTTGACCTTTTGCAATAAATCCATCTGGCTGATCCATGTAGATCTCTTCCTCAAGCTCTCCATTAAGAAAAGCTGTCTTAACATCCATCTGATGAATGAGAAGACCGTGTGAGGCAGCCAAGGATAACAACACACGAATGGTCGTTAGTCGGGCAACGGGTGAGTAGGTATCAAAATAATCCTCTCCTTCCTTTTGTGTATAGCCTTTGGCAACTAGCCTAGCCTTGTACTTCTCAATAGTACCATCGGGCCTCGCTTCTTTTTAAATACCCATTTACACCCCACAGGTTTACATCCATACGGACGATCAACCACTTCCCAAGTCCCATTAGTCATAATAGAATCCATCTCACTTTGAACAACTTCCTTCCACAAGTCGGCGTGGAGAGGAATATGCCTCGGCAATGGTTGTGGGAGTGTCATCCACGAGGTATATAATAAAGTCATCTCCAAAGGATTTTGGAACCCTCTGTCTCTTACTCTTGCGAGTTACTTTATTATTATCATCCTCAAGAATATCTTCAAGGGTCTCATCATCAGCGTGTATAAATGGTTCATAAGAATCAGGAATAGATGTAGAGTCATGACTAGATATTCTAGGTGTATCAATTTTCATGGGAAATTCATCTTCAAAAAATGTTGCATCTCTAGATTCCATAATAATACCAACTATCATCTCAGGATGTCCAAAGTTTACAATTAAAAATCTATAACCTATGCTGTGAGCAGCATAACCAAGAAGAATACAATCAACAGTTTTGGGTCCAAGCTTTCGCTTTTTGTTTATTGGCACACTCACTTTTGCCAAACAACCCCATGTGCGTAAATAGGAGAGATTTGATCTCTTCTTTTCCCATTGCTCAAATGGTGTGATTTCTTTGTTTTTAAATGGTACTTTATTTAGAACATGACAAGTGTTAAAATTGCTTCACCCCACCACTCCATAGATACTCCCGCATGGTCTAACATGGCATTTACCATCTCGGTTAGAGTGCGGTTCTTTCTCTCAAAGAACCCCATTGGATTCTCGTGAAAAGGGTGGTGTTCTCTCATGAATAATACCGTGTACCGCACAAAACTCGAAAAACTCATTAGAGAAATATTCCCCTCCGCGATCGGACCGCACATGTTTGATTTTCTTATCAAGTTGATTTTCTACCTCGGCTTTATAGATCTTAAAATAATGCAATGCTTCATCTTTTGTTTTAAGTAAATACACATAGCAATATCGAGTGCAATCATCTATAAATGTAAGGAAGTACCTCTTACCCCTTTTGTCAATACTCCATTCATCTCACAAATATCGAATGAATCAATTCAAGAGGTGCCGGATCTCTCGCCCCGGCCTTGTGAGGCTTTCGAGTTTGTTTTGTCTCAACACAAACATGGCACTTTGAACCTTTGATCACATCAAATTTAGGAATTAAACTTAAACTAGCTAGGCGGACATGGAACCAACATTAACATGACATAATCTTGAATGCCAAATATTTGTCTCAACATTATTAACCACATGATTCACGGCTTTAGAACAAGCATCAATCAAAGACAAAGCGGAACAAGCCTCCGCTCTCATAGCCTTTACCAACAAAGGTTCCAAACTTAGACATGACACACTTATTAGACTCAAACACAAGTTTATAACCATCACGACATAGTAGAGAACCGCTAATCGATTCTTTCTTATTGAGGGGACATGATGTACGTTCTTGAGTTGCACGGTCTTTCCCGAAGTGAGCTTCGGATCGACCGTACCAACACCACGAACACCGCACGCGCCCGTTCCCCATCAACAAGGAGCCGGCCCGCCCGACTGGTAAAAGAGAACAAGGAAACATCGGCACACACATGAATATTTGCACCGGTATCAACCCACCAATCGGGTGAAGAACAAACCGAAAGAATTGAAGGCAATAAATTACCATACCCGAGATGTTCCTTGTTCGGTCTCAATGGTGTTTGCGACTTACGTGGAGGAGAGGCTTCCACTTAGCCTCGGGACACTCCCTAGAGAAATGTCCGGTCTTGCCACGGGTGAAACAATTCATCTTTTCCTTGTTCATCGGCTTACCCTTCTTGAAAGAAGTGGTAGGCTTCGCTTAATCTCTTGCTGAAATTTCTTCTTATGTGGTTTAGGACGATTCTTTTGCACCACATGTGCGCTAAGTCCCTTCATTGACTTTCTTGCCTTTCACATCCTTTGCTCTAGCCTTGTCCTCAACATCCGAGTCCCAACAAGTTCAAGAATGCTAAACTCTTGCCTCTTGTGTTTCGAGTAGTTGCAAAGTCGACCAAGTAGATGGCAACTTTGCAATCATGCAACCCGCCACAAACTTGTCGGGGAGAGCACACCCATATAGCTCAAGTTCCTTTACCGGTGCTCGTATTTCATGAGCTGTTCAACTACGGGACGGTTATCAACCATCCTATAGTCATGAAACCGCTCCATGACATACGGCTCGAACCGCATCGGCAAGACCATAGCGAGCCTCAAGTGCATCCCACATGGCCTTACCGGTCGTAGCGGCACGTATGCATCAACTAGAGAATCCCCAATAATGCTCAACAAGGCAGCCTTGCAAGTTGTGTCATCATGATCAAACTGCGGCCATTTCATCGTAGGATCCGACAACAACACCTTGCTCACCAACCACATAGAAACAACGCATAGCGGTCAACCACAAGATGGTTTTACGGCGCCATCTCTTGTAGTGAGTGCCCTCAAACGGCGATGGTTTTAGCAAACCCGCAAAGCCAACAGATGAAAATTGCCTAAAATAATCACGTTTTTGGATTGTTAGAAATTTAGGCAAAATCATATTTAAATTAATCCATAAAAATGATGAAATCATGAGCAATATGACATCATTCATGTGCTTGTTGAATCTAAACACCATATATATAAGATAAGCACCAACCACAAGATATGACAAAAATCCCATTCAAATATAACATGTCTATCATGCCGTTAACGACTATCGCAAGATTGTGATTTGCAAAATATAAATAACAAGTCGTTTAAAGAGGTCATACCCTGCGGAGCCGGAAGCACCATTCAGCGACATGATGCTTGATTGATGTAGTTGTCCTGCTTGTTGCAGTGCCGAAAGGAAGCCGTGCAGTCCTTGTCGCCTCCGGGAAGAAGATGAACAACAATCACCAGAACCCTTGCGGGAGGGAGTGAATGGAGAAGAACCAGCGAGTAGTCATGCCGCCGACGAACACTCCCCAAAAACGTGATTGTCATCCTCACCCGAGCAGGCGAACCCAGCGGACGGAGACGTTCCAGAGGCCTACTCTTCCATTGCCATGTGCGCGCAAGGGATGGAGCGGAGAAAACTTTTGAGTCAGGAAGAAGCAAGCCGCCCTTCTCTGCGAGCGTTGGAATATATATACATGCTCCACACAGATGTGAAGACGAGGCAACCCAAGAAGATCAGGAGGCAGCCGATCAATTCTCGTGAAGGAAACTCCAACATTCATTTGCCAATTTGCCAATTAATTAATGGTGGAGATGGAAGTTTCTTCCATAACTCAAGCACTCAAGAATTTAATTGACAAAATGGAATTGGTTCATTCGTTGCCTGCCTGCCTGCCTTCTCTCGTTGTCTACCTTCTCTTGCCTGTTTGCATGGCCTGTCCAGCCACTAGTAACACATGCATGCAAGTGGCACATTAAAATAAATAAACCAACATATATTATTTAATATAAATCATAGTTTTATTCATTATTGAATATATTATATGGTCTTAGTCCATAATATATTAACATTTCCATGGTCTTATAGGCGTCCTTTGTGGAACAGAGGAAGTTGACCATGCTCTTGATATGTTCAAGCTTATGAAGAGGTGTGAATTAGTGGATGCTCGTATATATGACCTGCTTATAGAAAAGCTTTGTAGGATTGGTAGATTTGAAATTGGAAGTGAGCTGTGGGATGAGGCTACAAATAGTGGTCTTGTATTAGGATGCTCACAAGATCTACTGGATCCCTTGAAGACAGAGGTATTCAGACCTGTTTGTCCAGCACAAAGATTAACCCCTCAGAACTATAAGCGTTTGGCCCGAAAAAAAGAAGGTTACTGCTGTTGGAGCCAAAAAGAACACTGCTATTGCAGCCTGGAGGAAGAAGTAGGGAGTGTAGGTACTAATGAATTTGTTAAATTGAGCTAATCTTCTTACTACTCTTGGAATTTTGTGATGATGACCTGTGCTAGTTCAAATGTTAAAACCATCTCGAGCAAATCTTCTTATTACCAAAGTTTTAAATAGCGGGCTATTGAAAATAGCAGCAACATTTTTTCAGCAGCTATGCAGCTACAGATAGCGTTTTTATAAAAAAAAACATGAAAACACGAGTAATTGATGCCAAAAACATGGCAATATGAAATTTGATGAACACAAATATGTTTCCAAGCTTCCACAAGTCTAGATAACATTACAATATGACATTACAACATGGTTCATGAAAGTTTCATTATCCAAAACACCAAATTAGTAGCAAATGATAACTAATAAGTAGAATAACTAATTAAATTGTCACTGTTGTAGTGCAATTTCAAGGACACAAGTGCAATCTAGTCTGAGATTAAGTTCTGAGAGTCAGACTGAGAAGATTGATCACTCGCAATTTCTGACTGTTGATGCACGTCCACATCATGATCATCATCATTTTCTGTATCACAAGATGAAGCAGCTACAATCTCAGGCACAGATTGTTTGCAATCGTTAATATCAGTGATCTTTTTCACCCTCTTCTTAATCCTAGGGTGGCCAACTCTCTACCTTTTACTATGTTCTGGTTCTGCTGGTGCAACCTCTTGTTCCTGTTCTTTCTCACCTTCAGCTTGGGGGTCTTCTGGTTCTTCTTGTTCATCATCTGCTGCAAGTGCAACTCCAGTGATAAATTCATTGTCATCATCTTCTAGAATATCTACAACTTGCTTCACAATGGGGTCCTTTGAATTATTCTCTCTTTTATGCTCCAGCCTGGAGTTAAATTTTACATACACGAGGTCATTCATTTTACCTTTGTCACACTTCTTAACATTGCATTTCGGAATGTGGGCTAGATGGAGTTTGAGCCTTGTGATGCCACCTTTGCAACCTTGTCACAAAAATTGCAATTGAGCTCATGGAACCTGTACTAGTTCAAATGTTAAAACCTTCCTAGGACTAGCAGCTATGGTCAAAGGCATGGAACCTGTAGCCTAGCAATTTTTGGTAGTTTTGAAACAGCTGGTTCTCATAATTTCAGTTTGTCTATTACATTTGTTGTTCCCTTTTTAATGTCTGTGGCATTCTTTAATTATTCTTTTTTTTACTTCATTCATTGCAGCTTTGTTTCAAGTGGTTATTAGGCTTCATGGATATGTCTCAGGAGCAAGAACAAGATTTTGGCGTACTGCTGAAGCAGGGGGCAGAAGGGGTGAGCCAAGAGTCGATATGTAGTCGCTGCTTATCCTTTTGCTTGCTTTCTAAATAGTCTGTTTGCTTCTCTGCAGAGGGTCTTTGCTTCGACATTTGTGGGACGAAAATGTGTAATTAAAGAGCGGTTTTCAAAAAAGTACCGACACCCATTGTTGGACTCGAAGTTGACTCTAAAGCGCTTAAATGCTGTTAGTCCCTCTAACCAACATGTTATTATCAGATTTTCTTTTCTTTATGTGTAAAACAAATTCTACTTTCATTTGTATGGGAAATGTCAATCTTGGGATGATTACCTATTTTTGCCTTTACTTGTTTACAAACAAAGAGTTCAATTTGTGCCATGGGTATAAATTATTGATCGAGTTGTAGTTATGGTGAGTTGCAAGACATGGCTGGAACAGTTGCACATAGCAACCGATTTTACGGATATTTAGCTTATAGTATAGTAATATTAGTATGGTCTTTTCCATGCGCAGGAAGCTCGGTGCATGACAAAAGCAAGAAGGCTTGGCGTTCCTACCCCAGTACTTTATGCTGTAGATCCAATTCTGCATACTTTGACCTTTGAGTATGTGGATGGCTTGTCTGTCAAGGATATACTTCTTGGGTTTGGTTCAGCTGGGGTTAATGAGGAACGCCTGAATGATATTGCCACACAGATAGGAAATGCCATCGGCAAACTACATGATGGAGGCCTTGTTCATGGTGATTTGACCACATCAAACATGATAATTAAGAACAGTAACAATCAACTGGTGGGTATAATATCTTTTATGCCTACACCTTCTATTTAATTTGTTCACTTCATTGAGCTATGAAGTTAAGTTTATGATAATCAAGATCAGGTATGGCTATTGATTTGCAACTTATATATGTTAATCTTGGCAGGTACTTATTGATTTTGGTCTGAGTTTTACATCAACGATTCCTGAGGACAAAGCGGTGGACCTATATGTGCTAGAGAGAGCTCTGATTTCCATGCATTCGTCTTGTGGGGATGTGGTGAGGAGACTGCATAAATTGATGTCCAAGTTGCCTTTTCTTATTTTATGTGTACATTGATTCCTTTGTACTGGCTATGGCATAGGGAGATTATTCTATAACTTTATTTTTGGGAGGCCAATGGCTTATACAGGTTAGGGTTACATAAGCAGCCCAAAATATTGCATTCATCAATCATTGACGAAATGTTTGGTCAGTATTTGATTTTAGTTGAATGTTATTCTGCACTTGGGCCTGACTGATCTGTACAAACATTTTTTTACTTTACATCACAAATTAGTCCAGTTGACATGTGGATTTATGTTTTTTCTTTTGTTTCTGGCATCTTGTTTCATATGGTTTCTATGCTGGTTTGTTATGTTGTGTTAGTCATGCATTAGCAAACTTATGTGGGTACACTGTTTTTGATGGTGAACCAGATGGAGAAAATCCTGGCGGCGTACAGAAAGTCTTCGAAGCAGTGGTGCTCGACCCAGAACAAGCTTGCTCAAGGTATGGCGTGGTCCTTGGCCCTGTGGCAGCACATGGCCTTTGTTGCTGTCTTATGTAGCTGCGCTGGCCTGAGTAATATATTGATTTTTTTCTACTCTTTGCTATCATTTTTTGTTAACAGTGAGGCAACGGGGTAGGAAGCGCACCATGGTCGGATGAATAAAGAAGAAAAATCTGTGGCATGGAATGGCCAGATGTTATTAGAAAGACTATCTAAACTTGAGAGTAATGTAGCTTTGGGCATGGAATGGCTGGATGTTATTAGAAAGACTATCTAAACTTGAGAGTATTGTACCACCATTTGGTTGCTTGCTGTATTTTTGTAGCGGTGAGTGGCTATGGCTGCTGTAACGTTTGTGGAAGGAAAACTTGGATCTACGTTGCCCACAATCGCATCGCATCATTGGTTCTGCTTGTTGGTGCCCTCCATTGAATTGATTCATGGCAAATGTGTTGCCAGTGTCGTGGGCGAGGGTGGGTCTCATCGCTGGGCTTTGTTGGATGAAATTGACAGATATTCGTCGTCAGGTGAAATTGGAAATGGCTCTCCTCCTCGCTCCCTGGTTCTATTGGTTACCTTGCTTATGAAAAATGCTTGGACTGCTTAAATGTTTGCTTTGATGTCTTCGTTTTCGTCACAGCGAACTAACATTGGTCTATATATGCTTCTTTTCATAATATGGTAATCAATTTAAAGATATGGTTGGGACTGCATTTATAAATGTGGTCCATGAACTGATTGGGTCTTGTTTTGTGCAACAGACATGGACACAAAGGTTAAAGCAATGATCAAACTTATCAATGAAGATGCTGATTCTTTTGCAAGGAGAGCAGAGATGTACTACAAGAAACGTCCAGAGCTAATGAAATTGGTGGAGGAATTCTAGCGAGCATACCGTGCTCTGGCAGAAAGATGTGATCAAGCCACTGGGGCACTTCGCCAGGCTCACAGAAGAATTTCTGAAGCATTTCCAAATCAGATGCCATCAATGTCAGATGAGTCACCCTCTGCTTTCAGCCTAGAGATGGAGCCTCATACTCCAGATTTTCACACGTGCGACATTTGATTCCGATGATCTTCAGAAGGATGGAGTTGGTGTGTCACCACAGTATTTCACCTCCAAGAGGAATGGTACACACCCTGAGGAAACCAGCGCATTGTCAAGTTGAAAAGGTCTAAGCTGTTCAATGATTTGTCATCGAGTGGTGAAAATGCTCCTCGTGCTGGTTTTGATGGAGAGGTACGGAAAGGCCTAACTTTTGAAAGCCCATAAGTTAAAGGGAAAGATGATATCAGCAACGAGATGGCAAATTTGCAACAAGAAGTTGCAAGACTATTAGCCGAGAGCCAGAATCTAAAACAGCAGTTGTTGTTAGAATCCGAGTGTGCAAACAAAGCTGAAAACGAGATGCAAATGCTCAAGGCAACAGTATTGCAATTAAATGCTGATAAAGACACATCACTTATGCAATATAATCAGTCCTCTGAGCGAATATCTACATTGGAGTTCGAGCTCTCGAAGGCGCAGGCTGACCTTGAGAAGTTAACTGATGAAATGGCTGCAAATGTCCAGAAGCTAATTAATGCTGAAACACTCAATATTGCTATGCAGTCTGAGGCTGAGGGTTTGGATCAGAAGATGAAGATGCAGCAACAAGAACTAGAACAAAAGCTTAAGGAATTGGAGAGTTTCTGCTCAAGCTTCCAGGAGCATGAAAAGCAGCATGCAGGCTGAAAGTGCTCTATTTTCCTAGGGGGGAGGAACTTGCTCAATCTCATGAAGAAGTGCAGAGATTGGATATAGAAATAAGGACGGTGAATGAAAAAGTCGAATGAGCTCAAGCAGACCAAGGAGGTCCTTGAGGACGCTGTTTGTGAGCTGAAGAAGGATGTTGAGCGCCTTACAGAACAAAACCAGTCCTCTCAGGTGCTTATGCAGAAACTTTGGTGACGAGATAAACACACTCAAGGATTCAAATAATGAACTTCAAAGTGAAATACAAAGCCTTAAAAGCATCATTTCATAGCTAAATACTGAGAAGAATGCAGCTGTGCTTCAACACCAGCAGTCTGTGGAGCAGGTTTCCGTACTCGAATCTCAGCTGTCAAAGCTACAATCAGAGCTAGATGAGACTGAGCAGAAAGTACAGTTGCTGACACAAGATCTTGAAAAGAAGAAAGAAGCAGACAACATCCATTTCAAGCTGCAAGATGAATGCCATAGGCGCATGCAAATTGAAAGCAACTCTTCTCATGACAGAGGGTCTGCAACTCTACATTCCCAGTTGCAAGAAGAAATGAAAATGCTGACACAAGATTTTGACGGATCAACAAAGAAGCTTAGTGAGTTGTAAAATAATAAGTTAGACCTGGAGAGCACACTGAAAGAACTGAAGAACACCATTTTATGTTTGAACTCAGAGAAGGATGCAGCACTCCTTCAACAATAGCAGTCTTCAGAGAAAGTATCTGATTTGGAGTTCTCAAAGATACAGTTAGAAATGGAGAAGTCTGAACAAAAAAATCTCTTACTGGAGCAAGAAATTGCACGGAAGAATGAGAGTGTCAACAGCCTAGAGATAAGTTTGAAAGATGAATGTGGAAGAGGCTACAAGCCCAAACATCGATTGTGTCATTGGAGATAGAGATTGAGAAGCAGAATGCAAGTTGAATGAGTTGGAGAACTTGTCATCCGAACTTAACATCCCTCTCTCTATCTCTTTTTTTTTTCTATGCACCACACTTTCGGGTTGCTTGGTTCCTCGACTCGTGGAATTATAAAGAACAGACTTTTGATCCGAATTGATTTTTGGCTTCAGTCTCGGTATTATTTTTTGTCCAGGACTAAAGGAAGCATTAGTCGCGGACTCCCGGTTGTACCTAGCAACTCGGACTAAAGGCTCCTG
This sequence comes from Themeda triandra, assembly GCA_018135685.1. NCBI lineage: Eukaryota > Viridiplantae > Streptophyta > Magnoliopsida > Poales > Poaceae > Themeda > Themeda triandra. The sequence continues at coordinate 1,269,906 of JAENPR010000102.1, read as the reverse complement.
CCCCAATGGCTAGAGCCCGCAGGCTTTTGCAGTAAGCTAGGTAATTCTGGTTTGTGTCACCATCCCGAACCGGGACTAAAGGTCCCCTCAAAAGGAGGAGCGCACAGGACTATGTCACATGTGATGTGCAGTTGAATTGGTAAGGAATTTACACGCGAAAGGAGGGTCCTGGGTTCGAATCTTATACAACGCAAGATAGTTCTCTAGGATTTTGTTTATTTTTTCTCTTTAGTCTTGGTTTCTGACCCGCTACTAAAGGGCAATCCCATATTCTTGGTCCTTGTTTGCAGGGTTGAGTTGAAAGGCAAGCAAGTTTACTAGCTGACCACCTTACTTCTCGTTGGTGTAGAACCAATGTGCCTTCCTTATCGAGCTAAGCGAGGCGCGCAACGGTGAACAACACGGAGAAGCAAGAGGAGTGCCTACGTTACTCGTCCCAACCAAAGAGCCTTAACAGTGTAGCGAACGAATGGATGAGCTTGACTAGGCATAGTAGAATGATCGATCGGAGGTTCGAATTGGCTTCATTTGCTTTCAAGCATGAAGCATCCCTTTTTCTGCACTCGCTTACTTTTCTTCAGCATAGTTAGTGGCTTTACTTCCTCTCAGGAAGAGCCCCGTGATTCTGTGGAAACTACTATGTCCTCGTCGTCTCTCGCCTCTGTAAGAAAGTCTGCTCTCGTTCGCTCTGAAGTAAAGCTCCTTCGGCTTTCAAACCGGGACTACAAGCTATCTGTGTACTAGTGTCACATGGATACATGGATCTGTGTTTGGTTGGCTTGTCTTAGTGCCTCTAAGTTCGTGTGAGCTAGAGGATAAACTTTAGTCTTGGTTCCTGCCCCGGGACTAAAGGGTAGTCTTGGATTATTGATTCTGATTAGGAAATCGGGGCTGAAGGGGGTTTTGTGTGTTTGGTTGGCTTGCCTTAGTGCCTCTAAGTCTATATGAGCTAGTTTTTTCTCGTTCCTCTAAGAGAGCCGATTTTGCTCATTTGGCTAGACAACTTTAACTTTATTGTTCTCGTGTTAATGAAGCAAATGCAAGGCACGCTCAGAACCAATTACACCCTTTCTCACTCTTCCTTAATTTCAAATTTCTGTCAGACCTATAAAGTTATCTATTTTGAGACCTATAAAGTTATCTATTTTGAGATAGAAAATATAACTTGGTGAAGCACAAGAACAAAACACACGACAATTGGCTTTACACGAGAGATATTGGGACTGAGAGACTTCCTCTTTCTTTGAGGGTTGAGATGCAGATTATGGGCAGCTAAGAATCTTTTTCATTAGAGTTGAAATAGGTTAAATACAGATGATTGCAAGGGCCTTCTCGTTTGCTTTTCTTTCTTTTTCTCTTTCGGTAGCAACAACTGCAGCAATGCTAGCTTCTTCCTCGACGTCCTCAAATGAGTCCAGAACATAGGTGTTGTTGGCTAGTGAGTCAAGGACATACCGACTGTTGTTGAAATCAATCTCGGCGCCATGATCGACATCAGTCTTGGTCGCAAGTAGATGATCTCCAGATTCATCGTTGGCTTGTTGCTACATGGAGACGACATCTTCATAGCTTTTCTTCGCCCGCTGCCGTGCGCGGATGTCACGGGCACGAAAGGCTAGAGCGCGATAGAGCTCTAGCTGCGCTTGTCGCTGCATGCAACGAGCACTCATGAGTGCCACTTCGCCATCGTTTGTCACATGCAAGGGAAGTGGAAGAGAGAAGCGAGCAAAAGATGTGTGCAAGGAGTACTACTCGAGGTAGATATATAGACTTAGTTAACACGCCGTAACGTCACAGGAGGGGTGTGGTACAAGGAATCCGGCACTCTAGCAATAAATCCATCCGCCGATACAGCGTGTGCGGAACCCCATTGCCTAGTATTCATGGACAATAAAAAAAAGTAGTTGCGCCTAGTATCCGTAGACGGAGACGGAGGGAGTATATTGCTTTGCTACATGCAGTAGCGCAGCCAGGGGGCTGAGCAGGGGCCAAGGCCCCACTATGGTATTAAATTTGTTTAAATAAGTATGCATTAGAATAACCATTTCAAAGAAAATGTGTTCTTGAATGTACTTTTTTCATGTATGTCTTCATCTTGACTCCCACGGATATCTAGACTTGATAACATCAAAAGAAACGTATCTAATTGTTGCTAATGATATGTTAATCAATGAGTAACGAGAATAGTAGAAATGACTTACAGTTTGAAAGTTGAAACCGATGGAGTATTACCAGTTGGGGATTGAAATCAAGGAACTGCAAGAGATTGTTCTTGAATACTATTATACTAGTCTCCGCTTCTGAAAGCGAAAGCACGACTGACGAGTAACCCGGGCCCCCAGTCTGACTAACCAAACCGCTTGCCGTCGTGAGCCCGACCCACCCCCGCACCGTTTCTTCTCCGCTGCTCCGTGCCTCCGTCTCCTCTGGTTCGACGACCTGACTCACTGCTCCGCCACGCCGCGTTCGGATCCGGCGGCCCCTGAGCCTTTCTCGATCCCGGCCGGGTCCCCTCCATCGCTCGGCACGATCCGCACCCGGTCCGCCGCCGAGCTCCCGGCGCTTCTGCGGCCGGCGGCGCCATGGCGACCGGCGGCGGCACCGACCAGCCGGCGGCGGCGGAGGCCGAGCCGCTGGAGCTCGTGCTGTTCCAGGTCGCCGAGTGCTACGTCTACCTGGTTCGCCCCCCTTGCCCTGTCTCCGACTAAGGACTTCGTGTTCACGGATAGTTAGTTGTAGTGGAGCAGTATCCTGTGCTCTGCCCATGCCAGCACTCCTCTGCAGGCTTGGGCGGCGAAGTTCGTCTCAAGCGTGCTAATTAGGTTGTGGGTTTATGCGCAGATACCTCCGAGGATGACGGCTGCCTCCTACAGGTGCACTTCTTGTCTCACCAAGGATGCTGTAGTCGACTTGGTAGGATCTGGAATGCAATTCTTTATGCCTGGAATGCAGACACAGTTAGGAGTGGCTGTCAGTGCTGCTAATCGATCTTTTCACCTATGTTTAGTTGCTTCCCCAATCCCCACATTTGCTCAGAGGCCATTGGAGTGGTTCATTTCATGATTGCGCTCATTCCTTCCTGATTCAGTACAAGTTGGGATTAATTGCTCCATGGATATAACCAATTAAACTCGTGGTAAAATGCAGGGCGGATGAGTGGAACGTCAACAAATGGGCATGGGAGGGGGCGCTTAAGGTTGTCAGCAAGGGAGAGGAATGCATCATTAAACTGGAAGATAAGAACACAGGTATTATAGTAGTCGTTTTAGTGCTTTTTTGGTAAATTTCCTTTTTCTTCATCACAGTATTGAATTATTGATTCAGTGAATGTGTTTCAGGGGAGCTTTACGCTAGGGCGTTTCTCAGAGAGGGTGAACCACATCCGGTGGAACCTGTAATTGATAGCAGCAGGTCTATATCTGGCGCTACCGCAACATTTAATCCAATCCTACAATTAAATATATGCCTTTGTATTTTCCACTATCCATGTGAAAACTGCTCGAAGATTATAAGCAGAGCCTGACATGATTCTTGCTGCTTGAATATTTTTCTTGCAGATATTTTGTTCTACGCGTTGAAGAGAATATAGGTGATGACTGTCTTCCTATTGTTTTCTCGAACACATATAGAGATCTGCCCACGGGCCCTAGCTGCCCATTAATAACATTAACAATACAGCATATGCACCATGGGCATGGTATAAATGATCCACTTAGGGATTACCTAAAGAAATCTGAACGCAATATACTCATACCTTATTTGGTTCAGGAGACACTCCATTGATAAAACTAGACCAATCCTAAAAGGAGTAGGTGTCTTTATTATATTAGTATTAGTATTACTCCCTCCGGTCCTGTTTAACTGGCGTACACGTGTTTTTTTTAATTTGGCCACAATAGCAGGCGCACGGGAGTACCAAGGCATTTGCATGCACGAGCTAGAGCTAAAGCGTCGCTGCATGCGCTAGCTAGTGAGGGGGATGCTAGCACAGTGAGTTAATACGCCACTGCATGCACTGGCTAGTGAGGGAGATGGCGTCATCCACTGGCATGCACTCCATGGTGAGTTAATAGGCTTCGCGTGCTTCGGTGAACTTCTTGGTACCTGTGATTAGGCCTTTTACGCCAGTTAAACAGGACTGGAGGGAGTAATCAAGAAGAAAATAAGAACTCAAATTTGCCTCAATGAGGACTTGAACCGTAGGTGTTGTTGCCTTGTGGGCGTACATCCACACCCTCAACCAGCTGAGCTAGGCTCAGTTTCTTTGTCTCTTGCATGGGCTCTATGTCATTCCTTGTACCTTAATGTTCTACTTAGTGGTTACTGTTGAGTCGAGGTCTTGAGGATCATAGCACTTGGTACTTAATTTTGAATTGATGTGGCCACTTCAGTCTCACATTGGGTAATATATTAGCATAACGAATCTTATCATCAACTTCAGGTGGGCGTCAGCGTCATGCTTTCATAGGTTTAGGCTTCCGGGAAAGACCTGAAGCATATGACTTCCAAGCTGCTCTACATGATCATATGAAGTATCCTTCTGTTCATTGAAACATGTTATGAATATCATAATTTGCAAAACCATGTGATTATCTTTTCTTGGGCGATTCCTCAATGACTAGCAGTTTTATATGTGGAATTCTGTTTGATGTGTCCATTGACCTTTGATTTTCGATTAGCAACTGTACATTATAGATTGTTGCCTGGTACCTTTCAACATCTGATTATTTGCTCTTCTACCCCTGCATTCAGATCTTAGTTTATTTGGCAATCATGTTTTAATGTGAATTCAAAATATTTCTATATTTTCCACAAGGAATTCAGCTCATTTTCTGCGGTCACCATTTTGTGATTATGCTTCCGGTATCTTCTTTATATGGTGCACTAGTTTTTCTCTATGATTTGTTCTTGTCTTACATTATCAAAGATATTTAAACAAGAAGGCACTAGTTTTTCTCTATGATCTGTTGTTCTCTTACATTATCAAAGATATTTAAACAAGAAGAAGGCTGCTGAAGAGATGGTTCAGCATTATGAGAAGCAATCATCAGTGGATTACAGCCTCAAAGAAGGAGAGACATTGGTTCTTCAGCTTAAAAATGTAAGTTTTCGTCTATAATTTTTCTGGAAGAAAATGACATCACGTCCTGTTGACGAGAGATTGTCTTCTAAGGTTCACAAAACTAGAATATTGGATGTGGTGCCGCATTAGGTGGATATGTTTATAGGATAGATTGCAATAAAACTGTTGGATCATGGGATTGTCTGAAAAATCATGGCAATATATGATGAGTTTATCTAGAATATTTTCATGTAATTTCGTTTACTCATGGTTCCCATCTTGATTTCTCTTATGGCATCTAAGCAGCACATCCTTGCATATCCATAGATATTTGAATTGAGGATTTGAGCTACTCTTGCATAAGAACCTGAAAAACTTTGAGTACTACTCTATTGCATTGTTGCCACGATGTGCCAAATTTGTGTAAATAAAGTGTTTATTCATAGTTCCCATCTTGATTTCTCTTATGGCATCTACGCAGCACATCCTTGCATATCCATAGAAATTTAAATTGCGGCTTTGAGCTACTCTTGCATAAGAACCTGAAAAAATTGAGCACTCCTGTATTGCATTGTTGCCATGATGTGCCAAATTTTGTGTAAATAAAGTGTTTGTTCATAATTTTTGTAATACGTGCATGTATCCCTTTTCATTCAACTTTTATATCTATATTTATCTTTGTGTAATTGTTTCCTGAGTATTTGACTTTTCTTTTATTCTGTGCAGAAAGAAACTGGCACCAAGACAACATCAGCATTTTTTGAGCAAGGCCTAAACAAGCTTTCACTGAACGAAAAGACAAACACCAAGGAGGCCCCCGTCTCCCTTAAACTCCCACCACCACCACCTTCGCCTGTATCTCCAACGGATTCTGGAGTCGCTGCTTCGCCTTTCAAAGCAGAATTTCCTCCCCAAGAACAACCAGCTGCTGAACCCATCAGCAGAACCAGCACTCCCCCTTCGAAAGGTGAACCTGCTTCGGAGGTACCAGCTGCTGCGGAGAAGATGGAGCAAGAAACTGTGGATGATGACTTCGGGGACTTCCAGGCTGCTGGGTGATATCATGTATCTTGTACATACAGAATGTTACTGAGACCGCATTTTCATTTTTGGTTATCTTTCTTTCAATCAGTTGTGACTTCTGCCGGCACTCTGTGTACCTGTATAGAGAGCTTCCATCTCATAACCTATATACAAATACATGGACAAACGTTGTACCTTTTCTTGTGATGTAACATGTCAGATTTTGTACTCGGGGCATGAAGATATAAAAATTCGCAGAACATTATCTCAGCTATTTTTGGAGATCGGCATAGACGGTGACAGGGGCAACAAGCAGGAAGAGAGAAACCAAGAGGGGCCACCGCCCATGTCTCGTAGACGAGGAAGAGGGAAAGAAGAGGATGCCCCTTGCCTCCGTAGACAAGGAGGAAGGGGGAAGAGAAATGAGGAGGGGCTACCGCCCATGTCTCCATAGACATGGAGGAAGAAAAAGCAAGAGGATGCCCCATGTCTCCGTAGACAAGTACGCAGGAGGAAGATTGAAAGCAAAGAGGGGCTACCGCCCATGCCTCGGCAGACTAGGAAGAGAGAAAGCAAGAGGAGATGCCCCATGTCTCCAAACACATTAGGAGGATATTCTACATTGCCTGGTATACAAGGAGGAGAAACAGAGAAGGAAAGGGAGCTACCCCCAGTCTTATGTAAGCAACAAGGCGAACGTTACACATTCAGTTTATCAATACATCTCCAGCTCTCAATTTAACACCGAGCCAAGCAGAAACAAACATCGAACCAACTGAACTAGACATCGCACCAAGCAGAAAATAAGCAGTATTTTGCTAGGCCTGTTTTTGTGCATTACAAGTATGTAAAAGCTAGCAACGTGGCTGCATGTCAGAAGTGTTTATTGGGTGGTTGCTTGATTGCTTCGTCCTGTTGCGACGAGTCATTCCATGACAATGCCATTTGGCCATCTCTTCTATCAAATTGTAGGAAATGGTATTTACAGTAGTCAAAACCATTGTAATATATATCAGACCTCGACGAAATCATCTTCGTTAGTTTCATCTACCCACTCGACCTGTGAGTAAGATGTGGCTTTCATCAAGTCTGTGAGGCCGGTTAGGTCTTCCAAATAAGTTGGTTCGTTGATCACTTGCATCACAAAGTCCATTCCTCTCCTCTGATATTCAGACAATACCTGTGATGTTTTGCATGTAATCAAGTAAGAGGTCGGTAGCATAGCTGTCAGCTAACTTTAGTATTATTTGCATTGTTGCAACCGGAAAATGATGAAATTCACATGACAACAAACCCGAGCACTCTCAGAACTAAAACAGAAGCTACACCAACAGACACGAGGGCAGAGGTATTTGTGGCGACGCACACCTTTGCTCTTCTCTGTATTTGGCACTGGAGTTTCCAATCGGACACTGGATCAACAAAGTACTTGTCTTATATCCCAGCATACTACTTACATGCTCAAGGGAGCATGTATCAATTGCCCTGATCTCGTGCAGGAACGCTCCGCATAAGCGTAAGACGCAGTGATGCGGTCCACTCACGTGCCTGATCAGCGAGGCCTCATAACATGCCAAACTAACCATGCAAACAGCTAACTACTTGCTGCACTAGGCTTTTCGATAATGCCCCAGCCATTAGCAAGACAGGCTGCAAGGCACACCCTTCTGACTAGCATAGGCTAATAATCTGACTTGTGTGCAACAGACATGCAGAGATTCTAAACTTACAAGACATGTATCCACTACTAACTCATATTAACTCACGTGGAGACTCTAAAACTCATGCTGAGTCATGGAATGTGCTAATTACTCGAAATTATGCAAGACTAGAAATTATACATACCGCATTGGAACATGCCGTGCAATTACTTGAGGAATAGCCCAACAGGGTTAATAAGTTGTATTGCGATAGTGATCCACGCATCTGGTGAGGTAATAGGCCATGCTCATGACCATTGCTTGTACCAGCAATCTCTCCTGGAGCATGTATCCTGCAACAGGTAGAAGTATTTATCAGACTTGGTTTTTGTTCACTGGATAGAGTTAGCATCTTCCTTGGAAATGATAACACAGGAAGTCATGGTATCGTTCCAGCTTCCAGCAGGTGCCCAGTAGCTTACCCATCTGGATGATGTAACATTCTTGTGAAAAGGTCTGCGGTGCATCCAGATGCAATAGAGGCCAACCCAGGTCGTGTCACTGTACATTGTTGATCCAGTGTCCGATTGGAAACTGACTGCATCAAACATAATGCAATGATTGTAGTAGGTAACATATTAAAAGCAAAACAAGTACGATTTCCAAAACATGGAACATTACATCAACAGGAGCAATGACGTCATTGCAGAAATAACACCCCAGCCTTTGACGCCCAAGGGCATCTTCTGTGGACAGCTTATCTGTGGCAGTGGCCACATTGGAAGCTTCACAGCTTACACCAGGACCAGCCCCATGTCGCATGACAAGGTAACTATCATACCCTAATGCTGCAGTAATAGCAATCTGCAGTGCAGAGGAGCATTAGCATATAACACATTCCAAGGTCTACAATATTCAAGGATGCCTAGAGGTTTCACCTTGTTTTCATTAGTGCAGAGAAGAGTTGGAAGCCACCTACTTTCTCTTGTGTCGGTCAACAAGAAGATGGCATCATGGGAAGCCACTAATTCCTTAAGGCGATCGCAATCTTGGAGCACACCAGCTGCTTCGGCAGGAGACACAGGATGCCCAGGCATAGGTATTTCCATGCTAATGCCTTGTGCATCCTACATGAGCACATGGCACATATTCATTAAGATGAGAAAACAGTAAAAGAAACAAGGAAGTAATATAGTTTTAAGGGCAACAAAGTGAAGACTCACCACTGAAGGACATCTCTCCACTAGATGCCTAAGTATTGCAGTTGCTTTTGGAGCACCACGATCATCAGAAGTATAGAGTGATTGTCTTGCTAAATTTGACACAACTACACGACCACTATCAACTACTGTTAGCTTCCGTACACCACAATCCTGCAAAGTTGGTTTCCACCAGAGTGTATGAGTAGATGTTGTATTTTAACATAAAAGGAACATCATTCGCAATACTGAGTCACTGACCATAAGAATGCGAGCAACATCACATCCAAGAGTTCCAGCACCCAATAGTAGGCATCGGACATCAGAAATCTTGTCTGAATTTAAAGAGATGCTGGCTCGTATTTTAGGACAAGTATCTGGTCTTTTCAAATCAGAAACGCCTGTAAAATCTCTCAGATATGTTGGATAGTTGATGGCCTGCATGACAAAATCCAATCCCCTTCTTCTATACTCTGACAATACCTGGAATTTTTAGCACGGAGTAACATTAGAAGCCATAAAATTGTGAGAATGTAATGACATGTGGTAGAATTTACTTACAGCAACAGAACATGCAGTACATTTGACCGAGGAATTGCTCAGTTCCATAGATAAAACACACTTCGGGAGTGATCCTCGTAGTTGATGCGGCAATAGACCAAGCTGATGTTCTGTGTCCATACCAGCAGTATCACCTGGGGCATGTATCCTGCAAAAGGGTATGTCACTTACAGCAACACATGGTGGACTGCATATTTTTTCGAACTTCCCTACTACTTAGCTTACTCAGGTCCGTAAAAAACAATATTCAGTATCAATGCTACACAAACATAAGTTAGACTCAGCAATAATCTTTAAGGCATCTTACTCGTCAGGGTGATGTAACATCCTAGCAAAGAGCTCCACTGCTTTGCCAGATGCAACTGAGGTAAGTCCAGGTAGTGTTTCATAAGGAATTGGCTGCAGAAAAATAAAACTGAACATGAACGGCCAATAATAAAGTATAAAACAAAAAGTCAGAAACAACAGGAAAACATGTACCTCAATAAGGGAAGCGGCATCGTTGCAGAAACAACAGCCCAATCTTTGATGACCAGGAGCATGTTCTGTGGACAAATTTTCTATCTGAGAAATCACTTCATCTGTACCCCTACTTGTTCCTGGTCCAGCACCATGTCGCATGACAAGGTAACTGTCGCATCCTAATACTGCACCAATAGCAATCTGCAGTGGATGTCATGTCATTAGTAAATAGCAGCACTATACACAATGAAAAAGTAGATGTTAATAGTAATTTTTGTAACTAAGACATGTTTGGTTAATCTATCTGGATTCCCTCCAAAAGATATAGGCTAAGTACTTGACATTGCTGTACAAGAACAGCTGAAAAGGTCCTTAGCCAATGGATACTGTGTTGAAGCTACCTTGTTTTCACTTGCACAGAGAAGAGTTGGAAGCCATCTGCTCTCCCATGTGTCAGTTAACAAGAAGACTGCATCATTGGCAGCCACTAATGTTTGCAGATGCTTGCAGTCATCAAGCACACTTGCCATTTTGCTGGAAGAAACGGCATGCCCAGGCACCGGTATTTCCATTTGGATGCCTTCAACCTCCTGCATGACAGCAATCACCATCATTTACCCACAGAAAAAATCCGAAAGCATATGTTTCAAGGAAAATACTGTCCTCACCACTGCAGGACATCTTTCTTTTAGATGTGGAACTATTGCAGTTACTCTTGGAACTCCACAGTCCTTATCTATGTAGAGTGAGTGCTTGACAAGGTCAGACGTCGCAACACTATTACTGTCAACAATCGTTAGTTTCCGTACACCCCAGGTCTGAAAAAAGAAATGGTTGCCACCATAAATTAGAAAAGCAGGATATAAAGACATATAATCTGTTAGATTTATTACAAATAAGAACCTAGTACCAACTCAAAGCACTAACCATAAGAAGGCGAGCAACTTCACATCCAAGAGTTCCAGCACCCAAGAGAAGAACTCGAACACGAGATAACTTGTCTATATTCACAGGAAAGTGGCGCCACCCCATAAGCTTTAAGTGCATCAATTGTTTTTCTTCATCCTGACTGTGCATGAAATAAACAATCAAGATAGTTTTTTATGCACTGTTGATATATCAGAACTCGAAAGCAAATTATACAATAAAATTACCTTGCTGGATTCATTGATTGAAGATCTATTTCTTTTGGTTTCATTTCTTTTGTTCCCTTCCCTGGGTTTATTCCTTCCCATCCAATAGCATCAGGTAGAAAATTAGGGTCATCCGAACCTGTAGAAACAGTGTTACAAATGGACAAATCATAGATGAAAGTGCAGAATGACATTTAAATCCACCATATTTATACCACGAGGTGATGGAAATGATGCTTCACCAATGAGGGACTGTTCTAGATCAGGGTTCCCTTTATATTCACGGTAGCAGAAAAACTGGACTTTCCCAATCTTCCATCGGATGCTCAGAAAGGCAACATAGTTTCTAATAACCCAACCAGGGCAATCTGAGCGACATCCATGATCATAAAATCCAAATAGTAGCTGCAACAGCAAGGCAATGAATTTACTTCAGGCAAAGATATACATGAAGAAGGGTAAAAAAGGATTTATCAAACTTCAGCTAGTCTAGATGATCAAATGGATGGCACAAACGTTACCTTTTGATAGTTCCCATGGCAAGCTTTCCAGTCCTTAAGTTGTCTTATAGAGGCAGAGGAATCTGAGGATATACTGACAAGAAAGAATGGAATAACTGCAGAAATGTTAAACCATTAACACAATGAATTAGAAAATCAAATCAGCATATAACAAATTAATAATATGATGTCAAGCATATGCATTTGTTGTTGGGCATGGTTCTCAAACCTGTTGTTTCACTAGAAACGCGCCACTTTTGCAATGATTTATAAACGGATGCTGCCTGCAAGAACAAATCAACAGATTTCAGAACCGACAGCATCAAACAATGAAGGTAGTGCTGTTGAGTACTAGGTGCACGAGAACATGACCTCTTCTTTAGTGAGCACTTTTGAGGCCGGTTGCAGGTTGAGCAGGGTCATTCTTGAGTTGAAAACCAATGAGGGGAATGCAACATTGTAATAGACCTTCCAATTCTTCAAATCGGCAAATGATGTCACAAGGAACCTAAGTAGAACAGAAGGATCCTCTTCTACTTTACCAGACACAATGTCATCCAAGATCTGAGTCCACATACAAATTAGAACCAGACAAGTAAAAGAAATATGTAAACAATTGCAAATTCCACGTCAAACATACCTTCTTTGCTTCTGCTTTCAGAAGTTGTTCTCTATCTAGGTTTTGGAATCCCCTCATGTTATTAGTGTTTATGAGGGTCCCTGGGACTGGGCAATTGTTTCTGTCTCCAACAGAATTTTGAGATGGAGGCACCAATGATCCTGACCGTAGGTTGAAGAAGCTTGCCATCGGGCGACGCTGGCGTGGAGTATAATAACCTGACATTTCAAAAGAAACCGTCTGGCTCATACAGAGATCTCAAGTCTAGATCTAGCTCACTGTAATAATTAAGGAAAAACACAAAACTGAAACTCTCTGTTGGGAATTTCTTCCGATAAAACGCAACAATTCATCATCGGAGTCAAAATTCACATGTTAAGAGTAGAAACAGGAGAGCGGCAAACAGTAATTAGCTAGCACACTCCGGCGAACAGTCAACTCCGGAGAATCCACTCAACAATCAAACAAACTTGGATCGTGACCGGCAACCAACTAAAGGCAGGTTGGGCTCTACGGAAGTTCGGAAGCAGGGCGCGGAAATGCATGGGGTCAGCGTCAATGGCGGGCGCAAGATTTTTCCCTTGGGTATTCAAAATATAAAGGGGTGTAAAACAAATTCTTTTGTCAACATAAACTCCCAAATCTTAATATTTGACATATATAACACTATATAGTTCTAATTATACAATGTATAACAAGTTGCCACTCTTTGCAAGGAAGTCCTTAAATCTGTAGTACTACTCTTTTTTTCTCTTCGTATTGAGACCTAAAATTAAACAGGACTACAGGAGACTAACAATTTGGAAAAAGAAATTCAGGCAAACTGGTTCATAATTGTTATGCTATCCATAACAAATTGTAGAAAATTGGGAAGCCAATCAACTTATTACAGAAGAAGAGAAAAAGAGAACACTGAACAAGTTCTCGGCGGTTGTATACTAGTATATACAATCGCAGTCCGCACAGAGGGACAGGGCACTCCGCCGTGGCGCCCGCCGACGCGCCTTGCCCGCCAGCCCGGCGAGCTCGTGCCGCCACCGGCCCCGGCTGCCAGCTAGTGTTTGGGGAAAAGAATTTGCGCTTGTGCAGGACGGGGAAGTGGGAAATAGGAGTCAGGAGACACCGTCGGACTCAGCGTTCCGTTTCCCTGCCCTAAATCGCGAATCCTACGAACAAACAGCGAAGAGAGGGGGGTTGTGGGTGAGCGGACCGGTGATGGGCATGGGGGAGTCGTCGGTGCCGAGGACGTCGAGCTTGAGGCGGCGGAGCGCGTCCCAGAACCCCTCCTCCACCAAGCTCTGGATGCGCTGAACCATCAGGTCCCGCGGGAAGCCCGCCGCACCGGCACCGGCACCGGCACCCGCCATTGTCTTCCGTCTTTCCTCTTCCCTCCGCCGGCACGGAGAACGGCAGCACTTCGTTTCTACTTTTTTTTTCAGTTTGCCCCCTGGTTGCGATGAAGAATTATATATCCTTTGAGTTTTTTTTTTTTTTTTTTTTGACGAGATATCCTTTGAGTTTGGACGTTGCTTTGGCGTGCATACAACTCGAAAACGTTCCGTGGAGTCGTAAAAGACCACAGAGACGGCCCGTGTGGGGAGTTCCATACTCCTACAAGTTATCCTGACACAAATAATTGTTAGGCTGCTAAGGAATTTGATAAAACATTTCACCAGCACCTAAATTATTCCATAGTGAGTACACATGTTTTGTGTGAGGCTAGTTCAATTGGTTGAGTTGGAATGAATTAGGTATGGTATGGCAGCGGTGTAAACAGATCAAATACGGCTACCGACGAATATGACTGGATATCGACATTGTATTTGGATATATCAAATTTGAGTATACAGATACGGATGCTAAATCGTCCTACATTTATTTTGGATACTAAAGCATATGTTTCCAATTTTGAGTATTTCGATTGAAATTAGTATACGAATACTAAATCTCTGGATTCAAATGGGGTGTATTTCTTCAGACGCTAAAGCCCTTCAGCTGGTCGGTTGGAAAATACTCTTACCATTACACTTCTTGATAGCGTTGGATTGCTTCAATTAACCCAAGGCTCTTTGTTATACGTAGAGCTATTTCTACACTCTATCCACCCTATCAAGTATCAAGACATTCAATATCAAATTCTAGGCTAACCAGCGATCATGACTAAGGGGTTCCGAACAAATGTGATCGCATTTTTTACTATGATAAAATATACATAATAATATGTTACGACAACTTTTTTTAAAAAAAAATTATACTATTTTTTAACTAAAATCATAGTTTTCCAATTAAAAATGAGTAAAAAGATGACTTTTTATACTATAGATTTAAATATGTATATATACACACTAAAACCTACCGTGCAGCCCCCCCCCCCCCCCACCCCCAACCCCCATCCCCTTGGTTCCGTCACTGAGGCTAAGACATTCGCGTTTGTGCGTCCTTGTGTGGTTTAGAGCTAGAGATCTTAGAGAATTAGGTCATGTTGCCATTGTATGTTGGGAACTTGGGATCCAAAGCGCTCAAGGTCTTTGTGACGCTCCGGTGAAGGTGTGATAGCCTTCACGCCCGCGATTCTACATTCTTGTTGTGGAGGAGCGTTGTATTGGTATCGGGCGACTCTCCATTCTTTGTATTTTCATGATGTGTAATTATTGCCAACATTCGCCCCGTTCGTTTGCTATTATTAGCGCTTCCAGCCAGCGATTCAACCGTGCTTTTCTCTCACAACAATTCAGCAGCAGCGAGAATCAGCCAGCTAGAAACGGATAAACGAAGAGGGCCCACCCCTTATATTTCAAATCCCACTTATCACCCCTTATGTTTCAAATCCTGACTCCAATTTTTACCACTATGTCTTTACCTAGATATATATTATATTTAGGCATACTATAGCACAAATTATGTATTTAGAAAAAAAAGGTGAAACAACTTATATAATTTAGAATAGAGAAAGTATAAGTTTTTTTTTTTTTGAGTAGGAGAAAGTATAAGTTATAAGATCACTTGTACTTCGAGATGGGATTCGCCGGCACGATGCAAGTACCGCTGTTTGCAACCAACAATGTCGTTGACAATGAACGTCTGACACTAGTGAAGTATACGGAGTAGATGCTATTATAAAGATGATTATAAAGATGAGGTACCACACACATGGCCATAGCTCCAATAGCCCAATGACAAGCATGAATCTCTAGGCGAACTTGGCGAGCTCGTCGGCGAACGCCGCAGCGTGAGGTTCCTCGACGCAGCGGAGCATGAGCCGGATGCCTTGCTTGGGCTTGGGCGGTTTGAGGTAGATGACGGACGCGACGATGTTGACGTCGTCGTTGAGCGTGAAGACGTACCCCGGCTCGCCGAAGCCGTAGTCCACCTCGTTGAACCCCACGCGGCTCCAGTCGGACACCGTCACGGTGCCGTAGTCCAGCGGCACGTTGTAGTGGTCGTCCTTGGCGCCGCCGCGCATCCAGTCGGTGAAGCGCGTGGCGAGCGCCTCCTTGGCCTCCCGCATCACGCCGACCACCTCCGGGAGCGACGCCGCGCGGATGGCCCCGCTGGCCCGGGTGATGCCCACGGGGTACACGCAGTTGCCGTAGTAGCCGTCCACCGACGGGAGCACGCCGTGGAGGAGGTGCCGCGTGCTGGCGGCGAAGCCGAGCCGGACCTCGGCGGCGTCGTCGGGGAGCGCCATCGCCCGCGCGCGGCACCGAACACCACCGCCGTGACGGCGTCGAAGGTGGAGCAGGCCTGCCCCGTCGCGGCCTTGAACTCGTCCTTGATCCGCGCGATGCTCTCGGGGGAGATCTCCGCCACCTGGGTCACGAAGCTGAACGCCGTGAACGACGGCGGGGGCCCCCGCGGCAGCTTGGGCGGGTCCGGGATCGCGTCGCGGTCCCAGACCGGCGGGACCGACGGCGCCCCCGGCACCCCCCGCGCCATCTCGCCCGCCGCCTTGAGGAACTGCGCCGCGCCCTGCCCGTCGAACACCAGGTGGCTGAAGCAGATCCCGACCGCGAACCCGCCGCAGCTGAACTTGGTCACCTGTATGTTTGTAGAGCGCAAAATTCGAAGACGATGTCATCTCGAGCATATGAATCTTCCTAGTTGTTGGATCAGACAAGGGAATCAGAGGAGGCGATCGATCGAACTCGAACCTGAGCCATGATGACAAGGTCCTCGAGCTTCTCCTCGGGGGGAGGGCGCGGGAGGAGCTCCTCCTTGGGGATGAGCAGCGGGCGCTCGAGGTAGTTGACGTCGGCGAGCGCGCAGCTCGCGGCGGCCTCCACGAACCAGACGCCCTGCCCGGTGCAGTCCACGGCGGGCTCCCCGGGGCTCACGTCCACGATGCGGCCGGCCACCGGGTAGTACGGCACCAGCGCCCTCGCGAAGCCGTCGCGCATCGCGGCCACGGCGGCGTCTTGGTCCCCGGCCCCGCCGGCCCCCGCGGCCGGGGGGAAGACCTGGATGAAGTCCACCGAGACGCGCACCGCCGCGGTCTTGTCGATGGAGGACAGCGGGAGGGTGCCGCCCGGGGTTGGCCCCGCCGGCGCGACGAGCTCCGGAGCCGATTTCACGACGGTCGGGGCGGCGGCGGGGGCAGACATGACGGCGGCGGCTGGTGGAAAACCGAGCGCGCCTAGCAGCAAGCGGAGTTGGTGCTTGCACCAGTCACCACCACCACTAAGTGAGCGGAGGTTGTTGCCGGCTGCAGGCCTCGTTTGGCACGAGAGCTCAATCAGCGCTGAATTGGAAGGTGGAAGTCGTCGGGTTCTTTTCTCCTTGTCTGTTAGGCAGGCGAGGCTGATCTGAACTGAATGAAACCTGAAGGGAAATGGAAGTGAACCTGAAGGCAAGTGGGTTGGTGGCTTTTCGGTTTCAGACTAGTGGAGCACACATGACCAGTTGTTTTCCAAATGATTTCTGAACTTTGCAGCTCACAAATGTGACACTCCAGCTCAAGTTCTTGGCTAAATGCTAACGTGACTACGTGAGGCAGAGCTTCATGCTTGTTTCGTCAGGCCTGTTTCTTTATGGTTCAGAGATCGGCCACACAAAAAGCTTCTTCGTGCTGCTGATCAATCATTAGGCAGTTCCAATTCAACCAATGTTCAGCTCGAGCCTGGTTTCTTATGGCATATAGGCACACTAAAACGCGAGACATCATGAACTTACGGCAGGCCAACAAATCTGAAATAATTTGTTTCAAATGGAACACTATTATTATTTCATCTCTGTCAATTACTCAATACATGTATATAATGTAATGTAACGTGCTGATAACAGTACAAAGTATAAACACGACCAACCCTGTCTTATTGCAAGCAAATTCCGGGAGCAGCAATTTGACACAACAAAATACAACAATCCCCACTGCGGAAAGGAACACACTCACTCTATGCATGCTTCTGCAGCTCCTCGCTGAACACGGCAGAGTGCTGCACTTCCACGCACTGCAGCACCAGCCTGATGCCCTGCTTTGGCTTGGGCGGCTTCAGGTACACAACGGAGGGAACGATGTTCACGTCGTCGTTCAGGGTGAACACGTAGCTTGGCTCGCCGAACCCGTAGTCGACCTCGTTGAAACCGACATGGCTCCAGTCAGTCACGACGAGGGTACCATAGTCTAGCGACACGTTGTAGTGGTTCTCCTTGGCGCCGCCGCTCAACCAGTCAAGGAACCTCGATGACATAGCTTCCTTGGCTTCCCTGATCGCGGTCACAATCTCCACAAGTGAGGCCTCCTTCACCTCCTGGCTGGTCTTGGTGAGGCCACCTGGGTACACACAGTTCCCATAGTAGCCTTCGACCGAGGGCAGCACATTGCTCAGCAGGTGGCGAGTGCTGGCTGCAAAGCCCAGGCGAACCTCAGCATCAGGGGCAAAGTCGACTGCCATGGCGCGGCATTTGAAGATTATGGCGGTGACCACGTCGAAAGTGGAGCACTTCTGGTTGGTTTCACTTGCAACCTGGTCCTTCACACGCTTGATGCTGTCCAGAGAGATCTCAACAACTGACTTCTCAAAGTTGAATGCGGTGAATGACGGTGGCGGGCCTAGGGGTGGCTTAGGTGGGTTGGGGATGGCATCCCGAGCCCAGATTGGCTTGATCGATGGCTCAGGGAGGCCCCTAGCCATCTCACCAACTGCTTGCAGAAAATGTGCAGCACCCTGCCCATCAAACACCAAGTGACTGAAGCAAATGCCAACAGCAAGTCCACCACATGTGAACTTTGTAACCTGAACACAGAAAATAGCAGCGGGTTAATCAACTGAAATGTAATTCCATAACTAGTCATTGCAGAGGTCATGTAGCAGATACAAATATGTAACTTGAACACTAGGTGGTGAAGAAAGAGTAAGCACTGAGTGCTCAAACTAAGAATGTTGTCTGAGCAAAACTCTACTCTGTTGTCTGAGTATAGGGCACATCTCTATACTTCTAAACCTGAGCCAAGCTCAAGCAAGTCATTTGGGCCACGTTGTCTCCTATCTTTCTTAAGCATATATAAGCTCCAACAATAACAGGTAGTTCCCCTCCAATAGCATATGCTTCCATCTAAATGAAATATGGGACTACATAATTGGAAAATAAATATTCAAAGCAAGGTTGGATCAACATAAACATTCCTAAATTCAGGGATCACCATCCAACTTTTAGATACCCGAATACAGGTTTTGCTCAAATGCAAAAGGAAACAACAGTTGTTTCATCATTTTGTTATGTGGTTTGCTAACAGCAAGGCAACAATCTGTAGTGAATGCTAAAAATTTGGCTGAATGCACTGCTAGTCAACAAGGTAGACAGCAACTATAGAATGCCAATCAATACCATCCTTGGAGGAACCATCCTACCTACTTCTGATGAAACCATTAGCATTGCAGCAGCATCCCCTACCAGGCTACCACTAACTATAAGCAGCTACCAATGAGCGTGTTCTCTAGTGCTAAAGTAAGGTGCTGCGGCTACAACCCCTTCAAGACATCCCTGTAAGGCTGAAGTGAACGCAGCATCCTAAGGTTTTCTGAGATGGTTCCTATCGATGGCTGTTAGCTTAGATCACTAGATCAGCTCAAACAATCTGTGGCCAATTGTCCATGATACAGTCACTCACAGTTGCATCGATCTATTTTGAGGCAGACGTGGATGACACATTTTGCTTCACACCTTTTACTTACGGTTGAAAGCCATTCACAGATTTCCTAGTCAACGTTAGTCAACACCCTGCTTCCGCCTCAGATCCACAGACCGAATGCTAAACCCCCTCAGATCCAGACCAAAACTTGCGCCCCAAATTTACTAGCCGAAATGATCACAAGCACAAGGGGACCAAAGCAGCAGCCAGCAGGCAATGGGAATCTGACTGACCTGCGCGAGCAGCAGGGTGTCCTCGACGCGCACCCCGGCCGGCGGGCGCGGGAGCAGCTCCTCCTTGGGGATGCACAGCGGGCGCTCGAGGCTCCGCGCCTCCTCGAGGGAGCAGCTCGCCTCGGCCTCCACGAACCACACGCCTTCCCCCGTGCACTCGATCTCGGGCTCCCCGGGGGCGGGCTCGGCGATGCGGCCGGCGACGGGGTAGTACGGCACGAGCGCCTTGGCGAAGCCCTCGCGCATGGCCGCGATCGCAGTGGAGGAGGGGCTCCCGCTCCCCGACGCGGGGGCCGGGAAGACCTGGATGAAGTCGACGGAGACGCGGACGGCGGCCGTCTTGTCGATGGAGGAGAGCGGGAGCGAGCCCCCCGGGGTCGGCCCCGCCGGCGGGACCAGCGACGGCGGGGACTTGGTTACCGTGGGCGCCGGCGCGGCGGCCATTGCTTGCCGAGGCAGGCGGCGGTGGTGGTGGGAAGGGATGGATCTCCGGAGGCACGATGGGGAGGGGAGGAGGTCGCGGGAAGGAGAGGTGATTAGTTTGGTTTGGTGCGGGGGTGGTGTGCGGCTTAATTTCAGAGTTTGACGAAGCAGGACGTTAGCTTAGCTGACAGCAACGCGACGACTTTCGGTAGTTGGGCTTTGCCACCTTTTTTTTTTTTTTTTTTTTTTTTTATAGAAGCCATCTGGCGCACTTTATTCATTTGGATTTGGAAACATAGTTACATAATTCACCAGAGCTTCTAAGATGAACCTAGGGGGTTCATCGACCCAATTACAGGATAGTTTTTCCTTCATAGGCTCTCTCGCTAACTCATGCGCTACTATATTTGCTTCCCGATTACAGTGTTCAATCGAGATTGAAATAAAATCTAACCATAACAGATTGCATTCTTCATAAATTGGGGCACTAATTGTTGCTGAAAAGCCACCTTGCCTCATTGTATCCACTACCTCTGCACAATCTGACTGGATCCTGATGCGGTTGCACCCCATCAATTGTGCCAACAGAAGGCCTTCCCGTAGAGCACGGACCTCTGCCGTGGCTGCATCTGCCATATTCTCGAAGTAGTTTACCTTTGCACCCAAGAACGCTCCGGTATGATCTCTGACAATCGCACCTGAGCTCCCTGTGCTTGTTTCAGGCATATAGCTCGCATCAACATTTAGCAACAACTCACCTACACGTGGTCTTTCCCATCCTCCTTTCTACTTATTGATCGTCCTTTTCTGCTTAGCTGACCGTTGGTAGTTTGTTGTCAGTGTAGCAATTGATAATGCCGCTCTTGTCGAATTTGGGACAGTCTCCCCATGCACTACCTTCCGACGCTCCCACCAGATGTACCAACCTCCAGTTAAGATTAATTCAGCTAGGCCAATCTTGTTTAGCTCCTCTACCTGCCTGGGCATCATGATCATGTCAGCAACTATGAGAGATCCCGATTGGTGAATAGACAATGCCCTGTTGATTTGTTCTGAAACACCCAGAATGTCCCATATTTCTTTTGCTCGATTGCAGGTAAATAGCACGTGCTTGATATCTTCGCAGCTTGAGTCCCATATTTCTTGGGCTTTGCCGCTTTTTGGTTTGGCCACTTGATCTGTTTGTTTATTAGCGCTCTCAGGTTCTATATTCAAGAGAAATGGCGTTTTTCAGAGTTAAAAAAACCTTTGAAAAATATTTAGCAGAATTGCTTCTTCTCTATTTTTTAGCTAGAGGACATTACTATTTTATTAAGGTCTGTTTACTGGTGCTCCAGTTCTATTCAAAGAAAATGGCCTTTTCGAGTTAAAACTTTTGAAAAATACTTAGTAGGATGTTTTTTTTCTTTTTCTTGTTTTACTGCCCTCCAGCTCTATTCAAGATAAATGGCCTTTTTCATAGTTTCAAAAGAGGCAAGGTGGTTCTTCATTTGATTTTCTGAGTGTCAAATTATAAAGTAGAGGTTGACATGTGGTTCTTGGTTCCGTGGACTTGCAAAAACGTTAGTTGATTACATCTGTGTGCCATCCTACAAAGTTATGTAGATTGTCTTCGTCTTGGATTACATGGCAAGAACAACAATGATGGTATATGTTAAAAAGCCTATATGTAGTATAAATGCTGTCATTCTGTACCGAATGTTCACAGTCCCATGGGTTCTGGAATACCGATCTCCTAGCCTTAACATATGTATAAATGTCCCCAATCTTGTTGGTCGTAGCCTCCTAGGACAAGGGTGATTACTAGCAGTGGCGGAGCTTGTCAGGTTTGATTACTAGGGGCTAGGGCTACTATCAAAGTATACATGTCGTCTACACTAAATCAAGATATTATCCACACCAGGTTTAATACCGTAACAAAAACAATCATCTTATAATTATATAGATTGAGATGAATATCTTAATTTTAAACTAAAATTCACCAACATAATAGATAAACATCTTCATCCCTTTAGATCTAGAGCTAATTTCGATGCATGTGCTATTAGTCCAAGCTCAATGTTTTTTTTTTTATCCTAACCAAACTCAATGCTTGCTTCAAAGAGAAACGAGAGGAGATGGGAGGTGTAACGCGCAGAGGCTAGTAGCTTAAGCAAGAGATGAGAGAGGATGAATCGAGTCACTCCAGGCATGATGATGACTCTATATATAGACCAAAAGAATTGAAGATTAGTACATAAATATTTTGGTGCATGAGTAGGACCAAGGCCCTAGTGGCCCTAGTTGGAGATCCGCCCCTGATTACTAGAGACTTCTATCACGTTGGATCACAGTTATTTTTGAACTAAGGGAACAATGTATTGGTAGTGGAGATAAATATTTAAACTCAGGCAACAAGCAAGTCACCTTGAGATATACTTATTCACGGCGCGTGTACTTCATCCATGAAAGAATGGTAATGCTCCTGGTAATACGTCCGATCATTAGGACGGTGACTTGGGCCGCGGTAACAGCCCACAAGACCGGTTGCCTATCCTTTTGACGTCAGACACGTGGGACGGACGTGTCCAGACTCCACTCCGCCCGTGTCCTCGTCCCCTCCGCCCACCATTCTGCTCGCAATCGCCATTGTCGCCGTGCCGCCGCCGTCTCTCACGCGCTCCTCCTCTGCCTGCGCCCTCCCTACTCTCGACCACGGGCTCATCGGCGGTGACGATCTCCTCCCCCTTCTCCCACGCGCGCCGCCTCCCCCGTCCCGTCGTGAGCTTGCACGGGGGCGGCGCGCACGAGCCCGGCCATGGCGCGGTGGCGACGCCACCGGCGGAAGCGGATCCGCCGGATCCAGCGGAGGCGGAGGCGGATCCGCCGGATACGGCGGAGGCAGCCACGGATCCGTCACCCCCACCTCCTCCCTCCTCCGGTATGCCCCTCGTGCACCGGAGCCATGGCCGAGGGGGCCATCCCCTGCAACGGCGCATTCGCCCGGGAGTTGGAGGGGGTCCAGGTAGGCCTCTCCTCTCTTCCCCTCATGTCCCTGTTTCCCTCCTCCAACTCCGACGAGTGTCTAGGGTTCCGGCGAGCAGGGCCTCCGTCCCCCCACTCCCCTCCTCCCCCTGTGTTTCAACATCCGGTTTTGCCTTGGTTCAGCATCGATCCCATGATGTTTCAAAGCGGTTGTGTCAAATGTTTCTCACATTTTGTGGGGGCGTGTGTTTCACGCAGTCGATGTGTGCTGTGTTTTTTGTGTTTTCCTTTTGTTTCATTTTCGTCTTGTTACATGTCGCAACACATGGGTTTTTTTTGTTGGGTTATCACTGTTTTTTTGTTTTTCATTTTTTTGTGTGTGTTTCAATATCACGCCTTGTTTTGTTTCTATTCTCGGTTTTGAATTGTTGCAACACATGGTTGTGTGTTGGTGCAACACATGTCCTTCGATTTCTGTCAGTGTTTCAATCCGATGAACCATATTGTTTCTATTCATGCTCCCAATTTGTTTCTGTTCATGCCTCAATTTGTTTCAAACCTCCGCCCACTTTTGTTTCAATTCATGCCCCCAATTTGTTTCAAATCTCTGCCCACTTTTGTTTTAAATTCGTTTTAAATTTTGTTTCATACGTTTCTGTTCTTTGTTTTTGTTTTCAGCTTGACGGCGGGCATACATGTTAGCGGTGCAGATATGCCGGGTGGCATGGCATGCGGGATAACGGCGCGGCATGCATGCTTCGGGCGGCGGAGGTGGCTGTGCTTTGCACGCTGCGGGGGCGGGGGGCAGCACCCGAGTTGTTGTTCGAGGTGTAGTTTCCGTGCGAGGTCGTGTTTGTGTGAGGTGGAGGCGGGTGGTGTGTGTGTTGGGCCGAGATGGGCCGCGCGGGAGGGGCGTCCTATCGCTAGGACGTCCGAGCGCTAGCGCTTCCCATGAAAGAATTCTTTTCGGGACTATTAGAAACCCAGATTGTATCATGGAATTTCTTTCTTTTTTTTTTTTGCGAAAAGTATCATGGAATTTTTTATGTGCTAAATAAATGGCACTTACAGATTAAAGGTATTTGCCGGACCAGTGTTTGCCACAACGCATTGATTGTTTGTATTGCACGTGTCTGAACTTCTCAACTAAATACTTTTGCATTGCAACTGTGGCACTGTCAGCTTATGGACTTTTATCGCTCATAAGAGATGTTCAGGAGAATTTGGTGTGCTCGTCTCTGAATTGCTGCAGAGAAAAATAGAGACGCCTCTGAATTGCTGGTGTGCTCGTCTCTGCAGACTGCAATAGTACGTTTAGTAGTGCAGCTTTCTCACTTATCTCACCAGCTGTAGTATGCCAACGCCGCCATGACCCCAGGTGTGCTTGGCACCCATCACCATCAATGCACAAAGTAATTTTTTACGGCACTGTGGTATCTTCGTTTAAAAATTGGATCTCTCGATCATGAGACGTTGATTGTAAAATGAAGGATCTATCCTAATCACACAACAAACCCATGGATCATAAGCCAAGATCCCAGTTCCCAGACCACGAGGCCACCCATGGACGCCACCCATTGATAGTGGAAGGAATTCCATAGTGGAACTAGTCCATGCCGATCACGAGCTTGTTCTCATGCAATCAATATGGATATGGGCCGAATGTCACATTGGGCTTAGGTACCGCATCTAAAAGGTTCGGCAACCAAACTACAGCATATGGCAATCAACCACCTGCTAGGCGTTTAGGGCCCATTGTACCTTTTTTTTTTTGCGAAATATACCATTTTCTGGTCAAACAGTGATGGATCTAACCTTATTAGTGTTGTCAGCCAACCTGACAAAAAAATTTAAATCATATCCTTAATTTTTATAAAACATTGCTAGTACTAAAATTTTTTGTGATGCAATCAAGTTGACCCGACGAATGTGACGATTATCTTGGCTGGATCGGCCCCTGCGCCTGCCGTCAGATGCACACGGTGACTGCATCAGATATAAATAGTGAAGAGTTATGATGTTGATGTACCCATAATATACATTTGGCCAAGATTCTAGTACAGATACAGAAGGATTTTTGAAGGACGATGAACTACCGTTTTCTTCTTTTGGTCTCTAATGTGACATCTTAGTTTAAAGATAGTAGTTGTTAACCTGCCCTGCCAATGTCATTAGTTAGAAACGTGTCTTTCTTCTTCTCAACCGATCTAGTAAGTCATAACAACTATTACTCGTACGGAAGACAGACCATGAACAAATATGATGAAACTATATGACAATAGGCTAACATCATCATCATCTTGTTCTTCTTCTTTACATCTTAGAATAATAATCATTACTAAAAATGTTGTAGTCTTTCGCTTCTTGATTTCAATTCCATTTTCGAACGACCAAGGAACACATGATTTTTCTTTTTTATGAATGGCATGGAAATGCTGCTTCTATTCAAACTATAAATCATATGAATTCCGAACTTGAGAATCAAAGCGTCTATGGCTGGACATTCAGAAAAGGCTATCCTGTTTTCGCAAAAAAAAAAAAAAAAAAAAAAAAAGAAAGAAAGAAAGAAAAAGAGGCTATCCTGGCATCAGCAATAATCCGGCTTCTCTTGTGCATGTGCACTGTCAGTAGCGCGCAGGTAGTGTGCTCTCCTTTGCTGCACTGGCCTGGCAAACCGGCACAACTTTTGACCTCCATGATGTCTGCTGACTCTGCTCTCATCGCACTGATCTGTGCTGATCGCTCAGAAGCATGCTCACTGGACCGGACGTGATGGAAGGAAGGATATATACGGCCAATCAAATTAGCAGACGGCCGGACGGATAGACCATGAATGTCGTGATCAAAACAAGGATCTTGGCCAACCAAATTTACCGTGCGCATGGCGGCTGCACTTTGCCACTTCCCGTCCCGATTGTATGAGATTATCCCATCGACCATCGCTCTTGCCCATCATTATTCAAGCCTGGAAAAGAGAAGATACGCACAGGAGAGCATGCAGGTTCAGTCGGCAGCCACCCCGCGCGCGTACTACGTCCAGTCCGATCCCGCGTCCTCCCCTGCCCCGCGAGCACGCCGGTCGTGTGCCGTGCAGCTTACATGCATGGCGGCCGAATCGACCTGACGTCCTGCGCGTAACGCAGGCGCAGGAGCACCACCATGATGCGAGTATGCAACGGTAGTGGCGGACACGTACGGGGACGGGCCACCGCCGCAAAGCCAAAGCGCCTCCCTCTTTTTATCCTTTTTTCCCTTTCCCTGTCCAGTGTCCAGTTCACCGACTAGAAATGTCAAATATCTCCCTGATGCAAGATATCCGTCCGTCCGTCCTGATTGGGTGGGCGCGGCGGCGGCGGTGCCGCATGCACGAATGTAACGAAGACCCCGTTCCAGCCGGCGATCAGTGGAGTTGGAGTGGAGCGGGAGCGCGACCGCTCGCGTCCGCGCGCCTGCGATGGAGAGAGAGCATGCAGCAGCACACTGCACACCGGGCGAGCCGACGGCGCGACGGCCTACGCGATCAGGATCAGTAGAGGTAGAGTGGAGGCGGGCACGCGAGGCTCCGGTCGAGTGTGATCACGCACTGCCTCTCCACTGGCCAGTCACCAGCTCCAGGTGATTCGTTCCCACTCCCAAGCAACAGCCCAGCAAAGAAGCGGGCCATTGCCGACTTTGGGTTGGCAGGTTCCTTTGCAGCAAAAGCGACCGGCACTTGCGGTGATTGTGCCGCTTTGGGAGGCACGCGCAGACTGCTGCCCGATCCTGCAATCCTGTGCCGGACCCCAGACCCCTGATGATGAAACCGAAGGTTTCAGGCTCAGCGGCCAGGACTACCTATCTAGCTAGGGTCTTGACTCTTGAGATACAATCATACAAGGCGTGACTGCGTGACTCATGACGCCATTGGTGGTAACTGTTACAACCTGGACCCCGTTTTTGCGTTAACAACCGTACTCTAAACGGCCTTACTTTATCACATCATCATCAGGCCATAATGTATAGAAACGGACACTCTTGAGACACACGGATTACTTTCTTATACAGAATCAGCTAGCCCATGTCTGTCTCTCCAAGAAACGGCCACGATGGCGGCGTTTCTTGCGGACATCTGCAGAACATGTGTATGTTTTTTTTGCATGTCGTTGGCAACCGACAGGTATTTATTATACTATAATTGAAATCTTCTCAAAGAGTGGGAAGCCTAAATCTCACCTTGACCCCACTGCCAGCCTTCCCACCCTCTCACCCACGTCCACACCACCACCTCCGATCTCACCCTCGCTCCAAGGCCCGCGAGGAAACATCCTGGCCTCTTTTTCCAATCTCGCGGCTAGGGTTCCCCCGCCGGCCGCCACCGCCCATCTCCAGGCCACGTGGCGGCCTCGCTAGGTTGCCCGGAGTCATACTCGCAGCCTCGGACCAGGCCGCGCGGCAGCTGCTCTCCCAATGTTGTGCGGTGCTGCGCTCGCTGGCTGTCCCGTCCGCGCGGCGGCGCCATCGCTGGGGCCGCACGCGCCTGCCGGGTCCGATCTGTCTTGAGGCTTCGTCTCCGTCGCGCTCGCCAGCCGCCGGCCGCCGGCCATAGGTGCGTGGTGCCTGGCTGCTGCAGGCGTCGAGGCCATGGGCGCTTGGCCGTCGCCCGCAGGAAACCGGCCACGGCGGCGCCAAAACTGCCGCAGCCAACCCAGCACCAATGTAAACTTGGCGGCACAAGCGACGTCGTTGGCTTCAGCCAGCCCCTGCCTCTTCGCAGCCCGCGGCTGTGGCATGCTGCTGCCCGCCGGCTGCGGCACGCACCTGCAGTCCGCCGCTTCCGCCAAGGCCACAGTCTGCCGTGGCTCCGCCAGCCTAGGGGACCATGCCTGCAAGCGCGAGTCCCTCTCCCTTGAAGTGACGAGCACAGCTGGTAAAAGCACGGATCAATTTGTTCCTCCCCATTCTCTTCTTTTGCAAATTTCCCAAATCTTTAACCCTACCTTTCCCCTGATATAATTTAGTTAGCTGTTTGTTTTTCGATTTACCCTCAAATTAGTCAATTAGAACAGGTCGAATTTGTGTGAGCACATCCAATTGCAAACCTGAGCACTGGCAACGTTCATGGATTATTGAGTAACCTTTCGTCATTTGTTTATAAATAAATGACTGCCGAAGTGCTCTATCAGGCACCATTGTTCATCGTCCACTGTTATATGGTTTTGTGGGCTATACGAGCATGGTGCAAAATAAGTTTTCTTTTCTTTTGGTCTTTGTATTTTCATCATGCAAGTACTGCCTTATGGCTAGGCCAAAAGGAAATATGTTTATTTATTTTCTTAATATGAATATATGGCATTTGTTTGCTTCTGAGAGTAAGGAATTTTATAATGCTTTTTTGGCGGGCATTTTTCAGTGTAACACTACAATCATATATTAGTCTCCCATTGTCTTGCTTTTCTTTGCTCATGGATGCTTTGAACTCAAGAAAAATCCTTTCTATGCTAAATATCACAGATGAGACTGATGTTTAGCTCCCTGGTTCCATTATTTTTGTACCTCATCCACTCGACTGATTGAGCAGTTGATTTTCAGTCCCAGCCTTTTGTGTGCTTATAGATAGGTAATGGAAAAAAATATCTACCAACAGGCTGCTTGCCACTAGACATTTGACTCCTATGCTGAGCCAGAAGGATGGCTACAAGATCAGAATTGGATTGGTGGCTGAGTTGGCTGCTGTTCTTGGAACCGCAGCATCCAATATATTTATTCTTGTTGATTGAATATTAGCTTTCATTTAGAATAAATTCTTGGCTGAGCTGCTATGCTATGAAGCAACGATAATATTCACAAATTAATTTAGCTCATCAGAACCGATAGAGTCTGAAGCAACAACCCAGTTATTTATCTTTTGGGGAGCATAGATATGATGAGTTGTGAGAAATTTTATAGGCTATCTCAACCTTCTATTGTTTTCTAACTAATTTAGGATGTAAAAATAAAGCATTGTTATAAATATTTTAATTGGAGAATATGTCTGGATCATATTAGGAAGACATGATATACTTCTGCAGTTCTTAAAGCTTTCACGATTCGTCAAAATCCTTGGAATAAATATACTTTTATCTTTGATAGATGTTTATGAAACTCTTGATACTATGCGCGCATTGACTAATATCTCATATTGGACAGATTGGATGCCACGAATATGGATTTTGTATTCAGGCTTGAGATGCTTTCTTTTTCTCAAATTAGTGATTACAGAACATTGACAAGCCGAGTCAATTGTGATGAATATATATAGTGATCTTTCTTCATATTGTCTTGGTACATACCTGATTTGGAGTAAACATGTATTGAGATGTGTGAGCCTCAACTTTTCTAAGTTGGATATTTCTCTACGTTTAAGAATAAATATCAACTAGAGTTGGATATAATTGGATAATATAGTAATGGTCTAGGAGGAAAGAGGAACAATTGCTACTACTATTGATGTCAGAAGATGAAGTAGAGTTTTCATTTGTACTGTTTTTGTTTGGGTATGGAAATACCACATGCTCAACACTGGACGTCTTAACTGAATGCACAATTATCTTGACACTTATTTGTTGTGGTCTATTCAGGAAGCCAATTAGATGAGCTGATCATGGGTCTAAATCATGTGTGTTTGGCAGTTGGTCTAGCAAAGCAAGGACACAGTTGGCATTTTTCATAGGAGCCAGGGACTTTTATTTGGTAATAAGCTTATTTTGAGCCATTGTAATTTCCTCTTAGCCATTAGTTGGACAAATGTTCTTTTCAATGATTTGGGACCAAAATCTTAGTTGGTGGCTCTGAATACTTTTAGGGTAACAATTCAATTTGGTATATTTTACTGAACATTTGTGGGGATGTTCAGTTACACGATTACTGAACATTTGCGGGGTTGTTCAGTTAGATGCAGGTAGTCATATCGAATGTCCAACATAAAAAAAGGTAAGCTTGTCATGCATTATTCCTAGGTCCATTTTGTATTTAATCTTTTGAGTCATCTACTGATTTGACAATATTTCTCTGTTTGTTGCGAGCACGCTATGAGGATTTGAGTCAGGAAACGGAGGGCAGCTAGAGGAGAAGCAGTATCTCCTGTTGTAAACATACATGGCAGGTTGCAACTAGAGAAGGTGCAGCTCGAGCAAAGATGGAGGAGCATGAGCCATGGCGGGTTGGAGCTCGGTGGAGCTCGGACAGATATGGAGGAGCTACCAAACCTGCCGCTGCAAGATCGACTGAGATGGAGGGGCTTGTTTTGCTGGCGTCTCATGATTGGAGGGAAAAAGGGGTGACGGGGATCGGTAGGGACAGCAGAGGAGCTGGAACCTTAGCTATTACATTTATCCTGGTCTGGCCTGTGCTTCTTTTTTTCAACCTTAGTTGTCTGTAATAAACAATTGTAACAAACAATTGCGTAAGGCTTAAACTGTGGGAGGAAGTATCATTTGGTTCTTTTGATATGATGAGTGTTTTTTATCTAGATTATAAACAGTCATACAATTACATAAAAATATATTATTTGCTTGTTTTCATGTATATTCTTGAAACGAAGCCGTAGCGTTAGCACGGGCATTATACTAGTAGTTATAGTGGTGCACAACAATGTTATTAGAAATTCTAGAAGGATAACATGCGCGTTGCTATGGAGATCACGGACTATTTAAAATGAAGTTACAAGATTTATATTTACTTGCATAGAGGGATAGACTATCATAAATAAATGTTAGTGTATAATGCGGTATTATGACTTGGACAACTAAATTTATATTAGTGGATGATATGACTCTCTAACGTGAAAAAATGCATAAAGAGATAGATAATTGCATGTGTTAGTAGGTTGTTAATGTAAATACATAGCTTACATGGAGAGATTAAAAATATAATGATTTAAAAACTATTTTTGATATAGGACAACATGTATACTTTTAAAAACTATTCTCAACACAAAGATGTACTCTATCTATTTTAAATTATATAAGACATTTTGTTTTCTAATACAACTAGGTATAGTGTTAAGTGTATAGCAAAAGTTACGCATCTAAAAAGGATAAAATGTCTTGTGATTTAGAACAGAGGGAGTAATGCAAGTTAGGAATGATCCAATGCAGAGTGCAGACAACCAAATTAGTAGTAGTTGAACAGGTGTTTCGCTAGGTTTCCAGATTATGCAAGCAAACGGTTTCATTACTCAACGTTTTAGTGCTCTTTGACCATTGTCATGATCTGTTGAACTAATGGTCCTATATACCAATGAATAATATTTTTTTTAAAAGGAGGGGTTGTCAATTGACAGTTGAATTTGTGAGGGAAACTAAGTTTTTTTTTCTCGCCTAAACTGGTGCCGATTAGGCAAGTTTCTGAGCTGCTGCTAGTACCTTTATCACTTTTGTCTTGCCTCAGACATGATTAGCAACTTAAACCTGTCTTTCTCAACTACCTCTTTCCCACATTGGCCAGGGCTACCAGATGTCAAATCCAACACGAATGTGACATTTCTTTCCCAGGAACTGGGAGCAGAAACCCCCTGAAGATCAAATCAATGTTTATTTCTCCCATTAGCATCAATGCATCATCCATCAACCCCGCTATTTGATACATAAGAACATCATCATCCACTGACCACTACACCAACTCGATCTCGATCAGTAATGTCTCCCAAACATATACATATATTTGTATCCAACAACCTAATTCGAATCCATGTCTCGTGCAGAAAATCGAGAAAAAAGAAAGAAAAAAAAGAAGAAGATGAGGTGAAATTTGAACGAGCGTGTACTATTTGCAGTTTCTTGCATTCCAATGGCCAAATGGGCGCCGCCACTGGCATGGTTTCCCGCGCTTTCCTCACCTCCTCGTGCGGTGGCACCTGATGCAGAGGAAGACGAAGCAGAGCAGCCTGTAGCCGACGACGAAGCCGAGCATGACGCCCAGGTTGCTCCACCGCATGCCCTCCCGCATCCCCTGCTGCCGGAGCAGCCCGGCGCCGTCGAGCACGCAGATTCCTCCCGCTCCGCCGGCCGAGGCGAGGCACTCCCTGGCGCCGCGCGCGCCGCCGTACTCGTTCACCACCAGGGCCTCGAACGGGTACTTGAAGAGGCTGGCGTAGTGCATGAACACCCAGTAGCGCGGGATGTTCTTGCTGGCGACGAAGTAGCCGGAGAAGAGGAAGAAGCAGCCGATGAGCCCCGCGACGACGGAGTTGCCCACGATGTAGTTGGGCGCCACCGCGCTGAGGCAGGCGACGAAGGAGTTGGCGGTGAGCATGACGAGCCAGACGACGAGCGCGAAGTAGGCGAACGCCGCGGGCTCGCGCGCCAGGCCCACGAGCCAGTACACGGGCGCCGCGTACAGCAGCGCCGCGGCGAGGAGGAACGGCAGGAATACGGCGGCGTTGGAGGCGACGTAGGAGGAGACGCGGTAGGCGCCCCGGGAGGTCTCCCGCTCCAGGATGCGGCGCTCGTGGAGGAACACCGGCAGCGCCTCGGTGGTGGAGGAGAGCAGGTAGGTGAGGTTGAAGGCGAAGAAGCCGAGGCGGGACTGCAGGTCCGTGGTGCCCAGGAAGATGCTGCCGAGGAACGCGCCGGCCAGCACCGACTGCGCCATCCGCGCCGCGCACAGCTGCGGCGTCCGCAGCACCGTCTTGGCGAACCGCCCCGCCAGGATGCGCACCTCGGCTGCCGGGGAGTTGGCGTACCCGGTTCGCCGCGCGGACGCCGGGGTGACCGCAGTGGTGATCGTCGTGGTGACCGCACCAGTGGAGGGTACGGCGACGTCGGGCTTGAGGGAGTCGATGGTCTCCATGGCGTACTCGAGGACGTTGACGTGCGCGGGGATGTCGTGGCCCGTGGCGATGAGTCGCGACTGGAGGAAGTCGAGCGATCCGTGGTGCCGGACGGCGCCGTCGGCGAGGAGCACGACGCGGTCGATGAGCTCGAGGATGCGGAACCCGGGCTGGTGGATGGTGAGCACGACGGTCTTGCCGTGCGTGGCGGCCATGTCCGCCAGCATCTTGACAATGTGGAGCGCGGACCCCGAGTCGAGCCCGGACGTGGGCTCGTCCAGCAGCAGCACGGCCGGGTCGTGCACGAGGTCCATCCCGATGGACACCCGCCGGCGCTCGCCGCCGGACACGTCGGCCACCCTGGACGCCGCGACGTGCGCCAGCCCGAGCTCCGCCATGAGCTCCCTCGCCCGGTCCGAGGCCAGCCCTCCACCTCCACCGCCAGAGCCAGAGCCGCAGCGGAGCCGGAGGCGCGCGCTGTACACGAGCGACTCCTCGACGGTGAGCGCCGGGAACAGCGCGTCGTCCTGCGGGACGTACCCCGACACGCGGCGGAACCTGGCGGCGTCCATGGGTACCCCGTTCACCAGCACCTCCCCGCCCGCCACCCGCGCCGGGTCCGCCGACCCGGCCAGCACGGACAGCAGCGTCGTCTTGCCCGCCCCGCTCGGACCCACGATCGCCACCAGCTCCCCTGGCGGCGCCTCGCACGTGACGCCGCGCAGCAGCAGCCGGCTCTCGGCCTCCTCCGCCTTGCCCCCGGCAGCGGCGGACCACGGGAGGAAGCGCGCGTGGGACCGCGCCGGGAGCACGTACGACAGCGCCCTCGTCTCGATGCGGTACCGCTGCTGCTGCCTCCGGCGGCCCCCGCCGCTGCCGTCGTCCTTGCCGCCCTGCTGCGACATCACCGTCGTCGTCGTCGTCTCCATCCGGAGACGGCCCGGCGCGAAAGCCGAAAGGTATAAGCAGTGGCGCTGGGCGCGCGCACAGGTGGTGGTGGTACGTGGCCGGGGAGAAGGTGCTCGCAGAGGAGACTGGAGAGGAGAGGGTGAGTGAGGTGAGGAGGGTTGAGCTACCAGCACCAACCTCGCCGCGGCTTATGTACTCGCTGTGCGCGGGTGTGTGTGTTCTGTGGTGTGTTGTGTTGTGTGGTTCGGGCCGCGGGGGCGCGCACGCTCTTAACACCGGGCGGGGCGTGCGGGGCGGTGCGACAGTGTCGGGTCGGGGTCGCCTGGCTGGGTGCCACCGCACGGGTGTTGTTTAGGCTAGTCTCAATGGAGGGTTTCACCATCACAGTTTCCAAGAGGTGAAACTTAAGATGAAATAGGTCTCTCTCGCAATGCATAATTTCGTTGCACGATTTCATATACTATTTTAGTCTTTTGTGGGTCCCACTCCTCATCCCTTCCCTTCTTCCCCACCGCACGAAGTCTGCTCAATGCATGTCGCATGGCTCTGTTCTCTTTCCCCGCCACCAGCAAGTCACCCACGGCGCCGGCGCCGCTCGAGGCCTGGGCTCGCGCTCGTACCCGCGACCGGCAGAGCCTGCTCGAAGCGGAGCTCTCGTGCTCGCTCCCTCCCGCGGCCGTGGAGCACGCACGCGGCGGAGGATCTCGCGTCGCGGCGGCGGCTGGACGGCGGAGCTCGCGCCCGCGGCCAGCACTACACGCTCCACGCCCGCGTCCGCGAGAAGCACGGCGCGCTCCCCGTCTGCGTCTGCGTCTGCGTCGGTGGCGAGCTCGCCAAGCCGCGTCGTGGCCTCCACGTCCATGTTGCCGCGCTCTGGCGACGAGTCCCGTCGCGGCTCATCCGGCCCCGCCGTCGTCGCCTTCCCACGCCCACGGCGGAGGTCCCAGCTGCGTAGCGAAGAAGAAGACCGGTGCCGTGGATGAAACGAATCTGAGCTCGCGGCGGAAGCACCCCGCACGCGGCGGAGGCGGGGCGCTCGCCCTTGGCCGGCGACCTCAGATGTAGCGGCGGCGCGGTGGAGTGGCGGAGTCGCGGCGGTAAGGCGGCCCGCTCGGCGTGACGAGGCGAGGCGGAGGCGAGCCGCCGGCGCCCTCGCGGGCACGAACGAGCTTGCTGCGGGACAGCGCGCTCGCGGCGTGGCGGTGGGCGGCGCGGCGCTCGCTGCGGGGAGGGTTGGCCGGCGCGGCAGGGCAGCCTCGCGACGGCAGCGGCGGCCTCGCGACGGCGCATGGAGCTCGCCCGATGAAACGCCTCAGTGGGAGGTTTCACCGGGTTTCACTGCGTGTGAAACCGTGCCCAGGTCGTTTCACCATGGTGAAACTCCATCCTTCTCTCTCTTCCTCGTTTCAATCAAAAATTGCAATTCTGCTGATGTGACGCTATAATAAATGTGCATGACACCCTGGTGAAATCTGCACTGAGACTGGCCTTAGTGTTGCTTGTGTCCCGGGCGGACGTGCCGGTTTGCATTGGGCAGGGGCCGAAACGGAACGACCATGCTTGTGAGGTGGGTGTACCGGGACCCCTTCAACTCGCGTGAGAGAGGAATTTGTGAGAGGAATGGGTGTTCGCCTGGCTTACGAAACCGGCTGGACGCAGGATCTTTGCAAGATTAAGTTTGTTGGGGGTTGACTACTACTCACTTGTTTATCATCTTCTTCTACCAATCAACATATAATAGCTATCTATATATAGTATAGATGTAGTAATAACTAGAAGATCAGGGGAAAACACATACAGAATCCATGTCGAAATCATCTTTTTTTTTTGTCATCGGTAGAAAATTCATTCGTATTGGAATTGAACTTGTCATGGGACGGGTAGTTTGCTCGGCGCATTTGAAAAAACCGCGCGAACTGACCCGTGTCTGACCGTGGTCGTCGTCGAAGGCAACTACAACTAGCGAACTAGGCGAGGGCACCCTGTAGTCGACCGGACCCGGCGGATCCACAGGTGACCTAACTCGCAGCAGTAACCTGTAGACCTTGGCTGCGTTTTTCCTAGGGCGGTTGGTGTTCTTGGCTTCCCTTGCGCGGCAGGCAAAGCTACCCTACCATCATCACGCGGCGCCTGCTTTGCCGCAGCCAGGTGGTAACACTGTCACAGTAAGCCAGTAACGGTAACCGCAGCAGAGAGCAGAGAATCGAGAGGAGAAGCCGAGCAGGATCGCAGGTGAAGTGGCGTTTCTGATAACCTGCACTTTGACCAGGCCGCCTCGGCGTCGCAGCCGGTTGGTTGGGGTTGGCCTCACTGCTCACTAGTCACACACTACTCATGGGCCATGGTGCCGTACGAGTTCAGAGCCAAAGGACACGGAGATGTAGACTATAGAGCACAGATTTCTTCGTCCCCTACCATACCAGTTTCCACCTCATGCATCTTGTTGGAGGAACAGATACGAAAGCCAGCCAGTTTTCAACCTATCTGAAGAACATTGACATTTGAGACTGTCTTAGCTAAGTCCCATTCAACTTAATTTTTACCTTACCATCCAATACCGAAATTAGCAAAGTATTTTAGCACGAATTCCTGAATCCAAACAGCTTCGCTGTGAGATCAGAGGTCACAGCTGAGCCAGGGCACTACTCTGCTGCAGTTTCATGCATGTGACATAAAAAAAGTAGTGGCCCTTTTTCTTCAGGAGAATAGATACCAGAGCAGTCGCTCAATCGATCTAGTGGCTTTGGTTGGCGACTTCACCCTGCACTGTATGATGATCGATGAAGACCGCAGCAGGCAGCAGCACAACGCAAGCACGTACATGGTCCCTGCAGAGTTGGCTTAGATGGCATGCCTTGTTTCCGAAAACATACACCTGGTCAAAGACCGAATCCTCCCTAGCTTGCTGACGTGCAGTGCAGGCCGCAGGCAGTTCCTGGCCAACGTACAACATGAAAAATCTCTTTTGCTCCAGTGAGATATCAGAGATCATAATCACAGCAGATGGACTGCATTTCGTTGCCGATGCATCGATCAGCCGTGATGTACCGTATCTCAAGCTCAGCAAGTGTTGGAACACAATTCCAGCAGGTTTAATATTGATACGTAATTACAATTACAATGTTGGAGTGAGATGAAGAAAGAATTCTTCCACTCCAGTTCCGTCTCTCTTTACAACAGGGACTGGGGGCTCCTTTTATAGCCAGTCCAACTCCTGAATATAAAAAGACATTACAACCCCAATGGGGGGACGAGGAAACCCTAATTTTAAGACTCTTCCATGTGGGGTCGATAGGGGCAAGATCGTCCACAGCCGCGCTGATGGGCCTGCTGGACCCTTCCTGGGCCTCCTAGGTGTATGATGTCCTCCTCGCTCCTGGGCCGCTGGCGGGCCGCCTCTTGGGCCGCTGGATGTCTCCGCTCGCGTCCCGCCGTCTCCGCCACTGCCCGGGGCATCTCTGTCCTGGGGTCGGAGGCTTGCGTCTCCGCGCAGTGTCTTCGCCGGTGGCCGGAGACCGGAGGTCTCCGCCTCCGGCACGCTGCCTCCGCTCGGAGGCCTGAGGTCCGGCTGCCGGCTTGTTGTCTCCGGATGGCGTCCGGAGGCCTTCTGAGGCGCAAGCCGGCATGGTCTCCGGTGGTGGCCACAACACCTCCGATCCGAACCTGCATAATAAGCTAAAGACAACCGTAGCAAATAAGATGAATGGGGGTTAGTTGACCGTAGGCTCATGCCATGTCTCCGCCGAGATGCCTTTTCCCAACATTCCCCCTTTGAGGGTTAGGTCCAACGGAGGCGGGCCCCGGCCATCAACTCTTGGCTTGGTCGGGCGGAGACCATGCCCCCCCCCCCCTGGCACGCCTTTGGTGGACGGAGACTTCAAGGTGCGAAAAAGGTATTTTCTCTTTTGCCTTCTCTCTTTTTTTCGGCCGTTGGATCCGGGTCTCGTGGTTTTTTGACCGTTGGAATTTTTGCCGTTGGCGTGGGGGATGTCCACTTCCCACGACCGGCCGTCCGGCCACTATAAAAGGGGAGGGGGCGGTGATAATTTTTTACCCCAAGCTGTAGCTTTCACTCTCTCGTGCCACCTCCGCATCCAACGGTTGCCTCCGATTTCCATCGTGGCACCTCCGCTGCGGCGCGCTTGCCTCCGCCACC
This sequence comes from Themeda triandra, assembly GCA_018135685.1. Taxonomy (NCBI): domain Eukaryota; kingdom Viridiplantae; phylum Streptophyta; class Magnoliopsida; order Poales; family Poaceae; genus Themeda; species Themeda triandra. Next base: position 1,232,106 of record JAENPR010000102.1, on the reverse strand, counting down.
GCTACACCGGCCCTTACTCCCGGCTTCAGAAAGTGAAGGCTGGTGCCTGGCTGGGTCTTTTTGAAAAGTGTATGCTTGTTGCTGCGAAGGCCCGAGATCTGGAAGAGTCTCTCTCTGACGTGGAAGCCTCCGTCAACGACCTTGTGCCTCCGCATAGTCCCGGAGGTATGGCTCTCATTACTTACGACTTTGGTCGTAGCAAGATGACTGCAGAGATGATCGAGGACCTTGAGAGGCAGGGTGTTATTCCGGCCGGTCGCGCCAAGCTTCCTGGCTCGGAGACAGAACCAAAACCGGGCCGCGGATATGCGGTGGTGTTTAGGGATTTCTTCACTTGCGGTCTTCGGCTTCCGGCACACTCGTTTCTGAGGAAGGTCTTAGCAGAGTTCAACGCTCAGATCCACCACCTGACACCTCATGCATTTCTAAACCTCAGCAAATTTGTCTGGGCCGTAGAGTCGTACGGCGGAGAGCCGGATCTGAATACTTTTGTGAGGCACTACGAGCTGCAGAAACAGCCACGGCAGTTTGGTGACGACAAGGTGAAGGCCCAGTTTGGTGCTTGCACCTTTATGGCGAAGAGGTTTCAGGAGGAGAGGTTGGAGATATCTTGGTGCCAGAAGGGCAAGTGGGAACCAGCTAACTGGATGGATTACTGGTTTTATGTACAGACCATTGGTGTCACCGGGTTGGATGATGATGGCAACAAGATTGTGAGGTATCCACTGGCCTCCGCTATGACGGAGATGAAGCCGCATACAAACTTAAGACCTTTGCCTGCATCGTCTGCTGAGGCCGCCGCTCGCGAAAAATCCTGCCGGAAGGCCTTCGCTTTGGCTTGCAAATACTCCGGAGGTCGCGACCTTCTGGAAGAGATAGTGGCCTCCGGCTGCTGGCCCTTGGCTAAGGAGAGGCCAAAATTTGAGATTGTACGGAAGGAATTGCCGGTCTTCGGAGAGGCTGCGGGCATACCCTGCCCTATCTTTGGTCTTAGCTTGCCACGGGGGGAAACTGGGACGAACTTTGTGAACCGTGTTGAGCGGAAGGTGGTGGAGCTTATCGGAGAGGTCTCCGAACGGGAATACCTTGCGCGGAAGGCGGAGGCCGGCATCATGCCGCGTCTAAACCGTGTTTTTGAAGAGCTTAAAATTCCCTATTCCTCCCGGCCTGTCCCGGGCAAGGTGCTCCGGAGGATTGAATCTAAGGCTCTGAAGGATGCCTCCGCTGTTGCTACAATCAGGGCGGAGGCATCAAAAAAGAGAAAACGTTCATGTGCTGGCCGTGGGCCTTCCAAGAAGGAGAAGATCTCCGAGGCGGAGGCTATTGAGGCTTCCGCATCTGCATCCCCCAATGCCTCTGAGGCTGGTTATCAGGGTGACGACGGGGAAGAAGAGGTCGCCAAGGAAGCGGTGGCGTCCGCTAAGCCCTCACCTACAGCGGAGGCGAAGGTGGCTTCACACCCCTCTGTTTCCGCGCGGGTCCCCTCACCGGAGGTGTCCGTTCACCCCTTCCCTAGCGCTTTTGCCGAGCTATCTAGCTCTGAAGACGGTGAGGCTGGTGAAGAAGAGGAAGAGGCGAAGGGGGACGAGGAGGCCGGGGATACTGAGGCGCCGCTCTCTCCGGCTCACCAGGTTCGTGATACCCCCGACGTCATCTCCGATGATGATTTTATTGGGAGTCCTGGCCATAAGGTGTCGAAAAGCACGTCTTATGCTGAGTTTTTTGCTGACAAGGCCGCTGCCGGGCAGGCCTCCGGCGAAGGGCGGGCCTCCGCTCCTGGTGACAAAGGTCCGGTGGGCGGGCTTTCTCTTCGTAAGTTCCTTGGACACCACTCCCCTCTTTTCTCTTTTTCTTGTGTGAGGAGACTTCTAACCTTTTGTTCTGCAGCCGAGCTGGCCGGTATTGCTGGGAGCATGAGGCCTCCTCCTGGTGTTGATTTGGCGCGCATGTTCCCGGCGCGGGGTGCTCAGACCCTGCCTCCGGGCGGAGGTTCTACATCCGCCGATCATGCTTCTGGAGGTAAGGATTTTTTATTCTTGTCTTATTTTTTAGTTCACACGTTGATTGCATTATTGGCTTGCTAAGATATGTCTTCGTTTCTCTTTCAGATGCCTCCGCTACGTTCGGTGCGTGGGGCTTGAATGTTCATGATATTTTTGAGCACTACGGAGGTTTTTGCCATATAGTTTTACTGTTGTCTCCGCGAATTTGAGCTGTTGCGGGCTTGCACTAACAATCGTTTTTGCTCTGTTTTTGTTTGGATCCCAGCCCAAGTTGACAACTACCTTGATGCGCTGCCCTACGAACGCCTTCTGCGCCTTCAACTGGAGCACCACTGCATGGTGAGTGTGCCTTGGGCTTTTTGCCTTTTAATCTTTTCCTTCTGCTTTCCTCACTCTATTGTTGTCTGTAGACTCATCACATGGCCTTCGCTATTGAGCACCGAGGAGCTGTGGAGCTTGCCCAGCGGACGCAGGCCATTGAGATCCTGAAGGGGGAGGTGGAGACCCTTGGTCGCGAGAAGACTGACCTTGCGGCCAAGGTTTCTAATTTGGAAACCACGCTCCAGCAATCGGAGGCCCTGAAGAAAAAGGTTGAGGATTTGGAGGTGAGGCTTAAATCTGCCAATGACGCCAAGGACGTTGCGATTGAGCGCGCCAACAAAGCCACGGAGGTGTCTGAGAACCTCCGCACCCAGCTGGCGTCGATGGAGAAGACAGCGGAGACCTTCCAGAAGGAGGCGGAGGGATTGGCCTCGGAGATCGAGGAGATCAGGATTGCCGGAACTGAGATTGCGGAGACATATCTGTCCGCTCTTGAGGAGTTTGGTGGTGTTGCCTCTCCTCTTCCTGCTGACTGTACCGCCAGTGGATTGATGTCTTGGATCAAGTCAAATCTGTTGAAGCTGTCCCTCTTTGTCGGAGGCGTGTCTGATTTTGCGGCACGGCCTCCGCTACCGGGTTAATTAAGAGCTTGATTCGCGGAGGTCTCGACATCGCATCGTTGGCTTTCCCCGATCTCCGATCCGTCGAGCTCGGGGAGACCTCCCGCCCGATCCGCAAGACAGTTCAAAAATTCTTGAAGTCTTTCTGGGCGCCTTTCGGCAGGGCGGAGGCCGTTGCTGCTGCTCACGTGATGCGGAAGGTGAGCCTTTTCTTCCTTTGCCTTTTCTCGCTTGTTTCTTCTTTTTGGTTATTCATGAAGTTAATGTTTTCTCGTGCTTTAAGGCCGTCACGGAGGGTCGGACACCAGTTAGACTTGTGATGAAGGGTGTCCCCGTCCTTGGCGAGACTTCCCAACCAGGCTGTGGCGGAGGCTCTCAAGTTCTTCAGACAACCGTGTCTCCGACGAGGATGTAGGCCGAGACGGAGGTTCCGACGGAAGCCCAGGCTCATACTGAGGCTCGCGCCAGCCCTCTCACGGAGACATTACAAGAGAGGCAAGATGGAGATGCCGCTAAAGCCGCTGAAGCCCATGACGTCCGCGGGGAGGAGGTAGACTAGGATCTTTCTTTTTCTGTCTCATGATGTAAAGACACTTCTTACTTTTGCTGTGGCGCCTGGTGTGCGCGTATTGTAAAGAAACTTACGGGTCACTCCTCCTGCGCAGGTCTCCGATTTTGGGCCTGTGCAGGAGGTGGAACCTGCGACCCTTATGCGTGATGGCGTTTATGTTAGCGGTTTTCTATGGGATTGCTGGCGATCAGTGTTCCCTCATCGCAGCGTTGACGACATGTTTGAATTTGTTCGCGCTCAGTTGGACGATAGGCGCGACACCTTCGTTGGGTCGCTAGCATGGAGGGGTCCCTCTTGAATTTGGCGCTCGCCGGGTTTTTTTATGAGATGTTTCATTTTTCTCGTTGCCTCTTTTTTTTCGGAGGCTATGTATGTGTTTATTTTTGGCCTTTTACCCGAGATTCGTCTTTGTGTAATGGAACTCAGGTGTATTCATTTCATGCGCGGAGGCTTACGGAAGAAATCTTAGATTATCGTATACGTGCATTTTTTTTTGTGTCATATGCCAGTGTTACTCGATCCTGTGCTAAGGTATTAAGGCGGAGGTATTGTCTTTGCTTACATGTAGCTTGGTAAACTTATCTTCGCGCGCTGCGACGCTAGTCCATACCGTGTTTGAATCGCGCGCGGAGGTTATTGGTCAGATTTCGGAGACTTTTTGTCGGGTACCTTTTATTGATCTTTTCGAATGGTCAGCTGTTAGGTTACATGGTTCCATGCTAAGGCATGGAGATTAGGGTCTTAGTGCTGCCTTTTCTCCTACTATAGCTAATTGGACATGGTCCCTTGCTAATGGGGACTCTCAACTTGTCACTAGGTACCAACTGTCCTCGGGCTCACCTTCGTGTGACATTCCACGCTTTTGTTGAGCGATTTTGACCGGGGATGGGGGGACGTTACGAATTCTTACGCGGTGTCCCCCCTAGCCCGTTTTCTTCCCTGAGGAAAAGCTCGTTGGTGCATGCTCTGAAGAAAAGGGTGGTGTGCGTTTTGGTCTATGTGGCCCTCTGCTTACGAATTCTTACGCTGTCTCTCTATTGCTACTGTGAAACTCTTGTAAGTATACATCAACCTCCATCCCCCCTACTCTTGATACGTGCTTTGTGTGATGCTGGGGGTGGACGCTGGAAGCGCCTTCCTTTTATAGGCCTTGGTGTGACTAATTGGCTTAAATGCCTCTGACCTCTTTGCTACACTTCTTAGTAATTGCTGCGGATCTTGAGTTTAATTTCTCGTGATATGGTCTTGATCGCTTGAGGACGAAGACAATCACTGCCAATGGTACTCTGCAGTTGAATGAGCTTGATTGCTGCTACGGGTTATGGTACAGATCTTGCTTCTTTAATGCGTTAGATTGCAGATCAAGGCATTTACTTGCCTTTCTCCTCTCTAGGGCTATATAAGGCTTGTGGTTTCTGGTGATGCTTGGTCATTTGGGGTAGCACTCGCCAGGATTCTGGTTTAGTGAGAGCATGGTCTTGCTGTTAGATGCACTTGAGCTTGATACTGAGTAAGAATTCGTAATAGCTAAATCACAATGGTGTGTCGCTCTTCTGCTGAGAGGCCTGGAGTGGTATCCGGCTACGAATACAACTGTGCTTGCTGCTTGGCCTATTCTTCTGAGGTGTGTAGTGGGACAGGCTAATGTGAGGTGTGTCGGTTGGGCGTTTGTGTTTTGGGTACCAGCGGCGAAGTCCGCCAGTGCTAAGGCTCCCCTCCTTCTCGGAGATGGAGAATTGCAGCGCTCTTTGCTCTTTTGCAGGCTCGTTTGCTGATTGTAATAGTAAGATGTGGCACACCTTTTCTAGAGTCTGCGCTAGTTAGAGCTGGGGCATTGGTGATTCTTGTAACCTTAATTTCATATTTGTATGCAAATTAATGGACTGGAGTGGCTTGCTCAACCGCTGTGTTACCTTCTCTTCGCTTCCGGTGGCCTTTTTTGCTTATGTTGATTAGATTGCTTTGATTGCCTAAATTCTCAGTTGTTGTGTTTGGCATGCCTCCGCTAATCTTGCGGAGGCCTGGGAAACCACTAGCTGTTTAAGCGATCTTCGCTTTAATATCGGTGCCCTAGCTGCCTGCTGGGTCTTTTTCCGATTTTGGTGATGCCTTTTTTGGCTACCCCTTAGTGCCCGACCGATCGAGGTCTTTTTCCAAGGGTTTTCAACCTTTTTGGAGGTCGCTTACAAATCTTTTTGAGGTCCGCCAATCAAGGCGAAGTTTGAAGTGACCTCTTCCGATGCTTAAAGCTCCGTCGAATATTGCATTCGCGTTGCGCCGCTGACTTTGCCGCATTCTCGTCGGGGCCCTCTTTATATATTGCGGAGGTTGATTACAATGGAGTTGCCTCGTTAAAAACCTCACCTCCGATAGGAGTCCCCGCGTGAGGAAAAGAGTGCAATCCGGTTTGTAGGAAAAAGAAAAGAAACATGAAAATGAACTACTGGATGCCTCCGCTTATAGATTTGCGGAGGTTCCTTACATTTTAGATGTAGTATTTCCCGAGGTTGTCCACATTCCAAAAAGGGTTGATATTTTCCCATTTTCATCTTGTAGGAAGAACGATCCTTTCCTTCCCGCTTGGTGAGCTAGGTAAGGTCCTTCCCACTTTGGTTGCGCTTCCTGCGTTTGGTGCATTTGGTTTCCTATGAGGACCCAGCTCTCCTTCCTTGATGTCTTTGATTACTACTTTGGCATCCCTCCATTTCTTCGTTTGGTTTTGGTACTTGATTATGTTGTCCACAGCTTCTAGTCTCTCTCGCCTCTATCATCTCTTTGTCGTACTCTTCATTTTCTCACAAATACTGTTTTGTGACCCGGAGACTTTGGTTTCTTAACTCTTCCGGCATCATAGCCTCTTCCCCATATAGTAACTTGAAAGGTGTGAAACCGGTAGCTCGTTAGATATTGGTGTTGTGAGACCATACGACCTTAGGCAACTCCTCGACCCATTTTCCTTTCTTCAGGCCGTGTAGTGTTTTTGAGATTGCTGAGAATATGATTCTGTTGGATCTCTCGACCGCCCCGTTGCTCTCCGGGTGGTATACTGAGGCAAAGGCCAGCTGAGTACCAATGCTTCTGCAGTACTCTTTGAACTTGTCAGAATCGAATTGCTTTCCGTTGTCTACCGTTAGGGTTCTTGGGACACCGAATCCGCACACTATGTTCCGCGTAAAACTTTTTACTCAAGTTTCGAAGTGATGGTTGATAGCGGCTTGGCCTCTATCCACCTTGTAAAATATTCTACCGCCACGACCGCATACTTACTACCTCCTTGAGCCGCGGGAGCGGCCCAACGAGGTCCATACCCCATCTCGCATAGGCCATGTTGGCGGGATGAGCCGTGACTCCCCCGGCTTGCTTTGGTTTGGTGAGAAGCTTTGGCAGGCGCTGCACGTCTTTACTATGCGTAGGGCATCTTTGATGTGGGTGGGCCAGTAGAAACCTTGGCGAATGGCCTTTGCGGATAATGCCCTTGGGCCTATGTGGGATCCGCAAACCCCTGCGTGAATGCTGCGTAGGAGTTCCTGGCCCTCTTTATTGCTTAGGCACTTGAGTAGTGGTTGCACTATGCCTTTTTTGAACAGCTGCCCCTCTATTACGGTGTAGCTTCTTGCTCGAGCTGCCAGTCTTGCCGCGCTGGCTTCATCTGATGTTACATGATTGCCACTGATTTGATCTATGATTGCTTGCCTCCAGTCTTCGGAGTGGATTAGTAGCACCTCCGCAAATGCTCTGTTTAACCTGGCCGTGGCTGGTTGCTGTAATTCTTGGTAAAAGGTGTCTGCCGGCATGTCGAGCTTGTTTGCCGCCGCCTTTGCCAACTCATCACCTCCATGTTTTCTCCTCCTCTCTGTATGTGCCCGAGGGTGAACCCTTTAAATCTCTTCTCAAGGCCTCTCATGACCTCTAGGTATCTTGCAAGCTCGAGCTCTCTTGCGGTGTACTCTTTTCCACTTGTCCCGCTACCAACCGTGAATCCGTGTTTACCAAAGACGTGAGTAGCCCCGAGTGCCTTTGCTTTTGTCACCCCAATATGACACCTTCATACTCGCATTGTTTGTTGCTTTGAAGCATAGTCTAGCCGCATATCTTGTCCCGACTCCCGATGGTGAAAACAATCGCGGAGGCCCCTACCCCGACTCCCTGTGCACCATCCGTGTAAAGTGTCCAAGGAATACCTCCGATTTTGATTCGGAGGTATTTGTTGGTACCCATTCCGAGAGGAAATCCGCTAGTGCTTGCGACTTGATTGCTTGTTCTTGCGACAAACTTGATCTCAAACCGAGACAGCTCAGAGCCCACTTGCCAATTCTTCCCGAGGCTTCTTTGTTGTTCGATCTCCCCTGGCCGCTTACTGTTGGTACCGAATAGTGTGGTCCCGAAAGTAGTGCTTTAGCTTCCTTGATGCCGCGACATCGCGTACGCTATCTTTTCAATCTCGTGTAGTTCAGCTTTGCTCCTTGCAATGCCTCGGATACATAGTATATCGGCCGCCGCACTTGCTTACCGTTTATCTGTCTCTCTTGCACGAGTACGCACTTACGCCCCGCCGATGCCGACACATACAACAGAGTGGCTCGTCGTTATCCGGGCTGCCACCATTAGGTCCTCGCCCAAGTATTTCTTGAGCCATTCGAAAGCTTCGATTGCTCTCGTCCCCATTCAAACTTCTCGTTGGCCTTGAGTGCCTTGAAGAAAGGGAGGCTGCGTTCACCGATTTGGAGATAAACCTATTCAAGGCCGCGATTCTTCCCCGTGAGTCGCCGGACCTCTTTTTGTTTGATGGCTCGGGCATGGCCAGGGCGCTTTTGTCTTGTCTCGGGTTGGCCCCGAGACCTTCGGTCCGACGACATAACCCAACATTTTTCCCCGCCGACTCCAAAGACACATTTTTCGGGTTTAGCTTCAATCCGGCCTCCCTAAGGTTTGCAAAGGTTTCCTTGAGATCTTCCGATGGTTCTCCGGTTCTTTGCTTACCACGGCAATGTCATCTACATAGGCTATGATGTTTCTCGCAACCGAGACCGTAGTACAGCCTTGTACCATTCTTGCGAAGGTTGACCTCGTTCTTGAGCCCTTCGTGCATTCGTACAAAGCAATAGGTTCCAGTTGGTATAGTGAAACTTGTCTTTTCCTCGTCTTCTTTCTCGAGCGCACTCGATGATATCCCGAAAAACAGATCAGAGGGAGAATCTTTTGCATCTGGCGGCCTTATCAACTGAGGCGTCTATTCTAGGTAACGGGAATGGGTCTTTCTTGCATGCCTTGTTTAGGTCAGTGAAGTCGATGCACATTCGCATTTTGCCGTTTTTCTTTGGAACAAGCACCACATTTGCTAGCCATTCTGAGTATTTGACCTCTCGTATGACGTTTGCATCCAATAGTCTCTGCACCTCAGCCTTCGCGGCCAGGATTCGTTCTTCTGACATTTTCCTCTGCCTTTGTTTCCTTGGCTTTACGTTCTCATTTAAATCCAGAGTGTGCTCGATTATGTCTCTCCCGATTCCTTTAAGATCTTCTGCTGACCATGCGAAGACATCTCGTTTTTGGACAAGAGGCTAAGTAATTCGTCCGTTCTTCTTCTCGCTAGATTTGCTCCGATCGTGACCTTCCCGTTTGGCACCGCTTCGTCGAGGGCACCGTTATTGTATCCTCCTGGTCCTTCATGTTTGTCTTTCCTCCGGGCATGTCTGGTGGCTCATCTGATGCCACTGTGTTTATGTTTCTGTGGGCCTTGTATATTGCTTTCTCTATGTTTCTGGCTTCCTTCTGGCTTCCTCGAACCGTGATTATCCCATGCAGTGCTGGCATTTTCATGCAAAGGTAACCCATGTGGATTGCCACATTGAACTTGTTTGCGAATCCTCTTCCTAGGATTGCATTGAATGGGTAGTATATGTCTACTACATCAAAGGTTATGTATTCTCGTTTCGCCTTGTCCCCATCTTGAAAAGACACGGGTAGGGAAATTTTCCCGAGGGCGTGAATCTTCCTACCTCCGAATCCTATCGAGGTGTATCCGTGGTTGCAAACGAGACCCGCCGAGCTTCATTTGATCAAACACACTTGCAAAAATGATATCTCGCCGAACTCCCGAGTCAACCGCAGATTCGTTTATCTCCCATCCCGCAACATTTGCTTTTATGACCATTGCGTGGTGTGAGGGTAACTTTCCAATCGGAGGTCCTCTTCTCGAAAAAATGATTTGGGCCTTAGACCACTCGTTGTTCGGTGTGCTCCCCGCACACCACATTGTTCACCAATCGGAGGTGATCTTTTTTCGTTTCTTTGTCTCGACCCATCGACCCGCCGGCTATCGGTAGTATCATTCCTATTGTGGGCGGAAAGCGAGTGGGGGTTCATCTCGATTCTCAATCGGAGGTTCACCTTTGGCATGGTACCGGGCGTGTGACCCCGCCGCGGAGGTGCCGGTAGTGCCTCGTATTGCCTTTGTTGCGGAGGTGGAGGTAATGCCGTGTATTGCTTCGCCGTCGCGCCGATGTGAAGACCGAGGTGTTTCTACCATGGATATCTCGTGGGGGTCGAGTGTTGATATAAGTGATCGCACTCTCTCGCTCTAGTGGGTGGCCGGCCGCCGTACGAGACATCCGGTACGCACAGCCGCCATGCCGGGTAGGGGACGGTGGATAGTACGCGTGCGATGTTCTCCCCGTCGAGGGAAGACATTGTTAGTGTACCCGGATAGCTTGGGTTGTACTGATGGTATTGCGGAGTGAATGTGTGATTCACTTGTCCTGGCGGTTCGGAACGGCGGGAGGCCGCCGCCGCTTGCTCTTCATCCGATCCATTGTTTCTTTGGTTTCGGGGCATTCCTTGGTGCTATGCCCCTTTTCTTCCCCGTGGAAGATACAATAATGCCTTCTTGGTTTCTGGTTCTTATTCCAGGTCTTCGACTTGTTCTTGTTGAAATTCTGGTTATTCTGAGCCTTTGCATCTTGGCCGTTCCCTGGCTCCTTGTCTGCCGAACGCTGAGGCTGGCTGTTTTGCACATTGAAGACTTGCCTTTGCTGAGCGCTTTGCCTGTCATAGGACCTGTTGTCTCTATTGTTGTTCCTACCGGAGTACCTTTTACTCTGGCCTTCTCCTTCATCCAGTCTCTTCCGGAGGTCATTGTCTGATCTACAGTATTTTTCGAACTCTTCATGCAGCTTCTCCATGGTAGCTGGCTTTTCTCTCGCTAAGTGGCTTGCGAAGGGCCCGATGCGGAGACCTTTAATTGCTGCCTCTATTGCAACGCTGTCTGGCACATCTGGCGCTTTCGCCCTGAGGTGTAAAAATCTCTGGAAGTAATCCCTTAATGGCTCTCCCTTTTCATGTTTGTTGCTGAACAGATCCGCTGAAGACAATGACTCACTTGAGAAACCTTTGAAATTGACGATTATCTTATCCCTCAGGTTTTCCCATGAGTAGATTGTCTTTGGGCCGCATGGAGTACCATGTCGGTGCGTCTCCCTCTCGCGGCGATAACGAAGGATTTGGCTAGAACACCGTCATTTCCTCCCGCGGAGGCAACCGCCGCCTCAAAACTCATCGTGAACCGCCGTGGATCTGTTTTTCCATTGTACCTAGGCGGGACCATGGGCTTGTAGCCCGGAGGCCATGGTGCTTTCCCAAGGCCTTCGACGACAAAGGGGATTTCGGGTCGAACGTCCTCTCGGTAAACCATGATCCGAGGTATTTCTCAGGTGTTGCGGCCATGTATTGGCCGAGCTGCGGGGTTGTCATAGTATTGTTTTGATGCATTGCTATGGGTTGCATGCTCGAATCTCCGCTTGCAATATTGCCATTTGCCGCCTAATCTCCCCGCTTGCCGGGAGGCGTGCATTGTCCCGTGTGTAGCCGCTTGCTCGCTCTCGCTGTCTCGTTACGCTTCCATGCGCTGCATTTCGGCTCTTAGCCGACTTACCTCATTTTCCTGGTGTTGGTCGCCGTCCTGGCTTGTCGGAGGCGGTTCATCTTCGCCGTGGTCGTCATCGTTGTGTTCATCTTCGGTTGCCGCTCGGAGGCATATGTGCTTCGGCGACCTTCGCGGTCCCGCCCTTCGCGATGGCTCAGGTGCCTCCGCGGTGCCTCCGCCCGGCGGCGGCACGTTGCGAGCGGCGCGGCCGCTATTTGTTTTCTTGTTGGCATCTGTGAGTGATATCCTCGGCCAAACACACGGGTGGGCGCCAACTGTTGGAACACAATTCCAGCAGGTTTAATATTGATACGTAATTACAATTACAATGTTGGAGTGAGATGAAGAAAGAATTCTTCCACTCCAGTTCCGTCTCTCTTTACAACAGGACTCGGGGGCTCCTTTTATAGCCAGTCCCAACTCCCGAATATAAAAAGACATTACAACCCCAATGGGGGACGAGGAAACCCTAATTTTAAGACTCTTCCATGTGGGGTCGATAGGGGCAAGATCGTCTACGCCCGCGCCGATGGGCTCGCTGACCCTTCCCGGGCCTCCTAGGTGTATGATGTCCTCCTCGCTCCTCGGGCCGCCGGGGGGCCGCCTCTTGGGCCGCTGGATGTCTCCCGCTCGCGTCCCCGCCGTCTCCGCCACCGCCCGGGGCATCTCTCGTCCCCGGGGTCGGAGGCTTGCGTCTCCGCGCAGCTGTCTTCGCCGGTGGCCGGAGACCGGAGGTCTCCGCCCCGCACGCCGCTCTCCGCCGGAGGCTCGAGGTCCGGCCGCCGGCTTGTTGTCTCCGGATGGCGTCCGGAGGCCTTCTCGAGGCGCAAGCCGGCATGGTCTCCGGTGGTGGCCACAACACCTCCGATCCGAACCTGCATAATAAGCTAAAGACAACCGTAGCAAATAAGATGAATGGGGGTTAGTTGACCGTAGGCTCATGCCATGTCTCCGCTGCTGAGATGCCTTTTCCCAACAGCAAGTACACGGCAAACACAAAGGTGCTGCTAACAACTGCCAGTCTGAACCCAACTGGCTCTCAAGCGTTTGCCTTTGCCTTTGCCCCGAACAGGGTTTAGTTTCTCAGAAGCGTGAAACTTTTGGAGAGAGTACAAGACCGATCGAAACGAGAACGATGCAGTGCACGTCGCCGCTAGCAACTACTGCGTCTTGTTAAAACGCATGGTGGTTTGCCGACCCTCTGTTCCAGCTAGCTTAGCTAGTAGCTACTGTGTATGTGCTCCTCAACATTTTCACCTGCAATCGCAAGGCAAAGTGTATGCGCGCGTGTTAAAAATGCGCGGCAGGTGTGTTCGTTAGTTAGCTGCATTAATTATTCTTGGATGATTGATCCATCGTGGCTCAGGCAAGTTAACGCTACATGCTTTGTGCTGCTGCGCTTGCTCAGACTTGCAGGCAATCTCTCGTGCAGCTGGAGATCGATCCAAATGCAGATGCAGAGAGGAGATAGATGTAGTATAATGTGAGCAGGTGACTGATATCGTGCACCGGGTTTCGTCGTAACGGATCTGCCGGATTTCATTTCTTTTTCTTCCAAGAAAAGAAACTTGCGGTTTCTTTCTGGGCCTCTCAGGCATGGATGGCGAGTTTAACTTATCTGACGTTTTTAATTGCCTGCGGTTGCACTTACAGCTGATAGGAGCAAGCAACGAACGACCAGGCCGGCCATGCTTAAACATTGGTTTGTTTGGACGATGCGCAACGGCATGGAACATCGGTTGACAAGGTGGCTCAAAAGGCTGGTTTAGCCGTTTAAGCATGAATGCATGATTGGTGTTTGTTAGAAACAAGCACGACATGGCGCGCGATACACTGCGCCCGTTTTTGTTCGATACACTGGTGTTCGGAATTGTGCAATAACCGTGAAAATATTACTAAGTAACAAAGCTCTGCTGTGGACACGAAACAGAGACTTATTCGAAGCAAAAAAGGTGAAGGAAGAAATGAACTAGCAGGCCATTAAATTGAGTGCACATGCGCATGTTTGGAACTGTACCTGTATTGTTTCAGTCTCGGTGGTAAGGAAACATAATATATGAAAAGTCATATGGACCATGCAAACAAATTATTGCATGACAGAACCAAAACAAACTTAAAGAGCTTGCTGCAGTGTTAACTAATAAGAGGCCCACATACACACAGCAACAATGAGCATTTCACTGGTCTGAAGAAAATGAACGTGAAAAAGAAACCTAACCGCATCTCCGAGGGAGTTCACAAAACTCATTCCTAATTTAATATTTTTTAGCAGCATTGAAAAAATTGCTCTCCAACTAACTCTATATCTCTAACTTTTTGATCTCTCAGCACTCAAGAAAACTCGATCTAATCATTTGTTGGAACGAGCAAATGACCACTTCAGTCCAACGTCACTTAAGCCCACAGCATATCAAGAACATGCCTAAAGGCCTAACTCAACTCAAAAGACTAGCCTTATACGTGAGGGTTGCCATGCCTTATATGTTGTGTACTTCCAACGTGAACTTCCGACGTGGGACTAAATCCAACAAACTCCCCCGTCACACATCGGACTCAGTAAGAGATCCAAGAACCTAACATATCAAGAACATGCCTAAAGGCCTAACTCAACCCAAAAGACTAGCCTTATACGTGAGGGTTGCCATGCCTTATATGTTGTGTACTTCCAACATGAACTTCCGATGTGAGACTAAATCCAACAAATTCCCCCGTCACACATCGGACTCAGTAAGAGATCCAAGAACCTGAGTCCACTATGGGATCTAGGCCCAACGTCTGGCTGCAAGACGTACAAACGGGCTCCCCCATAAACATGTGACCCAACGGGATTGAATCAGGATTTGTCAACCATGGGCTCTGATACTAATTGTTGTAAAATTACGGTCCAGCTCAGACAGGAACGAGCAAATGACCACTTCGGCCCAACGTCACTTAAGCCCACAACATATCAAGAACAGGTCTAAAGGCCTAACTCAACCCAAAAGACTAGCCTTATAGGTGAGGGTTGCCATGTCTTATATGTTGTGTACTTTCAACGTGAACTTCCGATGTGGAACTGAATCCAACATAATGCATATTCATCGATCGATCTGAAGAAGAAAGAATGCGGAGAAGAATAAGAGTAGGATAGGGTTCCTAATGCATATAAACTAATGGTGGATACCCCATGCGTTGCTGTAGAGACTTGCTAAATGATATATGCTACGAGATTGCTATGTTTATATATAAGTGGAAGAAGGAAGCGAAGGACACTATAGGAATGGCTTCTGTGACATCAGTTTATGATGATATATAACAACTTGTTTCATGCCAATTGGTTACCCCAGCTGGCCTAGCACTCCGGCGGCACCCCTCAGGTCCTGAGTTCGAATCCCCACGGGGTGAATTTCAGGCTGAGGGTAATAAAAATCCCTTCGCTGACGAGCCAGGTTTTGGAGATTTTTTCGCAATCGGGAAACATTGCTTCCGCTTAATGAAAAACGGTTGGGGGTGTCTCCCCCTCCGGTCGCATTTTTTTTTTGTGCCTGCAATGACGAAGTGACTATCATTAGAGAAGGTGTGTCACTAAACACCTTCTATGACCATGAGAGGATACCGTGAAGATAGTTCACCTATTATTGATGCAATGATGAGACTAAGAGCATCTCCAAGAGTTATGCATTTGAACTTGCCATTTACTAATTTACATAAAACTCCTAAAAAACCCTCTCCAATGGTTATGCATTTAGCCTTTGTATTTTCATTAACTTGGCATTTGGAGGGGGAGACTTGGCATATATGCCAAGCCTCTCGCGCTTGGCATTTGTCGCATGCGCTGCCTCCGACGTCCCCGCGCGCGACTCTCGCACCACATCCCTCCACCCACGCTGCCTATTTTGGGTAATTGACAAGTCAAAATTGCAAAACGGTTGGAGATGTCCTCTTTTATTTCTTTGCATTTTGTTTTGAGAGTTGGCAAATGACTACAAATGCTAAAGTAAAAATGCAAAACCCTCGGAGATGCTCTAAACTCGTCATAACAAATCGAACCAAATGGCAAACAAAAGCCAGGAAAAGGAAAAATAACGGGAGAAGTTGCCACCACATATATCCTTAGGCTTATATTGATCGATATTCCCAAGTTTGGAAACATTAAAAGCTGGGGTAAGGAATTGTTGGAGGTAGGTTCTTAATTTTCAGTCAAGCCAAAAAAAAAAAGAAAGATTCGGAGTGGATTTTATGAAATACTGGAGAAGCTCTTAGTACAAAAACGTATTGTACTAATTTTAGCAATGTATACTTACCTATATGAAACCTATATCCATGCATCCAGCCTCCATGTGAACTTTGAAAACCAGCCTACTCTACACAAAAAATTGGTTTGGAAGACATTTATTTTTTTCGAAGAGGAAGTTATTCATTTTTAGAACAATTTGGAAGGGAAATAGATCGAAAAATAATATAGGGATCGATTTAACTTTCATAATATAGTAAATAACAAATAATAATATTAATTTGCATAACATGGACACTGCAAAATCAAAGGCATGGAGTCTCCAAGTATAAATAGCCATAGGCACTCAATGACAAACTATATAACATCATCGATCGAGATTAAAATATTTTCTGCTAGCTCGTAAAGAAATTCTTATACTGAGGATCATGGAGCGTACATGTGCACTAGTTGTAGTCATCGTGCTCACCTTTCTTGTTGCCTCGACAGGTAATTCGACGATGATGATTACGCGTCTTATTCTCTGTAATGACATCCTTTGTTTGTCTTGTTCGAAACTAAAAGCTAACAAATTCATGTTTTGTTTCTTGTCCATGTGTGTGATACCTGCGCGCGTGGCTGCGTGTTGTTGCAGCCTCATCCAATCCTATGTGCTGCAACGACTATCTTTCATGGGGCTCGCAGAACAATCTGAACGGGTGCTCCTCGGATCAGAACGGTGCCTGCAACTCGTGGTGCCAGGCCTCCTGCCGCGGCGGCGAGTGCAAACTACGCGGTGGCCACTACAAGTGCCACTGTTACTGCTGATCTCGGGTGTTGTTGGGCTGTGTTATACATGGATTCAGCAAAGGTCCCATGGCAAAAGTGCTATCTATTTGAGATAGCCGCAATGTGTTTTTCTTTGGCTTTAATTTTTTTCGATCATGTACTGATCATCGGGCCAAATAAGATTATAGCACAACTTATTTATTAGAGTGAATTGGAATTACACGTTTGTTTGTTTCGTCAAATAAAGACATACTCTTGACTTTTGAACAATTCTTGAACCTATACCCCTTTAGATGACACATTTTGTGCACGCCCATACATTATTTAGGATGGTTTCTTGACACAAAGCCCTAAAATATAGAAACCACCTCTAGTTGCCCTCAGAGCAAGGTCCGATCGTTTGTGCTATCGTCTTGGACACGTCAGTTATCTATTTTGTCTAGGTGGCAGGTCATTCAATTTCAATTCTATGGAAACGACCAGAGCAACCGCGTTGGCATTGTCCTTGGTATACTCGATTAATAGCCACCTACTGCTCGTTGTCATTGACCAAGCTCCCGACACCCGACAGTACCACGACTCCAACGCCACGCCAGCCAAACGCCACATCCCAGCCGTCCATCCCGGCCAAAACCACGTGGAAGTTAGAACCAACGGTCCAGATCGAACCAACAATCCCCTCCTCGTCCCCTTCGCGACGAAGCATCATCCTCCGTTCCTCCCCTCCTCGCTCGCGGTCTCACATGGCACGACCCGCTTCTCCCCTGGAAAACCCGATTAAAAAACAAAAAAGAAATTCAAAAACGCACCCGTAAAGTAATTAAACCGAACACGCCCTGACACCGACCGACCGATCCCCTCCCTCCAAGCGGAAAATCCACCACCACCGCGGCCGGGGCCTCCCAGATCTCGCCGGAGGCAGCGGCAGCGGCGGCGGTGGGGGGGACGCGATGGCGCTCAACATGAAGACGCTGACGCAGGCGCTGGCGAAGGCGTCGGCGGTGATCGAGAAGACGGTGTCCACGACGGTGCAGGAGGTGACGGGCCCGCGCCCGCTGCAGGACTACGAGCTGCTGGACCAGGCGGGCTCCGGCGGCCCGGGGCTCGCGTGGCGGATCTACACGGCGCGGCCCCGGGACGGCGCCCCCTCGGCGCCCTACCCCGTCGTCTCCGTCTGGGTGCTCGACAAGCGCGCGCTCGCCGAGGCGCGGGCGAGGGCGGGGCTGTCCAAGGCCGCCGAGGACGCCTTCCTCGACCTCGTCCGCGCCGACGCCGCGCGGCTCGTGCGCCTGCGCCACCCGGGCGTGCTCCACGTCGTGCAGGCGCTCGACGAGACCAAGGCCGCCATGGCCATGGCCACCGAGCCCGTCTTCGCCTCCGTAGCTAACGCGCTCGGGTCCCTTGACAACGTCGGCAAGGTGCCCAAGGAGCTCAAGGGCATGGTACGACTTTGACATCTCGTGTTTTTGTTTAACTCTGCGTGCCTGTGTATGTTCTATACCTAGCATCGACCTTAAACATTGACTAATTTACTGCTAGGAGAACTGCAAGACTGAAGGATAAAAGTTTGGTCATGTTTTTTTACTTGCTAATTGTTGCTACTGCATTCAAGACTGGTTACCATGTTAAGGCGGTTAGTTTGGCATGGGAGTGCAAAACTGGCTATTTTAACTAGTTTTAGCCGTTCATGCCATTATTGGTTAGCAAATGTCATAGAATTACAGAGGCATGATCTAAGAAGATATTGTTTACGTTTCTAATGCAGCATTTGCCAGTGTCACATGCAGAAAACCTGCGAAATGAGTTAATATTTTCTGCAACAAACCTTCCTAGGAGTCTACATAGTTATTTTACTTCCTAAGTTATACACCACTGATTTGTATAAATCCTCCAAATTATCTGACCTCACTTGTTACACTGCCCCTGCCATTGGTATTTTGTATGACTTTAGATAATCAGAATTGTATTCGAACATGAGATTTGACTGTGAGATTCTTGTGATTTTCTACTGTAAAACTTTTAGTTTACAATATGGTATCCTGTGGAGGTGGAACTTCTCTGGTCATATAAGTGGTGATTGGTGCTTGTAGATTCTATGTTCCTTGCATTTATGTGTATCGAGTGGTGCCTTAGTCACGGCAATTGTTTGGATAGCCAAAGCACGATCACATTTTTCAATTCAACAATTTGCTAATTTCTTTCGCTGTGTTTCAGGAAATGGGGCTACTTGAGATTAAACATGGACTGCTACAAGTTGCAGAGACGTTGGATTTTCTTCATAACAATGCTCATCTTGCCCATCGAGCTATATCGCCTGAGGTAATTCATCACCATTCTTCTGCCTGTTCCTTTTTGAACACATTTTCTGCTTGTTCCTTGTCTGTTACTGATATAATTGATTTGCCCTGTCACTTTCCTATTACAATCCCATGGTTTTGGCGTTCTCTTGTCATTTTAACGTAGTTATTCTGCCTTGCCGCAGCCCCCCCTTGGTGATCCTAAGGTCATTCTGTGGGCTTGCTATGTAGTATATGTTTTTTTTTTGAACTTAGTTGCTAAAAAACTTAATACTTTGGTCTGTTCACAGTGTTCTCTATATATGGAGCCTTTTAATGTATGTTGCTCCCTAAACTGATGGCTTAGCACCACATGGTATCTAATATATCTGCAAATGAATCTGCAGAATCCCTAATGAGTTTGATGTTACTTGGTTGTTATCCGTTATGCCAACATTGAATTGTACAATAGTGTACTGTACTAATCTTACTTCTTTTACAGACGGTCTTTATAACTTCTAATGGATCTTGGAAGCTTGGTGGGTTTGGTTTTGCTCTTTCAGTTGATCAAGCCACAGGTGGTTTGACTTCATCACAGCTTTTCCATTATTCGGTTAGTAAGTAACATACATTTAATTACCATTTTTAGTGGCTTTAATTTGCAGATTCTTTTACCATATTTTGGGAACATTGACTAATCTGTAGTGTCCCTTTGAAGAGCAGAAAATATTCCACCGAACTTACATTGTTCAATTAATTTCTAAATTGCCACATAGTTCTGCATGATACATATTTTTCTGGCATAGATTTTCTTCTAGACATGAACTGATCTTTTCGCATCAACTTTAAAAATATACCACTATTGTCATGTGGCGATTGCGTGTAGCACATTGTTACCGCTGGGATTTGTAACGACATATACAATGTGCACCACAAACCTATGTTAGTCATTATTAGACCGCTCCATGTTTAAGTTATGAAGACAACTAAGCATATTTAGCGCTTCATTATACTCATTGCTCAGTACTTTAGTGACATCTTCTGTGATTGGTGACTTTATGATCTGTTTTGTGGACCCTGCTTGTTTTTGCATTCCAATGCTGAGCTGTTGCCAATTTATCTGCTTGATTTCTTTCTAGGACTATGATGTCGAGGATACAGCTTTACCTCTTCAACCATCGCTGAACTATACTGCACCAGAATTGGTTCGAAGTGGAGATTCTAAAGTTGGCTCTGCTTGCGACATGTTTAGCTTTGGATGTCTAGCTTACCATCTGGTTGCTCGTAGACCACTTCTGGACTGCCATAACAATGTTAAAATGGTATGTTTTAAAATATGATCGATTGCATTTACCCAATATATATTTGTTCTTTTAGCATCAATGGTCTGAGCTGTATATTTTACACTTTCTCCCCCTATTCTTGCAGTACATGAATGCCTTGACATATTTAACAAGTGAAGCCTTTTCTAATATTCCTTCTGATTTGATATCGGATTTGCAAAGAATGTTATCGATGGATGCAGTATCGCGTCCTAGTGCTATGGCCTTTACAGGTGTGTAACACCTTTCTTTCCCTCATTTAAGGGAAAATCAATGGAGGTTTTGTGCTGCCCACTGGTGGGGGGTAAATCATGACCACCACTGGTAGTTTCATGAAATGGTTTTTAAAATGCTACCTTTTTTCTGCAGGTTCTTCTTTCTTCCGGGATGATACGAGGTTGCGCGCTCTTCGTTTCCTTGATCATTTGCTTGTATGTATTTTTTTTTCTCCTTTAGTTTATTTTCCTGGATAAGTTCAAAGGCTGCAATCTGGTGTGCTTCTTTGCTGTCTGAAAATCTCCTTTGACTAGATTGTTATACCTGTCAACACAGCAGCAAGAATCTTTGCCTGCTTGACTTGAGAATGAAACGACACAATTTAGTACCTAAAAATGGTCCTAATTTTTGAGATACCATTCCTTTCAGGAGAGAGATAATATGCAGAAGACAGAGTTTCTGAAGGCATTATCAGATATGTGGAAGGATTTCGATTCCCGAGTTCTTCGATATAAAGTATGTTCAGCAATCCATTCTCTCTTCTTCTGATCAATGCTACCCCATGTGTCTATTCTCTGTGAGCATGATTTTGTTATGTATCATTTCACTGAAGCTACTGAAACCTGCATATGTTAAATTAAACTGATGCATCTCACTGAAAATAAATTTAGCCTGTGGTATTCCCTGTATGGAGAGTAGGAAATAAATTTAAAATATCTACCTCAACTTCTAGATCGTAAACTTGTGACAATATGAATTGATTATCTGGTCGACCCATTCTAACATTGTGATTCTGTTTTTCCTGTTTGTACCTTCCAAACTGTTTTATCCAAGAAAAAGAACAGCCTTATATTTATTTGATCCATTGGTTATTTCAAAGCTGACTCACACTTTGCAACCAGGTTCTTCCTCCTCTTTGTGCTGAGCTACGCAACATGGTTATGCAGCCAATGATTTTGCCTATGGTTCTAACGATAGCAGAATCTCAGGTTATTTCTGCTGTTTCTCATTTCTATCCATTTTAATGCGTGAATAGAGTTTCTATCCATCCAAAGAATATTATGGAATCCCATCCCAGTATCTACTTTTAACATTAGTGCTTTCCATGTAAAATATGCATATCACTGTAATAACGTCCTAACTACATGTGGTTTATGTCATTCTATGTGCAATATCCACAACTAGAATTGAATTCTGTAATCTCTTGTCTGTAGGTTTTTTGAAGCAAAATGCATTTCAGGATTTCAGGAAATGTTATTTACTAACATTTTTGACGTGACTATTCTGAAATGCATTTAATTTTGGCTCTATTACAGGATAAAGGGGATTTTGAACTTGCAACACTGCCTGCACTTGTTCCAGTGTTTACTTCAGCATCAGGTGAAACTCTACTTTTGCTTGTGAAGCATGCAGATCTCATCATTAACAAGGTAATCAGGTTATTTGTGAAATATCAATAGATTATGTTATTCCTTTGTGTTATCTATGTGACTGAACGGAATGGTGCCCTTGATCCACAAATAATTGTTATTAACATGCAGTTTAATTAGTAGTGTTTTTGCATGATGCTTTGTGACCAGGATATCTCTTGTGCAGGCTACACAGGAACATTTGATATCACATGTTCTTCCAATGCTGGTCCGAGCTTATGATGACAACGATCCCCGGTTACAGGAAGAAGTTCTGCGTCGAACAGTATCACTGTCTCGTCAACTTGACACCAAGGTAACTGTTTTCTATATAAAAAGTAAAGATTAATCATTTGATTGACCTGTACAAAAATGGTAACCCCTTTTTAAAAACT
Source organism: Themeda triandra (assembly GCA_018135685.1). Taxonomy (NCBI): domain Eukaryota; kingdom Viridiplantae; phylum Streptophyta; class Magnoliopsida; order Poales; family Poaceae; genus Themeda; species Themeda triandra. The sequence goes on along the minus strand of JAENPR010000102.1, from coordinate 1,210,071 downwards.
GTTTGAACTCATTTGACCAATGGGTTACAGTGTATGTGCAAGCCTTGCATGTTATGTGTTCATTTGATATTTTTTTTCTTATTATGCAGCTAGTCAAACAGGCTGTGCTTCCTCGTGTACATGGATTAGCTCTGAAGACAACAGTTGCCGCGGTACGCACATTATATACTTTAGTCTATTATATTTGGCAATGTACTTATTATCTGTAATCATATGAACACACATTTAAGCACTGGAATACTGCGAAATTTTATAAAATGGAAGGCTACTGCCTCTTTTGTGTTCTATCAGATTCGTACGAGAAAAGAAAAGGATAGGAACCCTTTGACACTGAATGCTTGTTTTCTTATTTAATTATGAACTTTCATGCTGCTTGTTACTTTCCAGTGTCTCTGGTCTGCTCTTATACCAAATATCTTACCAATGGCTGGTGGCCCTAAAGTTTAGTAATGCTGCATAATAGGTGTTTATGCTGTGCTTTACATTTTGTTTTTTCTTAAGTAATATTAGATGTGCATTTTACTAGTTTTACCAGTATATAGTGATGTTTGAGTTGGACCTTAATTGTAATTCATTCTTGTTGAACAAGATTGACATTTTGAGAATTCCATTATTTCTCTCTATCTCTCACGTTTCCTCTATCTTTTCATTGTTGTCGAATATTTGCTGTATTTTCTTATGTAGTGCTGTACTTGTGCGCTCCTGCCTCACTGTTAGGAATACATCATTCTGTACTTTGTACTGTAACTTATGTTGCTTTCTTATGTTCTTAACTGTTCCTGCAATGTAGGTGCGTGTGAATGCGTTGCGCTGTTTAGGAGATCTTGTGCCATCCCTGGATAAAGAAGGTATACTGGGTACCTTGGAGACTATTCGGCGTTGCACAGCTGTTGACCATACAGCGCCAACTCTTATGTGCACACTTGGTGTTGCTAATGCAATCTATAAACAAGTTAGTTTTCTTCTTGGCATGTTCTTTTTTACCATAGCTGAATTATGAGCATTTTTTCTGATGCCATGATTTACCTCAGTAGTACTCAATTTACTCTCTTGTCATTGATCCAGTGCGGTGTTGAGTTTGCTGCGGAATATGTGATTCCTCTCATCTTCCCATTGCTCACAGCACATCAACTGAATGTACAACAATTTGCCAAGTATATGCTATTTGTCAAGGAAATTACAAGGTATCATTTATCCTGCATCACTCTCCACGTGTCCATCAATATGTCAACTAAACTATTACCTATTTCTACAGCAAAATTGAAGAGAAGCGTGGTGTGACTGTTACAGATGATGGGAACACGGAGGTAAAAGCATCACCTTCATTGGCAAATGGGATCCATTCTGAACCTATGTCAGCACAAATACCAGCTGCAAAGAGCAGCTCTGCATGGGATGAAGACTGGGGTCCTAAGAAAACCGGTGTTCCATCTCTCTCAGTTGATTCTAGCGCACAAACAAAGCAACCTTCAGTAGACCCTTTTAACTTCAGTACTCAAACAAAGCAATCCACAACACTCCCTTTTGATTTGAGCACCCGAACAAAGCAGCCATCTTCTCAGGTTACAGCGGCTACAATCCCACCTGCACAACCACAACCATCACTACAATCTCTTGTGCCCAGTTTAGGACCTCAAACTTCTGGCTCATGTGTTCCTGTTGACATTGAGTGGCCTCCTCGAAAAAGCTCGTCATCCGACTTCAATGCACCCTTGTCTATTAGCAAGGAGAATGATTCTGGAAGGCTGTCTAGCGATGGACTTGATGATATTGATCCTTTTGCTGATTGGCCCCCAAAACCTAGCAATGTTACTAGCATTTCAGCTACCGAGCATCGACCGAGCATAAATCAAAATATTTCTGGATTTAGTTCAGGTAATATAGGGTTTGGTGGCAGTGGGAACTCTATAGGGCAAACGAAAAGCAACCAAATGAGCTGGTCAAACACGTCTAATGTAATGGGCATGAACTCAACTGGCAGCTATTTGAATCAGGGAAATGCAGCTCTAGGTTTTGGAAATCCAATTGGAGGATTGAGCACAGGTCTCTCTAATCCAAATAGTTCCAGTACAGGTCTGAGCATGATGCAACAAAAATCTGATTTTGGATCACTGTCCATGTCGGCCAACAATGCCGCACATGGCCCACCCAGACTTGCCCCGCCTCCATCCACTTCAGTTGGAAGAGGGCGTGGTAGAAATCAAGGACAGTCAGCACTCTCCCGAGCATCAAGGCCGCCTCATTCCAACTCATCATCAGGACAACAGCCTATCCTGGATTTACTTTAGTAAGAGATGCCCGTCACTGTTCTTCCCGTTCCGATTGTCAATTGTACATCTTCAAACCTTTGTAAGGTGAGCGTCATACTGTTCTTTTGGACATGCGTGTGGCGAAAGCATATATTTTTTTGTTCATTTTGAAGCTGGGTGGCCTTGGTTTATGTCTAAAGGAATTCTACTTTGGGGAATCAGGATCTTGCAGAGGTTACATTCTCTCATGCTTAGGGTTTTGATTTGGGCATTGAGGCCATCTTCATATTGGTGACAGAAGAAATGTTGTTGTGTATATTTCTGTCCAAACTCGGCTGTAGCTTGTAGAGTTGATGAATATAGTTGACATGTTTATCTGGGCTGTGAAGTTTTGAATGTTTACATTGCACAACAATGTTTAATGGGCCTTATAGGTGCACCTTGCTCTTGTACTTCACGCTCTCCCCAACATCGTGTAATTCATTAGTTAAGGCCCATGTTGTTTGTACAAGCACATCTGTTATGAATGATACCCCACAACTGTGTAAAGTTGATCTTCATGTTTGGCCTTTTTCTCTTTACCCTTTACCATTTCTAGCTGATTAAACAAACTTGGTCCCAGTTGCCTTTATATCCAGCCTGATATATTTGGTATTGCGGACAAAAGCCATATATCCCAAATCTCGGATGTTGACCTTGTTACAGAATCGGGGGGCAATTGCTGTGCTGTTATGACCCATTCTGAATTTGCTACACAGCCCCTTGACTGGTTGGATGGGGCTGCATAGCAGGAGGAATATTTGTGATGAGCGCCAGGAGATCAGTGGCTCAGAGAAGTATCAATAGTTCCCTGTTGTTCACTCACCGGAGTTACGTATACGTGCTGTACGTGATTCAGACGAAGTCAGAAGCATGCAGGTAGTGTCCCTGTTTTGTCTACTCCTACCCTTCTCTCATCGTTCATGGGATGATCATGTATATATATATACATATATGTATACAAGTATATGCGTACAGTATTAGAGCTGTCCTCTCTCAGCTTGCTCCTCATCAGTTATTATGATCTCCCCTTTGCAATTGCAACTTGCAAGCCTTGGCTTTGGCAGGGACAAGTGGATGTGGATGCATGAATGATGTGGCCGTTGATTCATTGATCGGGAAACGAACACTGTGGGAGCGTACACGCAACGGCCATCTGTAGGCTCCGGATCAGGAACGCAGGGCTACAAATGCGACGGAGGACATGGATGAATGGGTTGCCATGTGATCACATTCACGATGGCAGTGGCAGGGGCAGGGGCAGGCATGTAGAGACAGAATGTACAGTGCAAATGTACGAGTAGTTCTGGAACCATAGGTTGGATGAGGGACACATCTTGCAATGGTCCAATGGATGGCATGCTAACTGGCACCTCACATCCGATCCACAACCTAATCCCTACAATACTGATGAAGCATCATTACGACATCATTACGACTCTGCATCATGTCTGTTGTTCTCTTGGCACACGTCGGGAGCAGTGCAGACACAATACTGAGCTCGATCATCAATCACTTGTGTCACAGCAGGATGCATGCGATGCAGTCACGAGATCAGGCCCACCGGGCGGGCCTGCAGGGACGACGTACCTACGCTGCTGCCGAGATCTCGCTAGTGCCGCCGCCGTAGCAGTTCAGCATGCGCGTCCGGCGGCGTCCCCCGGCCCCTTGCTCAGGCGCGCAGCCGAGGGACATCCCATATGCATCCGCCCAATGCAAGCACCAGTAGGAGGGGCATCAGTGAGTCGACACGAGGATGCGCGGTCGGCCAGCAGCGGGCAGGGACTTGTGCAGTGCAGGGGCACATGGCATACGTGTACTGCTGTGTGCCATGTACTACCAAATACCAATACCAATGGATGCAATGCAAGTACTCGTACGTCGCCCTAGCACAGTAGGGTATATTCTGTGAGCCCGCCTCGTGCGTGCACTGTACACCCGTCAAAATTCCAGGGCACTGTGCAGGCGTCGCCTACAGCAGTTTGCAGCTACAGGGCCGCGGGGGGGACGACGGTACGGTACGTACGTATTTGCGGCTTCCGTGTACGTACATGCATGTCTGCGTATGCGTTTCCGTGTGTTATACGTGAGGCAGTAATTGTAGTTACCGGCTGGAGCGGTGGTGAATTAAGTATGTACAGGACCACAGTCCACAGTCCACAGCATGCCATGAGCGGATAACTCAGCAGCTAGGTTGAGGTGGCGCTGCAACTTTCTCGTGCAGTCGTGCATGCTCTACAGCTCTAGCTGTGAGTGAGTGAATGAGAGAGAGAGCGCCACACAACGGTCACACAATTCAAGTTGCATTATTACTCTGTAGATGCAGATTATGGGCAGGCAAGTATACTAGAGGGGTGTGGGTACACGGATGGACGGATCGACGCACCTCTAGTAGCAGCGTGTACTGTACACAAGAAATGCCATACTGATCATGCATGTTGATTGTACCCTCCCTAGTGCGGCTATTGCCCTTGCCATGGCCGCCGTGCATGCATGTGCGTGGTTCTGTGCGTGCGTGCGTCATGTGTGACTGTGTGGAGATCGAGAGCAAGACACAAGAGAAAGTGGAGAGAGAGAGAGTACTCCCTCCGTCCCATGTTTAATTGTACCCCTAAGCTTGGGCACGGGAATCAAGGCATATGGGAAATTACCAAAATACCCTTGGCAGATGTTCAGCTGGCTGCAGCGCTGCACTGATGGCAGCCAATGACGACAACATGCTTGTATTATTTTATTTGAGAAAGGACGATGGATCACACGGCCAGGCAGCTTCTAGATGGGCCGAGTAGGCCTGTATTGATTTTCTTTTTGTTTTCCTTTTGTTTTTAGTTGGACCTTCAGTGCTCTGATAGTTCTGCCACTGCTACGCATGTCAGGTTCATGTCATTGTGATCGATTAATAGTGGGAAATATTTTAAATTCTAAACGTACATAATTGCAAACATTTGGCACGGACCAAGGTAGGGAAAATTACCAAAATGATGACAGCAACAGCCTTTTGGTATTTTTTTTATACGGCAAAAATATCATGGATCACACAGCCGAGCAACTTCTAGGATATGGGTCCACGCCAGCGCTTTTTTGTTTTTTAGTTTGTTTTTAGTATTTTGCTAGGTAGCGAATCCAGTGCAGCAAGCAAGGGATCCTGATCCAATTCCAAGCTACTCCAAATCCATGCGTTACTGTTACGCGTCATCTGCCTCTCCCTAACTACTTTATGAATCAAGAGCGTGCTCGATCAAATTAGTTAATGGATGCTACAGTAGACTGCTAGTATCTCAACTATCCAACCTGCACCCACTGGATGTGTGGTGGACCAAATGACAACAAGCAAGCAAAAGTAAAGCGCGCGCGCAGATCACCGCAGTCGATGACCATCGGCATCGCCGCGTCGGAGTCGGAGAGGAGAAATTCCGAAAGCTCGCGTCACCACGTGGCGCCGCACGTGCTGCGACGCCACACCCACGTGGCGACTGCAAGCGAGCTGGGGGACCGGGAGTCCGGGAGGGCTAGGGCGTCATGGTGCGGGCTGCGGAAGATTGGGTGCAGCGCGTCTGTAGTCCCCATCTGTTGCAGACGGAGCTTCAGCACGCGACACATCGACACCCAACAAATCTGACGGCGCGCGGCAACGGCGCTCGGCTTGGCTTCATGACGACAACGAAGCCCGCCTCCTATACCTTGCTTGGCTCGGCTTAGTCAGGCTCAAATCACGCCCAACTTCAGGGCTCGGCTCCTACGCAGCGAGCCAACAAGCACGCGTCGTGGTTGACCAAAGTCGCCGCCGCCATCGCATCCGCTCAGCTCGCCGCTGCCATCGCATCCCAAGCTCGCCGCCTCCTTCGCAGCAGCTGATCTCGTTTCCTCTGCCGTCGCCGCTTCGTCCGCCGGCCCCCGTCGGCACCGTCGCATCCGCTCATCTGACCTCCCCCTTCGCCGGATCTGCTCCCGTTGCCGCTGCACCGCTCCTGCTGTCGTCGCGATTCGGTGACTCCTGTGATCTTGCAGCGGTGGTGGCCGCCTCGTCGTCATCGCCATACTTCTCCCCACGCCATCGACGCTACCCGCAGTCGCGCAGCCCGCACTCTGCAGCAAGCCAGCAACGCTAGCTAGCAGCATGACTACAACCTGCAGGAGCGCTGTCTGCAGGTTATTTCTTCAATCTTTGATCAAATGTTTTTGTTGGTGAAGAGGAAGATTCATTTGAGCCTCCTCCAATACTTCATCCAGGTCAATGCAGTCAATTTGGCAGCAGGAGCAAATGACATTGTCATTTTTTTAAATGAATGTTGCTGCTGCATCATTCAGAGTTTTCCTTGTCTAGTTAGTAGGATAAAACATGATGATGATGGATTCCAAGAAGGTCCACTCACAAACAGAAAGGTGATGCATTTTTCTACTGGTCTTCTATTGTTCCTAATGAATTGTGGAGGACTGACCCTCTTGATGTTTTCCTAACACAATATATCGCAATCCCCTCTCTGATACAGATCAGCAACAAGCAGCCGGACCGGAGTCACTAAATGAGGTGTTCATCGAGTGCTTGCACCAAACCAATAACCTTGTGAACTGCTGATGTCTCCACAACGCCTCGTCCGACTGTTTTTTATACTGAACAGAAGACAAGGAAGTCAGGTTCTCTACACTGGGAGCAATTGTTCTCTACATATGGTGCAAAATAGAAAGAGATTTGTAGAGATAGGATCCGTGTGGATGACTGTTGTGTCAAATGATCTATTTGTAAATGGTCTGATATGATTAATGTATGTAACTATTTTAAGTGCGAAATACATATGACATCTTGGATGGTTTTGAAGTCTGGAATGCGATGGCTGTGTTACAATGTAAAACAACAGTTCTGAATGTGAAATACATATCCTTTTTTTTGAGTTAAAAACATGCCATTTGAATGGTTTTGAAGTCTGGAATGTGATATTGATTTATGAAATATACACAAGAGAGTTTTATAATATATAAATTCCTAATACAAAAGAATTCTAAGTTGTAGCATTACTGAAACAAACAAACAATTCAGTACTAACATTCCATAATTATTATGAAATAACACACATGTTACTTAATTTCATGATTTCACACTCCACTAAAATGCCATTTCCTAGTAGTTGAATGCATTGAAGCAGCTTCGTCAACTCCAAGCAAGAGACTGTATCCTCCTTGATATCAACCTGCTCTTCCTTAGCTCCACGAACAGAGGGAGAAACCATGGATGACGGTTTTATCTTGGGATGGTGACAAATTCTCTTCCTGGCATCCTTCTTCTATCTTGTCAGCTGCATCCTCCATGGGCACGACGGCGCAAGGACCACCTTCCTGGCCTCCCTCTCCTGTCATGCCGGCTGTGTCGTCCATGGAAACGACGACGCAACAGCTAGCACCTCGCTGACCTACTCAACGCCGACTGGCAAGACAAGATCTAATCTTCGTGTACACAGATGCATACACCGGTTATCATCTTGCTTCTCAAGGCAAGAAGAGGCCGGTATCTTGTGGTGGAAGGAGAACAGGCCGGTCGGTATCTTGCATTGTAAGGAAGAGGCCAGCTAATATGCCTCGCTCAGCAGACGAGCCGCAAGGCTGATGAAGCCAAGCCGATCGAGTGTGCTACATACGGGCGAAGCCGGTGTCATCACGAGCGTTCGATGCACTTCTGTCCACGCGTCCATCGCTGAAGATACGTCTGTAGCGGATGAACCCCCCGCCGCCGGGCCTTCTCACTTTTTCAGCGCCGGTGCCGTAGGTGTAGGTGGTGACGTCACTCGCCGCGCTCAAGCAAAGCAACCTCGATCCGCGTGACTGCCCGCCCATCTGCATGGTACTCTATTACTACCAGCACAAGTACCCTTTTGATTAATTTGATTACAGTATGCCGCGGCCTGCTGTTATGTGCTGGGGTGGTCTTTACGGCTGCTTCTGAGATGCTCAACACTTGTCGATTGTCAATTGTCACAGAGAAAAAGTATCTGTACAATAGAATAGAAGTACTATATTGTTTTAAGGATATTTAGCCAAGGTGCAGCATGTCAAGTGCCTCCTGCAATGGGACGCGAAACAAGTCGAACCAGACACCAGTACGTGTTAGATCAGGGTAGCAGCAGCTCAGACAGCCTTTTCATTTTCATTTTTCATTTTCTGCCGCACCACCGCCGAAGTAGGCCACCGGCAAGGCCAGCACAACATGCCGTGATGGCGGCGGCGTGGCTCCTTCCTGTTTGGCGGTGTGCGTGGCGTGGGCGTCGGTGTGGCAGTTTGTGGTCTCATGCGAGCAGCATGGTGTTCGGCTGGGGCAATTCTATTGCCGCGACATCGCCGCCGGAGCCCATCTGTCGCAAGGCGGTGGCGACGACCGCTGTCTGCTGCAGCATTCTCGGCGACCGGGGGGGGGGGCTCGGATCCTCAACCCTAGTGGTTGGATCGGGCGCCCCTGGGCTGCTGCGAGGCTTGATCTGCGGCGGCTGGATCAAGTGGCGCAGGAGGGTGAGGTACAAGTGGAGGGAAGAGAGGTGGAGGGACCCCGACGACCGACGGTGGTCGAAACTGAGGCTTCGAGGCGTGGGTGGCCGCGCGGACAACGGCCGTCGGGCGCTGCTTCCGAAGATGGCCGTATCCGGATCCCCTGCCGGTCCTAGGGATTTGAGCGCTGCTGCGCGTGGCTTTTTGGGTATTCGTGGTACATCTCCCAAGATCTCCTTTGTGCTGGACTTGGCGGCGGTCTTCTTCGCTGGTCATTAGCGCAACGACATGAATTTTGGCGGGACTATGGTTGTGTTTAGGCGGCGGTGACGCCTGTGAGTGCCACTTCCTCGCTGGAGGCATCATCACTTTTCTCCAACACAGGCACCTTGGAGATCTTTCCGGATGAAAATCCAGTATCGGTCCTGTGGTCGGGCAACGATGGCATTTTCGAATGTCATGCTCTTGTTGAAAGACACTGTTTTTGGAAGATCCTTCCTTGGGTTGTTAGTGTTGGTGCCAGCTTAGATTATCCCTCTAGATTCTTGTGTTGTTGCGGTTCATTCGGCGGTGTATTCTCATTTCACAGCCGAAATGTCGCGGATGATTTTTTTTTTAGTTTTTATGGCCTTCGGTCTCATCTTTGTAATTATTAGTCTGATTCTACCTGTTGGTAGATGAAGCCGGGTATAAAATATTATATATTATTTTAAAAAAAGCTAATAGCAACTAATATTAGCTATGAACTTGTAGCTAGCTAATAAGTAGCCGCTAATGGATTCAAACAGGATCTAAGTTTAGCCATTTAGAAGGGCCCTAACTATAACTAACCTGGGATTCCGTGTTGCACTCGTACTGTTTAAAAAATCCAGAAGCAAGAAAGAGAGAAACTCTAGTCACAAAACTAGCCGGACATGCAGCGGCAAGATCTCCTTTTTCGCAGTAATAAAGGAGCTGTTCTCGCATGCGCAGGTGCAAAGCAAGCTGCCAATTTAGTTTCATCGGTAAACAAAAAATAGTATAACCACTTTTTTTCTTTTTACAATAGCCAATAAACACATTGGTGCAGCCGTGGAGAGGGTTGGAGGCGTATATGTTTTTTCTTTAGCAACGGAGGCATATATATACGGCCATTTCCATGTCCCACCCTGTGGGCTTCTCGCTAGGGGCCCATGCACGGAGACGGCGTGGGCCTCTCTTGGGCCTTTTTTTCATTGGCTCATTGCTCTGCCAAATATTGGCAGCCAACGTGCTATGGGATCCCATATTGCCTCCTTGGCCACACATTGCTAACCACTTTGTACTGCTCACTGCTCACAGCCTCACATTATTAGTTAGGCATGTCAAATAAAAACCTTTACAATTATGCACTGGCTTCTCTGATTGATTGCATTAGCTAGGTACTACTACTGCCACAAGCCCTATCATGCATGAAAGAGAACTTGCATTGTGTCCTCGTCAAGGAAAGAGACTACGCATGCCAAAAACCAAGTGACGAATGGGATGTTGTCAAGCTCAAGCAGGGCCCTGATCTTGTGCTGTGATGTCACCTTTCAGATCAGATCTACCACTACCAGAAACACACGCCAAGGCTGTGTCACATTACATGCGTGTCTCACATATGTCAAGCACAAGACACCAAGGCCGTAGTTGCCACGAGCTAGCAAAAGCACTCAGCTTTGCGTTGGTTGGTTGGGAGTCTTGGAGAGATCATGCATGTGCTGATGTGCAAAGCCCGAGAGAGAGAGAGAGAATCTGCCACAAAGGAACCATGTTTCCCTATGATGGATCCTTCCCAGAGAGGCTGAGCTGAGATGGTCTCTCTCTCTCTCTCGTCTCTAGCTGTGTGACGCCATGACCTACCTGAAAAGTTGCAATAAGGGCGTGCGCTCAACCCTTTTTATAAAAAGGATGCAGCCTTTTTGCCCAGATGGAGATGGAGCGCATCATGGTACAGCTGCTCAGCCATTAGTGGCGCCATTAAGACCAAATAGTTAGATTGGGGCAGGGAATAATGTGCCTGCCTTGCCTGCCTAAGGGCATTCACAGTGCAGACTCTACCACGGAGTCCAATACCATTTATTACTCTACTATTTATTGTGTTTTGCTGATGTGGCGGTATATTTATTGAAGAGAGAGACAGAAAAACCAAGACTCCAAGTCTTATTTAGACTCTAAGTCCACAATCTTCGAGGTAAATATATCGCCACATCAGCAAAATACAATAAATAGGAGGGTAATAAATAGTCTTGGACTCTGTGATAGAGTCTTGCATTGGGACTGCCCTAAGGAACTTGCAATTGTGCTGTGTCTGTCTGTCAGGCTTTCAGATCACAAGAGGAGCCAATTGAAAGCGCCATGATATCCTGGGCATGATGCACCTGTCTTGTTTTGCTTGTTCTAATCCTTTTGTTTCTATGACAAGGTTCTTTTGGTTACGAGTCTTAATGAGTTTTAGGCCCCCCTTCCCCTCTCTTGAATTCAGTTTGTCTGAGTGGCTGCCCCTCCCAAAACCTAAACACAATCTAAAACATTTTGAAGGAAAAAAGTAATAGTTCAGTTGATAAAAACCAACTCTTGGATATGGAATCTTTTGCTGAAACAAACCAGTTCAGCATCTTTGAGATGGATTCAACATCTTGGATTCACCTGAAACTATCTTCTGCAAGTGACCTTTCGTCCTTTGATAATGCTAGACAAAAAATTCTATATCTCCTCTTGAAATATAGTCCCTCCCATTTCAAATTCTAGTTCACTTTACCTTTTTCTAAGCCAAGCTTCCTTAATTTTGATCAAGTTTATAAAAATCTCATTGATTTTTTAACAAAATAGTTTTTGACAGTGTATTTATTTGAACCTACAAAGTTAATAGATTTTCCTAAAAACTTGATCAAAGTTGCACAAGTTTGACTTGAGCTAAAATTACTTGAACAACAATTTGGAATGGATAGAGTAGCTAGCCAGCTCTCCATCCAATGCCTGACAAAACTATATTTCTTCTGATTGAGCATAGAGATAGTTAGATCCCTTCAGCGTCACACACACATAACTGAGCTGTTGCTTGCATTCGACTACAGACCTTGCACATCTCAAGGCAAATTAAGACCCAGATCAAAACCAAAGATAAACAATGGGAAGACAGTCGGGCCCATGGCTCATATAATATATTTTTGTTTTCCATATAGCATTATCTAACTCAACTCCGATCCAACATAGACCAATCACACTTCCTCAACCGGTCATATACCACTTTTTAACCAAGATCTGCATAGCACAACTCCTCCTCTTCAAACCTGCATGATTTTCATCAGTAGTAACATATAGTAAAGGAAGTACGGTCAAACAATTTTAAGTGCACATGCCCTGTTTCATTAGCGGTGTAAGTACTGACATTTAGTAGTATTTACTGTGCTTGCTCCCTTGGATCCTTAACGGTCTTGGTCCTTATTGGACCTAATTGGGCTAGCTACACATCGCCATAGGCATACACTGTACTGGATAAGCTACACTAATGACTCTTGTTCTGTAATCTTGATGAGTCATTGCTACATTTGACCCATCTTGGTCATGAAGCAACCGCGCAGCTTTGAACAGGCAAAGCTAATAAGAAAGTGTAGTTATATGTAGAAAATCAAATTGTTACCAGCAGGAGAGTTTGGTCAAGTTTAATATATTGCAGGATCACAGCTCAGATAAAGTACAGCTAACCCGGTCCTTAAGCTAGAAGGTCATATCACAAAAATAAAAGAACAAAATGTACTACTATAACTTATCCGTTGTGCCATTCCTGAACTTTTTTTTCTCCATCTCTCTCAGGTCCCAAAGGTACCATTCATCAGGTTATGACTCCCAACAAAACAAAAGATGTGACTTGTGACTGGACCAAGCTAGCAATCTGATCATGCATCATCTATCAGGATTCAGGAGAGGAGAGGGAGAGGAGGAAAGGAAAAAGGTAAAAACAAGAAGAAAGTGTGGCACCATCACATTCACAGGTGGAGGGTGTGATCTGCATTAACTTGGACAGGTGTGCATCCATCTACCTTTTTCTCTAGTCTTTAGTTGCATGGTTCACATATCACAGGAGGTGTTACATTTGGCTCCCTCTCTTCTCACTCTCAACATTTATGCCTTGGCCACTCACCTCACATGCATGCTTGGCTTCTTGCTTGCTCATGCCTTGCAACCACCACCACCTTGGCCATAAACACCCTTGCATTGCACTGCACTACATTGCATATGACACCTTTTATTGGCATGCATGTATGGGAGCATGTGTGCAAGTGTTTGTTATGCTTATGCCCTGATGGGTTGGAAGAAATTCATCAGGGGTTCAATTGTTTCACTTTCACTATGGCCTGGATCTGGGTCAGGCAGACCTGCCCCCTTGCAGGATGCTTGCTGTTACCATGCTCCAACTGATTCACCATTTGTGCCACCTTGCCCAAAACCCTCCAGCTGCTGAGTTCCCCTCTGCAGGGCCAGAAACTGCAATGGATTCAAGCTTCACACACTGCCTGCTGCTGCAGCTTCCCCCTTTTATAATAATAGGATGCAATGATTAACAATGTGAGGGCAAGCTTGCTTTATCTTTCCATCTATGCAAGTGCAGGCCACAGCCAAAGTATAAATATGCCCTGCTCTAGCCAATGGGACGGTACACAAGGAGAGCTTCTTCAGCTGCATACACTGAACCTTCACATGAAAAGGCCTGAAATCTTTTTCCATGACACGCACAGATCTTGTCCTCCTCTAAAACCACACTTATCCAACTAAACCCCACTTTAGATGTGTATAATCACATGCTTTTTACATAGTTTATTACCACTTCAATTCGCTCCAGCCAATGGTTCCAAGGAGACAACTCTGTTTCTTTGCTAAGACATTGATGTCTTTGTTGCTAATCAAGCTCCTTTTTTATTTTCCTTGGTACAGTGCAATGGAATCTATGGAGTGCTCAGTTCTGGTAAGTGCACAGAATGAGGGCGCAGACCAGTAGTTATCCCTCCCCTCACTCTGGGGTTTGGACCTGCCTGCTGACAGCCTGCACATGGTCTCATGGGATCAAATCTCATTGTTAAAGGCTTGCAAATCTTGCAAACATGGCTTGGCACACACTACTATAGTGTTTTCCCATATTCCACTCCCAGCTGTTCCTAGAACTAATCTGGGTTAACTGCTTGGAGGGCTTTTCAAATGCTCACAGATCAGGGAAAGGTTAGAGGCTATGAGGACACAAGCATGCGGCTTGTTCCTTCCATTTGCTCTGAAAAATGTTCAGAAGTAACAAATCTAAGATGGTTGACCTCCTTTACACTAACTCTCTACTGCAGTTTTGCCTTCATCTCCAGCTCATAGAGAGAGTTTCTTTCATATGACATATGAGTAAGCTAAACAGTTGGCAATTGGCATGCATGAACCTAGCTACTCTCTCATGGATCCAATTTAAAAGACAGGCCTTGGGACCACGCATTGGATATTGTGAATTGTATCAGTATTCTCTTGCTCTCCATCAGAGAAGGTGATTAACAAAACAGCATGAGTTTCTCGCAGGTAATTAAGTAGTGATTTGCTTGGATTTAACAACCAGAATGAGATGAGTGGTATGCAGAGAGAGTAAGCAGCAGACATCTCTGGGTGCATCACAATTCACAAACAGCAGCATCTCTCTGCTCCCAGATTTGGTAGTCACCACTTGTGTTATCTACTGAAGAATAATCTGGAGGCAAACTGAAGCGCTCACACCCATTTATACTTATACATGATTCCCTGTGCACACTGCGACATTGCATCTCTGTTGCATGAACTGAAGGCCCTGCTGCATTCCTATATACAGCCGCCACACTTTTTATTTTTTGCAAAAAACAGCCGCCACACATCTCGATGCACGATGGACGGTTCTGGATTGCCGACGTGGCTGATTACTGATTAGCATGGCCAGGCCTTCGTCTTCCCTGATCAATGCAACCAATCACACATGCATGCACCTTGTGGGCGATTAAACAACAGCATGCAGTGGCAGCTGGACGGCACATGATCAGCTAGCAGCTGCTGATCCTGCCTTGTAATATTCCATTGGAGATCATGTCCAGCTTTGGGCTTGGAAGCAGATTTGTCTTGAGAATTGGGAGGGACCAGGAGCATGGAGCTGGACGGAGCCACGGCTACATCTTGCTTTGCTAACCCAGGGATTAGGGCGCTAAGCATAGTTTATAGCTACCGACCAAGCCGAAAGGAGTAGTAGGGGCCTTGGGCTTTGAAAATAATCTGTCTCTCCTAAGCATAACACATGCTCGGTCAAGGATGAGACAGCCCTGTGTTTGTGACTTTGTGTGCTACCAATGAGCTTAGTTATGCCTGCATCTGGACAGAATTAAATAGTGCTGACTGCTGATGCTAGTGTAGCTAGTTTTCTGCTTTGGACAACTGATGCATCCTAGTTAATTCGTTCTAGGATCCCATACAGTCAAACTACCCACTGCTCAACTGCACTGCTTAAACTATATGCCTACTAGACTAGTAGACTAATGGCCATTTTCAAATCTAGCTTGGCTAGGCTTGTTTTTATAGTATTTGTCCTAGCTTATATCAATACATATTTCTGCAAGTTGAAATGATACAGTTTATTTTTGTAACGGTCAACTACCTTAACATGGATGCCATGCATCTCTCAATGTCTAAAACGATGCACGATGCACACACTGGTTATTGCTGTTAGCTGAATGATGAGTGTCTGCAAAACAAAAGTGTCATTTGTACTAATTGAACTTTTTTTAAGGGCATCACTTTCAGCTCTCGGACCTTTTGGGCAGCAGCAGTTTAGCTAGCTAGCTAGCTAGGTCTAACAGCCCACAGAATCACACAGGTAGAGGCTGGAAAACCGGCAACTAAGGCCTTGTTTAGTTCCCCCAATTCGGGGAGTGCAAATTTGGCACACGCACTGTAGCATTTCGTTTGTATTTGTGAAATATTATCCAAATATTGACTAATTAGGCTCAAAAGATTCGTCTCGCAAAGTACAATCAAACTGCGTAATTAGTTTTTAATTTTATCTATATTTAATACTCCATGCATGTGCCGGCAATTTGATGTGACAGGGAATCTTCTTTTTGCATAGTGAAATTTGGTGAAAAATTTGGGAACTAAACAAGGCCTAACGCGAGATGATGCTTAGTTTATTACTGGCTTTAATTTGTTCGTACTAAACACGCGTGTTCGGTCGTGCAGTGCGTAACAAGAAAAAGCCATCTGCTCGTGCCCTTCTTTTCATGAGACGCGAGTGGGAGTTAGAGCAAGTATTATGATTTAGTCGGCTGAAGGTTGTATGGATCCTTATAGCTCACCTCTCAACCTACCCGTACAGTGGTTAACTCTTCACTTTAAATATGTGGCCCACTTATCCCTCTCACAAATTTTCTTGGTTATTGTGTTCAAGCCGGCTGTAAACTTACAACCCGTTTCTCTTCTCTCTCCTCTCTTTTCTCCTCCACATCAGCATTTAGTCTTCTTGCAGCCCATCATAATACTTGCTCTTAGTACTCCCTTTGAAATAAATAAATAAATAAATCTAGTACCCTACAAAACCATGCATCTTGAGTTTAACAGGTATATATAAAAAAGAATATCAACATTCACGCTAAAGGTAAGTATTATTAGTTTTTTTAAATATATTTATTCGATATAGTAGATAGTTTGGCCAAAAAGAAAGCTTGAATAATAATTGATTATACTGCAACCATTTTAAATTATAAGGTGTTTAGCGCTATGTAATGTAATTAGAAAAGTCAAATTTGTAATTTAGAATGGTGCTAGTCCTAAAGTAATTATTGTCATTGTTGTTTTCTTGAGTCAAAAACTTTAAATTTTAATCAAATATATAAAGAAGAAAAATATTTATATTTATAGTACATAGTTAGTATTGAATATATATAAACATATTTTTGTGATCGGTATCACTAATATTTTCTACAAATTTAATCATTTTTTTAAAAGTTTGACCCGCGCGACACTTATTGTAAGATAGAGTTTTTTTTTTTATTCCAGACAACAGTACTATTGACAGTGAGACGTGTCGTGCTGTGAGTGCCTCGTTACCCTGCCCTCTTTTTAAAAAAGAAGTGAACGAGGACAGCCACACAGGTGCGGCAATAGCAACATCACGTTGAAAAAGGCCTTTGTTTGGTTAGCGCGCTCCCTAGCAAAAACCGTACCGTCTTGTCGTGTGCACACTTACAGGTAGTACAGCAGTACGATGTGTTGTCGTCGTGTCCACACGTACAATGTGTGTGGTAAGAAAAATAAAAGATGGCGGTCCCAAATCTTCCCAGTCCCATGCTTGAATCCTTGCTGGGTTACATTTCCAAAAAGGGTGAGAAATGCACCAGACAAGTTAATGCATGCATGTAACAAAATCTGACCTGAAATTAACCTTAATTTGCTTCTCGATTCAGTAGCTAGTAAATAACTCAGTATCATATATCGTCCAACTATAACTATACATGTTTCGATCGCCTTCAACGCTTTATTAATCAATCTCTTAATCTTTGATTGTCATGCACGCACGGCCGGGTGCAAAGATCGATCGTCGTCATATATCAATCATATACAGATAGAGATGATCTCACTGCATAATTGAGTAGTATAGCTACGAATCTAGCTAGGTCAATGATGAATATATAATAACAAACAATTATTAATAAACGAAATATATATATGTCGCGATCGATGGATCGTATAGCTAGCGCAGATCGAAGCACATAGAGCGTACGGCGTACGTACAGAAGAAGCTTTATGGCCATCACAGCGGTGCTTAGCGCAGGACGGCACGCACGAGGCCGGCAAGTGCGCGCGCACGCGTCCCCGACGACCGGTCCAGTCCTCGGATCCGACCGATCGGCCGCGCGGTGGTCACGTCGGTCGCCGGATCCGTCTAGTCGTCCCTGCTCCTGCCCGATCGAGAGACGAGCAGAACGAGTGCGCCCTCCGGATCCATGGATCGGATCCGCCAGCATGTCGATCGTGCGTGCAATGTGCATGCGCGTGCCGCGTGCCGCGCGCTGGCAGGCCGTCGTTCGGCGAGCGGCGACAAGGCCCCTTCGGCGGCACGGCACCGGTCCACGCCGCGGAAACAGCTACGCCTACAGAGATGGTGTATCGACGCCGCGCGGGGCGTACTCACATACGTGTGCGTGTCACGCCTCGATCGTACAGTACGCCGAGAGCTATGGCGTGCGCGACGAAGACGCACGGCAGCTAGCAGACCTAGAGAGATTTGCCGTTTCGGTGGCGCAGGGGCGCACAGGGAGGAGTGGCCGGCGCGCGCGGCACGGCCGGGCGGGCCGGCGCGCGCGCGGGCAAGGGGCAATGATGCAGCGTGCGCGCGCGGCGTGCCCGCTGGCTGACGACGACACCCACAGCGTGGGCCGCCGCGCGGCTGACGGGGGACGACACGATGCAAGATGCATGTGTACCGTGTACGTGCCACCCACACCCCACCTGTGCCAGCCAACGGGATCCTCCGCAAGAACTCTTTCGCCTTCCTTCGCGCCTGTTTGGTTCACATCCGTAACAAATCTCAATAATTAGCGTGTATGTATATGTAGTGGGCGTGGCGTTACTGGATCTCCCTCAATGATCTATTGAAACGTAGTGGGCTGCTTGCTATATTATTTCCCCATGATCTAGAATCTATGTCACACGGCATACAAAAGGTACGCGGTGAAGTAAAACAAAATTAAACGCTACATGTCACTGTTTACATTTAGAACAATGACCTCGCCGGTTACTCGATCTCGGTGGAGAAAACAGCGAACAACTTGTTATATGTATCAGCAGGAATGTGACGGAACGGCACCAAACATCGTACTACTACAATCATTCCCCCGTTCCAACAACATCTCTCTACTAATTAGTGATGGCGCCACACCACGCAGTACCGCCGCCGTGATTTCATTCGCTCGCTCGCTTATTAGGATATATAGCAGGATGACAGGGACCGTGTGCCGACCTGAACTGTCATCCTAATGCATGCATGGTACGTACCTACAACTACTACTACTATTTCTGCCACGTCAACGTCTCGCTACCAGCAGCAGCTACATCGCCAGCAGTCAAAAACAAAACAAAAACAATGGCTGATGACCCCAGATGAAATAGTGCAGTTTTTGTCAAGCCCGTCGAAACAGCAGAAAACTCCAAGAGAAAAATAGAAAATGTGTCGTTAACCGAAATTGGCCCATGCAAGGGGTGGCCCGCATCCTAGCTGGCGAATATTTTTCCTCCTCCGGTCCGCACCACACGATACGGGAACGAACACCCGGTCCCACTCCAACGTCAGCCGTCCATGACCGAGCGGACGGGCATGATCTCGCCGGCGCCCCCGCGGCCGTCGCCCGTCGCTGTCCTCGCCCCGGCTCGCGGTCGCACGCGCCAGTTGGGAGGAATGAGTAGGCTGCCCTTTCTGGGAAGGGCGGGCCCGCGTGTCAGACGGTGAGGTGGGTCCCTCGCCCCTCCCTCCCGAGGGGGTGGAAGTGGAAAGCGCCACCGGTCATCATTGGACGAGGGAATTTCCTGCGGGGCCCGGCCCTCTGTCAGCGTCGTAAAGGCTGGGGGGTGGTACGGAGTTCGGTGAGAAAAAAAGCCGAGACCCGTTCGGTCTCGTTTGGGCCACTTGGCCCATGTAGCCCATTCGCTTTATAACCTCCCATTTTTAAAGAAGAAAAATAAAACTTGCAAAATCTGGAAGATGCTAGATGCTGCGTTGAAGAGTGCCGCGGGATGTCTCGCTAGTTTATGTGGTTCGAATGCACGCCGTTGTTATTGCAAATGGCATGCTTGGCCACCGTGGCCACGCTTCACCCTTCATATATTTTTTTTTTTAGCCTCAACTCTTCGGGTACAAGTAGTAGTATCTGAACTCACGTACAAACTCACACCACCACACACGCACACACCCACGCACACCCTAGTACGTAAGCTAGATCTACAGCTTATACGAAGAGACTGCAGGTGCCTAAGAAGTATCCGAAGTCGTCCAGACTTCGAACGTGACGGGCACGTCACCCTGCACATACACCTGTGAGGCAATGGAAATTATTTGGAGAACCTACTGTTCCTGGTGGGAAAAACCAGGAAATCTTACCCCCGTGGGGGTTCGATCCCTGGCCGGCAGGATTCCAACCGGAAGGCCTGACCAACTGAGCTATCGCTCAGTCCCTTCGTATATTTCTTTGTGGCGTGTTCACACAGAAATATTGGCATGGAATGTTCCATTGTAAATACTTCATTGGTTCTAAATTATAAAATACTTTAGCTTTTCTAGTTATATTATTTTATTTTATTATATATCTAGATATATACTTGTATATCTAATTAAATAGCAAAATCTATGTATCAAAAAAGACTAAAACATTTTATAACCAAACAAGTAGCAAGGAGTCGTTTTTTTTAATGATCACGTGGATTCTTCTCGACTGCTCATACATCTTCATAGGGATTGGGTTAAATCCCATCCCATCTTATTTTCAAATTTTGTCCCAATATATGAAAAAAATACAGGAATGGAACATAAAATTAAATAGGGTTTTTTTGCCCTTTTTGCATATAAACCTATCTTTTGCCCTGTTTTTGTACTTGTCCGATTTTTCATCTACGAGGGATATACTCCGTCCGTCTCCAAATAACTCAATTTCTAGAATCATTGCCGAGTCAAAAAATTTTAAAGTTTGAATAATTTTTTAGAAAAGGGAACAACATTTATGACATAAAGTGAGCATCTTATAAAAATATATTCTATAGTGAATCTAATGGTACTAATTTGATACCATAAATCTTAAATATTCTTTTTCTAGAAATTTGATCAAAGTTTTAAAAAGTTGACTTAAACCAACTCAAAAAAATCTACTTAATTATTCAGGGAAAGAGAGAGTATGTCTAACAATTATATGTCCTTATTCTATGTTAATAAACTTACTAATGACCGATTATGCTTAATAATATGTTAACACACATGACATGCGAGTGAACACTAGACCAATGACTTCATATTTTTTTGAGTGCAATACATATATATTGCTGTGTGACTTCATATTTTTTTGAGTGCAATACATATATATTGCTGTGTGACTTCATATTTTTTTGAGTGCAATACATATATATTGCTGTGTGACTTCATAATGCATAACTCTCAGGTTCTCCCTCCGTATTTAGTCGTTTCCATAATTCCATATTTCCACATATATGCTATGTTGATCTTATTTTTTTTTCTCGATTTTCTTGAGCAGTTGAACCTGATTCCGTTTCAGGAAATAATAAATATAGAGAGGACGACAATAGGAAAAGGGTTTTCCATCATTTCCGTCTTTTCTTTATCCGTAATAGTACATCATCGGACGGCGGAGGCTTTGGATAAGGATCACAGCTCGCCACCACGGTCTCGGTCTGGTCCCATCCCATCCCGGTGTACCGCCTCAGCTCGTACCCTTGTGAAAAATGAACGTGAACCGTGGTCCGTGGCGGAACAATCATACCGCCGATGCAACCAAGCCAAGTGCTGCAGCCACGAGCCTAGGAGACGGACGCACGACACGATACCAGCGGTGTCTCTCCCTCGCGCTCAGAGAACGAAATAAGTGTAGCTGCAGTGGAGTCAAAAAAGAGAGAGGAAAAAAGCAGGTATTCGAGAAAAAAGAAATGGAGAAAAGAAGAAGAAGAAAAACTGGTCGCCCGGGACGGCAACCGTTGCGGCCGGCAACGATTTCACAACGACAATACGGGTCCCGCCTCCCAGTCGTCGTTGTTTCTTCACTTGTTTGTGTGTAGCCCAAGCGTTTCCCGTGTCGCTCAAACTGCCAGTCGAGAGACTGGGAGAGAGGAGCGGAATGCCAGGAATGCCAGAGTGGGGAATCTCATCTACGGTCTCCCTCCGGCCACATGACCTATGTGATCTCCTTGAATTCTCTCATTCCCGTCGTCGTCTCTGTCCTTGTCGCTTATTTTTGCTCACCTGCTCGCTCACACGCAATTTCTCACAGTCAACAAAATAGAATTGCATGGGGTTTTCCCCTTTTTGGGTACCGAGTACAGGTGCCGAGGGCGAGCCGCAAAGGAGGAAATTACGACGACTGTAGCACGGCCTTCAAATTGCTGCTTTTGGGTGGGCCAGAGGCCTAGAATGCTTCTCGGTCACCAACTGTGGCAAAACCTGCAATGCGAGATGAGTTGTAACAAACCATGTTTTTCAAGGGCCACTAGCAGCCACTTACAAAGGATCATAGAAACCTTTCGGCTGCCTTAAGGGTGTGTTTGGTTCATGGGTTGAAGTGGGTTGGGTTGGAGCCGACCCAGATGAGCTGTTGTTTGGTTTGAGGGTCGGGGTGAAGTGGGTTGGACCCAGATGGAATATGCCGTGTAGATGCGGGTTGAGGGGATTCCAGAAAAAGTAGCGGACCACGCCGACCCACATCTTCTCAGCCCGTGACTCGCCTTATCCTCACCTCCGCTCGTACTCTCCTCCCGTTCGCTTACCACGCCGTGCGAAGGCAGCGCCGCGCTCGTCCATCGCCCTGCGCCGTCGCCGTCGCCCAGCGCCGTCCGCCGTCGCCCAGCGCCGTCCGCCATCGCCCAGCGTCGTTGGTCGGTCCGTCCAGATCCGGTCCGGTCCGTCCGTTGTCCCAAGGCCGAAGTTGAGCTCCGTCCATCGTACGAAGTTGAGCTCCGTCCAGATCCGGTTGAGCTCCGTCCGTCCAAAGTCCAGCACCACCTCCGTACGTACGTCCCTCAAGGTAAGAATCCCCTTCTCATCTCGCTATCCATTGGTAGAAAAATTCATTTATTTTGTTGGTGTACACATTTGTACAGAACAAATGATATGGCTTCATTATTAGTTTAAGATTGAATCTTGTATTGTAGATGGATAAGAGGATGAAGATTGTAACTTTTGCTGCTGCTGCATACATGTTATTGTCCATGATGGCATTGATTATTCAGACTAGAAAACGCAAGCGTGGTGCAAGAAGGATTGGTATTACCTATGGGCCAATGGAGGAAAGGGATAGGATTAGAATAGACTATCTAAACACTAGGGTTTGGAAGGATGATACAACTTGTCTGAACATGTTAAGACTTGACAGAGGCAAGTATTTCAGATTTTGCAAACTTTTTAGAGACCGTGGTTTACTTGAAAGATACTATCCACCTTTGTGTTGAGCAACAAGTGGGTATGTTTCTAAACACTGTGGGACATAACCTTAGGAATAGGTTAGTTGGAACTAATTTTGATAGATCAGGAGAAACAGTGAGCCGCTACTTCAAGAAAGTTTTGCGTGCTATTGGTAAGCTACGAGGGGAACTAATCAGGCCCCCGTCTATGGAAACACCAAGCAAAATTGCAGGAGACTCAAAATGGGATCCTTACTTTAAGGTGTGAGGCTTATACTTGTTTTGCTTTTTTAGAGATTTGTATTCATATGGTCCCTAATATTTACTTATTGAAAAATAGGATTGTATTGGACAAATTGATGGTACACATGTGAGAGCATCAGTACCTAAGGCTATTGAGGATGCCTTTCGTGGTGGTAGGAAAAAATTTGCCACCCAAAATGTAATGGCATGTTTGTAGATTTTGATCTACGGTTCACCTATGTCTTGGGCTGGTTGGGAGGGGTCGGCACATGATGCTCTAGTGTTACGTGATGCTTTAGAACGTGTGAATGGCCTTCGTGTACCACAAGGTAATAGATTAGTAGTCTCTCAACTTGTCCATGCAAATTTTTATATATAGACATGTGACCAAGTTGTGCATCAAATGATAGGAAAATTCTACCTAGTTGATTGTGGATATGGAGCCAAACCAGGATTTTTGCCCCCTTTTCGTGGTGTCCGGTACCACTTGGTAGTGGGGAGCTAATCCACCGAGAAAATGAGAAGGAATTATTCAACCTTCGGCATTGTTCTCTTCGTGTGACGGTGGAGCGTGCTTTTGGGTTTCTAAAGCGAAGATTCAAAATTCTTGACGACGCTATCCCGTTCAAAAAAGTTCATCTCAATGGTTGTGCCAGGGCTCTCAATGAGAAGTACAACATTAGGCTCAGTGGTGATCAAGTCAAGAATCATTTGAAGAACTGGCAAAAGAAGTGGTCAAAGATAATCAAACTGAAGAAGTTGAGTGGTGCATTGTTTGATGAAGATAGCTGCATGATAACACTTGATGATGAGCACTATAATGGTCATGTCGAGGTAAATTTGTTGCTACATTTTCTTATAATTGGACTCTTATCATTTTATATTCTGACTATAATCTATCTATTATTCTAGACCCATAAGTCTGATGTTGAATTCTTAAACAAGACCATCATGCACTACAGAGAGATGGATGTAATATTTGGAAATAGCATGGCTACAGGAAACTTTGCAAAGGATTCAAGTGCAGCTCTAGGTAAAACTGATGATGAGGCCGATAGCCAAGATGAGGAAGAAGAGGTTACTGGTAATACCACTCAAGGGGCGACATCATCAACTACTAGAGGGGCTGTTAACAGACCCAACAAGAAAGCAAAGGTTATTGACCTTGAGGAAGAGGGGCTGATTTCGTATTCAAAAAGTAGGTGACAACATTCTTTGAAGCTATAAGAGCTGGGTAAATCGAGAAAATGAGGTGCCATCGACCTATTTCAAATCCTAAATGGTTTTCCTGGTTTCCGATCAATGCACGTATCTGCATACCATCTTCACTTGTGTTCTAATCCGGTTATTGCTAGATCTTTCTATAACCTGCCATATGAGAACCAGCTTCATTGGTTTACAATGTTCGTCTGTGACAAGTTTCCTGGCTATTTTCCTCAAGTGTAAGGGTGATATTGGGCAAGTGGCATGTTTCTTTTGGTACAACTAATGTTATGTACTGCTGGAACTTATATTATGTACTGTCTAAAGTTGGTGTGTAAGATTATCTCTTATGTAATGCCTTAAACTTGTATTATGTAAGGCTTGAAGTTATGTAATGCCTAATTAAGGCTTGAACTTGGTGTGTAAGACTGTCTAATTATTATTATGACTTTGGTTAACTCAGGTGAATCGGTGCATGTAATTATTATTATTTTTTTCTGTCATAGTTATGCTTTGTAATTGATTGGAGCTGGAGATATTTGAAAATATGTGGTAAGCTCACCAAAGAGGTGATGATATACTATGATGAACCCACATCCCTCCAACCAAACAGAAACCGGGTTGAACCCATCCCTCTAACCAAACAAGAGATGGGTTCACTCCAACCCACAAAACTGGGTCGGAACCAACCCAACCCAGGAGGTCTCCAAACCAAACACACTCTAAGATGCTCGTGACTCGCGTAGCTAGTCTTATGTTCTCTTTGTCTTGATGACTGCTTCGGCAGATAGTTGGTGAGCTTCAGGCACATCAATGAACATAAGTGGCTATCTTGTAGTTGTAGCAAGACTTTTCGTCACCACTAAACTCCGCTATCTTCAGGGAAAAGCCTTTATTTGCACCTTAATGTTCATCCATCCGTACCTCTACTGCCTATCGCTAACTTGTCAAAGTGCGTATAGTAGGCTAAAATTTACAGCTTGGGTTTAGTGAAAAATGTAAAATAAAAAGGGTATTTCTATATTTTCATATATTGGCAAATATTCCCTTCATAAAAGCACCAGATATTTGTTGTGCCATAGTACAAATAATGCGCTGACAATTGTTTACCGCGTATAGTGTGCTACAAAAATCATCTTTCATTTTTATTATACTTTTCGATCACTCAACATGTCAACAACTTTTCGTAATTCACATGCATGGAGATGCAATCAAATTAAAGGATGTGTGCATAGTCATTAGAGAGGTGTGGCGATGTGTACAAAGGTCATCTATCACTTGCAATACAAATATGCTTACTATCAAGATGTTGTGACATTATTAAGGGTGTTGGTGGTGCGTAAAATAAAATATTTTGTGCCTACATATCTGAAAAAATATTTATCCCTTTATATACATAGTTGAATTGAAAATTAGTCTTATAGACCTATTTCTATTAGTGGACGGCAATGTCCATCATGAGCTATGTTTATGCTAAGTGCATATCAGTTTACTCACATTCACCTCTTGTAGTTGTGGTCGTGGCAATGCCTCTCACAATGTCAATGTAGCAGCATGGACGGCTGGCTACACCAACAAGTACTTTAGTGAAAATGAATATGCCCTATCTTTATATAATTTGATATAAAATTTCAAGGTTCGGCTAGAGCCGATTAAACCTTAAATTTTCTTAGATCATTGAGATATTCTGATATTAAAAAGAAATAGAGGCTGATGCATATATTCGAGGGTACCCTCGGAAAGATCATGACTATCTTACACAACAAAAGATTCAGAACCGTGAGATATACATATGAAGTGGGGTAAATGACTAACTCTAACTTCTCTAGATATTAGGCATATTTATGGTATATCTAGCTACAAACTTTTGTGTTGTACATGAGCTATAGTAAGGAATGTGCAATTTCTTTGCATAAACAATTACAAAAACATAGATAATCCAAAGGCATCATCTGGAAATTTGGCCATGTACAACTTTACTCTAAATTGAAAATGAAAATAGAAACAACTCAAACGGAAACAGTTCACCGTAACACCAACCCTCTTACTAACTACTATTTGATCATTTCTTAACGTTGCGTGGTTAAGCTTAACATATTCGCTTTGTACCATGAGCTTTTGGTTATCATGGGACAGAACCTATATATCTTTATCTGCATGGATATGTATCCCAGTTGTGTGATTGTGTATTTGTGTCTAGCTAAGACAAAGTGTGTACGACTAAAGTTTATGACTTATGTTTAATGAAAGGGTTTTGCTAAGGTACAACTATTACCTCTTAGGAGGTAAGAGTTTAAATAAATCACAACCGTTCAATTTAGAACATATTAGACAATTAAACAACAAATAATTAAGGAAAAATGTAGGGTATATCAGCGCGCTACTTTCTTTGCGATATTTGATATAGGAGCATGCATGGCAATTATGGCACTAATGAAGCGGTCTTTCCTGGTATATATAGTTCCTTTCTTTACGGATCCTCGTTGTACTATTATGTGAATAATGTATATCGGAATTTCAAACACAATCACGAATTCACGATGATCATTCGTACAAGATTCATATGTGTATGTGTATGATTATCTCACGCAATACTACACGCTTCTAGTTATGTGCAACTAACCACTATGTAGCAAAAATAGTTGGAGGTGTCACGTATCGTTAATTCATTATTATATTATATACTATATTACATATACGGCAACAAGTATATTTATTTTGAGAAATTTGTCACGTATAGAATGTTAAGCATGCTTAAGTGCACCTTCGGCTTTGTTCACATGAAAAAAACGAACGTGCATCAATAGGATTTGAAAAATATATTTTTTAGAACAATTTGAAAAATATTTTTTTATACGTGAAAAACATGCACATGTAACGTAAATATGGTACGTCCTTGCCACTTATTTATATGTCACGGCCAAATCTAAAATAATGATAATCAAGTTATTATCCAAAGTTACAAAAGGATGTACCATATTTAATAGACTGGCATGCATCAATAAGATCTGAAAAATACTTTTATATCTTAGACTTTCCTTATTTTATCTATTACCTCCTAGGAAGTAATAGTTAATATCAACCATCCAATCTAATTAAATGAACGGTCTACAGTTATTTGGAGGTACCGCAGCAAGGCCCTTAATGAAATGATAAAAGGTAATTTCCCCTTTTCATAGACACATAAAGGAAAATTTTCAATTTAAAAGGATATTTTATTGTAGCATAATACGAATAATGTACTAACTTACAATTACAAATGTTCACTGTGCCTTTTGTTTCACAGCAAG
Organism: Themeda triandra; assembly: GCA_018135685.1. Classification (NCBI taxonomy): domain Eukaryota; kingdom Viridiplantae; phylum Streptophyta; class Magnoliopsida; order Poales; family Poaceae; genus Themeda; species Themeda triandra. The sequence continues at coordinate 1,182,419 of JAENPR010000102.1, read as the reverse complement.
AAAACTAAAAACTCCATTATTGTGTTATTACACTTTTTGCTCAGTCACAAACGCATCAAGAAATTTTCACTTTGAGGTAGACATAAAACCAAAAGGATGCGCATAACTATTAGAGAGGCTTAGAGTCGTACAAAGATGTAGTGACATTTAGGGTCTGAATGACGCGTGTAACTAGAGTTTTGCACAAACATATCTTGAAGGATATAGGTATGTCTTGGATACAAAGTATTGAAAGTTTGATGGCTACCTTTGACTCTAGAAGATGCTTGTTGTGAGTTATGCCGGTTGAAATAGCAAAGATTTGGTGGTGGGTTGCCGGCTGAAATTTATATAGGTTATTGAGTCGTGATATTAGAAACTACAAGAGGATACATATATTCCCTAAAAAAACAAGAGGATATGTGTATATCCACTCGCATTATTAAGAAAAAGATCATATATGTCTCTCGTACAATAAACGACTTGGAACTCCAGTAAGATACGCCTATGAAGTGAAGTAAAGCATTAGATCTAGATTTTGTAGATTAGGCATCTATGTGATATATCTAGCTTGAACCTTTATGCTGCGTGATAATGTGTGCGCAATTACAACACACCATCTTTTTTCTTAGATAAAGAATTACAACACATCATCTAAAAGTTTGCCCACATACAACTATATTCTTATTTAAAAAACTAATAAAAAATAAAACCATTCACCACAGTACATACCTCCTTAGAAACTACTGGTTGAGTTTAGCGTAGCGATATGTGGTTAAGCTTACAATATTCGCTTTAATTTGTATCATGGGCTCAATTGATTCATCTCTACACGGCACTATCTTGGGGCAAATAATAGCCATCTTCATGAGCATGCATGGCCTGGACATGTACCCCCCTTTCCTAGCTGTGTGCCACTGTGTGATTGTGTCTAGCTAAGCCAACGTGTGTCCGGCTAAAAAAAGAAGCTTTGGCTTTGATTTGGAGATAGCTTGTCCTCTTTGTACTCTTGTTGTCTGGATTACTAAAACAGCTCCTAGAGCAAGATAACCACAGTTTTGTGCTTGATTCCTGCTGCCCCTTTTCTTTGGCTCTAATATATGCTGCGTTTTAGACAAGCAACTGAGTATGTGTATGTGGCCAGGACGCCACAGATGATTAAAAGTAACAGAACCGCGCTATGTCCTGGGAGGAGCGATGTATGCAAAGTAGGCCAATCAGCAATAATAATATAGCATCAATCAGTTGCAGCTGCACGGCACGGTACCACAGCACAAACATTTTTCAGATCAGATGCGTGTGAGATTCTTCTGCTATGCAAGCAACTTCTAGGTCCGGAATTGTTTTGGCCATGGCCATGCATGTCTCGGTCACCATCACCCTACTGGCTCTGACAGATCACTTTGACACCCCCTGCCACTGCATGCTGCCACTACTATATCTTTGCATGGCCTTTGGGGGCCTTTTTAATTAGGATCCAATGGTTGTTGGTCAGTAGCAGCGTTTTTTTTACCGGTCGGTAAACCGCGGTAAACCGCGGTTACCGACCTTACCGGGCCGGTCCGGTTCCGGTTCGGTCCGGTTCGGACGGCCCAAATTTCAAATTTGAAGTTTGAAAAAAAAATGCTGAAAAAATTTCTAAAAATAGCTCTTGAATTATGGAACCCAATGGTGTAAAATTTTTTCAAATTTGAGTTCGTTTAATATTTATTTAGACGTTTAGAAGTTTGAAAAAGAAAAAGAAAAAATACACCGGCCCGTGAAGGCCCATTAAATCATGAAGGTCGAAAAACATACTAAACACACTCAAATTTGAGTAATTTTGACATCATTGGATTCTACAAATCATGAAGTATTTTTAGGAATTTTTTTAGCATTTTTTTTTAAAAAAATAAATTTGAATTTTAAAAAAACCGCTCAAACCGCTCAAACCGGGCGGTAAACCGGAAAAACCGGCCGGTAAACCGGACAAACCGGCCGGTATACCGGTACAAACCGGTATAACTGCGCCATTCAAATTTGAATTTGAATTCGGGCGGTTTTTACCGGGAAACCGGACAAACCGGCCGGTTTACCGATTCCGGCCGCCTCCGGTCGGTTCGCAGCCACCGGTAAAAAAAACCCTGGTCAGTAGTGACCAGTCTATGCAATGCAAGCATCAGGCCATGGGGCATGGCTCTCTTGGCAAATGGGGTGGTCCGGCCGTGTCCTTGTTGGAGGGATCAAAGCCAGCCATGGGAGAGAAGACAAGTGCTTGGGAGAGAAGACAAGTGCTTGAGGCTTTTGCTTGTTTCTGGGTCACGGTGGATGGATTCCTTCAAGGGAAAGAAAGTGGAATCGAAGCAAAGGGTGCTAGCAAGGAGCTACCGCTATTAAAATGCACATAGCAAGGAGCTACCGCTATTAAAATGCGCAATGACCATCCTAGGAAGAATATCAATTATTAGTGTACTGCCGCAAAGCATTTTTTTTCCTATTCCTCTATTGAGAAAGCTTCTCACCGTGTCCAGGATTGGAATGGATCAATACCATTCGACCAATAGCATATACATTCTGCCATTGTCCATTTTGTGTCTGGCTTAATTTGAGCAGCTTTATTATGTCTTAACGACACTGAGGCAGCCGATGCGTCGCTCAAAATCACGTTCACCTCACGTAAATCAAATTTTGCGTTTCAAGTGGGAGTTTACTACTATAAGTAGTCTTATTTTTTTATTGACCAGCAGAGGTCAACAATAGAAACATCACATTAATTCTTCCAAAAGTAGGTAATAAAAAAATATTTAGCCATCAAAATTTGGTACTCCTGTATTTCAAATTGCAAGTCATTTTATTTTTGTGTAAACTTTGAAGGCACTTGTCTAACATTTTATCAAGTTTATAGAACAATAAATCGATGTGTACAATATCAAAAAAAAGTGCACTATAAAATATATTTCATAGTGTATCTAATCAGTCTTGTTTGATGTTGTAGATGCATGTAATTTATAAACGTAGTCAAAGCAGGAGAAGGTTGACATAGGAAAAACAACAATGACTAGCAAAACTTTAGAACAAAGGGAGTAGACTCGTTTTCTGAGAAATTACTACTCACATATGCTATCATGGAGAATGGTATAAAGTAAACCCTAATTTGCACCTAAACCTTCTATAGATTTGCATCAAAACTACCCAACCTACCACTATGGTATATAGGTAATCTATGTAACCCCTTACTTTTGCATAAAAAAACTTAGAACCCACTTGTACCATTCAAAAAACTAAGACATTCCTCAAGTATACATTTGAATTACCAACATTTGCTACTATATTAAAATTTAAATAATAATAAATTATACCTATATATATTTCTAAATTACCTGCTTCTATTACTCTTGATATGTAAAAAAATAAACTAAAGTAAGGTTGTTAAGGTGGATTGTTAAGGTAGAAGTGGTAGGTGATATGGGAGCTCAACAAGACTTTGTTGGGGTACTATTGTACATGCTTACATGGTATGAAGTGTTTGAAACATGGTAACCATTTTCCTATTGTAGCGGAGCACGAGTTTGTCCAATTATGGTGTCAAAGATGACACTATATCGTAAAATTTATACTATGGTTAAGGTTAGTATATACCAGTAAAACGGGAACTACATTTGTTGTCGTGTTGCATGATGTATGTAACACCATACCATTAAGGGGCTTGAGCGTTTATACCCCTCGTTTCGTGACCGTTTGTGATTCTACCCCTCCTTTTTTCACTTTGTGTTTTTACCCCTCGTTTTTACAAACGAAGGATCAGTTTACCCCTCTTCAGTTAACAGCCTGTAACGGTGTTAACTTTTGCACAATTGGACAATGTTGCCCATACGTTTTTGCCCCTGTTTTTTTTGTCCTCTGTGATTTTACCCCTGTTTTGAGACATGTACATGTCATTTTTGCACAGAATTTTTTGAAAATTTCGACAGCATTTCAACACACAATTCACATGAACATTTCGGCGTGCGGACGCTCCCGTACCACCAGCTGCTGTCGTCCATGGTGTTCTGCTCGGGCACAACCGCACAAGTAGATCTTCGGTTAGCGATGGAAACACAAGGCAAGCGTAGCGAATTCTATCTATCTATGTAAGCAGAGATGCATTTTCATTCTGCAATAGTGAAATCACATTGCTCGTGGCAGGCAGTGCTCACCGAGTCGACGAGACCAACGCCGGGCAGGGCGCCGGCGGCGGAACACGGCGCTCCCTCCGGGCTCGCCTGGTCCGCCGCACCCGACGGCGTCCTCGGCGCTCTCCCGGATGAACGCCTCCAGCTGCTGCTCCGACGCAGACTTCTTCATCCCGCCTGCCTGCCTTCCTGCCTGCCTGCCTGGCTTCCTGCCTGCTGGTTGTGCCGCCGACCGCACCTGTACCTTCCCGGCGTGGTGGTGTCGCTCGCGTCGCGGCTCCTGTCTGCCTGCCTGCCTGCCTGCCTGCCTGCTGGTTGTGGCTGGTGCCGGCCGCACCTGTATTGTACCTTCCCGGCGTGTGGTGTGGTGGTGTCGCTCGCGGTCGCGGCTCGCCGGCGTGCCGTGCCAACGGTTTTTGAAGGGTGCGGCGTGCGGGGGGCGCGGACGGAAATCCGGTGGTGGTACGTGGAAAGGAGTAGGAGGATGTGGCTGGAGATGAAGGAGCAGGAGGCCGGGGAAGGAGGAGGGGGCGCCGCCGGTCGCTCGTCGGGCGGGTGCTCGTCGCGGGCGCTCGCACGGCCGGGAGATCGAGCTCCGCTCGATCGGTTCGGTCCGGACCAGACTGCTCGATCTGTTCGATGGGAAGACAAGTGAAGGGAGGCAAGGGTATCTCCGTCTTTTTCCCTGCTTTTTTTCTTTTTTTTTCTTTTTTTTTAATCCTTTAATCCATCCATGCCCACGGTGTTACAAAAGAGGGGTAAACGGCAGCTTCATATAAAAAAAACGGAGGGTAAAAACGCAAAGTGAAAAAATGAAGGGCAAAATCACCATTAGCTTCTGAAAGAGGGGTAGAAACACTAAAACCCCTACCATTAAAGATATACTGTGGAGAATGTTAGTATAAATACCAGTGCAATGAGAATCACGTTTCTTGTTGTGTCGCATGATGTCTCTAAACTTCTGTAGCAGAGCGATTCTATGAAACTGCATGGTTTGTTTTAGAAATTAAATTGTCTAACATTAGTTATGTTCCATGATTATTATTCATACTTTAGTCGTGTAGTTTATAACACATTGATATGCCCAAATATTTGTTTTTTAACTCATTTCCATTTAACAAAATCAATCATTTAGGTAAGGTGATTTTTTTGGTAATTCACTTTAGTGATATATTCCATTTAACAAAATTAATCATTTAGGTAAGGTGATTTTTTTTTGGTAATTCACTTTAGTGATATATTGGCATGTGATATAGTTATAATTTATTAAAAGATCGTTCTTTTTTAGTAGGGAAATCTTATTGGCTATATCCCTGTGTGTAGCCTCAAAAATTGAAGATGGGAAACATCGAGGGTAGTATAGTTATTTAGGCCTCTAATGGGAATCCATGATTCCATTGTCATCTATCTCTTTGTCTTTGTTTTTGAATATTGGTATTGGTGCCTTGCATGAGAGGCTAGAAACTTGTCAATCATGCTTCACCTCTCCCTTATTTTTTGTTGTCTTTAAGACCGCAATATCACCCAAGAAAAATTGTCATAGTAATTTTGGAGGAAAACAAGAAATGGATGCACTTCTTAAACTTGCTTAAACCATGTGTTCACGTTAGTTCTTCACATCTATCTAGAAAGATCTACAATTTACTTTTGGTTGAATGTGAAGGCAGAGTTTAGGCAAGAAATGGACACACTTTCAACTCACGAATTCCATTTAAGCGCATTACATATTTTTTTGTAAGAAGTCAATTTATATTTGTAGATAATGTAAAGGCAAATTGTTTTATACTGGTATCCTACACATAATACACATAATGTACTAATCTAAAACACTAGAACTAAGAACTTATTTTGGTAAACAGAGTTTTTGCTCACATGCCAAGATATCAAGACGATACTATTAGTGATAGAGATATCAATGATACACATTCTTGGGAGATGTTCTACTACTGCAAGAAAATATATTACAAATTTAGTTTATGCAATATGTCCTTTTATTTTTCCAGTTTGCCAACATATCAAGAGGTTTTACTAGAGAGGGATGATAAGGATACACACCATAGAGAGGCGTCGACACATGTACAAAGGTTATCTATCCTGAAATAATAAGATCAATCACAAGCATTCATGCTTACCATTGAAAATTTCATAACTCTTATGAATAATAAAAGATGCGTGTATTTTTTTGGCATATCTATCTTTAAGGCATCCACATCTCTTTAGGCACAAGGTATTCAAAAGTTTGACGGACACGCTTCTGCTCACCACAAGATATGCCCATCATAAGCCATGCATACGTGTGGATGAATATCTCTAAAATTCGGTGTGCGCCCTCATTTTATTTGATTTGAACGTTTTTTGGTTCATAGATATGTCGTGACGTCAAGTAGAGAACCACCGATAGAGGAGACACATATTAAAGCATACTCATCAGAAAGATTACATCTATTTTGTGATATAAAGATTAAAATATGTATGAGAAGCCAACGACATAACCGAATCGCTGACCTGACCATAAATCTGGTGGATATTAGATTATCTATGGTCTATCTATAGCTAACATTCTGCATGAATGGTGAGTCACGCGTGATGTCATGACATTAACGATGACGACAAACCAACTCGGTAAAAAGATTAGATAGGTATATAGACTATGCTCCAAATACAAAACCACATAGAGTTCATACAAAACATTTATATTTTTATTGTAAGAGCTAACATAGAGTTCATACAAAAAATTTATATTTTTATTGTAAGAGCTAACAAACCACCTCTAATCCTTTCTAAAAAATATTACCGAATAACCAAATATGGTTGTGCTTTGTCAATAGAGGTACTCCTATGAAAGATTACAACTATTTTGCAATATAAAATATAAAAATATGTATCACAAGGTAATGGTGTAATTAAAGTGTTGTCTGACCATAAATTTTGTTGATATTAGATTACCTATGGTATATTTATAGCTGTCATGCTACGTGAATAGTGAGTCATGCACAATGTCGTGACATCAACGATGATGTCAAACTAGGCTCATACAAATTTTTTAGATAGGTAGATAGACTATATTCTAAATACAAAACCACGTAGAGTTTATACAAAACATTTGCATTTTTATTGTCAAAACGAGCAAACCACCTCTTCTTTCTAAAAAAAATTACCTAATAACCAAATATGGTTGTGCTTTGTCATCGACAAAGGTACTCGATAAAAAGGTTACAACTATTTTGCAATATAAATTATCAAAATCTCTATTAGAAGCCAATGGTATAACTGAAGCGCTGACCTGATCTTAATTTTTTTAGATACTAGATTATCTACAATCGATCTATAGGCGATATGCCGCGTGAATGGTGAGTCGCGGTTCTATAACATCAATGATGACGACAAACCAAATTTCAACAATGTTTTTTTAGATAGGTACAAATACTATACTCTAAATACAAAACCACGTACCTTCTGAAAAACTTACCGAATAACCAAATTCAATTGTGCTTTGTCACCATAGCCTTGAGATCATCGTGGACTAGTAGGAGAGAGAAGGAGAACCCCCACTGAAAAACCCAAAAAACCGAGGAAAAACAGAAAAACCCTAAACTTCAAATAAACCCACAGAAAAAAGAGCGCTGTTTTTGACTTTGGACCCTGAAACATCTGCAGCCTCTCAAGGCCGCCCCTCCCACCCACTATTTCTTCCCCTCGCTCCCAGTTCTCCCCTTTCTTCTTCCTTCCTTCTCCCCTCCTCCTCCCCCTCCGTGAGGGCTGAGGATATCCTTCAACCCATCCACCTCACGAGGAATCCGCACTCGCTTTTGCTCCGCAATTTATTGCTCAGGGTTCTTGCTGGGTGGTGGCGGCGGGTGGTGCGAGCACTAGTTCACAAGAGCAAGCTGTTCTTGTGTGCGTGGTTCTATGCCTGCTTGCTTGGCGAGGAGAGGAGGCGGCGGCGGAGCAGTGGGAGTTGAGGGGTGCAGGTACCGGCATTGCTGAGGCGGCGCGGGGAGATCCGGCGATGTCGGAGGCCGACCGGATACGCCACCGCACGGCGGCGCTGGCGCTCCAAGAAGACGAGGTGCGCGACAAGCCGGACGCCAAGGCGAACGTCTTCGCGGATCTTGGCTCGCCGGTGTCGCCGCTGCGGGCGCGGGCGAGCGTGGCGACGTCGTCGTCGTCGTCCTCCGGGTCGGCCAAGTCGCCGGCGCCGTCAAATGCTGGGATGGCCGGCGGGAGGAGCCACTCCGGCGAGCTTGTGGGCGACTGCAACCCGCCGCGGCTGATGGCGCACCGGCGGTCCGGATCTGGACAGCTGATATTCGCTGGCAGCAGCAGCAGCCGGGGGAGCGGCGGCGGGGACCGCGGAAGCACGGCGAGCTCGCCGATGCTGAATGCGCTCCCCACCGGGAATATCTGCCCGTCCGGGCGTGTCCCGACAACGCCTCCTCCCCCGCGCTCCCGCCCCGACGTGCTCGGATCCGGCACCGGGCACTACGGCCACGGCAGCATCATGCGCGGCGCCGGCATGGCCCCCGCCAGGAGCAGCATTGACTCCTCGTCGTTCCTCGGGCACTCCTCGAGGTCGCCGGCGAGCTTTCCGGCTGGCAGCGGGAGCCTCCAGGAGGTGACCCGCTTGGGGAACGAGTGGTACAAACAGGGAAAGTACGGGGAGGCGCTGCGCCACTACGAGCGCGCTGTGGCGCTGTGTCCGGAGAGCGCCGCATGCCGCGGCAACCGAGCCGCCGCGCTCATAGGGCTCGGCCGCCTTGCCGACGCGCTTCGTGAATGCGAGGAGGCTGTCCGACTCGACCCGGTCAGCGGCCGCGCCCACAGCCGCGTCGCAGGCGTTTGCCTCCGGTGAGCTTTACTGCAGCCTTCCTACCTCCATTGCGCTGCAACTTGTACTAAATTCTAGAACTGATGTGCATCGAGGTCCCTAGCTCTTGCTTCGATTCATGGTTGCATCTGCATGTTGATGTTGCTTTCTTGGATGGCTTTCTCTGTGAGCGAGACCGAGGAGAAAGCAACATCAGTGTTGTGCCTTTTCACCTTTTCCTTTCTATTGGGACAGTGAGATTTAGTTATGCGATTGCTCCATCTTCACGCTCAATATTCATTTTATTCGCATCCTCAGGATGCAAGATATTAATCTTTTTTGCAATTCATAATGATTTTGTCCTGATTTATCTGTATGTAAGTAAAGCTATAATATTGGCTTGCTTTGGTTGTGGGTAAAATTGGCGTTAAAGCTTCCCATCACATAACGCTGATACGAGGGGTGTCTGCTTAGCTGTACTTTGTAGGGTTGCTTGATGACAATTTCGTTAGGTTCATTGGATTTAGACCACACAATGCTGGTGCATCCTGAATTTTTGTTCCTAACATTGTTTACACTGTATATTGTCCTGACTCTCCTCTGGAATTAGGTGTCGAAGACTGATGACATGCTGCAATTATTTGCATTTCTGCTGATTTTTTCTGCTCATATGCTGTGGGTTGTGTTGTTTCAGACTGGGGATGATTGACAAGGCGCGGAGGCATTTCACCCAGGCGGGTCATCTTCAGCAGTCAGACCCCGCTGAGTGGCAGAAGCTGCAGGAGGTCGAGGCGCATCTGGGAAGATGCACAGATGCAAGGAAAATTGGGGATTGGAAGAGCACGCTGAGGGAGGCTGATGCTGCCATTGCTGCTGGCGCTGACTCCTCTCAGTTGGTAATGACTTCCTCATGGTTTATGTTTTGATGAAGTGCTGGAAGTATTGTTATATTGTTTTGGTAGTGGAGATTATACTGACATCATGCTTTCCATGCAGCTTCTTGCCTTGAGGTCAGAAGCACTTCTCCGCCTTCACAAGCTGGAGGAGGCTGAGTCGACTCTTGCAAGCTTGCTGAAATTGGACGGTGCATTGCCCTTATCATTGACAGCAGCAAAACTCTCAGGGATGCTTGCTGAGTCATACGTACATATTGTTCGAGCGCAGGTTGACATGGCGTTGGGGAGGTGTGATTGTCTAAACTTGATATAATACCCAATTTTCCATGATGCTGGGTCAAAATCAGGTTAGCACTAAAAGTTATTATTGGTCTATGCAGGTTTGATACTGCTGTTGCTGCAGCTGAGAAGGCTAGGGATCTTGATCCTGGGAATGCAGAGATTGGGATGGTTTTGAATAATGTGAGACTAGTTGCAAAAGCCAGAGAGCAAGGGAATGATCTCTTTAAAGCTGCCAAGTTTTCAGATGCATCCATGGCCTATGGTGAAGGGCTCAAGTATGATCCCTCAAATTCAGTGCTCCATTGCAATCGAGCTGCTTGCTGGTCAAAGCTAGAAAAGTGGGAAAAGACTGTTGAAGACTGCAATGAGGCACTGAGAATACAACCAAACTATACAAAGGCTCTCTTAAGGCGAGCTGCATCCTATGCTAAGGTAAGCAATGAGTGCGTGCATGGATTTTTTTTTTTTTTTTTTTTTTTTTTTTTTTTTGCTCTTTGTATGTAATGTTCCCTTGACATTGTATAATTTTATTATTCAGCTTGAGCGTTGGGTGGACTGCGTGCGGGACTATGAGGTGCTTCGGAAGGAGCTTCCCAGTGACAAGGAGGTTGCTGAGGCATTGTTCCATGCACAAATTGCTTTGAAGGCGACTCGTGGTGAAGATGTATCAAATATGAAGTTTGGAGGAGAGGTAGAGATAGTTTCCGATGTAGAGCAACTCCGTGCTGCCATAAGTTCACCTGGTGAGTTATCCTCTGCTACCTTCCTCTCTCTGCTGCTTCACAATTCTTAATGAGATTTACTCAGTTTTTAGTATGTCAGAATTGCTTGCACTGCCTTGTTTACAATGTCTTTTATTGTCATACACAATTTGGTCTCTTGTGATTTAATGCTTGTGTTTCTTTAGGGGTATCTGTTGTCTACTTCATGTCGGCAATGAATCAGCAATGCACACAAATTACACCATCAGTCAACACTCTATGCACTGAATGCCCCTCAGTGAATTTTCTCAAGGTAAGTTACTGAATTCGTCAATATGTCTGTCTCCAGGAACCCTGGTAGCCAATTACAGGTAGGGAGGATTTCTAAATGATGACTAACAAGTACTATCTTTTGTGCAACCCAACAGGTTAACGTCGACAGCAACCCAATGGTGGCAAAGGCAGAGAATGTGCGGATAGTCCCGACGTTCAAGATATACAAAGGAGGGGTGAAAGTGAAGGAGATGATCTGCCCGAGCTTGCATGTTCTGCGCTACTCCGTGCGGCACTATTCTGTATCCAGTTCTTGAGAAGCTTTAGGTACCCGTACCCCAATTTCCTATTTCCGCTAATGCATAGAGCTCCCCGTCAAACTTGCAACATTACCAGCCTCCAGATCATTTTCACCACTTGCGTAACTACTCTCCATTGAGCATGAGCATAACGATCTAAGACTGTCAGGTGGAAGAGCCCTCCTATTCCCCATATCCTTTCGTTTTCGCTGCCTCTTCACCGTCCATATACCAACCCATTCAATTCAATAGCTTTTTTTTTCATGTTTGGGGGCTCTCTTCACCTCATTTTGTATTTTGATACTCCATTTTGATTCAGCCCATCAATAGTCCATAGGCCAGCACCCTGCTTCTCAAGAAAAAGGGAGAAATGTTTGTAATGTTGTCTAGGTTTAGCATACCATCTATCCTTTTAGGGAGGGAGAGGAGGGGGGCAGGCGGCTGGGGGTTGCAGTTTTCGTTACATGTAAATATCTTATAGGAAAAACATGAGAGAAATCCATTGGAAGATTGGTTCCCTGGAGAAAAAGAGAAAAAAGAGAAATGGTGGCATCAGATTGAGATGAGATTTTGGTGGTTGGGGTCAGGTACAGGGCTAGTAGCTGTTTTGAGTTTCCAGTAGAGTCTATCTATCTATCTTTAGAGGAAGAGAGAAGAGAGAGACAGCAGACAGAGAGAGGTGTTAAGTTAAACTGATGATGATGCAGAGATGGTTGGTGTCCATTGAAGATGATGACATGTCGTTTTGCTGCTTCTGTTGGCTTTATAATGGCGCTGGAATACCATATATGCTACCATTTCCATGAATAAAACATTGCAACATTCGTTCGTTTTTCTGGGTTCTTTCTCCGATCTGTCAGTTAATCATCTCTCTGCTATTTCTTGTTTGCTGTTGTGTTGTGATGATGTCCTTCCCCATATTGATAATTGTATCTGCTGGTAGTCGCCGCTGGGATTCTAGTTGTAGCATGCTACAGGAGCTATTTGGTGAGAGACCATTCCCATAAGTGGGCTTCGGTGATATGCCATCCTGCAACGGGGCTTCGCCAACATGCCATTATGAAGTGCGACACAACCGTCAGAATGCTATCGGGACAATTTTAGAGCCTTTTATTCCCTTTCTACCCCTGCCTTATCTCTTTCTTTCACCGGCTACGGGACGGAGACAACACGCCAGAACGGATCCAGCGTCTTCTCCGCCGCGACGCCATAGGTCGTCTTCTTCGCGTCACTTCCCCCGCCCGCCCGTCTGCTCCCCCGCCCTCCCGCCCGCCCGCTTGCTCTCCCGCCCTCTCCCGTCCCTATCTGCCCCTGCGGCCCTGCCCGCAGCGTCACAGCGAGGCCCCCGGCGGCGAGACCCCACGCCCACCCACCTGCTTCTCCGTGCGGGAGGCACTGGACGGCGAGCTGAGGCGCCTGCAGGCTGAGCAATGGCGCAAGACGGCGGAGGCAGCGGCCGCGGTGCACGCGCAGACCACACCATGCTGGACCTCCGCCGCGTGCACGCGCAGACCGTCTTCAACAAGCAGGGACTTGCGTTCTCCATTACAGATTATGCACGAGCACGAGCACTGGATGTTCGGGGCGTGGCAGAGCACGCAGCACGCGAGCACGAGCACGGGATGTCCGGGGCAAGCACACAGCACGCGAACGCGCCCACGACGGCATGTCCGGGCGTGGCAGAGCTCACCGGCGCCGGGCACACGCCTGTTGGGAACGTCGGGGCAGAGGTGCGCAAGCACGCAGCACGGAGCGTGCCCACGACGGGATGTCCGGGGTGTGGCAGAGCTCACCGGCGTTGTCCTTGATGTGCACGTGTGGGGAGCCTGCCCGCTCGCTCGGCGTTGGAGAAGCACCGTGCCCCGCTCGATCCATCCTCTCTTCCTCCGTTCCGTCCCCTGTGACCGGCTCGTGAATGAATGAAAGAAAGAAGAAGAGAGGCAGGGGCAGAAGGGGAACAAAAGGCTCAAAAATCGTTCGGATGGCATTCTAGCGATTGTGTCGCACTTCATAATGGCATACTGACGAAGCCCTATTGTAGAATGGCATATCGCCGAAGCCCACTTCTGGAAATGGTCTCTCACCAAATAGCTCGCTGCTACAGTGTCTGTGTCTGCAGGGTTTGGTATGTGTTGGCGTCCTGTGTTTATGATAAGCCACCTGATGATGATTGTGTGAGCTGGGATCTTGAAGGGAAAATGTGGTGGCTTGTTGCTATCAGGCCACGGGCAGGCGAGGGGAGGAGGAAGAAGACGGATGGGCAGCGGCACGGACGACTGGGTCGCTGGCTCAGCTGGTCCCGTCCGTTGTGTGGTGTGGTGTGATCAGGCTGTGCTGTGTGTGTGCTTGCGTGGCAACGCGACTGGCAGCTGTCAGGGAGGTGAAACAGATCGCGTGGCGCGCCTCCCGACGTGCTTAGGAGTGAGAGAAAGTTAAAACTTTTACTTACCCTACACCTGCAACCTCTCTCTAGGCCTCTAGGGGCTATTGCTACAGGAGTACTCCCTCCGTACTCGAATTAATTGTCGTTTAGGACATGATTGCGGTAACCAAGGAGTGATTAAGTTGGGGTTAGTTTTCCTGCTTTGCCCCTATTAAATAGTACCTCTGTTGCTTCCAAAACAACAGCCTGGCGTAGTCCGAGTGGTGTGTCCTCTACGGCCTCAGGCTGGCAGTCGCCGGTTCGATTCTTGCAGGCATGCCTTTTTTGATTGCCAATCCTTTTTGCATGGAGTGACTACCACGACCGAGCTGTAGATTTTTATTATTTAGATTATGCTTCTTTTTTTCTCTATATTTAGATTATGCCGTGACTAATTACTATTACAATGCTTTTTTCTCCTATATTTAGATCATGCGATCTGCTAGCCAGCGCGCGGCGAGCAACGAGAGCATGCAGACAACCGAGCCATGGCCAAGCATGCAGGCCACCGAGCCATGGCGACCAAGCCAAGCGAGCAAGCGGCTAGTGGCGAGCATGCAGTGGGAAGACGAAGGAGGCGAAGGGAATCGAGGGAGCGCGCATGCTCTCGATGAATGCGGGCGGGCGAGTAACGAGGAGGCCCGCCTTGAATGCGATGGCGGATTAGACGGGCTGCAAAGCTTGACAAAGGGCATTCGCGTCAAATTGACAAGCCACGCCACCAGAACGACAACTAATACGAAAACAGCCTCCCAGCCTAGAACGACAGTTAATTCGAGTACGGAGGGAGTACGGCGTACAGCTTGGGAAAGGCACGACCATACAACCGTTGGCACTCTTCTGGCTAAGAAGAAGCTAGTTTAAATTTATAATAAGTACTTAATCGATTTTTAATCAAGGAGCTTTGTCGAAGTATATTTCTGGTGTATCTATTTGTTAAGTTTAGTGCTTCAGTTGAATTTCAAATGTTGAACACAAAAAAATTGGTCCTACTGATGACCTCCATAGTTTTGTTTTAGTTGGACCAAATTAGAAAAGTATTATTTGTGGGATAGAGGTAAGTACATTAGAGCGAAGAGGTACTAGGACAAATCAAAAGCCAATTTTGGTTTATTATTTGTTTTCCTTTTTTTTTTGTGTGTTGGATGGAAAACCTTTTTTTTTTTTTTTGTGTGTTGATGAGGGGGGTGGGCGATTGAACGTCCACGAACGATGAGATCTGGGGTACGTACAGGCTGGCTGAGCTGAGCTGGCCCCGTTTCAATGTGGGCATGGGTGGGTGCAGTGCACATCCTCATTCATTGCTGTCATTCAATCGGATCCAAAGCCAAGGGAGCGTCCCTTTCCCTTTGCTTGCTTGTTCCACTCACTCCTCGATCGGTCCTCGCTGACCCGTAGACCATACCACAAGCGGCAAGCTGCCTGCACAGATCCGCCTGCACAGATCCGGTCTGGCATATATATTTTTTTTCGCTTCAGTAGCCAGCCAACGAATACCAATTCTCCTTTCAATCAAGGAAAACACGAGGACTTTTTCAGCGTCCCGTTAGGACTTGGACCTGCACGGCTGCACCGCACACAGTACGTGTACGTTGCTCCAGGTGCCACTCTCGATCACTTCCATGCCGACCCGACGACCCAAAGAAATGTCAAAGCTAGCTCTTCGCCATACATCGCTGTGGGTGTGGTCCGGCCGTGTACCACCACCGTCGGAGAGCGGTCGGCGGTTGCCATTGCTGCGGAGTGGCAAACACACTACAGTACGGGTACATGCATGTTGGGAGTGGTACGACGCTACGCATGTTGCTGCTTGCGTTGTCCGCCACTCCGGTCCTCCCTTTGCATTGCCGGCCTGTGCAAGGTTCTTCAAATGTTGGAAGAGTTAACCAACCTCCATTGGTGTATTAAGCATGTTTGCTTGAAGCCTTGAACTAGTAGTCTCGGATTGTTTCGGTTTATAGCTAAAATCGGTCTAAAAACGTATGAACAACCTTGTAGATGCTGATGCGTGCATGGCCAGAAACTCAGCAGGTGTCCATTCTTGGAAATTAGAATATCGTACTTTTCAGGAAACGTGCTAGTCTTTGTTTTCTACAAAAGAAGGGAATATGTGCATATTCTCTTTTGGTTTTCCGATCTTGAGATAGGATCATGGTTGCAGGTGCTCATAATGGTAGAGAGAAGCTGTCTTCAAACTTTCGTGTCCTCAAAAGGAGGGAATATGTGAAAATTCTCTTTCGGTTTTTCGATCTTGGGATAGGATCATGGTCAAGAGTGGAAGGAAGCAGGTGCTCGTAATGATAGGGAGAGACTGTCTTCAGACTGTTGGGAATTTCTGTGTCCTCTCTATTCGTTCCCAAATTGAAGAATTTTTTTGCGAAATTGTGAATCGGGTAAAATGCATCTTCCTGGAGTTGTATGCTTCCCGTTGAAGCAAACCTGGTATGCATGGTTAACAAGTATACTCAACCTATTCCAATCCAGCCACGGATAGTAAAGATTATAGGGGTCAGTTCAGATCACAAGCTCCAAAAATTTGAAGCTGAAGTTGTGCTAGAGCCCTGCACAAGGGTTTTTTCCCCTTTTATAGGCTGAGGGAATATCCGAATATGCTCATGTTTCTTGATCTAGCGAATAGGATCATGGGCACAAGGAATCAAGGGCTCAAATTGGTGGACAGAGACTATGTTGGGGTCACTTTCGATGACCAAAACTTCTGGCAATTTCAGTGTACTACTATATGTACATTTTCATAACATAGAAGATTCTTGGAAATTGTGAATCAGGAAAATGCATGCATGTTCCGTTTGGGCCACCATGGAACCAAAGTGCAGCAAAAATCACATGGAGTGAAGAATGGAGAGTTTAAAGAGCAAAACACTTACGTGGCGGAGAATGGCTAGTTTCCGAGTAAACGTAACCAATCGTGCTTTCCGAACAAATTAGCAAAGAAAGCGTCAAAGCTCTAGTCTGGATTGTCCTAAGTCAGGAGGCAAGCTTAGGACACCATCGTTGGTCGTCAGATCAAGGGATAAATATAGCAACATACATGGTTGAAAGAGGACATAAATAAAGGAGAGTTGTACATAGATATAAAATGACAATTGGATTGTTGAATATCTCAATTGGCCGTATACCCATTATTTTATAGTGAGTAGAGATAGTCTTATCCCACCTAAAAACCAATGTGGTATAATTATGATGTTATTTTATATAATTTCTTTATATTGGGTCAAAGTTAATCATGGGCCTCTTAAATTGGCCTGGGTTTAATTTGAGTGCCATTTTTTTTTTTTGCCTCCATCCGATCCAAGCGGAAATTATTAAACCGTGTGGACCACGCGCGCACCAGCGAGTTTAATTTATTTGATGCTCCTTAGTATTACGGATCGCGGTTGGACAAACAGTACATTTCAAGCTTCGCACCAGCTAGGCTCTCGCTCAACCCAAAGTTTCAAATTGACTGAATAGGTTTTTAGGCTAAATGTATAGTCAAGCTCTTGTAACTCTTTGTTTAAATATAAATACAAAATGAAGTGTTGTGGGGATCTCCTCACAGTTTTTGCCTTAGAAAAAAAGGTCGTAAAGGTTTAAATTTGAGTCTTGGCCAGCATAAGTAATTCAAAGTTTTTTTTTTTGTAATATTGTACATTTGAGGCCTGCGAATTATCCAGAACGAGGAGGAGGGGATCCCGCGTAGTCCACGGGTGTAATGTAACTTCGTGGAATGGTACAGACAATAGTACGATTTTGATCGGATCTAGAAACGTGTAGTCCATATAGTGGTTTCACTCTTGGTTCTATGGTTCATGCTCCATTACTCATGCATGTCAGCATGGGCACGGGGGTGATTCGAGCTAGGATTACGAGAGTACGAGAGGGAAACATACAAGCTAAATTACCGG
The DNA here is from genome assembly GCA_018135685.1 of Themeda triandra. Lineage (NCBI taxonomy): Eukaryota > Viridiplantae > Streptophyta > Magnoliopsida > Poales > Poaceae > Themeda > Themeda triandra. The sequence continues at coordinate 1,164,704 of JAENPR010000102.1, read as the reverse complement.
GATGGTTGCGTTTGTTTCGCTGAAAAGCTAGGCTAAATAATATTGTTCACTGATTTGTTGTGAGAAAACATTATATCACGGTCAACAGAGACGGAACCAGGGGGGCTAGCAGGGCCGTGGCCCCTCCTATGCGGCCGAAATATTTGTGACACCTACTACTCTACAGCTTACTTGGCATGCAGACTCACTCCATTGCATGCGCATCTGTTAGGGAGAGGGCCAAAATTAGCAGTTCTGCATGCTTTCAGCAGAAGACAGCGCGTTCTCCATCCTATCCAGCAGCGCGTTCTCCATGACTCCATCCTATCGGCCAACGCGGCCTCGCGAGCATGCCACGCCACAAATCGCCAGCTTGTGCCCCCGCTGGTGCAAAACTGGTAGTTTAAGGGCACGTACAACGCGGCGTCGAGTGCCGTCTCTGTGATGCAAATTTTGTAAAAAAGCCCCTGCGGACACGAAGAGACGGCACGCCCGTCGTCTCACGAGACAACAGCAGCGGCTCGTGCTCCGAGGAGGACGAGATGGTGAAAGCGGCGTTGTACGAGCCGTCGTCTGTGGACCATGCGTGCGCAAGATCTAGTGCGGCCTCCTCTGAACTCGCCGCCGCTCTCGGCGATCCAGCAAGGCTGCAAGGCAGCGCGTTGCTAGCTAGCCACACGAGCCGCGCCGCCCTCCGCCATGGTCTTCTTCGTTCCGCTCTCCAGGTCTCAATCTGAGTACAGCTTCCTCCATAACATAACCAGCGAATTCTATAGGCATCGATCTTGTTGTTCTTTGTTTTCGAGACCACGCCGTTGCGCGCATTTCATTAAGCAGGGGAAAGGAAAACAAAGCAAGTTTAAAGTTTACACGGGCACAACAAAGCCCCAACCAGACAAGCACAATGGTAACACCCTGATTAGCAAGGGCTCGTCCCAAAAGAACCGACCACCTCCGCCCAACAAGCATAAGATTACATGATCACGAATGACGCTACTGGAGGGACGAAAACCTAAAGCCTGGCAAGCAGCCTAGCAAGCTGCGAGCAGCCTGCTGAGACCCAGGTCCCCGCCTCCTCGAAAATCCGATCCACCAAGAGGACCGTAGAGGTCGCAACTCCGTTGAAGGTCCTCGCGTTCCTTTCCTTCCAAAGCATCCAACTGATGAGGAAGAAGAGTGTGTCAAACCCTTTTCGAAGCTCCTTGGGCACAGCTTTCCGAGCCCGCAACCACCATAGCAGCACAGTCGATCTTGTTGTTCTATCCCCTTCCAATATTGGGTGGTTATTCTGACGAGATATAAATTGTTATTCCCATCCAGTGTCTCATTGCCATTTTCCTATAAAAAAATAAAAGAAAAAATACATCTAGAATACAATTATTATTACACGTAACCTATACACGCAGCAAGCGTGTGAGCAATCATCTCTATATAGAACAAGCGTGTGTTGCTAATTTCATATATTATTTTGAAGGATTATTCTATATCAATTAGCAACACAATGGTATATAAGTATGATATTCATAATTGATCATGGCTACATCCATTCACATTAAATGATTCTGAATAACAAATAGACAGCAGTTGTCTATGGGTTGTACGAGTTGTCTGTTCAGCCGTCTATATTGTAAATTTCAAGAACATACAGACAGCAACTGTCTCACTGTTGTACATGCCCTAATTTGCTCGGATCACTGCTAGAGTGCAAATCTGCTACGATCCTTTGATCAACGGCAGGAGCAGCTAAGCCTGAGCAAGCGCAGGTGCAAGAGCGGCGCTACCTACATAGTTTATATATTCCCAAACCAAATACTTATTTGTCTAATTAATAGTATCTCCTGTCCTCTTTTCTGAATGAAAAGAAAGTTTTGCATGTTATTTCTTCTATATAAGAGTCAATTTTTATGTTGTCACAACAAAAATTATGATTATTTGATCTTGTCTTACCGATATGTCTACCCCCCCCCCCCCTCCTCCTACCAATTGGCTGGTTCCGTCACTGACGGTCAATAAGGTAGGTTGATAAGTTGGAACATGACCATTAACTAATGTCGCTCATGCCTCGTCTCGTCACTCGCCAGGCGCCTTCATCCTTAAGCCATTGCTCTTCAGTTTTATAGTTAATTTGGTGAGCTTTCATTCCTAATTCATGAGCTTCACTTCTTGACTATCTAGTAGAGTGATTTGGAAAGTACTCCCTTCGTCCCCAATTAACTGTCGTTGGGGCTACAGGACCGTGTCCCTAATTAAGTGTCGTCGGCTACGAAGCCTAGCTTGCACAGCTATCGCATACCAGCGTCTGTCTTATCCTTTCCTCTCCCATCGTGGCCTCACCACTACACGCACCCGAAAAAAATTGGGGACGGAGGGAGTAGAGCTATAGTTCCTAATTCATGCGCGTCACAATTGATTTCTCTTTTTTTTTTAAAAAAAAAACTCCCACACTTAACGTAAACGGAAAATTGATTGTGTCATCACTTAGTCGCTATAGCATTTACTCTAGTGTAGTTACTCGTACATTTTACCTGCAGTATACAGCAGTACTATTTGGTAAGAATCCGCTTGGAAGTGAATGCCATACCGAATGGCTGCTCTATGTATGTGACGATGATGGCTGCTCGATCCACTTCATCTTATATGCACGTGCATGAATGGACGTTGGGCGGTCGTCACCGACTTTATTTGCTGCCTTTTTGCATCACTGCTCACTGGCAGAGATCGCGAAAAGCTGCAGCAAGGACCTGACTAGGCTTGTCTCCAAGCCCAAGCCGCCAAATTGCAACCAACTGCATGCGGATGGCACGCACGCTCCGGTTCTTCCAGCTCTCGGTGCTGACCACTGTGGGCCGCCGCCGCGTGTGACCCGGTGTTCAGTGAGATCCTCAGCTCCGTCCTTGTCCTTTGACGACCGTCTGTTCTCGTTGGATCGATGCTGACCAGATCGGAGCCGCCCGCCACGTGCAGACATCATCATCAAGCGTGTCATGTCGATGCAGGTGAGTGCGAGGCCAACGGCACTGGTAAGTGTACAGTACTAACAAACGGTGGCCATGCGCCCATGTCGGCCTATGACGATGAACAGGACAGGCCCCTACTCTACGTACAAGCTACGTAGAGTAGCTGAAATACAGGCTATGTTTTTGTTTCGCTGAAAAGTTAGAGTAAGTGGGTGTTTGGTTCCCACCCTTCCTACCCACAATGTGGCTCGCCACATAATATCGAATGTTGTTTTGTTCTGTGTAAGGTGAGGCTTGCCACACGAATCTGCGTTCATTTGCTTCAGCTTTTTCGCTAATGGTGCGGCGAGCGTTTCCTCCGCCACAAGACTTGTGGCGTGCCACAACACATGGCGCTTCCAACGTTGCCCATCCAAACAACCTCTAAATAATAATGTTCGTTGATTTATTGTGAGAAAAATATTTATTATGAGAAAAATATTATACCATGATTGATAAGGTTTGTTCATAAGTTCAAGGGAACATGGCCATTAACTAATGTCAGGCTCGTGCCTCGTCTCGTCACTCTCAGGCGCCTTCATCCTTACGATGTTGCTCTTTAGTTTTAGTTAATTTGGTAGAGCTCTAGCTAGTTTCTAATTCATGAGCAGCTTCTTGATTATCTAGTAGAGTGAGTGGGGAGTAGAGTGAGGAGCATGATAAAAGACCGTAGAGAAGTGATCCTGAATTGAAGATTGATGATGATTAAATGAGAAGCAAGGACAATTGTTTTTTTTTTTAAAAAAAAACTCCTACTCCATAACGTAAACGGAAAATTGATTCTCATCAGTCCTTCGCTATAGGATCTAGTTACTCGTACCCTTCACCTACAGTACTTGGGATCCGCTTGGAAGTGAATGCTATACCAAACTGCACTGGTACCCCATATAGCTTTCCGATCGATTTCCACCCTCATCGTCTAGCTCTATCTCTTGCTCTCATCTTCATGCACGTGCATGAATGGTTGGGGACGTCACTGACTCTGTTGCGTTTTTTGCGTCACTGCTCACTGGCAGGGATAGCCGCGGGCTCCACTCAGCAGTGAAAAGCTCCAGCAAAGGACCTGACTAGGCTTGTCTCCAAGCCCCAAGCCGCCAAATTGTAATTGCATGCACTCTCGGTGTGCTGACCACTGTGGGCCGCCGCCGCGTGATCCGGTGTTGAGATCCTCCGTGTCCGTGGCTCGATCTGTCCTTGCATGCGCGCGGCATCTGAACTCAACGTCGACGACCGTCCGTTCTCGTTGGATCGATGCTGACCGGATCGGAGCCGCCCGCCACGTGCAGACATCGTCATCAAGCGTATCATGTCGATGCAGTGCGAGGGGGGACGGAGGACCAAGGTTTTTTCTACTGTTCGGTAACCACGGTAACCGGTCGGCAACCGATCTAACCGGACCGGACCGGACCGGTTCCGGTTCCGGTCCGGTTTGGTTTTCCCTAAATTCAAATTTAAAATTTTAAAAAAATACTGAAAAATTTCTAAAAATAGTTCATAATTTATAGAAGCCAATGGTGTAAAATTTTTTCATTCGTTTAGTATTTATTTAGACGTTTAGAAGTTTTAAAAAAAAGAAAAAATACACAGCCGGCCCATTAAGGCCCATTAAATCATGAAGGTCGAAAAACATACTAAACACACTCAAATTTGAAAATTTTTTGACATCATTGGATTCTATAAATCATGAAGTATTTTTAGAAATTTTTTTAACATTTTTTTTTAGAAAAATTTAAATTTGAATTTTGAAAAAGCCAAGCGGTTACCACCTACCGATCGGTAAACTGCTCAAACCGAGCGGTAAACCGCTCAAACCGCTCGGTTTACCGACTCAAACCGAATGAACTGAGTTCCCTGCGTAATTTGAATTCAAAATTTGGATTCGTCCGGTTTTAATCGGTAACCGATTTATACCGGTCGGTTTACCGTTACCCGTGGCCGGCGGTTTTGTGCCACCGGTAGGTAAAAAAAAAAAACCTTGCGGAGGACGGCACTAGAAAATGTACAGTAATAACGGTGGCCTTGCCGGCCTCCCCCTAGCAGGCTAGCTAGGCGCAGGAGAAAGGTAGCCTACGACGATGAACAGGCCAGGCCCCTACTCTACTCCGTACTACTGCCCATCGAGATCGAGACCAAGAAGTCCCCGCAACCTTATTCTCAACGTCGTCGGCGATTTATCAATCAAAGGTTTGAAGACTCTTGAAGCTTGCTGAGGGTTAGACGTGTATGCCCAATCCCCCGTCTGGCGTCTGGCCTCCGTGAACTTCTCTCCATTAGTCCATTGCAATTCTCTCTCTCTATCTCTCTTGTTAAAAAAATCCTCTCCATTGCATTTGCATAGCATACAGACATACAGTACGAACTTAGTACTGTACTACAGTAGGCAAGCGCCGTCGGTGCTGTGCTGACTGCTGCTCGCAGTCCGCTGATGGCAGTGTGCATGGGATGTGGCCGCAACGCGTGTCGCGCGGACCCGCCTAGTCTGGCCTGCCGGTCCGGTCCACCTGCCATCTATCCTTTGGCAAGTCAAGGGAAGAAAACGGAGGGGCGGTAGCGGCGGCCTAGCGGGAGCCCGGGACGCCGACGACGACGAAACTGTGCTCATGCTTGGAGAGAGCCCATTTCACTTCGGCCATGTGTGCACGCGCAATTTGTGCCATGTGTGTTGCCAACAGAGAGCAGCCCACTTTATAGACAGGTAGTACTGTATAATAGCAAATGGATGAGGCTAGCTAGCCACGCTGCATCATCATACAGTAATGTATCTTTTGCATTGCATGCATGCAGTAGTTTAAAAAGCCTGTACTGTACAGTATTATCAAGGTTCAAGGACCACACTCAGCTCAGCCAGGAGTAGTAGTGACGACCACAAAAGCACACAGTGGTACGTAATCAGCAGAACAGGCGCCATCATGCATTACATTTACGTGGTATACACACATGTGCAAACCGACAGGCGGGCAAAGTAAAACCGGGGAAGAAAAAACTAGGTGCACACTGTTTGCAAGCACGGTCCCTGCATAGGCGGCGAGTTACATTTCTCCGTACACATGTTCGATGACGACACTGCGATGGAGACGCGCAGGCGCCGGTGTACGGTGACCTTATTGGCAGCAGGAGCCTGGCCGAGGGGGGCACAGGACGCCGCCTCCGTCGCAATATGGGGCCAGGACACGACGCCACAACGCAACTGCCGAACTTGTAGTCCAATACGTATTTCCATTTACTGTTGCGATTAATTAGGACAACGTTACAGCAAAATTCAAGTTCTCAACCATTAGCATGCGTTGCTTCTAGTGTTTAACTGGGCAGAGGACACCCTGAGCACACTTGATCACTGCCACATGCCCACATCGTAGCAGGAAACTGAGATTGTTTTTTTTAGCTTTCAGATGGTCCACATAGCAACTTTTTTTTGCTGGAATACGCACGAGTGTGTGTATCTTTGTATTAGAAGAAGAAGATAAGCATGTTAAGCATTACATGCATGTTCTTTTTTCAAGTAATATACCCCAATTAAAAAGATGATATCAGTTATGTTGATCCATACATTATGCTCAGGCAACAATATCACAGTAAAGAAAAGAGAGAGATGCGCGATGCTTTCCGGTTCATTGCAAAACAGCTTAAATGGTGCCCGTGTGAGCATGCTGCACAAATTTATCAGCTATCCTATGTTCACTGATCATCAACAATCCCAAATCAAACTAGACCATTCTCCTCTAATCATGGTTTCCAACCAATTCCAGAGATCTAGTAGGCAGCAGTTCTTATAAGTTGAGCATCTCCAACAACTTGGTAAAATTCACTTGCCCAATCTTAACTTTTAGCAAGTTGCTAATTTATTTGGCAAGTAAAAAAATACTTCTCTCCAACAACTCCTTAAAACTCACTTGCCAAAATGAAAAAAGCCCGCTAACGAACGAAGAGGCCCGCTAAGCGAACGAAGAGGCTCGCTAAGCAAACGAAGAGCCCTGCTAAGCGAACGAAGAGCCCCGCTAACGAATGAAGAAGCCCGTTAACTTCTCTCGTCACCGGCGGTCGCGGCACCTCGCGACGGACGGCCTCGCGATGGACGGGGAACGACGGAGCAAGCGCGGGAGACAAACGCAGCTTGGCAAGCGCGGGATGGCAGGACGGCGGAGCACGCGGGAAACGGCGCGACGGCTGAGCTAGCACGGGAGATGGACGGACGGCGGGACGGCGGAGCAAGTGCGGGAGACGGCAGGCGCTCGGCGCATGGCGGGACGGACGACGCTTGGCAGCACGCGCGGGAGACGACGCGGTCACGCTGGACGAGGCCTCAAAATCGCGATAGCAAGTCCTTTCTGTGTGCGGAGATATATGCGCGCGAGGCCCGTGAATAGCAACTTGGGATAAATAGCAAGTTGGTTTGAGGAGTTATTTGAGAGGGTTTTTTGTGTTTTTGACAAATTAATAATAATAACAACCTCATTTGAGGAGTTGTTGGAGATGCTCTAACACATTATATATATTATTCTTTCATATCCACGACAACATGAGGAGAATCCTCCTAGTTTATATAACATCGGAAAGGTTACAGGCGAGGAACAACCATGAATGGGGCTAACCGAACGGGCCTAGATGAGAAGCCAGATTTGTTTTTTTTCACTACACAAAGAATTAAAAGTAACATGAGGACTCTCAGATAGGCAGATCTCTAAGTCAATTATGTCACTCATCTTACTATTACTAATTGGTGGGAGGATGATTGAGCTGTCTGAACTTCAACCGTCTCACTTTGTAGTGTAAGATAATCACATTTATCAAAGAACCGCCATGTCCGGTTTACCACTAACAACCATGTAACAGAACCGACCAATTAATATAAACACAATGTACTAATGAGTCACCGAAGCAACTTAATTAGCACACTGTGGCTATATCAACCCGGTAGTCCGTGAAATCTCGAGGGATTTCAAACTTTCAACAATACAGCCCAGACCGAAATGAGTTCAACATACAACAGTTCATAGTAATACATAAGTTCACAAATAGTAGATTACATCGGAGTACAAAATAAATATTACAATACCAAGTTCAAATCCAAATTGCGGAAACAAATAAAGTTTTGGTTCACAAACGCACACTTAGTTGAAACATAGTGCCTGGTCCAACATCACATCCCACAACAGTATAGAGGTACGATAGATAGATTGATCGTGCCCACGATCTACTCATCCCCATACGCAGGGTAGAAACAAGTTGGGCAATAGCCATGGAACATCTCACCATCTGCAACAACAAGGGAATAAAACCCTGAGTACAAGAAGGTACTCAGCTTGACTTACCCGTCATAAATGAAAATAAAGTGACACCAAGGAGTATGCAAGGCTTTATAAGTGGGGTAGCTGACTCATTTAAACTTGCGATAAAAGATGAGCTTATTAAATAATTATTTAGTGATAAAGGACTCTCTAGCTTATCATCTTTTAAGTTGGATCCTGACATCACTAGGTTAGCACCGTACTACTCCAACTCCGGGGTATGAGCAAGCAATGTTATCCTATCCTTCGGGTTGAGCATACCAAGATCAACACATAGAACCATAACCATCCTATTTTCACAATGATTTGCGACAGGTGCCGCATTTTGCTCGGTCAAGTGTTCACCGTGTCCGGAACGATGGCGATTATAATCGATTGCAAACCAGCTGGCGGGTATTCCATCACACAAACCACACTCGCCGGCCAGAGCGAGTGACGGTCACCTTGGTCTATTCGGGTGGAAACGCGGAGTTCAACAAATACGATTGCACCAGGGCATGCCCGGCTACCAGGTACCTCCGGCGCGACCGGCCACTGGCTTTAATACCGCGCCTGTGGGCAATACACTCAACTCTGTTGAAATTCCGGCCCAAACATCCTCAAGGCTTCGCGGTCGGATGATCGCATCCTTCCGGCTATCGTGAGGCATTGTTCAACATGATCCGAGGACGTACAAAGCCATATTTCCTTAAGTGACATCGCCGGAGTTTCCGTGGTCTAACACACCACAAACTCCGACTAGTCGTGATTTTACAAGGCCGCATGGTTATGTTCTCTACACCAACCATCTATAATATCAACCATAGGGTAGTAACCACCTACCTCGCGGATGAGGGTCAATCACCCGTCTTCTACCGATCTAGTTAAGCAGTGCTAAGCATAAGCGCAATCCTGAACTTAATAGGGTAACAGTATTTAGGTGGATCAAGGTAGTCATAATGCAGTAACGGTTCCAAGTCAACGCCTATTAACTTAATGCATCATAATAAATAAATGACTCAAGTAAAACATTTTGAAAACTGTAGGAGTAATGCTCCGGGGCTTGCCTTTCTCAAAGGAGCTAGGGTGATGGTTAGGGCACTCAGGTAAGTCAGCGTCCGGTTCCTCGTCCTGTGCTGCCTCCTGCTGCACTGCTCCCTGCTGCTCCTCTCCTTCCGGCTCCTCGGGAACTACTGGCGTCACTCGTTCCGGCAATCCTGTATGATGCATCGTGCGTATGAGTATCGGGAATGCAATACGAATTTAAAGCGTATGATGATGATGATGTATCAATCATGAATCTACAAAGTAGTCAACATCATCCTAACATGTTACACCTTTTACAACCAGAATTAACATAGCAAGGACACTAGTTGACCTAGACTTCGACGATTAACCGATCATGATCGTAACAGGGCATAACAGCAACCTATAGCTAGACTGCTCAGAAAAATCTACAAATATTACAGTAGCTTAGCTAGGTAACATGAAGTCTACCATAAAATTTTCAAGCCAAAACAGTAAACCATTTATCCTATATAAAAAAGACAAGGCAGCAATAAACCAAGACCTAAAAATACTTTGCATTATGAAAAGTGTCAAACAATAGATCTCATGTGATTAACAGCTACTTATAGGCATAAAAACACCCTAGAAAAATTATCAAACCTAAACCTTGCATAAATAATTAATTATGAATTTCCTAAACTCTAAGCAAAGCAAGCATAATAAATAAACAGGGCATTTTCTACACATGACATATATATATAATATTTTTCACAGATAAAGCATCTCCTAACTAGAGCAACAAAACAAGAACCACATTTTTCTGATAATCCTACAATTACTTATGCATTTAACAAAATATAGGCAATTAGAGACATTAAATAAAACTGTACAGAAAAGAATTTCATAAAAATAAACCAATACCCTACATGCATAAAGCTCATCATAAGAAAAATATGGACACTTGAATCACCCAAAATGGACCTATAAATAAGGAGATATGATTTTTGAAAGATTAATCATCTTTTTCTGAAAATCATTTTTAAAACCAGGAATACCCTAAAATGCTACGCGCACCCGGGGTGATCCCCACTGCGGCTGACGCGCGGGCCCGCGCTGCTACGCGTACCCGGCGCAGCGCACACAGGCGCACACACGCCGCCGCCCTGGCGCGACGCGCGTGGGCCGGTCGGGGCCCACCGCGTCGGCGGCCGGCACGGGCACCGCCGTCCGGGGCCGGCGAGAGCTCGCCGACGGCGGCTCCTCTGGTGACGCGAGTGGCACCGGCGTGCTCGTGGCAGCGGCGCGGACACCGGCGTGTTGAAGATGGAGGCTATCGCGTACTAGAGCACCGGACGGAGCGAACGGCGGCGAGGTGGCGGCGCGGCTCGTCGGCGAGACGCCGGAGCGAGGCACCGCGGCGCTTGGCTATGCCTATGGGCTTCGCGAAGCCATGGCGGAGCTAGCGCGCGTGTTTGGGGAGGAGATGACGGCGGGCGCGAGCGAGCGACGACGCCGAAGCGGTTCGCCGGAGCTTGGCTCCGTTGCGGGGAAGAAACGGCCGATTGGCCTCTACCTTGGGTCAAATCGAAGCACGGTCCACGCGGTGAAGGTGAAGGAAGGCGAGGCGGACTCGGTGACACGCTCAGGAGTGAAAATGGCGGAGCGGGGTGGCGGCTAGCCGGCGCGGCTCGCGGCGGCGGCCATGGCGGCTTCTGCGGGAGCTCGCTGGGGGAGAGGAAGAGGGAATTGGAGGGGGCGAAATGCGCTGGGGAGTGAGGCGAAGCTTTTAAGGGCGCGGGCGCGTCCAATTTGGACCGGGAGGAGTCACGGGCGCGGCGGCATGATGGCCATGGCGCGGCGTCCATGGCGGTTGGCGCGGCGCGCGCGGCGCAGCGGCGAAAGCGAAGGTGGGCAGCGAGGGCGGCGACGCCGGGGCGTACTCAAGTGCCTCTCGGCGTGCCCGTTGCGGCGTCGGGACTCGCTTGGCTGCTTCGTTTGGCCGGCGTTAGGCGCGGTGACAGACGCGTTCCAGCGCGGCGGCGGGGTGGGCGCGAGCGGCAAAGCGACGGCGAGGGGAGACGGGGCCGATTTAGGAAACAAAAGGCGATCGGGCGGGGCGAAGCGGGGCGGGCGGCAAGCCCGCGGGCCAGCGGCTGCGGGCTGCCAGGCGTCGCGGCTGCGACGCGGCGAGGGGAGAGGAAAAAGATGATGACAGGTGGGGCCCGGTGGGTCCCACCGTCAAAATCCCCGAAATGTTTGACTCGCTTCTAATTTGAAAAATCTTGCGAATTTGGAAATGGTCCAAAAATGAAAGTTGCTCAAAATTAAAAGATGAATAACTTTCATGAAGGAAGTTTTTGCTAAATCGGCCTGGATTTGAAAATACAATTTTGGGTCACAAAAATACATTTAAAAATCAATTTTTGGAACTGTTTTTGCCATTTTTGAAGCCCTAAAAGTCATTTTCATAAATTGGGGTCAAAACAAAAGTTTCTCCAAATAATTTTCTCTACAAACTTTGTTAAAGCTCCATTTTGAGAAAAACATCACAAGCATGACTTCTAGAAATCATTTGAAAATCCCTATTTGCATTTTTAAAACAAGCACTCTAATAATTGCTACACAAAATGCAATAACGATGCTTATGTGATGATCATGCTCATGAGATGCAATATTTAGCTAAGCCAAAACTGGAGTTGTTACAGCCTACCCCCCTTAAAGAAATCTCGCCCCGAGATTTGAGCGGACTAACCATTGCTTATGAAAACACGGGTAGGCGTCTTTAAGGTAGTCCTCAGTCTCCCAAGTAGCATCCAGATCATCATGATGACTCCAACACACCTTGTACGTTTTGACTGTTTTGTTCCGGGTCACTCTCTCCTTGACATCCAACAACTTTACTGGCTTCTCCTCATAGGTCAAGTCTGGTTGCAGTTTAACATCCGACATCTTGATCTTTTGTTTTGGGAGTCGCACACACTTCTTAAGTTGGGATACATGGAACACAGGAAATACAGCACCCATATCTTCAGGTAATTCTAGCTTGAAGGCCACAGGTCCTTTCTGCTCTATGATTTTGAAAGGTCCTACATACCGGGGTGCTAACTTCCTTTTTACCCCAAAACGTTGCACTCTTTTCATAGGGGACACCTTCAGATACACATGGTCTCCAACTTGAAATGTTACAGTCCGTCTTTTCTTGTCAGCATAACTTTTACGTCGGGGCTTTGCTTGCAATATCTTTGTCGGATAAGCTTGACTTGCTCTTTCTCGCTTCTTTAATAAAGTCAATACCATAGTATCGTCTATCTCCCGTCTCAACCCAACTGGCAGGTGTTCTGCAACTCCTACCATACAAAGCCTCAAAAGGCGACATCTTTATACTCTCTTGATAGCTGTTGTTATAGGAGAACTCTGCTAACGGCAACCACTTTTCTCATGAGCCCTTCCAAGACAAAACACAAGCACGCAATAAATCTTCTAAAATCTGATTCACTCTTTCTGTCTGGCCTGAAGTCTGAGGATGATAAGCAGTACTATGCAATAATTGAGTATTCAAACCCTTCTGCAACTGATCCCAAAAGTGAGCCACAAACTGCGGTCCTCTATCAGACACTATCTCTTTAGGTACACCATGCAATCTGACAATCTGTTGGACGTAGATATCAGCATACTGATGTGGACGATATGTTGTATGAACAGGTATGAAGTGTGCAGACTTGGTTAGACGGTCCACAATGACCCAAATAGAATCATGACCCTTTGGTGTAGTGGGTAATCCGGTGATGAAATCCATATTGATACATTCCCACTTCCATTCTGGAATTGGTAACGGCTGAAGTAAACCACCTGTCTTCAAGTGAACAGCCTTCACCCTACAACAGGTGTCACACTCAGCTACATATTCTGCAACATCCCTTTTCATGTGAGACCACCAATACTGACGTTTTAGATCATGAAACATCTTACTGCCACCAGGATGCATGGATAACTTGGACAAATGGGCTTCGTCCATGATCTGCTTTCTGAGTTCCTTGTCCTGTGGTACAACTAGACGCTTGTCGTACCACAAGACTCCTTGATCATCTTCCTTAAAGAATTGAGATGGCATGGTTTTGATCCTTTTCTTAATCTCTGTGATTGCATTGTCTGACTTTTGACCTTCCTATACCTTACCCTCCAGTTCACAACTGATGCGAATATTGTTCAAGATCACTGAATGCATAAGATTATGGCCTTCTACCAACTCTGACGGAAGAGCATCATCCTGGGATTTCCGACTCAAAGCATCGGCCACTACATTGGCCTTACCAGGGTGGTACTGCAACTGCAAATTGTAATCCTTGATCAATTCCAACCATCTACGTTGCCTCATGTTTAAGTCCTCCTGGGTAAAGATGTATTTCAGGCTCTTATGATCTGTAAACACATTGCAAGTGTTTCCAAGGAGGTAATGTCTCCAGATCTTCAATGCATGCACTACGGCGGCAAGCTCTAGATCATGAGTAGGGTAATTTACTTCATGTTTCTTCAAGCGCCGAGAGGCATAAGCTATGACTCTTCCCTCTTGCATCAGCACACAACCCAAACCTATCTTGGAAGCATCACAATATACATCAAACGGCTTCTCTATATCCGGGTTTGTGCTAGAACAGAGCGATGGTCAACATTTCCCGCGAGTGCGGAAAGCTGTTTCACACTCTTGTCCAAGCGAACTTATGCTCTTTCTGCAACAAATTGGTCATTGGCTTGGCAATCTTTGAAAAGTTGGGAATGAATCTGCGATAATACCCTGCTAAACCAAGGAAACCTCGTACTTCATGAACTGATTTGGGTGTTTTCCAATTCAATACCTTCTCTATATTGCTGGGATCCACAGTTATTCCTTCATCAGAGAGGACATGTCCAAGAAATTGAACCTTCCGAAGCCAGAACTCACATTTGCTAAACTTAGCATACAACTTATGCTTCCTAAGTCTCTCCAGTACAATTCTGAGATGCACAGCATGGTCTTCCTTATTCTCCGAATATATCAGGATATCATCAATAAACACCACTACAAACTTATCAAGCTCAGGCATGAAGACCGAATTCATAAGATACATAAAGTATGCAGGAGCATTGGTTAATCCGAAGGACATAACCAAATACTCATACAACCCATATCTTGTAGAGAAAGCGGTCTTAGGAACATCTTCTCGGTCGATCTTAATCGATGGTAACTGATCTCGAGATCAATCTTAGAGAACACCTTAGCTTTGGACAACCGATCAAACGGGATATCTATACGTGGAAGAGGATACTTGTTCTTGATCATGTGGATCGAATTAAGTAGGCGGTAATCCACGACCATTCGCAAAGATTGATCCTTTTTCTTCACGAACATAGCGGGACTACCCCATTCCGATGCACTATTACGAATGAGACCCTTATCTCGCTAACTCTTGCAAGCTGCTTCTTGAGTTCCTTCAACTCATCGAGGGACATACGGTAAGGTCTCTTAGAAATTGGGGTCATTCCGGGCAACAACTCAATGCGGAACTCAATCTCCCGACCCGGTGGGAGACCCGAAGCTCATCGGGAAAGACATCCGAGAAACTCACATACTACCGGAATCTCATGTAGAGGGGTCACTTTAGTAGCATATACCACAGTTTCTAACGGAATCTTCCGAGGTAAGGGTATCGGAAAGTGCCCTCCCCCATAGGATTCCGTATAGACACCATCCGATTGGTAGTATCCAAAACTACACCCCAATGATGCATCCAACTCATTCCTATGATAACATCCACACCTAGTCCGGGCAGAACAATCAAGTTCATCCGGAATCTCCACTGATCTAACTCCAAGGTTGCATCAAGTACCATCTGTCTCGTGGTGATGTCAGCCCCAGCTGCACTCACCCGAAACTCTAAATTCAACTCCTTTATGGTTTGACTATGCTTTTGTGCAAATGCTTGACTCATAAAGGAATGCGATGATCCAAAGTATCAAACAAAATGCAGCGGGAATGGTTCACGTGGAACATACCAAACATCATGGGTTCTCCGAGAAAGAATCTCCTCCAAAGACGTGTGATGCACACGAGCGGACGTTGCTTCTTTGGATGAGGACATTGCCTGTAGAGGTGTCCAGACCGACCACGGTTGAAGCAAGGACCCATCACTCGCCGGCTTGGCACCGGCGGCATTGGCTGACGACTGGTTTTCCATGAGGCATAGGCATCCCGAAAGGCCTAGAGAACTTCGCGATTCTCGAGCGGAACATTCTTCTTCTGGGGAGGCCTAAACTTGGACCCCGAACCTTGGTTGCGAAATGCAGGACGATATGCAGGTGGAGCCCTCGGCTGGGAGGAACCACCTTCATTAGCCCTCTTACGGTTCTTAGCAGCAGCATGCAGGTTGTTCTGATTCTCCTGAGTGAGACAGTCATTGTAGAAGTCATTGAAAGTCACACGGGTAGAGGTACCCATGGTCTTCATCAGCTTTGTACTGAGACCCTTCTTGAAAGCAGCAATCTTATTGGCTTCAGTACTCACAAACTCAGGTGCATAACGGGATAGGTTCTGGAATGCATGATGATAATCCTTCACAGAACGGTTCCCCATGGTCAAATTATGGAACTCTGTCTTCTTCATTGCCATAAGACTGGGTGGAACATAAGCTGCACGGAATTCACGAACAAGCTGATCCCAAGTGATAGGTGACCCTCGGGAAAGGTGTGGCGATGGTTGTTCCACCACAACCTAGCATCACCCTCAAACATGTGTGCAGATAGGTAGCCTTCGTTCCTCGAGATAACCTCAATAAAGTAAACCTTTCTTCCATAGTGTTGATCCAAGCATCAGCCATGAATGGATCAGGGGCATCCCTGAACACTGGAGGCTTGGTGTCCATGAAATCCTTGAATTCACTGAACTGGTTAGGCTGATGATCCTCATGGCGTTTGTTGTTTGCTTCAAAGTTGGCGCGCAGAAGTTGCTTAATGTTACGCCGACTTCCCGTAAACCGTGCAAACAACTGCGGGCGGCGGTGAGGAGGAGGGTGGTGCACCATGCGCTTCTTCCCCATCACGACCACCATGCACTTCTTCTTCATCACGACCACTACGACCATTGCGGGTGATCGGCGCCATCTCGCATGTTTCAACCATAATATTTTCCCACTATTAGGAGCTGAATCTCTGAGGGTAAACGAATAAATAGATCATGCCTTGCGAAATTAATTGAAGGAAAATTAATTCATACAATTAACCACACATGGCACAATAATTCATTTTTCCACATCACAGCTGCACAAATAATATTATGTCAAAACATCTCATAGAGTCTTACAATATCCATGGTTGCCAGCATACACGAACACTGGACTTTTTTGGCATAGCAACGGCAAAGCATTACAACAACGTGATCCAAGGTCACATCCATCACTTACTAGCGTACCAACTACAGACACATACATAAACAAAAGAGTCGCAACGGACCACTAAGGACAGCAGTCCGACTAACACTAGCCAACACACTAGTCTAGGCGCACACGACTAACACTCTCCTGGCTAGCAGCATCACCAAGCGGAGACTCAACCCACTCTCCGTGCTGTCTCGCGTAGAGCTCCTCACGCAGGGCGTCGATGTAGACCTCCTTCTCGTGCAAGTGCTCCCGGAGAGTGTGCTGAGCAGCCCTCAAACCACGTGCCTCTGTCCGGGCTGCATCCCGCTCTCCAACTGTACGGGCCAAAGTGTCTCCAAACTTCTTGATAGTGGCGTCACGCCTGCCAACTCTAGCCTGAAGCTCCTGGACCTGCTGCATGGCCACATCTCTCTCTGAACAGCCTGGTCCCTCTGCTCAGTCATCAGTGCCATCTCCTCTCTGAGCTCCTCGAGCTTCTTCTCGTACATCTCCTGTAGCTCCTCCTTCTCTCTCTCGACACGCTCCAGCTTGTCGTGCCTAAAGAGAGCAAGCTCCTCTGTCTTTGCATACGCCTTCATCAAGGCGAACACAACACTCTGCGCAATTGCGCCCCGCCGCGATCTCCCGAGGTCCAGCCACTAGTGATAATCCTGGAGCCTGCCTCCACGTGTCAATGCGAGGGCTAGCCAAAGGAAAAACACTAGGAATGAGCCTCTGAACCTCATTAGGTAGCTCCGTCACCATCTTCTCAAGTATTAGGAAAGCAGCATCCTGAGCACCATCGAAAACAGTGATGCCCTCACCCTTGGCCGTCCATCCAGTCCATATCTCACTATGGCCCAAGGATGGCACCACAACCACCACAGAAACAAAGCCATAGTTCTTCCGGTCACCAGCATCCCGGTAATGCGTGGCTCGTGCCCCCGGGTAACCAAGACCGTGCAAAGCCTCCAGAGGAGAGTGGGCAAGCCACTCTTCCCCAGAAAAGTGCCAGCCTCCCGGAGCTGGTGGGACGGCACCCGACGCACCACAAGAGAAGCACCCCCACGGGAAGCAAGCTTGCGGTGGCGGGGTGGACGCGAACTCTTGCGAGCGGTCTGCTTGGTCCGAGCCATCTGAAAAAGAGTTTTATTTTTTTCATGAGCAACAATTTTAATAATTAAAGCAGGGAGATACGAAATCGAGACAATTTAATTATAAGGAGAGAGGAGAATGTAATGAATAACATGAGCAACAATGTGAATCATGATGCATGCACGTTCCATACGTCCTCACTGCCTAAAATTTTTATCTAATACGTCTAGGCGGTGGCATACAAAACGTGCTCTCGTATATCGGTAACTAGTCGGGCTACACGTTTTACGAAGTTAGTGTACCTGTAGAAGATTCATTTCAGCCCAATCCCAATGAATGCAAGCGACGTAAAAATCCAGACACCTTCCGAACAAGGTGAAATCTCCGATTACTTGCACCCATTCCCAAGTGCATACTACCCAACAAGTCATCAGAAGACGACACCCTCACATGGGTACCTTCTTATAAACATGTGTGAACATGTATATAATCCAGCACCAATAAGCACTCCCCTAGATCGGCATTGCGTCCGATCATGCTCTCACAACTCACACTTAACTTGGCGTAGAGGCAAAACTGATCCATACACAACCATTCAATTGAATGGCCCTCATACAAAACCGTCGTGTATGAGCGCGACAAATAAAATATGATGCAATAATCCCCCAAGTTAGTACTTATATAAGCCACCTAAAGTTCTTAATTGGGCATAAAGGATATGACTGGTCCAAGGCACGTATATAGGTTTTGAAAACCACACACTTTTGAAAAACCTATATATGAGATTAAGTGGCTATAAGTTCGTAATTAGTGTTTGTAAAACAAAATCATTTTGTTTTAAGTATACTTATGAACAGTAATACGTTGAACCTGCTCCGATGCCACTGTATCAGAACCGACCAATTAATATAAACACAATGTACTAATGAGTCACCGAAGCAACTTAATTAGCACACCGTGGCTATATCAACCCGTAGTCCGTGAAATCTCGAGGGATTTCAAACTTTCAACAATACAAAATTTGCATCCGAAATGAGTTCAACATACAACAGTTCATAGTAATACATAAGTTCACAAATAGTAGATTACATCGGAGTACAAAATAAATATTACAATACCAAGTTCAAATCCAAATTGCGGAAGCAAATAAAGTTTTGGTTCACAAACGCACACTTAGTTGAAACATAGTGCCTGGTCCAACATCACATCCCACAACAGTATAGAGGTACGATAGATAGATTGATCGTGCCCACGATCTACTCATCCCCATACGCAGGGTAGAAACAAGTTGGGCAATAGCCATGGAACATCTCACCATCTGCAACAACAAGGGAATAAAACCCTGAGTACAAGAAGGTACTCGCTAGACTTACCCATCATAAATGAAAATAAAGTGACACCAAGGAGTATGCAAGGCTTTATAAGTGGGGTAGCCGACTCATTTAAACTTGCGATAAAAGATGAGCTTATTAAATAATTATTTAGTGATAAAGGACTCTCTAACTTATCATCTTTTAAGTTGGATCCCGACATCACTAGGTTAGCACCCGTACTACTCCAACTCCGGGTATGAGCAAGCAATGTTATCCTATCCTTCGGGTTGAGCATACCAAGATCAACACATAGAACCATAACCATCCTATTTTCACAATGATTTGCGACAAAGGTCCGCCGCTTCTCGGTCAAGTGTTCACCGTCCAGGAACGATGGCGATTATAATCGATTGCAAACCACAGTGGCGGGTATTCCATCACACAAACCACACTCGCCGGCCAGAGCGAGTGACGGTCACCTTGGTCTGTTCGGGTGGAAACGCGGAGTTCAACAAATACGATTGCACCAGGGCATGCCCGGCTACCAGGTACCTCCGGCGCGACCGGCCACTGGCTTTAATACCGCGCCTGTGGGCAATACACTCAACTCTGTTGAAATTCCGGCCCAAACATCCTCAAGGCTTCGCGGTCGGATGATCGCATCCTTCCAGCTATCTGTGAGGCATTGTTCAACATGATCCGAGGACGTACAAAGCCATATTTCCTTAAGTGACATCGCCGGAGTTTCCGTGGTCTAACACACCACAAACTCCGACTAGTCGTGATTTTACAAGGCCGCATGGTTATGTTCTCTACACCAACCATCTATAATATCAACCATAGGGTAGTAACCACCTACCTCGCGGATGAGGGTCAATCACCCGTCTTCTACCGATCTAGTTAAGCGTGCTAAGCATAAGCGCGATCCCGAACTTAATAGGGTAACAAGTATTTAGGTGGATCAAGGTAGTCATAATGCAAGAATCGGTTCCAAGTCAACGCCTATTAACTTAATGCATCATAATAAATAAATGACTCAAGTAAAATATTTTGAAAACTCGTAGGAGTAATGCTCCGGGGCTTGCCTTTCTCAAAGGAGCTAGGGTGATGGTTAGGGCACTCGGGTAAGTCGGCGTCCGGTTCCTCGTCCCCAGTGCCGCTCCTCTCGCAGACCGCTCCCTCGCTGCTGCTCCTCTCCTTCCGGCTCCTCGGGAACTACTGGCGTCACTCCTTCCGGCAATCCTGTATGATGCATCGTGCGTATGAGTATCGGGAATGCAATACGAATTTAAAGCGTAAGATGATGATGATGTATCAATCATGAATCTACAAGGTAGTCAACATCATCCTAGCATGTTACACCGTTTACAACCATAGTTAACATAGCAAGGACACTAGTTGACCTAGACTTCGACGATTAACCGATCATGATCGTAACAGGGCATAACAGCAACCTATAGCTAGACTGCTCAGAAAAATCTACAAATACTACAGTAGCTTAGCTAGGTAACATGAAGTCTACCATAAAATTTTCAAGCCAAAACAGTAAACCATTTATCCTATATAAAAAGGACAAGGCAGCAATAAACCAAGACCTAAAAATACTTTGCATTATGAAAAGTGTCAAACAATAGATCTCATGTGATTAACAGCTACTTATAGGAATAAAAACACCCTAGAAAAATTATCAAACCTAAACCTTGCATAAATAATTAATTATGAATTTCCTAAACTCTAAGCAAAGCAAGCATAATAAATAAACAGGGCATTTTCTACACATGACATATATATATATAATATTTTTCACAGATAAAGCATCTCCTAACTAGAGCAACAAAACAAGAACCACATTTTTCTGATAATTCTACAATTAGTTATGCATTTAACAAAATATAGGCAATTAGAGACATTAAATAAAATTGTACAGAAAAGTATTTCATAAAAATAAACCAATACCCTACATGCATAAAGCTCATCATAAGAAAAATATGGACACTTGAATCACCCAAAATGGACCTATAAATAAGGAGATATGATTTTTGAAAGATTAATCATCTTTTTCTGAAAATCATTTTTAAAACCGGGAATACCCTAAAATGCTACGCGCACCCGGGGTGATCCCCACTGCGGGCCGACGCGGGCCCGCGCTGCTACGCGTACCGGCGCCGGCACACGCACAAGCACACACGCACGCCGCTGGCGCGCGTGGCCCTGGCCGGGGCCCCACGGCCGGGCCGTCGGACTGACAGGCACCGCTGTCCGGCCGGCGAGCTCGCCGACGGCGGCTCCTCCGGTGACGCGAGTGGCACCGGCGTGCTCGTGGCGGCGGCGCGCGGACACCGGCGTGGTGAAGATGGAGGCTATCGCGCACTAGAGCACCGGGCGGAGCGAACGGCGGCGAGGTGGCGGCGCGGCTCGTCGGCGAGACGCCGGAGCGAGGCACCGCGCGGCGCTTGGCTATGCCTACGGGCTTCGCGAAGCCATGGCGGAGCTAGCGCGCGTGTTTGGGGAGGAGATGACGGCGGGCGCGAGCGAGCGACGACGCCGAAGGCGGTTCGCCGGAGCTCGGCTCCCGTTGCCGGGGAAGAAACGGCCGATTGGCCTCTACCTTGGGTCAAATCGAAGCACGGTCACGCGGTGAAGGTGAAGGAAGGCGAGGCGGACTCGGTGACACGCTCAGGAGTGAAAATGGCGGAGCGGGGTGGCGGCTAGCCGGCGCGGCTCGCGGCGGCGGCCATGGCGGCTTCTGCGGGAGCTCGCTGGGGGAGAGGAAGAGGGAATTGGAGGGGGCGAAATGCGCTGGGGAGTGAGGCGAAGCTTTTAAGGGCGCGGGCGCGTCCAATTTGGACCGGGGAGGAGTCACGGGTGCGGTGGCATGATGGCCATGGCGCGGCGTCCATGGCGGTTGGCGCGACGCGCGCGGCGCAGGCGGCGAAGCGAGTGCAGCGGGGCAGCGGGCGACACTGCGGCGTACTCAAGTGCCTCTCGGCGTGCCCGTTGCGGCGTCGGGACTCGCTTGGCTGCTTCGTTTGGCCGGGTATGGTGTGCGGTGGCGACAGACGTTCGTTCCAACAAGGGGGGCGGGGGTGGCGCGAGCGGCAAAGCGAGCGGCGAGGAGACAGGGCCAGCAGACGAGGAAACAAAAGGGGGATCGGGCGGGGCGCAATGGGGCGGGCAGCGAAGCGGGCAGCGCCAAGGCGGTCGGGCAGCGGCGACGCGAGGCGAGGGGAGAGGAAAAGATGATGACAAAGGGCCCGGGGTGGGTCCCACCCCGGTCAAAATCCCCCGAAACGTTTGACTGCTTCTAATTTGAAAAATCTTGCGAATTTGGAAATGGTCCAAAAATGAAAGTTGCTCAAAATTAAAAGATGAATAACTTTCATGAAGGAAGTTTTTGCTAAATCGGCCTGGATTTGAAAATACAATTTTGGGTCACAAAAATACATTTAAAAATCAATTTTTGGAACTGTTTTTGCCATTTTTGAAGCCCTAAAAGTCATTTTCATAAATTGGGGTCAAAACAAAAGTTTCTCCAAATAATTTTCTCTACAAACTTTGTTAAAGCTCCATTTTGAGAAAAACATCACAAGCATGACTTCTAGAAATCATTTGAAAATCCCTATTTGCATTTTTAAAACAAGCACTCTAATAATTGCTACACAAAATGCAATAACGATGCTTATGTGATGATCATGCTCATGAGATGCAATATTTAGCTAAGCCAAAACTGGAGTTGTTACAAACCATTGCCCTAAGAATAACAAATGTGTGAAGCTATTCTTGGTACAATGGCCAAGTGCCCACGTCAGGGTACAAGAGCCCTTGGCATTGCACAAAATCGCCCCCTCCAAAAATGCCATGAGTTGAGCTTAAAGAAGCTGGAAGGCCAAAACCATCGTTTCACCATCTACCAACCTTCCATCCTCCTCCGAGTCTCCATTCCGACACACAAGACATGCATTGGACATGTTTAGACGATGTATACCCAATGAAAGCTACTCAATCGATGAAATGGACTTTTGGATCATGTTAATGTAGTGTACTGACTCCCTTTACTTACTTTGTTCCAAATTATATATAATAATGTGCAAGAGTCGGCTAGGCCGGCTCCGTAAGTCGGCTAAGCCGACTTGATCAAAATGTTCAAATGCAAGAAAGGACTTCACCATTGCGTTCCTCTCGTCGAGCTGATCAAAAAATATATATGGAATGTCCAATTTGAGGTCCGAATGCGAGAGTTATGCTCCTGAGAAGTCTGGTAAAAAAAAAAGCCCGATGGCGCGACGGGTCAATAATTTGAATTTTTCTGAACTTGGCCGCTTCTGGACGTGCAGATGGGCCGGCCCATCAACGCCCGTCGCGCCATTGCATATGGCGCGACGGGTGGGCCCTCGATTAATGCGCCCGGTCGCGCCTTTGCATGTGGCGCGACGTAGTGTTATGTTGCGCCACCGCCGTTGGCGCGACGGGGAGGGGTTATGGCGTGCAAATACTTTTCCAGGGGATATTTTTGATTATTTGATTAAAAGAGGATTAAAAATAATAAAAAAATCCCCACATCTGCCTACATATGTGTATGTGTTGATGTCTATTAAGTGCAACTGAAATAAAGAGGGTTCCGCAAGCGCACAGAATATATCATCGTAGCATTTTAACCGGAGTAATCCAGGTATCGTTATTTATAATTTTACCACTGGGAAGGGAATGCACTTGGATAATGAGTGATGAGCAATGCACATGCAATAATGGAGAGCTCAACCTTGTCTCGTATCGATCATCTCATACGGGGTAAGTGTCACATAAAATATAGGAATGAATGATAAATGACATAAGATAAATGAGAGCATTTAGCCACATAAAATAATAGTAATAAGCCATCTCAACTTAGCACTCTAAGCTTATAACACTAGCATGGACTAAGACGATCTAGGGTGTAATCCTATGTTATTCTAACTATAAAGTCAAAGCATACAATGATTAGTGCAAGAACATCTAGCAATCATGGCGGGAAAAGGTTACATCTATGCATAGTGATATTACCGAGAAGACAAGAGACATAGCAATGACTTCAATGTAATAGGTTTGTTCTCGCTAGACCTATACTCGGGAGAAGGGCTACAAAGGACTCAACAGACCGTCACTCCCGCGATCTACCTCACGATCCGGAATATAGGGTGCAATCGCAGATAAATACGGTCTAGGCACCACGCCTACACAATATTTACCACTCACCCATCGATCTAATGAGCAAGCGCTATACGATCCTATGCATAAACATAATTCTAGTCCAACTATACTAAACATATAATCAAAGTAGACTAAGAACAATATAATTGAGAACATAATCAAATAGAGCAAAGTCAAGTCTGATATAATAGAATAAAATAAAGTACTACTCATAGTATCACGAACAATGATGAATATTACAAGAATGTAGAGGGGAATTACCAAGAACTCCGACAGATCCGGACTCCAAGCTAGGCTTGATTCCCTCTAGATCTATTCCTATGTAGCTATGCTACTAAACTATGGAGCTCTAATTGAGATGGTGGCTCGGCTTCTCTCGAATCCTCTCGATGAATGAATAGAGAATGAATTAGGGTTTCACCCGGGGGCCGGGGCTCTGAATATATAGCCCCCTAGGATGAACCACGCCCTCGGATCAAACCGACCTAAATGGACGATAATTATTCATCCTCAAAGGCGGTGGAGGCGGGATCCGCGAGACTCGACGTGATTGGTCGAGGTGGGGAGTCGGCCGACTCCCCCTTGGGCGGCCGACCCGGAGGCTGCTGTGGTGGGGCCCACCTTCGGGGTCGCCTTCCGGAGTCTTCTAGATTATACTTTTTCACCCGTTCGGTCTTTATCTCTATGTAATCATGACATGTGGGCCTCCTTTGGTTCTCTTTCGATAACCCCCGCAAAATAGACAATCACCAAAACTCGTGGAATTCTGTCGTGTAACCCCTATATCTAATAGGTTAACTAATATTAGTCCTTTCTCTTGCTGCGTTGACGGTTTAAAATTGATACTTAACGACCGTCAACAAACTCCCCCAAGCTTACCTTTTGCTCGTCCCTGAGCAAAGATAGACTCAATGATGGATCAGGAGTTGCTACAATGCCTTCACTCCTCACAAGTACACATGCGCTCAAACAAGAACTCTCCTCCGGATTAGAGTGAACTATTCTGACTCAAAACTCACTCATATTACCTTTCACCATGGGGCTTGTAACCGTTACTTGGGTCTTGAGTAGTTGAAAGATAGAACGGTCAAGTCAAGCGCCATGTTTCTCGCTCTTTGATCAACTATTATCCCGGAGTTTTTGCAAAGTTTTGAAATAAAACTCAGAGTTCCTTGTATGAACCTTTCAGGTCTCTCATTTGTGGTATTTCTGGATCCTCTCCAAGGCATGAGTAGTGTATGCCTTCTCTCTTCTCTCAAAATATGTGGTATTTGTGGAACTAAGGCATAGTGAAAAGTGCCTTCTCTCTCTTACCCTACCTTCTAATAGGCTTATGTGGAGCTCATAGGTGGGGAGACACTCAAACTCACTTGCATATATTGCATAGTTAAGACATGGATCCAATAGGAACTAAAATAATAAAGTCATATGTGCATGTGATTGAGGAAGTGGAATGGATGATAAGATGGTGATAGGATGATGATGATAAGAAAATGATTATGAGGGGTACTCAACTGGTGAACATCTACTTCCACACTTGCTCCTTTGGGGATAACATGACTCCCTTTATTTGGAAACCTTGAAACTTCTGGAAACTTCTCGAAAGGAAGGACTTGGCTACTCTTTCTTTCTTTTCTTTTTTTTTAGAATAACCAATCCTCTGAAAATGAACCTCTGAAAATGAAACTTTAGCACGGGGAGTGTATAACTTAAAATGATAATGACTGGAGCTTTTATGTAGGCAATGGAACGGCGATGATTATTTCTAGATGTTCACTCCCAGAATAGGAGTAGAACCTTTTCTGGATGAAGTGAAATGAATGGCGTATGTATATGTAGATGGATGGATGGATGCGTACTCCCAGGGTAGGAGCAGCATAGGTGCGTGTCTCCAGGGTAGAGATAGCACAGTAAGTGGAGAATGCGTACTCCTAGGGTAGGAGCAGCATAAGTGCGTATCTCCAGGGTAGAGATAGCACGATATGTGGTGGATATAGATCTATATGTGGGTGGTACTTCTAGGGACAGAAGTAGCACAAAATGAATGTAGCATTTATAAAATGGGTGCATGCTTCTGAGGACAGAAGTAGCATAGATCAATGGATGAAGAGCACATAGTATTGACTTTAACTGCATGACCGATTCCTTATGGGTCCACAGCATAACCACACTCAATGCCTATAAAGACTACACTCAAGCCTACAATATGATCTATATAAACAGATGGGTTTTCCTAATCTAGTAAGCATGAATATATGGCTCAGTGGTAGGAATTTGAACTCTCATCATAAAGGAACTCATCATGCAGGAATTTAATATTTTCACGAGATAAATTCTCCGAACTCTAGTATCTCTAGGAACAAGATGGACAGGAGCTCAAAACCTTCCCATATCATACCCGTCAACCACCTAGACTTAGATCAAGTGTTCGCTACCCACAAGTTTCAGGTTCAGAGCAAATCTCAAGTCTAAACAGTTGTGTCCAAAACTCGGGAGAGTGCAAGGTTGAAAACTAGGTACTTGAAAGGAATTACGACAGAGCAACTATTCATCATCTCCATGTAGAGTTTATTCTGGGGACTATTTAAAGACAAATTGCAAGAGCTCTCCAAAAGATGAATAAGGAAATCTTTCTGGGTTTCTATGGTTATGCATCTTTTTTAGTAGTTTTAACAAAGCATACTTTAACAAGGCATAAACAGATAAGTTAGAAACACTTAGCTTGGTACACGGGGATGCCCTCCCCCAAGCTGGATGTTGACATAGTCTCGCGATGTTGCCGACGAGGCAATGAAGACGTTCTAGTCCTCCGGGAGTGTCGTAGATGGTTGCTTGTTGGAGACAGCGTTCAAGTGTCGCGGCAAGACTCCGACGGGGACTGGATGTCCTTCGCTCGTTAGCTCTTCTTTGATCCTTGATGTTCTGTGAAGCTCAAATAGACAACAAAGCTTGTGGAACTAATTAAATGTTAGTGACAAAAACCTCTAGGCCTTAGTTGTCTAGAACTTTCCTAACTTAAAACTCATTCTAACAGGATCACAAGAAATATTTTTATCTTTTTATAATTTAAGGAATGCAGACAGGAAAAATAAATATGCCGAGAAATTATTTTTGTGCCACCACGGTGAATGATTATCCACATGGGGCTTGATGATTTTCTCGGATGCAAATGCAAAACATCTTTATTTTCTTTTCTAATGCGAGATATAAAAACATAATGAAGCAACTAAGATGTAAGTGGGGAAATATGCTAAAAAATGCAATGCTGAAAAAGAATTGCCGATAAATACCAAGTTACCTCTTGGTGCGGCGTTCGGTGGTTTTAAGTCCTCCGAACAGGGACTTGTCATGTTCGCTCATTTTTCTGGGGCGCATTGGTCGGTGCCTCCGATGACGTCGCCTCTTGTGTAGGAATAGATTCGATTTCGCTTTTACCTTCCATACCTTCTTTGTTGGAGAGGATAACCTTGAGGAGGAAGCTTCTTGGACCACTTGTTTCTCTTCTCGTTGGTAGCACCTCTTCAGTTCTTCTACAATGTTCTTCTCTTCGGGTATCGATCTTCATATCTAGACACTTCTCCCTCATAGTCGCCCATCCATCTCGTAGTGATGTTCTTCTTGTTCTCGCGACGGGTACGCTGCCTTCTCCTTGCTCTGTTCTTCTTGGGCTCTTCGGTGATTATATAATTATTGTTAAAGTAGCGGCGTACCTTCTCGGTGGGAAAGTGGAAGTGAATCTCTCCCGTCCCAATATAGATGATAGCTCGGTGGTGTTCGGAATGGTCTTCCTAGGATGATTGGAGGGTCGTAGTCATCTCCCATATTGATGACTAGAAAGTCTGTGGGGACATAATGGTCATCTATCTGGATGAGGACATCCTTCACTTCTCCTTCGACGAAGCGGAATGTCTGATCTGCCATCTGCAGCTGTGCATAGGTGGGCTCCAAAGGCATAGTGCCATATAGATACTCATAGGTTACCTTGGCCATAATGTTGACGCCCGATCCGGTGTCAGACAGTTTTATTGAAAGAGCTTCTGTTGATGGAGCATGGAATGGTTGGGACTCCTGGGTCATCCTTCTTGATCAGACGTGGGGACTTGAGTAAGTGGTCATGCTCCTTGTGGACTGCAGTGACCATCCTCACTGTCTCCGTCTTCTTGGTCTTCTTATCTTTGTTCTTGCTCTTCTTAGCTGGATTTTTCTTCTTCTCATTGTTCTGTTGATGAGGGTTGGCTGGGAACTGCAGCACTCTGTTCTTGAAGAAGAAGGTCTCTCTCTTGCCCTTGATGTTGAAGATGATCTTGGCAGTGTTGGCATACATGATGGCTCCAGCAGTGTTCAAGAATGGTCGTCCCAGAATGATGGGGGACCTTTCGTCACTGCCTGTATCCACCACCACGAAGTCTGCAGGGACATACGAGTTGCCTACTCGTACACATATGTCTTCAAGTATTCCCAAGGGAACACGGAGTGACTGATCTGCAAGCTGCAAGCACATGGTTGTGTATGCTAAGGGACATCTGAATAGCTTCTCATATATCACTCTTGGCATGATGTTGATGCTTGCACCGAAGTCACAGACTACTTCATTGAAGTTGGTACTTCCAATGGAGATCGGAATAACTGGTCTCCCTGGATCACCCTTCTTGATTGGCAGAGTTGAGTCAATCCATGACCCCTTTCGATGGATCACTCCGGCTGTCTTCTACATTGAATATATCAACAAGATTTGCAGTTTCGAGCTCTTCCGGTTGTCCTGCCAGTTTACCTTGGCCGGCGGAGGGAGCAAGGTTGACAAGCTATTGTACCTGCGACTCAAGTATTTTATTGAAGCTGAGCTGACTCTTGATGGCATTGGAAAAGCCATCCATTCTGTTACTGATGGTCTCAAGGGCTTTGTCATTTGATGCTAGCTTCTTGGACAGATTGTCCATCATCTTGCCTTGATTCAGCACTAACTCTCTCAAAGGCGGCTGGTTGTAATTATTGTAGGAGGAGCTGTTACCTTGATAGTTGCCTGAATAATTGCCCGAGTAGTTAGGCCTCTGCTGCCGATTCCAACCTTGATTCTCGCGAGGACGATAGTAATTGTTGTTGTTGTTGTTGAGGTAGTTCACGTCCTCCTTCACTCTGCGGCGGTTAGCACCCGTGTGCCCAGCCTCTCCACACTCTTCACATGTCATGCAAGCATCATGTATATGCATGACTTCTTTCTTCTCTCGTGGCTCTCTCATCGAGCCTCTTCATTAGCAGATCCATTTTGGCAAACAAGCATGTCTACCTCCTTCAACACTGGTGCATTCCTCCACCTCTCTTGTGGGTCTCGAGAGTTCTTTCTTCGCTCCAACCTTGGTTGGATGCCATCTTCTCCACAAGAGCCGTGGCCCGAGGAATAGTGAGTGATAAGAATGCACCACCAGGCGGCATCCATCGTCTCACGTGTGTCTTTGTTGCTTTGAGCCCATGGTAGAATGTCTCGCATAAGCGGCCGTTCTCCATGCCATGATGAGGACACTCGAGGATGTAATCTTGAAAGCGCTCCCAAGCTTCGGGACAGCCTCATCATGATGTTGCTTTGAAAGCTTGATATCTTCCCACGAAGAGCATTTGTCTTGCCCATGGGGAAGAACTTCGCCAAGAAATTGGTGGAACATAGTGCCCACGTAGTATTCTTCTCCTTATTGGCGTAGAACCACTGCTTCGCTCTCCCCAAGAGTGAGAATGGGAAGAGGCGAAGTAGTATAGCGTCTCTGGGGACATCTGAAAGGACACAATGGCTAGAGGGGGGGTGAATAGCCTAATAAAATTTCTAGCAAGAATACTAGACAACCCAATTAGATAGCAAGGCGGCAAATGTGCAAAGCAAATGCTTCGACTACTCTATGCAAGCCGTCCTACCAAGCAAGGCTACTTAAATCAATTGCACACACAACAATGGTGATCAAGCTACACAATGTCGGTTCACCGAAACCAACCAAGCAATTCTACCCACGGGATTTACTCTACACAATGAGTGGTTCCCGACCGACCACAACAAGTAGTTCTACCCACGGGATTTAAACTACTCAAAGAGTGGTTCCCGACCGACCACAACAAGCAATTCTACTATGTGGAAAGTAAGGAGGTGATGGAAGTTTATACCGCCGCGAAGAGTAGATGATGGCCGATCACGGTGTAGTTGCCAATCACCTAGGAAGCTCAATCACAAGCACAAGGAGGTCGATGCCTCGGCAATCACAAATCAACACAATGATTTTTACCGAGGTTCACTTGCTTCCCAAGCTACTCCTCGTTGTGGCGATGCACTTGCTTGGTGAGTTGCCCGCTCAATTGGCTCGGTGCCAAAAACCCCAAAGGGGAGCCGCAATCTCCACACAAGACAAGGATCCACAAGCCACGAGCAATCCACTAGAGTATCCTTTCGCGAACTCCCGCGGGAAGGATCAAGAACCCTCACAAGAACCCGGTGTGGCCTCGAACAATCACCAAGTCGAGCTCAACCACCACCCGCCGCTCCAAACCGTCTACGGTGACGGAATCACCGAAGAGTAACAAGAATCCGCAGCTCACTCGATGAACAAGTGCCTCTAGATGCAACTCTCAATGCAAATCACTTGTACTCACTCAAATCTCTCTCAAGAATGTCAAGGGAACCAAAGAGATGAGTGGGGAGGAGTGTCTCTAGCTCAAGGTATGCTCAAGAGTGTTAGAATGGGCAAGAGAGCGCTCCCATGGCCGGCCAACCTCTTATTTATAGACCCCAAGTCGAAATAGAGCCGTTGGTCCTCGGGGGTGTCAAATAACACGCGCAGGACGCGCAGGACGCCAAACGGCCGCCCGAAATACATGCGCCGGACGCGTCCGGCGCTCTTCAGCGCGCCGCCCGGAGTCGACCGTTGCCTTCAAACGTGCTGACGTTGCGCGTCCGCCGCCTGCGTCCGACGCGTCACGCCGGACGCGTCCGCCGTCCCAGCGCGCGCGAGCCAGAAACCCAGAAGTTTCTGGTCGGCGTCTGGCGACCCGTCGGACGCGCCACGGCCGCGTCCGGCGCTCACAGCGCCCGGCCAGCACGCCTGAGCCAGCCAACACGCGCCGGACGCGTCCGTCCCGCCTGGCCGTGCGTCCGGCGCTCACCAGCGCCGGAGCTCGCCGCTGGGTCGCTCAACACGCGCCGGACGCGTCTGGCCCGCGTCCGACGCCTTCTGATGAAGAATTCTCCGTAGAATCTTGCGCCGTCTTCGCTCCAAGTCCAATCTCTTGCCTTGAGTACCAACTCCATCAAGTGTAGACCTCGTCTCAAGCACCGGAGTTAGTAGTACAAGCACGACCACGTCGGCAAGAGTTAGCCCTCTAGTTAGTCTCTCATGCATCATGCAAAGTCGCAACTAGAGGCACTTAGGACCGCGAATGAAACCGAGGAAACCCCTCTTGATAGTCGGTTATCGATCCTAAATGTGGTCACACTCACTAAGTGTCTTGACCACCAAACCGGAAAGCCCTATCAAGTATACCTTCGCCTTGATCTCCATGGGCCTTCGTTGGAGCTCGAGCACTTCTCATCCATCAAGTTCATCACCGTGATCGCCATGCTCCATCATCCATCGTCATGTTGCTATGTGTCTAACCACACTTAGAGCAAAGCATTAGCAATGTTTGAGTGTCATCAATTACCAAAACCAAACCGGAGCTTTCAACATCCTTGATAGTGAATGTGCTACAAATCTCCAGGAAGTGTTGGAGATGAGCACTAGCATCTTCATGGGCCTTCCCACAGAACTGGCTTGCTTGCACCATGTTGATCACCGCAGCTTGAGCTCAAAAGCTCCTTCGATGTCCGCACCGGTCCAGTACGAATGTTGTCCGTAGTGGGAGCTGAGAACTCGCGGAGTGACTTGTTCGCCATGGCTTCAAACGCTGGTGTCAAGTCTCGAACGAAAGGTCGACTTTCTGCTTCCGACAAACTTCCAAGTTGAGTTGATGATGATGATTGATTGGTCTTCTTCAACTTGCTTCTGGCCTTCCTGAATAAAGCTTCTGGATTGTCAATATAATTATCAGGAAGAGTAGTCTTGATTACCCTGCATAAAATACACAAGTAGACAAAACAAGGGTAATCCTGTAGAGATGGGTTAGTATGAAAAAGACTACTCGATCACATTATCTAGTGCAATGCTGCTCATTATCCATTGGCTTTCAACCTTCCCCGGCAACGGCGCCAAAAATGCTTGTTGATGTCTATTAAGTGCAACTGAAATAAAGAGGGTTCCGCAAGCGCACAGAATATATCATCGTAGCATTTTAACCGGGAGTAATCCAGGTATCGTTATTTATAATTTTACCACTGGGAAGGGAATGCACTGGATAATGAGTGATGAGCAATGCACATGCAATAATGGAGAGCTCAACCTTGTCTGTATCGATCATCTCATACAGGGTAAGTGTCACATAAAATATAGGAATGAATGATAAATGACATAAGATAAATGAGATCATTTAGCCATATAAAATAATAGTAATAAGCCATCTCAACTTATCACTCTAAGCTTATAACACTAGCATGGACTAGGACGATCTAGGGTGTAATCCTATGTTATTCTAACTATAAAGTCAAAGCATACAATGATTAGTGCAAGAACATCTAGCAATCATGGCGGGAAAAGGTTACATCTATGCATAGTGATATTACCGAGAAGACAAGAGACATAGCAATGACTTCAATGTAATAGGTTTGTTCTGCTAGACCTATACTCGGGAGAAGGGCTACAAAGGACTCAACAGACTCGTCACTCCCGCGATCTACCTCACGATCCGGAATATAGGGTGCAATCGCAGATAAATACGGTCTAGGCACCACGCCTACACAATATTTACCACTCACCCATCGATCTAATGAGCAAGCGCTATACGATCCTATGCATAAACATAATTCTAGTCCAACTATGCTAAACATATAATCAAAGTAAACTAAGAACAATATAATTGAGAACATAATCAAATAGAGCAAAGTCAAGTCGATATAATAGAATAGAATAAAGTACTACTCATAGTATCACGAACAATGATGAATATTACAAGAATGTAGAGGGGAATTACCAAGAACTCCGACAGATCCCGACAGAACTCCGACAGCTCTAATTGAGATGGTGGCTCTGGCTTCTCTGAATCCTCTCAGATGAATGAATAGAGAATGAATTAGGGTTTCACCCAGGGGCCAGGGGCTCTGAATATATAGCCCCCTAGGATGAACCACAGCCCTCGGATCAAACCGACCTAAATGGACGATAATTATTCATCCTCAAAGGCGGTGGAGGCAGGATCCGCGAGACTCGACGTGATTGGTCGAGGTGGGGAGTCGGCCGACTCCCCCCCTTGGGCGGCCGACCCTGGAGGCTGCCAGGTGGGGCCCAGCCTTCAGGGGTCGCCTTCTGGAGTCTTCTAGATTATACTTTTTCACCCGTTCGGTCTTTATCTCTATGTAATCATGACATGTGGGCCTCCTTTGGTTCTCTTTCGATAACCCCCGCAAATAGACAATCACCAAAACTCGTGGAATTCAATCGTCGTGTAACCCCTATATCTAATAGGTGAACTCATATTAGTCCTTTCTCTTGCTGCGTTGACGGTATAAAATTGATACTTAACGACCGTCAACAGTATGGTGGCATGCATCATCGAGGCCTAGATGAATCATTGTCTGACCGAGTTGATGTGGTGCTTGATCTGAAGGTTTCATCACTACGTATCAACTTGACGCCATCCAATAGGGTAATAACTAAGATGCACCAATCCCAAATTGCGATGATGTAGGTTAGAAGGAGAAAAGTCATCGAAACAATGGTGAATCATTGTCTGACCGAGATGATGAGGTGCTTGATCTGAAGGTTTCATCACTACGTATCAACTTGACGCCATCCAATAGGGTAATCTACCATCTACCTTATTTCTGTAGAGTTTTTACAGCACGGTCTGTCCAGATTAGCCGAGTCTACGTTTCTTGCAAAAAACCCTCAAACTTTTACAAAATACGACCCGCCGTCCATCAGCCTCTCACAGAAAAACTTGCAACAAAACTCTCGACCTTTCCGGAAATAGGACCCGCTGTCCAGGCGAGTTAATGGGCCGGCCTGCCACTGCGTTCCCTGTACGTGGGCTGAACTGGGCCAAATTTGGCCCAACTGTTATCCTTTTTTTTGTTCTTCTATTAAATCAGACAACATGCTGATTTTGTTTACTTCATACAAAACTAATCAAACCTCCTAAAATACTTTTTAGAAGACTCTCCACGACGGCTGATTTTGTTTGCTTCATGCAAAAATAATCAAACCTCCTAAAATCATGAAAACTTTTTAGAAGACTCTCGATGACGTAAAAAATAATCAGACTCCCTAAAATCATGAAAACTATATATAAGACTGTCCACGATGTTCTCTATTATACAAAAATATGAGACTCCAAAAATAAATAAATTTTGAACCATTTACAACCTCTTCTAATTAATAAAATTTGCTTTGTCGATGCTTTGTGAAGTTGATGACTTCTAAAAAAAGGAAAAATAGGATATTTCAACAAATTATTTTCCCGTGCGGCCGATCAGATGGTCGACAAATGCGGGCGACGTGGCTCAATGTTTACATATTTGGAGTCGTATAATATGGACCGTGAACTCCTCCTTAAATTAATTTATTAGTTCGCAATATATACATAGGAAAACGAAAAATCGACTTTTCTCCCCTTATTTTTATTTTCCCCTCGGCCCCCATCTTCTTCTTTTTCCTTCCTCCCACGCGAAAACGCAGGGTTCCGGCTAGTAACTAAGATGCACCAATCCCAAATTGCGATGGTGTAGGTTAGAATGAGAAAAGTCATCCAAACAATGGTTGTTTTTCTATATATAATGTGTTGTTTTTCTTTGTTGCCATTGATGCTTATTTTTTCTGTTCGCAGGCAATATGGGATGTCAACCTGATGTATGTTTTGGACGATTAGAGCTTGGGCCTAAAGATATTTATATGATGCTAGATTTTGAAATGATTGTACAAGGCTTCCACTCATGAAGGTAATGCAGCCATGTATCTTTAAATAAACAATGTAGTTGAAGTATCCAGTTTCCTACTTATTTACTTTTTGGGGAAAAGGAAGAGGGCGCACCTTATATATATAAGTTATTCGTAGGTTAATGTAAGTAATCTTCGAAGAAAGTGCTGATTCACTGCTAAACCAGTAGTCCAAGTCAGTCCTATAACCAAGAGGGCCGGTAGAGCATCATGTCCAACATTTTCCCTGATTCACTGCTAAAAATAAGGTGTATGTACATAAACCACCCTCCAATGGTTCATCTATCCAACATTTCATATTTACTGTAAATTGTCCCTTGAATTTAGGGAGACATATTGTCTGCACCCTATATGGTATTACTGGAGGACAAACATTTTCAAGGGAGAATTTTGGTTTGGATGCACATCCAAAATGCGGATGCAAGGGATTAAGTTTAGGAGCTCAACTAATCATAGTTGGATGATTATCATCGATATCATACATAAAGATATTATAATATGAGCTATGTGTTATAAGAGCATCTCCAACAACTCCCTATTCTCACTTGCTATTCTTATAAATTGGCTAAAAGCACAAATTTTCTTCTCCAACAACTTGGTATATCAACTTGATAAAATAGGCACTCGGGAAAAAGTCCCGTCCGCGCGCGGAGCCTGCGCGCATCGGTGTTTTCTTCGTCCGCGTGGGTCCGCTCGCCCGCTGCTCGCCCGCCGCCCGCCGCCCGCCGCGCCGCCGCCGCACGCCGCCCGTGCGCCGTCCGCTCGCCCGCTGCTCGCCCCACCGCGCGCGCGCGCCGCGCCTCGCCGCCCGACGCGCCGCGCGCCAGGCGGAGCACGCCCGGCCACCGCCCGCCGCCGAGGACTAAACGCATGATAGATTTTCTTTTCCGGACTTTTCTAAAAAAGTACTAGACACACAAAGTTTTAGATACGTCCTTGGCATGATAGATTTTCTTTTCTGGACTTTTCCGCGAAGTGGTTATTACTGGATTTACCAAGTGGGAATAAGGAGTTGTTGGAGAGGACTCTTTTTTTCACTTGCCAAATAATTTACCAAGTTGCTAAAACTCGAAATATACCAAGTGAAATTTACCAACTTGTTGGAGATGCTCTAACAATATTCGAAGGGGTTGGATCCCTAGATTATTGTTGATTAAAGTGCAAATACACATATAATCTACACCAACGTGTCTTAGATGGATTATAGGATTATTATAGTATGGTATATTGATTATAACAAAACATCCCATAGTCTAGCATGTTTCAATGACAATTATAATTTAGCTAATTATTATAATCCAAATGGGTCCAAACTGTTCTAATTATATTACATTTTAGTTTGTTAATGGACTCAAATTATAACAACACAAATTAACTAAATCAATATGAAATTATATATACAAGTTATTGTTGTGTTATTTTGTCAGAAGAACATGAATATGGACACCATATGGCATGGGCAACTAGCGACTTTTTTTTAAAAAAAAATGGTTACAAAGAATATGCTACAAAATTACCACTTAAGAAACAAAAAGTATTTGGTCTTATTATACATTGTCGTTGAAATTACAAAGCTTTAATTGTTGTCTTGCTTGAGTGCCTATATATTTATGGACTATATGAATGCAATCATACTTCTAGAATGAAAAACTGCCTATATATTTATCGCAGATATTCATGTTTGACATTAAGATGTGTGAGTCAACATTTTTAGCTCTTCCATGCATTTAAATCTATATATGCCTTGATTGATTCACATGGTTTGTAAAATGCTAAGTAGCATGCATTTCTCTAATCACATGATTTGTAAACATTCTCTGGGAACACATTTGCATGTGCATAATTAACTTTTTTCCTAATACAAATAATGCACTTAACCATTACCAAAACTAGCATAAGGTTTTACTAATTGAGGGGTTAATTTTATATAGTTCTACAGACTCACAACAATTTAAACTATACTCAATATACACCAAAATTTTTATGAAGACTCTATTCATCCGTGAACTGTTATTAATAAAGAATATATTTCTTCCTTTCAAAAAAATCCATTTCCTTTACTTAAATAATTAAGGAAAAACACAATTTAGATATCACTAACCCGTGTGTATGCACGGGTTGATGGACTAGTTTAATCAATCAATATACTCGTAGCTATAATCAACATTCATATTCATTCAACGGTTTAACCATCAACAACTCAACAACGTTTCTATAGTTCATTGTAGTATTTGTATCAAGTAAAGAACGCTACAGAGAAACATAGATTTTGGTATCTAGAGAAAAGAATGAATTTTTACCTTGATCAAAATTTAATGGAGCTAAATAATTTAGTGGCTAAACTAAAGAGCGTTTGTTTAGTTAAACTAAATCTCCATATATAGTGGCCATAGTCGGACAATTGACAATATCAGTGAAACTTTGATTGGTCTGGTCTTTTTGTTATTGATTTATTAGTTGAAACCATGATTTTGACTGATTTAGTTGACCTTGTTTTAATAAATTTAAGTGGACTTCTTGACATTATTTTTGACATACTTTAATTAATACTAGTATTGTACTAAGATTCAGTATATGGATCAAAATCTAGAATCCTGACGACCTTCTTGAACCAAGTTTTCTTTCCAAAGATGATTGCCGCAAGATCGTGTATCACATTCAAATGATCAACACATCCATATATAAATGCGTTGTGGTTTGGCAAGGCTAATAGGGTGCTCTAGGGTTTAGGGTTTAGGGTTTAGCGATTGATAGAGGCAGCACCCTATTATGCCATCCCCGTTAATAGCCGACCAGTTTCTCGCAAGATCGTTTATTTAGGGCATGTTTTGATATAGCTCACAACAGCTTCATGAGCCATTATGAGTTGTTTTTCTTGCCAAATACCTTTTTTAAAATAGCTTCAGGGGTAAATTTGTTTTTCTTCCCCCCTCACAAAGAAATGAAGTAAGAGAGAGCTGAAAAAAGTAGGTTATTCTAGCTTTCTCTCTCATTTCTTTCTTTTACCCATAAATGGAGTTGTTAGTAAAACTATTTTGCTAAACGGTTTTCAAAAATAGCTGCTTCACCTAGAAAGCTTATGAAGTTGTTTTTTTATAAGAAAAACAACTTTGCTAGTGAAGCTAAGTTGTGCCAAAAAAAAAAACTCATGATGTTAATTCAGGTGCCCACTCAATATCAAAAGTGTAAAGTCCACATAACCCGGATAATTACAACTTCGTGACCTTGATATATACTACGTGCTAACCCATATATGGACAACACACACTTGTGTGCTACTCCCTCCGTTCTAAATTATAGTTTACTTTGATTTTTTTAGTTCATTCATTTTATTATGTACCTACATAAAAGTCAAAGTGAACTATGATTTAAAATGAAGAAAGTAGTTTATACGCTGTAATAATGCATGGTGAGGAGGCGACGACTTAGACCAAAGACTTGAGGAGGCCATGCGAGAAGTCATTGTTCTTAATTATGTGCAGCTGTACTCAGCTAGCTCCTTATGATAACGTGGTTGTAGCAAACCTACCCTGGCAAAGTGGCAGACAGAATTAAAAGGACAAGGAAAAATTGTCAAAAAAAAAAAGTGACATAGACAGTAATGCGTGTAGATCGACAACAGCTTTTTTAAACCAATATATTAATTCACATTTTTAGATTTTTTATAATCTTTTTCAGTCAACATAATATGGTTACAACAAGGAGTAGTTCCATTCATTCTAAAGTATAAGTCGCTTTGATTTTTTTTTTGATATATCTATTTTACTATATATCATAATATATACACAAATCCTATATTCCAGTCGCGCTCAAGCGACGACACATGCACTGGCTCCCAACTGCCCGGCGGCTTGCACCCTGCGCCCTCACCTAGACTGAACTGAACCAGTCGCCTGTGATTTAGCATGACCCTAATATATAATATGTCTAAATATATAACAAAATGAATGAAACAAAAAAATCAAAACGACTTATAATTTAAAACGGAGGGTAAGCTACAACGAATAGATGAGCAATCACTAATTACATGCAGAAAAATACATTATCAATGCCCTCACCGTGGAGAATCCCATTTGCAGTTGTTTAAGAACCATATAAAACTTTGCAAGTTATTGCGTTTAGAATTTATTGCACTACAGGTTAGTTCCTCCATGTGCGCCATCCTGCAGTTGCGCCTGTCTTAATCGACCAGTTCATTTCAACCACACCCATTCAACTCGTCTACATAGTAGGCTAAATTAAAAACAATGGACCTTCTACCTCCACTTTTGCTACTATTAAAGCTTAGTCGTCGCATTTGCTGAACATACATCCAGTTGCTCCGTCGTCCCGGATCACGTACGGTCACCTAATTCCAGCCCCTTCCTTCCAACCAGCAATCTGGAGAAACTTTAAGGTAAACGACTATGCTTACACTAATCCTGTCAGTTACTCCTATCTTTCATGCCATGTATATGCATGTATTAATCAAGATCATGTATTCATTTCTGCGTCAAATCATGGTAGATCCTTTTGTTTCCTCATCATTAATTAAGGACAGTATTATTAGCTGTGAGCAGGTGCTTGTGATGGATGGCACGGTGTTTTCAGCCATTGCTGAGGAGGCTGTCAGCAGAGGCGTGTCCTTTGTGTTGGGCAGACGCGAGGAGAAGGCGTCCCAAGGCCACTTGATAGAGAGGCTCGAGATGGCAGCCAGCGAACTGGAGCTTGTTCTTGAGAGGTCAGCAAAGCTTCCCATCACAGACGTCTCCCTGCTTCAACGCAGGACCAAGATCAAGCGTGCCTATGCCGAGGCTGCGGAGCAGCTCGACAAGCACAAGCAGCAGGCGGAGGCAATAGCCCAAGAACAAATAGCACAAGGGGCAAAGCGCAAGCGCTGGGTTATTGGTGCCAAGAACCTGTTTAGGGCATCTTCTGCTGGCCTGAACACCGATGATGTTCGAAGATTTGAATGGTTCGCAGATTGTGCTGGCAAGTTCTTAAGGGATGTGGAGTCTGGTTGTTCACTCCACCACTACACCTTTTGCAGCCCTATTGCCAGGCATCTTCTTGAAGGGAAGACTCTCGAGTACAAACTGGAGCAAGGAAACCAACTAAGAAGTTTCTACATATGGCCCACATTTTCTGAAGAGCGTGGTGTAGAGGCAGTGCTTGAATATAGTTATGAGGATAGCACAATGGCAGAGAAATGTTTTTATCTATTATTGGTCCTACGACTGTCGGAAAGCATAGACATAGTTCAGGTTGCTAATAAAGGCTTGGAATATTTGACATCTCAATTCCACCTTCCTGCTGAATTTGCAATGAGAGAACTCACCCTACTGTATAGTAACTTGCAAGACAGTACCAATTGCTATGTGCCTCCTTGGGTTGGCCATAACGTTCGAGAGTGGCGTATCAAGCAGACCCAGCATTGTCGCCCAGACCCAGCATGCTGCAAAGCAAACAGACACGCCAGATTTTGTGCTGACAACAACATCTCATCGGAGTTAGCAGACATATTCCCAGAGCAGGTTATTTTTCTGGGTCTTCATTGCTACACTTCAGCATTAGAATCCAGTACCTCCACTAGAGGTCGGTCGTTGCCTCTTGCGGCGGTGACAGTTGGCCTCATGCCTCATTGTGGGGATGACACACTGCAACTGCAGGATAGTTATGCAATTGAAACGATGGGAAATGTTAAAGAGTATAGAGATGCTACCATACAACAGGTGGCCCAGACTCTGAAATCAGATGCAAGCAGTTGTTTCTTACACCAGCCAGAGGTGACAAAATACGAAATAGATTGTTACTCTAAACATGGTGGCGCGTTGATTAGGGTGGAAAAGCTTGACATTGATAAAGAAGCAGGTGCGCCCAGTACCGCTACAAGTATAAAGCAAACTGTGGGTACTCCATTATTTGTAACATGCAGGTGGGTACTCCAACTAGCTCAAGGTCGCCCTCGAGGTTCTATGGCTAAATGAAAATAGATTTGCGATGTGCTATCCACTGTGATACTGTGGTTATGATTTTAAATAGTCACTTAGTCTTTGTTGTACAAGATACATGGATAATTCAGTGAACCATGAAGAGAATTTTTTGTTCAGACACTTCTTTTGTCCTTCTCAATATATAGCTTCTTCTATCTCCGGCTATAACTATTTGAGAAGGATTTATCTAAGATTTTCCATGTACAATTTAGCTCTTAGTTGTTGCTATAGCCTATTTTTGGACCTATAGTGATATTTTTTAGGATTAAGTCCACTTTTGGCCTCTCAACTATTGTGTTGGTCTAATTTTAACCCCCAACTATGAAACCGTCTAGTACCGGTACTCCAACTATCAAAACCACTCACTTTTGACACCTGGGCGAGGGCAAGGCTGTTTTGACCGGGGCCAAGGCTGTTTTTGACCTGTGGGGCCCGCGTGTCACCCACTCATCCCTCCTCTCCATCCCCATGGCAGCACTGCGAGCAGGCTGCGGCACACAAGCAAGATGCGGCGGCGGCACGCCGGCACCACTGAGCAGCAGGGCAGCAGCGCACAAGCAAGATGCGGCGGCGGCACGCCGGCACCACCGAGCAGCAGGGCAGCGGCGCTAGCAGGGTGGCGTCGCGGGGCCAAGGCAGGCCGGAGCTCTTCCGCCTCGAGCCCCCATGCGGCCATGGGCAAGCAGAAGTAGCTACGCGCGGCCATGGGAAAGAAGCAGCACCTCCGTATGCCATGGCCAGCAGCACTCTGTGTAGCCATGGGCAAGCAGCACCTCTGTATGCCATGGCAAGCAGCGGCACTCCGTGCAGCCATGGGCAAGCAGCAGCCCCTCTGTACACGAGGCAGAGCTTCTTCTCACGGCGGGAGCTGAAGCCGAAGGCGGGCCCGTCGTCGTCCCCGTCCGCGGAGCCGACGCTCCGGCATTTGGATTGTCGCCGACGTGGCAACCGCGACGATTAGCCGCCAACGTGGACAGCGCCACCTCGGGCTCGCGCTTGAGGTCCGCCCTGCGGGTGGTGACCGTGAGGCAGCCGGGGCCTCCGTCGGCGCGGCGAGCAGTCCGCGGAGGGGCGAGGCGGCTTCGCTGCCCGGGTGCTGCTATTGGCTGCTGCTGCATGGTGCCATGGGGATGGACGATGGAGAGGAAGGGGATGAGTGGGTGATGCATGGACCCCACATGCCAAAACAGCCTTGCCACCGGTCAAAACGGTCTTACCCCCGCCCAGGTGCCAAAATTGGGTGGTTTTGATAGTTGGGGTATCGATACTAGACGGTTTTATAGTTGAGGGTTGAAATTAGACCAACACAATAGTTGAGGGGTTAAAAGTGGACTTAATCCTATTTTTTATAGCAATTTAATTTAAGAATTATTTTATATGGTTTCTGTCATGCTAACGCTAACCGATGCTACTGAAAGGTCCCTATGAGCGCCCAAGAGTGGGGACTAAACAGGGTTCCTAATAGCAACCTAAAACCTATGACTTAAATAAATATACAATTAAAAACCCATAAATTTGTTCTAGTATGGTGTGCAACTAAATTTTTTTTTTCTGGTGTGCTATAACATACCAACAAAATGTTTTGCGATCTACTGCTAATCTAAACAACTAGCCTAAGCTAAGGTAAAACTCACACAAGCATAGTAAAAGGAGAAACCTTGTGTGTCCCTAAAAAAAGATGATTGACC
Organism: Themeda triandra; assembly: GCA_018135685.1. Lineage (NCBI taxonomy): Eukaryota > Viridiplantae > Streptophyta > Magnoliopsida > Poales > Poaceae > Themeda > Themeda triandra. The sequence continues at coordinate 1,121,757 of JAENPR010000102.1, read as the reverse complement.
AATATGTGCCATTGAAAAATTCGTTTCAGTCAAGTACCGCAACCAGTCCGCCATGCAAGTGCCGCTGCCGCTTAGAAGTTAGAACAGGTTAATAGAACACTAGCCGAACCAAGCCGTGGGCGCTATGCGTGTTATGTTGTGTACATGTGTGGTGCTAGACCACGCAGAGATTGACATTGAAGCCGCTCTCAACAATGGTAACACCGAGCAGGCTCTAGCTAGTGAAGCGTCCGTTACGACGAGGCTTCAGGCGTCAACTTGGTGCAGGAAGGGACGGCTGCGCCACACATTAGTGTGTAAGATTCCTGTAGCGCAGCGTGGTGTGAATATGTAGAACATAAGGAATGTGGCAACGATCGCCGAAGAAGAGAAAGTGAAGTACTACTATTGTAGAGGGAGCTAGAAAGGGAAAAGGCAAAAAAGTGATTTAACCCCAAGACGAAGAGAAGCGATAGAGTTTCGACCTATCCAACTCTAATTGACCTAGGATCGTGCTCTGTCAAGACTTCCACCCCCCACGCTCTTTCTGGTCTCTCGCCGTCACTCTCCGTTGTCTTGCCTCGCTTCTTTCCACAATTGCGTGACAAATGTTCTGTTTGGTTAGCACGAGATTTTTAGAATTTAGATAAAAGAAATATCAGAATCTAGGAGACTTTAACGTCCAGACACACAATCTAATGAGGCGCATTAGATTTTTATAATCCAGTTTTCTTAATAAAATCTCAAAGGGACGAAACAGTACCCGAACTGACACGGAAAAGGAAAACTTTGGTTAAAAAAGCCCAACGGCAACCGCCAACCGTGTTTCCGTTTGCTTCGCGTGGTCACCTTCCGCCTCCGCGGTGCGTACGCGGTCGTCTCCATCCGACTTCCCAGACACCAACTCGTCTCCTTTCCCCGATCATCCAATCCAAAAAATAACAAATCTCCCCCATCGATCCCCACTCCCCACCCAATCCCCTCGCTCCCACCCGAAGCCGCCGCGCCTTCCAACGAGATTCCTCCCCATCTCTCTCCAACAACGCCAGCCGCCGCCTCCGCCGCCGCGCCGGCGACGAATCCGGTAAGCCTCCCCGCTTCTTCTGCTAGACACCGCTCCCAGTCCCAGATCGGTGCGGCCCGCGATTAGGTAGAGGCCGGGTCGATTGCGATCCGCTGCCTTAGGTCCGTCGTTGTCGCAGTCGATTAGTCGGCGGCCTCTCTCTCTCTGCTCGTCGGATCGGGCACTCGCGGCGCATAGGTGGGTGGGGGCTCCATCGTGGACAAACACTCCTTATCCACTTCAGTTTTCTTTGAGGGGTGGTGCTTGGGATTGCTACTTGATGAGTTTCTCGGATTAGCTTGTGATGAAATGACGTTGTTGTTCCGGCTGTTGCTTTTGCATCGCAGGCGTTTCTGAGTCTCTGTTGCCAGTGTAGCCATGTCCATGTTCAATAGGATCTTCGGGAAGCCCAAGGAGCAGGCCAACTCCAATGCCTTGGCTACTCTCGACAAGTTAAATGAGGTGACCTTTCTGTCTAATTTATTCATTTCCTGGCGTATGATTACCTTGCATTATTATTTCCATTAAGGTGGTTTTTTGGCTGCCTGAATATAATTGCGACCTCAGAGTATCGTTCATTTTGAATTGAACTATTATAAGGTTTAACCGAAATGTAACATCACTTGATGCCTGATCACACATGCATGACAAAAATTCCCACCCTTCCACTCTAGTGTCTTTTTTCAACAAGTTCTACTTTAATGTCTTGGAACTCTCACATTTTGTTAACTTCATCTCAACGTGTAGGATGCTTAAGTTCCTCCATGGAATTTGTAAGCTCCATGTATATGATCGATACCTTTATAGGCTGATCATTCATTGATTTGCTTTATTTGCTCCTCAAGTTCTAACATTTTACTTGTTAGGAAGGGATTGTTAACTCTTAATGTCTTCATATATGTTTAACCAACTAATGAACCGTGTGCTCTTGTTATAACTGACAATTTGGCTTTGGCACATGTAATGCCTATGCCATAGTAAATTAGAAAGTTCTAAAAGGCTTCTTTGTTTATATTCAGACTCTTGATATGCTGGAGAAGAAAGAAAAGGTGCTGGAGAAAAAAGCAGCTGGTGAGCTTGAGAGAGCCAGGGACTTCTCAAAAGCTAAGAATAAAAGAGGTACCATAAACCACAATAGTCCAATTTGAAATGTATAATTGTGCTCTGGCGATATGATTGGAGACAACATGCTTTTGTTAAGTAATCTGAATCTCCTCAATGCACATGCTGCACTCCAAGCTATGAATTTCTTTGGTGCATTGGATCAAGGAATATGCGCGAATTATTTTGACACAGTTACTGTGCTTATCATTATTAGTGTTATGTCACCATATTGACATACTATGTTACCGAAACGAATTTAGCTTATCCATCGTATTTGTGTGTATAAATTTCGTTGGTGCATAGTGTATTGGATCAACAAATATGTGGGCATTTCTTTTGACACGCTTATTGTGCTTAGCATTGTTGTTAGTATTGTTTCACAATGTTGACATGGTATTTTATCGAAACAAGTATAGGTTTGTATGCTCCTGCAGCGTAATAGATCCACAAAGAATGCAAATTGCATGGAACATTATTTGTAGAGCAATTTTCAACACCTTGACTTTAAGACCTCATGATCATAAATACAGCTTATATTCGCTTTATTTTCCCTCTTTTTTTTGACTCCTATGTAAACTAATGTTGACCATCTTTAAATGCTACCAGCTTCGTTTGCTATGCAATAGAAACAGGATTTATAGAAACTTAAGCTAATACAAACAAACTTCCTCTTAACAGCGGCTATCCAATCCTTGAAGAGGAAAAAACTTTATGAGCAACAAATTGAGCAGCTCGGAAATTTTCAGTTGAGAATCCATGATCAGGTATACTTGCACTCAAACATTGAGTTTTTTGTTTACTGTAAGCTGTGTGTTGACTGTATAACCCATTTTGTATACAGATGATCATGTTAGAAGCAGCTAAAGCTACAACAGAAACTGTTGATGCGTTGAGAACTGGAGCTGCAGCTATGAAAGCAATGCAAAAAGCAACGTTAGTATTAATATAGTCCATTTTAGGATTTATGCACCTAGTCATTCAAGGTCTCAAAATGATTATTTGCCATGTCCCTGTAGAAACATTGATGATGTCGACAAGACCATGGATGAAATAAACGAACAGACTGAAAATATGAAACAAATTCAAGATGCTTTGTCAGCTCCTCTTGGAGCTTCTGCTGATTTCGACGAGGTAATTCACTGTGGGCATTTAAGATTTGCAACCTTGCAGTGCATAGTTTTCTCTGACACACTTAGCACCCATTGCACTGAAAAAACTTACAGGATGAACTGGAAGCGGAACTTGAAGAATTGGAGGGAGCAGAGTTGGAATCTCAGCTTCTGGAGCCTGTTGCAGCTCCTCCGGTGCATCCAGTGCATGTCCCAGCCAACAAGCAACCAGCTCGCCCTGCTCCACAGAAAGCTACAGCTGAAGATGATGAGCTTGCTGCACTGCAAGCTGAAATGGCATTGTGATCAGGTTAGTGTTTGTTCCATTTGTACATCTTAATGTGTATTTGATGTTCCTTTCATGGGACTAATTCACTGGTATCTGTTAGCTAAATCTGACAATGCTGTGTCCAACCGGTTGTACGGTTGTCAGCAGTACATATATTTGTTAATGATCCAATGTAGAAGCGTGCATATATTATACTACATCCATTAAGACATTTTGGCTTTTCTAGATACATAACTTTTGCTATGCACTTACACTATGTGTAAATACATAGCAAAAGCAATGTATCTATATTATTTAGTCAAGCCAAAACATCTTATAATTTGGAATAGAGGGAGTAGATTTTAAATTATTCTACACTGTTTTATTCCTTCATTTTTTTATTTTCATCTGTTTAGGCTCAGTTTTAGCTCCTATGATGAAATAATGTACTCTGTTTGAAATTACAAGCTTATTTCGTTTGCAAGCCTTTGATTACTGATTACTCCATTAACACATTTTTTTACACAGTTGATGTCATTAGATTCATGTATTAAAAAGTACTTGCTTACGATTATAATTTTTTTATCTCATACTTGCTTATGATTATAATTTGTTATCTCATACATAAAATATTATAATATGGTAATTGCTCTTCAAATTCTTGTCCTAAAGAAACAAAGTGGACCATGCAAAGAGAGAGGTGGAGGGAGAGGGGTAGGGGTAGGGGGGTATTGTTTGGTTTGCTGGAAGCATGCCAATCATCATGACAGTTTTCTGTCTAGATTATGTTCAAAAAGTTGTCTGTCTAGATAAACTTTTTAGATGTTGAAAGGGGCATTATGCTTCAAGGTGAAGGTGTATCCAATTTTTAATCCAGTGGATGTCTAATATTAGCACCTGAGAATTGAAATGCCAATTTTGCCTAACCTATTGTTTGTCTTGATGGGCTGAGAACCTAGTTTCATATTAGTTGAACTATGGCTGAACTTATTGCAGCCACATTATATTTTACCTTCATTTTCTTTTGGCTACTTGCTACAATCAAAGAGAACTGTAATATTTTAAATCAATATTTGCAGAATTTGCTTGGAATTTACACTTAATTAGTTCAAGTTTGTGGTGTTTGGAGTATACATGTCTCTGGAATAATCTCCAAGGATGTTGTTTCTATGGAAATACTATTATTTGAGTCCTGCATTTTTTTTTGGCTTTGTGTGTTCTAAGTTATTGCTGCTCTTGGTCATTGTTATTAACCCTACCGAAACTTGCAGGTTTTCAGTGAAGAGGTGAAATGTGTATATGAATGGCGTTATGCTATAAAGATGAAAGCTGTTAGTCAGGCTTTTGCCATGTGTGTATAATGTTGGTGGATATTTGGCAATCGAAGCAGAAAAAGGCTGCTCCAGCCAGTGTTTGTTTCAGTGATTTTGGGCTCTGTTTTCCACAGACAATTTAGTTAATGTCGCCCGGTTAGCTCTATGCTAACTATTCAGGTCACCCACATGAATTGTTTGTCACAGTATTTTTCATTTACCCATATTGTCTGGAGCCATGTAAGAGTGTTGGAACGTATAAAGCCTTCAGAGGGCTCACATTTGATATGCCGGTTCGCAGCATATGTTTACTTGTTGCACCCGAATTACCTGTATTGTTTTTGCTACTGAGTATGTGTTTCGCTCAAAAATGACAGACGAACATAGAGGCAGTAATGCCAATTGAAATTTAAATGGACTACTAGCAGAGGTAGTATAAGTGATTGCACAGATCATTTTAGGAGCACCTGAAAACACTGATTTCACGACTCTAAGGTGCCATCCAAGTTCTAAATTTATAAGCTCTACCTAATAAAGGCTTAAATTCAATAATTAATATACAAATAATGATAAATTAAGGCAGTCTTTTGACAAGCTAATTGCACGTTGGCATTGTATATGTATGCTCCACATCCCAATGCCATATCATGACATAATCATGGCGAGCAGATTACCTCAAGTTATGGTAACTATAATCTCACGTTACATAGATGGGGCCAGGTTAGCATCCAGTGCAAGTTTGAGTACCAGCGGTGCATTTTTACTCTTTAACCTCCAATATGCACCTTGGCATAGCAACACGGCGTATAACCAACCGAAGGTAAATTGTTAGTACCAGCTCTACTCCGACAAACACTTCCGGTGATAATGAACTTAGTCAGACTCCCACCAAGTCACTGACAGCATCAAACATTAACTAACAGTGCAATTTGAATGGTATTACATCCTTGTGCAGGAACAGTATTAGACGTCAGGGTCGTGCAGGACCACGCTCAGCCCTTCTATTCCTTCCTTTCCGGCTGCCTGCAGCTTGGAAATAGCCTTCTGGCGAGGAGGGTGGTCGAACTTGCAGTGCACAGCGAACCTGCACGTGCCAGACTTCATGTAAAGGCACAGGCCTCAGCGTCCTGCACAAGCATCAGCACTGTGTTGACAAGCATGTAATTAAATCAACATTTGTAAACATAAACAGAAGTAAAAGGTCACAAAGATCAAAAACAAGTACAAAAACACTCTTTCTAATGACAATGAATACAGAGATAATTTCAACTGACGCTGTAACATTAAGGGAATTCAACCAACATTTTTAGGAACATACACGTCATGCTCTTGTATATTTTTAAACCAGACACAGCATCATTTACACGTTGAAATGCCATGCAATTATTTTTGTCAACAAATTTAATGGGAAAAAACAGTTTGCTGCAATCCAATTTGGCAGAAAACATCTTATGCCAGCCAAGTATAGGCCAACAAAACAAAATGGCCAGATTATTTTCCCAGGCGATGCAGTGGAATATGTGGCATTCAATTCCCGCCAAGACAATACTTTCTCTGATTTTTATTCAACGAGATCCAGTGTGCAAACTGAGCAAAATCAAGCTCAGGTCTTCACTGTTTGTTGGTCTAACACAGTGTTATCCCACAAGAATGATCAAAGTCATTAAAGTATTACAGACATGATATAACAGGATATTAGTTAGTACCTAACAGTTTACAATATGAAGCATCTAAGCCACTAGTAATAGTCTAGCATGTTACCTCTCTCCTTGGAAGGTCAGGCTGCAGAGGATCCCCGTTTTCATTGGAATGAGGTGCAGACCGGTCAATAGGGTGGTGAAACTTGCATTTCTGAGAATAATTGCAAGATCCTGTCTTCATGTAAAACTGCAGTACACAAGAAAAGAGAAAAAGGGGGCCAAAAGCTCTAAAATAAGCACAATAAATCGGGCGCATAAAAAAATGAATTGGACATCTAAGGAGATGGCTATATTACATACATCACAAACAGTTTCTCCAGGCCTTTGAGGATAGATCAGTGCCTGTGTTTTACAAAAGAAGTGTGTAAATGTTATGTACATCACAAACACATTTGGCATTTTTGCGCTTAGTCTCTGCACATACCGGCACGTGACTTGCAGGAAAATCAAAGCTCATAAAAGGTATATCCGCAACTGCACACACAAAACAGTATCATCAGAGGGGTGGGGTGGGGTGGGGGTGTTAATAAAAATCGGAGGGTCATAATGGTAAGCGCTAATGATATGATATTGTGACAATGAAGTTGATAGGTACAAGTCTGAACATTGAAAATGGAATGAGAAACATTTTGTGATTGTTGTCTGAAAATTTGTGGTATATAAGGTCAACATATTTTAGCATGACATTCAAAAACAGACGCATGATAATAGTCACAAGTGCAAGAAACTATCAACATCCTCAAAAACCTAAACTAATGAGTAAAAGGTACTTAAGGAAAAATTCAAAGTGCTCATCATAACTTCACTATATGCCAATCAGGTGCAATTCGTAACTAAAACATAATATTAGGAGCTCTGATGCCTTTTCTATACTATTATTAAGACTTTTAAGAACCTTAATGTTTACAAGGTCACTACAAGCTCTGCTTTCAGCATGATTTGCAAATGCAAGTATGATTTGCAAATGCAAGTCTTCAACAGGTCATATATTGCAAGCTAAAGTGCGATATGATTAGAGTGAGCTTCCTGCTGGTTTCTCTATTCTTCTGGAAGTAACACAAACGGAAACAGAACAAAATGACCTATAAGATGCCATGACAATTTAACTCGACCAAATGATTAGTTATGAAAAGAACAGACCTGGACGATCAGGATGGTTGAAGCGACAAATGGAACCATATTTGCAGCTGTAAAAGTGTAAAAGGGGAAATGTCAGACCCCTCCAAACTTATATGTACAAGAGGTAAATTCATCTTAGCAATCGTGCTCGTGAAGAAGGTACCTGCCTGTCTTCATATAAAACGAGCAATCCACTTCACCCTGCAATATGGGAGAAAATGTGTTGAGCAATAGAAGCTATTTGGGTACAGTCAATGCTATAGTACTAAACTAAACGGATGTGTGAAGATACAGTAGCAGACATACTTTCGTAGATAGATTTTACTAAAAAAACAGGAGTTGTCAAGGAGAACAATTTTTACTCATAAAAATCTTTTATACACCAAATCTGGATTACTGACAGAATTTGCAGTAAGCAAGAACATACTTTAACTTAACCTTTTTGCGTATATTTTGCAACATGTTTATTGATACAGTTTCCAAATAAAAGACGTGAATAAAACTGAAATTTAGTGTATCTTGTGCTCTAGCAAATAAAGAGACAACTAAAGTTTACTGCTCTAGCTAAAGAACCATTTGGCAAATACATACTGGTCTTATAGGAAGCCCCTTTGCATTATGCGACTCGGCTGGAGCAGTTGGTGCATGTGTCTTTGCTGGAACTGAATCGTCTGCTGCACCAATGTGCGCTGCGGCATGACTTGTTGCTGTATATATGGTTTCCTTTGCAATGAAAGGTGGTGTCTTGGTATCTTTTGGTTTTGGATGATTGAACTTGCAATTGGCACCAAATTTGCATCTTCCTGTTCTTACATAGAACTGAAATACAGGACATTCAAGAAATTAAGGACTATGCCATGAGAAACAAATAATAATTGACAGCAATAGAAGATCTTACCGAACAAACAGGTTCAGAAGGCCTCACTGGTAGGATAGCGCTATCAGCGATTAGTGACTGTTGCATTTCAGGAAAGCACAGCCACTGAGACTCTCATAAAGGAGTCGAAAAAATAGCAATTATAGTGAACCGATATAATAAACTTACTTCATTGTTTGTTCCTGCTGCTAATGCATTCACCATTTCCTTGGGATGGTTGAACTTGCATTTAGATTTAAACTTGCATGTACTACTCAATAAATACTGCAATGTTGAGAACAATGCTATGAATATATCAGTCAGACAGATTCTAAAACTAGAATATGATATGCTTACAGGACAATCTGGTTCCCCTGGCCGCTCAGCATAAGAATCTTCAACATTCGGGACCTGCAAAAGGGGTTTAATCAGTCAGATGATTACAAGACAGAAGGCACAGCTACATAATATTCAAGATCATTCCAGAAGGCATCAAATATGAAAAGGAAAATAAAAAATAGCCAGGAAAATTTCAAAGAAGTTGATACAGAAACAACATTCCCGTGAAAGTGTAAGTTCTCTTTTAGCTAGGCGTGCCCCCACATGAATTGTTGCTTTTGTCAATGTTTATCAGCGCCTCAGCTGATTAAGTATTCGTTAAACATTATTTAATGGGAGCAACAGCAAGAGTTGTTGCGGCGAGAGTAAGGTTCAGGCACACAGCTTCGTAGAGCAGATGCAAATGTGCAAGGAGTCACTTACCCAGCATGATGAGGCTAAAATAAATTTGGAGACTGGGGTCAGTGTGTCAAACCAAAAGTGGTAAAATGGCAATGGATGGCACGCTAATGGTGTTGAGCCGTCAGCGGGATAAAACTGAGGCATGCAAAACAGCAAGAAAGAAGGTAGCTAGGTTGGAAGTGGAGAAAAAAAAAAACTGGGCAAAGAGATGTATGCACATATGAATATGATAAGAGGGGGCATCAACAAACCCCGCAGACCTATAACAACCCTTGCCAGTTGCCACTGTCCCTATCCAGATCAAAAGCCACTGCTGTCCTACCCAGACTGACCACTGTTGGAGCCAGCAGGGGCAGGCAGGGGAAAAAGAGGTTGTTTGGCCCTGCTGTGTCCCAATAGTCTTCCTCTCTCTCCCACATTGCTTTTGGAAAGGCATCAGTGATGCCCGGTCCCCATGACTGCCCTAACACCTAGCCACCTAGGTGATGACTTAAGAACCATGTTGTGTAGAGATGCAAACAGTAAGATGGTATTCATAAAGTTAACTATCTTAAACACGACCTATATTAGCCAGGGCGATAACTTAGCTGTACTGTTGAATAACACAGAGCAAAACTAGAGTTCCAATTTTCATGGAAATCATTAGGGCTTGTTTGGATGCAGTATGCACCTCAACCCAAGTGTGTTGGAGTGGATTGGGGGTGTGTAAGGGTGCCAAGAAAAGAAATTCAGAGGGGCATCATGAACAAGAGATGTGGGAGGAGTCAAGATATATGCATGAGATGGGAGGGGAAACGAACATCAGGAGTGAACTAGGAAATTGTTATATACCCAACCTGTCAATAATGAAATTCAAGAGAGCGTTGAACAGGTTATGTAGGCACGTACCCACACAAACTCAAGCGCAGACACACCACACTCCGGTGAGGAATATCTGAATGTGATTTAAAACCACTATTTTCCTAAACAATTATTTAGCAAATTTCTACATGGTGGTAAATCATGTCCCATTGATGAGCTGTTTATCTCATTTAAATGGCCAATTAGCCTGGTTAATGGCAAAACGGTAGGTGACTGACTGTTTACAGTTTAGAATTAGGTGCAAACACTGTTTGAAACTAAAAGAACCTTTTTGTTCACGAACTAAATGGAGATATTTCTTTTTCTATTAATTAAACTAAGTATTTTACCCCCCCCCCCCACCCCCCCCTCCTCAGTTCCACTTTGCATGGTAGACTCCTTTGGATTTATAACAAATCCATGCACCTATATGAAAAAACAGCTAGGATTAAATAGAGCTAGAAAATCCAGGTGGGCTCAGTCAAGTACGATTAAATGGCTGCCCTGCAGGCTGCTCTAGCTTGCTTATTATATTAGACCCAGCAACATCGTCCCTGTCCAGGGTACACTGGGTCATTTTCGACCAAGCCTTGTAAAAACCTCTTGCAATTAACATACGTCCCTCTACCCCTTTCCCTGACCTCATCAACCCTAAAACTTTGTGACTATGGTTTAACACTTCGATGCAGGAATCGAGGCCAGCTACATGTGTTTTCACCTTCTATTTTGTGGCTAACCCTGCTAACAGTAATAAAAGCATGGTTTTGAAAATAAAATAGATAATTCCATAAAAGTATGTATAAAAAAAAAAAAAATAAGTACACTAAAAATAACAATTTAAATAATATGATGTATAGATCGCTACAAATAATAATGACAGATAGTCACCTCTTTCCAGTTTGGAACCCCACCCTCTGGAACCCATTGTGGATGGTCAAATTTGCAGGTCTCTCCATACTTACAGGTTCCAGTGCTCATATAGAAGGCACAGTCCTTTTGCCCCGGTCGTTGTGGATATATAGGAAGGCTGCTTTCAAGCCTAAGGCGTTTAGCCGTAGTATATGATGAATATAAAGCCTCACTCTGGCCAACAGTACTATGACTTCCCATAAAAGATTGGTGATAGAGAGCTATAGTGCATATACAAAAGAAATTTATAAGCCAGCTTTATTAGGTAACCATATACTGAAAATAATAATAATGTATTGAAATTAATGAAAGCACAGTTATCAAACATAAGAGTACTATAGAATAAGGGAAAATCCTAGCTCTAATGCTGTCTGAGAACCTCCTAGTACTACTCACTTGAGAAGGACTGACAACAGAGTGGCAAGAATCAAGTGCATTTACAGTCCGTAGCTAACCTCAAAACTGGCTTGGATTTATTGGTGGAAACACAGTGAGAGCATTTTTACATTCAAAACCAGATGGCCAAAGTAAACTCCAAGTATTCTGTTTTCTTGTACAGCTACTGGCTTGGATTTATTGGTAGAAACACAGTGAGAGCATTTTTTACATCCAAAATCAGACGGCCAAAGGTCTAAACTCCAAGTATTCTGTTTTCTGGTACAGCTACTACCCACTAACTACCAGAGGCTCTTCCCTGTTTGGATATCATTACTACCATTTTTTTTAATCCTCTGGTCCTTCATTGCTAAGCTCATTCACTAAGAACCTTCCACGAAATGGTCCAATTCTACAGTCTGCATTGCATCTACCAAAATATCAACCAAGTTAACAACTGAGGACAAGAGGTTATGAGACATGCCTATATAACTTGAAGCCAGGCAATACCACTATCGATGCTTGATTGTGCAATTTCTGTCAATTATTCTCTGTGGTGTCTCAATTTAAGTTTTGTGTAGCCACACAATTCCACACAGCATAATAAAATTGTTCATAGGTTTATACATATCCAAACAGCTAGATCAGTACGAGCTCCAATAAAACTAGCTAACACCCAGCATAAGCTCCGAGTCCCACAGCCAAATGATCTTCATACTACTAGTTTCAGATAAACAAGCAGCCAAACGTCCATACACACGGGCAGCATTGTCCGATGAGCACACGGGTAAACTCCTCATACCAACCAAGACAGGATCTCACCTTCCGCGGACCGCCTCGCGCCGAGATGCGAGTCGAAGGCGCCGTGATGCGAGTCGAAGGCGCCGACGTCGGCGGCAGAGGATGCATAAGACGGCGGGGCTGGGGCGCCGGCGTAACGGGACGCGATGAGGTCGACCTCAAACTCCGAGTAGCGCGGCGGCGGCGGCGGCGCACTGTCGCCGCCGCCCGCGAAGGCTCCGCGGTAGTACGGGTTGTAAGGGTGGTCCGACATCGTCGGCGGCTAGGGTTTCCCGGCTCTCCCGCACGCGCTGCGCCGTGGGGGGAGGGAGGGAGGAAACCGCCGCTTTGAGTGGGAGGGAGAGAAGGCTTTATCGGACCGGCACGCAGACGCACTCGCGGCACTCACGCCAAAACTGTTCCCCAACTTCCGCTCTGTCCTCTTTCCCTCGTCTCACTGTCTTCTCGCACTGCAGCGCCGTCGCTCGCGGAGAGGCTGACGCTGTACGTGCAGATAGACTGCGGAAGGGGGCCCAATACTTCCGTTCTCTGTCCTCTTTCCACAAGATTTTCAGGGTAGTTATCCCTCGTCTCAAGATTTATGTTGTTGTTAACTTCTATTTTTTTATTCTTTGTGAAATGTGCACTTTAGAGCAGCGCCGTCGCTCGCGGAGAGGCTGACGCTGTACGTGCAGATAGACTGCGGAACGTCCACACCTAGAAACACACATCCTAATAGCCATTCCTAGAGCTGCCCAAGAAACCCTAGATAGCAGCAAGCCAGCAAAACATATCAAAGAACGGTGGACATTATCTCCGTTCAATCAAAAAATCCTCTACAGCCTCTCCTCCAGTCCCAGCTTGGACGCTGTTGCTCCATTGTTCAACTTCAACCTGGGGAAAAAAGAGAAACCCCTATCACTTAGAGCCTCCAGTGATACTGGCACAACCAACACTTAGAATTTGTCAGCAATTGAAAATCTGAACTACCTCTGATCATCGGAGACGAACTTTTGGCCGATGCCATCACTCACGATAACGTCATCGTCCTGCGCGATGCTATGGATGGGAGATCAATGGGTCAGGTGCAAGATCTTTGTATGGCTTGCTACTCATCCTGTAGTGTTGTGGTTCTGGCTCTTCATAGTAACAGTTCACTTCATATGTTGTTGTTCCCTTTCCAGATGCTAAGCTGGTGGCAGCAGCAGGGCATGAGCTTGGCCCGTAAGGCTTCCTCCTCTGTCATGAATCATGATCAGCTAGTTCATGAGTGAAATACTAGAGCATGGGCTGCTATATATTTGGCGAGCATGATGTTAGGCATGGACCGCGTGCTTCCTCAGCGTGGGCAGGATCAGTTCAAAGCTGCTACACAAGCGGGGACAGGTTTGTTATATTAAGACTGAAACTGAAACGCATGAATAAGAACAAGACATCGTCTCCAAGGACACAAACAAAACTTAATAGGGGCAAACTCAAGAAACCTGACAAGTGACTGAAAGGCGACATAGAATGAGAAACAAACACTGGAACATATTCAAAAACTGATAAATACTGATAAAACAGAAAATCCTATTTTTAGCACTATGAATGAGACAACTGAAACTTAGACTCTTACTATAACTAAAAAAAATTACAGATAGAAATAGGCTCTGTGTGTATATCAGACAAAGCATATTTTTAGCACTAATAATGAGAAAACTAAAAAGCCTATTTTTATCACTCAAAATGAAACTAAATGCTGCAACATAAGAATGAAACTAAGACTTCTTTAAATGGCTGAAACTTTTAACTGAAACTGAAAAAAAACTCATAAGATGAATTATTTTAAAACTTAAGACTGAAATAACTCAAACTGTGACTAAAATATAGACTACCTTTTGCTGAATCATAAGGGCAACTTAAACATAAACTTAGAGTAAAACCTAAGACTGAAATAACTCAAACTTAACACGGAACTTTTTTAAAAGATTGGTCTATATTTCAATTTAGATTTTCAAAACTAAAAATTATAAATACAGCTTAGACTTAACTAAGGCCATCCCTCATGAATAAGAACGAAACATCGTCTACATTAATAAGTTCAGAACTTGAACTAGGAGTCTAGGACTGAAACAAATAAATGAAAATGAAAAATAGAACTTTCATCCAGAACAAACTAATGTGACTGAGGATACAGAGAATGAAAAGACCTACAGCTGCAAAAGGTAATCAGGGTTGGTTTCACATTGACAAACAGACAATGAAACTACTAAGACAAACTGAAAGGCACAAACTAAAAGGTTTATAAATAGAAATGTCTTTCAACCAGAGCATGCAAAAAGAGGAAAATGGAACAGAGAAAATGAAAATAAAATGCTCCTGCAATCACTGATTTCCCCAAATGACACAGAAACTAGATTGTAGAGTTAAAATACGAGCACACACATCACATTTTAATGCATATCGGCTCCCCAAAATGCAAATCGGCTCTAGACTACATGGGAGGGGGGAGCCATCACCGACCAGAGGTGCAAGCAGGCTTCACAGGGCACGAGCGAGATCAGCGCGCGGAGCAGACGCGCGGCTGCGAGGCGAGCAGGTGAACGAGGCTGCCGCCTAGGAGTGGGACGGCGCGGAGCTTGACGGGGTACAGACAGAGGAGAGCATGGAAGCGCGAGAAGGGGAGGGAGGCGGCCGTACTGGCGTCATCTCGATCTATGAACCAGAAACAAATCCCAACATCAAAACAACATGGGGCGCCATGGATCCATGGATCCACCGTGCAACAGCTAAAAGCGGATCCGTAGGTGGAAGCCTGTGAGGCGGCCGCCGGCCTGGGCACCTGATGTGGCCGCGCCGGGATTTCGTCGGCGACGAAGAGGATTGGGGGAGCGATCTAATACAGAGGAGCGAGGGAGAGAAGACACACCTGTACCGCGCCGAACAAGAGGACGCCGGACAGCCATGCGGAGAGGGCGTGACCGCCGGTGCCGCGCCGCCGCCCGCCGGGCTCGACAAAACGATGGGCGTCGACGACGAAAAAAAGAGAAAATGAAAAGCGAGGCCGGGCGATTGGAACAGCCACGTACAGGTTAGACAGAGACACGAATCTTGGAACAATCCCAGCCAAACAAAAGTGGAAGATGGTAAAAATAGAAAATCTTTGGAAGATAAACAGAAATACCGAAAATCTTTTCTTTTCATAGTCTGCCATTGCGGAAATTTCATAGAAACCGCATAACCATGGGCGGACCAAGGCCCGGCAAGCCTGGGCGCCAGCCCGCCTGGGCCCCGGTCGCGTTGCAAGCATGCGTGCAAGCCTCAGCCGCCCTAGAGAATGCATGCAACGTGTTTGGATGTGCTAATTTTGACATGCTAATCCTTACTTTGCCCAGGCTAAATTTAGTTCTTGGGTCCGCCACTGTGCATCACAATTTTACATAAATCACCTTTTAGAGAAATAACAGAAATAAAAAATATTTTCCACATTTCAAATGACCCTTAGGGTTCGAGAGAGTGAACCGTGAATAATTTACACATCAAAAAAACCACGCCCAGTAAATGTTGGTTCAAAAATCACACAATCGTCAAATTTGATAACGGAAACTTGTTATCGTACAATACATGTCAAAGAGAGTATTTATATGGGCCTTAGATTCTGGTAATTTCCACTTTCCTATTACTAAATCTTTCATTTCTTGTCTTTGAATGCCTTTTCTCTTCTCTACTTTTGACTCCGCTATCTTTCTCTTGAATTCTTTAGGTAAAATTTCTTTGATTCTTAACTTGGGTCGTGACGGAACCAGGGGGGCCAGCGGGGGCCGTGCCCCCCCCCCCCCTCCATGCATGGTAGATTTCCTAGTGTACATATATTCATATTCAAATTTGTAGCATAAAAATATCATTTTTTACTTATTTTTTAATTGAAAAACTATGATTTTAGTAAAAAAATAGTGTAATTTTTTAAGAAAACTGTTGAAACATATTATTATGTATATTTTATCACACTAAAAAATGTGATCACATTTGTTCGGCTTCCTTAATTAAGATCGCTAGTTCCGTCACTGACTTTGGCTCTCTTTTGAGCGAACTTGATCAACTTCGCTCATCTCGAAAAAAAACTTCTCTTCATTGACGAAGCCAAATTCTTCTGTGAAGTCGAAATTTCCTCTTCGCTGTTTCCAGCACTGAAACTTTATCGTTTTTGAAAATATTTTTCCAACTCCAAAAATTTTAGGGCTACATTTTCCAGCGAAGTTAGATCCCAACAGTTACTACAGTTCCTGACCAAAACCATTCCTGGCGCTACCCGTTTCTTCAATATTTTCTATAGCACTGGAACTATTCCTTGCCGAAAAAAAGAGGCTGGGAATGGCGTAACCAAACAAAGCAAATACCAACGTATTATTTCCATTTTCTTAGCACAATTATTTGTACATTTAGCTGCATCTTGAAGAGTTGGTGTTATGTATCTAGATAAAATTTGTCTAGATACATAGCAAAATAAATGTACCAAAAAACTCAAGAATGACTAGAACAGATGGAGTATTTATTAAGTTATATAAATAATAAAATTATGCTACTTATACTAGTAGAAATTTCCGTTTGAAGCTTTTGAAGGGGAATTTGATGTGCTACTTGTCTACTGTTCCAAACAATCGTTTGGTAAAGTGTGGGCAAGACAGGAAGGGCATTGAGAAAATTGGGCCTGAATGTATGGACAGGAAGGGCATGCAGAAAATTGGGCTGAATGGACTGTCCTCCCCAAATTCTTTCTACCAGGTCCACATTCTCAAGGCCTGCCTGACCACTATAGCGCCGCACATTCTTTCTAAACCCTAGTACCACTGGTTGCTATCGACTCTGTCAAGCGCCGCACTTCCGCCGCCATGGCCGCCGCAGCCTTCTCCGCCGCCGGCCGCCGGCTCCTCTCCACCGCCGCGGCAGCGGCAGAGAAAACCGAGCTCCCCGTCCCTATCGCCCGTCTTCGCCAGCTCGCCCGCGCCGGCCGCCTCGACGACATCGACGCGACCCTTTTGCCCCTGTTCCCCTCCCACCCCGTCGCCGCGCTCTCGGCCCTCTCGTCGGTGGGCCTCCCCGACCGCGCCTCGGCCCTGCTGGGCACCATGTCGTCTCCCACGACCGCGCACCTGAACGCGGTCCTCGGCCCGCTCCTGCGCCGCCGCCGCCTGGCCGGGCACGTGCCCTCCATCCTCGCCGCGCACGCCTCCATCCCGCGGGACGCCGTCACGGACAGCATCCTCGCCAAGTCGCTCTGCCTCACCACGGGCGCCGACTCCGCGCTCCACCTCCTCCGGGAGCCGGCGTCGGGGTCCCCGCCGTCGCTGCAGCTCTTCACGGCCATCATCGACTCCTTCTACAAGCAGCGCCTCCCGCACCGCGCCGAGGAGCTGTGGCGGTCCATGGTGCAGGACCACGGCATCGCGCCCGACGCCGCCGCCTACAACGCCCGGATCACCTACAAGTCCGCCAACGGCACCGTGGAGGAGGTGAAGGAGCTGATCCGCGTCATGCGCGAGGACGCCGGGCTCCGGCCGGACCTCGTGTCCTACAACGCGCTGATGCGGGCGATGGTGCGGCACGGCAGGGTGGACGAGGCGGTGGAGGTGTACCGCCGCCTGGAGGCCGGGGAGGAGGAGGCGGCGGACGTGGCGCCGGACTGCGCGACCTACACCTGCGTGGTGGGCGCGCTGTGCGGCGCGGGGCGGTGGTCGGAGGCCGAGGACGTGTTCTACGCGGGCGTGAAGCGCCGGAAGGTGGCCGACCTCGGGACGGTGCGCGTGCTGGTGCGCGGCCTCAAGGACGCCGGCAAGGGGCGCGCGGCGAGGCGGGTGGTGGTCGGCCTGCGCAAGAAGTTCCCCGAGCAGTTCGACGGGCCGTGGAGGGAGCTCGAGGAGGTGGCCGGGATAAACTCCGCCGGGAAGGAGGAGGATGAGGAAGCCAGCGGCGATGAGAAGCCAGCGGCCGCTGCGGCGTGAGTGTTCGTGGCAACTGGCAAAGTTGCAAATTTGGTTTAAAAGGGCAGCATTGCATGATTAATCGAATAAGCAAGTTCAGAATACTACAAGAGCATTTGAGCATTAGCTGCTTGTTCATCTTTTTTTGGTGTTCTTTGATAATTTTACTCGTTTATTAATAGCATTATAGTATAATCTTCCAGGGTCGTATCTCACTGGTTAGAACAATTGCTGTTTCTAAATGCCATGCCTTCTAAGCAAGTTATTAGAGCTTAGAATTCAGATTGTGTAATGCCGATGGGTGAGGGCGGCGCCAGCGAGCCGTCCTGTGGCCGAGTCGCCACAGCTCGAGGGCATCGGGCCATCGGTTCCTTCAACTCGGTGGTGGGCGCATCGCTTTTGGCTCCTTGCCACCTCGCCTCTTTCTCGCCGGCAACTCGACGCGCGCCTCCGGCCTCCGCCTTGTGCTGCCACACTCGGTGTGCGTGTGCACGTGTGCTGTGTGCGCGGTGTCACCACCATCCGGAAGCCTTTTAAGGACCAGACTGCAGGGACCAAAACTGGTGGCCTTGCTCTGGCATCAATTTGTAGACTAATGAATGGAGCATTAAATGTAGATTAAAAAATAACTAATTACACAGTTTAGTTTAAAATCACGAGATGAACCTTTTGAGCCTACCTAGTCCACGATTGGATAATATTTATCAAATTAGACAAAAGAGTTACTATTCATCAAGTTGATTTTTTTTTAATCTAAACAAGGCCTTAGAGCATCTCCAACAGTTTGGTATTTGAGTTGTCATCCTTTAAAATTTGATAAAACAACCAAAATACAATCTCCAACAGTTTGCCAAAGTGCTTGCCAAATTTTCCCAAGTTGCTATCCATCGAGGCCGCGCGCGCAGTATCCGCGTTGCCATCGCGCCGCGCGCTACTCCGACTCCTCTCTGGCGCGGGCGTGAAACTTCCTCGCGCCAATTGCCGTCGTGGTATATATTTGTTGTGCGCTATCTCTTCTTCGCGACGGCACAGCCTTCAGGTCCGCGCGGCGATCGGTCCGTGGTGTTCTCCATCAGCGAACAGAGATCAGGTCCGTGGCTACCCATGGCGGCAGCGGTGTACGCGGTTTGCGGGTCCATCGGCGAGGAGAGATCAGGTCCATTGGCGAGCAGAGATCAGGTCGCGGCGATCGGTCCGTGGCTACCCGCCTGTTCCCTGCGTCCGACCCAATCGGCGATCAGAGCTCCTCCATCGGCGATCAGAGCTCGGCCATCAGCAGGTCTGCATCCATTCTCGTTCTCCCATCCCTTCTCGTTCTCCCATCAGCAGGTCCCATCCATTCTCAATCTCCCATCCAATCGAACCAGGGTTGATCGGTGGTCATTGTACTAGCGCTCTGTAGATGTTCGCTAGGGTTATGTGGTCATTGCATGATCGTTGGGAAGATGGAGATGCATAGTTTTGTGAATTGTACTGCATAGATTGATGAATTAAACTTTTTTTTATAATTTTATGAAGATGGAGAATTATTTGCTGTTTGCTTCTGGTGGCCGGCAAACAATCACCTGAACATTCCCTCACGCCTGAACAAGTCAGCTGATGCTCCTAGACATGATCCCTGACAAACAACAATTGAAGATCGATGCGCGACGAGGGGAGGACCGATGGTTAACTGT
This sequence comes from Themeda triandra, assembly GCA_018135685.1. NCBI lineage: Eukaryota > Viridiplantae > Streptophyta > Magnoliopsida > Poales > Poaceae > Themeda > Themeda triandra. The sequence continues at coordinate 1,101,965 of JAENPR010000102.1, read as the reverse complement.
CAACGAATTTTATGTGGCAAGTTAAATATAAGGAACTGTTGGAGATGTCTTCTTTTTAACTTGGTAAATAATTTTAGCAACTTGCCAAAACACATCATTTGGCAGGTGAATTATACCAAACTGTTGGAGATGCTCTTAATTCCTCTAAAGTTGATAATCTTGTACAGGGTTTGTGAAGAATACACATCTATGAATGTAAACAGCCAAATCATAGAATCCTCTTCACTAGACAAAGAGATAGTTGAGGCCAAAGCACAGACTTCATCCCACTGTTGCAGGAGTGAGTCATCCAAATTTCTTCTAAATGAGCATTTCAGCTCATGACCATCCTAAACCTCATCCACAGTAGTATTTTTTTTCATTAACTACTCTATACAATTTGCAAAACTGAATGGTAAGACTAGAAGAGCCTAGTCAATTATTTTTCCAAAACTTCACTTTGTCCCCTCTACCAATCCTCCACCTATAATCCATTTTCGCTGCCTATGCAACAGCCATGAAACCTTTGAAGAAACTGGAAGCATAAAGGATTAGGTTTAGCAATTTTATACTTATAGTCTATCAAATCTCTCCACAACTTGCCTCTACCTTGTTCATACCTTTTGACCCAAGAAGCACCACTCGACCTGAGACAAGTTTTCTTTTCCTATGAAAAGGCTTGTTTTCCTTCATTGAAACAAAGAAATAAATTATCCATTTTAATCGTTTGGGCTTTTGTACTTTGCACACAAAGGCCCAGAGGCTGATAGTGTCTGCTCGATCTGAGACGTCGCTCGTCCATCTGACGGCAGCGCGCGCGCGCGCCTGCAAAATCATTCCCCGAGCCCGAGTGAGCCGAGCCCAGAAGACGATGCTGCCCCGCGTGCCACTCCGCCTCGCGCCGCCGCTCGCCGGCGCCGTTCGCGGCATTTGCGCCACCGCGCCGCCGCAATCCAAGCCGCCGCCCGAACCCCTCTCCCCGTCCGACCTGGACGCGATCTCCGGGCTCCTCCCGCGCCTCGTCTCCGCGGGCCACGTCCCCGCCGCCGGGCGCCTCCTCTCGGCGGCGCTCCTCCTCCCGGGCTCGCAGGACCGCCTCCCCCTGGATCCCCTCGCCGCGCACCTCGCCTCGCTCCCGACCCTCTCCCCCGCGTTCGCGCTGCTCACCGCGCTCCGGCACCACCCGGCCCGGCCCTCGCCGCAGCTCCTGCTGGCGTCGCCGCTGCTCGGCGGCCTCCTCTCCCTGCGCCGCGCGCGCGACGCCGCCGCCGTGCTGCGCTGGCTCTGCCGCCCGGACTCCCCGCGCCGGCCCGACGCCGCCACCTACGCCGACGCCGTCAAGGGGCTCTGCCGCCTCGAGGACCCCAGGGCCGCGCTCGCCGCGCTCCGCGAGATGGCGGCGGACGGGTTGCCGGCAACGCCGGAGCTGCGGGAGGCGGTGCGGGACGCGATGTTGCAGGACGCCAGGATCGAGGAAGCGTGGGCGCTGGAGGAGGCCATGCGCCGGCCGGAGGAGACGGGGAAGCTGGTGGAGCTGATCGACAACCTTCTCTCGGCGTGGGAAGACTGAGCCGTTGGAGGCGAAGAACAATGCACGGATTGAGTTTTCCGTCTTCATAGATAGATTCTTATGTTCGTGTACTTTGAATGCACTGCAAGAAATTCTGGTGAACTCAGCAATTTTTTTTTTCTTTATAAGGATATTTGATTTTTTTTGAAAGTAGATATTTGATGTTTTTTGCGTATCAGATATTACTATCGAGTGGATTGGGTGATGCCAAGAACATAGCACAAACACTTTCGAATAATTCTATGAAGCAGTGTGATTACTGCAGCATTTGAGTTCATCAGATACGGAAATCATATCACAAACACTTTCGCGCGATTACTGCATCACTTGGGTTCATGAGACTACCCGCACTCATCAACCTCTATATTCATTCCTCTAAAGGAATATTCTCGTCTGATCACCAGATTCCTAACTCTATACTATTTTCTCCCACACTCATCAATCCTTTACAGTTTCCTCAATACCAAAAAAGTGGGACCCACATAATATTTTTTTGTTTTTTCCCACTGACACCCTCCTTCCCCCCTCTCTCTCCTATCCTTTCCCCTTCTCCCTGCTCTCTCGGTCTCTCCGCTCCGGCACCTCCGCTCTCGGTCTCTCCGCTCCATCGTCCATCACCGGCTGCGTGCAAGGTCGGCGAGCGCGGCGGCCGGCTGGCGGGGGAGCGAGCTCGGCGAGCTCCGGGCGGACGCGCGAGATCGGCAGCGAGCGCGAGCGGCGTGCGGACGCGCGAGATCGGCCCGGCGAGCACGCGCGGCTCCGGCGAGGGCGCGTGGCCCCGGCGGCGAGCGCGGCCCCCTCGTTGCTCCCGGCGAGCGCGCGGCCCCCTCGTTGCTCCCGGCGGCTTCTCGCTGCCCGCGCCGGCGAGGAGAGCAGCAGGGCGGGCTTCTCCCTGCCCGCGCCGGCTTCTCCCTGCAGGTCGGCCTCTGTCGCGGCCGCGGGAAGACGGCCGGGCGAGCGTCAGCGGCGGCGCGAGGCGGGCGCGTGGGCGGCGGCGCGGCCCGGTGCTCCCCTGCTCATGGCGCGGTGCTTCCCTGCTTATGGTCGCGAGCTTGGATTGGATCCTATGGCGATGGAGTAGTAGAGGAGGCTCCAGGGCAGAGGGGCGGAGCGGCGGAGGGGAGGACGGCGTCGGGCTGGCGCACTTCTTTGCGCCGGCCATGGAGCTGGCGCGGTGGAGGAGGACGGCGTCGGGCGGGCCCAGCCATGGAGCTCCCTGCGTTGCTCTCTCTCCTCCTCCCTGCCGCGAGCGGGCCCCGTAGATATTTGATGTTTTTTGCGAATCAGATACCCAAATCGTACCGGAGTGTTGATACCCAAATCGAAACGGCAGCATACAAGACTGCAAGTTCAAGCTGGTTTGCTCAGCTTATCGTTTCATAGTTTTTGCCTTGTCTCACCAAGTGTTTTTTTTTTTACACTCTTCCTTTGCCTCATTTGCCTGAGATCTCAGGCCACAGTTTATAATTCTCTGGTTCAGGGATGGGGTCGCCTGATATGAACTTAAATTTTCAGGCACCTGGTTAATAGCACATCAGTTCTAAACAACCGACATTTTTGGCAAACATAATTGCAGCATTAACTAAAACCCACGATAGCGTGCCAGGGCAAGTCGTTTAGTCTCAGGAATTAGGAGAAGCAAGCTCAAGATGGATTCGAAGTCGAACTGATATGACCATGCAGCAGAGCATCAGCTTATTTGCGCACAAGCACAAAAAAACAGTCCAAAATCAAAATACAGACTTGCCTAATTTCGAAATAGTCTCTTGCACTGCTGAGCATTTTTGCATCAGCTCTAGACCTCACGGAAAACCTAATTTAAGTGACCAAAACATTCAGCTTTTCTTTAAGATATACAGCATGTAAACTCTTCTGACCCAAATCTGCTCCATTTGCTTACAGAAGAGGGTAGAGACGAACACAGAAACCACTAACTCGCGCCTTCAAAGAGATTCAGCTCGGTTCCTTAACTAAAAACCACCGAACGAGCACTATCCCCAGCAGACAGTCCGCATCGAGCACAAGAACTTTTTCTTCCTCGAGCGACCATGATGATAATCAAGCCAGCCAAAACTGATGCATTAGGAACCACAAAATTTGAAGTAAACAGTTGCAAATCCTTGATCCATCTACTAATGCTCTAAGCATGCACACCATTGCCATTAGCATAGTATGTTCCGTTAGAGAGACCATTGGCAAGCTTCTTTGGGTGCCCATTTTGGTGTACTGTGGATGTATATGAGCCATTGCTCAAAACATGTTTGGCTGAAACAACATGACCATTGCTGCAGTCTTGCAGCACTCTGTCCAACTGCCCCGATGCAGCCGCAATTAGTCCTGCAGAAACATAAATTTGGTTATGATATATTCCATGGAAAAGTACAGCACAAATGTTTGTGAAGTGAAAAGGTACAAAGTTTTCAGCATCAGATAGCGTCTTACCCACAAATAGGGGAGAAGGTTTTGAAGGTCTTGACTTGAACTCGGGATGGAATTGTGCACCAACAAAATATCGGTGGTTGGGTATTTCAATAATCTAGAACATAGCAAGCTGGTTAAGAGACAAATTTCATGAAAACAAAAAAACTGTAAAGTCTCTGTTTGAATCAGACCTCCATCCTCCTTCCAGTATCATCTTTGCCAACAAACTGAAGTCCAGCATTTTCGAACTCTGGAACCATATCAGGGTTCACCTGTGTAGACACAATTTCAGTCCAAAGAACAAGCAAGATGTAGGAATAACATAACAGACAGAAGGGCCATAGCATCTAAATGCACATTTAGGAAATTGGTGAGCTTCAGTAAACAGACCTCATATCTGTGGCGATGCCTTTCATCAACATAAGGGACATTGCCATACCTAAAAAGGTCAAAAAAATCATTGACTGCATAGGTCATAAAACTACATAAAGAATTCTTGAGAAACTTCATTGAAGGGGCAAAATCAAAATTAAGAAGGGTCTATATGGAACTCACAATTTAGAAGACTTGCAACCAGCAATCTTGAAAAATGTCCTCCTTGATCCTAAGCGCATTGTCGCACCCATATGTGTTTTGGAACCCTATAACAAAATTAAATTCCAAGATAATCTGTAACAGACTGACAAAAGGACTCATTGCCATGGAAACACATCAGTGTGAAGCCTAATTCAAGACAATGCAAAGTTGCAAAACCATTAACAATTACCTCAGGCATAAAAATAACACAAGGGGTCTTGGTATTTGGATCGAATTCAGTGCTGTTTGCATCAGTGAGATTCATGACATGACGAGCATACTCCACCACAGCAATCTGCATCCCAAGACATATACCAAGATATGGGACATTCTTTTCACGGGCATACTTAGCAGCCAAAATTTTCCCTTGAACACCTCTGTCGCCAAAGCCACCAGGTACCAAAATTCCATCTGCCCCCTACAATGAAAACTCTTCTTGTAACCATGATACTCAAAAATCAAATGTGATACGATTCCAATCTTCCATATTCTAAAACACAGTCCATATGATAATAACTTACCTTCAATAAATTCCATGCAGCTTTATATGCATCAGGTGCCTACAAAGTTCAGAAAGAGCCAAGTAAAAAACGATTCACCTCAAGACTTAGCATATTGAATACTAGACTACTGTGCCAAACCTCAAGTGCCGTGGAGTCTTCAAGATCTGTTGAAGCAACCCAATCAACAACAAGCTTCCTGCGGCAATCAACAGATGCATGCAAGAGGGCCTGCAAATTTTTGCATGACACAGTAGTTAGGCAACAACATTAACATTTGGAAACTTAAAAAAAAACATCACTGCACTGATCAAGTTGGCAAGCTCACTTTTAACACGGAGAGGTATGAATCTGATAAGCCAGTGTACTTCCCAACCATAGCAATTCTCACCTAAAATAATCACATTAAGTTGCATGGAACTAAGGATGGAAAAATTCCACTAGCAAGGGACTGACTTGAGGAGAAAACACTAACAGTGTCATGAAGGGTATCAAGTATAGTAGCTCTTGCAACCCATTCATCCAACTTTGGCTCTTGGGCAATGCTGGAAATGTTATAATAAATTAGTGGCACAAAGCAATATTATACATATTGCAGAGAACATACTAGCTAGATAGTTCAGGACCAACCTATCCACCCTTTCCAGATTCAGAACTTTAAGAATAGCCTCATGAGCCTTTTGGTCCTGCAGGGCACAAATGACATTTTGACACCGAATGTGAATTCCAAAACACAGAAATGACTTTCAGTCCAAAGAAAACAGATGTGTCTTACCCGTAGCAACAAAGGAATGCGCCAGATATTGGAAACATCATACAAAGTGATAATATTTGCTGCCTGCAAAACCAATGATGAATTAGATTACTGGAGTGATACAGCATATGAAGCTTTAAATGAAAATGTTTCCCTACCGGCACATGGCAAAACTGGGAGAGTTTCTCCTTCACATTATCCTCTAATTCCTGTTATACACATTTTCTGTTATAAGTACTGTTAAGGAACTCAGTAAGGTTCATATTCTACCAATGTAAAAATAATTAGTTTGATAACTAACCTTAGTACTGCGGCAAGCTAAAAGATTTGGGGTGAGCCCGAGTCCCCTCAAACCACGTACGCTATGCTGGGTTGGCTTTGTTTTCTACATGAGCAAGCAACATAGATAAAAAAATAAAGTCAGTGGAGCCAAACAACAGATTTAATCAAGCAATAGATTTTGGAGTATGGTCAGTTAATAAACAGTAGAACTAAGGACCAAGAATACCTGTTCACCAACAACATTCAAAACTGGAACTAGACTGACATGCACCAGGCAGAAGTTGCCAGGACCTGTCAAGTGCCAACCAAAATAGCATAAAAATAAGATCATCAATCTGGCTTACTAGCAGAAGATGGACTGGAGATTGTATGCGTCATAATAAGTGTGAAGTTCCTCACCAACACGATAAGAGAACTGACCCAAAGCTTCAATAAATGGCATGGATTCAATATCGCCTGCAGGTGTTCAGGATACAATCAATAACAGGAAAACCAGCTATAAAATGTCTACTGTAAACAGCTATCGACCCAAAAAAGAAAAGAAGGAATGGTTATCTCATGCCACCTATAGTGCCCCCCAGTTCTATGACACAGACATCAGCAGGTCCCTCCTTGCCATCAACTGGTATCATCGCAACACGCTCGATCCACTCCTGTATGGCATTTGTGATGTGTGGCACAACCTTAAGAGTAAAATCATTTGGGCGATCAGTACAAGAACACAAGCAGAAGTTCCAAGACAGATGAATGAGTCCACAAAACATGAACCAAATACCTGGACAGTCTTTCCCAAGTATTCCCCTTTCCTCTCCTTGTCAAGTACAGACTGGCATAAACAGTGGAAAAATATAAGCAAAATAAGAAAAAAAAGGTAAGGCAGCCCTTTATGCAGGGAAAAGCAACTGTATTTTCGATGTCTCACATACGACATGTTCATTGTTACATATATCCTTGGGATTAATTATTTTCTCCTTACATTCTTAACACAAAGACAACAAGGATGTCCTTTTCCCCCAATTTAGTACAAGATGTCAACACCAACATCAAGTGAACTAATTCATGTTATGAATATTTGTATGACAAATAATACCATTATATGGCTATTTACTGAAGTTATGATTATATGGGTTTTAATACATATACCAATTTACAGTTCAACGCAATAAATTAAGGTCTGACAGAAAAAAAATATATTATTGATTTTCTTACCTGATAGATCTTTCCAGTGGTTATATTATTATCCCGAGTAAGTTTAATGTCCAGAAACCTCTCGTAATTACCAAGATCCAAGTCCACCTAAAAGACACAAAATAAGTACTTAAATTAGATAGGCTAACAAGCGCTTTGCCTAGCAAAGTTTGACTTTGTGACATGTCAATATCAATACCTCGCCACCATCATCCAGCACGAACACTTCACCATGCTCGAATGGAGACATAGTCCCAGCATCGGTGTTAAGGTAAGGATCTGCATATTCAGAAAATTCAATGAGAATATGTCAACCACATAAAGACAAACACAAGAAACTAAAGCATTGTAGCAAGTAAATAGCTGGCTTGCACCACCGATTTTACAAGGCAAAGGCCACAATCAGAGCACAAGTGCAACAATAGTACAAAGAGTGACAAGGCAACAACAGCAAAAACAAAGAAGGGTTTAGGTGGCACTGGATAAGAATAAGTATTGGCAAACAGAACATGTAACATTAGATTGATTTAAGTCAAAAGATTCCACAGTGCGGAGCTGGCATCCATAGGTTCGTGACCAGACGATTCTAAATCAGCACTGGTTGTCACGTGATATCTAAATCAGCATAGGCAAGCCCTCCATAGCATAATCTATCTGGAAGACAGAGACAAGCATGGGAGGTGAAACCTAGTCTTCTCGAACTACCTTGTCCATGGCCACAGTTTCGAGAACCAAAAAATGTGCTCAACTAATGAGAGTCGAAGCAAATTTATGGGCATCCAACAAAGGCATATTTCTTGCCCCAAACATGAACATTAAGCCATTTCTGTATAAAAAAATACTAAAGAGAACATGCCAGAGGCACTTGCCCAAGCATAAGCGCTGACCACCAAAAGGTTCTAGAATAGTATCAGGCAAATCATGAATGAACCACCATTGTTCAAACTCCAAGACTTTATGGCTTAAGCACAAGATTCTCTAATCACCACTACGAAGTCAAAAGGTGTCATTCCTCCATACATATAATCTTCTCCTGAACAATACCAGAGGAAGGAAAGGGAAACCCCCTTTGCACAAAGGGCAGCCCTGAGTAGGTGCCCACCAATTACCATTACAAAGCAATCTTTGAAGGAAAAAAAAAGAACCACAACCTCTTTGACTGACAAGATTGGCAAACTTATCATGAAAATCAAAGACCAGTTTGACACCATATCCTCCTGACCCAAGGCACCAACGAATACAACGGCAATAGTCGTGAGCGGAAGGTTCAAAAGAGGGACTTTCCACCTAACTCGACCAGGAACCCGGGTCCTCCGCACACCAACTCCCACCCACAGTCCCCGCCACGAGTACCGCTCCAAAACCAAATCTTTTGCCGGCCGGCCCGTATTGCCGGACGGAACGGATCGAGGGTATACTCAGAGCCACCGCCGGCCCTCGGCCAAATCCCCCAGCCAGCGCAACCCTAACGCGCCGCTCCTGCTCCGAAAAAATGTGTCTTTTGAAACGGAAGGTGCGCGGGCGGCGGCGGGGGGCACGTACCGATCTTGATGGACGTAATGCGGAGGCCGCACGCCTTGAGGATGACGCCGATGCTGCTGGCCGTGACGCCCTTGCCCAGGCCGCTCACCACCCCGCCGGTGACGAGGACGTACTTCATTTCGCCGCGTTCGGGAATCTCGCCCCCGACAAATCCGCCGCCGCCGCCAACGCCGCCCACCCTCCTCCTCCTCAACCCCCCGACCCGCGCGACGGTTCTTGGCAAGAACACCGCGCCCTCGCACGGGCACACGAGCCGCAGCGCGCGGGCGAGGAGGGTTTTGGAGGCGAGAGGGAAGAGGAGGAGCGGGGAGTGGGGGGAGGAGGCAATGGAGGCGAGGCGGCTGGGGGGATAGAGGAAGGAGGAGGGCTTTGCAAAGAGAGGGGGCCATTTATACGCCCCAATCCCTCAATTCTCACGATTTTTTTTTTTTTTTTTTTTTTTTGGGTTTGTTCGTTTCCTCTCCCGGCTTCCCTTTTATGCATCTCCTGAGCTCGGCCGGTTAGGTTTAAAACGGCAATTATGCCAAAAAAAAAAAAAGACGGCACGTCGAGGGCTCGAGGCCCACTACACCTCTTTTCGGGTTTTCCCCGACCCGTGATAGTACCACGTCGCCCGAAAATACACTGACCGTCAGATCGTACGAGCGAGTGACATTGGCCGTTCGATTGTGGCGGGCGGGTCCGGCTCCGAAAGGCCGGCCTCGAGTACTTGCGACTCCGCACGGCTCTTCCACTCCGCTCCGAAACCGGACGGCACACCGGCGGCGGCGGCGCTGCCGGCTCACCCTGCTAGGCGACTTGGCGCGGCACGGCGGCTCCACGCCTCCACCTCACGCGGTCCCGCCCTCCCGGCGCCGCTCCCCGGCCCTGGCTGTCCCGCGCCGGCCCCAGGCGGCCCGCCATTCCGGCTGCCTCTGTTCCCCGGCTGTAAGCCGCCTGACTGGCGGCAATGCTATTCTGCGCGGCGCCCCGCCGCCTCGGTCAGCGGCTCAGCTGCGCGGCGCTCCGGTGACTCTGCGCGGCTTCAGTGGCGCAATGTAGCGGCGGTAGTCTTTCTAATCTCTAGTTTACTGATACATTTGGAGATTACCGTGCATTCGTTTCCATTTAATAATTATTGCAGATTTTCTTAGGAACGTTGGTTCATTGGCTAATTAGTTGATTGTATGCATGTGGTTAGCTTACACCTCTTGTATAACCAATCCTGGAAGATGTGGTTTCTCATGATTGTCTCTCTTATTACCTGCATGGCTGCATTCCCTAGCTAAATCATAGATGAATCAATTGGCACTTCGGGATTAAAGGATTAAAAAATGGTCTAATATATTCAGTTGGATGAAACTTTTACAGTGTGTTCCATTGGTAATTAAAAATAATAATAATATCTAAGCAAATAATGCAAGCCATAATCTTTCTGTTGATTTAGTGGCCCATAATTTTTTCAAGGATTAAACTCTTGTAAATGTGAACATCCTAGGGACAAACAAATTGTTAGGGAAGTGAGTAGAGGTAGTATCAGGCTATGAGCCACTAAACTTTCCCAACTTATGACTTTTGGAGTTTGGGGGAAATTAATTTATCTTCTTCTTTTTTGTTCCCTGCAAGGGGAAAGCAAATTGCATATGTGTTATAAAAGAGGAGTCACTACCATTTTCTATCCAAGAACCATCATTACAGAAACGATACTAATGCTAGCACAGTTATCTTTACCAGATGAACCAAAGATATCCATTTGAATCTTAACAAGATAATCACTCATAGCGTTTCTTTCATGTGAGCTGCATGCTAGAAAATGCTAAGGGTTCAAGAAAAACCTGAATACAAGGTAAAGAAGCGGTTGTTATATCTGACCATTAGCAAACTGCACTTTGTCAGTGATGCACCTTTTTTTGGTTTCAGTCGATCCCAAACTTCTGTAATCAGTAGTTAACATTTTTTAATGCTCTTATATCAAACACATTTTTCACATTTTCTGAAACAAATGTTCTGAGATTTTTATGCTCTTACTTATATATAACCTTCTCTGTTATCACAGAGTAAAATGAAGCGGCACCACTGAAACCAAATCTTTCCGAAAGCTCAAAGGCATATTCAGGCAAAAAACATCAGTAGCACTCTGCACATTTATTTTTTCTATATCAATTACAATGTACTACTGCTATTTATTCGCTATAAAAGCTGTGGCAATAAATTATTCATGTTTCTTCATGCATCATTTGACTCCTTTTTTTATTTGAGGATTAGCTGATAATAAACTTTGCAAGAGTGATCCTGTCATGTGGGGCACGGCCTATACACGGCGTCGCCGGGCGCGAGATGTGCGGAGGGCTGCGGAGCGAGCCGCAGCGCGTGTCGCGGCGCAGAGCGCGATCACCGCGACCGTGGATGGCAAGGACGGGCTCAGTGGCTAGGATCGGATTAGCCTTGATTCTAGGAGGGTTTGTTTCCAAGTTGTTAGCGTTTATTTCCAAGTTAGTTAGCCGGAGGGCTATATACTCTTGTACCGAGACAATTGAGAAACTAAGCATTGAAGTTATCATCTAATCTCCCTCTTATTCTGTTAAGCCACCAGCTGAGGGGTATAACCTCGCAGGTGAGGACTGGAGCGCGACTACGAGCTCCGTAGTCGCGGTCCGCCGTCGTTGAGCGCCCAGGCGCTTGACAACCTGGTATCAGGATCTCGTCGATCCTCGGCGTCCGCCGCCGCCGCGCCTTTACCTACCACCGCCACGTCCGCGACTCCCGACCCCGCACCCACCACCACAGCCGCCATCAACCCTAGCCCACCACCCACCACTGCCAACGCCAGCCCAACCCCATCCTCATCCTCGTCATCCGCCGCCTCCAACTCCGGTGACATGGGTGACAACGGCGACCTCAAGGCCGCGATCGAAGCCCTCACCAAGAACGTCGCCGCCATGCAGACGTCCATCCAGGCCAACGCCAAGGCGATCGAGAACATCACCTCCTCGTCCTCAAGCTCCGGCCCACGGCACCACTCCGCCGAGCAACCCCCAGATCGCCCCCCCAAGCATTGGCGCCCGGAGATGCCGCGCTACGACGGCAAGACTGATCCACTCACCTTCATCAACAAGTGTGAATCCTTTTTCTTGCAGCAGCGGATTATGGCGGAGGAGCGCGTCTGGATGGCTTCATACAACCTCCACGACGACGCCCAGCTGTGGTTCATGCAAGTTCAGGAGGATGAGGGCACTCCGACATGGCCACGCTTCAAGGACCTCATCAATCTGCGTTTCGGGCCACCGCTCCGCTCGGCTCCGCTCTTCGAGCTCTCGGCCTGCCGCCGGACCGGGACGGTCGCGGAGTACTCGTCGCAGTGGCAGGCGCTGCTGCCTCGCGCGGGCAAACTGGAAGAGGTCCAGCGGATCCAGCTCTACACCGGCGGGCTCCTGCCACCGCTTAGCCTCCAAGTCCAGATGCAGAACCCCCAGTCCGTGGCGTCCGCCATGAGTTTGGCACGGCAGTTCGAGCTCATGGCCGAGTACACGAACGCGCCGGCCAAGGCTCCAGGCCGTGGCGTCCTGGGCGCACCGCACGCGCGCCCGGCTCTGCCGGCACCCCCGCCGCACCCTGACAAGACGCCGGCGATCCCAAACCAGGGCGAGGGCCGACAGGCGAAGCGCCTCACCAAGGAAGAACAGGCGGAACGCCGCCGCCTCGGTCTCTGCTACAACTGCAACGAGACGTATACCCGGGGGCACAACCGTGTTTGCCGGCGTATCTTCCACATCGCAGGAGTGGAGCTCGACGACGCCGACGACGCCGCCGCACAGGAGGAGCCGCCCACGGAGTCGCCGGTCTTCTCCCTGCACGCAGTGGCAGGCGTACCGCGCGGTGGGACGCTGCAGATCGCAGTCACCATCGGCGGTGCGCCACTCGTCGCCCTCCTCGACAGTGGGTCGACCCACAACTTCATCTCCGCCAGCGCCGCGCCACGCACGAGGCTCCCGGTGGAGTCCAGACCGCGGCTCACGGCGGTCGTTGCCAACGGCGAGCGTGTCGCGTGTCCGGGCGTCATCCGCGCCGCGCCAGTTGTCATCGACGGCACCAACTTCGACATCGACTTGTTTGTTATGCCTCTTGCAGGGTACGATTTGGTCCTGGGTACCCAGTGGATGGCTACCCTTGGCGAGATAGTCTGGGACTTCGCCACGCCGTCGATGGCGTTCCACCTCCACGGGCGCGCCTTCCGCTGGACCGGGGTGCCGCCTGCTACTGCCCCACCGCTCCTTTCCACGGTGGCCAGCGCGTCCCTCCTCGACGAGCTGCTGGCGTCGTTCGAGGACGTCTTCGCCGAACCCGTGGGCCTACCACCGCCCCGCGGCCGCGACCACGGCATCATCCTCAAGCCGGACGCGGCGCCGGTGGCAGTCCGACCATACCGGTACCCGGCGGCCCACAAGGACGAGCTGGAGCGGCAATGCGCCGCCATGATCCACCAGGGCATCGTTCGCCGCAGCGACTCCGCGTTCTCATCGCCGGTCCTCCTCGTCAAGAAGGCCGACGGCACCTGGCGCTTCTGCGTCGACTACCGCGCCCTGAACGCCCTCACCGTCAAGGACGCGTTCCCCATCCCCGTCGTCGACGAGCTCCTGGACGAGCTTCATGGGGCGCGCTTCTTCACCAAGCTCGATCTTCGGTCGGGGTACCACCAGGTGCGGATGAGGCCGGAAGACATCCACAAGACGGCGTTCCGCACCCACGACGGCCTCTACGAGTTCCTGGTCATGCCGTTTGGGTTGTGCAACGCCCCGGCAACCTTTCAGGCGCTCATGAACGACGTCCTCCGCGAGCACCTCCGCCGGTTTGTACTTGTATTCTTCGATGACATATTGATTTACAGCAAGACTTGGGCCGATCACCTTCGCCACCTCCGCGTCGTCCTCACCATCCTGCGCCAGCACCGCCTGTTCGTGAAGAAGACCAAGTGCTCGTTCGGCGTCAACTCCGTCGGGTACCTGGGCCACACCATTTCGGCGTCAGGTGTGGCAATGGACCCCGCTAAGGTCCAGGCCATCCACGAGTGGCCACAGCCCCGCTCCGCGCGTGCCGTGCGTGGCTTCCTCGGCCTGGCGGGCTATTACCGGAAGTTCGTCCACAACTTCGGCTCCATCGCCGCTCCCCTCACCGCGCTCCTGAAGAAGGAAGGGTTCACATGGACTGCCGACGCTGCGGCAGCCTTCCTCGCCCTCAAGGAGGCCGTGACGACCGCGCCTGTGCTGGCGCTTCCGGACTTCGCCAAGCCCTTCATCGTGGAATGTGACGCGTCCACATACGGCTTCGGGGCGGTGCTCATCCAGGACGGCCACCCGATCGCGTTCTTCAGTCGGCCGGTGGCGCCCCGCCATCGCTCCCTGGCAGCCTATGAGCGCGAGCTCATCGGCCTCGTCCTCGCCATCCGCCACTGGCGGCCATACTTGTGGGGGCGCCGCTTCTCCGTCAAGACGGACCACTACAGCCTGAAATACCTCCTCGACCAGCGCCTCGCCACGATTCCTCAGCACCACTGGGTGGGCAAGCTGCTGGGATTTGATTTCACCGTGGAGTACAAGTCCGGCGCGACGAACACGGTGGCTGACGCCCTGTCCCGCCGGGACACCGAGGAGGCTTCCCTGAGCACGCTCATGGCGGTCTCGGGCCCCCGCTTCGACTTCATCGACCGCCTCCGCCAAGCTCAAGCCACGGACCCGGCTCTGGTGGCGGTCCACGGCGAAATCGTCAGCGGCACACGGGCGGCGCCGTGGGCGATCACGGACGGCCTCATCACCTACGACGGCCGCCTCTACATACCGCCAGCATCTCCGCTGTTGCCAGAGATCGTGGCAGCGGTCCACGACGATGGGCATGAAGGGGTCCAGCGCACACTACATCGCCTCCGCCGCGATTTCCATTTTCCCAACATGCGTCGATGTGTGCAGGATTTCGTTCGGGAGTGCATCACGTGCCAGAGATACAAGACGGAGCACCTCCACCCCGCCGGACTACTGCTGCCGCTGCCCGTCCCCACCGTCGTCTGGGCTGACATCGGGCTCGACTTCGTGGAGGCGCTGCCCAGGGTGAACGGGAAGTCGGTGATCCTCTCCGTCGTCGACCGCTTCAGCAAATATTGCCACTTCATCCCGCTGGCGCACCCGTACACTGCCGAGACCGTGGCGCAGGCGTTCTTCAACGACATCGTGCGCCTCCACGGTATGCCGCAGTCCATGGTCTCGGACCGTGACCCGGTGTTCACCTCGCTGTTTTGGCGCGAGTTGATGAGGCTGATGGGCGCCAAGTTGCACATGACGTCCGCCTTCCACCCTCAAGCCGACGGCCAGACGGAATCGGCAAACCGCGTCATCGTCATGTACTTGCGGTGCTTCACCGGTGACCGCCCCCGGCAGTGGCTCCGGTGGCTTCCCTGGGCCGAGTACGTCTACAACACGGCGTACCAGACTTCACTCCGGGAGACTCCGTTCCGCGTCGTCTACGGCCGCGACCCACCCACCCTCCGTTCATACGAGCCGGGCGAAACCCGGGTGGCTGCCGTGGCGCGTGACATGGAGGAACGAGAAGCCTTCCTCGCCGACGTCCGCTATCGCCTGGAGCAGGCGCAGTTGGTGCACAAGCGCCACTATGACCGTCAGCATCGCCACGTTTCATACCAGGTGGGTGATTGGGCGTTGCTGCGTCTTCGCCAGCGCACCATGTCTTCACTGCCGCAGGCTACCTCCGGCAAGCTCAAGCCACGCTTCATCGGCCCGTACCGCATCACGGAGTTGATCAACGACGTCGCCGTCCGGTTGGCTCTTCCTCCCCAGGCGCGCATCCACGACGTATTCCATGTCAGCGTTCTCAAGAAGTTCGTCGGCGTCCCTCCAGCAGCGCCGCCAGAGCTGCCTCCCATCCACCACGGCGTGGTCACGCCGGAGCCGGCTCGCGTGGAACGGGTCCGTCTAGCACGCGGCGTTCGTCAGCTCCTCGTGCACTGGCGTGGCGAGCCGCCCGAATCAGCTACTTGGGAAGACCTCGACGCCTTCCGCACGCGGTACCCTCAGTTCCAGCTCGAGGACGAGCTGATTCGCGAGGAGGGGAGAGATGTCATGTGGGGCACGGCCTATACACGGCGTCGCCGGGCGCGAGATGTGCGGAGGGCTGCGGAGCGAGCCGCAGCGCGTGTCGCGGCGCAGAGCGCGATCACCGCGACCGTGGATGGCAAGGACGGGCTCAGTGGCTAGGATCGGATTAGCCTTGATTCTAGGAGGGTTTGTTTCCAAGTTGTTAGCGTTTATTTCCAAGTTAGTTAGCCGGAGGGCTATATACTCTTGTACCGAGACAATTGAGAAACTAAGCATTGAAGTTATCATCTAATCTCCCTCTTATTCTGTTAAGCCACCAGCTGAGGGGTATAACCTCGCAGGTGAGGACTGGAGCGCGACTACGAGCTCCGTAGTCGCGGTCCGCCGTCGTTGAGCGCCCAGGCGCTTGACAGATCCATGATTTCTTGATTTTGTTGTGCTCTCCTAACAATTGTACTTAGATAATCCGTTGCATGTATGGTAATAACAGGCTTCACAATAGCAAGTAGTTGCTGATGTCCCATTTCACATAAATTTAGCACCTGGAATATGAAATATTTCATTCATGTTCCCATTTATTTCTGTATGTATATCAGTGTTCCAACTTCCAAGAGTTATCAGGTACATTTGCAGTTTTGTCATGCCTGGTTTTTTATGTAGCATCACACTCATCTTCAGCAATGCGATGCAGATAAATTAATTCGCTCCTCTACAATTTCAAATAGAAATAACTTCAGAGCTTTATTTTTGGTAGAAATGGTCGTAAATATTTATGTATAGTTCAGATTACAAATCAGGGCATTAACACTGTATTTGGACACACAATTCGTTCTTCCTAACCTGTGTCCCACCGTATAGAGTGGTCTGAGATTCACAGAAACAGTGCTTCACAATGGCATGCACTCCAGAGCGCGGCAGCCACCGCGCTTTTTTTCTAGTATGAGTATACCGTATATTGAACTCCCGGCTTATTACGCGTTGCGTGGAACGCGTCAGCAACCCCGCCCGGCAAGCTCTTTAAAGAACTGTATGGCTCATAGATTGGGTTCTGATTCAAAATGAAATATATTTTCAAAAAAAAAACTATAGAAATAAAAATATGCTTTAAAATAGAATTTTCTATGGACAAGGAACAATTTAATTACAATCCATTTTAAAGTGTTGTACTGCAAAAGAATTATAACTCTTGCATAGAAGAGAGGCATAGAAATGTTGGGCATTCCGTCGCCTAGCTGGCTTGGAGCTTGGATGATCATTAAGGGGCTTGTGGTGACTGTTTGTCGCCTCCGCTTTGAGTTGATTGTAAGGGTTTTTTGAGCTTGTCCCTGTGGAGATAGCGAAGAGCAACTCTAGTGGAATGCTCGTGGCTATTTGGAGTGTCTGTTATGTTTGATTCTTGCGGCACCCATGCTGTTGGTCTAGCTTGAGTGGCTAGTTGGCACGCAAATCATCACTTTGAGACTCGCTGTTGAGTTCATCTCTTTCCTGGTTCGGTATTGAGCTATTGCTTGTGTGGTAGTTGCTTGTTAGTTGTAGTTTTAGTAGTAGAGTAGCTAGTTTAGTTGCTCACTAGTTTAGTTAGCTAGAGTAGCCTTGTTTCACTAGTAGCTCTTGTGTGTGGTGAAGTGATTTAGTGTAGAAATCAATATATAGCTACTAGTAGAATTGTGTGTGTAGGCTGCTTATTTGGTGCAGTTTAGCATAAGAAGGATCTGACAATAGAAATGTTGATAGCAATGGTACGGGGGGCAAAGAGTCAGGTACACTACATTAGGCAAAGTATCGACTTAAGTCAGCGACAACAAAATAACATGGAGAGCATTAGAAGATGCTACACTGTCCCATCCAGGAATATGTCGGTACATGCTTTGTTGTTGATTAAAACTGTCGGCGATGCAGTGGTGAGCCTGATGAGGTATCCGATTCGCTAATTAGATACGTTCATTCATCACCGTAACCCGCATGCTTTTGGCTTGACAACAGACATGTCGTCCTACCATAACAGGCTAAGGAATTGAAGAGTACTACGTCAACAACTAATATATACTATACCACGTAATCAATTGTCACTGAAAAGCATCTAATAATTGAGAGAATCTATGCATGCTGTTCGTCCAAAATAAAATGGTCTAATAAGCACATTGGGACATGAAATAAAAGTATATACATAATTGTATTAGTCTCAACTCAGCTAGCTGCATCCTTGACCGTTCGATAGCGCTTTCTCTTTCATTCTATGCCTCTTTATTTCACGAAGAAAACATTCTAGACGGACCGGAGCTAGCTTTGGCTAGCTGGTGCCGGCAAGGGACAAAAATATCATCGGCGGACCTCGATCAGAATTCCTAATGAAATGGGCTACATGACCTATGTTGTTGACGCGCACGAATCAAATTTGGAGACGACACGGATTGATGTGGCGCGCTGATCCGACGTTCCAATCCTGCCCAAGTGGATCGGACTGGTGGCTGCCTGGCCGCCGGCTCTGCCTGCTGGCGGTAACGTACCTGTCGTACGTCTCCACCCTCGCTGTCGACAGCTACCCGGCCGGAGCTGACTCACGTCGATGCTTAGAGCATCAGCAGTGGTGACTGCTGAGTCGATGCAGCATCCGGGTGCATCGATGCATGGTTTATTAGCTTGGTTAATGGTTAATTCACCTGTTTCTTATACGTACTACGCAGTGACGGAGCTCAGCACCAAATCAAGGGGGGGCCAACTTAACAAAAACATGACAAAAACACAAGTGGAATACGTTGACATAAAAAATAAAATCATATACACTTGCAAGTACTACTAGTCATATATCAAGTGACTAAGAGGCTGTTCGATTACCATTAACGTTGCGGACTAAAACTAGGTAGTTATATATATTGGGTCACATTCCATAAAATACAAGTGACCACAAACTATTAAACAAGCCAAAATATGTGTCAACCCCTGTCAAATCCTAAAGGTTTGCTCTTCTCCTCTTCAGGTCCTTGAATTCTGAGATTATATCATCATAGGTGTAGTGATCTACAATTTCACCTTCAACCTGAACAAGCAAGTTGTTGGCAAGGTCGGAGACTCGGAGGAGTCACCGAGTTGCCGAGTCAGGCACCCCTGCTATCCAATTCTATTCTCGTTGCTGGGCTTTGCAGCTATTCTGTTAATGGGCTGAAGAATACTTGCGATTTTTTTTTTGTTAGACAAGGGGGGGCCGGAGCCCAGTTTAGCCCCCATGAAGCTCCGTCCGTGGTACTACGTACATATATATACCCAGGGGCGAAGCCACGTTGTGTTTGGGTGGTGCACGGGCACCAGGCTGGAAAAAATATTCACTACTAAGTAGCTTATTTTGACCATATAAAACAGTTGAAAGTGACGTATTTCTACATTGTTGTTAACATTGTGCACCACCATAAATTTGGTAGTAGCTTCGCCACAGTATATACCTGATCAAATACTCGCCATCGGCGTGTTCTAGAAGAAAAATATATATACCTGATCTGGCTCTGTTCGGATGATGGTCTCTATGGCTGATAATAAGCCAAGTGACGTTGTTTTATCATAAGAAAAAAAAAACACTATACACAGGTTCAACCGAACAGGATGACTTGGATCTGGACACACTCATTGACACGGGTGCATACGGCTTGACTTAGCAAGCATTGTGGTATAGGCCAATAAGCTCTGCTAAGAACGTACCTGCAAAGCGCATACTCCGTAGTTGTATAAGAAATGCAAATAAAACATTGTTGCGAAATGCAATAGCGCAACAACGAAGGTCATTTATCTACTTATATATATGGGTATTTTATTTGTATGATGACTCAATGACACGTATGTGTGCAGGATATTTCAAGCACTACGTAAAATCCAATAGACATTCGGATATTAGCTTTGCTATACTATGTGCTACCCTAGCTATAGGAAGCGTGTGCTATACTAAGAAAACAAACCACTTATATTATATAGTTTCTTGTTTTAGATCTGTCCACCTCTGGTTTGTCCAAGTTTAGTTAGTATCCAGGCCATTATTCCCACACAAGAAAATGATAACAAAAGACAAACAAATTCGACTCACAATTCCCATCCACAAATTTCCAGGTGCTCAGGTTGTGGACCAAATTACTTCTCTGTT
Source organism: Themeda triandra (assembly GCA_018135685.1). NCBI lineage: Eukaryota > Viridiplantae > Streptophyta > Magnoliopsida > Poales > Poaceae > Themeda > Themeda triandra. The sequence continues at coordinate 1,081,948 of JAENPR010000102.1, read as the reverse complement.
TTCAGATAAGAACATCAATGAACCCGGGCTACTGGTTCCCTGTATGTTGATGGGTATTTGTGATTATTGTCTCAGGATGTTTGTTGCCCCCATGCCATGTCTGCAGTTACCGATCAAGACATTGATAACAACAACTGCATTCAGGAATACCGCCAACTGTGAGCTTGTGTGGGGTAATTCAAAGCCCTCAATAGTTGTCGAAATCAGTAGCGAGTAGTCAACTTCTATTTTCTAGACCCGCTGCAGCCTAGGCTGTCGTAGGGAGCGCCTCTCGCGCATGTAACCATGGTTGTATGCTACCTTCTTCTTATTAATCAAAACCGGTTTAACCGGCTCTTTCAAAAAAAAAAAAAAAAAAGGAATACCGCCAATTTCATGTTGACATTTCTTCGGTATGCATATCGATAACAATCGTATATTCGAGACAGTGAATAGCATATTTGATTGAAACAGATATTTTTCTTTTCATGGCCTCACCCATGTCATGATGTTTCGACACAAACATTTAGTCACTATCTTGATGATTTGTCAGACAAATAATACATTAATAACAATATGATAGATGTCAAAATTCATTATTGTCGATTTACTTTAGCTATGTTCTAGTCATATGGAGCAAATACCCAAGCCATGAAAATAATGCATAGCATCTTGGTGATTACGATACCGTTTGAATGTTAGGATGTCTCCAATAGTTTATTTGTTAAAAGCCTCAATGTCATCTACATGTAACTTAGGTGACAAACTCTCAATCATGTTGCCTCTATATCAATCAACTAGTATATAACCATCTCTCTTTTATATGCACAACAATTCTTAACCAAGAATTCACGACAACTGCCAATTATGGGTATCATCTATGAGACTACACTACGATAGAAAATGGACTTTAAATCTAGCGTGACTCTCCTTCACAACCGGATTGTAAGTCGGAGCCATACCCTTGGTTGTGATGGAATCTATAAATGAGTGATAGTGACTCGAGCCATCCAAGCAGTGTGTGGCATGAACCGGTTGTGACTAATAGCACCACAAATCAGTTTGTCGGCAATTAGACCTATGGTTTACTAAGAAGAGAGGCAATCTTATCCCATGTGGAGCCCACACTCAATCATACTAGGAGTGTCTAATTTGGTTAGTTTTTTATTTATTTTAGATTTAATACGCTAGTTATATGGAGTAAATGTCTGCACCATGGAAACAGTATGCAACATCTTGCCCATTAGGATACCTGTGAAATCATGCCTTTTTGTGTTGTTTGTTAAGGCCTCAATGTCATCTGCATGCAACAGTATTCTCGTCTTGCAGTCGGAATGCCGCGGATGATCTTTTCTTAGTTTTTTTCTGGCATTCGGCCTCATCTTTGTAATAATTGGTTTGATTCTACCTGTTGGTAGATGAAGCTAGGTATGAAATATTATCCATTATCTAAAAAAACTACTTCATATTGATGCAAATAAAACATGTAATCATCACTGTGGCACCATCGTCACTAGTAGTCTAATTTTAGGCCTATTACCCGTGCCACTCAAATGCACCGTTGTTGTCTATGGTGTGACAACATTTATTTCCTCTTGTGACTAGCTTATTGCGAAGAAAAAGATCGAATGATATCCATTGCCCTGCCCATGAGCTTCTCACATGCATATGTGTCATGAAATTGGTCAATGGAACTTGTTCAAGAAAGCCATCATATTTGAGCCTAATTAGTTATTTCCCCTTCCGTCCTCAATGCTAATGGTGATGCAAACATTTTCAGCCAAGAACATAAAGACAAATAAATGTTGGTGTTTTGTCACGAGAAGATTCATTACGGGGTGATGTATGCTAGACAAAGCTAGATAATAGCACAAGAGATGTAGTGTTTATAGTAGCACAAATTTTTTAAATAAGATGAGTGATCAAACTTTGTGTTAAAAACGACCTACAATTTAGGATGGAAGGGTGATCACTGATCAGTGATGATGGACAACCAGAAGAAGACTCACTCCTTTATATGCTGAGGTGATGATGCACGATTCAAAGGTGAATTAGGATATTGGACTGCAGATAAGGTTTAAGTGACGCAACAAACAAACAAAAAAGCAAGGTGTCGCTATCTCTATAGTCTTGTACTACAGTAGAAAAACATCGCGCTCATGCACGTGGGCTCGCAACATCAACATATGTACTCCCCAATCCTAAACACTGAACTATAAATCATGCCAATTTTCTTAAAGAATCAAAGTAACCAAAATATAAAGAGAACTAAAAAACTATGATACTAAATAAATATATTAATGGTAAATCAGATGATATTTAGTATATATTAATGGAAAATCAGCTGATATTTAGTATCATAAATATTATAATTTTCTTATACAATGTTATTTAAATTTGATATGCATGTGTTGACTCTGATAAAAATTAGTACTCTCTCCGTTCGAAAATAAATGCACTTCTTTGACTGATATTATTTGTGTTTGACCATTTGTCTTATTTAAAATTTTTATACAAATAAAAAATAAAAAAATATTATAAAAATATCTCTAATGATAAATTAAGTCATAACAAAATAAATAATATTTATTAAAACTTTTTAAATAAGACGAATGGTCAAATAAGAATGCTGAAAGTCAAAGTGCAATTATTTCCGAACGGTGGGAGCAGTATGGAGTGGAATATCTCCTTGTCTCGTCCGCGCGTATGTACCCTCAATTGTCCTGTGGTCCACCTGGTCACCGTTTCATCCAGTGCTGGGTTAGCTATCCGGCAGAGAGCCTTGCTCTGCCGGTCTCTGTAGCAGGCACCCGCGCCGGCCGTACGTGGCCGTCATGTGGTTGTGTCGCATGCCCCCTTGCCCACGTGATGCGAGTCTAGACAAATCAGAATCTAACAAAAAAAAAAACGAGACCAGTTGGGGGTGACTCCTCCTCCTGTATTTAATTAAACGTGTTTTATTAAGTAGATCTCTGAAAAATCCTTAAACCCTGACACTGTAAACAGGGCCCTGTGAAGAACCGCCCTTCGCCACTGGCCGAAAGCAGGCAGCAACGGGAGGGCACAACGTTCGTGTCATTTCAGTGTGGGTCCATACGGGTTAGATGGTCCAGCAGCAGAAGAAAACCGCCTTTATCAAATTCATAATCTGAAAGATTTGAAAAACATATTTGTATTTGTGTGTACTAAACATCCACTTCTATGAACTTCATGTGTTTCTCCTTTGCTCTGTTTTATCATTGCATTTCTCTTTTATGTGTTTTCTTCTATTCCTCTATTTTTGATTCTTTTGTTTCCATCAGAGCTAGTACTACTTCATTTTTTTTAGTACAAAGCTGTTAGGACTCTTATATGTTCTAAAGAGTGAAAAAAAATACAGGAGAGAGTGCGATGGACCAAAATTTGTATAAAAAATTCCAATTTAAAATTTGTATAAAGAAAATTTGCACACATTTTGATACGAGCTGAAAGTGGATTGGTACGCACTAACAAAGCCGTCCAGTAGTTCAGTATAAAAATGTAGTCACATGTAGTCCCGGCTAGGCCGGATTCCTCTGTATTTAAACTCCTCTCTCGAGAACCGAGCTTGGCTCGGATGGCTAGCCAGCCAGGTGTGCAGGCGGCCGGCGTGGGTTCGATTCCTGGAAATCGAACTCCCGTCTCTCACCACGGGATTTATTCCCGTTTAATTTACAGCATTTCTCGCGTGGAGCTACAAAGAGATTGCGACGCGTCCGTCGTCTACGGAGCCATGGATGGTCCCGGTGATCTCAAGAAGGACGCGATCTTCTGATCTGTGTGTAGTTGTAGGTCTTGTTTGTACACACGTGGTGTGTGTGGGGTGTGCGTGTGTAGCGTGGGTGTGTGTTCGTGTATGAACAGATACTACAAATGCATCTGCCGGATGAGATGCTTAAAAAAAAAAAAAAAAAAAAAAAAAAAACTCTCTCATACGCAGAGCTCCGGCTTGGACGTCGTATTCGCCGAGCTGTACCTACTAGGACGTTCCATTTGCATGCGTGGACCAGCGGTAGGCCCTAGTGGATAAGGCGCTGGAAAACTATATGAAGGACCATTTCGTCATTCGTGGACCTTGGCATCTTGCTGGTAGCCACTTGCCGTGGATTGCTCGATCGTGTCTACACCTGTGTTTTTTTTTACCGGTGGCAGCGAACCGACCGGTGGCAGCGAACCGACCGGACGAGGCCGGAACCGGTTTACCGGCCGGTAAGTCCGGTTACCGGCCGGAAACCGGTCAAATTCAAATTTGAATTTGAACGCGCTGTGGTTCGTTTCCGGTCGGTAAACCGGCCGGTTTGTGGCGATTCTGGGTTTTTCCGAACCGCTGCAAACCGGTTTTTTTCTTTCTTTCTTTTTGCTTGAATAAACACTTTTTTGGGTAGTTTTTTGGCACCTTTTAATGTTCACATACAACACAACGCGGTGACTAAATAAGATAAGTCACTAAAGCAACAATATTTAGTCGAATACAAATACATAGTCGGTTACAACTACAAACCGATACGTAGTCTCATACAAATAAATCGTCGCATACAAATACAACCACGTCGTCGCATACAAACACAACCACATAGTCTCATTCACTCTGGAGGATGTATGGGAAGACCCCATATCGGACACGCTTGAACTAATGTTCATCTTCTTCAGTTGTCCCCCCAATCCCGAACTAATGTTCACCTTGTATTGTTGCCAAGTTTTGTCCGTCCATCTTCTTGTTGTCTCCCAATCCCGAACTAATGTTCTATAAAACTCGGGGTCTTCCCATTCAAACACCCATTTATTAGCAAAGTCCGCACGCTCACGTCGGGGAATGGGAAAGCTATAAGTAGGTTTGTGAGGTATCACTTTTGTAGGAGGAAGAAGAGTACCGGTGGGTGTCGTAGTCCGTCGGTGCATATGATCTCCTCTGCGATGACGGTTGCCCATGGTCACGGTCTTGAGTAGCATGTGTGAAGTCGGTCTCGCCCCCGCAATCAACCATAATTAGTAGTCATGGACGAGAAAAAAAGCGTGCGAATGTAGGTGCAATGGATACCCGTGAAATGAAGACCCGCGTAACGAGGATCACCAAAGATCACTACCACCACCACCACCACCTTCATAGCCACCACTACCACCGCATACCCACCACCACCGCCACTCCCACCGCCACCGCCACCGCCACCGCCACCGTCACCGTCATCGTCGATCGCGTCCAGTCACCACTAGCACGAGCCTGGCTATCCTCGGGAATAGTATGGCCGGGCTCCGCCGCTCATCCTCGCCTCTCTGTGTCGCCGGTCACCGGCTTTCGTTTTCCTTTTTTTCTTTTCGTTGACCCTTAGGAGGCGACATGTGCATCTTTCTCTTCCCAAGGTGACTGGAACCCACATTGTGTCGGGCCCAATCACCGATGTTTTCATGCCCCGTAGCCCGACGTAGATCGTCGTGTCTATGTGGTCACTTTGCCAACACAAACAAATCGATCACGCAAGTAAAAATCCATGATGTCATATATACTCAACACGAGACATTTATATATATATAACGTACCGACAACTTGTGATGGCGAGAGGACGTCGACTTCGTCGAATCCTCATCAAGAACCGGATCACCGTTGGATCTACCATACTCCATCCATTCCCTAATCGGATTGCTACGGTCATAGACCGAGATTTCGGCGAACCGGTCAATAAAATCTACTTGATCATGCCTTGGTGGGGTCACATCCGCAAGTCGCAGGCGAAGGTTGTACTGGGCATAAACAAGCTTGTTTAGTTTCTTGTGGGACAACCTATTGCGAACCTTCGTATGCGGCAAGGCAAAAGTACTCCAGCCCGCTCGCATCCACTTGAGGATATACATTGTGAAACAAGCCGCAAAGCAAGGCGCCGCAAATTAGGAGTATCTTTCCCAAATATCGTCCACCACTGGGTCAGAAGTGGAACAAAGCATGTTAGCTATATATCGAAATATAGGAAACCAACAAGGTGTCGAGAGTACTCTTACATGGGGAGGTCCCGTAATCCCGTGCCATTTTAGTCGCCGGTTACGTGCCAAACTCACCAACCTTTTGTCGGAAAAGCTCGCCTCCCGCAACGCTTGCATGGCGGTGTTCACATCCGTCATTTTCGAAAAGCCTCCTTGAGTCCAAAAACATCGTCGAGTTGGTTCCATAGTGTATGCAACCTTTGGATTTAGAGCAGCAAGCCAACATATTGAGTCAAATAAGCAACATGTTGAACATATATAGCGGGAGAAATAAATATAAGTCGTTTATATCATACCTGGACCCACATACGTCCCTATGTACACGTCACGAATCCTTCGGTCCATTATAGTAAGATACTCTTTCCATGTGTGCTCATTTCTTCCAAAGAACGACGCAACTCAAGTTTGCGCTTCGGTACTCGTACACCACTTGACACATGTTGGCCTCCTTGTCTTTATCGGCGAAGCGAAGGAACTCAAATTGGTGCAACTGTCTGATGATGTATCCCAATCCTTCCCACCACCGCACGTTTGTCATCCCGTGCTTTGAGCATACCGACCTTCATCCGTACTTGTCCACTTGCTTGACAAAAACTCAGGAGATGCCATCCACTGCATGAACTCTGAACGTTTACTATAAATGCTCTGTAGAAACATGTAGTTGGTCCCAAATCTAGTGGCACACCACTTGACCAACTCACCGCCGATTGCTTTCCTCATCATTGCATTCAACTTATTATGGTTGTGCAACCAAGTTGAAATTCGCTTGCATGATTTTATCATACCTGCATGATCGTCCCTTTTACCAATATCCTTCAACATCAAGTTGATGGTGTGTGCCGCATGACAAGGTGTCCAAACAATGTGTTCAAACTCATCTTTCGAGCGTTGCAAGCTTTCTTGAAGTTGGAACCATTGTCGGTGACCACATGGACAATATGCTCGGCGCCAATCTCAAGCACCACCTTGCGAATCTCCCGAAAAAGAAGCACAACATATTAGCCTCTTGTACGTATCCGCAAAAAAAATGGATAAGAAGCACAACAATGTTTAGGAGGTACCGAGTACGATAGTCCGCATCTTGAGTTAATCCAAATTGCATCAATAGATTTGTGAAACCATGTGATCCCATTGCAATATATCGAAAGTTTATGACACTCATTCTAGTGGGGCCACTCCACGAATCACACATCAACGTGACGCCAAAGGTGGGCCACTCGGTCCAAAACTTTGCGTACCTAATCTGCAAGTCTTTCTCATTCGATCGAGGTACTTGCCATCAATCTCCCTTCCAAAGGGTGACATGATGCCTTCACCTGAAACCATAGGCAAATAATGAGAATATGCAAAGATAAAAAAATGCCGAATCTACAACTATAGGTACTTACCATGCTTCGTGTCTCTCGACCGCACCGACAAAGTAGGGATTGTCCGCATTTCTTCCCCGGATTCCTATGTAATGGAACCACTTTGACCAAGCTTTACCAATTGCTTCCTTTGCATTTTCCCCTTTTGTGTCCACTTGCCAAGATCAATCCTTGGTTGGTACATTCCTCTACTCCCACCCATTGCCGCATTATAGTCGTCCACCACCACAGAGTCTCCCTCGTGATCCCGCTCTTCTACTAAACATCCTCAATAGGATTCCCCCACGCGAACCACCACCACCACCACCACCGCCACTACCACTACCCCCTCCATGCTCGTAGTGACCTCCTCTCTGTCGAACAGTTTGTTCGTAGTCATATTGTGTTCTCGACATGTTCATTGCCGCCTCGCATTGAGCCTCATATTCCTCATCACCAAGGGGCTGGTTTCCCTTGTTGTGCGGCCGCCTCCGTGCCGGCTTTACTCGAGCCCGCTCATTGGTTCTTTGCGCGGTTGTGTCAAGCTCTCGCCGAAAGTAGGCACGCACATCTCGGTGGCACTCGTTGCAATGCACGACATCCGCCCCGCGCCCCGCCAAATGCTTTGCTTGAATCTAGTGCAACCACCGCCATGTTTCGTCACTTTACGGTAATTGCAATACCATCCGGGAGAAAGGTTTTGACCATGCTCCCATACACGATCGTGGGTCTCCCCGACATTGTCTACTGCATGAACGAACAACAACATAGACATACCAATATATAAATACACCAAGTGCACAAAATGTATGTCAAGAATATATATCAACTCCTAAGTCACTAAGTCACACCTAAATTCCATGTATCTCAACAATATATAACAAAAAATACATGCATCCTACCACAAATCCTACCTAAATCATACCCTACACTTTAAAATCCTACCTAAATCATAGATCGGGCCCAAAATCATACACTAGAAGCATATCCTAACTAAATCATAGAGGCAAAACTACTCTAAATAAAAAAAATAAAAAAAATAGCTTACCTACTCCCCGGGCGGTTCCCGCGCTTCCCGCTCGGTTTACCGCCCAAACCGAGCGGGAAACCGCCAGCCGGACCGGTCACGGAAGCGGCGCGGCGCTCGGTAAGCCGCCCTTCCGCGGGCGGTCCGCCCTTCCTCGGTCGGACGGTGACGTGGCGGGCGGAGCGAGCGCTGCGGCAGCCACCCGACGAGAGCGGCGGGGGGAGGAGCTTCAGGGCCGTTGACCCCCGCCCCGGGAGTCCCGGCGCCTTAAGCGCCCTATGGGGCCTAATGGGCCTCATGGGCCTTAACGGGCCGGGACGTTTTTTTTTAAAACCAACGGAAATTTGAATTTTTTCATATGAAACGACCTCAAATTTGACAAATTTTTACACCATTGGCTTCTATAATTCGTCAGCTATTTTTAGGAATTTTTTCAGCATTTTTTTTCAAACTTCGAATTTGAAATTTGGGCCAGTCCGAACCGGACCGAACCGGAACCGGACCGGCCCGGGAAGCTCGGTTACCGCGGTTTACCGCGGTAAACCGACCGGTAAAAAAAACGCAGGTCTACACTACACTATATGCAACATAAGCTTACACATGTGTGATGCTCAAAAAAAAAAAGCTTACACATGTGTGTCCGGTACGTGGTGTGCCGTGTGAGTGGATGTGTGAGTTCTGATACTACAATTTAAATTGAGTAATAAATAAACTACTGAGAGTGGTCACACCTGATACTAGTCTCATCTCTAAGAGCAACTCCAACAGTTTGGCAAAACCACTTGGCAAATTAGGATTTTTGCCAAAACCACAAAAAATTTTCTCCAACAACTTGGCAAAAGCACTTGGCAAATTGGCAAGCTTGGCAAAACTAGCCCTTCTCAACGCAAATATGCGCGCATGGGAGCGCTTGGCATATCGCGAACTAGGCTGGTCTGCGGTTCTCCCGCGCGCTTCCTCGCATGCGTGGTCTGGTGTCGCCTCCTCGCATGCCATTAATTTTCAATTTACCAAGCTCAAAATAGCAAACTGTTGGAGAAGGACTATTTTTAAACTTGACAAATGGGTTTTAAACTTGACAAAACTACATATTTGCCAAGTGATGTTTGCCAAACTGTTGGAGTTGCATTCTTTTATATGGTTAATATGATGTTGCTATCACGGTAGCCATATACAATTTGACAAGATAGTCATTGTACATATATTCGTGACATATCATTGCTAATTTCTAGATTAATTAAAATGTTCCATAATTTACCCGAATTTGTAACGGGGAGAGCGTGGCATGCAAGACATCATCAGTGTACAAGATCTCTCCAACGCATGATTCGTGGTCTTGGATATGGGTCCGTATCTTTTTTCCATATATGTAGCATCCATGGACCACAGCCTTTTTCAAACCACCATGGTACTTGTATGCCAAAATCTGCATGCAACGTACTACCACTTTCCTCTCCCTCCCTCCTCCACCATAGTACTGTAGCGATCGACGTGCTGGTGGTGTGAAAGCTAACAACGTCCAATAATTGAGCTAGCGCTGGTGAAGCCCTGAAGTAGTTTGTGAAGAATGCAAAAAAAAAAAAAAAATGATTGGTTTATGTCGAGTATGCAAAGCGTTGTTGGATTAGGGCCGACAGGACAAATAAAGCGGAAGATCGAGCAAACAGGCAACTCAACTATGCAAGAGAGAGCCGGAACCGGAACCTTATCCTACGAAAGCTACCGTACCTGCAATATATAACTAATCCCCTTTGTCTCGCTAAAAGTTGTATACTCCTACATGCATATCCACAGTGATCAAAATGGAATCCGATGCCGGATAGCAGCAGCGTCAATATAAACAGTATCCCTGTGTCGGCAGAGAACTGTAATTATATTCCTAGCTACTCGACTGATGCTACTTGTCAGCTCGATCTCTCTCTCACTCTTTTTTACGGTATGACATGCACGCATATGTTTGTCCCTGTGAATACACGTACCCAACTCACTCTCTCTGCTTTAGTCTAAATGCAGTTTCATCGATCCTGTATAGTAGTAATACAGTACGCAAATGAGAGAATAAATAAAGCAGCGCAAAGATTGTCCGTCCAGTCCAGTCTTGCCGAAATGCTGTTAATCCATCCATCCAGCATCTTACTACTTGTCGTTCTTCCGCACAATCTGGACACGCGTCGCATGTACGCCTTCCCGGCCTTTGCTTGGCTTGGGTGTTTTTTTTTTTTTTTTTTTTTTTTTTTTGTCTCGGGCCTTTGCTTAGCTTGGCTGTGTCAGGCTCAGGCCCACATGGCTGTCTCGGAGGAGCTGAAAAATACTCACCACAAAGTGACAAGTCACAAGTGCGCGCCCATACGGCCATGCCCCCTGCAGAGGTGCAGAATCCAATCACCATGCAATGCAATGCAATGCACCCGCTTGGCTGCAGGGCTCCGAGTAGTAGATCACACGTCGCCTGGCGCGTTGCCTGACGGACCTGATCGAGCGAGCAGGTGCTCATGTACTACGTGCACTACACACTACTGTTACTGCACATGACGAGCAGTTTGTCCTGGGGTGGGGGGTCGAGTGAAGCCAAGGCCCAGGGTTGTCCGCGCGCGCCCCATGCAAGTGGCAATGGCAAGGGCTGAGTCACAGACTAGTCGTCGCCAAGCCAATGGACACTGGTGGTGGTGGCTGGTGCAGAGACAAAAACTGAGAGGTCCCTCTCCCTCAGGCGTTGAAGTAATAGTGCAACACTGCTAATGCGATGGGAGAAGGCAAGCTGTCCCCGAAGGTCATTATCATGATTCAGGAATATAAGAGGGCGATCTGCAGGCCTTCACATTTACTAGTATATGGAAATATATATAGAATAAGAATATTCGAGCCAGGCAAAATGTCCGGTGGTCGACGTGCGCCAATTTTTGACGCGAAACGTGGCTGCGTGCGTTGCCTGGGGTACCTAAACATGCTGAGTCACAACTCGTAGTCAACCACAACTCGTAGTTTAGTTTCAATGACACGACATGCATGACAACAAAGAATACGTAAGTATTGTTTAACCGGCCATGTTGCGCATGCAGCGTAGGACCACATGAACGATTTGTTTATCGTGCTTCGGCTCGTCCGGTTCTGGTGGGTGACTGAATGCCTATAGGCTCCTAGATCCTAGCAGTAGGCTAGCATTCGCTGAGCACAAAATTTAAAGGCGATCGAGGTCGTCGCTCGCGGTCGCGACAGGCGCCACCGGGCCACCCCCCACCCCGGCCCGCCCGTGCACCGGTGCACCGTGCACGTGCACGACAAAATCCCTGGCGCGCTAGCTAGTCGTTCGAGGAGGCTAGTCGTTCGAGGAGGCCTTCATTGGCCATTTCGGCGTGGGGCGCCGTCGTCAGCCGCGTGCTCTGCCATTTTTATTCCTCCGACCTCCCCCGGGCCTCTCCGCCTCCCTACGAACGACGCACGGCGAGTCGGCTCGGCGACAAATCTCTTGGCTCTGGGATGGGGAGCCACGAGATTGATTCGCTCCCTCTGATCGCGGGCCGCCCAGGAAGGGCCCCGCCGTCTTTGCAGGCGCCAGAGGCTGCATGCGCAGCTGCCTCGGGAACGGCCGAGCACGTGAGGCGCAGCAGCTCAGGCGCAGGCTCGCACCGGCCGAGTCGGTCCGTGCACAGCCCCCTCCGCACGGCCGCACCCAGCTCTCTCCGCCTGTCTCTGCGCGGGTCTCGCGCGGATCCCGAGCCCGAATCCCGGCCGACCGCCGACACCGACCCAGGTCCCCCTACTCAAACCCACGGCGGACAAGAGCGCCTCCGCCGCTCGTTTGAGTGAGGCCAGAGGCAAAGGCAAGGCAATGCATTCGAGAACGAACGAACGACGCGCCGACCGTCAGGCGTCAGCCCGCCTCCGCCGCTCGTTTGAGTGAGGCCAGAGGCAAAGGCAAGGCAATGCATTCGAGAACGAACGAACGAACGACGCGCCGACCGTCAGGCGTCAGCCGAGGGCTGACACCGCCACACGCCCACACGCCTACACGGGGGCACGTGGACCAGCACAAGATCGAGGCCACGGCGGGGAATGATGGCCGGTGCTGCTGTAACGTGCGCCGGCCGGCCCATGCATGATGCGTGTTCCGCTCGGCTCGCCGCCGTTGCGTGCCTGCTGGGTGCTGGCTGCTGCCGCCGCAGGGAGCAAGGAGGCCCCTCGCGACACATGTATCTCTCATTCTCTGCTTTGTGTTTCCTCAATTCTAAAAGCATAAGTTATTTTAACTTTTATTATAGCTACACATTGTTTTTGCTCTGTTTTTTGCTTCCTCAATTCTAAAAGCATAAGTTATTTTAACTTTTATTATAGCTACACATTGTTTTTGCTATACACTCCCTCTGTCCCCAGGTGCATGCGAGGTGAAGTACATGTAGACATGTTTTGCATTCAGATTCCTAGTCCATGACCTGAATGTGGACATGCAAAAGGACTCATAGAATGACACTAAATGCGGGACGGAGGGACATGTAGACATGTTTTGTATCCAGATTCCTGGTCCATGACCTGAACGTGGACATGCAAAAGGACCCATAGAATGACACTAAATGCGGGACGGAGGGAGTACCTGCCTACATATGTCTATGTATGTCTTTATAATAAGATGTCTTAACTTTTATAAATATTTTGTTTTGTTATGCATCTAAATACAATAATATTTAAGTTTAATTATATAGCAAAAAATATGTCTAAAAAAGTCAAATCGTCTTATAGTTTATAACTTAGAATGGATGGAGCAAAAAGTATGTATTTAGAAACTAAAACAACTTACAATTTGAAATATAAATGCATTTAAGTCCTTTTTTTTCTATGCCAATATTACTCTCATACATACCACAGTGGTGGCTCCTCTTGGGATCGACTGGGTGTGGCACCGTGAACAGTTTGGTATATATACATAGTTTTCAGTTTTCACAACGTATCTAGACACACACAAAAAAATAGTATCAAGACAAGTGATATTGAGATACAGAAGGGAATATTGACTATCTATGGTAAACTCTGTAGATGAAATGGACTTCCACGCTCCTAGTCCCTAATTTATTTTAAATAATAACTTCACCAAGTCAACCTACAATTATAAATTTGAAAGATATTGTTTAGCCTAGCTCCTCTAAAACCTCAAATTCTGAATCTGGGTGCGTTTTAGAACAACAATTCATATATATTATACAAATGTGTATGCATATGTACAGCCGTCGGTTGGACTGCTGTTAGAAAAATAACAAAATCACAGAAGAGGCATGGCCGTGCCCAAACGAACTTTGGGCCATATTGGGCTGGAAAATCAAACGAACTTTGGGCCATATTGGCCATGTGTTACTTGAAGGCATAAATGCAAGTTAGAAAACAACGCAACTGGCGCCGTTGCTGCAGTAGCCAGGGATGAGAATGGCCTCTTTATAGGAGCTTCAGCTGTCGTGATGACACGAATATCGGATCCAGAGCAAATGGAAGCTATGGCCTGTCGTGAAGGGTTAGCGCTTGCGACTGACCTTGGGCTCCAAAAATTTAGAATGGCGACTGATTGCGCGAACGTGGTTAAAAACATCCGAGGGGGTCTTATGGCCAAATAATTCGAGAAATAAAAGCGAGGACGGAGACCCTTCAGTTTAGTGGATATTATACATGAAGGACGTCGCTCAAATATCGACGCCCATATGGTGGCGAGAAGTTGTGTGTCACTGTCATTTGAGAGACATGTATGGTTTATTGATGCGCCGCCTGGTGTATGTATCTCCTTTCTCATGAACTATGAATAAAACTGGGGAGGATAATGCTCAAAAAAAAAAAAAAAAAAAAACAACGTAACTAAGGTAATTATACAAATATATGATTAATAAAAATATTATGCAATTTTATCTCCAAATTCTACAATGAATGCTTACAACAAATAGGAAATTGAACAGGTCAAACACCCCCGGGTTAACATTGATCGTTATTTCTCATGACAACTAGAATACAGTTTCTATGTTCATGATTAACTAATTTACAATGTCGAGGACCAAATGTTGCAGAAGCATAGGGACCAAGGCAACCCCGACACAACAAACTATCCCGAAACACAAAGTTGTAAAGTAAAAAAAAAAAAAGGGTTGATCCTTATACACCTGCTTTATGCCAAAATTTTGTAGTCCAACAACAGTGAGGGAGCAGAGTCATAAGAGAACCAACTACACAATCCTCTAATGAATGGTCACACCCTGAAATCGCCAGGCAACAAACGCTGACGCAACTTCACCGTAACTGTGACAGAAGATTTTCCTCACTGTCTACAAAATGGCAACAAAAAGGTACAGGATGGAACCAAGACAATAACCAGACTGAAGACACCTCCGCTCCCAATCAATAATATACTCTTCAAATGTGATGTGCCGAGAACTACTTGCACCAGAGCACTTTTGTTCCCCTCGTTTGTGTAAGCTTTGGTTAATTGGGTACTGGCTCCAGTTCTAAAATATGTGGTCCCAGTTGTAACCATCCAGCTACTTGTTCATGCATTACCGAATGGTTAGGCTGCTCAAATCATCCACAATATGCACAGTCCCGTTCAAATTGCCTTGTTCTCCCTCTTTCGATTTCAGCTGATGGTTTGAGGCAATCCCATTTTCTGGCGAGCTGTCGAGAGTATGGTCAACAGCATAGGCTGAAATAGCGCTCTTGATGCCTTCAAAGTATGTCGAGTAGGGGAAATATTCCGCACACCGTGCCTTCCACCCTGTTGACAAAGTAGGGTTATTCCTGGTAATGTAAAAGGAACAAACATCTATAGGCACGCTTTATTAGTAGGTGCATGCCAAGAGCATCTAGCACCAGTATTGTGCTGTACGAATCTGTTTTAACATGCAACACATTAATTAGGTACCACACTACTGGTTCTACTGAAATAAATCCTCAAAGCATGCAATACTAATCACCTAGTGACATGTATTCATGTAATGCGAAATTAAAACACCTAACACAAAAACAAAAGAAAAGGAGAAAACCATTACAATGTAGCATGTGAGGTACAACAATTTTGAAACTTACTATTTGCAGCATCCTGATCACCAAAGACTGTCTCCAGCAATTTATGAACATCAATGCAATCTTGAATTTGCCATTCTGTTACAGGACCAAGCGCACTATGCCTGCAAAAAAAAAAATGTAAACACCCATATAATGCAGCTGAGCAAATAGAGGCTCTTTTGTTCATTTACCCTGATGATGTAATATTTGTTGAATCTTCAATTAATTTAATTGCCTCCATCTTCTTATCTGGCTCCAAGAGATACATCATTTCAGCAGCAGCTGCTCGGTGCATCAAGGAAGCTGGCAAAGAGATATCATCAAGAAATAGTAAGGTTCCTGATTAGGACAATACCCGTTATGAAGAGATTTGATTAGTTACCATTGTGTTTTTCAAGGAAACTTCTGTTTACTTCAACAAGGGACTTTCCATGTAATTGCCTGTAGGTTGTTAGTACTTGTTAGTCATAAATCCATAATAAACACACAGTGATAGAACAAGTGCCAACTTAGAACCTCATGTCAGGTCGTTCAGCTTCCAAAACATTCCAAATTAGCTTCTCTGAATCAGTCACTGGTCCAGGAAGACTGTTTATCTTGTGGAAGAATTTTATCTGCAAAATAAAGATCAAATAAATAAAAACACAATAAAATGATCAGATTTATCTAGAAATAATCAAGCAAAATATTTAAAAAGTATCACTAATGTAGTATGCTGTCATTCAACAAAACAAGTACTAGCTCATTTTGATTCAGAGCCGTATCTGAATAACTAAAAACATTAACCACTGTTGTAGCCTCTAATCACCATCACTATCATCGTAATCAAAATGGTGCATTATTTGTGCGGTCACTGGAGTACAAATGCTAAATACATACAAGCACAGTATGTCGCTCAGAAAGCATATGAGATATTCTCTGAAAAAAAAAGTATCATAAGAAGTCCTGTAAATGTCAAAAGAAGAACACCATAACCATTTCCAAGAAGTATTTCCATTTCCATATTATGCAGCATGCCAACGACTAAGCAAAAAAGCACAAAGAAAATATTCTCATGGCCTCAATCCATAAAGACTCAAGCAACCATGAACTCTTAGTGGCCATAAGTGCATAGACTCAAGAAACCATTAACTCGTAATGCAACAATTGACTCCACGTTAATTCCGAGTGGACAAATAGAGAATTATACAGCCTTTTCCCCATTGACTTCACCCAAACAAAAGGAAAAAAAAACACTATCATCAGACCAAAAAAAATGCACCCGATCTGTGTGGTATGCAGCATTCCTACTATATATTGACCAAAAACGAACTCAACACCAAAGTACAAGGCCATGAAGCCACACTGAAGAATAGCATTCAGTTTGCTCTTATCGAAGATATCATGGGCTCAAGGAAGAATTATCAGAACCACAAATTCATGAATTAATAAAACATAAATCTGGAATCTCAATAGCTGTTAAGTCATTAGTGTACTGTAAGAGACAATTTACTATGACATAATGGAAAGCATAGTTTTTGAAACTTACCAAACAGCGGTGACTGCCTGGATTGTCCTCATCCAATTTAATGAGCTGTTTAACTGCCTGAAATTATAGATAAATTACGAAAATTAAGGCTGGTGTACAACAGAAAGCAACAAATTAAGAGCATGCAGAGAGTTAGACCCGCATGCTTTCAACTAGATAATTATCAGTACATTAACAAGCAATGCTCAGGGCATCCTTCTAGTTATTGTAGAAGATGATACTCAGTGATTGAGGGAGCTTAGGAAAGAAATTCATATATAATAAAACCCATCAAGGGCGAACACCCATGTCCATGCGTATCTACTATCACAATGCTGACTCACTTCTGAAATGTTTAGAAGAGTAGGCCTACTGGCAGAGGGAGAGAAAAAGCTAATACATGAGAGAGAACGATGGGTGATAAAGCCTGGCATCTATGTACCAGAGAGAGATAAGTGTTTCGCTCACTAGTTACTTTTCCTATGCACCAGTTGCAAGTGCACAACTTTTGCAACTTGTAGAGGACCTTATCCACACAACACTAAGAGGGATCTTCTGTGGCCACATACCATAGGTTTAAGCTTATATATTGCCATTCTGGCATTGTCACAAGTCAAACACTTCTATCTCTGACCATCAAATCCTACAAGTTCGTACACTTTAACAATATGCAAATTATTCATTATGAAAGTATTTCTCATGGTTAATCTAGAAACTTAAATCTTACTATGTTAATTAAACGACACAAATTTCTAGATATTGATGGTTAAAGAAAGAAAGGTTTGGCTTTGGACAAAGCTGGAATGACACCTGCACCCGGTGTCGAATTCAGACTACTGCCAGCCATGGCGCGGAAGCAATGCCATGTTACTCCCTCCGTTCCAAACTATAAGACGTTTTGGATTGTGATACGTAGTTTTTGCAATGTACTTGCATACATATCAAAAGCAATTCATCTAGAAAAATCCTTGGAGTTTGGAACGGGGGGAATACAATACAACTTTTATCCAGGACTGATCTAGACCTATAATAATAGTAAAAAACTGTTGAATTCACCACCCGCCTTGCTTGGCAATGAAACATGCAGTTTTCCAACTTTGGACGTATCACTTTCTTAAGAATTGTTTTGAATATTATGTTTCAATTACAATCCTAGGATAGCAGGCAACAAATCTGGTGATTCTCTCTGATGTTGATACCAGTAAACTATCTTATGATTACAGATTTTTTTTTCTCCAACTATACTTACAGTGTTTCTTCATACCAGGAAACTGTTACATTATAACCATTATGCTTATATTACGAAAAAAAACGAATAAGTACATATAGTGGCAGTGTAACTAGCATCAATGAATTTACATAGATACATATGCCACAGCCTATCAGGATGTAACAGAGTGGGGAAATCATAATGACAGAGGGTAGAGTAACCTAGGGCTAGGTAAGTGATATTAGACAAATAACATACCTGGAAAGCAAGTAAAACCTTTTGCTTTCTCATGCTTAGCTCAAATGAAAGTATATGAGTCTCTAATGCGTCTGACGAGTTATTCTGCAGAAGCTTCAAGTATTTCGTAGCTTCTGCAAGCGGGTCTTCAATCTGCAAACAAGAAATTGCATAAACCTTGGTAGAACTTCAAGCTAGCACAGATAACTAGCAACTTGTGAGTACAAAAAACTGATAGATGTTACACAAAAATATAAGGCATGTAGTGCACATAAATACCTGGATTAATTTTTCACCATGTGGATCAAGATCAACTGGTCTTGCATGTTGTTTCTTTCCAGGTTTTGAACTGTTCGATGAAGCTGTTTCATCCTCTTGTT
This sequence comes from Themeda triandra, assembly GCA_018135685.1. Taxonomy (NCBI): domain Eukaryota; kingdom Viridiplantae; phylum Streptophyta; class Magnoliopsida; order Poales; family Poaceae; genus Themeda; species Themeda triandra. The sequence goes on along the minus strand of JAENPR010000102.1, from coordinate 1,063,242 downwards.
TCTCTTCAGCCTCCTGGAGGAATATGGGGGAAAAATCAGAAAACTAGATAAACATTGATCCTATGTCAGTGTCTGAGATTACCCTTTTAGCACGTGCTTCTGCTTTCTTCTGCTTTTGCCTCAACTTCTTCCTCTGAGCAGGTGGCAGTTTTGACATCTCATCATTCTCCTCCGTAGAAGATTTTGTTGGAGAATCATGTAGTTTCATATAGCACCTGCAGTTTGTGCTAGTAGCGTCACCAACTATCCAAGATAGAGGCAGGCACAAAACTAATGAAAACAAAACACCAGAAGCAAACCATTACCTGATAGCTCCAGCAGCAGCCTTGTGGAAGTATTCATGAGCATGCAAACGATCTTGAAACTTCAGCATAGAAACATATGCTCTAAGTGTCATTTTCCGCAAGCAATACGAATGGAAGTCAAATTGATCTTCAGTCATATCAGCATAATGCTTTTCAACTGCCAAGAAATTTTTAAGGGCCCGGCCAAGATCACCTTGACGATAATAGCTCTCCCCAGAAGCAAGCTCATACCTAGTATATATCATGTAGTTAGGTAGAAAATGAACATAAGAGATGGATAGCAGAGGGGAAGAACACATACCACATGCACTGCATGTCATGAAGATTATTGTGTTGATCACCATCTTTTGTAAACAAGACAGCAGTCTTCTCAGCAAGGCCAACCTTCATACATCACAAAAAAAATCTAAATGTAAAAGACCTTGCAAGTATAACACCAAGAAACTCCAGTGCTTTCTTTTAGGATAAATGCTAGTCTCCATATATTCCCTTTTCTTGAACCTAGCATTTGCATATCAAATGGCCTCCAATACACACATTTCACACTAACATTTTAAAAAAATATAATGGAAGAAAAAGAATTATACGATTCATTCATGGTGGCAAAGATACTTTTTCCACACGGCAAATCTAAATACTTATATGCATATGGGTGGTCAAGTTAACAGGTTGACTGCAGTGCTCTGAAGCAAAACTGATGATATATAAAGGCCACAGAGAAGTGGTCTGTTCCTAATTACCTACCTGGTCAGCCTGAAGCATCTCCATAACACACTCGCTGTTTAAATAACGATCAGCAAGATCCATGGACCTAGCTTCATCTGCTAATGCGGCTGCAGCTGTAAAATTTCCAGCATGTTGCAATATCTTTCCCTGGAATAAAAATGAGTATTAGCCGAGTTATAAACAGCATGTGACTTAGATATTAGTATGTTGTAACAATCAGTGGCGGAGCTTGAAGCCGAACAAGAAGAGGGGGGGGGGGGGGGGGGGCATTTGTATCTATAGAAAACATGGCTTTATGAATTATGCAAATTAAGGGATCATATGGACATAAAACTACCAAATATGAGTCTATTTTTATCTGTTTTCTTTGCATGTTGACTGGTGATGCATGCGTTAGCCTTGCATGTGGACAGCAACACACTAAAATACCCTGCACAACAGCATATATCATCATTTTTTTGCGTGGCAAGGGGGGGCCGGAGCCCTGTTTGGCCATAAGCTATAGCTCCGCCTGTGGTTACAATCGATTGAAACCTTTAACCCAACATACAACAGAACAGACTAAGAAATCATAATAATGCTGGCAACAATGTTGGTTCACTAAATGTATATAAATAAGAGATCATTCAAATTAACAGGAGGTATTAGCTATATAATAAAAAAAATATGTCTAAAACAAAATGTGTGCACGTGCATGTGCGGGTGTGGGTGAATGTGAAGAGAGAGAGACCTTTACTGAATATAAATCGATGACAGTCGGTGTATGTGAGATAGCCTCATCGATTTTATTTAAAGCAATGTCATATTGCCCTCTTCTGTCATAGTGCTGCATTAGACAATATGGTGAGCAAACATTATTATCAAGTTCATGATATTTTTCTATACAAAAATGAGAAGTATATCACAAAGCATGTGAAATGGCACAAGCAAATGCAGACCTGAGAAATCAAAAACAGAGTCCACAACAGTGTGGAAGGAGGCTCCTTCTGTGGACTGCGAAGCAAGAAGGTGAAAATCAATAGCAATCATTGGCAATAACTCAGTTACCTCGTTAGTTATAATGGCTGCCTTCTTCAGCAATATGATTGTCACAGATTGTTAACAAGCACAATCTTGAAAAGTGGGGCAAACACTATCTAGTTACAGCTTGTTGCATTACAGCAAAATGATGTTTCGCAATTCTGGTATGTGTAAGGAACACGTGAATATTTTGCACAGTTCAACAAGTAAGACCAGGTGCCTATTGATGATTATGTATTTCGAGTTGGAAGCTTCAACAAAAGGCATTTCATGTATTTATTTAGGGGGCATTGCCTCTCAGAACCATCTAGCCATCTGTTAGCCATCACCAAACAGAATCTGGTTAAGACATCAAGTACTCCATGCATTGCAAAATGACACGACGGAATGGTTGGCTAACCAGCAACGAGTTAAAAAGCAAGTAAGCAACATGCATTCACAATAGTTTTCAGGCACTAAGGATTACCATCCAGGAAAGCATCCAGAAGTCCTAATTGAATCTTCAATTTTAAGAAATAACTGCTCCAGTATGTTTGCCTGTCAACAGGATTTAGAATTCACATATGAAGTGGCTTGCTACTTACAACATGACCAGTAAATGAAACAAAGCACAAAATAGTGTTACCTTGCCAGGATGTTCATACAGTGGGCTTAAATCAGAAAATAGTGAGGGCACACCCTGAGGAAAAAAAATACAGGATGCATTACAATTGATTATACCAATCTCATTCTGAAGGGTTAGGAAACAAAAATAAAATAACCACAGATGAAATACCATATATGTACTATCTGCAACTAAATTACCGCTTACCTTTGTTAATAGAGGTCTGACATAGTTGTCTGCTGCCTCCTGGAACTTCTCACCTTCCAGAAAATCAAGAGGGATACGCTGTCGCACAGGGAAGATGCACACATTTAGATTCACAGATTCTCAAGTATATAGCCTGCTAACTATCAATACATGCAGGGAAAGTAGAGTTTAGGATAAAACCAGTCATGTCCATGCCAATGGTATTATTTTTGTATCACTGGGAAGTATAGTAGTGAATACAAGTAGAAGAAAAGAGTATTATGACAAAAAAAATATGAAGTCACATGCAGTTTATTAGTTTACCTTAACAGCAGATGACCAAGCATACTTCTCTTTAAGTGAGTTGTATAATGCACTTAAGCGTTCAACATCATCAGCAGAATATTGACCATTATCAGAGTATAGACCAACACACTTTTGCACAGCAATGAAGTATCTGAGTGGAAACAGTGAGAATCCATTCATTCATAGGAGTACGAAAAGGTAGGTTATAAATATAATATAATGCCAGTACAAATAATGTTATGAAAGGTACAAAGGTGCATGTACTTTCATAGCATACAAGAAATCCACTCATATTTTTCAAGATCAGATGTTGCTAATCCAAAATTTGATATTATTACAAGACAGCATGGCTGTTCTTTGTCTCGTGCCCTTTCCTACTGGCTACTGGTAGAGGTAGATTAAGAACATAACTAGGCAAATCCAGTCCATGCGAACAATACACCTAGGCAACATCAAGCAACGCGTTGGAAACATTTAGATCATACTTAAGCCTCCCTCCTTGATTCAGCTTAAGGTGTTACCTCAGATATCATTTATCATGGTGGCTCCCCGAGGTTTCAATCAGACAAGAGTAGCCATGTAAAGGTAACACACCCACTCGTAATATATTGCCACCCAAGTATGGCTGGTATTTCCACATACGTTCAACAGTTCAACACAAACTAATAAGTTTATTTCCCACACATGGGCATCACATAAGGAGGCAAACAATTCACTGCACAATTTTTCCTTGATCAACTTCAGAACAGTCAATTTGGCATTTTGTCTATTTATTCATATGTAGTATAGACAAAGGACAGTTAAACAGACTGATGAAATTGTAATGCTTAAAACCATATATCCGACTTGAGCAGGAGAAGCATGACAAGGGAATAGTTCATCCATGGCTCCATGCCCTAAATCAACATTACATTTTTTGCAATGCCTATATAGTTCATTTGGTTCGGCTATTTTTCTAGCTAATCCTAAGCCAACCGTGGGCTAATAAAACCAAGCAAATGTTTGGTAAGGTCAGTTGTAGCAACAACCAAACATTAGCAGCACAAGTTGTGTCAAACGTCAAAACCCATACCAATTTACAGTGGACCAAAAATAAGGCTGAACATATGCAAGTAAAAGGACACGAGTAACTCACTTGTAGTTATCAGGGTTCATAAAAAGCAGGGATCTGTATATGCTCTCAGATTCATCAAAGCGGCCAAGTTTCAACAAGACTGATGCCATTTGTTCTTTGAATGATAGCTTGTCAACCTAGCAGACAAAATTGACATGAACAGGCACAAAACATGATTATTCAGACATCATCTTCAGAGATCCCCAACCACCACCACCACATACAAGCAACATAAAATGGAAGAACAGGACTCACAATTTTGCTCTCCTTCTTCTGCATTTCCTCAAGGGCTCTATCCAGCATCCCACATTCTTCAAACAATGACATCTATTAAAAAAAGGACAATAAGATTACACGAAATCATGACTGCAACATGTATTCATATTATAAATGCATGGCATGAACTTGTAACGTGACAGCAGAATAATATCAAGCTAAAGAAATGAACGTGGCCAAAATGTGTGAACCAATGCCATAAAAAATAGAAAATAATTGAAATAATTAGGCACCACAAATTTGAGTATTTCATAACTCACACCACAAGCTCCATACGACATGGAAGGTGGATGTAGAGCAATTGAACAGAATACTACGCGGTGAACATAAAAAGATACCGAATGCTAAAAAGTAATACTAAACTAAAATAATAAATAAACAAATCTAGATGGCATTCAGTTAAAACAAATAGAAATATTGCATCAAGCCATCAACAAGTAAAACGAATAGGCACAAGTTGATTAACATCTAGTAATGATTGGCAATCAAATATTGTTTTATAGCGAAAGCCAAAGTACATAGATAGAATAATAGAAGTGTCAGAAGGACATGCACCAATGCTAAATGTTTTTTTTTCTAATCCAATACTAACAAAAGAAACTGCAATTCTATTCAAGGAACACAAACCTTATACAGCAGCATTTCACTGTGTTCATATCGCTCATTCTCTGGAGGATAATCATCTTCCAGTGTTCCCTCGTATGCCTCCAATACTTCTATTGCTTTGGAAGAACTGCAAGTGACAAGTCAGCATAAGAAACAAGTCAAACAACCACTTTAAATGATCAATGTTTTTCATACAGTAAATGCTGTCTTATTCATAAGCGTTAGCACGTAGATCATGGATAAATGAGCAAGTTAACTCTCCATTTGATATGAAAAATACAAACAAAAACATAAAGGGTCAGGTTTGGATCATAGAAAAATATCTTCAGGCTGTACAGCTCAATTATAATAAATAAGGTATATATACAAGTGAGGTAGGGACATCTGTGCAAACCGGGGACTAATGACATCTACAACTTGGCAGAAAATAACACAAATATGCCCATAAACAGGCATATTATACGAAGTATGTTTTGAAATGATGACACATAGGCATGGAGCAATCAAATAATTGACATGATAAAGGAATCCATTAGCCAAGAAGATTATATCCAGCTCGCACTTCACACGCAGTACTACTTGCTTACAGTGCACACCCAACAATGTTTGGAATGAAGTTTCCTACTGGATTTTCACCATAGCATATACAGCACATAAAAATTCAGTAGAGATCCAAGACATATTGATATATTATGCTAAATAATATAGATTGGTTCTAATCAACATCGATTAGAAGGTGGCATACTTAGAATTCAAATGATGAGCGACTGCAAAACCAATCCAGTTCATGCGGTGATTTGGCTTTAATGACAAAAGTTGTTGCCTAGTCTCAACAAAGCCAGACAAGTCCCTCATCTGTGCCTGTGTAAAAGATGAAAATTAAAATATTAGAAGCAAATAAAATTCTATTCTTAAAATAAGCCCTGAAGCCTAGATAAGCATTAAACATTTAAGAAGGATGACAATGGCGGATTCAAACAGCAATCTGCAATGGCGTATAACATAGTGATGCCAACAATTCAGACAGCAGCTATTACATATTATCTTTCTTTAGCATTACATGTTCAGCAATATGAACAAAATCATGTGCTTTAACCGAAATAAAAATGAGGAAAATTAGTGACCATTTCATGATAACAATGAGCTATGCACAGAACATTAAGTGAGTCATAGGTGACTGGAATGTGGCACATTTTAGTTGGTACCGGTTCATTGAGGCTGTACTTAAGAAACTATTGTGCCAAAAGAAATATAAATTAAAAAAAGTGTTAATTTACACCAACCTGGAGAAGCGACAAGTCACGAAGAATTTCTATGTTATCTGGATCAATCCTCAATGCATTTCTGTAACATTTTATAGCTTCTCTGTATTCTCTATCTGATCGATAAAGCAAACCATAGACATGCCAACAGACATGACTCTTCAGATCATTCTGCGAACAGTTTAATGTGAGTTAGTTCTGAATTCTGACACCTGCCTGTAATCATCACATCAACAACAGAGAAAATTGATAGCACTAACCTTCAGGCCTCGTCTTACAAGCTCATATGCTTCAGATTTTCGGTCCATGCAGTTTAGCGTCAAACCTTTCATTGATAGTGTTTCTACATGAAACGAAACAGAGGGATGTTAAAAGTGGATACAACAGTGTGAGGTAATAATAGAACCACAACATATCTTTCAACATACCACCATGCTCTGGAAACTTTTTTAATATGGAATCTGCAGCCTTAAGCCCTTTCTTATATTGCTTAGTCTCATAGGATTTCTGTGATAAAAAAACATTAACACAAAGTTTTAGAGAGTTAAACATGAAGAGACAGCTACCATGCAACAGAAGTCGCACTGATAACCTGATATTAGGAACAGAACATAGTGGACTAGCTTATACAGGCACCAAACGAAATTGTAGGACATATCAAGAGTATGAACAGTTGAACACTTTTCATACGTGCAGAAATTTTGCATGTTAACAACAGAAGAACATAATAAATATTATCCTCAAATACCCAAAGCACATCCTCAATACCCAAAGCACTAAAGCACTAAAAAGGCTACATTAAATCTCCAAAGCAATAACCTACAATCAACATTGTGAAGCAACTGGTCCAAAAGTTTAGAGCTAGGAGGCAACTTAGTGGTTTTTTTTTTTTAGTTTTTGAAACTTCAACATAGCTATTTTGATGCTGAGCTAAAAGCCTAAAATTATGCCATCATGCTAAGACTTTGAGCCCATCCAGCCTATTTAATGCTATGATTTAATTATCCATGTCACAATCCAACAGGACGCCGAGATTAGAATCGACTTCTTAAAACAGTGCATATCATATCAAAAAATCCATTCAGTTCAGGTCACTGCTTACTACAATCAATCAATAAGGTCCTATAGGTGTCAGACAACATTAGTCACCAATCACTGTCGGTATGGAATCACTAAACAAGATGACAGTCATGCATGGTTAAGCACAGCTCATGGCTCAAGCTACAAACACTGTCTCCCGAGCTAACAGGCTCAGCTTGTTTATTACAAGGCGCCACAAACCACAGCTTCATAGGGCGGACTCGAAAACCAGAGAAATCCATGCGTCTGCACACTCCTGGAGCAGCTCGGATCGCCAGCATACCGAATCGAGCAGAACCGGACCACGAAGCAGGCAGATTCGCGGGGGGGACCGGATCGTCTCGATTCTAGGAGGGTGGAGGCCAAGTGGAGCGGGGACGTGGGGGTGCTTACGACGATGACTTTGAAGAGGTTGGCCTCCTTGGGCGGGAGCGAGGACCCCATGGCTACGACAGCGGCGGCGCGGCGCGGCGAGGCGCGGCGGCGCGAACCCTAGGGCGGGGGCAAGGAAGGGGAAGGGTTTTGGAGTCGCAAGGCGGAGGGTGAGCTGTCAAGCGGAGCCCGTGGTGTGGTGCTGTGTAATGGGAGGCGTATGCGTGGGCGTGGTGCCGTGGCCGCTTCGGCCGCAAGGAACCCTACCCCCCTATGTGTGTTCGGTTGTTGGAATTGAACTGGGGCTATTCAGCTGTCGTAGTGGTAGCAGATACATTTTCACGAAAATAGGTGTTTTATTAAAAAAAAAACTCGACCTGCACGGGCAAGCCAAGCATTGTAATAGAAGGAGGTCTTCTTACATAGACCGAGAAATTCTCGAACCCTAGCCACACCCTGACACTGGGAGACGTTACCCGTGAAATGGGTCAATCTACTTTTTACCTGTGCTTTGCACACGGGGCCAGCGAGAAGATTTTTTTGTGGGAATTCGGAAAATTCGCGTCCCGTACGACTCGAACCCGGGCGGCGGTAACACTGCTGACCAGCTGAGCTCACGATCGTTCCCAAAACATGTAGGTGTTTTAGCCTTGTTTGGTTATTTCCCATAGGATTAAAGGGGGTTGGAAAGAATTAGGAGGTACTCCCTCCATTTCATTTTACAGGAACTAGGAGGTGAAGGGATTGACGTTGAGCGATGAAGTTGGGCCGTGCACAGCCATCAACGAGTCGCAATTTTGGATCCAGCGCGTTGGACCTAGCCTGGATTCACCTTGTAGACCTCGCCGCCGCCGCCGCCCTCTACTAATGGCGCCTCCTCGGCTAGATCCAGCTCGTCATTCAACTGCTCCTATGCCGGTGCGAGCAGTGAGAATCTTGTTGGGAAGCAAAAAAGGAGACAACGCACTCGGCGTAGTCCAGTTGGGAAGGCGAAGCAATGAAGATTGGAGCATGGAGCGATGCCAATTTGGGAAGCAGTGGAAGTCGAATCGATAGATAGAGAGGAGGGCAGAGGGAGCGGAGTCTAGTGTATAGGAACAGAGGGTACTATGGTATTTTAGGAAAATATGAAAGTAGAATGAACGTCGGACGTCAGGTCGTCTTATAATTTGGTAATTCTCACTGGACCTAGGATGTCTTATAAAATGGAATGAAGGGAGTATTTGACTTGCTACAAACTTAGACCAACTTAATCTACTCTAATTCTCTTGGAATCAGTTGCAACCAAACAAAATGAATAAAAAATGAAAAAGCGAAAAAAACACATGGTACTAAGAGAGGTGAGGTCATATAGCAGCGACGGTGTATTTTTTGAAAACTAAGCGAGATAGTCTAGGAGAAAAGTGCTAGCAAGCACTGTGCTTGCTCTCTCTCATTCACGTCGACAAATAGCTAGCTAGTAAGTTGTTGTTGGAGACGCCCTAAGGAGAATCTCTCAGTAAAAGCAAGTATATTGGCGATATCTTTTAGGTGGTCTCATGGTGTCATGTAAGGCTGATTGGGAGACAATATGGTGTGAGGTAGTCCTAACTCTAGTTCATGAGATGGGATGACTTCATTTTCTGTTTGTTTGACGAGGGACATAATCAACCCATCGTGTAGAAACGCTAAAAAAAATAGGATGAGCTACTGATAGGTGGGTCCTTTTTGTTAGTTTGTTACTGTGGACATGTAGCTGAGACATCGACAAGTTGTAAAGTAGGGCGATGCAAGTACGACGTGATGGAGACGACGGCGTGACGGAGAAGAGCATGCCACGGCCCTGCCACTACGCCTTCGTCCTCACCGATCGATGGCCCTGACCACGGGCAAAGGACCCGACGACCACCAGCCAAAGCAATGAGCAAATGAACATTCGAGAGAACCAAATTCACGTGTACGCCAATGGTGTGGAGGAGTGGCCGCAGACGTTCTCGGAGCCGAAGGGAAGCGGTCGATGGTGGCGTTGAGCTCCTGCACGGCGCGCGTCAGCCTCGCGGAGTCCTGACCCGAAGGCCGTTCCGGGCCAGCAGGCTTGTTTGTCCTCCAGGCGGCAGATGACCAAAGGCAGGTAACCAAACAGGCCCATAAGCTCTGAACCAGGCCCATTTGGTCATCTCGCCGCGGGCGCACAGCCCAAATTCCCTTTCCACGGATTGACGATCCGAGTCGACGTCTTCCCCTGCTCACTCTGACACTCCCGTCCCCCAGCTTGCCGTCTCAATCCCCAATTTTTGAACTCCCGATCCGGCAATCCCAGCCACATTCCACTCGCTCCGGCGTCGCTTCGAACCCCCACGCGTCGGCGGCGGCACCGCGTGGCCGCCGGGCGGCGCTGCCCCACCGGAAAGCGGCATGGATGCCGCCGACCCGCTCTGCGCCATCTCCTCGCCCGCGCTACTCCTTCCGCGGACCCTCGGCCCCGCCCTCGACTCCGTCGCCGGGCCTTCCCCCTCCAAGGACAGCGACGCGCTCCTCCAGGCCTTCGCAGTCGCCCGGTCGCTGGTACGTGCGCTCGCCCTTCGCTCGACGCGTGACCCCCAGTCTCGAATCGCCGCCACGCGTGCTTGCGGTTGCTTGGTCTGGGTGGCATGGCAAGGGCGTCCATCTCCATCCCGATAGTCGCTAGGGATCTAGGGTTCTGCGTTCCTTTTTGCATTTAGAGCTTGTCAGCTTCAGATATGTCCGCTTTCTAGGTCAAGTTGTTTTTACCTTCGTTAGAGCCTTAGAAGGAATGTGCCGAACTGGATTGCTTGAGTGCTAACTCCAGCGTTTCACAATGTTCCATGCAGATAGGGTCTGAGGAGCTGGCTAAGCAGGCTAGAATGGTGCTGAAGGAGCACGGGGACATCCAGTCTCTCTACCAGGATGATGGAGGGAAAGCCAGGCCCACTGCAAATGTCAGCAAGGAGCAACAGGGAAGAAGGCCAGCATTGAACCGCAAACGTTCTCGGTTCACTATGAAGGACACTGGAAGGCAAGCTGTTTGCTAGGCTGTTACCTTCCTATAGCGCTGCAGGAGCATTGTGAGCCGTGAATATTGTTAAAACTGACTTGTCTTGATGCTGTTTCCTTTGCAGCAAACCGGTGCCTATTGTGGATCGATCTAAATTAACAAATATTTCAGATCCAGTCGAATACTTTATGACCTTGGATCGCCTGGAAGGTCACTCTTATCATTTCCATTGATTTTTTGATCAGCATTAAGCAATGCACTAATAATGGTTCATCATTGCAGAAGCTGAAGAGGAGGTCAACCGGCTAACTGGAGCAGCAGAAAAACGCGTATTAAATTTTGATCCTGTAGAGGGACCAAAGAGACAGCCTGGTTTCCGTGGGTATGCTTCTTAACTCTTTCTATATTCTGTGCGCGAATGATTAGATAATATTGCTTAGCAAGTATCACTATTACAATGTAGTCTGAGAAAATCATAGGTCACCTATATTCTCTGTTTGCTCGTGTTGTGCAACTTGTTTGTTTGGATGCATTTGCATCCATGTCGTTTATTCCACGTGTTATTGCTACTGGTTGAGGCAGACAAAGTGGAAAAATTAGACTTTCTTTTTCTGTACCTAATAACATTCTCTCAACCTACCTGCAATGTGTTCAAAAGCATCCATGGCGAAATATGACCTGATACATGATTATTCCTGTTAATTGACAGGAGAAAATCAATCCGTACTTTCAATATAATTGAGGATGAAATTCAAGATCCCATTGATGTACCGGCTTCCCAAACATCAACTATGACAGGATCACAGTTCTCACAGGATGTTATGCATGATGTTGCTGACAAAAATGAACAATGTGTTCCTTCAAGATCTGGTGAAGCTATTTCAGATGTTGCAGGGAAAGAAGGTTAAACAACATTCGTTTAAATTAGTTTGCCATTATCTATACTTAAATTTGCTTAATATAAGTTTGATATTTACAGATTCATTAGCTGAGAAGGATGGCCGTGCCGATTTGACTTATTTACTGACCTCAATCCAAGGTTTGGATGAATCTGAAGAGGAAGATTTTTTCCGGAAGACCTTAGGAATTAAAGAAATAAGGAAGGAAAGAGTTAGTCTCCGTAACTCCATTCCTGGAATTAGGTCCCTAAGCAGAAATACTGAACAAAAAGGTTCAATGAGGGTTCACCCTCCAGAAAGTCCTTTGTCTCAGTCTCGCCATGATCGAATTTCAGAGTTGGAGAAACTTGTATTTGATGGAGGTGCAGCAAATGCTGAATGCACAGATGATGAATCTGAAGGTTCACCAGATATTGTGATGAGTGAACCATCATTGGTGCACGATTCTTCTGATGTTTTGATGACTGATGAGGACTTTACTGGAAGTGAAATTGACAGGGAGATCCCAAATCTGGGAGCCAGAGCAGCAGACCCTATTCATGATCCTGAATCATGCTTGTCTGATCATGCATATGAAAGGCAACCTGGAGGTTCCTCAGTTGGTTTGTGCAGAGACACAGAAGTTTCCAAAGAAAACGAGGCATGTAGGATGAGCAATATTTCCGTGGAGGTGCTTGTACTAAACTCGTTTTTCACCTTTTACTTATTCATTATACTGAACTTCTGATACATTGACTATGGCATATATCTTGATTTACTTTGCGCTGCAGGAAGGTGATGTACCAATAAACCATCCAACTATTACTGATGAAACAGAAGCTTCTCCTCATCATCTGGAGGGCAGATCGAAAGAAGAATTGGTCAGTAAACCAGGTAGACATGCGGCTCCAGATGGTATCGATAGGACTTTACATGCAGCTGAAGATAGCATTCAACATCTAGTAAGTGCCTGTACATATTATTATTATAAAATATAGATTACTGAGTGTATCCTGAGATTAGGTTCCTGTTTCGTGGCACAGGAAGTGGTCAAAGAGGGTGGTGTTCTACAAGGTACTTGTTATCTATGAAATGCCCGCTAAACAGAAATCCAAGTACTTCATTTTATAGCAGTTTGTAGGAACAGAAATCTTTATTTGGTATTCTGGCAATGAGTTTCCAAATTTGTAGCATGTATTTGTTGAGGTTTGTAGCATATATTTTTTCTCCACAGATAAGTCAAGCCAGTCGATGGAGATGCCTCTGGAAGATATTGATGCAGTTAATCAGCCTCAGATGCATGGTGGAAGCACTGAGGTAGAGTCTTATATACCCTAGATGCTGTTGTTTTTCAATAACCTAGTCAAGAGATTTTATTCACGCTGTTATATAGATAAAGTACCACTTCATCATGTATTACGAGCTTCCTTGATGCTGAAGGAGATTAAATTAGCTATCCTGAGTGGCAAGGAAATATTTGCTCACAGCCCAATAACAGAAGGAATCCAAACTAGTGTTCTGGGTTTTTTGTCCTGTTTAGCATGTCTAGGCAAGAGTTGGTATGGGAGAAATGTCAATATATCTGTTAATAAATTCAAACCACTAAAGTTGGCGAGCACTTGAGCAGCAATGCTCATTACTGAGGGATGAGTTCGCATGTGGTTCACTTAGTGGTACCTAAATATGGTCACATCTCATCTGAACATTTGATGCCATCCTTTACATACTTATATTCACATGAGCATAAGTGAAGCAGCAACCGTCAGAGATGTAGTTATTTTATCCTGTGTGCAAATCTTTGTCACACTTTTGTTGTATAACATTCCCCCATTTTCAAGTGTAGGGTGTGTTAGGATTTTCCAAACCAAAATTTGTCCATCAATTGGTCAAAGTATATGTATGTCTAGATCACAGCAGATGCATCGACATATCTTGTTTTACATGCCTTTTAGTAAGACATTGGTTTATGGTAATTGACAACATATTGTATAACAGAAATTAATTTTCAATGTATACCTTGAAAGACTTCCCCAAATACTAAAACACCTTATTAAAATAAACGGTAAGTTTCATGTTTGCCTGATCTCAGAAGACAAACATTTCATCCTTGTTTTTTTTTTCAGAAATTGGCACCTGATTTGTGCAATGTACTGTCCTCGACCAAACAGAAGAAGCAAAAAGCAGCCCAAGAAGGGAAAATAAAGAAACCGTCAAAGCGGGGCAAAAAAGTGGCTGGTATTGCTTCTGCCCAGTCTACTTTTTATTTACACTTTGTTACTCCCTCAGATTATATGTATAAGTCATCTGAGGATTATAGCTGGTACTTTTTTTAACTTGGCTCATATAAACAACAACAACAACATAGCCTTTTTGTCTGAAGCAAGTTGGGGTAGGCTAGAGATGATACCCAAAAAAGACAAGTCACGAGCTTGGCTCCTCAATATCAATATTATATAAAAGTTACAAAGATCGATTCTGATGACTGATGTTACTAGATTCATCATGGGAAATACTTTCATAGTATATAACTTTTAAAAAAAAATTAAAATTATATAGGTATACATAAATTGTAAGTCAAAGTGCTAAATGACTTGCATCTGGAACCAGAAGGGGTAGTTTCTAATGCATGTGCACCATGAGGATATTCTTGTATTACCATCATTCAGTTATCATTTGGCTATTACTGTGGATTGTTCTTAGCTAGGTTGATACCTGCATAGCTTCATTAGAGATTTTCGGGAGTCTTTAGATAAGCAGGATCATGCTTTTGTTGTGCTTGATCAAGCATTTACATATTCCATTTCTTCCATTTACCATTAGATTAAATCTTATACAATGACAGCCTATTTCGAACATGTTTTGGATCTTATATGCATTACCCACGTTTCTATTCTCATGGACTTTTCTCCTTAGTTGCTGACTTTGGAGTGAGAAGAAGCTCAAGAACACGCTCAAGGCCTTTGGAGTATTGGCTTGGTGAAAGATTACTATATGGGCCTATAGCTGATAGTAAGTACACTGATCTAGCACATGTGTCTGCAATGGAATTTAAGGTCAAATATATTACAGCAATTTCATCGTATCAATTTGAAAATGCCATATGACTGTCATTTTAATACAGCTAGTAGCTTTGTGCATCTAGTCTTTTTGACAAACCTGCTCTATACTGGTAGTAAAAAAACAGTGGTGGTGGAAACAAACAATAAAATCAATAGTGGTAGAAACAAACAATAAAATCTCAGTTGGGCACTGTGTTAGCACCCTATAATTAATACAATCACATAACAATATTCAAAGTTCCGTTTTGCGTTTGACAGCTTTACTTGCTGTTAGTTGGCCCGATGCAAGATCCCTATGTTTATTTTGTGTATAATAAAGTAGAACAAATACATTTTTAATCAGACACTTTTTATCTTTTTCAGATTTGCCTGCCGTTATTGGCATCAAAGCATACTCTCCTGGCCAAGATGGCAAGAAAACATTGAAAGTGAAATCTTTCGTCCCTGAGAAGTATTCAGCTCTTGTGGATATATCCGCGAAGCACTGAACAAGTCATCTGACTTTGTACGAAATGCATGGGAACTTGTAAAGTTAAAGGCAGATTGAATGGTTGTCAGTCTTAGTTTGGATGCGCTATTTCCACTTCGGACATTCGATACGTGGAGTGGCTGCGTGGCATTTGCATGTGGTGTTATTATCTTTTACAATGGAGCAGTTTGGATGCCCTATTTCCGCTTCGGCTATTCGATACGTGGAGTTTATGCTGCGAATGACATTTGCATGTGCTGATGTGTAGCTGTTATGAGTGCCTTAACGTATACTTTCTGTAGCACTATGGAGTCTGTGTTCTATATTTGGCTTTCTGCTTTTTGAAATAGATAGAAATGGAGGCAAATCATAGGTTCTTTAAGCTGTGTTCCAAAAAGCGGCACTAACACTTTGATTTCCTTTAAGGTCTAAATGTCCCGCCTCCATGTTATCGTAGAGCATTTTTATCTTAAATGTCCTGCCTCTGATGAACCTCTCTTTTCTCAATACATCGTTCTCCTTTTCCAATACACCTCTATTTGTATTTTGAGCTTTTAGCTCCAAATTTGGTTTCCGGAGAGAGGTGAGACAGGGAGTAGAAAAGGGGACAAAGATATGCAAGTGCCCTGTTTGACTTTTAGATGGCACTAACTACCACATAATCAAACATCCGTTTGTAGTTCATGCTACGGTAATAAGCCATATCCACAGGGCTACAAGCAGTGCTGCCGAGCAAGCTGAATGCAAAGAATCCATGGAAGAAACAGCATATAGAACCGTATTGACGCTTTGCAGGACTTATGGGACGCTATAAGGATGTGTCTTTTCCTCTCTACCTTAAATCACAAGGAAAACCATACAGAGGCCAGAATATTGGTACACATTGGATAAACTGGAACATGCCTATACTATCTTTTAGCCCCAATGGATGCGACCCCAGTTGGCCTGAACATTGTACAACGCTGAAAATAATACGTGACCTCTTCTCATGACACCAGGTCTAAACATTCACTTGCGCTGTGCGTTCTGAATGAGACTCCAGACCTTGTTGTTATGTAGAAAAGACAGACGCTAGTTGAGAACAACAATTTTCTGTCTTTTATTGGGCTTCTTTCCTTTGGCTGGACCCATCTCCGCATCATCGAGACCTTTACATTCATTCACTTTGTCAGACACGATAGGTTTGTCACCAACATCTTCATCGCTGTCATCACTATCATCTTCCGAGTCAGATGAACTGCAAGCAAATGACATTTTTGAAGGTTGGGAGCCGTTTATTGTTGCTTCAGCAGCCTCCACAGCTTGTTCTGAATGAAGATCAGCAACACCAAGAAGCAGATCCTGTAGAAAACAAATACATAAAAGAACGTCATGCAAACATCAGTTCAAACAGCTTAGACCTCAAGGTTTCCTCCACGATGCAGCTGAGACATTGTACTAGTATGCTATCCCTCTCACCATCTCAATGTACTCCTCCTCGTTACCGGTGAGGGCTTCAATATCATACTCTACAGGAGGCTTGTTCTGCCATTGTACAAATACGATTAAACCATAACACGAATAACATGATTAATGCAAAGACTTGTTAGAATCTTAGAATTGTACTTGTGTGTCAAGCTGCAACTTCTGGTTGGCCCTTGCAATCTCCCCCAAGAAATCCTTCACTTTGCCAAGAACTGACCCCCAAAACAAATCAAAATTTAGTGAAACTGGCACATAAAAGAATACCAGAAATTCTTTTGCATACCACCTACTAACTATGCCCCTTGCAGCCCTAAACCTTGAAAACTACATGATTCGGTGGTGAGATTTAAGGCTATAAGAAAATACAGTACAAACAGAAAGTTAATGTGATAACTTGGGAGCTAGGGTTAGCCATCAAAGTAAAAAATCAAAAAAGTTAATATAAAAAATATTTACCACTAGAATCCTAGGTTCCTAACACCATGTACTGTAGGAAACAAAGGCGGATTCAGGTCCTGGACTGGGGTGGCTGCAGCCCAGGGAATGCCCAGAAAAATTCTACTACAACTCTTATGTGCAGCCAAGAAAAGGGCACAAGAACAGCCCACCAAAGGACTTTAGCCCACCATAGCTGAATTGGCCACCGTCCACTTCTCCGACTGCCAAGAACAGAAGCCGCCCCTCGACTGCGCCCTCCGCTTTGTGTGGATTCTCCTACGCACTGGTGCGATGGTGCACCCCCACCCACCCACCCCCCCCGCCTCACCATCAACCCTCCACCCCTCACCCCTCGAGACCTTGCCTCCTCTTCCTCGGGCCTCGCTGCTTGGGCTAGCCGACGCTGTGGTTAGGCAGCGGACAGGCTGCACAGATCCGCCCACACCCCCGTGCCCGCCTGCTCCTGATCTCCTGCATCTGCGACTGTTCCAGCGTCCGTCACCGCCACAGCAGACTTCAAGAACCAACCATCCAAGTCGAATTGAGACGGAACATAGAAGAGTGCATTTGTGATTTGTCGCACCACACAAGAGGGCTACTATCAGTGCCGGCCCGGGGGGGGGTTAGATGCTCTACAAACTAATAAGAAGAGAGGTAGGGACCTAGCCAGACAGCTCAAGAAGACAATGTTGGCTTTTCTAGCTTTCTTTCCCAGTTTCCCCTCAACTGAGGCCCTCATGTAGAGAAGAGGTGAGGAGCCTCGTTACACACTCTAATCGTGATTCACACGTTTGCAACACATGGACGCACAAACATGACCGCGCGGGGCACTTGCCGAGTCAACGACCAGGCAAGGCTGCAGGACGACATCTTAGTTCTTGGCTTCTAGGCTTACCCTTATTTTTGAATTTAGTTTCGCTTTACAAGTAAAATGAGCACCTACATATTATATATAGTCTCGGGGGGGGGGGTGGCGGCGTCAAGAGTTCATCAGAGGGCCCTCGAAATCACAGGGCGGGACTGGCTACTATATCAAGATTTTCAATATTTTTCATTATCAATATCTGCGGAATGATGATGCAAGACAACCTGCTGTGTTTCAGGTTCCATTTTGACTGTCCTCCCTGTATCACAAATCAGTCTTTATATAATGGATAGGCCATCTAGGATCTTTTTTTCAGTGGCTGCAATTCTAGCATGGAAACAAGGGCAAAAGTATTGGGTGGCGTCAAGCATCTAAAGGGGAACCGACACTTGGGCAGATGTGATATCGCATCAATAGGTAGAGCCACAGACAGTTGATCGTGCAAAAGGAAATGGCTAAAAAAATCGATAAATTCTAGTTTTATTTGCATTGCCACTAATTACAGAGGATTTGGAAGCTTGTTGGACATTTGTGATTCTAATGTTGGTGTTTAGAGGCTCGTGATTTATTTACCTAACGCAGAGGAAGAGCTGCTGACTGCACCATCGAAGAAAAGAAATTCTTTTGGCAAGTGCCCCGGTTTAGTTTAGACTTAATCGTTAACTAGCCCAGACTTGCATGTAGCGTTATGGTTTTCTACCTACATATATCAATGAAATTGATATGAAGAGCTAGTTCAACAGTACCTTGGCTTTTGGGGAGAGGATCAGTGGGCGGCCCCGACTTACGCTTCTCCTCCTTGCCCTGCTGCTGCTGCTCCTCCTTGCCGGCGAGAAGCGACTCTGCCGGTAACACGGACCAAAACGTCGTCAACGGGGGTGGAGAGGAGAAATCGCCGAAGGGGCTAAAAAGTTGGGGCAAAGTTGGAGGCGAGAGAAAAGGAGGGTGGGGAAGCCTACCGATGAAGGAGGCGGGAGGCCTGGGGTCGGAGGGCAGGTCCAGGAGCTCCTTGCTCGGCTCTCCCATGGTGAGTGCCTTAGCCTGCCAGTGGCGCGGTGGAGACGCGTCGGGGTCGTAGGAGTGGCGCAGTAGTCAGACCTTGGAGGCGGAGGCTCGGAGGAGCTCGGAGGAGCGGCGCGTCGCGAGGAGGAGCCGGCGGCGGCGGCGGGAGGAGTAGGGCTCGGCGCCACTGCGTTGTCTGCGTAATAATTGAATGGGCCGAGTCGGGCCGGCCGTGTAGTTTAGGGGCTGGCACTTGAAGGCGTGGGGCCTGATTGTTAGGGCAAACAGGAAAGTGAAAAAAAAAAAAGGTCTCTACGTTTCTTTTTGACGAGAAAACATTTATTAGCTCAGCAGCTAATTGCTGCAAAGGATGTACAATGTTTTGGGAGTAAAGACTTGGCTACATCTATAAACATACAAGACGAGCCATGGTTCTGAATTTTACAAGCAGCATACGAATTGGGATTGTTTAAGTCAGCTAATCTCAGCGCTGATCTTGGTAGATTGTGAGCCTTGTCATTGTGCTGTCTGGGAATTTTTTGGACTATGCATCGCTCGAAGCACTTGTAGTTGTTTCTGAAGGTTTGAGTAAACACTTTGATTCTCCAGTCGGGAGAGCTTCTTGGTCCGGATTTTGAAGGAAGTCAGCCAAGATTTATTTTAAAAAAGGTCTCTACGTGTCTGAAAAATTGTTGTAATCTAATTTCTTCCTAGAACTATAAAACTAAATATTTTTACTTCTAAACTCCCAAGACCGTTTTAGTTTTAAATACTCTTACATTGGTATATGAAAAAACAAAAAATACTCCTAATATTTTAAAATTATATTTCAAACCGAACTAGGCCATATGCCGCCGCTGCTTCCACCTTTCCGGACCGGAATAATGCTAAGTGCAAGTAGATTGCTACATGTAAGCGTCTCATACGTCGTCTCATGCATTGCCACATAGGATTTTCAATGATGTGGAGGAAAGAGAGAGGTGAGAGAGAATGAGTCATGAGCTAAAATTTAAGACTATGTGAGACAACTCTTTACTATTATATAAGTTGTTATCATGCATCTCACAATTCTATTTTTACTCTCTCTATGAATTAAGGAAATTGTGAGTTGCTATGAGACAAGTTAAAACTACGGTCATTATACATATAGTCTTTTAAATCGTTTTAAATTATGTGGTACTATATGAGACAAGTTATTAGACAACGCCAATGTCCTTGCCCTGATGCATTCCAATCTTTTTGACGTGGTGTTTGGTTGGTTCCAAAGTAACAGAAACGTAAATAAAATTAGTTCAAACGTATCTCACTGGTAACATATCCTAGCTTTTACTTGCATAGAAGAACTTTGGCCTGCTCGCCGCATCTTCCCGGCGCGCGCGACATCCTTCGCCTATGCTTAGACGGACACGAGCGAGTACATCCTCCGATGAGACGGCCAGGAGCCCTGCCGTCGACCGCAGCCGACCAGGGGGATCTCCATCACTAGCTTCATCACCATGTGACACGTCACCACACGTCCACGAGATCACTCAGTTGGAGACTCTTGAGTATAGTTTACAAAGACGTCCTAAATTGGTGATTCACGGTTTTGGTGTCTCAACTACTCTGCATTTGTTCTAGGAACTGTGGGAATTAAAAGCTTCTGAAAATTAGCAGAGAAACAAAGGAGCTTGACCGTAGTGGCCTGTCCTGTTTGGTTTTAGTTTCAGGTAACATGCTATTTTCAGTGCCAAGAAAGACGAGCTCCCTACGAACACGTCCTTGCCCAAACTACCAGAGTTATTATACCATTGCATCGTTCTCAAGTTTAACGACACGGCCAATCAGTTCCTCAAAGGCCCTGCCGTATCAGTTCCTTGAACGCCCTGCCGTAGGCCATCTCGGCCTGGAGCTCCTCGACCACCGCTCAGGTCATTCTCAGTGCAGATTTCATCAGAGTGTCATGCACATTTATTAGGTTACCACATCAGCAGAAATACCTTTTTGCATGAAACGAGGAGGATAGAGAAGGAATGAGTTTCACCATGGTGAAACGCTGCGGGCGTTGTTTACTAGGCCGTGAAACTGGATGAAATCCCCACTGAGGCGTTTTATCACATGAAATACTCAATCGCAAGTCGAGGCCACCGCGCGCCATCCCCTAGGCATTGAAAAAAAATTTATAAAACCGTGCCATGAAACTATGCATTATGAGAGAGCTCTATTTCATTTTAAAGTTTCACGTCTTGGTAACTGTGAGGTAAAACCTCCCATTGAGACTAGTCTCAGAAGGCACATGCACTGCGGGGGCCACGCGGTAGGCAGGAGAGCTCCCACGTGCGGGCCGGCAAATGAGCCAGCAGACCCAAGGGGCGGGATGTGGGCTGCCGCATATGCCCACACCGCAGCACCGGAACAGTTGCCTACGTACCGCCGCGATCAACACGATCCCGCGATCAGCGAACCTTATATATATGATCACGCAAACCCTTCCCTGAGTCTCCTCGCCCGCCCTAGCCGCGATCGCCGCCGCCCTGAGTCCTCGACAGCCCAAGCAGGGACAAACCCCAGCCACGCCCGTATATAAAGGTCAAGAGTCCATCGACGACCGCCGCCGTGCATTGACGCTTAATTACAGAGGTCACGCCTACTGCCTACACCGGAGGTGATCACCAAACGGGGCTCACCATCAGCGGGGCAAAACACAGGTATGCTCGCCCCTCTCTCGTCTTTATGTTGTGCAAAGTGGAGATCCCGAACCCTGATTTAGGCTAGCTATTTGCCTATCTGAACCGGATGGAATCCTGTCCCAACAACGGCTCGTACTTGCACTCTACTACCTGGTACGTATAGCAATCTAAAGTTGAGACGCATCAACAACTTGTACTTGATGCTTTTATATATTTTATTTATGGAAGCGTATGCTATGAAAACCTAGTAGCTATGCAAACTATGCAAACTCTAATCTAGCGCATACAATTCTAATCCGATGGCTTCCGATGAAGGTGGGACAATCATTCACTTAAACCCTCCCACCAAAAACTTCCTAATCACTTAAACCCACCGCTCCGTTACGTGAATCTCAATCTGTTACGTCGTTTCTCCGTCCGTGACTCCTTTCTGCTCCGCGTTAGCCCGCCGCCGCCCTAGCCTGGACTCCCGACGCCCCCGCCCTAGCATTCCCGAGCGACCTGGACTCCCGACGCTGCCGGCCTAGCTTTCCCGACGCCGCCGACTCCCAAGGTAGGGCCGGCCGCCAGCATCGTGACGTGCATGCTGCTCCACAACATATTCCTCGTCATCTCCCCGAGGCTGGGACGCCAAGAAGAAGGGGCGTGGTCGACGTACGGCATCTTCCTCGTCGTCGGCTTCCTGCCTAAGCTCAACGAGGCGATCACCAGAGAGATGTTCAAGTCGCCCCATGCTGAACATGGTCACGGACGTGATCAAGCTCGAGAACTAGCTCCGGCTGCAGGACCTGCTCAACGTCCACATCGAGGCCGCCATCAAAGTCACCGTGGGCCACGGCGATCAGCAACAGGAGCATGCACACAGTAGCATGCACGTCCATGGCAAAATGAAGTAGCAGTAGCACATGGACAATGGTACCGATCAATAATGAAGTAGCATGCTCCTGTCCGTCACGCTAGGGCGGCGGCGTCGGGAGTCCAGGTCGCTGCTTCGTCAAAGTCCGTCACGCGGAGCAGAAAGGAGTCGCGGACAGAGAAACGACGTAACAGATCGAAATCCACGTAACGGAGCGGTGTGTTTAAATGATTAGGAAGTTTTTGGTGGGAGGGTTTAAGTGAATAATTGTCCCACGTCCACCGGAAGCCATCAGATTAGAATCGTATGCGCTAGATTAGAGTTTGCATAGTTTGCATAGCTACTGGGTTTTTGTAGCATACGCTCCCTTTATTTATATTCCTTTGATGATGCATTTAAAAGAAAACAGGGTGACACAAAAGAAAAGTCTACCTTGCCAGACGACTCAAGTTAATTACTCTAAATCTTTGTACTTGTACTAAATTTATGCTATGTTTGATTACTACTTTTAGTAAATTTAAAACTATCAGTATAATGATCATATTAACGTTATGACTTTATCTTAGGGATGTTCATAAAAACAATCAATTTTTCGGCATGGACTTTATCTTTGGGATATTCATAAAAATAACCAATTTTTCTGCATAGTTTAATTTTTACTCGAATGTATACAGTTCAGCAACATTTTTGCATATAAGAATGCATAGTAAAGTTATTTTTGTATCAACCACCATCTAAGTTACATTTGCCTAACTTGATAATCATGCATTGGAGATCTTTAGAGAGGTTATCGAAACATTCTTTTGCACAACTCGTCAAAACATCAGCCAAGAACGCAGGTAGCCGTGCTCGATGATCATCTTGCACTGTAACATCATCACCTAGATTATCGCGACATCATCATTTAGATTATCACGGATCTCATTTTGTTGTCAATTATCCAGTAACCCTCTTGCTTTACTTAATGTGGAGTTGTACAAGATTGTAGGTAGCTTAAAACAAAAGTTACTTATATCTTTATGAAAATATGAGCAAAGTCTTGATGTATTAACCAATAAAAACTAATTATGTTTAGAAATGAATTCTTAAGGCATTACCTAGGTCACATGGTCAAATAAAGTAGTTCCGTTCCAATACTCCATATAATTAATCATTCATAAACCACAACTACAACTGATTTTGAAGAAAATAAAATATGAGTGGTACACATATTGTTGCGGGTTAGGCAATGACATATGCACAAGATGGGAAGATATTTTACCCATGTGATTGCATTTTTTTTGTTGATCTTATGCTTAGTTGGCCAAGATGTCACTTCGATAAGCTCCGTTGCATGGTTTTAATAGTCTTTCCTCTTCTTTTAACTGGTAGACTGAAACACCAAGGTTAAGAAAAGAGATATTAAATAATTCTAAAGAAGTATATATATGAATGATTAATTCATACCATATATGTAAGTTATTTCCGGTTTGACATGTTTTCTTTGAAAGAATCCAAAACATATATCTCACCTTTTGAAGCATTCATGACCGCTAGTTACCATGAAACTTTTTAATATTAATAGAGATTTATTTAAATTATTTTTTAATTCAAAATGGTAAAAAATTAGCATCTATCAATTTTTGTGGTCAAGCTTTTACCATATCAGCATTTAAATAGTTTTACCCTTGTTTCAGTCACATTATTTTTACTATAGTTTAATGTCATCTTATCTTGCTCTCCGACACCTTTTAGCACTTGAGAAAACCATATATTTCCTAAATAAGCTCTCCACTGATGTGGCATGAAGAACACCTACTTCGTAGAGAAGGTGGATATGTTTATTTGGAAAATACATAGTTTTCTCAAATGCTACAAGGTGATGGAGAGCAAGATGAGACAACATTGAACTATAGTAAAAATGATGCAGTTGAAACAAGGTAAAAAATTATTTAAATGCTGATATTGTAAGCTTGACCACAAAATTTGACAGATGCTTTTTTTGACCTTTTCAAATATAAAAAATAGTTTACATAAATATCTATTATTGTAGGTCTTCCTTTCAATTAATACTAAAAAGTTTCACCGGTACCTAGCAGTTGTGAATACTTCAAAAGGTGAGATACATGTTTTGAATTCTTTCAGAGAAAACATGTCAAAGTGAGAAGACATCAGACTTTATTAAAATTCTTCAATATCTCTCTTAACCTTGGTGTTTCTACCATACCAGTTAAAAGGAATAAAAAGACTAATAAAATATGCAACAAAGCTGGACCGAAACAAACTGATATCTTGGCCAATTCCTCTTTTGTATATATGCCATTGCCTAACCATCAAATTTATTTGTATGAATCATGTTTTACTTTTTGAAATCTGCATAGTTATAGTTGTGGTTTATGGATCACTAATTATAAGGAGTATCGGACTGGAACTACTTTATCGGACCATGTGACCTAGGTAATTCCTTAAAAAATTATTTTTAAACGTAATCAATTTTTTGGATTGGTTAATATACGAGGACTTGTCCATATTTTTAGGAAGACATAAGTTATTTTAGGTTTAAGCTACTTGCGATCTTCTATAACTCTATGTTAAACAAAGTAAGAGGGTTAACAGATAATGGGCAAGAAAATGAGACCGACGATAATCGGGGTGACAATGTTACAATGCTCGACGATCTATATATCATCGAGCACGTCTATCTACAATCTTGGCCGATGTTTTGACTGAGTCATGCAAACAAATGTTTGGATAGCCTCCCTTAAGATCTCCAATAGATGATTAAGAAGTTAGGCAAAATTTAACTTAGATGGTTAATACGAGAAAAAAACTTTACTATGCCTTCTTAAATGCAAGCGATCCTGAATTGTACACATGCTCAAATACAATTGTGTAAAAGTTAAACTACACAAAAAATAGCCATTTTCATAAGCATCCTCAAGTTAAAAGCTGTAGCGTTAGCACAAACATTATACTAGTATAAGATAAACATACAAGATTCTAGGCTGCGGTCATTACCGACGGAATATACGTTTGAACTAATTTCGTTTTGATGCTCCTAGTGTTCTATTGGGCTTAACGTATTGTATATTTATTTAAAACAAACATGGGTGTCTGATGGAAAGCTTAACTAGATTTACACTATGTCTATGTATATAGTAAAAGCTAACCCCTTAATCCTAAAAATAATGTAATTATTACTTTTAAGGAGTCAAACAATTTCCACCTCAATATAAACAATACTAGCAAACTTTAATTCAAAAGAAGGACAATCATGATTATAAAATATATTCTATATTAAATCTGTTTGGGACATAAGTGTTGATTTTTTTTCTATAAAATAGGTTTAACTTCAAAAAGTTCGACTAGTATCTTAACTAAAACTATATTTTTAGGATAAAAGAAAAATATAAATCAACTTATAATTAAAACTGAGAGAGTACCATTTAAACAAAGGGTACATAAAAACAAGTTTATTTTCAGTTTTACTTCAAATTTTAGTGGTGGATATGCCGAAATGGACGTACACGCCATAGAACAGGGAGGAGGAGATCTTTTGCTCTCACGCAACAACGGTTTGGATAGAACTTGCTGCTTCTCCGTCCTCCGTCCTTCGCTCTAGCCGAGTGGACGTTGCCCGTAGGAACAGGGGGGGCTTGACGCCGGCGAGCCATGGCGGGGGCTCTCCTCTCCTCTCCACACACTCCCCCGAGCTGCACTTCTCAGTCCTCGCTTCGCCCCAGGCACGCGCTCGGTCCCTACTCGCCGCCCATTCGTGTTACTGTGCACAGAACACTGCACCCACCCTCCTTGACTGCGCTCCTGATCCTTGGATGGTTGGTTCCTGGGGATTGCGCAGGAGCAGGGGACCGCTCGGCGCTGCGGCGGCGCGTGTTCTGCCACCGAGGAGGAGGGCCCGTGTGCTCGCCTCGTGCTCTCGCGAGACTGCCGCCAGGAACCGCGGCGTGGAGGTGGAGAGGAGGCGCCTTCTCATGTCCGGGCTCGTGTCTTCTTTCGCAATCGTGCTTCCGATTTCAGGTACAGTTCAGGGGATGCCTCCCCGCTCCTCATGATTCTTTATTTACTCAGTTCGCCAGTTCGGGTTTCTGGATGGAAGAGTTAGCATTCTTACCCTCTGCTAATTTCCACACACTGAATTTGTCAGGCGTGTAAGTTCTGACTTGTGAGGGATGCGATTACAAATTTAGAGTAAATTCATGAGCTGTACCGTTTTATGAAAATATATAATGTGCTTCTTTTCTCGAAAGCTCAATTTTTGAATGCTAAAGTGCTTTGCTCGCAACAACTATGTAGAAGCATATGCTGTCATGGAGACTGATGAAGGCGTGAAGATGAACACACAAGTTGATGAGATCAATGCATACTCTTTTCTTTACCCTGTCGAACTGCCAGGAAAGAAATTTGCCTTCAAATGGTATTTCAGTTGTTTGCACTTCAATATTTTGTCCAATCTACTCTTGTTGTCAGTCTTAATTAACCTATTGTTTGTGTACTTAGTGGCTTCTCATGAGAACTAGGATTAGACTTGTCACTTACAAATTACTATCCTATTATTCTGTTCCTAGGGTAGAGTCCAGAAAACCAGAGCGATATTCCTCTGCAGCACCACTATCACGTGAGTAGCTTCGGGCATAACAGTGATAAGAAATGGTCTTATTACTTTGTTCACACTTTTTGAAATAACCATATTATTTCGTAATGTAGCAAACTAACTGGGTCTCTATGCAGCTGATGCCCGTCAACGTATCGTATCAGAGCGAGTTGACATGATACATAATGTTGTCATATCAGTCTCGGTAACTCCTCAAATACTCTATGATACTAGGAAATGCATAAATCTGCAATTTGTTGGGTTGTACTAACCCAATATCATCTTTTAATAGTTAAGTTTCTGTATTTTGTTATTTTTGCAAATTGCTGTGTCTGTGATTAAATATTTCATTTTCGGCACAAATTGTTATGTGGCTTGATTATTTGGATGGGAAATACATTAGTTGAAACTCTGAAAAACAAATTTGAGTACGCATATTACATGGTAACATCCATAATTTTTCTGTTGCAGATTGGGCCACCGAATTCACGTTTTTTGCCTTCAAAAGACAAGAGCTCGTGGGATCCAAAAGATGTTGCTGATTGCATTTTGTCTGATAGATCTACCCTGGTACATACTTTTTGGCTTTCTATCTATTGGATATGCCATTTCTTGCATTTCTTTAGCTAAATTGTGTCTGGCAAACTGTATAGGTTATAATTAATAAAAGAGGGATCCAGAATCAGAGACATCCAGAAAGCAAATAAATGCAAAATTTTAAATTATTATGTTCCTTAGTTATCTCTCTGTGTGTCTTAAGAAGCCTGCACTTTGTCTCATGGAGTGAATCAAAGATAAGCGCCATTGCTTTGTAACTCTGGCCTTATGACCCAACAATGTAACTAGCATTACACCATTACCAGCTTTTGGTGGAATATGTGGTGATGAAATGAGGTGGGATTGCTCACAAAAGAAGAAGAAGAAGAAAGGAATGAGGTGGGGATATCTAAAAAAGGATAAGCATGGTAGAACTTTGTGTGTGATGAGCTGTTAATGCATCTAGAAAGCTACATTCAATCAAGCACAAATTTGAACTCAGATGCGCCTTATTGTGTCATAAGAAACATGCACATTGTCTCATGGACTGAAGCAATGGTGGTTGCTAAGCAACAAAGTATAAGTAATCCATAGAACTGATCAGAGATTGTTGACATGCTGAAAAAGGTTTTAAGTTCTTTGGATGCAACTTTTAATGTCGACATTTGACATATTGATTCTACACTGAACTTTATCATCATGTAGAAAGTGACGACTGGCCAGCGCATGACAGAGAGCTCTGTCCTTGATGCACACGCTACAGAGGTAAGCTCTAACATTGCTCCATCCTTTAAGAGCACTTTTGTTTTTTGGAGTTGACATGCGCCAGCACATATCAATTTTTTTTTGAGCAAAATATAAAAAATTATTTGTAGGTTGACGGAGAACCATATTGGTATTATGAGTATCTTGTTCGGAAATCACCGACAAAATCTGTAAGTTTCCTGGCACAGATACATTTGACAACAAACAATCTTATATGAAGAGTGTCAAAGAGAGAAATATGCTTATACTAAACTTCACGGTGCACTATATTAACTATGTGATGTCCAAGTAGTGCATAGGCAGCTTAGATGTCCTTAATGATACTCGTTGTTTCATCAGGCACCAGAACCAAATTTGTTTCGGCACAATGTAGCCTGCACTGCTGAGCGTGATGGTATTACTTTCTTTCCTGTTTTTGTCATCAACCGTTCACTCCTTTACATTTGAAGTATTTCTTTGTTCACTCACCTTTTTCTTTCTTTCTTTTAATAGGGTTCCTGTACTCACTGAATGCTTCCACACTTAGCAAACAGTGGGAATCTGTACGTTTCAAATGTACCACTGTTGCATACCTTCAGCAAAGAAATATTCTTTATTGTTTGATTTCATTTCATGACTTCAGTTATAGGAGGAGCATGTATTTGTCATACAAATATGTTTATATATATCAGCTTCTAACCAATATTGAATTTTTGCAATGCAGATGGGTCCCTTTCTACAACAGACTGTGGCATCCTTTCGCCTTCTCCCCCCTACAGAAAACTATGTTCCTCCCTATAAGGATCCTTGGAGATTTTGGTGAATGGAGATTCTTTTTGTAGTTCCCATTTTTTTCTCTTCAGATGACATTATAGCTTCAGGTTTTAGACCACATGTTTTCACACCAGATCTTTAGCGAGTGCCTGTCCTTTCAACTTGACAGATAAAGTTCAGAGATCCAGTTTGATTAATCAATAGTCAAATGCTCCTTAAGAATTACTGTACTCCCTTTGTCCCAAAATAAATCAACTTTTAGAATCACCCGAAGTCAAACTATCTTCAGTGTGGCCAACTTTATAGTTAAGACTGAAGAATAACAAAAAAATATGACATAATAATTTAATGTCTTAAGTATTAATACCCTTTTCTATAATTTAGTCAAACGTAAAATAATTTGACTTAGGTCAACTTTAGAAGTTGATTTGTTATGGGAAGGAGGGAGTAATACACTAAAATCTTTGCAAAAGGTCTAAGGCATGAAAAGAATAGCACTTAATTTGTTTGTTTTCCCCTGCTGCTTAGATGTTAAATCTATGGCCGTCTCCGTCTCATATTTACTCTTTTCCATACCAAACATAGCTTCTTATATTCTTATTTTTGTCAATTCATTACTTGAGCTCTCTTTATTCTAATACCAACTGCATTGTACTACCCTTTCTTGACTTCTTCCTGTTCCTGTTCCATCCTGGAGAAATTTGCTAGTTTTTCCACAAGCAACCATAGTTTACTGGCAGTCTAGGCAAGTAGGTTTCATCACTGCAGCACACTGGATCTGCAGTTGTTTAAACCAAATTTTGTGATAGTGAACACATTGTACTGGGAACGACCTTATATAATGAATAAGATAATCATACCAGTCTAATCTGTTTAGGTTACAACCATCCCCAGATGACATCTTAATAGACCTCACTGTGCTATAGAAAATTGACATCTGTTTAGGTTACAACCATCCCCAGATGACATCTCATATCATCTTAATCTCCAAAGTTGGCCAACTTACAACAACTAAAGTACACTTCAGAACTGCTGCTTTTACCTTCCTCACATACGCCTTCTTCACCGTAGTGCTCCCATTTGTGTTAAATGCTTCCCTTGCAATGCTCTCCAGTCTCCATGATTCTGCTGCTTTGCTTCTTCTGGAGATCTATTCTTCTGAAGGATGAGCTCTTCATCGACGTGAGGAGTCAGTGCAGTTTACAAGGCTCCGGTGTGCCCTAGGACCACCCCTACGCCTTGTAAACTGCACGACTCCTCATGTCGCCAAATAGCTCGCAGCGAACACATTTTTGTTTTTCGCGAACGGGGAATACAGCCCGTTTTCATTAAGAGGAGTACGGCACATTTGGGTTTCGTCCTATCCAACTTTGCTGACTGGTGATGGGTTCGTTTTCTCCTTCCAAAATAGTATGATTTATTTTTGTTTTGTATGGTCATTGCAAACACAATGGGTTTCATCATATCCAACTTTGGTGATAGTTGATGGGTATTTTTCTCCTCCCAAATATGATTTATTTTTCTTTGTTATCATGTGCCATATTAGTGCATGTTTAGATTTTGAGGATTAAGTCCGGTTCAAACTGAAGTAAATCATGGGAAATTTGACCCAATTCCCTTTTCCAGAGTTGTAGAGCATCTCCAACAGTTATGCAAACAGGATTTGCATTCTTGTTTTTGTAAAAAAATCACGAAATCGACCCTCCAACAGTTATGCATTCTAGTTTTGCATTTTGGGAAACTTTGCAAATCCCATGGCCGGCTTGGCATATATGCATAGGCCCGGGCGACTTGGCAAACGTGAGGTACATCCTTTCCCAAATGTTATGCATTCTAGTTTTCACGAAATCGACTCTCCAACAGCTATGCATTCTAGTTTTCGCAACCTGGATCCACACTTTTCCCAAATGCAAAGCCAAGTTTGCATAACTGTTGGAGATGCCTCTTTTTTCTCCTCCCCATTTGGTTTTCAGAATTGACAAACTACAACAAATGCATAGCCAAATGTGCATAACCGTTGAAGATGCTCTAAGTCAGCACATGTAGATACTTCAACAGTCTAATTTTCTGAAAGCAGTTGCATTCATGAACTCTTCAGCACATTTGCGAACAATACAGAGAATTATGTTTTGTTTAATCTCTTGCTTCTGTTGGCAGTCTCAGTAGGTTCAATCTTTGTTGTGATCATCTAACCATTTATGAGCTCTACACTCGAATATTCACTTTTTTTTGAACGCAATCGAATATTCACTTTATGCATGTAAGAATTTACAAAATCAACTTTGTGGTTATATTCAACAATTATTATTCTTCGTCATCCATTATTTTGAACATAGTATTGCCAAACACATGTTATTTAAGTGATTCAACACAACTGTCGCACAACACAAAACATTGTTGTTGCTAGAACAATGTAACATCTAATTAGTGTCTCTGCATTGCTCCAGTTAGTATGTGCAAAGAATGAGGAAATTTCTTCGAAGTCCTCACCT
Source organism: Themeda triandra (assembly GCA_018135685.1). NCBI lineage: Eukaryota > Viridiplantae > Streptophyta > Magnoliopsida > Poales > Poaceae > Themeda > Themeda triandra. Next base: position 1,031,552 of record JAENPR010000102.1, on the reverse strand, counting down.
GTCAGCTTTAACCTGAAGGAATCATACTTTCCAAAAAAAAAAAAAAAAAAAAAAAAAAAAAAAAAAAAAAAAAAAAAAAAAACCCTTAAGGAATCAATGTTGGCGTCTTGGTTCTTGATCTTGGTTGTCCCTGTATAATTTTATAGAAAAGTTATCAGCCAGATGACATGGGAGTATGGGTCCTGTCGAACATATTGGCAACGAGCTTGGTCTACTAATGACGCTTGGAACTTGTGAGTGGACAAACTAGAAAGTAGATCAAGTAGAATACTGCATTTCATCACTGAAATCGGTATGGGATTGTAAAGTTAAGCTGGTATAGGAACTACATGGCTACATCACATCCACATGGTGCAGAACTCAAGCTAGTAGCCGGTGTCCTAAATTCAATTCGATGCTCCAAGTACAAGCGACGACCGATGCTTTATTTCTTATCTGAGCTGCAGTGGCTAAAGATGCTTCATTATTGAATTAAACATCACTTTATTTTTGCACCTCATAACCTCTCTCGTCCCCCTATGTCACTTGCAAGTGGGACCATGTCCTTTTCTCTAGAGCAGCACCGATGCACACTCTTTTCTTGATGCCATGTTTCTCGATGCTTGAATTCACTCTTGCATCGTGCAGGCATCGAGGCTGACATCACAACAAGAATTCGAGGCATCATTATTCCTACACACTGGCTTATCTTATAAAATCAACTTGCTATTACTAATATTCCTGATGAGACGAGGCATTATACATTGTCCTGAACACAGTGTTCTCAAGATACACTGTCCCCATAATATAGCAGAACTGCAGGGAGAATAGCTCATCTTGCAAACTCTATTTCCTTGGTGTATTTGCATACTTCCAATTAGTAGGCTCGAAAGAAGTGTTCTGTCTCGCACCAGCAACATCTTCTTCGCGTATCTCGCTGCTGATTTCTTTCAGATCATCATCTGTTAACTTCACCTTCAAGGAGTCGATGTTGGCATCAAGATTCTTGATCTTGGTTGTTCCTGAGTAATTTTAGAGAATATCTCTCTGTCAAAATTTTTTTGGCAGTGGAACTATTTGAACACTCAGGTCATAAGCTTGACCACTGATGATTTGCTTGGAACTTGGAAGTGAATAATTGTCGGGTACCTAGATTAGGGGTCCTAAATCGGTACGTTAGAGGAAAATGACCCAACCCGTCTTACCTTCAAATCTCCCGAGAATTAACCAGAGAAACCCCAATCCTCCTCACACTTGGGCCGGCCCACTACCGAGGCCCGCAAGGCCTCGAGACCTGCTGGCTCAAGCAACGGCCGCTCACCCGCTCGAGAAATACGGAAACCGCTCGAGCGTACGGCCGCCGAGACGATGGCGTAAACCGCTCGAGCGAGCGACCGCCGAGCGGGACGGAGAACGCCGAGCGAGCAGCCGCCGAGTCCGCCCACAAACATTACCTATCCAAGACACGCACATGGCTGCGGTATATGTAATAGTGGGAAGTATGCTTGCTCCGCCTAACCCCATGGCTACGGTGCGCGGCATGGAGAGAAGAACGCCGGTCACTTCTCCTATTCCGCTGCCCATACCCGGGATATAGGCATGCCGAGCAACACTATTGCACCACGTCGAGTACTGTGGCGCGAGCGGCATTCCCTCCTGACGCCGTCGTCAACACTCTGTGCCACCAACTACGTCGTCCCGTCCCGTCGCTCGGATCACTGCCCCCTCGAGGCGGCTACCAACCACTCGAGGACACACAGTGTCCGGTCTTTCCCACCTCGACGACCATACTGCGGGGTTCCCGGGCGCACGTGCTCGACTACGACAGCGCCATACCTCGACTACGTCAGACCACGATCGAGAAGGACCGGCAGGCCACCGTCGGCCATGCCGCTACAGACTCGAACCAGACCAGAGAGAGCGTCTACAGTTTCGGCGACTCGACACGGTGCATGTAGCTCGACGTCACGCCACGACAGCCCTATCTACTTTGTATTCCTGAGCCTCCCCTTGGCCTATAAAAGAGGATGCCAGGGCCTAGTCTAGGGAGGTTTTTTCGGACGCCTTCATTCACAACACATTTCCGCACGCTAAGTCTCGGACTCGCTTGTATTCACCCCCGTACAAGCACCCCGGTGCAAGATAATACAAAACTCTCCCCTCTGCTGGACGTAGGGCACTCTTTGCCTGAACCAGGATAAACGATTGTGTCCATCTTGCATCACCATCCGGATTAGGGAGCACGCATAGAAATTTACTCGTTGGTGTAATACCCCCCGGGGTACGAAACACCGACAGTTGGCGCGCCCCACCAACTACGTCGTCCCGTCCCGTCGCTCGGATCACTGCCCCCTCGAGGCGGCTACCAACCACTCGAGGAATGGTGACGGACGCAACCTGAACAAGGGACGCACAGTGTCCGGTCTTTCCCACCTCGACGACCATACTGCGGGGTTCCCGGGCGCACGTGCTCGACTACGACAGCGCCATACCTCGACTACGTCGACCACGATCGAGAAGGACCGGCAGCCACCGTCGGCCATGCCGCTACGGGACTCGAACCGGACCGGAGAGAGCGTCTACGGTTTCGGCGACTCGACACGGTGCATGTAGCTCGACGTCACGCCACGACAGCCCTATCTACTTTGTATTCCTGAGCCTCCCCTTGGCCTATAAAAGAGGATGCCAGGGCCTAGTCTAGGGGAGGTTTTTTCGGACGCCTTCATTCACAACACATTTCCGGCACGCTAAGTCTCGGGACTCGCTTGTATTCACCCGTACAAGCACCCCGGTGCAAGATAATACAAAACTCTCCCCTCTGCCGGACGTAGGGCGCTCTTTGCACGAACCGGGATAAACGATTGTGTCCATCTTGCATCACCATCCGGATTAGGGAGCACGCATAGAAATTTACTCGTTGGTGTAATACCCCCGGGTACGAAACACCGACGGTTGGCGCGCCGCAGGGGGCTCGCGTGTTTTCACCCGATTCCCGCCATTTTCCGGATGGCATCACCCACTCCTTCGTTTCCGTTCGCCACGGTGATCCGGTTTGGAAGTCTAGAGTTCGTGTCGCTCGGCCTAGGCCACGACATGACTCTACTCGATCGGTGAACCGGGGGAGGGGACGCTCGTCACCCCCGCACGCCGGGGGGGCCGCGTGCCGACCGCGCCACCATGGCTCGCCACCACGTCGCCGACGCCACCGGCATCGCCATCACGGCCGGCAAGCACGCAGCCTTGAGCACCCCGCTCGTGTGCCCTCCCGCCCGGATGCCACAACGCACCCGGCCGAGGTGCCAAGTGTGCGGCGGGAGGTGCCACATGGACAGGAGTCCTTGACGTGGACCCTAGCTTCACGTTTGCCATGCGCTCGTCAAGAGAGCCCGGCGTAGCGCCTCGAGCGCGCGCACGGCCGACGTCGCCCAACTGCTTGCCGCACGGGATCTACCGAGCTCATCGCAGGGCTCCCGTTTGGGTTTACTAACGCCGCCACCACGTATGCCAACGAGATCCGGTCGGTCATGGGACCGCGGGAGGAGAGCCCCGGCCCCCTCCCCGCGTGTCACCATGGACCTCGGAGATCGTATGGCCGGCGTCGGTAGACCGCGGGTTTGACAGAGCACCCGGCTCACAACGCCACACCGCGGTCGGGGATATGCGCCGCAGATCGAGGAGGAGAGCACGGGAGGCCCCGGACGCCGTCCGCCGCTAACCCGGACTCCGATGACTCGGACTCGGGGTGCTATGACCCGGCTCGCGAGTGTTTTCATCTCAACGACAACGTTCCGTCGGATGAGGAGACCGAGATGGCGCCGCCGTGGCCGTCCCTACAGCCAACCGGGCGAGACGTGACCCCGGCGGTCGGGACGTCGGCGGCCGCAGCCCCGCAGTGATTGAGCCACGCGGACCGCCACCACAAGCCCAAGATAACCGGCGGCTGAAGACGACGCTCAAGCGGCACAATGGGCTCGCTCGGGAAATCGAGGCCAAGATGAATGAGGAACGCGCAAATGGAACTGCTCAAGCGCGCGCTTGAGCGAACCATCCGCCCTCCTCGAGCTCTTGGCGCTCGAGGAAAGGCGCGAGACGTCTTCAACCGCATCGTCAACGACGGGCGACCGGAAGCGCCACCCGAGCCAGCCCATTTCCCTCGAGCAAGCCAGAATGTACTTGCGGCAGCTATGCTGCTGCGGGACATGCCGGCGCCCTCGAATCCGCATGCATTACGGATACGAGATGAGATCCAAGGGCTCCTCCAAGTCGCGGCCGTCCGAGCGGGCCGAGAGCTCGGCCTCGAGACGGCGTGAGGTAGCCCCTGGTAACAACCACGACACGAGCGGGAGGGTTCCGTCCACCAGGAGGCACCCCCTCGAGGTGGTAGAGCACCCGCTCGAGAACGCATCCTCGACAACCGCGCGCTTCAAGATGCGCGTCATGACATCAACGACAACCGACGACGCAAGGCTGCGGGTGCCGAGGACCGTGGCTACAAGGCCCATCGAGGGGGACGCTACGACGGCGACGAAGATCGGCGGACTCTCGAGCCACCGAGGCCCTCGAGTCTTCGGTCCGAGCTATCCGCAACACACCGCTGCCAAACCCGTTTCGACCCCCACGAGCGTGGTCAAGTACAACGGGAGACCAAGCGGGAACTCGGGCGGCCGACTTCCGGCGGCCCGCCACCGGGAGGGCTCGAGAGGATAAGGCAATCATACGCCGGCTCCCATCAAGTTTCTCGACACCGCTCGACGGTGGCTCGAGGAGCTCCTCCCCATCGATCCACGATTGGGCCGACCTAGTCCAGATTTTCGAAGGGAACTTCAAAGGCACGTACGTCCGACCCGGCAACTCGTGGGATCTCCGTAATCGCAAACAAAATGCCACGGAATCTCTCCGGGATTTTGCTCGACGTTTCTCCAACCGCGCACCGAGCTGCCGCACATCCCAGACCACGACGTCATCTTGGCGTTTGTCTCAGGCACCACGTGCAAAGAGCTCGTGCGAGAGCTCGGGCGCAACCGCCCAAAGACGGTGAACGAGCTCATGGACGTCGTCGCTGACTACGCTGCCGGCGACGAGGCCGTGGGGGCCTTCTTTGGTGGGGGTGGGAACAAGCCCGCGCCGTCCCCAGGAGGCGGTGAGGGCTCGAGCAAGGACCAGAAGAAGAGCGGGAAGAAGAAGAAAGGCAATCGCCAAGGCAAGCGCGCGGTCGTGGAAGACGAGGTTGCCGCGGCCCGAGCGCAAAAAGCCTAGACCCTCCGGATGGGGGCGTTTTCGACAAGATGCTTTGAAGCGCCCGTGCCCCTACCATAAGGAGCCGGTCAAGCATAACCTCGAAGACCGCCGTATGCTTCGAGGTTACTTCAAGAAGCTTGGCATTGACAAGGACGATGGCAAGAAGGATAAGGGTGACGAGGATCGAGCCAACGACGACGACGACGGTGGGTATCCGCCCATCACCGAGTGCTACATGATCTACGGCGGCCGACCACCCGGATGACACGCCGAGAGCGGAAGGCCGAGCGCAGGAGGTTTTCGCCATAAAACCCGCCACGCCTCAATTCCTCGATCGGTCGGATGCTCCCATCACGTTCGACCGTGATGATCATCCGCACCATGTCACCAATCCCGGCTCGTACCCTCTCGTCGTCGCGCCGATCATCCTCAACGCCCGCTTCACCAAGGTACTCATGGATGGAGGTAGCAGCCTCAACATCATCTACATGGAGACCCTCACGTTGCTCGGCCTCACTAGAGCCGATCTCCAGCCCGAGCGCCGGGGCTTCCACGGGGTGGTCCCCGGCAAGAAAGCGCTCACGATCGGCCGCATCGACCTCCCCGTCGTCTTTGGGACACGCTCGAACTTTCGTCGAGAGGTCTTGACTTTCGACGTACCCAGTTTCGAGGGGACGTACCACGCTATCCTGGGCGTGCCGTGCTACACAAGGTTCATGGCGATCCCCGCCTATGCCTACCTCAAGCTCAAGATGCCGGGACCGAAAGGAGTCATCACCGTCGGTTCCACGTACGAACACGCCTACCACTGCGATGTGGAGTGCGTCGAGAACGGGAATCACCGATGAACGTGCCGGGAACATCGAAGACCTAGCCATGATGCTCGATCACATGGCGGCCGGAGCCTCTCCTCCAACACCCAAGCGACAGCCGGCAACTTTGACCCCGCCGACGACACCAAGAAGATTCCGCTCGATCCAAGCTCCTCGGGGAAAAGACGCCGGTCATCGTGCCTCCCTTAACAAATAGGAAGCGGTGCTCGTCGACTTTCTCCGCGCAAACGCCGACATGTTTGCGTGGAGTCCCTCGGACATGCCTGGCATACCGAGGGATGTCGCCGAGCACGCCTTGGAGATCCGTCCCGGTTCAAGACCAGTCAAGCAACGCCTGCGCCGCTTCGACGAGGAGAAGCGTAGGATCATCCGCGAAGAGGTCGAGAAGCTCGAGAAGGCCGGATTCATCAAGGAGGTACATCATCCCGAGTGGTTAGCTAATCCCGTATTAGTAGAGAAAAAGAATGGGAAAATGAGGATGTGTGTAGATTACACTAGTTTAAATAAAGCATGTCCCAAAGTCCCATTTCCTTTACCTCGAATAGATCAAATCGTTGATTCCACTGCGGGTTGTGAAGTACTTTCTTTCCTCGACGCCTACTCGGCTACCACCAAATCAAAATGAAGGAGTCCGACCAGCTCGCGACTTCATTCATCACCCCCATGGGCATGTATTGTTATGTCACAATGCCTTTCGGCCTTCGAAACGCCGGGGCAACATACCGGTACGCATGCTCCATGTCTTCGAAAAACACATAGGAGAGACCGTCGAGGCCTACGTCGATGACATCGTTGTCAAGACTTGAAAAGTAGAAAACCTTGTCGAGGACCTCAAGTTGACGTTTGGATGCCTCCGGCTAAGAACATCAAGTTGAATCCCGAGAAGTGTGTCTTCGGCGTGCCTCGAGGCATGTTGTTAGGGTATATCGTCTCCCCGCCGCGGCATCGAGGCCAATCCCGAGAAGGTCGCGGCCATCATGAGAATGGGGCCGATTCGAGACCTAAAAGGGGTACAAAAGATCACTGGATGCTTAGCCGCACTCAGTCGGTTCATTGCGCGTCTGGGAGAAAAAGCTTTGCCTCTGTACCGGCTCCTCAGAAAATCCGAGCACTTCACGTGGACGCCTGAGGCAGAGGAGGCCCTCTCGAAATTGAAGAGCATGCTCACATCTCCTCCTGTGCTCGTGCCGCCTCGACCGGCTCGAGACGGTCTACCCGCCGAATCCCTCCTCCTCTATGTTGCCGCAACCACTCGTGGGTCGGCACGGTCATAGTGGTCGAGAGGCGAAAGAGGGGCACGCGCTCCCCGTCCGGCGGCCGGTGTATTTCATCGCGAGGTGCTCTCGGACGCCAAGGTTCGATACCCCCATATCCAAAAGCTGCTCTACGCAATCGTACTCACCCGTCGAAAACTCCAAAGACTACTTTCTTAGCCACCCGGTGACGGTGGTAACATCATTCCCACTTGGGGAAATTATCCGAACCGGGAAGTCGTGGGTCGAATCGCCAAGTGGTCGGTCGAGCTCATGGGCGAGACCATCACGTACGCCCCACGAAAGGCTATCAAATCTCGAGTGCCGGGCTGACTTTGTCGCCGAGTGGACCGACGTCCAACTCCCCGGTCCGATCCAGCCGAGCTATGGACCATGTACTTCGACGGGTCACTTATGAAGACAGGAGCGGCGCGGGCTTGCTCTTCATCTCACCCTCGGAGTACACATGCGTTACGTAGTACGCATCCACTTTGCCGCCTCGAACAACATGGCGAGTATGAGGCGCTCGTTAATGGGTTGCGCATTGCCATCGAGCTTGGGGTCCGACGCCTCGATGCTCGGGGCGACTCGCGGCTTGTCATCGACCAAGTAATGAAAGCCTCGAGCTGCCATGACGAAAAATGGACGCATACCGCAGGTGAGGTGCGCAAGTTGGAAGCCGCTTTCCATGGTCTCGAGCTCAACCACATCCCAAGGCGCTTCAATGAGGCCGCGACGAGCCGGCCAAAATCGCTTCATCTCGAGCGCCGCTACCACCGCACGTCTTCTCGAAAGACCTCCATGAGCCATCCGTAAGGTGGGACTCGGGCAGGGCAAGACCAGGTTGAGCCCCCTTCGACGGGGGCCACAAGTCATGGAGATCGACCGGCTACGAGCCCGCCAACCGACCGGGCGTGCACCATTCCTCGAGTATCTCATTCGAGGAGCCGCGAGGATCGAACGGGCGAGACGACTAGCTCGTCGAGCCAAAACTTACGTCCTTACGGAGACGACGAGAGAGCTCTATCGCCGGAGCCCAACCGGCGTACTCCAACGGTGCATCTCGATCGAGGAAGGTAGGAAGCTACTCAGAGACATGCACTCGGGAGCTTGTGGTCACCACGCCGCGCCAAGAGCCCTTGTCGGGAACGCTTTCCGGCGAGGCTTTTACTGGCCCACTGCAACCGTTGACACCATCAAGCTTGTTCGAGCGTGTGAAGGATGCCAATTCTACGCCAAGCAAACGCATCTTCCAAAGACAAGCGCTCCGGATGATCCCCCTCACATGGCCATTTAAGCGGTGCGGGGCTCGATCCGGGCGGACCCCTCAAAAAGACGACGGAGGCCACACCCACTTGCTCGTGGCCATCGATAAGTTTACCAAGTGGATCGAGGCCAAGCCCATCACTAACATCCGCTCGGAGCGAGCGGTCGAGTTCTTCACCGACATCATCCATCGCTTCGGAGTCCCTAACATCATCATTACCGACAATGGCACCCAGTTCACAGGCAAAAAGTTCTTGGACTTCTGCGATCGGAACCACATCCGTGTGAACTGGTCGGCAGTCGCCTACCCTCGAACTAACGGCCAAGTCGAGCGCGCAAATGGCATGATCTTGCAAGGTCTAAAGCCAAGGATTTTCCAACGCTTGAACAAACACGGCAACAAGTGGGTGACTGAACTCCCATCTGTCCCGTGGAGTTTGCGGACGACGAGAGTCGAGCCACCGGGTTCACCCCGTTCTTCTTGGTCTATGGGTCCGAGGCCGTCCTCCCCACGACCTCGAATACGGGTCCCCGACTCGGGCCTACAACGAATGTACAAATCTGGAAAGACCGGCAAACGCCATCGACCAAGCCGAAGAAGCTCGAGACACGGCGCTCCTACACTCTGCGCGCTACCAACGAAGCTACGGCAATATCACGAAAAGAATGTGCGCAAGAGGGATTTCAACGTCGGCGATCTCGTGCTCCGTCGACGCCAAGATAACAAGGGGCGCCACAAGCCGACTCCTCCCCGGGAAGGTCCGTTCATCGTGGTCAAAGTGTTGAAACCAGGGGACGTACAAGTTAGCCGACGGAAAAGGCTCGACCCTCGCCAACGCGTGGAACATCGAACAGCTACGTCGCTTTTTCTCCTAGGCCTCGATGCCTTGTACATATTTTCGCTTAAAATTTTAGCGCTCGTATGAGTAAATAAGTCAATTTCTTACTTTTTGTTCATACGCAAGGTGGGCTCGACTTTGTTTCCACAAAGTCAAGCCCCTCGGGGCTAGACCAGGGGGGAACCCCCGAAGTCCTCGAAAAACGCCCTAGTTTTTTCGAAACGGTGCTCGACGTAATCTTTCCCCTCCTCGCCTCGAAACTTTTCGAAAGCTAAGTATTTGCGTTACCTCGAGCTCGTCGAGCCGGGCGATCGAGCACAAGGCTTCCCACGCTTCCGAGCTACGGCACCTTAACTCATCCCCTCTCGAAATGGTCCGAGCACGCGCCAACGCTTAGCTAAAACAAAGTAAAGGCAGGAAGTGGAAAATGACATCAAGCGCAAGGAGAAAACTAGAGCATAACGATTAACGATTATAAACATCTCGAGTATGACGGTTCAAGGCCACTTGGGCCACTCCCATAACCAAAAATACTTGTTTTCTTACAAGGGCCTTGTTGCCCAGGATTACGGCTCGCAGCCGGTTGGAATCTACTCTACGCCCGGCGGGAGGACTTCATGCAGCGGATCGCCTCCAAGACGGGCGCCCGGTTCTTCGGCCTCGGCCTTGAGCTGCTCGATCCGGGGTTGACCCTCCTTCTTGCTCGCCCTCGACGTAGGCAAAGCCGCTCGCCACGGCCTCCATCCCGGTCCGGGCCTCCTCCCTCGAGACGCCGAACCCCGAGTAGAAGATAGCCATCGTCCGGCGCACGAAGACGAGGGCATCTCGGACACGGCCCCGCAGAAGCGCCGAACTCGACGACTCGGTTGGCGTACCCACGGCCGGCGTCCGGCCCTCGACGTCCACCACGGGCGCGAAGCCCCGCTTGGCGCCGAGGGTGTCGATGGCGCCGGTGATGCGGGCCTTGGACGAAACCTCGCCATCAAGCAACACCCGGGTCGCCTTGCGTCCTCACGCGCGCCCGCCAGTCCGCCTCCAAACCCGAAAAAGATGACAAGAATCAAGTACTTAATCGGTACTCGAGCAACCCGTATAAGTCACGCACAAAAAAGGACTAAAAGACTCGAGCACTCACCAGTGCAGCGGGTCGAGAGCCTTTGCTCACGATCGAGCGCCCGCGTAAGTTCACCCTCTTTTCTCGGAGGACGCGCTCGACGTCGTGTTTCTCCACGCGCGCCTCCTCATAAGCCCCGCCGGCGCCCGGATTGCGAGGTCTTTCGTCGTCATCTCTAGACGGAGATTGACCGCTTCCGTTTGGAGACCGCTCGCCCGCTCTTTCTCCGCTTCGAGCGCGCTAGCAAGGGCCTCTTTTCGGCAGCCACCCGGGTGACCGTTGCTCGCAGCTCCTTCACGTAAGCCTCGACGCCGGCCTTCTCCTTCTGAAGCTGCTCCATGTCCCGCTGCTTGGCCTTGTAGCCCAGCAGCGCGGTAGCCGCGTCCTGCTTGAGCAGCTCGAACGCCGCATGCAGCTGCGCATAATTCCGACGAGCGATCTCGGCCTCCTGCGCGGCCTGAGCGAGCTTCACCTGCGCTCCCCGCTGCGCCCCGGCCTCTGCGCCACTCGAGCGAGTTCGTCGTGGGCTTTCTTGGCATCCTCCTTGGCGGCGTCCCGGGCGGCGTTGGCCTCTCGAAGAAGCCGTGCGACCGGTGCGCTCTGCCAAGATCCCGCCCCAAGCGCACATACCGCCGGATCTCGTCCTCACTCTCACAGAGCGCGGATGTGAACCGACTTGGCGTATGAACAGCTTTGCGCCGTCTAAGCCACGAGAGAGGAAAAGTCAAATACAAGTAGCGATAAGTCAAACACAAATAAAAGGGGGTCGTGCTCGAAGGTACTTACGTAAGAAAGCCGGGCGAGTCCTCGGAGACGAGCGACGAGCGGCCTTCAGAGCGTGTTCAAGCCACTGACGGCGCTCCTCGGCCTCCATATGCGCCTCGAGCTCCCTCTGATCGTTCATCACGATCGCAGGGGCCTCGTGGTCGAGAGGGTCGGGGAGCACCAGCGGCGGCCTTTCCCACAAAGGGAATTCCTCCCGCATCTCCTTGTCGACGGAGGAGTGGAGTCTCCTCACTGCCTCCAAATCGACGCCCGCCGTCACCACCCGCTCAGCCAGGGCAGTCGGACGTTGCGGCAGGCCCTGGGAAGAGGACGCCTCCTGGGCGAGCACCCGCGCCTCAAGCCTCCTCCGTTCTTCAATAGAGGCATCGGAGGGCTCAACGGGTCCGAGACCAACCGACCGCATATGGCCGTCAACGATGGCCGCCGCCGTCTCCCCTCCTCTCGGGCCTCCTCCCCTGGTCGGCCTCGGACATAACGGTGAACTCCACCTCGCCGTCGTCGAGTCGGGCACAAGGTGAGGCACCACGACCTCCCCAACCGCGGCCGCAGGCGGCGGCGCCGATGTGGCGCCGTGCGGTGCTCCTCGTGTCGCTCCTCCCTTTGATCGCCGCCACGGTGCTCATCGCCGCCTACGGCGGCGGGCGGCTCCGCCGCTGCCCCACCTCCAGCTGCTGCTCCTCTTGCTCAGCCCGCTGCTCCACTTGCGGCTGGATCTCCTCGATGCCAGCGGCGGCAGGCTGCACCACCGGTCCCACCTGCTGCACCACCGGCTCCTCCGCCTTCTCACCCTCCGGTGTGGCAGCAGGGTGCTCCTCGAGCGCATCCTCTCGAGCGGCAGCCTGGGCCTCACCCTCCTCAACCCGTTGCCCAGCTGAGGACTCGACCTCCATGTCCCGAGGAGGGGTTGAGGCCCGGCTCGGCTGAAGCTCAGGCACCGGTCCCGCCTCCTGCATCTCCACATCTCCCACGGGCCGGTCGGCGGCTGCGGGCGTCTCCTCCCCTCCTTCTCCCCGCGCGCCCTCCTCGAGCCGGCGCAGCCGACCGGCCAGAAGACGGGCGCCCGAGCCCGGACTCTCCTCGAGCACGATGGCCGCTTCTCCGATCCAGCCCGTCGCCGCTCGACACCATTGCCCTTTGCTCGCCCGCCGCCGCGTCACCCAGCGCGCCTGACGATGCCGGGGTCTCGAGCGGGACGGCGGTCAAGGCCGTGGTGGTGGGGGCGTCCTTCTCCTCCGCCGCCTTGGCCACGACCCCGGCACCTACACGGGATGCGGCTGCCATCAGACTGCCGCGCTTGAGCGCATCCTTGGCCCGCTCTAACCAAATGGGAGTAGAGGGAGGGAGAGTCACTCCACCTGGCATCGACGGGGTACCGCTCGACCCTCCCGTGGTCCTCAGCCTCTTAGTAGGCACCATGGAAGGGAGGGATGGCAAGGACCGCAGGGAACGCTTAGTCCCGGAAGAAAGAGAAAAACAAAAAATCATTGTGACAAAATACTCGCACACAAACAAAACAATGCATTAGGGAGTAGGTCGACCCGGAGACTTACCCCGCGGTCGGAGTAGCGCCGGCAAGCCGCTTGGCTTGCTCGGAGCGCTCGGGGCTTCCGAGCCTCGGTGCCCCCCCGAGTCACTCGAGGACTTGGGGGCCTCGAGCCCGCCGCTTGTGCCGCTCGAGGGCTTCGAGACCCCGGCGCCGCTCCCGTTTTAGCCGACTCCTTCGGCGGCTCGGGCACGCGTCCCTCACCGGATCCCGGGACCCGCGAGTCGGGATCCGCTCCGCCGGCGGTCGCTAGAGGAGCCCGGCGCCGCCGCCGGACCGTGCGAGAAGATGAAGTGCGCACATTTGCAGCCTCCCCGTCGCCGGGTGTGCGCGCCCGTTGAAGAGGAACGGTGGCGGGAGGAAGATTCCCGCCGCGTCGGAGACGGCGCCTGCCGCGCCGGAGACGGCGCCCGCCCGCCATGGCTAGAAGGACGGGGCGACTCCTCCCGCCGCCCTGCTTGAGCCGGCGACGACGAGCGAGTGCGGCGGCTGGAGTATTGGGACGCCCCACCCCGTTGCCCTGCTTGGGCCGACGACGGCGCTCGAGCACCGCGGCTCGACGACCCCTCCTGCTGACCCGCTCGAACGAGCGACGAGTCGTCGCGCAGAAGGCCTGGCGCCAACGTTGGCTCCTGCACGCGAGAGCGAGCAAGCGTCAGGGCTCGAGCGACGACGGCGTCATCACTGACGGTCGCCTCGTCATCATCGTCATCGTCATCTTCCTCCTCGTCCTCATCGGACGACTCGAGACTGGGGTCCAGTCGGTCGGGTCCGCCGCCAGGCGTATTTCACGTTCCCGGCGGCGCCTAGCCTTGCGCTTCTCCTTCTCCTCTAGCGCAAGGGCTTTCGCGCCTTCTCCTCCCTCCTCGAGACCACGGCGGTATGTGCTCGCTCACCCCTCAAGCGTCTTACCTCGCGGTCGGGCGCGTCCTCCTTCACCGGAGGCCTCGACTCCGCGTGGTCGTTGATGTTCGCACAAAAGAGCGAGGCCTCGATAAGAATTGCTCAAGTAAAAGAAACGACGAAAAGAGGATCTCGAGAAAACTTACGTAGCCGAGCAGGTTGTACTCCGGCGCATGCGGAAGAGGCCGACTTGGTTCTCGCCAAAGTTCCTCCCCCGTCGATTGCGTCACGCACCCGAGCCACGATCGTAGCGGCCGGGAGAGGCTCGTCGGACATCCTGGCTGGGCCGCAAGCGCCGCAGGGTCGGCGTTCTCCGTCATCCGGTCGAGCCGCGGGACGCGCTCGGCGAGCGGAAGCACCCGGCGGCCGTGGAACTCGGCCACCACATGCGCGATGTTGAGGAAGTAGTTGCCGGACCTCCGGTTGCGCAGCTCGAGATGGCGTCGAGCAAAGAGTTCATACGGGCCGGCGCGCGCGCGGGCCGGCCATGCGCCCGGTTGAAGCCGGGCTCGGTTAGCACCGCACCGGTATATTCCGGAAGAGGCCCCCGTTGCGGAGGTAGAACCATTCTCGATCCCGGTTGGCGTTGTTCGACGACCACGTGCCGGACAACCAAAGATTCCTTCCTCTTCGGCCGAGCGAGCGAACCCGCTCGAACATAGCGGCGGATCTTCGGCGCACCTCCTCCTCCTTCTCCTTCTCCTCCTCCTCTTCCTCATTGTCCTCCTCGTTCTCCTCCTCCTCCTCGTCATCATCACCACCATCGTCGTCGGCGGCCTTCTTGCTCTTCACCGCCTTGGTGAAAAGCGTCGCCTTGAAGACGTGGGTGAACAGTCCCATCGCGGCGCCATCCCCAAATATCCCTCGCACACGGCGGCATAGGTAGCCGCAAGCGAGATGGAATTGGGGTTGAAATGCTTGGAGCTCGACCCCGAAATGGTGGGGGAGCGCCCGCATGAAGCGGCTCGGCCGCGCACCAAGTCCCCGCGGTGGAACCCGATGAAGCTCGGGAATGTAGCCTGCGGGGATTGGGCTCGAGGTCGCCGTCGTCCGGCACCCTCCACTCGGTAACCCTCCGCCGGATTAGGCGGAAGTAATCCGCCGTTTACCGGGATTGAGCGGCATTCCCTCGGTCACCGTAGACCGAGGCCACGGAGCGCGTCCGCCATCACCACCGGCACGAAGGCTTGGCGGCGCCTTGCCCTTGCCCTTGCCCTTGCCTTTACCGCCGCGCCCGGCCGGAGCTCGCCCGTCTTCTTGGATGACCTCCCCATGACGGTGACGGGAGTGGAACGGGAGAGCAACGGCGGCGGCGCAACGCAAGGACGGTGGCGCCCAGGGAGCGGTGGCGCAGAGAACGAAGCGGTCACGGGCTAGAATGGCGTGGCGGTCCCGGGCGGTGGTGGCAACGGCGATTGCGGAAGACGGCGGCGGCAGATTGGATCTAAGACAGAGCACAACTGCTAGCGTAGGCGGCGAGGAAGGCAAGATTGCGGGGAAGAAGAACCAGGAGCCTGCTCCTCCATATTTATAGAGCCCAAGATGATCCGCGTGAACCACGTTCAACGGCCCGATTTCGCCATCCAACGGCCGCGCGCACCGGCGGACTCGACGAAAACGGTAACCGCATTAAATGCCCTGACAAACCGTCACCTACTTTTTAGGCACACACGACGCGAGGTGGAGCGGAACCGTCGCCACGATCACCACGATACGCCGGTTTCCACCTAAAAAGGCGCGCCGCTTGCAACGGACAAACGCGCATCAAATGAGCGCAATGACGGACGTCTCGACGGACGGTCCCTTACACGGTAAGAAACCCGGGGACTCCGGTCCCACAAGTAAGTCTCGAGGAGCGGAGGCCGACCCACGGACGGGTTCGAATAGCCGCCCTCGAGCACCCGAGTTAGGGGCGCCAATGGGAAGGAACCCTCGAAAAGTTCCGCTCGAGAACGAACCCTCGAACCCAGATGGCGTGTCCAAGGCCGGGCACTATGTATCTAAGAGATCCCGCCGACGGGAGGCACTCGAGCCGCCGGCCCCCTCGAACGGGACCGGTCCTCGGAAACTAAGAGCCCAGCTTCAATGAGGGCGCCCCGGGCCACGGCCGTCTCCCCTCGAAAGGAGACGAGCTCTCACTTGGACTACCCGCCATCGGCTCACGAGAGGGTGTGGCGCTCGCTCGACCGCGAGTAGTGCCGGACCCTCGTCACTTGGATTTGATCCAAGAGATCCAAATGACCGGATCACGACTCCAGCCCACCTATCCGGGGCACGGGGCTCGAGTCATACAAAAACCTCCCTCGACACGGGAGGAGGAGCGGAAAAACTCGGGGGCTCGAACGGTAGAACAAAATCTTCGCCTCGAGATACCACAACTCCAATTAATAATACCCTTGCCCAAAATCGTTCATTTCAAAGCCCCCGAGGAATGCCTCACTCCTCCGGGGCCTCGGGGCTACCCCGCGGGGACTCTCGCGCGCCCCACGGAGAAAGGACGAAATGACTCCTCGAAATACCGACAATAATCCCAACTCTAGGTACTTTAACTCCACTTCATGATCCCTTGCTTGAAGTTTCACAATCAAACAAGGGCTCGGGGGCTACTTGTCGGGTACCTAGATTAGGGGTCCTAAATCGGAGTACGTTAGAGGAAAATGACCCAACCCGTCTTACCTTCAAATCTCCCGAGAATTAACCGAGAAACCCCAATCCTCCTCACACCGGGCCGGCCCACTACCAGGCCCGCAAGGCCTCGAGACCCGCCGGCTCAAGCAACGGCCGCTCACCCGCTCGAGAAATACGGAAACCGCTCGAGCGTACGACCGCTCGAGACGATGGCGTAAACCGCTCGAGCGAGCGACCGCTCGAGCGGGACGGAGAACGCTCGAGCGAGCGGCCGCTCGAGTCCGCCCACAAACATTACCTATCCAAGACACGCACATGGCTGCGTATATGTAATAGTGGGAAGTATGCTTGCTCCGCCTAACCCCATGGCTACAGTGCGCGGCATGGAGAGAAGAACGCCGGTCACTTCTCCTATTCCGCTGCCCATACCCGGGATATAGGCATGCCAGGCAACACTATTGCACCACGTCGAGTACTGTGGCGCGAGCGGCATTCCCTCCTGACGCCGTCGTCAACACTCTGTGCCACCAACTACGTCGTCCCGTCCCGTCGCTCGGATCACTGCCCCCTCGAGGCGGCTACCAACCACTCGAGGAATGGTGACGGACGCAACCCGAACAAGGGACGCACGGTGTCCGGTCTTTCCCACCTCGACGACCATACTGCGGGGTTCCCGGCGCACGTGCTCGACTACGACAGCCATATACCTCGACTACGTCGACCACGATCGAGAAGGACCGGCGGGCCACCGTCGGCCATGCCGCTACGGACTCGAACCGCACCCGAGAGAGCGTCTACAGTTTCGGCGACTCGACACGGTGCATGTAGCTCGACGTCACGCCACGACAGCCCTATCTACTTTGTATTCCTGAGCCTCCCCTTGGCCTATAAAAGAGGATGCCAGGGCCTAGTCTAGGGGAGGTTTTTTCGGACGCCTTCATTCACAACACATTTCCAGGCACGCTAAGTCTCAGGACTCGCTTGTATTCACCCCTGTACAAGCACCCCGGTGCAAGATAATACAAAACTCTCCCCTCTGCTGGACGTAGGGCACTCTTTGCCTGAACCAGGATAAACGATTGTGTCCATCTTGCATCACCATCCGGATTAGGGAGCACGCATAGAAATTTACTCGTTGGTGTAATACCCCCCGGGGTACGAAACACCGACAATAATAAACTAGGAAGGGTTCAAGAATGGGACATATGTCATGTTTGGGACCATTTGACATTTTGCAGCTTAGCTAATGAATCATACATCACTTAGTAGTTAGCAAAAGGTCTTATACCAGTATACCACTAGATGGCTTTTGATGATTTATCTTATTTTCTGCACCTATTTTACGACTTCTGAATGTTAGATTTCAGATTTCACTAAAATAATGGACAACAAACTTTTTGACAATTATTATTGTATGAAGTATTGAAAAAAGGTAGCAATATAAAGTATTGATATGGCATTACAAAAGCCGTACCTGGTATAGGAACCACATCATTCCCTTGATGCAGAACCCAAGCTAGAGCTAGCTGAGCAGGGCTGCACTGGTGTTTCTTGGCCAGCTCTTCCATTTTCAGATAAATTTGCTTGTTCTTCTCCAAATTTTCTGCTGAAAACCTTGGGTGCCTTCGCTGATTAAACAAAGTAAAAAAAATGCTTAAAGAATGATGTTTCAACGAAAAATCTTACTATTTATACTGGAATCAACATAAAGTAAATCACAAATAATAGTTGCGACTACAACAACAAAATATTGGAATCAGGAACAAATAAGATACAACAAACTCTATGTAGGACACAAATAGATAGATCATTTTTTTTTGATAAAATGATCCTAATTTCATATTTTTCTTATTTAAATTGAATTAGTTATGATTTTAAAGATTTTGAATTTTTTATTATTCCATTAATATTCCTATGCTATGTTCGGCAAAGCATGCGACCCTTGGCTCCCGAGGTAGATCAATTAGGATGTTCAAAAGACTTGTACACCCCAATATGCCCTTCTTTTCCTACTAGTGGTCATTCTAACCTAGTTATGTACCTATGACAGTGTAGTTAAAGATATTTTTCTTGGACATGAGGTAGAGTTTAGAGTTGTTATCTTCCTTAGACAGAGAGAGTATTTTTTTTAGATAAGGGAACAAAGTTCTAGCCTCTACCATCCAACAACAGAGAGACTATATAGGCAAAGCCACCTTTAAAACCAGTTGTGGGCCAAAGTTATCTGATTTTGATAGTTCGATGGCCAAATATTCTTCGATTTTGAAGTTAGATGGCAGCCAAAATCAGACTTTGGGCAACAAGCTGATGACAAGGCTAGACTTCTTCGTTTAAAACGCAGGAGCATAGATTGATGGAGTGTATTTACCAGATTAGATGATGCGGACACTTGTTCTGTCACTCCTCTCCCGCCGAAAAACCCTTTGCCAATCGGACTGTAAGGAACAATTCCAATGCCCAATTCTCTAGCGTCCAGAGAGCACAATGAATTCAGTTACAAGGTAATCATCATGCTTGATGCGACGGACACTTTGATCGAGCTCACCTGCAGAGCGGCACAATCTCGGGCTCAATGTCGCGAGACCAGAGTGACCACTCCATCTGCACCGCGGTGATGGGGTGCACCGCGTGCGCGCGCCTGATCGTGTCAGGGCTCGCCTCTGACAATCCGATGTACTTGACCTTCCCCTCCTCTACCAGTTTCTTGAGCTCGCCAATCTGCCGAGAATTTGACACGTAACAATTAAGCCGGTAATTAATAGCTCCGATGACAGCAGAGGAATTCACAGGATCGATCAAGATCAACTAGCTATAGATGTGGTCATGTGGAAAAGAGAAAGTATAACGAGACGAGTGTTTGCACTAGCTGCTGCAGAGACCGTGTCCTCGATGGGGATGCTGGTGTCGACGCGGTGCAGGTAGTAGAGGTCGATGCAGTCGACGCCAAGGCGGCGGAGGCTGTCCTCGCAGCAGGCGCGCACGTACTCGGGCCGGCCGCACACGGTCCACGCGCCGCCGCTGGTGGCGTCGTCCCGCCTCAGCCCGAACTTGGTGGCCACCTGCACCTGATCGCGCGGCAGCTGCTTCAGCGCCTGCAACAGCAGCCATCATATATCATGTGGCCATCGGCATCGGGGCGCATCCGGCCATGCCGCAGTGCCGCACGTCGACGTCGACGTCGCCGTCGACGGATCGATACGGACCTTGCCGAGCATGATCTCGTTGGTGAGAGGCCCGTAGATATCGGAGGTGTCGAAGAAGGTAACACCACGACGGAAGGCGTGCGCGATGACGGCGATGCCGGCCTCGTCGTCGAGCGCCGACCCGTAAGCGCCCGTGAGGCCGAAGCACCCGAACCCCAGCTTGGACACCTTTGTCAAATTAAACCGACCGAGAAGAAAATAAAACGATCGACAAGGATCATGGAAACAATCGATCAGCTGCAGAGATGAAAAGAAAAGCAGATCACCTCTAATCCCTGGGGGCCGAGCTTGACTCGGGGAACCACCACCTCGATGGCAGCTTGCTCCTCCATAGCCTTTCGTCGCTCGTACTCGTAGGGGGACGCAGGACGGCGACACTCCGGTAGCAAGCGGCGGCAGCGGTGCACTGCAGCGTGGTGTAGTATAACTACTAGCTCGCACCTATTTCCGGGATTCTAACCAACACTTTCGTTTTTAAGCTTGACAGCAATTTTGCAATCTAATTCCCTTGACTACAAACTTTACGATGATGATTGTCATCTTGACATATATGAATTGCTTCCATTTCATTATGTCTATATCACACTAAATGTGGACCGGCCGGATACGTCGTGTACAGCGACTACCCTGCAGCCTGGACTTTTCGCTTGCGCCGCATCAAAAGTCTCTGAAGAAACTTGAAACTGAAGGCAGAGCCGCAGAGACGCTACCTGATTGTATTGAAATTTACACCAAATGGTCAGGCAGTCAGAGTCAGTTTATGTCAAGTTCTGCTTACACAAGCAGCCCTCCCTCTCCGAATTCTTCCTTTGGCTACTGCTACGTGCTAGACTTTGGAAAGCAACAACGTTACAGCGACGTGATTGGCCGAATGAGCACTTCTGTCAGCTGTGCCTGCGCAATATGGAAACTTCAGACTTTCAGAGAACCTGTATTAATTTGGAGTGCTCGTTTACTCAGGACGTATGGACCTTGGTGGCGGCCTGGTCGGGCATTGTATTGGCTCATTGAAATGCACCGCCGCCACCGCCACCGCCGCCGCACCCGCCGCTTCATGAACACCGCTCACCTGTGCCCGGAGACCTCCTTCCGGGCCGGGGTGGGGCTAGTGATGGCGCCCCGGCGCCTGGCGCCTCCATCGACGAGCGGGTCGCTGCGGCGGCGCGCCACGCGGAGTTCGTCGTACTGCCGCGCTCCGCCACCATTCAACATGCGGAGGATGAGCTCACCGGCCTCGCACTTGTAGCAACCATTGGAGGCTCCAGGCCGCACGTTTCGGTCTTCTCTGTTTACCAGGCGCTCTACAATCGGTATGAGATCAGGGAGGACATGGTGGATGTACGCGTCCACGAACCGGAGGACTTCCTCGTCCGGTTCAAACGCCGCCAGGACCGTGATCGGGTTCTGCGTTCAAGACCGTGGGGAGCTCTAATGCCACTCACCTGGAGACCGTGGACCGTGGTGCCCGGCTCTGCCTACGGCGAGTTCCGTCACCAGGTCCTGCTTGCCCTGCGGCATGTGCCCGCCCACGCGCGGAACGTGGACACCGCGCAGACGGTTCTGGGCCGGGCCTGCATGGAGATCGAGCTCACTGACGAGCGCGACCGGCCGCCCGAGGATGACCGTGAGATGTTTGTCACTGCCTGGTGCCGCCATCCATCCTTGATCGAACCTGAGAAGCTCATCTTCATCCCAGACCCCAGGGGTCGCTGGGCTGAATGCGACGCCCAGGAACGCCGCGTGCGCCAGGGGCTGCACTACCTCGTTCAGGTGCGTATCGTGGCGCACCAGGGCCCCCCGGAACCCCACCTCCGCCGGATGACGATGGTAATGGTAACAACAATGAGGATGACAGGCCGGATGACAGGCTGGACAGGGCTCAGATGCAACGCTTCCGCAGGGTCATCGACGACCTATAGCTGGATGAGCTCCACCTCCATGGGAGGCTCTTTACTTGGTCCAACCGCAGGGAGCAGCCTACCTTGGAGCGGATCGACCGAGCTTTTGCGGATGCGGACTGGATGGAGGACCACCCGAGCCACCACCTGAGGGGTCTCTCGTCGGATTCCTCGGACCACGCACCACTCCTCCTGTTGTTGTGCACGGTGCTGTGGGCTAGACCGCGTTTCCGATTCCAGCAGGCCTGGACCAAGATGACCGGCTTCCATGACCTGGTGACTGCCGCTTGGGGTGGCATTGACTGGAACGTCAACCCCTGCAGCGCCATCGACCGCAAATTGTGTGATCTTGCTAGGGCACTCCGAAGTTGGAGGGACGGCTGTGTGGGCGACGTAAAGCTCCAGCTCGCGGCCACGCGTGCGATTGTGTTTGAGCTCGACGTTGCTGAAGAAAGTGGGGCGCTCTCGGCTGAGGAGCGAGCTTGGCATGCGGAGCTCAAGCTGTCCATCCTCGGCCTCGCCTCCTTGGTGCGGACCATGGCTAGGCAGAACGCGCGGCTGCGCTTCCTTCGTGAAGGTGACGCTTGCAATAGGTTTTTCCACCTGCAGGCCTGCCATATACGCCGGAAAAATACCATCATGGCGATTCAGCATGACGGCCAAACATTCACTGAGGAGGCTAAGTCCGGGCTGGTGCATGACTACTACCGGGCCCTGCTGGGCACGTCCTTCACGAGAACTCGACGCATCGACCTGGAGCAGCTGCACCTTCCGCGCCTCGACCTGCAGGACCTCGTCCGCCCGTTCACTGCGGAGGAAATTGCTAGCTTCGTGCACGCAACACCGTCGGACCGTGCTCCTGGGCCGGACGGTTTCACAGCCGGCTTCCTCAAGTCTGTGTGGACGGTGGTAGCCCCTGATGTGGTGCGTGTGTTCCAGGCGCTATGGGAGCTAGACTTCCGAAGCTTCCATGAGATCAATGGTGCTATGATGATACTTTTGCATAATACCGAGGCTCCCACCGGTCTCAAGGACTACAGTCCCATTAGCCTCGTCCACTGCATCGGCAAGCTCTTCGCCAAGGGACTTTCTATGCGTCTCGCGTCACGGATGCCGGAGATCATCAAGAACAACCAGTCGGCCTTCGTCAAGGGGAGGAGATTGCACGACAATTTCCGCGCTGTGCAGCTCACTGCCAAATGGTTGCACGCCAAGAGGTTCCCGGCGCTACTTCTCAAAGTCGACTTTGCGAAGGCATTTGACACTGTCGCGTGGCCGTTCCTCCTGGAGGTTCTCGAGCATATTGGCTTCCCGCGCAAATGGCGGGAATGGATCGTGGCACTGCTGCGCTCGGCCAGCACCAGGGTGCTTTTGAACGGCCGACCTGGACAGCGCATCAGTCACGCACGTGGTCTCAGACAGGGCGACCCGCTATCACCTTTCCTCTTCATCATCGTAATGGAGGTACTGAATGCCTTGATCACCACCGCAGATAGTCGAGGCAACTTCACACCGTTGCCCGGCGTTGCCAGCAGCTGCCGCGCGTCGGTCTACGCGGACGACCTTGTCATCTACGGCTAGAGATTTTGAGTGCATCAAGCATATCCTACAGCTGTTCGCGGGCGCCTCTGGGCTGGCGACCAATGTCGACAAGTGCACTCTAATGCCAATTGCCTGTGCCGATGACGACATCGACGTGGTTCTTCAGACCTTTCCGTGTCGCGTCGAGGAGTTTCCCACCAAGTATTTGGGCGCACCGCCGTCCATCCGCAGACTGCCGCGCGCAAAGGAGCAAGCCATCGTCGACAACATCGCGGCCAGAGTGCCCACCTGGAAGGCGGGCTTGCTGAACGTGGCTGGTAGGGCGTTGCTCACCAAAACGACCCTCTCGGCCATTCCGGTTCACGTCTCGATATGCTGCGCGCTGTCTCCTTGGGCCATCCGTGCCATTGACAAAACATGGAGAACCTTCCTGTGGGCGGGCGCGGCGGCGACTGCAGCTGGGAAATGCCGTGTTGCTTGGCCCACGACTTGCGCCCCCCGCAACTTGGGTGGCCTTGGTCTACCGGACTTGCGTACATTGGGCCTGGCACTCTATCTAAGATGGGAGTGGGCGCGACGTGCTAATCCGGAGGTGCATTGGAGCCGTCTTCCGGCCAAGGCGGAACGTCACGTAGCTGACATGTTCGCTGCGTCCACAACGTTCTCGGTGGGGAACGGTGACAAGGTCTTCTTCTGGACGGACTTGTGGCACCCTGATGGACGGCTATGCGGCTTAGCTCCCCTGATCTACAATGCTGTACCGCCGCGGAAACGTCGCCGTACAGTCAGGGAGGCGTTGCAGGGCAACTAGTGGGCGTGGGACGCGGTGGCGGCACCCACGCTGCCCTTCGCAACCCAGTTCATTCATTTGTGGACCTTACTTGAGGAAGTACATCTCGACCAGGGGACGGAGGACCACGTGCACTGGAGATGGTCGCTGTTGACGGTAGTTAAGTATCAATTTTATACCGTCAACGCAGCAAGAGAAAGGACTAATATGAGTTCACCTATTAGATATAGGGGTTACAATGACAGAACTCCACGAGTTTTGGTGATTATCTATTTCTGCAGGGGGTTATCAGGAAAGAACCTAATGAAGGCCCATATGTCGGGATTACAAAGAGATAAAGACCGAACGGGTAAAATTGTATACTCTAGAAGACTCCAGAAGGCGACACCTGAAACCAGGGGCCCACCTGGCATTGACCAGAGGCGGCCGCCCCTGGCATGGAGTCGGCCGCCCCTCCTCCTCAACCAATCAGGTTGAGTCTCGCGGATTATGCCTCCACCGCCTTTAAGGATGAATAATAATCGTCCGTTTAGGTCGGTTTGATCCGAGGGCTGTGGTGCATTCTAGAGGGCTATATATTCAGAGCCCCTGACCCTGAGAGAAACCCTAATTCATTCTCCATTCATTCATCTGAGAGAATTCAGAGGAGCCAGAGCCACCATCTCAATTAGAGCTCCATAGTTTAGTAGCATAGCTACATAGGAATAGATCTAGAGGGAATCAAGCCTAGCTTGGAGTCCGGATTTGTCGGAGTTCTTGGTAATTCCCCTCTACATTCTTGTAATATTCATCATTGTTCGTGATACTATGAATAGTACTTTATTCTATTCTATTATATCGAATTGACTTTGCTCTATTTGATTATGTTCTCAATTATATCGTTTTTAGTCTACTTTGATTATATGTTTAGCATAGTTGGACTAGAATTATGTTTATGCATAGGATCGTATAGCGCTTGCTCATTAGGCCAATGGGTGAGTGATAGATATTGTGTAGGCATGGTGCCTAGACCGTATTTATCTGCGATTGCACCCTATATTCCGGATCGTGAGGTAGATCGCGGGAGTGACAGTCCTGTTGAGTCCTTTGTAGCCCTTCTAACGAGTATAGGTCTAGCAGAATACCCCTATTACATTGAAGTCATTGCTATGTCTCTAGTCTTCTTTGGTAATATCACTATGCATAGATGTAACCTTTTCCCGCCATGATTGCTAGATGTTCTTGCACTAATCATTGTATGCTTTGACTTTATAGTTAGAATAACATAGGATTATACCCTAGATCATCCTAGTCCAGGCTAGTGTTATAAGCTTTGAGTGCTAAGTTGAGATGGTTACTATTATTTTTTGTGGCTAAATGCTCTCATTTATCTTATGTCAATTATCATTCATTCCTATATTTTATGTGACACTTACCCTGTATGAAATGATCGATACAGACAAGGATAAGCTCTCCATTATCGCATGTGCATTGCTCATCACTCATTATCCAGTGCATTCCCTTCCCAGTGGTAAAATTATAAATAACGATACCTGGATTACTCCTGGTTAAAATGCTACGATGATATTTTCTATGCGCTTGCGGAACCTTCCATATTTCAGTTGCACTTAATAAACATCAACAAGCATTTTTGGCGCCGTTGCCGGGGAAGGTTGAAAGCCAATGGATAATGAGCAGCATTGCACTAGATAATGAGATTGAGCGCTGTCACCATTCTATACTCATACAGCCTTACCCTTGTCTTTTGTTCATTTTATATCTTATGCAGGGTAATGTATGAAAAAGGCAACTTTTCCTGACAATTATATTGACAATCCAGAAGCTTTATTCAGGAAGACCAGAAACAAGTTGAAGAAGACCAATCAATCATCATCATCAACTCAACTTGAAAGTTTGTCGGAAGCAGAAAGTCGATCTTTCGTTCGAGACTTGACACCGCGTTTGAAGCCATGGCGAACAAGTCACTCCGTGAGTTCTCGGCTCCACTACGGACAACATTCGTCTTGACCGGCTGCGGACATCGACGAGCTTTTGAGCTCAAGCCTGCGATCAACATGGTGCAAGCAAGCCGGTTAAATGTGGAAGGCCCATGAAGATGCTAGTGCTCATCTCCAACACTTCCCGGAGATTTGTAGCACATTCACCATCAAGGATGTCCCCTGAGATGCTATACTACTTTGCCTCTTCCCATTCTCACTTTTGGGGAGAGCGAAGCGGGTTCTACGCCAATAAGGAGAAGAATACTACATGGGCACTATGTTCCACCAATTTCTTGGCAAAGTTCTTTCCCATGGGCAAGACAAATGCTCTTCGTGGGAAGATATCAAGCTTTCAAAGAACAACATGATGAGACTGTCCCGAAGCTTGGGAGCGCTTTCAAGATTACATCCTCGAATGTCCTCATCATGGCATGGAGAATTGGCCGCTTATGCGACATTCTACCATGGGCTCAAGAACAAAGACACGTGAGACGATGGATGCCGCCGGGAGGTGCATTCTTATCACTCACTATTCCTCAAGCCACGGCTCTTGTGGAGAAGATGGCATCCAACCAAGGTTGGAGTGAAGAAAGAACTCGGACCCGCAAGAGAGGTGGAGGAATGCACCGGTGAAGGAGGTAGACATGCTGTCTGCCAAAATGGACCTACTAATGAAGAGGCTCGATGAGAGAGCCACGGAGAAGAAAGAAGTCATGCATATACATGATGCTCGCATGACATGTGAAGAGTGTGGAGAGACTGGGCACACAGGTGCTAACTGCCCAGAGCTGAAGGAGGAAGAGCTCGAAACTGCATTGATATATTCAATGCAGAAAGTAGCTGGAGTGACCCATCAAAAGGGTCATGGATTGATTCAACTCTGCCAATCAAGAAGGGTGATCCAGGGAGACCAGTCATTCCGATCTCCATTGGAAGTACCAACTTCAATGAGGCAATCTGTGATTTCGGTGCAAGCATCAACATCATGCCAAGAGTGATATATGGGAAGATGTTCAGATGTCCCTTAGCATACACAACCATGTGCTTGCAGCTTGCAGATCAGTCACTCCGCGTCCCCTTGGGAATACTAGAAGACATATGTGTACGAGTAGGCAACCCGTATGTTCCTGCAGACTTCGTGGTAGTGGATACAGGCAGTGACGAAAGGTCCCCCATCATTCTGGGACGACCATTCTTGAACACTGCTGGAGCTATTATGTATGCCAACACTGCCAAGATCATCTTCAACATCAAGGGCAAGAGAGAGACCTTCTTCTTCAAGAACAGAGTGCTGCAGTTCCCAGCACATCCTCATCAACAGAACAGTGAGAAGAAGAAGAATCCAGCTAAGAAGAACAAGACCAAGGATAAGAAGACCAAGAAGACGGAGACAACAAGGATGGTCACTGCAGTCCACAAGGAGCATGACCACCTACTCAGGTCCCCACGTCTGATCAAGAAAGACGACCCAGGTGTCCCAACCATTCAATGCTCCATCAACAGAAACTCTTTCAATAAAGCTTTCTGTGACACCGGATCGGGCGTCAACATTATGGCCAAGGTAACCTATGAATATCTATATGGTGCTATGCCTTTGGAGCCCACCTATGCACAGCTACAGATGGCAGATCAAGACATTCCGCTTCGTCGAAGGAGAAGTGAAGGACGTCCTCATCCAGATAGATGATCATTATGTCCCCACAGACTTCCTAGTCATCGATATGGGAGATGACTACGACCCTCCGATCATCCTAGGAAGACCATTCCTGAACACCACCAGAGCTATCATCTATATTGGAATAGGAGAAATTCATTTCCACTTTCCCACTGAGAAGGTACGCCGCTACTTCAACAATAATTATATAATCACTGAGGAGCCTAAGAAGAACAGAGCAAGGAGAAGGCAGCATACTCGTCGCCAGAACAAGAAGAACATTACTACAGATGGATGGGCTGACTATGAGGGAGAAGTGTCTAGATATGAAGATCGATACCCAAAAGAGAAGAACATTACAGAAGAAGAAGAGGTGCTACCAGCAGAAGAAAAACAAGTGCCCCAAGAAGCTTCCTCCTCAAGGTCACCCTCTCCAACAAAGAAGGTATGAAAGGTAAAAGCAAAATCAGAATCAATACCTACACATAAGACGACACCATCAGAGGCGCCAGCCAATGCGCCCCTTGACAAATGAGCGAACATGATAAGTCTTGTTCGGAGGACTTAAAACCACCGAACGCCGCGCCAAGAGGTAACTTGGTATTTATCAGCATTACTTTTTCAGCATTGCAATTTTTACCTTAGCATATTTATTGCCCTACTTGCATCTTAAGTTGTATCCTTGTGTTATTATCTCTGCATTAGAAAAGAAAATAAAGATGCTGCGCATTTGCATCTAGAAAATCGTTAAGCCCCATGTGGATAATCATTCACTGTGGTGGCACAAAAATAATTTCTCAGCATATTTATCTTTCCCTGTCTGCATTCCTTAAATAATAAAAAGATAAAAATATTTCTTGAGATCCCGTTAGAATAAATTTAAGTTAGGAAAGTGAAAGCTCCGATTTGGTTTTGGCAATTAATGACACTCAAACATTGCTAATGCTTTGCTCTAAGTGTGGTTAGACACATAGCAACGTGACGGTGAATGATGGAGCATGGTGATCACCGTGATGAACATGAAGGATGTGAAGTGATCAAGCTCCGACGGAGGCCCATGGAGATCAAGGCGAAGGTATACTTGATAGCGCTTTCCGGTTTGGTGGTCGAGACACTTAGCGAGTGTGACCACATTTAGGATCGATAACCGACTATCAAGAGGGGTTTCCTCGGTTCATTCGCGGTCCTAAGTGCCTCTAGTTGTGACTTTGCATGATGCATGAGAGGCTAACTAGAGAGCTAACACTTGTCGACGTAATCTTGAGAAGATACGCTAACTCCGGTGCTTGAGAAGTGATCTACTCTGTGGAGTTAGCACCTTGGACAAGTGATTTGGAGATTGGATCGACGACGACGCGACATCGAAGATCAAACAAGAGGTGGACGTCTTCAGAAGGCGTCGGACGCACGCCGGACGCGGGCCAGACGCGTCTGGCGCATGCTGGGCTGGCTGGGTGACTGGCTCGGGGTCGACTGAGCGCCGGACGCGGCTTCGGCGCGTCCGGCGGTCCCCCGGACGCCGACCAGAAACTTTATGGCCGGGCGCGCTCTCGCGTGGTTCGCCCGTCGGACGCACGGCGGACGCACGCGTCGGACTCGGCCGGATCACTGTGCAGCGTCCGGCGGCTGGAGGCACGTGGCAGCTTAAAATTCCAACGGTCAAGTAGCGCGACGCGGCAGGACGCGCCGGACGCGTCCGGCGGCCTCGACCTGGCGCGTCCGGCGCACGTTGCAGTGCCAGCCCGAGGAGCAACGGCTCTATTTTGGACTTGGGTCTATAAATAGAGGGTTGGCCGGCTTGGGGAGGCTCTCTTCGCCATTTCTTCATACCTGAGCATACTTTGAGCAAGAGAGACACTCCCCCACTCATCTCTTTGATTCCTTTGCTAATCTTGAGAGAGATTTGAGTGAGAACAAGTGATTTGCATTGAGAGTTGCATCTAGAGGCACTTGTTCATCGAGTGAGCTGCGGATTCTTGTTACTCTTCGGTGATTTCCGTCACCGTAGACGGTTTGGAGCAGCGGGTGGTGGTTGAGCTCGACTTGGTGATTGTTCGAGGCCACACCGGGTTCTTGTGAGGGTTCTTGATCCTTCCCGCGGGAGTTCGCGAAAGGATACTCTAGTGGATTGCTCGTGGCTTGTGGATCCTTGTCTTGTGTGGAGATTGCGGCTCCCCATTGGGATCTTTGGCACCGAGCCAATTGAGCGGGCAACTCACCAAGCAAGTGTATCGCCACAACGAGGAGTAGCTTGCCGGGAAGCAAGTGAACCTCGGTAAAAAATCATTGTGTTGATTTGTGATTGCCGAGGCTTCGACCTCCTTGTGATTGTGCTTGAGCTCCCTAGGTGATTGGCTACTACATGTTGATTGGCCACCTTCTACTCTTCGCGGCGGTATAAACTTCCATCACTTCCTTACATTCCGCAAAGTAGAATTACTTGTTGTGGTCGGTCGGGAACCACTCCTTGTGTAGAGTAAATCCCGTGGGTAGTATTGCTTGGTTGGTTTCGGTGAATCGACATTGTGTAGTTTGATCACCGTGTTTGTTGTGCTTTGGATTGAGTAGCCTTGCATTGTTTAGGACGGCTTGCATAGAGTAGTCGAAGCTTTAGCTTTGCATATTTGCCGCCTTGTTATCTAATTTGGTGTCTAGTGCTTTTGCTAGAAATTTTATTAGGCTATTCATCCCCCCCTCTAGCCATTGTGACCTTTCAGAAAGTTCTAGACAACCAAGGCCTAGGGATTTTATCACTAACGCTTAAATTAGTTCCACAAGCTTTGTTGTCTATTTGAGCTTCACAGAACATCAAGGATCAAGAAGAGCTAACAGGCAGAAGGACATCCAGTCCCCTGTCGGAGTGCTGCCCGCAACATTCAAGTGCTGTCTCCAACAGCAACTATCTGCAAACACCCCAGGAGGACTAGAACGTCTTCATTGCCTGTCAGCAACATCAGCAGACTATGTCAACATCCAGCTTGGGGGAGGGCATCCCCCGTGTACCAAGCTAAGTGTTTTCAACTTATCTATTAATACCTTGTTAAAGTGTGCTTTGTTAAAACAACTAAAAAAAAGTTGCATAACCATAGAAACCCAGAAAGATTTCTTTATTTATCTTTTCTATTTTTGGAGAGCTCTTGTAATCTGTCTTGAAAGAAGTCCCCAGAATAAACTCTACATGGAGATGATGAATAGTTGCTCTGCCGTAATTCCTTTCAAGCACCTAGTTTTCAACCTTGCACTCTCCCGAGTTTTGGACACAACTGTTTAGATTTAAGATTTGCTCTGAACCTGAAACTTGTGGGTAGCAAACACTTGATCTAAGTCTAGGTGGTTGACGGATATGATATGGGAAAGTTTTGAGCTGCTGTCTGTTGACGGTCGTTAAGTATCAATTTTATACCGTCAACGCAGCAAGAGAAAGGACTAATATGAGTTCACCCGTTAGATATAGGGGTTACACCGACGTAATTCCACGAGTTTTGGTGATTGTCTATTTCTCGGGGGTTATCGAAAGAGAACCAAAGGAGGCCCACATGTCATGATTACATAGAGATAAAGACCGAACGGGTAAAATTGTATAATCTAGAAGACTCCGAAGGCGACCCCGAAGGCCGGGCCCCACTGGGGGGTGGGCGGTCGGCCGACCCAAGGGGGAGTCGGCCGACTCCCCACCTCCACCAATCGGTGGAGTCTCGTGGATCCCGCCTCCACCGCCTTTGAGGATGAATAATTATCGTCCATTTATGTCGGTTTGATCCGAGGGCCGTGGTTCATCCTAGGGGGCTATATATTCGAGCCCCCGGCCCCCGGGTGAAACCCTAAGCTAATTCATTCAAGAGTTCATTCTCTCATCGAATTCGAGAAGCCGAGCCACCATCTCAATTAGAGCTCCATAGTTTAGTAGCATAGCTACATAGGAATAGATCTAGAGGGAATCAAGCCTAGCTTGGAGTCCGGATCTGTCGGAGTTCTTGGTAATTCCCCTCTACATTCTTGTAATATTCATCATTGTTCGTGATACTATGAGTAGTACTTTATTCTATTCTATTATATCATACTTGACTTTGCTCTATTTGATTATATTCTCAATTATATTGTTCTTAGTTTACTTTGATTATATGTTTAGCATAGTTGGACTAGAATTATGTTTATGCATAGGATCGTATAGCGCTTACTCATTAGATCGATGGGTGAGTGGTAAATATTGTGTAGGCGTGGTGCTTAGACCGTATTTATCGCGATTGCACCCTATTGGCCGGGTCGTGTGGTAGATCGCGGAAGTGACAGCCGTTGAGTCCTTTGTATTCCATCCCCCGTTGGTAGGTCTTAGTAGAACAACCTATTACATTGAAGTCATTGCTATGTCTCTTGTCTTCTCTGGTAATATCACTATGCATAGATGTAACCTTTTTCCGCCATGATTGCTAGATGTTCTTGCACTAATCATTGTATGATTTGACCTTATAGTTAGAAAGGGTCATGCTAGTGTTATAAGCTTAGAGTGCTAAGTGTTATAAGCTTAGAGTGCTAAGTTGAGATGGCTTATTACTATTATTTTATGTGGCTAATTGCTCTCATTTATCTTATGTCATTTATCATTCATTCCTATATTTTATGTGACACTTACCCCGTATGAGATGATCGATACGTACAAGGTTAAGCTCTCCATTACAAAGATGTGCATTGCTCATCACTCATTATCCAAAGGCATTCCCTTCCCAAAGGGTAAAAATATAAATAACGATACCTGGATACTCCTGGTTAAAATGCTACATCGGTATTATCTCGTGCGCTAAACTGCGGATCCCATATTTATTTCTAGTAGCAAATTGCATTATTTAGTACCAGCATTTTTGGCGCCATGTTGGGGATGACAACCTAACACCGAGTGGCGTTAGAAATGTCAACAAGCATTTTTGGCGCCGTTGCGGGGAAGGTTGAAAGCCAATGGATAATGAGCAAAGATTGCACTACATAATGAGATTGAGCACTCGTCACCATTCTCTACTCATACAGCCTTACCCTTGTTTTTCGTCTATTCTTATATCTTATGCAGGGTAATGTATGAAAAAGACAATTCTTCCTGATAATTATATTGACGATCCAGAAGCTTTATTCAGGAAGGCCAGAAGCAAGTTGAAGAAGACCAATCACTGTCCATCTTGTTCCTAGAGATACTAGAGTTCTGGAGAATTTATTTGAAAATATTAAATTCCTGCATGATGAGTTCCTTTATGATGAGAGTTCAAATTCCTACCACAACCATATATTCATGCTTACTAGATTAGGAAACCTATCTATTTATATAGATCATTTTGTAGGCACTGAGTGTAGTCTTTATAGGCATTGAGTGTAGTTATGCTGTGGACCCATAAGGGATC
This sequence comes from Themeda triandra, assembly GCA_018135685.1. Classification (NCBI taxonomy): domain Eukaryota; kingdom Viridiplantae; phylum Streptophyta; class Magnoliopsida; order Poales; family Poaceae; genus Themeda; species Themeda triandra. The sequence continues at coordinate 998,720 of JAENPR010000102.1, read as the reverse complement.
AGTCATGCAGTTAAAGTCAATACTATGTGCTCTCCATCCATTGATCTATGCTACTTCTGTCCTCGGAAACATGCACCCATTTTATAAATACTACATCCATTCTGTGCTACTTCTTTCCCTAGAGGTACCACCTACATATAGATCCATATCCACCACATAATGTGCTGTCTCTACCCTGGAGATACGCACTTATGCTGCTCCTACCCTGGGAGTACGCATCCATCCATCCATCCATCCATCCATCTATCCATCCACATATACATACGCCACTTATTTCACTTTATCCAGAAAAAGGTTCTACTCCTATCCTGGGAGTGAACATCTAGAAATAATCATCGCCGTTCCATTGCCTACATAAAAGCTCCAGTCACTATCATTTCAAGTTATATACTCCCTGTTGCTAAAGTGCTGTTTTCAGAGGATTGGTTGCTCTAAAAAAGAGAGAGAGAGAGAGAGAGAAAGAGTAGCCAAGTCCTTCCTTCAAAAGTTTCAAAGTTTCCGAATAAAAGGGAGTCACGTTATCCCCAAAGGAGCCAGTGTAGAAGTAGATGTTCATCAAGTGATCACCCCTCATAATCATTTCCTTATCATCATCCTATCATTCATCCCATTCCCTCATTCACATGCACATATGACTTTATTATTATTTTAATTCCTTTGGATCCATGGCTTAACTATGCAATATATGCAAGTAAGTTTGAGTGTCTCCCCACCTATGAGCTCCACATAAGCCTATTAGAAAGTATGGTGAGAGAGAGAAGGCATTTTCCACTATGCCTTAGTTCCACAAATACCACATATATTGAGAGAAGAGAGAAGGCATACACTACTCATGCCTTAGAGAGGATCCAGAAATACCACAAATGAGAGACCTGGAAGGTTCATACAAGGAACTCTGAGTTTTATTTCAAAACTTTGCAAAAACTCCGGAATAATAGTTGATCAAAAAGCGAGAAACATGGCGCTTGACTTGACCGTTCTATCTTTCAACTACTCAAGACCCAAGTGACGGTTACAAGCCCCATGGTGAAAGGTAATATGAGTAAGTTTTGAGTCAGAATAGTTCACTCTAATCCAGAGGAGAGTTCTTGTTTGAACGCATGTGTACTTGTGAGAAATGAAAGCATTGTAGCAACTCCTGATCCATCACTGAGTCTATCTTTGCTCAGGGACGAGCAAAAGGTAAGCTTGGGGGAGTTTGTTGACGGTAGTTAAGTATCAATTTTATACCGTCAACGCAGCAAGAGAAAGGACTAATATGAGTTCACCTATTAGATATAGGGGTTACACTGGCAGAACTCCATGAGTTTTGGTGATTGTCTATTTCTGCAGGGGGTTATCAGGAAAGAACCTAATGAAGGCCCACATGTCGGGATTACATAGAGATAAAGACTGAACGGGTAAAATTGTACTCTAGAAGACTCCAGAAGGCGACACCTGAAACCGGGGGCCCACCTGGCATTGACCAGAGGCGGCCACCCCTGGCATGGAGTCGGCCGCCCCTCCCCCTCAACCAATCAGGTTGAGTCTCGCGGATTATGCCTCCACCGCCTTTAAGGATGAATAATAATCATCCGTTTAGGTCGGTTTGATCCGAGGGCTGTGGTGCATTCTAGAGGGCTATATATTCAGAGCCCCTGACCCTGGGAGAAACCCTAATTCATTCTCCATTCATTCATCTGAGAGAATTCAGAGGAGCCAGAGCCACCATCTCAATTAGAGCTCCATAGTTTAGTAGCATAGCTACATAGGAATAGATCTAGAGGGAATCAAGCCTAGCTTGGAGTCCGAATTTGTCGGAGTTCTTGGTAATTCCCCTCTACATTCTTGTAATATTCATCATTGTTCGTGATACTATGAATAGTACTTTATTCTATTCTATTATATCGAATTGACTTTGCTCTATTTGATTATATTCTCAATTATATCGTTCTTAGTCTACTTTGATTATATGTTTAGCATAGTTGGACTAGAATTATGTTTATGCATAGGATCGTATAGCGCTTGCTCATTAGGCCAATGGGTGAGTGATAGATATTGTGTAGGCATGGTGCCTAGACCGTATTTATCTGCGATTGCACCCTATATTCCGGATCGTGAGGTAGATCGCGGGAGTGACAGTCCTGTTGAGTCCTTTGTAGCCCTTCTAACGAGTATAGGTCTAGCAGAATACCCCTATTATATTGAAGTCATTGCTATGTCTCTAGTCTTCTTTGGTAATATCACTATGCATAAATGTAACCTTTTCCCGCCATGATTGCTAGATATTCTTGCACTAATCATTGTATGCTTTGACTTTATAGTTAGAATAACATAGGATTATACCCTAGATCGTCCTAGTCCATGCTAGTGTTATAAGCTTAGAGTGCTAAGTTGAGATGGTTACTATTATTTTATATGGCTAAATGCTCTCATCTATCTTATGTCAATTATCATTCATTCCTATATTTTATGTGACACTTACCCTGTATGAGATGATCGATACAGACAAGGATAAGCTCTCCATTATCGCATGTGCATTGCCCATCACTCATTATCCAGTGCATTCTCTTCCCAGTGGTAAAATTATAAATAACGATACCTGGATTACTCCTGGTTAAAATGCTACGATGATATTTTCTGTGCGCTTGCGGAACCTTCCATATTTCAGTTGCACTTAATAAACATCAACAGTCGCCGGACAGCTCCTACTCCTCCTCCTCTGCGTACCGTGTGTTCTTCGAAGGCAGGACCTCGCTCCGCGGTGCAAAGGAGCTGTGGGCCACTAAAGCGCCTCCGAAGGTCAAGTTCTTCTTCTGGCTATCCCTTCATGGCCGGCTCTGGACTGCGGAGAGACGCAAGAGGCACGGCCTGCAGCAGGATGACTCGTGCGTCCTTTGTCTGCAAGAGGCGGAGCACACGAACCACCTCCTGGCGGGATGCGTGTTCACACGGGAGGTCTGGCACCGCATCTGCTTACGACTGGGCCTCTCCAACTTGGCCCCTCTACAGGATGACCAGCTGGTGGACTGGTGGCTCGCAACGAGGAAGAGGGTGTCTGCGGAGTTACTTCCAGGTTTCGACTCGCTAGTCCTGCTTGTGACCTGGTGCGTGTGGAAGGAAAGGAACCGCAGGACCTTCGACAACATCGCCTGTGACCCGGCAACCATCGTTCTGCGCATTTGGGAGGAGGCAGCTCAGTGGACCGCAGCGGGGTGCCGAACCCTTGCACGGCTGTCCAACTTCTAGCGGCTGCCCCCCCAGTGGACTTTGTGGCACACGCGTACGCTTAGTTTAGTACATCACTCGAAGCGGCGCCGTTCAAGCCGGCGATTTGTGTTAAGTGTGTTGTCTACCTAGACCGAGGCAGCTCGTTTCAGTCAGGTAGAATGTAACCAACTCTATCTTCTCTTAATACGACACGTGCAGCGCACGTTTTCGAAAAAAATGCCGTCTAGTACGCTCCTTAGAGCTCGATCAATAATCGAGCAAAATATTTGGCTGCAACTCAAATTATGAGAGCTAAGTTGTACAATAATTGTCTATAAAACGTTTTTTTTATTATTATCTATATGCCATATCTTACATTATATTTTCTGTTCTTCCTCTTCACAAACGCTTCTATCTGGATCTCTCAATACCTATGCTTCCATACCTACTTGTTGCTTGAGCCAAGCTCTCCATTTTCCCCTCAATTTTTTGACAAATTATTTACAATTTGTCACTATCGAATTCATCTTCTAGTTCTCCTGAGTCGTGACATGGGCCCAACCTATTGTCATCTGCTGCTATTGAGGTGGCAACGGGAGCCAATTTGAAAACTGTCCTGATAGATGTCAATAGCACAAATGCACAATAGGATGCATACATTCTTTCTTCATGGTCATGTGGATTATTAATTCACAGAGCTTCTAAAATTTTGTCTATGATACCTCATCGGCATTTGCTTGCTACATTATGTTGGTCCAAAAGTGAAATGTAATTTCATTATTTGATTCACATCGTTGTCTTAATATTTTTTTTATTGCGCTCAAATTCCCTCAATAATGTATGGCACAACCCTCTAAATGCGGCAATTATTTCTATAGTAACATCTTTGAGTTTTTTTTTTTTGACTTACATCTTTGAGTTGTTGTAGTAAGGCAAGAGTTATTATCTACTCCCTTTGTTTCAAATTGCAAGTCATTCCAAGAATCTTTGGGCTGTAAAATAAATACACAAAGAACTGTACATTCCAATGCAATGGTATAGCAAAGCTTCAGTGTTACATAAGTAGAAACATGATCGTCTCCAAGCACAGTATCTACCTTCGAACTCCAAGTGAGCAAATCCACCATGAAATATTTGTGGGAAGAATAGGAGTGGCGTCAAATTATATGAGAAAGAAATAACTATATTCCAATGCAATTGTGTAACAAAGCTCAATGTACAAACTTCAAGGGCTTGCAACTGCAGCCCTTCCGGCTGCAATTAATCACTACCAAAACCCCCAAGTTGATCCAGCAAGAAGATTAAGCCAACATAGATACTATTTGATATAGAAATTCATGTAAAATGCTACTATAGAACGGACTATGCAATGGTACTAGTATCCACTTATTATGAATATATATCTGGCACGCAGAATACTGACAATGCTTGCCTAACCTAATCCTGGAGTTCCTACCAAACCGCCAAAGATGCTGCTGTCTATGATTTTATTCTCTCCTTTTTTCTTCCAGCAAACTTTTATCCACAAACAATCATGAGAATAGCACTCTGTTTAACAGAAACTATGCTTCTACCAAGTCTACATGCCTCCCAATTTGTAAGTCATCACATTAGAAACTGAACACTACTATGTAGATAAGCTAGCAACAGTAGCAAATTACAAGCTCACTTATGGGAGGTTAACAGATATCTTTTCTCAATCTATACCTGTCTATGGTTTGTATGTTAATCGATCGCCAAGCAACTTATTCATCAACAGCACTATTAGAAACATCTGGGGGCCCAATGGAGGAACATCTGCTTGAACTACTGCTTTCAGTGAGAGTGCAACCATTAATTTGCTTTATGCAATGCTTCTTTGTTTTCAAGTCTGAAGAGGAATCCTGTGACAATGACAAACATTGATTATAACTTAGCTTGCTTTTATCTAATCATAATTTGCACAAAAAAGATTTATTAACTGAAAAATGACCCTTACATTGTTAGCAGTCTCTGCATGTGATTGACATGAAGAACCAGGAGTCTTCAATTCCAGATCAGTAGCAATATCATCAACATCACTGCTTCTCACTCCGCAGCTTGGCTGCTGCAATGTAGATGACTTGCTTCTACAGTCTTGTGCTGGAGAGTTAGACCTATGACTACTTGAATGGGCAACTGGAGTATTAAGTTGGTTAGATGGCTGATCAGTGGGAGGATGGCTGGGTTGTGTATATGTCATGTAAGGGATGCCATTTGGGATTGTTCCAGAAGTTTGACTGTGGAAGTAGTGGTATGTTTGCAACTGAGGATGCATGGGTACAGCACCAGAGGGTATGGGAACTGGGATTGGGTAGGGATATGCTGGTGGTGGCCCCATGACAACAGAAGGCTCCATTCCAGCCCAAGGGTATAGCACTCGCATTCGTTGCTGATACTGGTTATTCAAATTATCAACCTCAGATTTCAGTGAAGCTTTCTCATCTCTAAGCTCATTCTTTTCTTGTGTTAACTACAAGTACCAGTAAAAACGTGTATCAGGTGTCAGAACATTTCTGCAGTTGGCCTGTTTCTTTGTACTAATATTTACCTCACGCGCTTCTTCAGAAAGTGACGTGTATTCAGCTTTCAGCTTGTTCACCTGAGTAGTCAAATCTTTCAGCATCTGGATTGTGTCACCAAGTATAGTTGCCTTATCATTCCTGGGACGGTCTGGATCTGGACATTTGCGCATGATAAAATTATCGAGCCAAGTCTACCACTTTAGGAATCAAATAGATGGAGCTAGTATGAGTATTGAGTAGCACATACACCTTTTGAACATTGTTTAGTTTTGATTATGCATTAACTATCAAAACTACAATATATAGTTTCTGTAACACAATTAATTTGCAGGACATCAAATACAAGGTCCGACTAGGTTGCTGTGATTAACCTTTCTAAATTGCAGGTGCCACCAGTCTGCATGTGGACAATTGCTGACTATTAAACACTAAAAATCAAGGGCACCTATACACAGGCCAAGTCAAGAAGTCCACTTCCAACAGCTCAAGAAAGTGACTTCAATCCTTTTCCAAGATTTTGGATATTATATCATATTTTTTGTTATCGGTTATTTGAAAATAGCTTCATAAAGGGCTCATAACAGGGCCTTTGTGAGGTCTAGTGGATAGAGAAGCAACAAGACTATAGAAGCCAGGACTTTGTCCCAAACTGATGCTGAACAGGCCAAAATTGACTAGTACAGAGGGCCTCTTCTAAAATGCAGTAAATGAACTTATCACCCGTGGTTCACTGAATAACTGCATAAGATCTATGGATGTATGTATGTTTGTACAAGTTTCATCTGCAGATGTCAATACACAGTTTCACTACACAAATATGGTCAATGAAAGGTACATAGCAAACGTAAGTTCCTTGTGCACTGTTCGAAGAGCATTCCAGCACAGGATGAAACTAGGATGCAGTCAGAAGTATAATTATATTTTCTATTTGGAATTTCTCGTACATGTCTTGATGGTTAAGCAAGACATTGCCATTGAGGAAACATTGTTTGTAATTTGCACGACGGGTCGCATGATGGTTCACACTGCTGCCTATAAGTATTTTTCTTTATTGATTTAATCATAATGACTTTTGTGACAATAGTATGTGACAATTTGAAAAGTAATTGATACCAAACAATCATACAGATTGTGTCAAAAGCACCTAGCCAAGCAAACTGGTTTATGATTTGATCTTGCAACCAGGAGAAGCTGATCAGTACCGCTGGAAGCTCACAAAATCTAGGCAATGCAGCAGAAAATCTGCATATGATGCCTTCTTTTTAGGAAGGGTTCGCTCAGCGCCTTGGAAAAGGATTTGGAAACCTTGGGCCCTCCTATGGTGCAAAATTTTCATTTGGCTTGCGGTGAAAAATCAATGCTGGACTGCTGATCGCCTTGCCAAGCGTAGTCTTCCTCGCGTGGCTGCCTGGCCCCTTTGTGATCAAGCTGAGGAATCCATCCAACACCTCCTTGTCTCATGTGTTTATGCCCGTTGTGTCTTGGACCATGATTCTTCAGAAGTTAGGATTGATCCCAAGGGCGCTCCAGGTCAATACCAGTAGCTTTTCAAGCTGGTGGTGCCAAGCAATAAAAAATTTGCCAAAGGAAATAGGAAAGGGCACAATTCTCTCATCATCCTGATGGCATGGGAAATATGGAAGCACCAGAATGAATGTGTTTTTAATGGCATAAGGCCAAATATCATGACATCATACAGGTAGTGGCAGATGAGTCCTCTGGTGCTCAGCTGGAGCTAAAGATCTCCAAGAGCTCCTGGTCAGGGCTTTTACAGGAGGCCTGCATTTTTAATTTGAGGGGAGCTGGTTTATCTTTCTTCAGTTTTTTTTTTCCTGTGGCTTCCCTCTTCTTTTCTTTTAGATTTTTGTGTGCAATCGAGTGGGAGGACTTCTCCTTTTCATCCATGTATTTTCTCCTCTCTCTTATTAATGAAATGATACACAAATCTTCTGCTTGTTCGAGAAAAAAAAGCATGGAATGGTCAAGTAGTAGGACAGCACAACAAAAGAAATCCTAAACAAATGTCGAAAATCATGAGTTGAGCAGGACATGTAGGAAATGACCAAACATGCATAGAAACAAAGCACTTGCAGTACTGTTTATGCAGTTATTATGCACATATCAGCAGTTACAAAAACCATGTGTAAAGATTACCAGTTCCTGATAATTTTTTTTTGTTCGAACATCAGGTCTGACAAGGCTAACATGATATGAGATCCATGGCTAAAGTTTTGGAAGTATAACTTTTCCAGTCCCATAAGGAAAAGTTTCCAATTAAACTACACAATCAGTTTCAGTAATAATATATGGGACATTATTTGAAAAATATTGATCATTGTAATAGTAACACAGTCAAACCAAGAAAAGATTGGCAAAGAGATAAAACAGATAAATGCTACTCCCTCCATTCCAAATTATAAGGCATTCCAAGGATCTTGGAGAGTCAAAGTTTTTCAAGTTTGACCAAAGTTATAGAAAAAACTATAATAACTTGTGACATCAATTAGGTATGCAATGAAAATATAAGTAATGGAGAATCTAATGGAACTTAGTTGCCATCATAAATATTATTATTTTTTCGTATAAATTTGGTCAAAGTTGAAAAACTTTGACTCTCCAAGATTGTTGGAATGCCTTATAATTTGGAATGGAGGGAGTATATACTTAATATATGACACTGGACTGGAGCATATGTTGGTTGTACAAGATGGACAGGTCGTAGACATAGCTTGTGCTTTAAGATAAAAATTTATTGCTAACTTTCCTAGTCAACTTGAAGAGATTGGTATACAGCATGGTACAATGGAAATGCAATATATTTAATATATGGCACTGTATTGGAGCATATGTTGGTTGTATAGGGTGGACAGGTCGTAGACATAGCTTGTGATTTAAGATAAATACTCTTGCTGATTTAGCCTTTCAAAATAATATGTTTCTTTCTGTAACTCATAGGAGCAGAGAGACCCAATAAATTCCTTGAAAACTACATCATACCAAGTGCATTTCCCAAGTCCTGGAACTGCTCGTTTAATTTATCTCTTCGCATCTTCTCACGATCAGCCTTCTGTACCTTGCGCGCAGAAGTTGAACCCTGGGCTTGACCCTCTGCCCTTTGACTTGACAACAGAAGGGACATTAATTAGAGCAAAATTCAGGTCTGATGACAAATTATTTTGTACAAAATCACACGCAAGATGATACATGTTACAATTCCAATGGTTATCATACTTGATTTTGCACATGGGTGCCGATTAAAAAGAAATCAAAGTTAGGTGTAATACATGTATACACATGTAATTAGATCAGATCAGAATACAATTAACCAGCTAGCTCAGGTCAGATAAGATCCGAGTACAAATAGCCAAATAGCTCAAAGCTAGGGTTCGGGTGCTCAATTTTGCACAGCAGAGAGGAAAGAGAAGGGGCGGGCATACCTGCCATGGTGGGTTCCGGTCGCCGGCAAAGGCCCCGACGAAGACATGGGCAGCAGGGGCGTAGGGACTAGGGAGGCAGTCGCCTAGTTCTCGCGCTCGCGGGGTGAAAGGGGAGAAGAGAAACAGCAAAACTGTGTGTGAACGCAAGAGCGCAGTTCTTCATCCGAGCTTTGCTTATCCGCGCGCTACTGGGCCGCTTGCTCGTTACAGAAAGCGGGCCATCAAATTGTTACAATAAGGCCCATTATCCAAGCATTGGTTGGGCTTCCAGCCCATGAACATTGGGCTTCGCTCTTCCGCAAAATTCCCCTGCCTGCCGCCCTACTCCATCCTCGAGTCGAGTTGTGCGCCGCCCTTCTTCTCCATCGTCGCGGGGGAGAAATTCGGGGCCACCGGAGCGGACCACCACCTCCCTCCATCGTCGCCGTCCGGCCGCCGCACTCTCCGTCACGCGGCCCTACTCCGTCCTCGCTGGCTCGTGCGGCCCCACGCCTGCCTCCGGTTCCTCCTCTCGAGGGAAGGTGGGGGCGTCCGGGGAGGCTTCTCCGAGGAATTGGTTCCTCTTCTCGGGCGAAGGCGGTGGCGCCCTAGGTAACTTCTCCGAGGAACTACAAGGCGGGGCGGCGGCCGGCGGGGCGGAGCGTCTCCGAGCAGCTCAGGCCCGCGACTCCCAACTGAAGCGTAGGCGTGGATTTTTCACCAATGGCAGCAATCGAGTGCCTCGTGCTAGGTACGCGGCGGCGCGCTCCTCCCTTCGCCCTCCGCCGGACGCAATGCTCGGTTACAGCCACACTGACGCTGGTGGTGATTGCAGGGGCGGGGCAGGAGGTGGGGAAGAGCTGCGTGGTGGTGACCATCGGCGGGAAGCGCGTCATGTTCGACTGCGGGATGCACATGGGCTTCCACGACCACCGCCACTACCCGGACTTCGCGCGCGCGCTCGCTGCCTGGGGAGCGCCCGACTTCACCACGGCCATCTCCTGCGTCGTCATCACGCATTTGTGCGTTGCAGATAAACGTTTTGCCCTTTCCTCTTTTTTCTTGATATATACACTGGCAATTTTCTTAAGATTCTTGTGCGATTGGTTGTGGGCTGAGGAAGCTTGTGCTGTGCAGCCACTTGGATCATATCGGGGCGCTGCCCTACTTCACCGAGGTCTGCGGATACCACGGCCCCATCTACATGACGGTGAGCTATGAACACATGATTATCGTTCGTGTTACTAGCTAAATGCCCGTGTGTTACCGTGGCCAACGAAAATTGTATTAAAAAAAGCCGCTTCACGAGAATTTAACTGTTAATTGCAATTTTTTATAAAACTTCATGATTATTCCCATGGTAACCAAAATCATAAGTTCCTTGCCAATAGGAAATTACAGTTAATATTAGAATTAAAGCGCAACAATCTAGCATCATGGTGAGTATTGTTCAAAAATTGATCCAGAAAGCTTCGCAAGCCATAGAAACCATAAATCTGGATTAAATTAAAGCCATCATAGTTGAACGAACCTTTGGTTTGGCTAAGACATGTCTCTTAGATTGACATCAGCTGTAAGTGTAGAAATGCAATATGCAAGCTTATCACCCCTTGTGATATCTGAGTGACTTCCTGAAGCACATTGAAATTGACTGAAACATACTTGGAAAACTCGACCGGGGCGGCTAAGACTGCCGCCGCAGCTTTCAAATTAAGAAGAAAGTTGCCATCTCAGTGTGGTAGAGGTGGAAAAGATGCTGATAAAAAAACTAGAGCAGGTGGGGCGATCGCTGGGGCAATAGTGCGACGGTGGGCAAAGTGGGGTGGGGCCTGAGTTACTGCATACATTTTAAGTAGTAGTCTAGTAGATATATAAAATGTGCCTACTGTTGCCTAAACTTGGCTTCAAGTAAATCCTTGATTGATTGGATTGTTTAGAGTTTGGATTGTACTGCTTCTGATCCAAGAAATATAGCTTGGGTGAATGGTCTTGCAATGCTTTGGTCGTTGTCTCTTTTTCTTTTGACAACAGGGTGGTTGTCTTCCTTGTTATCCCCACTTCTTATATGAAGCATCTATATGTCACGATGATTTATGGTCACTTCATAACTTATGTCATGGTACCTCAAACAGTATCCAACAAAGGCTTTAGCTCCATTTATGCTTGAGGACTATCGGAAAGTTACCATGGATCAGAGAGGGGAGGAAGAGCAATATAGCTATGAAGATATTCTTAGCTGTATGAAGAAAGGTAATCTTAGTTCAATTTGGAACTTCTAGTACCTGTCTACTTAGACACTGATGCTGGCGCATAAGTAGGCTTCTATCATAATCCTCTTTACTTGTAATACTTGACCTTTCAGTCATACCAATGGACTTGAAGCAGACTGTTCAAGTAGATAAAGACCTAGTGATCCGTGCCTATTATGCTGGACATGTAAGTTTCTTACACTGTTGTTAATTCAACATTCTGCTCAGTGAAGTAATTTGAAGTCAAGTATATTGATTTAGTTCTCTACTTTCTAATCTAGTAAAACTGTTGCCGAACTCAAGGTTATAGGGGCTGCCATGATTTATGCAAAAGTTGGGGATGCTGCTATGGTATACACTGGGGATTACAATATGACACCAGATAGACATCTTGGGGCCGCACAAATTGATCGCCTGAAGTTGGATCTCTTGATAACAGAGTATGGTCTAACCACAAACTCTAAACATATTTTTCTGTTTTGTGGTTGCTACATTATATCTATATGTTATTTCTTATGTCTTCACACCACAGGTTTTTATGGGGTGGAGGAGGACCCCGACTATGTACATGGTAGTCATAATCAGTAGAGGGGCGAGCGTATTCACCTTGGTGCCCTATATTTGGAAAGAGAGGGAGGGTATTTTGTTGCCTAAGTTTCATTGATACATCTTCTCAGTTGATAAACACTGAGTTCAACAACCTCCTACTTCCAAGCACTAACAAACCAATTGCTAACAAAGTAATAAGTCAAAGCAATCCTGGAACTGACCACACCAACTGAAACTGAAGACCTTGTAACTTGTCAACCAGTTGTTGATGTACTCTCTGACATGTTACCGCTCTGCTCATGCCACGCTTGCAGCGCTCTTCTTGGAGCATCTGATGTAGTGCTCACCCTACATAAAAACAGAGTCTAGCGGGTATATTTTACCCATTTGACTTCTCATTTCTATGATCGTCTTGGTTGATATCAGATTTTGGGAATATGTTCCATTCCACCTGTGGACCATTTCTTAGCTCCTGTTGTTAGCCAATCTGTTCTGCTGGACATCGTTTGGGTTATACTTGTAAATTATCTATATAGTTTGTTATTACACTTGCTACACAGTTGAATGTACTAGTTTGTAATGCTGCGATAGTCAATGAACCTGTATTTGTTTTATGGTTGCAGTGGCTTAACGTTTTACTGTTATATTTGAATCAAGAGCATCAGTTGTTGTGGATGAATTTTTTTCCTGCTTACATAACGAATTATTAATTTTCTTTATGCAGATCAACATATGCTAAAACTATACGTGACTCAAAACATGCCCGAGAGAGGGAATTCTTAAAAGCGGTATGAAAAATCTGAACTTTGCTGCAGTGTATAAATTTGTAGATTTTCATTGCATGTGTAGCAACCAATGCTTTACCAATGGTGCACTACTCTATTTTCTATGTTTTGGATTGTATGTGCTTAAGATCATTTGGACACAACACAGTCCACGAAGTGTGTCTATGTTTTTGTTTATTCCTCAAAGAAGATGCATTCTGACTGTATTAAGTCAAAATCTTGTGAAGTGTACACAGTTGATTTTGCTTCGAAGGCATAACTGAGTATATGTTTCCTCTAGGTACATAAATGTGTTTCTGGTGGAGGTAAAGTTCTAATTCCAACGTTTGCTCTGGGAAGAGCTCAGGTATTCTTCGCCTCTCTTAATTCTACGTTACGAGACAAAGTGATGATTAAGTGTGATAACTATATATGACTTAAATCAGCAAGTTTCCCTGAAGTACCATCCCAAAGGCACACTGTTCAAAGGTTTCATAATTTGAGTATCCATTTATGATGCCTGTATTTCAGGAACTATGCATGTTACTGGATGACTATTGGGAGAGGATGGACTTGAAAGTTCCTATTTATTTTTCAGCTGGTATGTGTGGTTTCTTGAAAGTTGAAGCCTTCTTGTACTTTTCTGCTGCATGTGAAGTTTTACTTGCTGATTTGTGCTATAGGTTTAACCATTCAAGCTAATGTGTACTACAAAATGCTGATTGGATGGACTAGCCAAAAGATCAAGGACAGCCATGCAGTGCATAACCCATTTGACTTCAAGCATGGTATGGTTCAGTTCTTCAAAAGCTAATTGTCCAATCCTACTTTGAGTGAAGATGAAGTGCATATGATTGAGTGAAGATGAAGTGCATATGATTGAGCTCAAAATCTAAATATTCAGTAGAATTTTAACTAAGTAACTAACCCTCCAATTTATCCTTTTATTTTTGCTATGTTTTGTAACTGTATGACACCAATTATGTTTTTTATTTCTTTAATGAAAGATTTGTTTATTTAATCATAATATTGATAGTAATTGTTGCTATGTCACTTTTTATGTGGTAACTACAATTGAGATATGAGGTGTCCTGTCTTTTATTTGCAAATATTGAAATGACAGAGACAGTATTTTTTACATTTCAGTTTGCCACTTTGAGCGTTCCTTCATTAACAACCCTGGTCCCTGTGTACTTTTTGCAACACCTGGTATGATTAGTGGAGGATTTTCTCTTGAGGCATTTAAGAAATGGGCACCATCAGAGAAAAATCTGATTACACTTCCAGGGTATACTACTTATCTTCCTTGTTTATTCCATTTTTTTTCTAATCTTTTAAATCACTGTTATTCATATAGGCAAGCTTTACCAAACCTTTTATTCTACAGTTATTCTGATGCCGCCTTGCTATTTTTCCTGCACAGATACTGTGTTTCTGGAACCATTGGTCATAAGTTAATGTGTGGGAAACCTACAAGGATTGATTACAAGGACACTCATATTGATGTCAGATGTCAGGTCGATTTTCACCTCATTTCATATTTTGCTAAAAAAATTTACTTCCTCCATTCCAAATTGTATGTCACTTTGACTTTTTTGGTACATCCATTTTGTTATGCATCTAGATATAATGATATGTCTAGGTACATAGCAAAATGGATGAACCGAAAAAGTCAAAAGCGACTTATAATTTGTAACGGAGGGAGTACCAATTTAAATTGTAATGACAAGAACATGGTCAACCAGAAGGTAGCCTTGTACATCGCTAGTGTTGTCTTTACCATATGCTTATATATTGTTGAAGTCTGGCTTTTAAATTCGATCCATATCAATCCCCCATATCAATCCCCACTTATTGTTCTGCACGATTGAATTCTCCTCACTAAAGGTTGCTTGCTCAAGGCCCTTAGTTGTGTAGTGTGGTTGGCTGGTTGTGGTCGTTTTTTTTTTCCTTTTATGAGTTTTTTGTGAGTAGTATGTGTTGAGGAGGGTCTTTCCTAGTATTCTCCCTGTTTTTGTACTTTGTGCTTTATTTATTATCTTAATGAAGTGGCATGGAGTTCTGCGGTGTTTGATAAAAAAAAGAAAAAAATACTCATTACCATTCATGAAGCATATATGAATGTGTTAGCACTCAACACAATAATTCTCCACGGGAAACGTAGTCTTGGTATTGGAGCTTTCTCTGAGATTAATCATGATGTTTGAAGTTTCTGACAGAATGCTGCTGTCAGTGTCTGAAATATTACATTTCAGTTTTGTCTCTTTTGGTACTCTAGATTTACTTGAACCCTTGCATTTTTTTTTTCATTTCTGATATTTTTTTGCCCCCTCACACTGAGTTTTTTCCCGTTTACTATTTTGCCAGATTCATCAGCTAGCATTCAGTCCTCATACAGACTCCAAAGGGATTATGGATCTGACAGAGTTCCTGTCACCCAAACATGTAATTCTCGTTCATGGTGAAAAGCCTCAGATGGCTTATCTGAAGGAGAAGATCGAGTCTGAATTGGGGATGCCTTGCTATTTCCCAGCGAATAATGAATCTGTTTCTATTCCAACAACCAAAAACCATAAAATGAGTGCCACAGAAAGGTTCATTACAAGCTGTGCTGTGGAGCAAGGTAAACGTCGCCTGCACAAGCCGAACCAGATTTGTGGTACAGGTGTGTCAGAAGTGATTGGCAGTGATGAGGAGGCGGCGGAGGGCGTTCTTCTGATGGAGAAACACAAATTTCCGTCTGGAAAAATTATGTGTGAGGATGAGCTCCTTGAGGTACTGGGCATGGAGCAGCATCTTGTCCAGTTTGAACCAATGGTCTCCAGAATTGTAGATGCTGTTGAATCAGAGTTGCAGCGGGCTAAGGCAGCGGATGTAGATAGCGATGGGAAATGAATGCAACAGTATGTGTACATTGCCACAATTTGGTTATTCTTTCGCCTTTCTTTCCTGAAAATGTGGTGAAATGTCATAGACAAGCCTTTTTAGGGTCCTTGTGGATTACCACCAAATTATTATATTAGATATAGTAGAGCTGGCGTACCAAATTTTGGTACCTCCGTAGGTAGGACTTCCTTGTGCCTTTTAATACTCCCTCCGTTTCAAATTATAAGTCGAGACTTTATTGGTACTCCATCCTTTGTCAGGTGGGGTTACAACAATTTGCACCTCATCCAGCTGATACAGAGTTTGATGAATGGTGGGATAGATCATGGCGCACAATTCCAGAACAGCTGAAGAAGGGATTTAATTCCGTGGTCGCACTAGGGGCTTGGATTATTTGGACACATCCCAATGCTTGTGTCTTTGATGGAGCGAGTCCAAGTATGTCACGAGCTCTTAGCGTTACTAGTGATGAACGGCGTCTTTGGGAGATGGCAGGCGCACGGAGCCTCTCTTCCTTGACTAGTCCGGTTCATGAAGAGTATTGAGTTGGTTTCTGAGGAGTTGGTCGTTTGTGAGTTTTAACAGGCGTGCATGCAACCTCAAACTGTTAGAGTGGCGTGTGTAGTGTGTGTGGCTTGTTGTGTTACACCTTTTATCTTCTTAATATAATGATACGCAGCTCTCCTGCGTGTTCGAGAAAAAAAAATTTTTTGCTACGTTGCATAACAAAATATATGTATCAAAAAAGTGCGCTTTATAATTTAGAACAAACGGAGTACATCCCAAGGGTGTATTATATCATGGCCATTAAAATTCCATGAGTAGACTAGAGTAAAATCTACTAGTGCTTGAACTTTTTTTCTGAGTTTTTATTCCCGGTTTCTATTTATTATTACAAATTGCACACACAACTCTAAACTTATCGCACACTTTTGACTCTAAACATGCACAATGAACTCTGTAAAACTGTTTTAAGATATCATCCCTGTTCTAGTACTTGCAACTGCATACTTAGCTTCCTATTCTATCATCCTGGTCCAAACCCTCCTTCGTATTGCACCGTCCTCAGTCGTGTCGCGCCGCCCCACACCTGCTTGCACTGGTTGCTGGTGTGGTGCTGCAGCCATGTGATCAAATGCCCCTGCCCTTGCCGTGGTTGCACTCGACACCCCAATTTGTAAGTTCCTTGACAAGGATAAGGGACAAGTTCAAAAACGGCTAATGAAATTTACTCATTAGATTAAATTTGTGCTCCTATTATTTCAGTCACCTTTGACGCATGAGGTAGTGTTGATAATCAGATGGAACAAGTCGTTTCTGTATAAAATAACACCAACCAACGTCGTCAGATAAAGACTCAGGAGTCAAGAGCAAGGCAATTTTTAAACCGCTGCAGGTTGCTGACGTGCGAGATGTTAGGCCATGCACGGACGGGTCGTCAGTCCAGAGTTTCAACAGGTCTAGCAGTCAAGATACGGTACAGAAACACCGTCCTCCTGCTAAGCGCGTCGTCTAGGTTGTACTTGGACATTCCAATTCCATATAGCTACTAGGTCGGAGATTTCCAAACTACTCTGCCGGGATTTTATGCATGGAACAATCAAATAGTCTTCAGTCCACAATTGGAATGTTGAAACTTGAAACTAACTTGGACCTTGATTGATCTGTGCACTACAAGACAAACGTGAATATGGTACCTGGATCTAGATCGATTCATGCTTGCGTTCCCCAGGTTGCGTCAGTTTAATCCGTCAAAAACGTGAATATGGTACCTGATCTGGAGTGCATGCGCCAGTTGCTCCACCTCTTCGCGGGCGCCTCGGGACTGGAGACCAACATCCACAAGTGCTCCATCACGCCCATTCGCTGCTCAGAGGAGGAAACTGCGACGGCGCTGCAGGCCTTCCCCTGCAAGGTGCAGCCCTTCCCATGCCGTTACCTCGGAGCGCCCCTCTCCGTCTCCAGGCTAAGGCGTGAGGACGAGCAACCTCTAATTGATGCGGTGGCGGCACGCATCCCGACCTGGAAGGCTAATCTCCTCAACGCGGCAGGCCGCAAGACGCTCGTGCACAGCACACTGTCGGCCATCCCGGTGCATGTTTCCATCTCATGCTCCCTCTCCTCCTGGGCGGTGGCGGAGATCGACAAGCGCCGGCGGGGCTTCCTCTGGGCCGGGAGAGACTCCGTGGCAGGCGGCAAGTGCAAGGTCGCGTGGCCTCGTGCGTGCGCGCCTAAGGACCTGGGCGGGCTTGGTCTCCCTGACCTCCGGATCCAAGGCTTTGCGCTACGCCTTCGCTGGGAGTGGCTGCGCCGTGCCAGGCCTGACTCCGCGTGGGCTGCCTTGCCCCAAAAGGCGGAGAAGGTGATCCAGCAGATGTTCTCTTCCTCGGTTCACTTTGTCGTTGGGGACGGAGAGACGACCCTCTTCTGGACTGACTGCTGGCTGCCGTGTGGCCCTTTGTGCACCGCTGCGCCACTGCTCTTTGGGCATGTTGGCGCGCGCCGTCGCAAGCGCACGGTCAGGGAGGCCCTGCACAACAGGACCTGGACACAGGACGTGCGAGGCGCGCAAACAGTGACTTATGTCACTCAGTTTGCGCAGGTCTGGAACCTGACGGAGTCAGTGCACCTGGACCCGTCAACCCCGGACCGCATGATCTGGCGGTGGACGCCGGCCGGTGTCTACTCCAGCGCCTCCGCCTACCAGGCCTTCTTCCTCGGCAGGACGCGGTTGGCGGGGGCCTCCGAGCTTTGGAAGGCTTCTGCACCGCCTAAGGTGAAGTTTTTCTTCTCGGCTCGCCCCCGCTCGGTCGCTTTGGATCGCAGATCGCCGGAACGGCATGGTTTGCAGCTGCTCGATGTTTGCGCCTTTTGTGACCAGTTGGCCGAGACCACGAGATCACTTGGCCGGCCGGCCGCGTCCTCTCCAGGGAAGTGTGGTACCGTACGCTGCGCGTGCGGCCGAGTCGACCTTGTCCCACCATCGGACGCCGTTCTTTCCGGCTGGTGGTTGACGGCTAGGGGCGGATCCTCGCCGGTTCCGAAAGGTTTCGATTCCGTCGTCCTCCTCGTCTCGTGGGTCTTTGTGGAAGGAGCGCAACGAGAGAACCTTCGACAACATCCACAGGACGCCGCCGAGATCTTGGGGAGTATCAACGAGGAGGCCGACGCGTGGGTGGCGGCCGGCTTCCGTAGCATCGCCCGCTTTTCGCGACCTAGAGCTCGCACTCTTCTCGTCTTTCTAGTCGCAAAACGGTTTCCTTAGAAAGTCACATCTTTTAGCACCACCGTTCGAGCCGGTGACATTTGTAAGTGTGTGCCCGTCCACCCAGTGGCAACTCGCTGCTGGATGGCCGGGGTGTAAAACTCTAACTTCCCTTAATGAAAAACGTGCCCAAGGCGCGGTTTCGAAAAAATCCGTCAAAAACGTTTTCTCCATTCATCTGCCCGCAATGTCGTGGAACTTAACATCAGCTGGCTAGTTCAACGATCGATCGTCCCCATCGTCTGAACTCTGAAGTTCTGAACAATTACACATAGCTCTTTGCATCCTATAAGTAGATGCCATAGTTTGAGCTCTGGACGCACAATCACCAGTTACATACTAAGCCAGCTCGAGCCTTGGGCTAATCAACAGCACTCAAGCACCTGAAGATCTCTAGCTCTCCCGATCGAGACCTGTCGAGCTAGCTGTTGTGCTTTGCTGAACGCACGTCCTGTTCAAGATGAAGGGAGGAGTCAGAGTAGCAAGAGGTGCGGCTGGAGCAGCCTGGCCGCTGCTGCTTGTGCTGCTCCTCGTCGCAGCATCGGTGCATGCCGACGCCGCGGCAGCGCCGGCGCGGCGCCTGCTAACCGATGGCGCCACTGTGCAGCCGCTGGCCGAGGCGCCGCCACCGCCACCGCTACCGCAGGTATCCGTCAGTAAGGCATCGGCAGGGCCTTCTTGCGGAACGAACGACCCACACAATTCTTGCCCTCCTCCCGCGCAGGCGCCATAGCGCAAGCTAGCTAGTACATATATACACGTGCATTGCATATATGTAGTGAAGTTGAATAATTTTGGCGCTTCTAGGCTGGCAGAAGTGACCACGAACAATTGATTAGCAGAAGTGACCACGAACAATTGAATAATTTGTTCATTTGAGTTGTATTTACCAGTTGTTTTTTTTTTTGTAATAGAAATTAAAGGAGCTGGGCAACCAGAATATTTGTTGGTTTAATATTTGGGCATAATATGACTTTTATGTGTGTGGACCACGGTTCAAAATTTTGGCTGAAATTTTGTGATTCTCGGTTCTACCACTGACCTCCGGTAAAATATATACAGAAATTTCACAATTCTCTACTCTACTGGAACTGTTTCTCTAGTGCAATTAAAGCACATTGTATAACTTTTTGGCATTATGAGGGCAGTCCCAATGCAAGTCTCTATCGTAGAGTCCAAGACTATTTATTACCCTCCTATTTATTGTATTTTGCTGATGTGGTGGCATATTTACCTCGAAGATTGTGGACTTGGAGTCTAAATAAGATTTGGAGTCCTGATTTTTCTGTCTCTCTCTTCAATAAATATACTGCCACATAAGCAAAACACAATAAATAAGAGGGTAATAAACACTGTTAGACTCTATGGTAAAGTCTGCACTGTAAATGCCCTGAGAGTACTATTCAATAGAAAGAGCCGTTGGACGTCAAAAATGGTGGCCCCGGATCTTAGTTCAAAAGAGCTCGGTGATAGGACCGAATGGCCAAGAAAGGGGTTAATTTGGGCTCTAAAAATTTAAGCAAAAACATCATTAATTAAGCAGATATATTATTTCAAGTACTTATGCGATGGTACTTTTTTTTGTGACTACTTATGCCATGGTACTTGTAAGACTACAAAGAGCACAAACAAAAACTCAGGTCCGTCACATTAAACATGTACTACTTAGGTATAGGGCCACAGTAATGGAGCGTGTTTGGCTTGAAACCAAGAAACGGTGCCAAACAGCTAAACCCAAAATCCTTTCAACAAAAATCAGTCGGAAAGATTCTCATTGTGCACTGAGTGCTCGGATCCGCAAAAGCCTGGTTTCACATGTGAATCATCTCCTTCGTTTCTTTGCCTCACCATCTAGCAATTGTATTTTTTTTGTTATATATAACATCATTTTTAGTACACCAAGTTAAAATAGGTTGTATTTAAATTTATTTTTTCAACCAAAAAAATCTCATTTTTGTAAATATATTTTTATTTATACGATTTTTTGAGATAATACATATCTTCTAGTGAATCGGAATCCAATATTAGCCAAACAATCTCACAAAGTGATTCTGGCATCTAAAACTTTTCTGGAGAGAATCTAAATTCAAAAACATTTATAGGAGAATCTGGATCGCTACCAAACGCACCCTAAGAGTATGATCGTGAGTTTCAAGAACAAAATCTATTACTAAGCAAGGTCCACCAGCAATCCTAGTTGTCACACGGATAGGCTTGCAAACAATAAGTAAAGTTAGAAGTAAGACATAAAAGTAACTGCAAGAACAAAAGAGAGGCAATGATGCAACCAAGTTTTCCTCCATGATCTAGTTTTGTTGACACAACCCCTAATCCATGTTAGAACATTGCATAGTCAAAAAGACTTGGTTTATCTCTCTTGAGACATGAAGTCTTATGTCTTCACAAGTAAATATCCATCCTCCACCAACAAGAAACTCCACTAGGAAGGCCACCTAGTCCTTCATCGAGCCATCTTGATACAAACAAACACCAAGGGTAACAAGCCTTCAACAACGCTTTGATGAAACCCAAGTAAGAACATTGGATTCACACAAAGCATAATCTTACAATTGTCAATCCAGGCTTGGATGTTTCTCACACACAACACAGAGTGCCTCAGAATCTAGGCTTCGAGGTTGCTTTAGCCTTTTCTTTGGCGGACGTGTTGCTTTTTGCCACCGTGGTTTGACTGTTGTGTAGGCACCATTGTGTTGATGTCTTTTTTTTTTATCACATGTTCAACTTGTTGGGGTATTGAGACCAAGGGCACTTGTGTCTTTTCTCTTGACTCTATATAATTGTGTCTTTGAGACTGTAGTGATAATTCTAGGATTACTTGTGAGTCTGTACCTTTTCAAATTTCACCCCCTCTTAATAAAAAACGTGCCTTTTGGTACGGTCACGAAAAAAGATTTCAGTACCCCCTCTTAATGAAAATGGAGCTCCCAATATCTAGCAAGGATTCTATCTACCTTGTTAAAAGTTCACGTAAAATGCCTTTTAAGAGCATCTCCAATAGTTATGCATTTGGGGTTTGCATTCTTGAAATTTGCCAAAAAAACTTAAAAAGAGGTCTCCAATAGTTTTGCATTTTGGTTAACTTGGCATTTGAGGGAGGAAAGTTGGCATTTTTGCATAGGCACCGTTGGCTTGGCATTTGTGAAATCCCGAGAATCCTGCCATAGTTGTCTCGTGAGAACTGCCCATAGCGCAGTTAGTTTCCCTTTTTTCCTAAAATACCAAGTCCAAATGTCAAAATATTAGAGATGGCTTTATTTTTTCCTCCCCATATCGTTTTGAGAATTGGCAAACAACAACAAATGCCAAACCAAAATTGCACAACTGTTGGAGATGCTCTAAGAGCTCCTACTTCAAATTGAACGTATCAATAATGATATCTTCCACAAATAAAAAGAATAAAGTGTGGACAATTTTTTAGTGTGACTTTCTCATGTGGAACTATGCTCTGCCCCTGTGATCTCCCTTGGAATGCCCGTGCGATCTGTCCGGGACCCCTTGATTTCCACCGCGATAGTCCAACAGAAAGAAGTCAATCACGGCAAGGATTTTCGAAAGAAAAATGGAATGCTCCCGGCAAGGATTTTAGAAAGAAAATTGAAAGGCTCCCACGTCCTTCACCAATCAAGATTTATTTTAAAGAAAATAAACAAGTCAATCACGGCAAGGATTGAAACAAGTCAATCACGGCAAGCATTTTGGAAAGAAAACGAAAGGCTCCCACATCCTTCAGCAATCAAGATTTTCAAAAAAGAAAAAAAAAAGATCCAGTCAAAAGGAAACGCTCCACGTAGTCCTCACCCGGCTCGCCCGTCGTTGCCTGCTCACTCGATTCCGCTGTGCTCGCCGTCGCATGGCCGCTGCCGTCCTCATCCATCTCCCCATCGCCCTCACCCGCCACGGTCTTGCGCCGTCCTCACCGTTGCCGGCGGTCCTCGCCATCGCGCGCCCGCGACCTCACCTGCCGGAAGCTACGCCGCCGGCTGCAGCGTCGCCGCCGCACGCGCCCTCGAGCAGCCGCCGGGCGCCACGACGCCTTCCGACCGGTATCGCCGCCTACACGCCGTGCGGACGTGACGACTCCACCACGTCGGCCCCATCCAGGCCAGCCTGCATCGTTCAGCCGCCGTGCTAGCCTGTCTCCTTGCGCCGCCAGCCCGCCTCCCAGCATTCACGCGAGACGACGAGAGGCCGAGGAGACGGTGACTCCACCCACCCTATTTGATTCCCTGTCACAGGTTACAGGTTAGTATGAACCCTTGTGCTGACTGAATCCATTTTATCTGCGAAGGCCTGATTGTATCTGCAAGTTTTTGAATTTTAAGGTTTGATCCATGGTGTCGAAGAGGATCCGTTAGGAGTTGAAGCATCTTCAGAAAGATTTTTGATGTAAGTTATTTGTTTAGAAATTCAAAATTACTTTCATGAGCTATGTGGTTCCATGGTTTGTGTTTCTTCCGTGTGATTAATGCTTTCGTAATAATTAAAATGTTACACATTAATTTGTCTTCGATTTTCTTTTTCGTCAAAAACCAGGAAAGCAAGTTAAAATATTAGCCATCGAAGATGATGGTTGCTATTGAGATTGTTCATTTCTCCTTGCAAATTTTTTATTCCTAGGGCATTTGCGTTATTATAACCAGATCATCGGAAGGAGATGATTGTTTCACCTTTTACACTGAACAATTACATATGAACAAATTGTCTCATGGTAAGCATATGAAATATAAAATTGAGGTCCAAGGATCAGTATATATATGCAAGAAGGATGCAATAATTTGGATTGGATCAGTTTTGTCTTACACTGTTTTAGTGAAGTGCAATGGCAACTCAACTGCTTATGCCTCACACGTTCTTACTGTATTTGTGATCAGATTATATTGTTATGCCTAAAGCAATACCATCAGGACATGGTTTGCAAAAGAACCAAATTCTGAATATTATATTGAAGTAACACATATCTCCTGTTTTCGAGAAGCAACTATGCTGAATCCCGTGGCATGTGACACAATTTCTTGTCACCTTTTATTTTGTGAAGTAAAAAGA
This sequence comes from Themeda triandra, assembly GCA_018135685.1. Lineage (NCBI taxonomy): Eukaryota > Viridiplantae > Streptophyta > Magnoliopsida > Poales > Poaceae > Themeda > Themeda triandra. The sequence goes on along the minus strand of JAENPR010000102.1, from coordinate 974,795 downwards.
AAATAGCACCTTTTGAAAAAAGAAAAAGCTTCTCGACCTTTATTTTGTGCCATATTTTTGCTCAGTTCTGTCCGGAAGCATATCTAAGGTTTACATAATCAATCTTAGTATTCTGTACAGGGTGGATATTTTTCTTGGCTCATGAACTATTATGATAGGTACCCAGCTGCCATTTAGATTGAAACAACTCAAAACTGTATATAGGCCAACCAATAAAAATGATGTCAACTTCAATTTTAGGTGAATCACGAAAAAATCAAAATAGTAGAGTTTATGAGCCTACGACACCGTGATCTATGTGACCGTGTTCATTTCACAAACTTTGTTTGTTTAGATTAAATGTCACTTTAATACGTTATTTAATTTCACAATATTGTTTTCTTACCGTGTGATCCATATGTTTTTATATAAAAGTTTGTCAACCCGTAGCAACGCACGGGCACGATACTAGTTAAAAATAAAATACAATCTGTAATTGAAATTTGAGCTATTTTATTCATTTGACCCTCTTAATAAAATATTAAAGCACCAATGCAAACTAATTGCATCACTGATTTTATGAATTAACCCAAGAATCAAATAAATCTAGATTATGTAAAACAACATTACAGAAGTAATCAAATAAATCTAGATCATGCAAAACAACATTACAGAAGTATCTTACAATCTCAGATGAATGAAGAAGTAGTACATCACACGTGCCAATGCACAGTTTGCTGAAGCATCTCTGATAGATATACACTACAGATATGGTTACACTTCGAATAGTAGTAACCTATACAATGGGTCTTGTAGCTTTCAGAGATGGAAAATCATTTTCAAACAGGAGATGGGTCTGGTGTGCATCAGGGCCAATGGCAGGAAAAAAAATCCCTTCTGAAAGCATGGATTCAGCAGTTAACTTAGTACTAGGCCTTTTATTCTTTTGAGCATTTCTGCCTTGTATTTCTCTCTGTTGTACTTTAGTCTCCTCCTGCCCTCTCTCTCTCTTCCCCCCTGTACAGCTCCCCCCTCCCTCCTTCCTGCTCTCCTGTTGTTATATGTTGGATACTGTTTTCAGTTTTAATAGAAAAGCAAAAATATAGGTAGGGGGCTCCCCCTTTCATACCACAAAAACTCCACAACTACCCATAAAGGACTCAAAAAGGAAAATTGTTTTCAATATTGAGGAATTGCTCATACCACTGTAATATGATAGTGTCTTTTCACAAGCCAATACAATGACCGGAACGGCATGTTCTGGTAGAAACCCGAAACAACTTAGCTATGGTATTTTATTAATCATGTTTGAAGAGCAAGTCTAAGATATATAAACAGATGCATAAGGCTTAATTACTCGCTGCGCTCAGCAGCCAGCACTAGGATTCTTCCGTAGGGTCAAGGACGTGTCCGGCAAAGAGTATAGCACCAGAGACTTCCTCCACCACGAAGAAGGCAAATGGATGGTCTGCGACGAAGTCCACACGTGGCGGAGGCAGTCGAGATGCACCATACATACGGCAAGCAGTAACAGCCGCGGCCTCTGTTCCTTCCTCGTTCACTTCGATTACAGCCTTGTGCAAGACGTCCCAAAGAATCAGCGCCTCCTCCTCCAGCAAGTCGGGCAGCTCGGCCCCACCGGAGAACACGGCTTGGACGCCGAGATCCTGAAGGACGCCTTTCATGGCGGCGGAGAAGGACATCTTGAACCTGGGAACACGGAACTCCCCAACACAGACTTGGTTCAGCGGCAGGTGGTCCAGCAGGAAGCTCGGGCTGGACGCCACGGCGTCCATGAGGCCCTGCAGCCCGTCGCGCGTGTCCGGCAGGAGGACGCACATGGAGAACGACCGTGGTGGCATGCTCCCGAACTGGTCGTCCCTGTGCACCGCGTAGGGCATCTTGAGCACCTTGAACCCGTCGTGTACGCCGATGAACTGGCGTTTAGAACTGTTCATGAACTGGGCTGCGACGGAGCTGCCGTCGAGCCGGTGGAACTTGTCCTCCTTGGTCCTTTGCTTGTCGAATGGCGTGTCCCAGATTCCCTTGAAGTAGATGGCGTTGGTGACGACGAGGCGTGTGCTGCTGTCCACGGATCCTGGCTCCAGGATCGAGTCGATGAGGTTATTCGTTGTCTCGGCGACCGAACGGTTGATCTGGATCCTTGCTTCCTCAGGCTGGAAAATATATAAAATTGATCGACCAGAGATATCGATGAATGAATTCGACACATTAGCAGATCGAACCATATGCATGGATTCAGGGCTGATCAACTCACCTTGTCCAGGAAGTTGACGGCGCGCACGACGGACCTGAAGGACGCGGCGGCGACGTCGCGGTACGCCGGCTTCGGCGTCCGCGTGGAGTCGTGCCAAAGGCCGGACGCGTAGGACACGCGCGGGCCGCCCTCCCGCGGGCTGGTCGGGATGGCTTGCTCCACCATGGCCCTGACGTTCACGGCGAGGCCGTCACGGGACCCTGTGCCTAGCAGGTCGAGGAGCTCGTGCAGGGTTTTGCCCTGGGCACCGGCCGCGACGAGGGAGAGCGCAGAGTAGATGGACAGCGGCGAGAAGACGAGGTTGCCGGCGGGGTCGCCATTTGCGGCGGCGGTGAACTGCTTCGCGAGGCGGTGAGACAGAGACGTCAGTCCGGAGCTTGCGTGCTCCATCGTGATCGTGATGAAGGAACAAGAAGATATGTGCGGCTACCGCATCTGTTGATCTAGAGGCTGCAACTATTTATAGTAAAGGTATATCGTACTGCTCCTATATTAGTTTTAGAAATTAAGATTTTCTTTCCAAAAAAAGATGAGATTAAAATTTTGTATGTAAAGTAGCAAAACATGGGGTCTGTTCAAGCAACTCAAGGCTATTTGCCCAATTTGTATTTTTATATCCTTTTGTATTCATACATATTCTGATTCCTATTGAACTTAGGACAAACAAAACTTGCATGTTGATAAAATCAAATAGAAGTCTAATTATTCAGATTATCTCAAGAAGTCCCACCGAAAAAGACAACTCCACAGAGAATTAGGAGAGAGCCGGACCAAAAAGTGAGTGGAGAGAAATTTTACCTCTTTAATATTAGGTATAGATATAGATATAGATATAGATATAGATATAGATATAGATATAGATATAGATATTAAAGTCACAACCTACAATGGCAGGTAATTTCTTTAGAGCAATTTTTTGAGGGAATTAAAGGACTTTAGAGCAAAATTGAACTAATTTCGATAAGAAGCCTCAAAGGAACTGATAATAGATTTGGTTGGATTCCTTGTAGTGGAACCTGCCCACCAGGGTTTAAGTCCTCGACTTGACACTGGTGTTCGTATTTTTTTCTGGATTTATTTCATGATTTACCAATACTTTGCATCAAGTGGTAGGTGGTGTCTCTGTTGACAGCCTGTGATGACTTTGTGAACTACAAGATTTGTCGGTCAGTTCTTTGTAGATGCTCATATGAGTTGTCCTTACGTGTTAATAGGGGTAGGGTTTGCATACATGTATTCATTAGGGGTGACTATGCGTGCGTGTTGTGGATGTCTACATTATACCGTGTAATTAAAAAAAAAGTCTTTTTTTGTCAATGGAACACATTGTACATTTTGTAAGAACATCGTGTTTAGGTTTTCCTTATGTTCTCAGCCTTGCATCCCAGATTAGTTTGGAGCAAAGATGCCTCATAGAATACGCAGCACGTACCTGATGTCGGTAGGTTCGGAGTTCAAAACTTTGTGCATGTAACTAGTTGACTAGCTAATTGGTTGAAGACTATCTAAAAGATTAGTCCAACTATTGGCCCTCCTATTTGGATGCACTAGAGCTAATTTGAAGCAACTTTTTATTAGCTAGTGATTAACCCTTTTTATCCAATGAGACCGTTTGACTACACAACAATGAGCTAGATCTACAATGGAGTCTTGTATCTCAAGAAGCACGGGCAAAATCAATGTTGTCTTGTATCTCAAAGAAGCACGGGCAAAATCATCGTCTGCTCATAATCACTATTGCAAAGCACTTTATTCTTCGTCTAGAGTTATTAGTGCCGCATGTTCACAAGATACATCATCCGTACGATTCCGGCTCAAATGCAGAGAACTAGTTCAGCATTTGCGTATGCTTATTATTGATATAAGGTTTCCAGAACTTCACTTCTTTGGTGTATCTGCATACTGGAAGGAGGTATGCGCATAGGAACTGTATTGTCTTCCACCAGCCACGTCTTCTGCACGTATCTGGCTGGCAATTTCTTTCAGGTCCTCAGCTGTGAGCTTCACCTTCAAGGACTCAACGTTGGCATCCAGGTTCTTCGTTTTTGTTGTCCCTGAGAAATTAATGAACAAATCTCTCAGCAACCAAATGTAGGATGATTTGTCCAATCCTGTCCACTCACGACTTGCTTCAGACTTTGAAGTTCATTATAAGCACAGATCAATTGACAAAAGTTTGAAATTGAACTATATTACGGCTAAGTATAAAACAAATATATCATGATCAACCCAACATGCTGTACAAAATACTACATGTACATATTTAGATAAGGCTGTTTTTATTATTAGGATATACGGAAATGATCTGTTACTAACTGGTCCTCTTGTGAAGCAGCAGAATTCAAAGAGGATAAGTTTAACATTAGACAAAGCTATTTGTGTTCGTTATGAATTATTTGAACATTTCACTTTTCTCAGAAAGTATATACAGGAAACATTTTAACCATTCATCTGGTGTTCTTGTTTATCTTGGGAATAGTAAGAATATCAGCGGTTCAATTCACTTATGCGCCATCACTGAACGAGGACAGGGTTATAAGGTCACACCTGGTATAGGAACCACATCATCCCCTTGATGCAGAACCCAAGCTAGAGCAAGCTGAGCAGGGCTGCACTGGTACTTCTTGGCCAGGTCTTCTACTTTCAGGTAAATCTGCTTGTTCTTCTCCAAGCTTTCTGCTATAAATCTTGGATGCCTTTGCTGATGAAACCAGGGTTATAAAATGGATAGTGAGTATTAAACTGAAACGATGGAGGTCAGGATATCAGTTCCAAGGATAATTCTGTTCGTACCAGACTAGATACAGAAGGTACTTCCTGTGTCACTCCTCTTCCAGCAAAGAATCCACGGCCGATTGGACTGTAAGGCACAATTCCAATCCCCAATTCTCTGTATTCCATAGAGTACAATGAAATTCGTGTCAATCAATCAGAACCACACTTGAACTTTATTAGTGAACTTGGTGGAACAGGACCCTAATTTGTGAGTTCTAGAGAGTAGTAGGGCTCACCTGCAGAGTGGCACGATCTCGGGCTCGATGTCACGGGACCAGAGCGACCACTCCATCTGCACGGCGGTGATGGGATGCACGGCGTGCGCGCGGCGGATGGTGTCCGGGCTCGCCTCCGACAAGCCGATGTACTTGACCTTCCCCTCCTCCACCAGCTTCTTGAGCTCACCAATCTGCAGCGATTCCGGCACAACAACGATTTCTTGAGCTCACCAATCTGCAACAGCAGCAAGCACAACGAGAATGCAGCAAGAGACGCAGGCAGACCGTGTCCTCGATGGGGACGGTGGTGTCGACGCGGTGCTGGTAGTAGAGGTCGATGCAGTCGACGCCGAGGCGGCGGAGGCTGGCCTCGCAGCAGGCGCGCACGTAGTCCGGCGAGCCGCACACGCTCATGACGCCCTGCCCGATCCCGAACTTGGTGGCCACCTGCACGCGCTCCCGCGGCAGCTGCTGCAGCGCCTTCCCCAGGAGCGTCTCGTTGGTGTGGGGCCCGTACGCGTCGGAGGTGTCGAAGAAGGTGACCCCGCGGCGGAACGCGTGCGCCACCACGGCCGCCACCGCCTCCTCGCCCAGCGGCGCGTTGTAGGACCCCGTCAGCCCCATGCACCCGAACCCCAGCTTCGACACCTGCATGATTCCGTCGAGCAGCCGAGTCAGTTGGAGGGAATCGACGGAGGCACACAGAGAGAGGGAGGGAGAGGAAGGAGTCGGTCACCTCTAGCCCCTGGGTGCCGAGCTTGACGCGGGGAACCTGCGGCAGGGCGGCGGCTTGCTCCATGGCGCGGCTGGCGGCGGCAGTCTCCGGGGATCGACGGGAGGGAGGCTGCCGTGCTGGGAAGTGAAGGCTGGAAGTGAAAGGGAGCACTCGGCTCGGCAGTGCAGTGGCCAGTGGGTTGTTGCTGACAGGGCCACAAAAAGCTCTGCTCCACGACAAACAAATACCGAGGAGGAGATTCGTGTGGCAGCTCTGTCACATCGGCTCGTGAGTCGTGATAGGGTGACGAGCCATGATTTTTGTTGGTGGCAAAAGTTGTAGGCTGGCACGAATACTTCTCGCCCAGCGATGGTGACGACTGAATATGAGTTGTAGCTGAAAATCTGTGCCTGTAATCCTATTCATGATTTTTGTTTGTGGCATTCGGTAGGTTGACACGAATACTCCTCGACACTCGCTAGAGATGGTGACAACTGATACGAACTCGCTGAAAATCTGCCGCCGGCTCGTTTACATCCAGTCTTGCCAAATCACCTTTATTAGGTCTGCGATAATGCTTTCGTTCCAGTCATTCTGTTTCGAGTAATGGAGCTGAGAACGTGTAAAGTTTGGATCGTTGAGATAGTAAAATAGGCCACGGCGTCTTGCAAAATTTTGGATGATTGTTACTAGACGAAATAGTTGCCTGAAATTATGCTCTCAAGTGTGTTCCACTGTTCCTATATATGCTGCGATAAGGCTGTAATCCCACTACAGACATACTACATGTTGTACACGCTCTGTTTCAGACTCTTCTTCTTATACATTTCAATGCAAATGCTCTCAAGTGAGTTTAAGTCTGAGAAAGTAGAAAGAGGAGCAAGATGCCGGTATACTAGTACTTGCCTACTGGTGAGTAGCGTTGCGGACTTACGGTGCTCGGAAGGATGGCTTCCTCATCGGCGCCAAAGAGCCTGCCTGAATGTCTGATGCAGATTGAACTGTACTACTGGCGGTAAAAACAAACCCAGCTTTCATCCTCTCTACAAATCACAACCATGATTCTGCACTTTGGTGGTGAATTCGTCATAGCTAGAAATCAACCCATAAACAAACTTCAGCATTCCCTTTTCTAAAACTCAAAGACCCCCTTTGAAATGCAGATTTTTTGTTTTTCGGAATTATATGTTTTCTCGTAAAATTGAACTGATTTCTAGCTCTCGTAAAAAACAAACCCAGCTTTCATCCTCTCTGCAAATCACAACCATGATTCTGCACTTTGGTGGTGAATTCTTCATAGCTACAAAGCCATAAAGAAACTTTAGCATTCAATTTTCTTAAACCCAAACCCCCCTTTGAAATGCAGATTTATTTTTCGGAATTCCACGTTTTTCTTGTAAAACTGAACTGATTTCTAGTTTTTTGATTCCTACATTTTTCATGTGAAACTAATGATTCCTGTAACATGTGAAATTGAACTGATTCTTATAAATTTCCTCCCTAAAACTGTTGCATCCCAAAGAAGCCGCAACAAACTCGACATCTCTCAACACGGTCTCAGTGAGTTGTGTTTTGGTTTTGCTTGTTTCTCATTCTCAGGTCCAGATGCTGTACTGTACTCGGATTGTGGCATGTTTTCCTGCCTACATGCTGAATTGCTGATTGAGCTAGCACACATTACTGTAACCTCTTTTTTCACGAGGAACTATATGGTATTGTTATATCAGGCTGGCTAACACAACCACAATTCATGTGACAATATATAACCATGAGCAAACTCTACACACAAGTCTTAGCTTCACATAAGTACACACAAAATCAAATTCCTGCTCGTAGGCTGGGCCCTTCATTCTTCTTCTTCATACATTATTTAGAACAGAGTATTCACAAAGACACATCGACAATGTTCCTGAGGACATCTGCAGGGAGAGGGCCACGCCAATCGCATCATCATGGTTGCTTTTAAGTATTTTTAGCTATGTTTCTTTGGTGTATCAGCATACTTCCAGGTGGTATGTGCAAATGAAGTGTATTGCCTTCCACCAGCCACATCTTCTTCACGTATCTGGCTCTCGATTTCTTTCAGATCTTCGTCTGTCAGTTTCACCTTCAAGGAGTCAATGTTCAAATCTAGATTCTTGATTTTGGTTGTCCCTGAGAAATTGTAGAAAGCATCTGTCAGTGACTAAATGTAGGACTACAATAATATAGCCATTAATAAACATGACTATTGATAACTTGCTTTGAACTTGCAAGGGAATAATAACTAATAAGTGCAGGACTCAAGAATAAGTCTGTTAAATCGCAGTATGTTTCAAACAAATAAAGTATTTCATAGCCCAGTAAAAGAGAATAAGAGAGGATATGGCAAAACTATTCAACAAACTATCATGCACACACATTTGGAAGGAAGGAGGTTGCTTCCCTTCAAGACAATGGAATTCGCTATCATTCCCAAAAGAAGAATCAAGCGGCGTACAGTCCAAGAATTTCTCACTAATCGGGCTTGGATTGCAGACATACAGGCAGTTATAGCGTTGGTGTAATGGTTGTTTTTCTTTATCTGTGGGACATCCTTTCTTTTTTTCTCAATCACGCAAAAGATTTGCGCGTTTTTTGATTAAGAAAGGAAGTTTGAGTATAGCTGGGGTGATTACAAGATTTGACAGATAACGCGCACCCCACAACAAATTTCTGGCTATCCTATTACTCGCTGCACTAAACAACCGAGGCTCCAACACATGGTTGTATCCATGGCTGGCTCAAGCCCACGCGCACGGTGCACGGCGGCGCCTCCTGCGTCCACCGAAGATGCGGTCATCAGGGAAGATGTGGGACATCCTTTCAGTTACTGATCTACAACCAGAAAGAGGACAGACATGTTTGGAGGCTACCTTCCGGCGGACAGTACTCAGCCAAGTTTGCATATGAGAGTTTCTTCAAAAGTTCTACCCTCTTTGCTCCATGGGAGAAAATTTGGAAGTCCTGGGCACCACCTAAATGTCAGTTCTTCATGTGGCTTGTTGCTGTCCACTTTGTGATAAATATGATGAAACTATCAACATTCTCCAGGCCGCCTGCATCTTTGCTAGGGAATTTTAGTTTTTTTACTAAGGACGGTCTTCATGCCTTATTCCCACAACCTCCGGAAAACTCCTCTCTTGATTGGTAAGAAAGAGGTAGTAATTCCCTAATCATTCTTGGGGCCTGCATTCTCGGGAATCATTGTAACCGCTGTGTTTTCGATGGGTCGGCTACAAGTGTTGTTGTGATTTAATCTTGGCTGGAAAGGAGCGTAGGCTGTAGACCTCGGCAGGGCTCGAGGATTATCCCTCCTGTCTGCCCCCTCCCTGATGGTTAGTCCTGGTGCTGTTTGGGCCGGCCTCCAGTTTTTTCGGAGTCGTGTTAGGCTGCTGTAGCTGTGTGAGTGCGTGGAGTTGAGTCTGTGTTTGTGTGTTTGGTGTAAGTGTTGTTGGTTCTTACACCCTCCTTCTTCTTAATATAATGAGCCACATCTCCTGTGTTTTTCAAGAAACAAAAACAACTAAAAGGTTGTTTGAACTGGATTGTGTTCATCTTCATTGTTGTGCTTCTCTGCCAAAGCAGACTATATCGTAACTGAAAAAAGTTACTTCCAAATCATACTATTTAAACATTTCCAATCATTAACGGTTTGTGCACTTTTCATTGAAAGTGTATATACAAAGAAAATTATGTTTCAAAATGCATGTTTGGGTGGTCAGTTTTGTGATTCATCAGTCTACTAGAAGCACTGACCATCGTCAATGATAAGAGAATGAGATTAAAAGGTGACACCTGGTATAGGAACCACATCATCTCCTTGATGCAGAACCCATGCTAAAGCTAGCTGAGCAGGGCTGCACTGGTGCTTATTGGCCAGTTCTTCCATTCGCAGATAAATTTGCTTGTTCCTCTCCAAATTTTCTGCTGCAAACCTTGGGTGCCCATGCTGACAAGCCAAAGTTAAATCTGTAAGTGAACTAAGAAAAAAGATTTTGATACAGACCAAGAAATGATTTTTTTTTCAACGAAAGGAAGAATCAAACATTAGGAGGTAGACTATGTCAATACCAGATTAGATTCAGCAGACACTTGTTCTTTCACTCCTCTCCCACCAAAAAACCCACGGCCAATAGGACTGTATGGCACAATTCCAATGCCCAATTCTCTGAAGTCCACAGAGCAAAGAAACTTATTTTATGACAATATCCATTAAGGAGTCAGGACCCCAATGGGCTAGAACAAAAGAATTTGCAATTCATCAAATCACCTGCAGAGCGGCACAATTTCGGGCTCAATATCACGAGACCAGAGAGACCACTCCATCTGCACCGCCGTGATCGGGTGCACAGCATGTGCACGCCTAATAGTGTCCGGGCTCGCCTCTGACAATCCGATGTACTTGATCTTCCCCTCCTCCACCAACTTCTTGAGCTCGCCAATCTGCATTGATTTCAAACAAACAATAATTCACACGAGCAAACACACCGACCAACAGCTGCTTGAAGGCAGGTAGAATAGAATGTTGTCAACCGTGTCCTCGATGGGGATTGTGGTGTCAATGCGGTGTTGGTAGTAGAGGTCGATGCAGTCGATGTCGAGGCGGTGCAGGCTGGCCTCGCAGCAGGCGCGCACGTACTCCGGCCGCCCGCACACGGTCCGCGCGCCGCTCTCGTCGCGCCGTATCCCGAACTTGGTGGCCACCTGCACCTGCTCCCGCGGCAGCTGCTTCAGCGCCTGCACACAGGCGGCGGCGATGTCTTCCGCAGGTCAGTAAAACTCAGTTCACGCCCACCCTAACTCTTTCAAGAAAAAAAAAAGTCCTAAATGCTCGTTCCGAGAGGAAAGCGCTAGCTGACCTTGCCGAGGAGGATTTCGTTGGTGAGGGGGCCGTATACGTCGGAGGTGTCGAAGAAGGTGACGCCGCGGCTGAAGGCGTGCTTGATGACGGCGATGCCGGCCTCGTCGTCCAGCGGCGAGTTGTACGCGCCCGTCAGTCCCATGCACCCGAACCCCAGCTTGGACACCTACATGGATGATGGATGGAATCAATCGGCCGATTAGATTCAATCAATCACCGGACTTATCCATGGCCGGTGAACTGAAATCCCTGGCTTGGACACCTCGAATCCCTGGGTGCCGAGCTTGACGCGGGGAACCAGAGCGGCTAGGTTATCCATGGCCGTTGCCCGCCGGTAAACTGAAAGAGGAACAGTGTGGACTGATGTTCAGGTAAAGGAGCAGCCACTACTGCCGCCCTGCGAGAATTTCTATGGGGGCCTGGACCGGATTGTAGAATCTGGAGATCCACGAGCTATCTGGATCATCGTATTTGTTGGATTTTTTTCCTGAAACATAACTGTTGGAATATTACGCATCACGAGTGTTGGCTTCACTCATCCTGCACAATTTTTGCCATCCTTTCTTAAAAAAAAAAAAAAAAAAAAAAGGTTTGTATGTTTTTTATGGCCCGGTTCCTATTAAAAAGCACTTATCTTTTTCTTGCAGAATTGAACTAATTTTTAGTTTTCTAAATCCTTCATTTTTCATGTGAAATTGAATTGATTCTTATAAAATTCCTTCCTAAAACTGTTGCATCCGTAAGAAGCCGCAACATACTGATTCTCCTCAACACAGTCGCGACATAGCTTGTTTCTCAGTCTGAGGTCCAGATGCGGATTAAAAGAGAATTCATGTACTATGTACTATGGATGATGTCATGTTTTCCTGCCTACATGCTGATTGAGCTAACACACATTACTGTAACTCCTTTTTTTTTTTTACAAGGAACTATATGGTAGGTTCAGACAACCACAGTTCATGTGATAGCGTATAACCATGAGCAAACTCTACACTCGAGTCTTAGCTTCACATAAGTACACACAAAATCAAATTCCTGCTCGTAGTTCCAATAACACTGAGCCCTTCATTGTTCTTCTCTGTACATTATTTAGAACATGTATTCCTGAGGATATCTTCAGGGAGAGTGCCACGCCAATGGCATCATCATTCTTGCTTTGAAGTATTTTTAGCTCTGCTTCTTTGGTGTATCAGCATACTTCCAGGTGGCATGTGCAAATGCAGCGAATTGTCTAAAACCAGCCACATCTTCTTCACGTATCTGGCTGCCCAATTCTTTCAGATCTTCGTCTGTCAGTTTAACCTTCAAGGAGTCAATGTTGGAATCTAGATTCTTGATTTTGGTTGTCCCTGAGAAATTGTAGAACACATCTGTCAGTGACTAAATACAGGACTACCGGAACATATAGCCATTATAAGCATGACTACTGATGACTTGCTTTGAACTTGGAAGGGAAAAATAAGTGCAGGAATACTGAATAAGCCAGTTAAATCACACCATGTTTCAAACCAACAAAAGCATTTCATAGCTCACTAAAAGAGATCATATGGCACAAACTATTGAACAAGCTATCATGCACACACATCAGGAAGGAAGGAGGTTACTTCCCTTCGAAACAAGAAAAGTTTGTTTCAAGTGGTCTACATTATTATGGTTTTCTGCCAAAGCAGACTATATCATAGGGCTACTCCTAAATCATACTACTTAAACTATTTCCAATCATTAATGGTCTAAAAATATGATGCAAAACACTTCTCTCTGAAAGTGTATACAAGAAAGGAGGTGTCTGGAAATGCATTTTTGGGTGATCAACTCTGTGACTCATCAGTCTGGAAGCACTGTCCCTCGTCAATGATAAGGGAATAAGATTATAAGGTCTCACCTGGTATAGGAACCACATCATCTCCTTGATGCAAAACCCATGCTAAAGCTAGCTGAGCAGGGCTGCACTGGTGCTTATTGGCCAATTCTTCCATTCGCAGATAAATTTGCTTGTTCTTCTCCAAATTTTCGGGAGAAAATCTTGGGATCTCATGCTGGCGAGTCAAAGTTAAATCTAAGAAAAGATTTTGATGCAGACCAAGAAATGATTTTTTTTGGCAACAAAAGAAAGAAATGATATTCTGAACTAGACTGTATCAATACCAGAACAGATCCAGTGGACACTTGTTCTTTCACTCCTCTTCCACCAAAAAAGCCACGGCCAAGAGGACTGTATGGTACAATTCCAATGCCCAATTCCCTGCAATCCACAGAGCATAAAGAATCTTAATACACGATAATATCCGGTCAGGGGCTTGAACAAAAAAAATTTGCAATCCATCAATCACCTGCAGAGCGGCACAATTTCGGGCTCGATGTCGCGGGTCCAGAGAGACCATTCCATCTGCACCGCGGTGATGGGGTGCACAGCATGTGCACGCCTAATGGTGTCCGGGCTCGCCTCTGACAATCCGATGTACTTGACCTTCCCCTCCTCCACCAACTTCTTGAGCTCGCCAATCTGCAATGGTTTCGAACAATGAATTCACATGAGCAAACACACCAAGAACGCCGACTGCCGGAAGGCAGGCTGCAGAGACCGTCTCCTCAATGGGAATTGTGGTGTCAATCCGGTGTTGGTAGTAGAGGTCGATGCAGTCGATGTCGAGGCGGCGCAGGCTGGCCTCGCAGCAGGCGCGCACGTACTCCGGCCGGCCGCACGCCGTCCGCGCGCCGCTCTCGTCACGCCGTATCCCGAACTTGGTGGCGACCTGCACCTGCTCCCGCGGCAGCTGCTTCAGCGCCTGCACGCAGCCACACAGGCAGCGATGTCTTCCGCGGATCAGTAAAAGTTCACGCTCACAACTCCACAAGAACTCTCGAGAAAAGGGGAAGTCCAAGAACGGACCTTGCCGAGGAGGATTTCGTTAGTGAGGGGGCCGTATACGTCGGAGGTGTCGAAGAAGGTGACCCCGCGGCTGAAGGCGTGCTTGATGACGGCGATACCGGCATCGTCGTCCAGCGGCGAGTTGTACGCGCCCGTCAGCCCCATACACCCGAACCCCAGCTTGGACACCTACATAGATGGAATCAATCGGCCGAGGCGCGATTCAATCAATCGTCGGCGGACAACGAGAGAGCGGAGGCGCGGCCGCCGCAACAAGATGATTCGGGGAGAGGTGAACGGAGAGAGATGAAGCGACCTCGAATCCCTGGGTGCCGAGCTTCACGCGGGGAACCTCCATGGCCGCTGCGCGCCGGTGAACTGAAAGAGGAACAGTGTGGAATGAAGCTTAGTTCCAGGTAAAATTGGAGCCACTCCTGCGACATTTTATAGGGCACATGGGTACATACTGTATTACAATAATTAATCCAGGTTATTTCTTTTTTATATTACATATGTCCTGAAAATAGTACAATTCAAACTTTATCTTTAGTCAAACGCTCTGAAGTCTGGTTAAGTTTAAAAATAATCAAATATGTATAATATAAAATGGGTATATCATGGAAATATATTTCATAATGCACTCATCGGTATCATAAATTTTAATTCAGTCCCAAAGGATGGAGTGATGGACCATCGCTCTGTTCACTTGAGCTTATAAGCCGAATTTATCAATCATTCAGTGTGTTTTTCTCTTATAACAAATCAGCATTAGACATAATCAACCAATCAGAAACGATCCAGGGCGCTATCTTGAAGTGATTAGACCTCCAAAGATGCGAAGGCCGAGGTAAAGTTTAAAGATCGGGACAAAGATAAATTTCAATGTTTACAGATATACTTCATTCATGTCGAAGTTTTTGTCATGTGACTCATGTCGAACCTTAGGTGAATTGTGGTTGCTATAGAAAAGTATGGCTAGCAAAATTTGGAGCCATGTTTGTGATAAAGTTTGGCAAAAAAAAAAAAAAAAAAAAAAAAGTGTGCGCGACAAGGTGCCAAGGGTCCCTTTGGCACGGCTCCTAGCTAGTCTCATCTTCACAGCCCAGCCAAACACTTAAAATGTAACTGGATTATGGTGAGGAGCTGACGAGAAAAATCTCTCCGATTGCACTATGAGTTGAGAGTAAAAAACGCTCTCCAGCGCTTCCTGTTGCTCTCCTATTAATTTTTTTTCTCGAATACGCAAAAGATTTGTGTATCTTTGTATTCAAGTAGAAGAGAGTTTTATATGTTCTTTCTGGGGTGGATATAAATTTGCAACACTGTCCGCCACCTCGGAACGCGTACATAATGGATTACTCACACACTAAGCATTTTAGTTTTCGTACACCGGTTTCGATCCGCAGGTCGGCGGTGTGCTTTATGTTGCTGAGGATCTGGTGGAGGGTGGTATCTGCGCCTCTGAAGCAACGTGCATTCCTCTTCTTCTAGATTTGTCAGGCGATGACTGCGAACAGTGTGTATGTTCCTTATCTCTTGACCCCTTGCCACTTTGCCCTCCCCTCTTCATTTGTCTTAGGAATCACTTTAGAATTGATTCTTCAACTGCTCTCCCACCTTGCTCATCATCAGAATCACTCCTTCGGAGAATCAAGAAGTGAAGCTCTACCATAGTAGCCTAACTGTTTCATGTCATAGTTACAACATCGAACCAAACACATACCTAAGCACGTCTAACTTGTGGTGTGGTAAGATGTAGTCATAAACAAAAGGAGGATCTTACATATATCTGCACCCTCTACGGTCACCCTATGTCCCTATACAATATTTTATAGTTTACAAGAAAGGCAAATAAAATTACACTGTGCTCCGCGGACAACTTGAGAATTATCACCACCATCTGACTAGGATCACATTACTACTTCGGATCCGCCCCAACTGACATCGGTCACGTTTGAGACGTGGCTTTTCTCTTTCTTTTGCCCCTTAATTAACGTACCTTTCGTATGACCCTCAATTCTTTTCACCCGTCATCTTCAGAACAGTGCTTTGTATTTGAAATTCCACGGCTATGAGGCTATTTTAGGCGTGACTTCGGTCCTCTCGTGTCACCTTCGTCGCTGGACTCCAATCTCCATCGCATCAACCTTCCAAGTCTTGAGGCAAAACCTGGCATATGTGCATACGTAGGGCTGACCAGAGGGGCTAGTGGTGCCAAGAAATTTGAAAGGAGGGAACGAGAGTTTGGAGATAGAAGTTTTAGAAATAGAAATGAGAGTTTTTTTGAGAGAGAGAGAGGTTATGCATTAATGAAAGATATATAAGTATAATATCCTCGTCATCCATCGTGACTTTTGTTCTAGTTCTAGTAGTATATAATTTCTCACTTGAGAACCTCACATCAAACAGGGGATATGAACCCTTTCTTCAACGCACTCTTTTATTTTCCTTGACAAATCAAATAAAAGATTATATTAAGATTATGCCCCGTTCGTTTCTTTCTTATCGCTTTTTCGGTCGATTTAACAGTATTTTTCTCTCACACCAAATCAGCAACCACGAGAATTAGCCAACCAGAAACGGACAAACGAACAGGGCTTTCATTAGCCCTTGTCACGTGATTACCAAACGCGCCAAAGGTTATACCCCAACAGCGATGCCGACGCACGTGCCGCAAACGTCGTTCCCCGGATAGTGGTGTCCACGCACGCGCGACGTCGTACTCCCACTGTGGTGGCCGCGACGTCGTACTCCCACTGTGGTGGCGGTGCTGATAGTCGAGGTAGATATAGACACGACCCACGCAGGCTGCGCTGCAGCAGACGCGCGTATCTCGGCCGGGCAATCGGCGCACACGGTCATGCTCATGCCGGCGACGCCCTACCTTATCCCGAAGAAAAGGTGACAACGGAGTGGAAGGCGTGGCGAGGCTGTGCCAGCTTGGTCATCACTCGTCACATCGGGTCGTGACAGGGGTGGCGTCCGTGACTTTTGTTTGTGGAAAAAGTCGGTAGCCTCGCATGAATACTTCTCGTCCCCTGATGACATAACAACTGATGATGATTAGATACTCTTTCAGTCTAAATTATCCAAATCCAAATTATATAATACTATATAGGACTTGGCAGATTTAGACACAATGCATATCTAAATGTATAACAATTTAACAAAAGATATGTGGAAGTATCTAGTAAAATCAAATGTCTTATAATTTGAAATGTAGAAATTAGTAAAATAGTTGCTTGGAATTGAGTTCGATCGTTATCA
The DNA here is from genome assembly GCA_018135685.1 of Themeda triandra. Taxonomy (NCBI): domain Eukaryota; kingdom Viridiplantae; phylum Streptophyta; class Magnoliopsida; order Poales; family Poaceae; genus Themeda; species Themeda triandra. Next base: position 957,812 of record JAENPR010000102.1, on the reverse strand, counting down.
TGTACGTGTTCCTGTCTTTCTTTATGAGACGAAACCTGCGGACAATTCTCAGACTAACCGTGTGTTTGGTTGGGGTGCTGGAGCCAACCCGGCTGGGTCGAACCCGTTTTTTTGACTGTTTGGATGGAGGTTGGGGGTGGGTTGGGTTCGACCCCAGGAGAATATTCCCCCTATATACGGGTTGGCTCCGTCCGCTGAAATCTGGCGGACGGAGCCGCTCCGCTGTGGTCACCGCGTGAACCATCTCTCTCCCCAATCCCGCCCCCTTCTCCCGTACGACAGAAAAAACGGCGACGGCGGAGCGGAGAGCCTCACGCGCTCCCTCGTCGGGGAGGGCCGGTAGGCCTGGGCGGCGCCCCTTGGCGGTGGCGGCGCAGCCTCGTCCTCTCCTCCAGCGGCGGGCGCGCAGCCTCGCCCTCTCCTCCGGCAACTGCTATTTTGGTCGCGATGCAGAAGACTTCTATTTTGGGCGAGAGGAGAAGACCACCACGCCGACGACTTACAAGCAGAAGACCGCCGCCGCATGCCGCATGGGCGGGGCTGGGGACGCCCGCGCAGCGCCCGAGCTCGCGCGCTCGTCGTAGGGGAAGACGCCCGAGTGGAGCGCATGTGTGTAGATGTTGAAACATACTCCGGTGATCTATCCCGATGGATGGGTCTGGATGATACGAGTCCGATGGTGCGAGTCTCGTCGCCGGAAAGTTCGCCACCGGCGAACTGCGGCCGGTCAAAGCGCCGCCATTATTTCTGTGCTTGTGACAGGTGGGGCCATGTTGACCGCAGGGTTGAGGGTAACCTCACCAAGGTGACCATATCCAGGTTCTGTTTCCTCCATCCAAACAGAAAATGGGATGGATCCGACCCAATCTCAATCTCTCGCAACCAAACAAATCAAGGGTTGGAGCCACCCCCAAAACGCGGGTTGGAGTGGCTCCAACCCACTGAACCCACAACCAAACACACGGTAAGGATTGACCACGTCGGCGAGAAATCCTCAGCTACTAGATCCCGGTGAGACGGCTCAAGCATTGTTCAATGTTGTTTCGCATCCACGACGGCGACAGGTGGCAACACACCAGCCCCGCCGTGACTGGCCTCGGCGATGGGGCGGCCTAGTGCGGGAGGCCCCCGTCATAATCGAGCCCCGGGTCCTTACCGAGGCTCAGCGTCACTGTCCATCGTAGCTAGCACAGTTGCGGCCTCTGAGCCGACTGTGCCCGCGTGGCCAGCCACCACCAGGTCCCCTCCGAATCCGACCATCCAGCGTGCACCCACAACGTGTTGGTGAGCGAGCAACGCCGCTCGCCACCGGCCATCACCTCCACCTGCCGGAATCGAAGCTCCACCACGCAACATGTGCCCTACTCTGATCGCTTGAATGAAGAAGAAAGAGGGTGAAAATGATTAGACTACCCGCACTCATGGAACTCTATTTTCATCCCTCTAAAGGAATATTCCGTCCTGGTCAGCCAGATTCCTTACTCTATCCAACTTTCTTCCGCACTCATACAACCTTTATATCTCTACTCAACAGCACGTGGGACCCACACATTTGTTATTTTATTTTTTTTCCTCACCCATCCCATTCTCTCTCTCTTCCCCTCGCATCCTCGCATCTTCCGCCCACCGGCCGGCGGCAGGGCCTCCTCGGCGGCGGGCCCCCTCCCTCCGTCCTCCTCCGGCCGCGGCGCAGCCCCTCCCTCCCTTCTCCGGCGCAGCCCCTCCCTCCCTCCTCCTCCGGCCGCGGCGAGCAGGGCCATGGCGGACGAGCCCGAGGAGGCATGGCCATGGCGGCCGAGCCCGGCGCGCAGGCCGGCCATGGCGGGCGAGCTCGGCCATGGCGGAGGGGCGCAGGCCCGCCGGAGACCCCAGCTCCTCCGCGACCGCGGCCATGGTGGAGGGGCGAGCTCGCGCCCGCACCCGCGGCCCTCCACGCGTCGGGGTCGAGCACCCTGCTCCCCCATGGCCGCCGCGCCCCGTCGGCGAGCGCCGCGGCCGAAAGGGAGGGTCGGGGCCGGCTCGCCGTCCGGCATCCCGGCGGGCGAGCGTGGGCGGCGGCGCCAGGCGGCCGCGCGGGTGGCGGCGGTGGGCGTGGCCGCCGGTCCCCTGCTCCGTCGAGCTCGATCCATGGCGTTCGGCCGAGCTCCATCCATGGCGGGCGGACGGCGCGCCGGCGGCCTCCCTCCTCCTCCTCCATGGCGCGGTGTAGGGCGCCCGCGGCGGCCCGGCCAGGCCTCTCCTCGTCCTCCTCTGCCCACCGCCCTGCTCCTCTGCTCCCTCGATAGCCATGGCGGGCGAGCTCGGCGAGGGGGAGCACGGCGGCGCTCGCGGCCAGCGCGGCGGCGGCGCATCCCGGCAGCGGCCCTCCTCCCTGCTCCCTCTCTGCTCCCTCTCTCTCTTCCTTCTCTCTCCTCGAGCTGGCCCCGCAGCGTCCTTTTGCGTGCGCGCCGTACGTCCGCGGCAGACAGCGGCCGAGGGCCCGAACGCAACGATGCAGTTCGTGGTTGCGTCCCCCGCTGCAGCGCTTGCGTAACGCAAAAGCGTTTGCGGTTTGCTTTTGAGGCTCCCAGTGCAGGTAGTCTTAGGGAAGTATTCTAGGTTCTATATGGATAGCTATAGACTCAGTGTTACTCAATCCGAAAAAGCCAGGAGGCCTAGCTGACAAAGTAAGTTTTTACCTTTATATTTGTTCTTTTTTCTTCTATGGATAAATCTATCGAAACTTTAAAATGCATATATTAAAAAAACTCAATTTTGTTGACCTCCATAGGTATAATAAGTGAATGCATCCTTAGATTTCACTGATAGAAAAAAAAAATCATATGCCACACTTTAACTGTACCTCTCCACATTTAGTTGACCATTACACAGCCATCTCAAGAAACAAAAAATCTTTCATTTATATCTGACCCCCTTAATTGATTTTTTTTAATGAGCAATTGCACATTCTTACTACTGCAATATAACTTTGATTGTTGCCCTCTTGCAGGATGTGACTCCTTATCTTTAGTTTTGGGATGTACAACGTACACTGCAGCCATCATCTATATTTTTTATGTAGTTAACTAGAAGGATTTCCCGCGTGTTGCCGGGGGTATACAGTAGAATTTTACTTAATCTTACACATAGCGCCGTTACCTCTTTGTATCACCGTTATCTCTTCGGATCACCAATTGCCTCAAATGTCTCGAAGTGGACATGGACCGGATGAGATGCAGGCCCACAAATAAAAGACTATTAGTTGTCTTGAAATGCTAGTGTAATATGGGATGAATTCCTCTTTCGTTGGTGCCAGTACTGTGTAATATAGTACGAATTCGTCTTTGTTGTTGGTGTGGTAACCTTAAAGCGATGAGAATGAATGAAGGAGATTTAGCTATCATGAATGACATGACAACTAATGTGAAGTTTGAGAGTCTTATAGAGTTAGACGTTTACAAAAGCCTTAATAAATAGCGTCATATATAGGAACTATGTCTATAAATTTGTATATATATACTCTCACCATCCATAAAAAAATGCAATCTAAGGTTCATGTTCTTTTTCAAAAATACATGAAGATCTCTCTCCTGTTTCTTCTGATGCATGAAGACACGTGAGCCTTTCTGATTATTCTCTCAGGCCAGTAGAGAGTTACACATACGCAATGGCACCACGCAGGCACGCACTAATATAGCACCACTAATCTCCGCTCGGCGAGGTCAACACCCGCGAGCTCGGCGCCTAGCTGTGCGGGTTGCGAGCTCCACTAAGGCCGCACGACCAGCGACCTCCGCACCTGCTGGCTGCCGGGGCATCGATCTCTCGAGCGACAAGAGGAGGAGGAGAGTAAGATCTAGGGGTCACACAGTGGCAGCGACTTTGCGAGGCGTAGCTTCATGACGATGGTGCCAAGGCCCATGCATGGCGGATCCACTTGCTGGGACAGTGAGGAGGAACGGCGCCATGCGCCAAGGTGGACGGGCGGGCTTGCATTGCATCTTTATAGAGGTCTAGGCTCTGGGAGCCCAAGAGGTCGCACGATCACGCAAGGGACGCCCGGTATAATGGCCAGCGGGAGGGGAAGAGGAAGGGGAAGGGGAAAGGCGGCGGGTGGACTGGCGTACAACGGAGGTGGATCGGTAACTGAAATTGGTGACGTGGCTCAAAGAGAGGACAGAGAAATAGCTTAGTGAGTTTGTTTATATAAGAGGTATAGATTCATGGTAAACATCCCATACATACAACACTGTAATTTTTTAAATCTTTTGGTTGCCAATTCTTTCCTTATCTTCTTGCCCATTCGCCACTCATTTCTTATTCTCCACTGTGTCCTTTGCATTGTTTGCATTGTTTACTAGCCCGCGCACCTGCGCGGGCCTTCCTGCTAGTATAATAAGTTTTAGTAGAAAGTTTTTGTCGTACATGCGGCTATGTTTTTTTAGTGTGCAATTGTTACATACTGATCAAATATATTTTCATATATGTCGACATTATTGTTTTGGGATTTTTCAAAGGATTTACCGGCATTACGTTAAGTGGTAAGCAACGTTTCCGTCGATAACGAGTTGTTGTGGTGACTGCGGGAATCTCTAAATTTATCGGCTCAGTACTTCGGAGGTGCTCATTTGCGTATATGTGTTCACAGGAGTGTGTGTGCGTATTGTGGACGTATGCGTTGTACTGTGTAATTTTAAAAAAATGAAACTTAAAAGAAGCATAACATCTACTATAATTTGTTATCATCTCTATCTTGATTTAATATCTCAATACAAAACACGATAAAAATTTACTGTAACATCTTTGTATCTTGACCCATGCCTTCACTCGCTATAGAAACAGATCTTGATGTGAAGCACATGGAAGCGAGAAGATATCCACCAGCCACGCCGCAGACATCTGGCTGCCCGAGCAGGCAAGCACCTTTCCTGCCCCTCATCGTGGCACGCCATCAGCCGTCCCCAGCCCTTCTGCTCCTCACCGTGCCATAGCATCAGCCGTCGCGCCGGAGTCATCCGGTGCTGCCACAGCCGTCTGCTGCCACCACCCCAACCACCTGTGCCACCACCACCACCAATCCGTCTGCATTAATTTTTTTTTTCTCACCAATGAAGTTCAGATTTCCCATTAGTAGTATGTTGTTAATCAGGGATGGTGATGGCTTATAAATTTGGAATGAGCCATTTGTACATATTACTTGATCAATTGTTCAATTATTGGTTGGCATCAGTTTTATTGAACCAACATAGATGATGATGGTAATATAATATTTCCATGCTTTGAGATGTTGGATCCTTTTATTTACTTGGGTTATTACCCATGTAAATCATGTGCAAGCATAGTAGAAAACCCTGGTCAAAGTTCATCAATGCCGATAACCATTCATGTCAATTGGAGTGTTTAGAAATCTAACATCAGTATATTGCATAGTTTGGGAAAAGAGTAAGCCTCTTAACATACAATCGTAATCGAGGTAAAAAAAAGGTCCGTGGCAGTTGAGGTGTATGGACATTGAAATGTTCTTGATTAATATAAAATTGTGATCAACATACTCGAAAGGTCAGTTGCTCAATGAAAATTTTAAAACACATCCTGGGACAATGTGAATTTAGGTAGGAAGGACTCTTTTAGGGAGCTAAACAGTTTGTCATGTTTTGAATTTTTAACACCATGTAAATTATATTCAAAATGATGTTACAATAATTGACTTTTAAAAAAGTGTTTTTTATTATAAGGCATTATTTCTAAAAGGCACGTGCGTGTCGCCTACTAGTTTAAAATTAAAAACATGGAAAAAAATAGCCCGCTATTTTTGCCGCTATAGCCCAAAATAGCTTGAATAAAATTGTGCCGCTATTTGCGTTCATGCACAATTTTGCCGCTAAAGTCCGCTAATTACGATTTATAAAACGCTAAACACTTTGGCCTTAGCTCGCTATTTAAAACATGGATTAAAAAATAAAACATATTGAATAAGGTAAACCTTACATGCTTCAATATCAACATATTTCCATTGGTGAAGACATATAGTTAATATTCTTAAATCTCAGTAAACTATACAAAACACACCCATGCCAGTGAATTGAGAGCGAGCATGTGAACCCAAAGGAACAGTTCTATCTAAACCTAACATAATAGCAATCATAAGTGTCTTGAGCTCATTGTCACTAAATGCCTGCATGGATGGGCTGCAAAGAGATACAGACCTTGAAATGCCATATTTGATGAGACCCCAACTTATTTCTCCTAACTGTATTTCTCATCCCAAGAAATTGTACAAAATCATAGTGCTATCACATTACAAAAAATCTTAAAAATAAAATTGAGTCGTTGACTCGTCTAATTCTGATTACCTGCTGCGGTGGACGGTTATAAAAACACTATGGTGTTGAGCATCGATAGTACACTGCACCCGAACCCGAGCTTGGACACCTCGAATCCCTGGGTGCCGAGCTTGACGCGGGGAACCAGAGGGGCCTGGTTATCCATGGCCGCTGCGTGCTCGCCGGTGAACTGAAGGAGGAACGGTGGCGTGAAGTTCGGTTCCTGGAAAAATTGCAGCCACTTCTGCGAGATTTTATAGGTCACACCGCACATACTACCCCAAAAGTGGTGGCGGTGCTAGCCAACGTCCGCGCAGGCTGGCGCAGGCGCGCACGTATGCCGGCCGGGACGTCGGGCCGTCAGTCGCACACTGTCATTGTCATGCTCAGGTGACACCACAGCTGAAGGCGTGGCGTAGTCTGTGGCAGCTCTCTGTCGTCACTCGTGACATTGTTGCAGCTCTGTCGTCACTCGTGACATCGGGTCGTGACAGGGTGGCATCCATGACTTTTGTTTGTGGAAGAAGCCGGTAGTGTGGCTTCAATACTTCTTTGCCCGCTGAAGTAATAACCACTAATGATTGTTAAGTACTAACTCCACCCAAAAACGAATGCAACTATATATGGGTTACGTGTCTCATAAAGTGATTTATGTCTGACATGTTTTTAGTGAATGCTATTCATATTTATCACTCCAAACTAAATTAATTATAAAGCTACATTTCATAATTAATCTAATGATATTTATTTGGTATCATAAATGTTACTAATTTTGTTTATATCTGTATAACTGGTCAAATTTTAAGGTATAAAACGTGACACTATGCTAAAATTGCATTCGTAAAATAGTTCATGACATCTTGTAAAGTTTGGATGATTATTAGATGCTCTTCAATTCTAAATAATATATAAAATATTTTGATTTTGTTAGGTATATTAATTTTATTATGTATCTCGATACAATGCATATCCAAATGTATAACAAAAGCTATGTATTTAGTAAACCCAAACATCTTATAATTTGAAATGGAGACAGTAGTAAAATGAAATGAGTTGGATCGTTATCATACATGTTCCTATACGCTCAAGGTTTCATGCTCTTCGAGCAGTTGAGCGGGGCTTCTAGAATGGCTTCGGTTCTAACTGAAGTTTAGGCGAACAATCATTCAAAATATAACTTTGGCGTGGAAGGCCAAAGGAGCTAGAAAGTATGGTTTCTCTGGGCACCCCTCTCATATATTGGCACAAATTATAACAAAACTACAACAAAGGTTGTCTTTGCGAAGCATTTTTTTAGAATGGATAGCTTCACTAGAGAAGATGCCCCACAAGAGGAGCCAAAGTCATGCAAAGCCATACCAAATCGACCCTTGTTCTACACTCCTATGCAAATAATGTTTATGTAATAAGAAAAACAAAAAGAGGCCAATTATATCTGTAAAGTCAAAACATCTTATTATAGACATGTTTGGATCCAAAGGCCAATTGCTAGCTAGCTAAAGCTTAGCCTAAATTATCTCCGGTGCATCTAAATGAGAGAGCTAATAGGCAAGCTATTTTTTTTTGGCAAGTCTTCAACTAGAAGAGCATCTCCAACAGTTCCTCATATGACTTGCCATCGTTCAAAATTTAGCAAAACAAGGAAAAACCATCTCCAACAGTTCCTCAAATTGACTTGCCAAACTTGTGAGGTTGCCAAATCCCTCCTCCGCGCGTATATATGTGCACGCGAAGCCGACGCGAATCGCTCCTCCGCGGCCCGCGTCTTCCTCTTCTCGCGGGGTGAAATTTCCTCTCGTTGACGACGGCGTGCGCACCCCGACGGCCGCGGCGCTGTTGTGCCGCCGCCCGAGATCCGCCGTCGCCCCTCCGCACCACTGGACTGCTGCCTTCGTTGTTGCGCCGCCGCCCGAGATCCGTCGTCGCCCCTCCGCACCGCTGGACTGCTACCTTCGCTTTTGCGCCGCCGCCCGAGATCCACCGTCACGCCGCTGGACTGCTACCGCCTCCGTCCTCCATCCCCATCCGGCGTCGCGTCGTCAGCCCGTCATCGCCCGCAGCTGCGCCGCCTCCGTGGCTCCAGTATCGGATAATGTATCGAGGGAGACGAGTGGTGCGTTGTGTGGTGGTGCGGGCGTGCGGCAAACAAGGCCGGGGACATCATCAAGCCGTCGAAGACGAACCCAGGGTGCCGTCGCCCGACGCTGTCATCCGACCAACAGGCCCGTACCTCACGACCCTCCTCCCACCGCCGCCGCACACGAACATCACCCGCATCTAGCCCGCCTCGTCGTTGAACGCCAGGTGCAGCCGCGCGGGCCGGGCGCCTGCAGGGCCCTCGTAGGCCACATCGCCGGAGACGGCGGCGCGGTGGCTGGCGTCGGGGCCGGGGAGTGCGTCGCCGCCGCCGTCTTGGTCAACGCGCTGGCGCCGGAACAGGCGGAACTGGTAGGGCGCGCGCAGGTCGGGCAGGCGCGGGAGTGTGAGGCTGCGTCGACGGGGTGGTGGTGAGGGTCGTGGTAGGCTCGCCGGCGGCGAGGCGGGCGACCAGCAGAAAGAGAAGGGCCGGCGGCCGGTGGCTTCGTCCCCGGCGAGGCGGGCGACCAGCAGAAAGAGCAGCAGTCGGGGCGTGCGCGATGGATGGGGTTGTACCAGTCAACAACCTCACCTGGTGGGCCCTCCTCTTTTTTTTTTATTTGGCAAGTTAGATTCACATAACTGTTGGAGATGGTCTATTTTCACCTTGGCAAATTAGTTTACCAACTTGCTAAAACCCAACATTTGACAAGTGAGATATGAGGAATTGTTGAAGATGCTCGATAATTGGCTAGCTAGTTTGGGCTACCTTTTAGCCTATACAGTAATTATACATTATCCAAATGTTCCCTAATTTATTTACTACCTTCGTCCTATAAAGAACATTAAATCTCATTTTTCGTAGCCAATCTTTTTTTTACCAAATACATATAAAAGATGAGATATTAGAGTAGAGTTTATGATTTATGACAAGTATTACTGGATTATTCATGTGTTATATTTTTATAATAAATTTAACTATAGATATGTAAGCAATCTCGTCTGCAAATTTTAGTCACTTAATAAAGAATTCTTTGCTTATTTGTAAGCTCGATTTTTTTGGACGGAAGTAGTAAAACTGCTTCGAACCGTGGAGCCTCGATTGGGCCTCGGCCCACGGCTATGCAAAGCCTACGACGGAACCACATTGGATACCGACCTCCCATCCCACCTGCTCGAACATCGCGCTCAGGACCCGAAGCCGGTCCCCCAGTGCACCCGCATCACTGACAGCTGAGCCTCGGTTACATGGTCCCACTGGTCATCCAAGTCAACCATCCGTTACAAACAAACCAGGCTTCGATCGCTTCCTCCCCATCCCCTCCCCAACGCCACCCAAGTCCAGTTCACCCACGCGCTCTCTCATCGGCCGCCCTCCTCCGCGGGGCGCCACCTGACGCCGCCGCCCGCGCGCCGTCCCCGTCCGGGCTCCGGTTCCGGCCGCTCCGCTCTACCGGATCCAGGTCGCGCGTGGCGGACCCGCATTGCCGGAACCAATCGGTTTCCGTTTTCGGAACTTTTGATCCGAGACGAGAGCTTGTTTCCACTTGCTTCCGCCGCCGCCGCTCCTGGCGACGAGTAGTCAGATGGCGTGCGATGGCGGCGTGAAGGAGGAGCAGGAGGCCCCCAGCACGGCGCCGTCCGCGGCCCCATCCCCATCCCCGGCGGCCGCGGCGAGGGCGAGGGCGAGGGCGGCGCGGCCGCCGAGGCCCAGGAGCCGCAAGGGGCTCGGCGTGCGGCACCCGCTCAAGCCCTGCCGGATCCTCGCGGCTATCCAGCGGGCGAATGCCAGGGTGCGGGAGGCCGGGGAGGCGACCCTCGTGGCCGCGCTCGCGGCGGCGCAGAAGGAGAGCCAGAGGGAGGACGAGGTGGTGCCCGATGTGTCCGGCGCGTGGAAGAGGTAACGGCGGCCTCCTGGGTCGTGTGTAAACGCTCTATTGCTAATGCTGGTTTTAGTTTGCAAAATTTTAGACTCCACTCTGGTACAATTGAGACATTTTACTATGATGTGACGCTTAGGTACTGTTAGAAGGTTACTGATTCGAGTTCCCTCGTCGTTTTATTTAGCTATAGTAACTCGAAGTGTATGGTGTTTATTAATCAAGTTGAAGCGTTCAACTAACTTGTAGAATATATGACCATATGAGCACCTTCTTAATTAGATTGATAAAGAGTTTACTGTTGATTCGCTGGTATAACATCAGTTATTGTTATACTTCTCTTTGTAACTAGCCTGTATGTACTAAACAAGGATGATGGCAACCTGTTCTGAAATCATTTACTGTGTTCAGCAGACAATCAGTCCATATGTTATCCTGTTAATTTACAGAGGCTACCCTTATCATACATAACAGTTGCATCAGCATAGGACTAGGACTAGGACTGATTTTAAGTATGGATGGTGATGTGCCACCCATAAGCATCCGTAGATTGCCAGGTCACTGGAAGATGCTCTTCTCATTCATTTAGAGACCCTATAGATAGTTTTTACCTGAGAACGCATGCCAGTGAGAAACCTATTTCTTTGTCAGTAACTCTTCTAGTTGTTGCCCTTGTGAACATTTGTGCTTGCAGTGAGGACGGAAGTTTAAATTGTGGATACTCAAGCATTAGAGGTAGAAGGGCAACCATGGAAGACTTCTATGACATAAAATCTTCTAGGATTGGTGATAAACAAATAAACCTTTTTGGAGTATTTGATGGTGAGGCATTCACTTTTCTTTCGAACACTTTATTTGCTCAATTTAATTAACCTAACACCATTTGTCATCACAGGTCATGGAGGTACCCGTGCTGCTGCGTATTTGAAACAACACTTATTCGAAGACCTCCTGAAACATCCAGCGTTCATTGGTGATACTAAGTCTGCAATGAGTATGATGTTTTCTCCTAGACCCTTAAACATAATGCAGTTCATTTAGTAGTGAAGTTAATAAGTGATAGATCTTACAAATGGTAAATCTGCAGGCGAGTCCTATAAAAAAACTGACGCAGATTTCTTGGATGCTGAAAGCAATGTTCAAGTTGGGTCGACTGCATCAACAGCAGTTTTAATCGGCAACCACCTGTATGTGGCAAATGTTGGTGATTCAAGGGCTGTAATGTCAAAGGCAGGCAAAGGTTCTGTTTGTCTTAAGTTCTATTGCTTCACTATTCAGTTAATATTACACAGCAAACTTGCATGTCTGTGACATTTGCCATAAAAAATGATAATAGTGTACTAACTACTAAGTATCACTTGATACCTTATACACTAATCAATCAGTTATGAGCATGTTATTTGATTGGTTATTACCCATCATCATGATTCCTGCCCTGATTTCATTGAAAAAAGATGTCCTATAAGAGGGATGTCCAAAAGGCGGAAAACATTTGACCACATATGTTATCACTGACATGTATCATGACACAGATGAAGTGTATTTTAGAATCCAGATTAACCTGGGCATTTGGAAAATGTCAAAATCACCCCCACATGGTAGTGGGGCTCTCAACCACCTGGCTACTCCAAATTAACTGGCGTGGCAACAGGGTCCTATACTCGTATGGGCCATTTTTGAATAGCCATTGCTTGTACTACCCTAAGAAAATAATCCTCACAGCTGGGCTGTATGAGCTATTTTCTTTTCTTTTCTTTTTGAGAACGTGCTGTTCACGTGTTTCATTAAGGAGAGATGACAAGAATACTGTATATTACAGTTAATAGTCCAGTGTGCAATACGCCCTGACAAGAAGAAAAAAAGGGGTGGGTGTTGTTTACAAGACATAAGCTGACCCAAACAAAGAAATGAAATTGAGAAACCACATTTTCGCTCCCCACCCTGCTACCATGCCAGTTAGATAAGTGAACAAGCATTGAAGGCTCCAATATCTTTGTTGACAAGAAATAAAAATGTCTGCGCTCTGCAGACCTTCCAGTGGAGATGGTTCATCTAAGCACGGCATGATGGAAGCACATGCATATACGTTAGTTTGTGAAGAGCTAAACTGGGGTTAGGATCGATTTGGCTGCACATATGGCTTTCAAGTCTTTGTTTGTTTTGTGGATTTTGGGGTGATTTTTTTGACAAAAACTCTAACTTGTGGGAGATTTTTAAATCTGCCTGCTCCAAAAAAAAAATAGTATGACAACAAATTCAAGTTTGGAAAAACTTTGTGTTTTATTTTTATCTAACTTCCTTTTATTCTTGTTCATTCATTTGGTGAAAAAGGGAGCAACTAATCTATGTATCAAGTAGTCATAATTGTATTGTAGGTGTCGTAAAAGCTACAAAAGTTATGTTTCCATATTTATATTTTAAATATTTATATGTACTCCATTTGAAATTATAAGATGTTTTGGGTTTTTTAGATACATTGCTTTTATTACGTATCTAGACATAGTGTATATCTAAGTGCATAGCAATAGCTATGTATCCAGAAAATCCAAAACATCTTATAATTTGGGAACGGAGGGAGTATGAAGCTGTATATTTGCTCAAAGAAACACTCCCAACTTTATCTTGTTTTGACTAACATGTATTTTCTATTTATTGAATGCATCTCAGGATGTGTTGACTTATTGTTAAAGCAATTTTACCACTCTTATTTGTAGCTATTGCACTCTCTGATGACCATAAACCAAACAGAAGTGATGAGCAGAAACGGATTGAGGATGCTGGAGGAGTTGTTGTTTGGTCTGGTAAGTCGAATTGATCTCAACAATTGCTGTGCTGGTTGGGTACTTGGTTTAATGTGGGTTTATCTTTCTGTCAAAGTTATAACAGCTTAGAAATTCAATTACATCTACATCGCAAGAGGTTCATCCAATGATGTTTTAGATGATAATGGTAAAAATATACTTTGCAGGAACATGGAGGGTAGGTGGTATACTTGCAATGTCTAGGGCATTTGGCAATCGTTTGTTGAAGCAGTTTGTTGTTGCAGACCCTGAGATTCAGGTTTCTCTTGATGCTCATAAACTTTGCATTTCATCCATTGCAAGGGGGACATACAATAGAACCCCGGTAGTGCGATATTTGACGACATTAATGCACTTAACCACAAATGGAGGCAGTTTATTTACTTGGAAACTTCTTGTCAGGATCTAGAAATAGATGGTGATGTGGAGTTTCTTATTTTGGCTAGTGATGGTCTCTGGGATGTGATGCCAAATGAGGTTAGTATGCCATATACCAAATTTGGTACATGTATCTGCGTTATTTCTTTTTGGGTAATATCCCTGTTATGCTTTCTTTGAAAAAAATATATAAGTAGTTTTATATGCAGCACAGACACATAAATATTGACAATGAAATGTGACTTCTGCATATGCAGTATATCTCGTAACAATTGTTTAGGTGCTGCTGTTGAAAATACTTTGGTTAAGCACCAATTCAACGTGAAAATTTGCTAAGTTTGTCAAGTTCTAATGTGTAGGTGCTTTAGTTTGAACACATCCAATTTATTTTTAGCTTGGATTGGGAGTATGTTCGTTTGCAAAATTGTTGTAAAAAAATGAAGCCTCAATTTATCAGCAATCAATAACATTCATATTGGATTTTGCTAGCTAGAAAGTTTTCTTGAAACTAATTAGTAAGCTTACATGGAAAAGATTTACTGATCTAGGGACAAATTGATAGTAGCGTCTTCACTGGTTATTGCTTATCTAACCCTTAAATGCTCACAAAAATCCATGCATTATTCCTGATATATGCTCGTGGTATGTGTTTGTATTTCAGAAAAGAAAAATTCATGTGATGTGTAGATCACAATACTTTCTCTAGTCATGTAAACATGCAGTTGTCTTTTTCAGGCGTGAATGTAATTTCTGACATTGTGTGGGGTTGTGTATGGTGTGTGGTGTAGGGATCTAGCCCCTTTCATTCTTCTCAATATAATGATGCACTGCTCTCCTGCATTTTTTTTGTGAAAAAATAGAACAGACATGCAGTGATGTTTTCCTTGACACAATTTTTTTTCTTGTGCACATATAATAAAACTAGAGTCAGCAGAAGCTTCACTCACTGTTTCTTTCCTAGTTTGTGCTGATTGGTACATATGATTGTTCCAGCATGCTGTTGCATTCGTGAAGGATGAGGATAGCCCTGAGGCTGCAGCCCGGAAGCTTACGGAGCTTGCCTTCAGGCGTGGAAGCACCGACAACATTACTTGCATTGTTGTAGAATTTTGCCACAATAAGATGGCTGATGGTTCTCTCCCGTCAACCAATCAGAATTGACTTCTCATTCGTTTTTAATTATTCCAGATTTGCTGTCATGATGCGTCTCTCGAAGTATGGCCTCATCATTGATTGTCTATTATATTCGTTCGTTTATAGTCCTGCATTGCTCATTTTGTTTGTTTCGGCTCCCCCAATTGGTTTTTTTGGCGTAATGGATAAAATATGTTTTTGGATGCTCAGGCACGCTTTGTCCCTGAGCACCCATGTTGATATTCCTTCATTTTCTATCTCTTCTGTTGCGAAAAAAGTTCCTGTAAGCTCTGTTCTTCGTGACTCCTGTAAGCTCTGTTCTTCGTGACTCCCTGATTGCTGGAGCGTAGCCCTTTTGATTGATTGAAAAGTTACTGCCCTTCTTAAATTGACCTAATAAGATGAGAGATGTTTCCTGACCTTCAAGTGTAGTTTGCAAGCTGCATTGTGTGTTTGTGTTGGATCTCCCCAAAGTATATTCTCCTCTAGAGAAGATGGTTAGTGTTTTTCACAATCAACTTTTAGCCCTCTTTCGCACAGTAATGTGTGGCTTCGACTTCAGTGACAATATTTATTCAACTATTTTCGCTCTCCTATTCTTAAAAAAGAGGCTTTATTGGCTAACATTAGCTGTTTGTACAGTGTAAATTGTTCTGGAGAAGCTCAAGCCCCATAAGATGTACCAGAGGCCCTAATTCGTCTGACACTAAAGTTAACTTGCCACATTTTCAACATAAAGCTGTGCGAGGTAGCTGAATATGTATTCCCGTTGTTCTTTTTTACATGATATAATAGCTTTGTTCTAAATCAAACATAGACTTTGACCATTCATTTCAAACAATGCTTATAGTTTTGTAACATATATGACATATGTTATGAAACTCTCTCTCATAGTGAATCTAAAAACATCTTAGAGCATCTCCAAGAGTTTGTCAAATTCTACTTGGCCGTGTGACTTGTAAAATAAAAAGACCCACTAACGAAATGAAAAGTCTCGCTAAACGAGCAAAGAGCCCTGCTAACAACGAATAGCCCTGGATGCTAAGCCATATATGCGAAGCCATACATTGCGTGCCACGCAATGCCAAGTTGCTATTGATGCCAAATTATTTTATCAAACTTTTGGTGGTTATTTTTTTCTTGTTTTACCAAAATTATGTGGATGCCAAGTTGAGATAGCAAATTGTTAGAGATGCTCTTATATCTTGAAACTATATTTGAATTAATGATAAAATGTATAAATATTTGACTTGGTGTCCCTTTTGTCTAGATATATAAAAAAAACGCATAATTAAGAGAATGCCTCAACCATTGCCCACAAGAGCACCTACATATTTGATGTCCTTTTTGTCCATAATGCCCTCAACCATTCTTTGTGAAAAAAAAAAAAAAGATAATGGTGAGGGCAAAGCAGTCTCTTCGCATGGAGGGAGAAGTATCCCATGTTATCTGCGTTGTGAGGGATTACGAGATTATCATAATCTGGCCTTGGGATATTGAGTATCCCATGAATTATCTCTCCCATCTGGATGCCATCGAGATTTTGTTTTATCTGATTTTAAGAATTCTTACGCATGACGGACACTTGTAGGTAAGCTAATACAACATGTAAAATACAGAGGACGCATATGCAAGACAAATTAGCTTTCCCCATCACCAGAATGTCCTAGCTCCTCTTTCAGAGTTTATGTAAAACAACTAACAATATGGTTTATATAAGAGCTGTTTTTTTTCTTCATTGTAAACCATATTTTTTTTAGCTCCACTGGCTCAGTCTCCTAGCATCCTAAGGTGAATTGGAGTGTATCTTAAATTATACGATGTTTTGGTTTTTCTAGATAGATTGTTTTAATTGTGTATCTAAACATTTTGGAAATAAATCAACATTTCGGGAGGGGGCTCAATAGAAAAATTTAAAGGTTCTGACTCAACTGTTGGCCTTGTGGTGCTTACTAACATCATTAGCGTAGCAAAAGTTTTCAAGGATAGGTTTAGGATTTCTCTTCAGTTACTCAGAGACAAGGCAGACTCCTTGAAGAGATCCAACCAAAAATAGTGACTCTTTTTTAGTCTACTGAAAGTAACGAGGGCAGCGACTCGGTCTAATGAGAAGAAGGCAAGAAAAACTTAATATCTCTTCTGCAGTGTACTCCTCTATTCCAAATTATCCAAATCATAAGATGTTTCGGCTTTTCTTGATACATACATTATTTTTGTTATGTATATAGACAGTGTATACCTAAATACATAGCAAAAGTTATATATCTAGAAAAAAACAAAGCAGTCTTATAGTAATTTATAATTTACCTAGTGTTGTACTATTTGTGATAGAATACTCTTTGTTGATCTTTTGTAAGATGTTTCGGCTTTTCTTGATAAGTACGATTCAGGATCTTCTAAGAATAAAATCACAAGTTTTATGGATAATGACAAGTAAGCATAATTTGGGCAGTTGTGCCACATGTTATCCCACTACCATCTTATTGGAGGAGAAATATTTGGAAGATGCTCTAATAAACACTTCCAGGAAACAATTTATTTTGGCGGAGTGTCCTAAATGATACATATTTGCCATCAGCTCAATTCAAAAACATGGCCTAGACCTACCGTGCACCCATGCTACTCAGTTGATATTACCGAGGACAACAAAAAGAAATAAATAAAAATGCAAAGGAGCTGATGTATGAACATCTAGAGATTATGTTATGACAGTAGGTTTGTCTCTTCCTGTGAAGTCCTTGAGCTTTGAAACAGACAAAGCCAGGTCTGCATTAGGAATTATCAAAGATTAAATATTGGCATGTAAATAATTTCAAAGTTGAAATGTAAAAAGTTCCATGGAAGAGCACAAGATACCTATTAAAGGCTTCAGAGCTGTTTGAGCATCGAGACTATGCTTTGAGATATCAGATTCAAATTGTTCTATGTAGAGGCGGATAGTAGCTCCAGCAGATCCAGTTCCCTATAAGAGCACACTTAATCATATTGTTGTAGATCAAACGCCAACAAATTATATACTATTTTTCAGGAATCGAAGCAACAGATGTACCGAAAGCCGGAAGATAATCCTAGATCCATCAGTGAAAACAAATCGAAGTCCTTGTTTTGATACCGTACTACCGTCTACCTGTGATAAGGAAGCAAAGTGTTATTTATGCCAATCATTTCACACATGCAGCAGAGCGGAAGAGAGAAGCAGATAGTACAGGATCAGTATAGCTGAAATCATCAGCAAATTGAAGGGTATAGTCTCCTGCATCACAAGATCAAAAACATCAGTTTTCAGGAGGCATCCTTACAAAGTAAATTATACAAGTGCAACTAGATAAAAAAGATGCATGCAAACAAACCATATTTCTCTCCAGGCTTGCTATTTGCAATAACATCTCTAAGGTGATCCATCATCTTGTTTGCACTGTTTGATTCACACTCCTGTACAATTACAATTACAAATTACAAAATCAATGGTTAAACAAAAAATGCAACCAATTTAGGAGGAACTAGGTGGCTTTTTAATTAAGATGAAATATGCACCCAAATTATTCTTGGTAAAATCAGATTTACTATGACTGTACAAGAAATTTGATCAGGTGGTCCCAAGATATATGGCCTTAAGTGTAATTTCAGGAATACATTTGGTTAAATACCTCATAATCATATCTAGAAAAGAAATTCCTGCCATAGGTTTTCCAGTGCTCCATAGCAATATCTTCCACTGAAACTAATCTCTCTCCGACCTTCTTATCCTTGTTCCGATGTGCAAGTATGGAAAGCCAAGCCAGAACAGCCCTGAAAATCAAGAGTTGACAAGAGTATGGCCAGTTGTCTATAGACATTTCTCACAAACAGAAACATGAATGATGTCCAAAGCTTCTCCATTTAGAACTTCAAAGAAAACATTGATTAACAAAAGCTACAGATAATAAGTAATTTACTTCTTACCAGATGCCATCCTTCTCTCTAATGTGATCAGATCCAGTCCCAAAACTTTCCTCTCCACAAATAGATAATTTTCCTGCATCCATTAGGTTGCCAAAAAATTTCCAGCCTGTTGGAACCTACAAAGTGGCATCTTTGTCTTAGATGATCAAGTAGAAATTACAGGTTTATAACACTTGTCTGTTTGTATATGATAATGAGCAATGAAACTCCATGGCAAAGTTACCTCAAAGAATGGAACATTCAATTTCTCGGCAACGCGATCAAGAGCACCACTGGTTGGCATTGATCTCGCAAGTCCCTAAAAAATAGCTCAAACTTAAAAATTCCTACCATCTCCAAGACAAAAATGAGAAGCAAGCAAAGTGCCATCACATTACTTTTGTACCAAACTGGAAATAAGGAATTGCTGCCTGTGCATTGGCTGCAATTATCGCAACAGAGTCTGATGGGGTAATAAAGAACCTTTTCCCAAGAATCATGTTCCGATCACCATCACCTGAAACAATTCATGCTTATTTGTTATTCAGTTAGACCAAGCATTTGCTTGATAATAAAATATCACTAAATGCAACAAACTAAATAAAGATAGAATGGAGTAGGGATAAAAATGGTCAAGAAAAGTGTATACTTCTTTGTTTTCATATATCCTTTTAAAGAGATGAAACTGGAAGCGATATTGCCGGAAACACACACAGCAACAGCATTAAGGGTATATAGAATATGGTTACTATTGGTCAGTGATTTATAGTAAAAATACGGTAACAAAGCACCATGCGACCTTACACACAAATGAAACAATACAATGGTTTAGTTCAACATAGCAAAAGACACAGTTGACATAAATTTCAACATGGAGGAGGGGCAGCAGGACGGCATGTGTCGTTTGTTGTGACTGCCAACTAAGGGAGTACGGCACATGGGATGGAGATGGGGCAGCTAGAGTTGGAGGCACTGGGGCAACCGTAGGGTTGCAAAAGGTCATCCGGACGGATGCCTAAAGATATGAATACAGATAGCTATAATGTTTCTCAGATTCGGATTCAAATTCAAATACGGACAGTGCCACCTGTGTCAGATAAGATATGAATGGATATCGACATCATATAAATGTGATTTAAGTATTAAGATACTGATATGGAATCAGATATTAAATATCTAGACAGACAGATCTAAACTCCTAACTGATTTGAACTCGGATACGGACGGAAGTATCTGTACCATTTGCACCCCTAGGCGTGCGTCATGGGCTTGGGTCGGATAAAGGATGGAGTTGGCGTACTTTGGGGAAGAAAGCCGTTAATACCTATGATTATTTCCACCAGAAAATGGTAAAAAGATTCCGTATGTGTGGTTTCTGTTACAAATCCTGTTTTCCCAAAATATACTATAAAACCTTAAAACGAGCTGTGCCAAACTTTACATTTCCGTTTTCATCTATAGCACGGAGTTTGCCAGCACAACAGCAGTGCATTTCCAGATTTAAATGACAATTAGTTAGAAACCAAAAACTTCTTATAAAATAAGAATTCAAATGTAAATATGTGAACTAACAGTATATAATTTATATGGATGGTTCTAGACATGCACTAAATCTAACTGAATGAAAGGAGTAAACTAATAGCTTGTACATGACCATCATTCAGTACATAAGGTCAAATGCTAAAAGAATTCTCTTTCGAGAAAGTAAACCCACTGACAATGTATGGTTTCATAACTTCTGAATATTTCTAAGCTAGTGGATTAATGCTCTCAAAGAATGCTTCATCTTGAACTGACAACTTTCCATTGCATAAGCAAGAACATTGAATTTTGGGATATCCAATACTGAGAACATGGAAACAATGTAACAGTCTGGTTCCAGACATACCATCACTTGCTGCACCAAAGTCAGGTGCAAGGGTTCCAAACATAGTAAAAACAAGCTCCTTAGCATAACTGTAAAACAATAGCAGTCAATTAAATAATACATCCTGTAAATTTTAAATTACTGTATCACTAGGATTTCAGTTCTGCATAAGAAATAAAAATTCAACAGGTGTCTTTGAAACATAGGGTTTCATTGAAAATTCCAATCAATTATCAAACAAGAGATTTGTTTATAAGAAGGATAAAAATAAGTATACAAATAAAATGACTAGATATTTGTTCACATTTTGATAAATATATCCCTTTATACCAGAAGTGATACACATACGTTAGATTTGGATCTGGATGACCATTTCCAAAATCTTCAAGAGGCACCCCATTTAATATACAGTCCTGAAAACAAGGTATTTAGCATCAACAAAAATATCTTTCAAGATAACTAAAGCCTTTGTATCAAGTAAGTTAGTATGCTACCGGATCAGCTCCAAGTTTCTCAACAAAAATGGGTTCTGCATATGCACCAGTAACTGCATGCATCGCATCGAATATGAACCTGTAAAATCGAGCTAAATATTCAACTTCATATGTGTTTTTTAATAGTATGCTCATATTACCAAGAACAACCAATGACAAAATTTTTGCCAAGAATAACCAAATAAGACATGTATGAATAGTAGGTCAATATGGACATGTAGATTATAAGGGGTCTAATAGTTACATTATTACTCAAGTAATAAACTCACAATAACATGTAAATATAAAAGGAGATATATAGAGAGTGGGAAACCTGAAATCAGGCCGGAAAGCAAATCTTTGATTAGTTGGAAGTCAAACACATTCTGCAAGCCAAAAACAAACAAATTATTAGTGAAATAAAAACAGGGTATTGCTGTCCAATATTTCACTGCATACCTCCATTAGTTCAAGGTAATCTGAAACAGGATCTATCACTTCTATGGTGAAATCACCATGGCTTACAACTCCAACAGAAGATAGATCAGTATCAGGAATCCCTGCTGTTTTTATTTCAGAAATCTGCAGTAGAAAATTAGCATTGCACATCAGCAACAATATAAGAAACAAACAGTAGATATGTATATGATGATTTATAGTGTAAATCAAATGTTAGAGTGACATACTGAAAGTGTGTTCCCATAAATTTGATCAGTAATCGTCTCTGGTGCTGGCTGTCCACTGCTGTAGTTAAACTATGAGAAAATAATGTTTACATCAGAATAGTTTGAAATCTTACGAATAAGGTAACAAAATTGCATCTTCTTTAAATCACCTATGAATATTTTTTTTTCCACTCCAAATATTAGCTAAAGCATAACTCGATGCGTTATCAATTGCTTGATTTGCAAGATGCAAAAAATATCAAAGAGGGAAAACACAATACACATCTTTTTATTGCCTAGCACACCTTAATACCCCAGTCATTGTCTGGTCCACCTGGATTATGGCTTGCACTCATGATAAAACCGCCATTGGCCTAAAAAAGAATTTAGAAACCATACAAAAATAAAAAACGGGCAAAGTGAGCAGTCATCCACATAAGTAATTTATAGAAGATCCAAAACATACTTCTCTTTTACGAATTACTGCAGATACAGCAGGCGTTGACAGTAGACCATCCCTGCAAACAAAATGATGGACATTTAGACAATCACAAGACCAAGCATGGGAAATAAAAATGTTTGGTAGAGGAATAACATTGGGAAAGCATGTTAAATCCAAGGAAAGTATATATCATTTCCAAAGCACAACATAAACTCAACATCAAGTGATCAACATACAGAAAGATAGTTTTGTGGCAGAATCATAAAATTTTTTAGTTGAATACTTTATGCGTTCACGGGGTGCTTGCTGCAAGCTTTAATCTGCACATGGTATTCTGCCGAACGCTTTTCAATCATTTTAGTTGAACAAATAGTCCCACCTCTAATAGTTTCTGGTTCGTTCTTAAAAAAATGATAATTCAGCTGATTCCTTACCTGCCGACAATGATCTTCTGAACTCCATTTCCAGCTGCTATCTTAATGATGATCTATAGTTCCAACAGTACATGTACTCACAAATATGCACAAACAAACATGGGATCAAATGAATTTGTGCTGATTCCACATTTCAAGCTGTACCTGAGCAGCCTCCTTGTTAAAGTACCGGCCATCACCCCCAAGTACAAGGGTTCCACCCACATAATCTTCAGGGGGCAAGGAATTGAATAGAGCCTTGAAACCACAGCATAATGGAGAAATGAATAGGACTTATGATATACATAAGTGCAACAGCAACAAGTTGCAGCACACCTGAATCCAATTAGCAAGGTAGTTCTCCTGCTGGAACACTTTCACCTGAAAAGAACAGCAGAGAATGCTATCACAAACCATAATCTATCACCATACCGGAACCTGTACAGCAATATTTTCCTGACAAATAAAAGCTACTACTAAATCTTAATAGCTTGGGAGCAGTCAAATGGAGTACCTTTTTCCTCAGGCCACTAGTCCCTGTCTTCTGCCCCTCAACTGGCTTGGTTGGGATCGAGTTGATCTACACAAAAGGTTACAACAATCATTATGTGAATTGTGCATTTATTACACCAAAGTACAAGCCAACTCGATGATCCCCCAACCCATTGTTTCGAAAAAAGAAACTCCCCAATGGACCATACAATGATTCCTAATCCTAAGGTGATAAACGCATGAACACATGCATTTTTTTAGAGTTACAGGGCTCTGCCCAGTCTTAGCATTAAGCAAAGACACACATGTTCAGATACAACATTCAGGTGGGGAACACCTGTCCATGGAGAGAAAACCAAAAACCGAAACAGAACTATCAAAGCAAACATTTCATCCATCCCTCCTAGGATAAGCCCCCAGATTCATTAAACTAAACCAGTTGCCCTCCCCTTCTTGTCTTCATCCTCCACCAAAAGACTATCAGATAGCATCAGCTTCACTTCTTCAGGCACATTATTCCTGCTCTTCCAGTTATGAACACACGCATATAAGCTGCAGTGACGGATAATCCAAAAAGACACACAGCAAGGCCACCATACAAGCAGTTTTGCAACTAATGCGTCAGGAGAAACACTCGAACCCACCAAACCTGAGATGGATCCCAGCAGAGAAACCGCGACCGAAATCCGGCTCCACGGAAAAACAAAAATAGCACATACATTCGCCCACACATCCCAGACGACCCGGTCGGTGGGCGAAATTCTGACGGGAAGTGGTGACTACAACTAGAATTGCGTGGGAGCCCTGCACAGAACAGAACCCGGCGCCACCAATACGACCACTCAAAACCCCAAGGGATGGGAGATGGGCCTCAGCGGCGGCCGGCGTTCAGGAACAAGGAAAACGTCCTGTGGGATGGGGTCTCAAACACGAACCATACGGCCATACCTTGAGCGCCTGGGCGGCTGACGGCGTCCCGGCGGAGGAGCAGCGGGCGACGAGGAGCGCTGGTGGCGAGCAGCGGGCCCCGCGGTGGTGTGGATCGGATGGTGGAGAGCAGCGGGCAGAGGCGGAGCGCGTGCGTCGTGGGCATTGTGGCCGCTGGGCGCCGCCGGCTCCGGTGGTGGCGCCGCCGTCACTCCGTCAGCGCTAGACACGAGACGCACGGGAGTGAGTGTCGCGAGAGAAGCGGTCGAGGGGACGCGGGGGCAGTTCCCGGTTTGTGTGGCGAGGAGCACGTACAATAAAGTAACGTTAGCAGCTTGGCTTTTAGCCAGGGTTGTCAGGACACCTCACCAAAATGCAATCCTACGTGGTCGATGAGCATGGACGAGAAGGGATAAGACGACAGACGAGCGAATGCCTTGTTTGTTTTTTGGGTCAATTAGATACACATCATTACAATTTTCACGTTTTTGAAACACACCATTACTATTCAAGAAACTATGCCAGCACCATTACAATTTCATTGAAGTTTGAGATACACCATTATATACGTTTGAAGATGATTTTGGCCCACTGACAGAAGCATGAAGAGTACGTATATTTGTATGGACAAGTTTGCCCCTTCTTCATTCTCTGTGTCTTCTTCTTTCTCTGGACACACGCCATGGCCATGGGTAAAGAAGGCACGTGCGCACTGCATGCACTTCATCCACTCACAGTTGACTTGTTCGTGGATATGCATGAGGAGGAGCTGTGAAGGCGTTGGGCTAGGCGCTGTGTCGTCCTTGCTCATGTCCTTCGGAGTTGGTGTTTCCAGAACAACATTCCTTTGAGTCTTTGACCACGACGTCGGGTCAGAACAGCAAACGTAGCAACAGGCCGTTCATGTGGAAAAAGCTCCCGCGCCCCTGGAAATATGGACTTATAAAATCGAGGGTCGAAGCTCTGGTGGTGGCAAAAGGCATGGAGTTGGGGCTTTAAACAGCTTAGGTGGAGAGGAAGGGGAATAGGGGATGACATAGGAGAGGAATGGGATGACTCCCACCTGCCGAATCTGGAAATGTGGGCCATAGATCTACATAATGGCGTATCTCAAACTTTGTGAAATTGTAATGGTGCGCCGAATAGCAATGGTGTGTTTTAAAAATGTGATAATAGTAATGGTGTGTATCCAATTGACCCTTGTTTTTTTTAATAAAATAAATAAATAATCCCAAAAAACTGACCGACCCAGTGTCTCGAAAAGTCGAAATCTCAAAAAGAAAAGTCGAAATGAATTCTCAAAAAAAAATTTGAAATCGAATCGAAATGCTTTAAAAGGTCCCCCTGGAAATATCTTATCTTCTCGTCGCCGCGCGCCAAGTCGCAGCAAGCCTTAGAACCTCCTCACAAAACCCTGCTTGCCGGAGATGGCGAGCGGCGACCTCCTCCACCTCCGCGCGCACGCGGGCGCCCCGGTGCTAGCGAGGGCCTTCGCGTGCCGCGTACTCCCAGTCCCGGGGAGGCGCCGCAGCTGGCTCGGCGTCTCGCCTCTGGCCGCAGCTTCCAAGGTCGGCACCGCCGACGTCGTTGGACGGCGGGTCGTCAGGTCGGGCGGCGCCGACCAGAGGAGGCGGCGCCGGGACGCGGAGGAGGGGTTCGGGTTCTCCGGGGTGGCCACGAGGAGGAGGGGACTCGTCGACGACGAGGAGGAGGAAGCTATGAAGTTGGGAGGAGTGGAGAGGAATGGTGGCGAGAGCGAGGCGGGAGGTGTGGATGGCTCCTACCTCAGTGAGACACGGTAATGTTTTGCTTTTCCATAGCAATTGTGGAGTCTGGAATTCTGAAATGCAATGTGCTTACGATTTTAGATAAGTACCTAGGTTTGTTGGTGATTTTTTCTACTATAAATTAAGCTAGATACAATTACAAATTTGACAATGAAAGGTTGCATTGCTCGTTTAGACAATCAAGTCTCACTATGTTGCAGTGGACCATTTTAGAGTAAGCCTTCCAAACTGCACAACTCAGTTGTGGCCACCCTTTTTGTAGCATCTTGTGAGTCATTGAGTTTGGATATGATTTGAAATTGGGAGCTAACCTGTTAGTTTCCATCTTATTTTTATCTTACATTTGCAGCTTTTGATTTCAATTTTTGGTTTGTTGAATGTGATGCATGTTGCAGGTTTGATCAATGTGCTATTTCCCCTTTATCGTTGAAAGCTGTCAAAGATGCTGGATATGAAAGGATGACTGAGGTGCAGGAGGCAACGCTGCCCATAATTCTTCAAGGTCAGTGAAAATGCAGATGCTATTGCTTAACATTGTAACATTAAAATCTTGGGAAATCCTGAAGGTGACATTTCAATATTTTGTTGCCATGCAGGCAAGGATGTTCTTGCAAAGGCAAAGACAGGAACTGGGAAAACAGTTGCTTTCTTGGTATTACTTCTTGTTCTTCAGTCACTTGGTCAATCTGATGTTATTAGGAGCAGCTGAATTATTGCTGTGAAACTATCTAGTCTATTTCTGTAGAAGGAAAAAACAAAACAAAACTATCTAGTCATTGTACAGTTTTGACCTTTGTTACAGCTTCCAGCTATTGAGGTTCTCTCCACTCTACCTCATGAGCGGAATCAGTTACGGCCACCTATAAATTTGCTGGTGATGTGCCCTACTAGGGAGCTTGCAAACCAAGTGGCTGTTGAGGCCAGGAAGCTTCTCAGGTATCATCGTTCGCTGGGTGTGCAGGTTGTAATTGGTGGGACAAGAATAACTCAAGAACAACGAAGCATGCAAGCTAACCCATGTCAGGTTGTGGGCATCAACTACAATGTGTTAATATTTGTGATTGATATATGTACTAACACTTAGTCGTTATCTTACAGATTCTTGTTGCTACACCAGGAAGGCTGAAAGATCATGTTGAGAACACACCTGGGTTTTCTAGCAGGCTCAAGGGTGTGAAGGTTCTTGTTCTTGATGAAGCTGATCGCCTGTTGGATATGGGATTTAGAAGGGATATTGAGAAAATAATTGCTTCAATTCCTAGAGAACGACAGACACTGTTGTTTTCTGCTACTGTTCCAGAAGAGGTATATCTTTTTATCTCATTGTTCCCTTTTGTATCATGAACAATCTAATGAATTGAAGTTCTATTGTTAGGTCCGCCAAATTTCTCATGTGGCAATGAAGAAAGATTATAGGTTCATTAACACTGTCAAAGAGGGTGATGAGGATACACATGCACAGGTTTAGAAGTTTATATCCATTATTTCTTTGAGCTGTAACTGCAAAATCGTAAAGCTCGCTAACTGTTAAACACCCTACCGTTTTCTTTTTGGTGCATCAGGTGAGCCAGATGTACATGGTTGCACCACTGGACTTGCATTTTTCTATCCTATATGATGTATTGAAGAAGCACGTCTCAGAAGATGCAGACTACAAAGTAAGTAACTTCAAGTTGCCAGCCTATATCATAGGAAGTTCAGTCTCATTTCTCATACAATTTGGCAGGTTATTATATTCTGTACTACTGCAATGGTCACCAAACTTGTGGCTGAAGTTCTCTCCCAGCTGAAACTGAATATAAGAGAGATCCATTCCAGAAAGTCACAGTCCGCAAGAACTAAGGTCTCAGACGAATTCAGAAAATCAAAAGGTTTGATACTGGTCAGTTCAGACGTATCTGCTCGTGGTGTTGACTACCCTGATGTCACTCTTGTAATACAGGTGAGTAATGCTGAATTATGCTTTAGTTTCTGAGTGTCTGTAAACTAGAGCCATCGTGGACCATATCTACATTATGGGCACTTTTAAGTTTTAATAAAAAATCTTTGATCATCAGTATCTTTATCCTTTCTAAGAAAAGATTGCCAAAATTTATTCTCTATTGCAGGTTGGAATTCCTGCAGATAGAGAACAGTACATACATAGACTAGGTCGGACTGGACGGAGAGGCAAGGAAGGGCAAGGACTCCTACTATTGGCACCTTGGGAAAAATATTTTCTTGGTACTGTTAAGGATTTGTCAATAGCTGAGTGTGTGGTGCCACCAATTGATGCAAGTGTTGAGACAGAAGTAAGCAGCACATACTATTTATTTTCGATCTGGCGTTCTCTGATTAAGTCAGTCTTCTACAAATTTAGCTATGCATGTCTTCTTTTTAACCTGCTCAGAAAATCTATGTTCAACTTTTTTTTGCCTGTAAATATAACACTCATTGTTTTCTTATTTCTGCCTGATTTGATAGGTAAAAAATGCAGTCAGAAAAGTAGAGATGAAGAGCAAAGAATGTGCCTATCAAGCATGGTTAGGGTACTACAACTCAAACAAGACCATTGGTCGAGACAAGTCCAGACTTGTTCACCTTGCAGAAGAGTTCAGCCAAAGCATGGGTCTGGCTGTTCCTCCAGCTATACCTAAAAACATTCTTCGCAAGATGGGTCTTGGCAATGTCCCCGGGCTTCGTTCATCATAATCCTGATGCTAAGATGTCAAGCAGGAGACGGTGCTAGAGCACAGTACAGCCATTTGACCAGCCATAATGCTGTTAACTTCGTAAACAGTATGCTCTATCTGCTGGACTTAAGTGCTGCTGTTAACATAAGCAGATTGGTTTGCTGAAGGTCCAACCAGTTCACAAGTCCACAGCTGTAGCCAGACATGTGGGTTCTTTGAAGCCAAATTTTGTTCGGTCGAAGCATCAACACTTCACAGAGAATGCTCAAACACACTTCGTATACAAGGATTTGTCACAAAGATAGTGATTAGTATGAAATATTTAAATGTATTGCTTCTTAACCTTTTTGAGATATGTTCTTGCACATTGAGACAAGCCACGGGCAGTTGAGTGTTTGCTATTTCAAAAAAACGTCTGTACCACAGTGCACCATATAGTATAGCGTCATGTCATGGAGATAGTAGGTCATGTTGCAGTGCCACGTCCTCGTGGAATGACTATCGTTACTCTTATTCTGCTCATTAGTATATTTCTGATCATTATAATTTTCTAAATATTTTGCTATGAGAGTTATTTGAAATACAATCAAACTTAACACGCTTTCACAGCAAACTTACTAATACCATTTTCATCTGGGAAACCACCTTTGGAGTAACATCTAGTGCCACGGTTAGTACTATTATCGGCATTTGTCAGAGCAGAATTAGTAGAATCATGGATATCAGTCTGGCCACGAAAACTGGCCACGAAAACAATTTTTTTTTTAAACCGCACATATGTATGGGTCCAACTTCACAGATACAATTGATACAACAATTAATTGAGTAGTGATTCGCAAGAAATGATACTGTGTGTTTCAAGAGTTGTATCATTCTTTTGTATCGTATGAAACAATGACACCTTTTGAATAGCGTGATATAGACCAGCCACTAGACCAGGATTCCGTTGCGTTGAAAAATCACATATGTGTTTGCAGTTGGAGAAAAAAATCAGAAAGGCTAGCGTGCTAGTTAATCAAGCAATCGCTTCTTTCAAAAGAAATTCTCGTTTCATCCGATCCATTGGGGAGTGGATAGTTTGCCTAGCAGCCTAGCTACTTTTTTCGTTGCAGAACAACGCTCCCACAATGTCCTGGTTGAAGTACGTTTGGTTTGAGAACAAAGTTTCGTTTTCTTTTTTTTTACAACTAACATTTCAATTCATTCATCAGCAGCAACTCGCTGCTATGAAAGTTACATGACGCAAGTCAACATATTGTAGAGCTTGTGGAACAGAGCACTGGTCGGAGCCATGCTGATTAGAGCAACTAGTAAGAAGCCCTATTGAAGTAGAGGACAACCTAGAAGAGTATTCCCTAGATAAATTGCTGAAGATCTGGGTGAAGGGCTTAATCAGGAGTATTGGATTGATCCAAGGAGTTGATGAAGTGCACCGTTGTTCACAATCGGAGGTTTGAGAACAAAGTTGAATATGCATAGTTGCAAGATGGGTAGCTGGATGGGGGCATATACATGTTAGATGTTTGATTAGGCCAGTCTCAATGGAGGTTTCACGGGAGTATCATGCACATTAAATAGACTGCCATGTCAGCATTTGCATGAAATTGCATGAAATTGGGAGGAGAGAGAAGGAATTCGTTTCACCATGGTGAAACTATATAGCGGTGTTTCCAAAACATTGAAAAGTGTGTGAAACCCCCATTAAGAGTGTTATTTCATTTCATCCCCATGCATGGAGTAAGGTGATTGGTGGAAGAGAGGAGAGAGAGACAATGGTGAACCCATAGAAGCTTTAAATAGTATGTGAAACTGTGCAATAAAACTATGCATTGAGGGAGTGAGTTGTTTCGTATCAAAATTTCAAAGCTTTAAATAGTATATGAAATCTGTGAATAAACTAGCCATTGAGACTAGCCTTATGAGGTCGGGATGTTCAATTTCATTTATTTGCTGAACAAGAAACTAGCCAACGGTCTCACTAGCCCACGCATTTTCTTTTTGAATAGAATCATTTCCACAGTTTTCTATATCTGGGAAGTTCTAAAGTTATATTAGCATTTTAAGGGGAGGTAAAGTGTACTTTTCAACTTTCAATTTTGCACGATAGTTTGAATTTACGTAGAAACTATGAAATCAGATATTAGACACCTCCTAACTATTGAAATTGGACAAAATGAGTCCTTTAGCTAGATTCAAACTTAGTTTTATATTTCTAAAATAATAAAAGCATGTTTTAGTCCATAAAAACTCATAACATATGTATTTTAAATCAAAAAAAATATGAAACCAATAGCATATTTTTTCTAAAAAAAAAAACATCTAACTGTTCTTTATTTTTTTACGTTATTTGGAACTTATTTATGTTCCTATTGTTTTATTTCTTGTTGTTTGGATTACTAGAAACATCTAAGAACAAGCAAGCGTGTGGCCACGACGTGCAGCCAGGCCGTCCACGTCGTCCGAAATTTTTTTGGCCGTCGAGATCCTCGATCCAACGGTTCGGTTGTCTCCTTCCGTCATATATATAACATCTCCAACCCTAGGCCAAACCCTGCCCCTCCCTCTCCCAGCCACGGCCCGCCTCCTCCCTCTCCCTCCTCCTCTCTCTGCGTGGCCGGGCGCGCGGCGGCCGCACGGGGCGACGCGGCGGCCGGTGGGGCGGCGGCGCGGCCCCGACGCGGCCGCGGCGCCGGCCCAGCCGCGCGCGCGTTGAGGAGGCCGGCACCGCGGCGAGCGGGCGCACGGCGAAAGGAAGCGGCGCGGAGCGCGCGTGGCGATGCGACGGCTCGCGGCGCGGCCTCTCGCTCCCTCCCGACGCCCGACGCAGACGGGCGACGGTGGGCGGCGCTGGGCGCCCGCCACGGGTGCGTCGGCGGCGAGCGGGGCGGTGGCGCGCGGCCCTCCTCGTCGTCGCCGTCGTCCTCTCGTCGTCGTTGGCGCAGCGAGCGATCCGATGGCGGCCGCAGCCGGCCACCGCCGCACCTCGGCCGCGCAGCCGCGGCCCGCCGGTGAGCGTGCGGGGAGGGCGCGGGCGTCGGTGCGTAGGTGAAGGTGCCCTCTCTCTTTCTCCCCCCCCTTACCTCGCGCGCTCCCGGTGTGGATTTGGTGAAGAAGAGGCACCCATGGTCGGATCCGTCCTTCCTCCCGTTGGGCTCGTGCGTCCGTCGATGGACACGGCGGGCCTCGAAGCCGGCATGGCGGCGCACCGGCGTGGGGCGGGCCCGGTGGACGACGCCTAGCTCCACTCCCTCTCTCTACATCAAGGACTACAGGGCTCCCCACCACCGGTCCAGCAACTCCACGGGCGGATCCAAGGCCTCCATGGCTGGATCCGTTTGTTCCTCCACCAGATCTGTGTAGAGCACCAAGAGTGAAGCCTTGAAGGCCAAGGGCGGCGGCCGCAGCGATGAGGACACGGTGGAGAGCCATGGGGTAGCCACTGCGCCGACCACGCGAAGCAAGCTGAGCCGTCGACGACGCTCCTGGCTACACCTCGTCCTTGACTATGTGCTCATCTCTCCACTGCTCCATCCCGCTGGTACTCCCCTTCGATTTTGGGCTTTCATATTTGATTTGCGTTTCAGATTCACGGATCTGGTATATGTACCAAGGGATTTAGCCATTTGGGCCTTCAGATGTGGAGCGCCATGCTCTAATCTAGGTGCTTTATTTTGCTTCATTTCCTATTCCTACTCCTATTTGATTTGCCCATATTTTTTACTCCCTCTGATTTTTGCATCAAGCAGCTTAGCACGGACATCCTACATGCGCAGCGACTCCCTCTGTTCCCTTATCTCTCCAGGTACTGACCAATTCAAGCTCTTTTTTTCCCCCACAAAAAGTCATAGTTCATGTGCAGTAGAGGTGTGACTGGTTTATGCTTTCCATGATTCAATGAAGCACTGTAGTATGTGCTTTCATAGTTCTAATGGGCTGGTTCTTCGAAACCATGGTTCTACATATTTTGTTGTTTGTACTGTAATAATGGGACAATAGTTGCTTGCTGGGTGTTTGACAAATTGCTCATCAAGGTTCACTTGGCTAGAACTCGGTAAACAGTTGGTATGAAAACTAATTCTGCAGTGTACTCTATACCAGTGTACAATTTAGTATGAAGAATGAAAACCTATATCATGTGTTGCTAGCCTGCTTGAGGTTATGAGGTTATCTATTAATTTCAATGAACCTGG
This sequence comes from Themeda triandra, assembly GCA_018135685.1. NCBI lineage: Eukaryota > Viridiplantae > Streptophyta > Magnoliopsida > Poales > Poaceae > Themeda > Themeda triandra. The sequence goes on along the minus strand of JAENPR010000102.1, from coordinate 925,392 downwards.
CATCTTCCCATTCAGGTTGGAACGAGCAGGATTAAAACAATGGCTGAGAAGGACCTGGAAGACCTACTTACAGTAGCGGCAAATTATGCGAGAGGTCAAAGGCATAGAAGTACTTACATAGTTATTACAGGTGACTAGGTGAGGCCTCATCCAAACAAAGGCAGCATCTTTACAAATGATAAAAAGTGAAGTTTCTTTTGCATCAGTAGTACGTTTTGACTTCCAAAAGTATTTTGTGCAGTGGCTCATAGAAGCAGGTTGAGGTTGATATAAAAAACTGTGTCGGCATATACTAAGATTTTTGTGTCGGTTCCATGTTGGCTTACTGATTCTATGATGTTAAACGGTCATATATGAATCAGAATTGAACAATGTTTACTTCATCCAGCCTAGAAGAACCATAGTAGTTGATTTCCCTCTTATACTACTTTTAAATCTGATACTTGGAGTGCAATATATAGCTGCTGAATTATGCTACTTCTGCAATAAAAGTGCTACATACATTTACAATGCTATGCTGGTTATGCTGCTTTCAAAACTTCTGCATGCACGGATGCCTTCTTGAGAAACATGGTTATGAAATCTTTTTTAGTACCACAGCAGCTCACAGCTTGTGTACATGTAATTTTGCTTGCTGATGCAAGAATTTTGTAAATCAACACCACCTGCTAATTTTGAAGTGTACATTGTCATGCCCAAACTAACAGTTTCGGTCATGTTGGATTTGCCATATGAGTTCTAGCGTGTTTCTGTTATTTGAGATGTTACACATATACTGAACTAACATGATGACAGAACATAGCTAATTAGCTACACAAAATAGCATTATTTCCCACATTAGATAATGGCATTAATCCATCTGTTGCTTCAACGCTGGACTGGTGGTGTCAAATCGATTTTTCGTCAGTGTTAGCCTTTTCATGCTATATTTTGTGCTATTGACAACAATTGTTGCTGCATTGATCACCTTGCCATCTATAGACTGATCCCCTGTTTTACCATAGGCACGAGAGCCAACAGGCAATGGATATCAATTTTGATAGCCGACATGAATGTTAATTTTTCTATTTTCCTTTAGTCTTTATTTTCTCAAAAATATATAGTAATGTTAATTTGAGTGGCTCATTGTTTTTTTTGTTTTTCCTTAAGTCTCTGTTTTCTCAAAAATAGTAATATTAATCCTGAGTGGCTCACTTTTTTGGGTTTTTCTTTAATCTCTGTTTTCTCAGGAAGTCATTCACGACTGACCAAAGCTCAAGGTCACCCTATAATATAGATGCATCATGTGCTCCAACACATCATTCAAGTTCAAGTAAGTGCTTCTTGCACGCTTTGGTTGATTCCCGTTCGAATACTGTAATACAACCGAACATTGGGTGCAATAGGTACAAGGTGTGTTTCGTGGCCCTCGATGGCACGAGATGAAGCCGAGATGGTGTGATTTGAAGATGTTGCTAGACGTATGATTGGGAAACCTGTCCAACAACTTCGAGGACATCTACAAGTGTCATTGCAATCCAGTTGACATAACAAAGTTGGTGTCTCTCAGGTTCACTTTTGCAGTTACAATGACCTGTCAGAGCAAATCCCAGAAGACCTGTAATGTTGCCTCTCTTGTTACATCAAATGGTCATCCCGTTGCTGCCCCGGCTAATGTGGAACATTGTAATGCCGGAAACGAGCCTCATGCCCACTTTGGTTGTTGAGGCGATGAACCTTGAGGCTTCAGTCTCGAACCGAGCAAATTATGTAGACTCTTAAATTAATTTGGTGGTCTACTGGTCTCCTCTTCGTGGACGCTTAATGCTTGTTGATCGGTTTTCTTGCTTTCCAATAGAAACACATGGCGCATTGCACTCCGGTTTCCTTTCTTAATGCCGCTCGGCCATTGATGTGCGCATGGGCGCGCGCAAATCACTAGTGAACAAATAAGATTCAAAATTTCAAATGACTCCAAATAAAGCATCGTTGAATAATTATTTTTAGGAAAACTAGTGTTAGATTCAAAAAATGAATTAATAAAATAAATAAGTTATGAACTTTTAGGTGCCAATGTTTTTATTATTTTAGAAAATTCTAGCTAAAGGGCAAAGATTAGGGTTAAAATAAAATCGTGTGCAAGCTTTTGAAAAATGCACTATATTCTTTACGCGCCCAAACCTTTTTTCAATATAGCTAATCACTACTTCTTATTGTAACTTGTTCAATACAATCTTTACATAATTTTTTAGGCAATGTTATCATGACAACTTATGAAATTTCAACATAACATTTTTTTTTTCTTAATCGAAAGAGATAACTTTATATATGGACCAATATTGATAACAAACCTATTTTGTTTTGACAATGACCTTTTTACATGAATAACTCTATTAATCTCGACATCTGAGAGCTAAAAAAATGCCTGTTCAGTTTGAAATTCGGACAAATTTGTTTCCCATAAACGAACTAGAAGAAAGGTATCCCCGTATTAGGGTTGTCTGACTGGTCTCGCTCCCGAAGTCACAAAATTCATTCATTGCGGATCCTCTTCTCCCTTCCGCCGCCGCCGCACCTCTCCCCCGCCGTAGGTCAAGCATCGCCGACTTCGCCAGCCGGACCATGTCGACCAGCGCCAACCCGAAGCCGAAGCGGCGGCGGAGGGGCCCGCCGAAGCAGGGCCCTGGGTACCCCACGGTGGCCACCTCGGGGGCAATGGTTGCCCACGAGGTGGGCGCCGATGGGCCGCCACGGAGGGACGCGAGGCAAGGACCTGCGTTCCCTAGGGTGGGAGCCGCCACGGCCAGGGGAGGAGGTGCCGGTGCGCAGGGCGCTGAGGGTTCGGCGTCGAACGCTGGTAGGAGCGCTCACGAGGCGGGTGGCGTCGATGGCACGTACCTCACCGAGACACGGTAATGTCTTTGCTTACTCGCGTCACGGATTAGGTTAGTGGGTGTGCACTGAAATGCTATTGTGATTGTTGGAACTTGGAACGGAGGATTAGTGTTGCTGTGATTTCATGGTTATTGCTAAAACATAGGTTTCCCCATTCCTTTGTTCTAGAATCGTCACTATGTTTCAGCTGCAGTAAACTGTGTTGTTTAATTCACCACTATGTTTGTTTTTGCTAGAAATTTATGACTATGTTGCAGTTAACTGTACTGTTTGTTAGATCTCCAGTTCAACATCATGATTTCTAGTAAGCTGGTAGTATATTTACTCAGCATTAAAGAGTTATTTGTAATTGAATAACTGGGAGCTTATTTTGGATTTGATTTGCAGTTATGACAATGCTGGCTGCATTGTTAGTGTGTACATTGAACTATTAATGTAGGATCCATCATCCTAAGTCAGCTGCTATGCTGCATTGTTAGTGTGTACATCTAACTATTAATTTAGGATCCATCATCCTAAGTCAGCTGCTATGCATGTCACAGGTTTGATCAATGTGCTATTTCTCCACTGTCGCTGAAGGCCATCACAGATGCTGGATATGAAAGGATGACCCGGGTGCAGGAGGCTACTCTGCCAATAATTCTTCAAGGTCAGCATACATGCCCAAACACAGCTAAATCCCTGACTCTCAGTTTCTTGGGACCCCTAAAGTAACATTTGGTTGCTTATCCTGCAGGAAAGGATGTTCTTGCGAAAGCAAAGACAGGAACAGGAAAAACAGTTGCCTTTTTGGTACTCCTTGCCTTCAACCCAACTGATCAATTTGACTGTTATAGCTGTTTTTCTCAACTATTGCAGTGATGCAACTACAGGATTAACCCATGTGACTGAGTTCTAATTTCTTTTAGCTTCCAGCCATCGAAGTTCTCTCTGCATTACCTCGTTCAACTTCTATAAATTTGCTGGTGATGTGCCCTACCAGGGAGCTTGCAAACCAAGTGGCTGCTGAGGCCAGGAAGCTTCTCAAGTATCATCGCTCACTGGGTGTGCAGGTTGTAATAGGTGGCACAAAGTTACCTCAGGAGCAACGGAGCATGCAATCTAACCCGTGTCAGGTTGTACCCATTAATCTCAGTAGTACAGGCATACATATAGGTGCAACACATGCACTAACACTCTGGTACTTTGGAATTAGATTCTTGTTGCTACCCCTGGAAGGCTTAAGGATCATCTTGAGAACACGCCTGGATTCTCCACCCGAATTAGAGGTGTGAAGGTTCTTGTTCTTGATGAGGCTGACCGCCTGTTGGATATGGGATTCAGAAGAGACATTGAGAAAATAATTTCTTTCATCCCTAAAGAGAGGCAGACACTGCTGTTTTCTGCTACTGTTTCAGAAGAGGTATCTCCTTTTGTAATTAAATTCACTAGTCCCTTTTTGTACCTTATATGACCAGATCATTTTAAAAGGGAACCATTACTGTTAGGTCCGCCAAATTTCTCACCTTGCAATGAGAAGGGATTATGATTTCATTAACACTGTTCAAGAGGGCGATGAGGAGACACATGCCCAGGTTCGAGGATGCCATTTTCATGAGCTATGCCTGTAAAATTTCATAGCTTTTGAGTGCCTTACAATGTAACCTTACATTAAATAACGCTGATGCATCAGGTAAATCAGTCGTACATGATTGCACCTCTAGATCTGCACTTCCCCATATTGTATGATGTATTGAAGAAGCATGTTGTGGAAGATTCAGAATACAAAGTAAGTAACCTCACCAAGTAATTTTTTTTTTTTTTTAGATGAAGGGGCTACTGCCCCCAGCCTTTAGGAAGGCTTATTGGTGCAGGACCGGGGTTCGAACCCCGGCCGGCCAGCTCCCAACGGTGGAGCATGACCACCACGCCACCCGCACGTCTGCAACCTCACCAAGTAATTGCATGATTATGGGCCTGTTTGGTTTGGGTCCCTAAAGTTTGGTGACTACTAAAGTTTAGTCACTTTTATTCACCACCTTAGGACTAAAGGGGACTCAACTACTTTAGTCACGCCCTTAGGACTAAAAGTCACTAAACTTTAGGGACCCAACTGGTGTGGCAGTGTGTCACTGACAATACTATTTTGCAGGTTATAGTATTCTGTACTACTGCAATGGTTACAAAACTTGTTGCTGAGGTACTCTCCCAGCTAAAACTGAATATAAGAGAGATTCATTCCAGAAAGTCGCAATCTGCAAGAACTAAGGTCTCAGATGAATTCAGGAAGTCAAAGGGTCTTATATTAGTCAGCTCCGACGTATCTGCCCGTGGTGTAGATTATCCCGATGTCACACTTGTCATACAGGTGGGTTATATAATTGGTTCTCTTGCCAAAAGAAAAGAAAAGGACGTGGATTCATCAAGAAATTTATCTGCTCATGTAGGTTGGTCTGCCAGCTGATAGAGAACAGTATATACATAGACTCGGAAGGACTGGACGGAAGGGCAAGGAAGGGCAAGGCATCTTACTATTGGCTCCCTGGGAAATGCATTTTCTTAGTACAGTTAATGATTTGTCAATATCAGAGGCTGCAACACCTTCGGTTGATTCAAGCAATCAGGCAGCAGTAAGTTGTATAAATTAGTGCTTTTCTATCTTTCCATTTAGCTTGGTCAATTTCAGTGCAATTTTTTTACAAAAAAAGGTCTTATCTTGGCCGCCCAAGGAATCTGAAGTCAAGTTTGGCCTGTAAAGATTAACAAACCTGGTGCCATTATGTTTTCTTATTCCTTCTTGACTTTATAGGTCAAAGACGCAGTCAGAAGAGTGGAGATGAAGAGCAAGGAATCAGCCTACCAGGCATGGTTGGGGTACTACAACTCAAACAAGGCCATCAGCCGAGACAAGGCCAGACTTGTGAGGCTGGCTGAAGAGTTCAGCCAGAGCATGGGGCTCACAGTCCCGCCAGCCATTCCCAAACTCATTCTACGGAAGATGGGCCTTAGCAATGTTCCTGGGCTCCGGTCTTCGTAACCGTGGTGATCCAAATTCAGCATAATTTGACCAGTGCTTCTCTCAGCTTGGTAAACGCTGTGCTTCTACCATTGCTGCACGTTCGTGCTGAGCCATGGAGATTAGCATATTGTTTTTGCAGTTCAGGTGTTTCTTAAGATGAGCCGGATTCTGTAGTCATGACTTCACCCATGACTGCTTCATTTTATCTGAAGCCGAATCTTGACCGGTTCGGCATCCACAGAAGGCATTTTCAAACAGGCCCAGCGATTAGCATTCAGTTCTGTCATGTCTTCAAATGGATACGAACCCATATAATTAGTAGAATATATTTGGGGAAGGGAAAAAAGATATATGTATTTGCTGGCAGCACCACATGTGACATGCCAGTTGATATTTTCATTGCAATAGTACACATGCCCTGCTACGTTTATTATTTTTTTTTGAGTAATTGCTACGTTTATTATTTATGAAGTTATTGGTATTGCATTTCTGGCATTCGTGCATCATTCATCGGTCGCAATCTTTTACTGTCGGTCCTCGTCTCCTCGATACGAGACTAATTATTATATTTCTATACCAAGGCATTAGATAAATGTGTCTTTTTTTAGTCCCTTTAATTTTTTTTTTAAAAAAATAGCTTTAGTTATTTTTTTTTATTTTTAATCCATTTGGTTTGCCAACACGCTTGGTGTGATAAAATCTCGTTGGCATGACAGGGTTGTTTTGCACGCTAATATGGGAGTGGTGAAATAAGGCTGAATTTTTTTTTACAAAAAAAAAAAAATCATATTTCTATTGATATGATGTGGGATGAAGATAATTTGTATATGAAAATTGTAGAGGTCGATGAGATCTACGGCTTTATAATTTTGGGTTTTTTCATTTAAGGTCGTTATAAAATGCTCAGAAAAATAATATAAAATTTGAGTACCATAATAATTACATACTTTTACATGTGAAATGAATATACTTTTACATGTGAAAAATAATAGTATAAGTGTTTGCTGCCTTAGAAAAATATTATTTTTCTTTTACATGCGAAATGAATATACTTTTATATGAAAGCCGTAGTTCTCAATGAGATCTACAACTTTATAATTTTAAGTTTTTACATTTAAGATAGTTAAGGTATTAAAATACAATATAAAGTTTCAGGAGCACATTAATAGTGTATCAAAACCATATCTAATAGTTTTGTATTAAAATTGTAGCTATCGTTGAAATCGACAAATTTTCAATTTTGAGGTTTAGTTTTATTTGAGATTTGCTAAGATGCTAAAAAATAATATAAATTTAAAAGAGATATTAATCGCGTATAAGGGTTAGTCTTTTCATGAAAAAAATCATATCTTTCTGATACGATGTTGCGCAAATATAGTTTTTATTTTGGGAAGGAAACTACATGTATTTGCTAGCATATGCCAGTTCAAATATTCATTGCAATGTACACTTGCCTGCTACCCTTATCTCTGTAAAGCTATTGGCATATTGTTTTCTTTTTTTTTTCGTGAAGTTCAGGAGTTACGAAGGACCGGATTCTGTCGTCACGTCTTCAACCATGACTGCTTGATTTTGTCTGATGAGGCCGTATCTTGACTTGTTCAGCATCCACAGCAGACAGGTTCAAACAGGCCCAGCGATTAGTACTATTCAATTCTATCAATCAAGTTCCAAAAGGATACGGACCCGTATAAGTTAGTGGAACATATTTTGGGGAAGGAAAAAAACATGTATTTGCTGGCAGCAGCACATGTGACATGCCAGCTGATGTCTTCATTGCGATAGTACACTTGTCCTGCTACCTTTTATTATTTGTGAAGTTATAAAGCAATTCGTGCATCATTCATCCATCGCAAGCTTTTAGCGTTGGATTTGTATATACAACCAATAGATAATGGCAATGCTCCAGGCCCAGGGATTCTGTCCTCGGGCTTGCCTTTTTGTACTCAGTCCCGTCTCGTTTTTTTTTCTTCGTCATTGCAGCGGCCAGCTGAGGCCATGGTACGCAAGCTTTTTCCCTGTCCGTAGCCGGTCGTACAAAGCAGCAGCCTATTGTAGTCGGTTTTTTTTTTTTGACAAGATTTTGTAGTCGTTTTTTTAATGCTCAGTTTGCCATCACTTGGAGACCAAAAGCAGTTCGTCATCATCGGGGATGAGCCGGCAACTGTTTGCGACGCCCTTTCATTTTCTAGTTTCAACATGAGCTGAAAAAAGAATCTTTTGTAGAGGAAGTATATCCTCCGCTAGAACTGATCGAGATTGGAGAGTTCATGGCTAGATTCGAAAACACAATACGGAATCTGGGACATGTGCAATCTGGCACGTGCCATGTGGCATACTCTGGCATCGTTGGGTTGGACACTAGAATTTGCGTGATCACGTGTCCGTGATGAGCAAAGGATTGGTAGATGTAGGTTACTGCCAGGCGTGCGCCTGGTCAATTTTGGTGAGAGACCTCGACGGGCCGGGCATGCGGCTGTCGTGGGCGCGTCATGGTCAACGTCACGACATTTGTGTTGTTGGGTTCGGGCGCAATGCTGTTGGCAGAATCTGACCAGTCGATCGTTCAAGGGATCTAAACATTGTTCTTGAATCAGCTGTGACTGTGGACATCAATAGAGGACCCGGTAAAAATGCGACAACTAATTATATGTCTGATTAATGAGATTAACCATGAACCTGGGGACTGGGGTTACATTGACGAACTTGAGATACTACACTCAGCGCAGGCCGCAGGAGGTGGCCGTAGCCCGTAGGGCGACAACCAGTTGGCACGCAGAGCGGCGGCGCAGCCACGGCGAGGGCAATGCAAGCCCCACGAAGCAGCTCTGAGGGCATTCACAATGCGACTCTATCATGGGCCCAAGACTATTTATTACATCTTATTTATGGTATTTCACCTGATGTAAGACCATATTTATTGAAGAAAGAGGGATAAAAAAACAAGACTTGATGCCTTATTTAGACTCCGTTCTGATGTTCGGCGTAATAGATAAGTTTAAACTCTATGATAGAGTCTGCATTGAGACTGTCCTGATGCCACCAGGAGGACGCGCGCGGCATGCAGGGCACCACCTGGCCCGGCCGGGCTAGCTCCGCATGCGCGCCTGCCTGCCTGCCTGCGGCCGCGCTCTGCACTCCCCTCAGCGTCCGCCACCGTGCGACGCTTGCATGCATGCATTTGCACATGTGCGCTCTGGGGCCACCGTCGTGCCGATGAGAGGGAGAGGCAGCCAGGCAGGTACGTGCTCGGTGCTCAGCGCGCAGCGCTAAGCGGCGGTCGAAGTGAATGCATGGACTGTGTGGCTGTGTCCACAACTGTAGTCACAACAGCACCGCGCCGTCGTCGTCCGTCGTCGTCAGATCGTACGCGTGGTACTCGGTGTTCCGGCGTGGCCAGCTTTATGGTTATGTTATGGCACATGCGATGCATTCATCGCCATTCAATCCGTTTCGTTCGGTTGCACACTACACCTGCTCTGCTTCGTTATGGCACATTAGCAGTATTCGCCAGCTTCGTTATGGCACAGTAGCAGTATTCGCCATGAGCTCTGCCTCTGGCTGGCGCGTCTGCAAAAACTCTCTCTCTCTTTCTTTCTTTGGAGGCGACGAGCGGCCCAGATCATATCGACATGGAAATGAAGGCATGATGGCGTTCAACATGGCAACATACGAGTAGTTGAACAAGGTAATCTACCGATCTGAATCCTAAGATTGGAACACGCAACTCATTACTCGTTAGCCTTAACTTCAGGCCGTATATATACATGCGTGGAAATTAACTGCAATTCGCCGCCCTAGTGAGATCAGATGACACCATTACAAAGGTCATATTAGGAGCTTTATTTATTTACAGCTGCACCGAGATGTGCTGACCAACTAGTTCTCGTCGATCGGCGTCAGATAGCTAGGGCCATGGTAGACCGCCCGCCCGCGCGCTCGCTCGATCTATCCGAAGTACTCCTACTCCTACCCAATTACCCATGACGGAGACTGACTAGTGTACTGATCGATACAGCCAGCTAGCCCGCGGTCATCAGTAGGGCAGCAAGCTGACAAGATTGCTCTCCTCGCGATTACCAGTTGGATTTTATATATACGTAAACACAACAATTAGTACTTCTCCAATGTAACCATCGATCAAACCTTGTTCTAAATGATAAGCATGCTCCAATGGTCTCAACTTCCTTCTATTCTTTTCTCTGATATAAAAGGACAAGAAAAAGAAACCGCCAGTGTATTAACCTGTCGTCGCCGATGAATATAATCGATCGCTATCACTAGGGATGCCCCCCGTCGCAAATATATTACGACGTGCGTGACGATCGGCTGCAACAACAACAAGGTTGGACGCATCGTTGGCATGATGGCTGGCGTCCACGCAAGGGACAGCGGCGGCGTCTCCGACGCCTGGATGAAGAAACCAAACCAATTCGTATATTCTGTCCGCTCATCACAATCTCAGAAAAGCACCTTCTCCTAGTAGCCTCCTGCTGTTGAAGATCTTTGTCCGGACGAAAAGAACAGGTCGAGCGGGAGAGTTCGGTAGTGGTAACAGACACAAAAGAACGGTGTTTGGAGTAACTATCGGCGATTATTTTATCCAATTACTTGATGTCGATCGCGCATAATACGCCGGAGTTTCTTACGACCAATACTACTCCTAGATAGCGCCATCTGCTGGTGCTCACTCCATCGATCCAACATACTTAGATGTTTATTAATTTTCCGTTCATTTGGTATCGATCGGTGTGGCCTATGACAGGACGAAACGATCGGAAACTTGTAAAACCTAGGGCTGGGTCCGCGCGTCCAAACGTTTTTTTTTTTTTTAGGAAATCGCTTCAGGCGCATGAACGGTGCACATTCCCAGTCTTGGCAGCTGGCACCCGTGATTTTGCACATTTTTGGCCTGGAATCGACACCTGAAAATCGAATGGTACACCGCCCGCCCGCAGCCGTCGAAGCACGAGTCTGTGCCGCCCTCCTCGCCCCTCGGCACTCACGTCCGTGGACTCTTGGAGGAAAATGAACTAGTAGGAGAGTAGTAGGAGTAGGAGTTCTCCCGGCCGCGCTCGGAAAGTGACACCACCCGGGCGTTTGGCACGTACCGTGTCCGCGGGCGCCGAAACCGAGCCGCGCCGAGCATATTCCAGTGCGCCTCCGCTGCTTCGCCTCTCTTTCTTTCCGCACCCTGCCTCTTGCCGGTGTCTGGCGGAGACACCGATGCCGGACGACCTGCTGTGACATTTTCTTCATTTTTCTTCTCCCGTTTCGGCCGCCCGCCCGCGACCCGGCCCCGCGTGCACCAGCGCTTACTTTTTTACTAGTGTTCAGTATTCCCGGAAATACCCCTCCGATCCGGTCTCCAAGAGCTTACTGCCTGCCGCTGCTGCTAGCTGAAGCCTGAACCCTGAAGGGGTCAAATTCGGCGCGAGGTCAGCACAGTCATTGGCCTACCTCACCAGTCCTCACGCTGTCGTGGCGTCTCCGGCTTCTTGTTGTTGCCAGCCCTCGGTTTCCCCGCGCGGCCGACCTGCCCTTCCCGAACTGCCCGCTTTAAAGCCCGCATCGCCATTTGCAGAACTGCCCCGTGCCCTCGGTGCTCGGCTCCGCTCCGCTCACCCCGGCAGCAGCGGCAGGCAAAGGCAACACACCACACCGCACGGGCTGACCAACCAAACCCGTCCGTCTCTGTAGCTGCTCTCTCTCTGTCTCTGGTCACCACTCACCACCAACAAGCTAACCACCAACGCCCAACACCTCCTCCTCCACCGCGCGGCCGGCGCGGAGGCCAGGGGCAGCTGCCGAATTCACCTCCCTCTCTTCTCCAAGATCGCAAGAAGCGAAGGCTGAACGCGCGGCGCCGCCGGCCGACGCCGACTGACATGGTGGCGAGCGTCGCTGCCGCGGCAGCGGCGGCGGCGGCGGCGGCGGGGCCGCATCGCAGCAGGGCGAGGGAGCCGGCGAGCATGCACGCGGGCATCCGGCGCTCGCGGTCGGACCCGCACCTGCGCTGCCCGCGCCGGCGCGGGGGCGGCGCTGCGGCGGGGGCCGCGCTCACCACCAGCCGCTCCATCGGCGTGTTCCCGTTCCAGCTCGGCGCCGCGCCGCTGCGCCCGCCGCCGCTGCCCGACGGCGGCGGCGACGGGTCCCGCCTCCTCACCGTCGCCGACGCTGACGACGATCCGGCGGAGCCGGAGCAGCCGGAAATGCCGGAGGCGCGGAGGCCCGAGGCGCACTGGCTCGACCGCCTGCTGGAGCTCCGGTCCCGCTTCCACGACCCGACCAAGCGGGACGTCCTCGACGAGGACGAGGAGGACGACGACGACCTGTACCGCCTCGACGCGGACCACCTCCACGACGACGGCGGGTGCGGCGTCAGCTACGACGACGAGGACGACGGCGGCGGCGAGGAGGCCGCGGAGGACGCCAGCTGGGACCGCGAGTCCTTCGCCAAGCTGCTGGCGCGGGCCCCGCTCGGAGAGGCGCGCCTCTTCTCGCAGCTCGCCTTCCTCTGCAACATGGCTTACGTCATCCCCGAGATCAAGGTGAGCTACAGTATATTATACCATCAAAGTGATAAACCCTGGGCCGTCCGTTTGCGCCCCGACGGCCGAGATCGTCTGATCTGTCCGCTCGTGCTGCCAGCCCAGCCCAGGAGGATCCTCGCGCGCGCCTACAGGACAGGCTGGGCCTGGGCGGAAGATGCATGCGGGCCCACTGCCACTTGTCGCTTATTTTCTTTTCAATTTTTTGGAAGAATTTTCTGTAGTGGGGCTGGCTGACTCGATCACTCGAATAAAGAAATTCGCGGTATGGAGGAATCGCCATTAATGGTGGACAGATTTAGGTAGGACCTCGGCTTTAATTCGCCTCGCAGCAGCAGCCCATTGCTGATTGCTGTTGCGAGCTCGAAACCATCTGTCCTGGCTCACACACATTAGGATTAGGTGCAACACACATGTGACCCCACCAAGTACTATACTATTAGTCCTTGTTTTCCGTATGGCCGGCACCGGCACTCTGTAATTAATTTTTGAACCTCGCTTCTTCTAATACAAAGATAAAAAACTATTAGTCCTTGTTTATGAGTTGTTATGATGATCATTAGTCAATAATTGCGTGGCTGTTTTTCCCGTTAGCTGGTAGTAGCTGCTAGGTTTGTGCCCTTGGAGAACAGGAGCAGTCGATGTGTAGTTTTCTAAGAATTATTGTGGAAGGGGGAGGAAGTCAGCACGTAGTTTTCTGCTGTTTATTTCCTCAGGTAGTTGGCTGGAAAGTTCCATATACCGGCAAATCGCGGCGGAATTATGTTCATTATTAAGAAACCAAAGTCGTGATGTGATGGTACCATGCTGTTTGGTGTTGACTCTTCTTGATACTTCGACATTCTTGATCGATATTTGGTGTTGACTCTTCTTGATCGATGCTCACTATTATGTCTCAGTGAAATTTAATTTCATGGAAAACCTGTTACTTTTAGTAGATCGTGAATGAAGCCGATCAGTAATACGTAACTAGCAAGTGACAGATGAAATGCGAAGAACTACGTATCTGAAGAGTGTTTTCTTTCAAAAAAAAACGTATCTGAAGAGTGTTGATTGCTTTGGTTTCAGGCCGAGGAACTGAAGAAGCACTACGGACTGCGATTCGTGACGTCGTCTCTGGAGAAGAAGGCGGAGGCCGGCATCATCAGCGCCAAGCTGGACGCGGACTCCACGCGGCCGCGCACCGCGCCGGCGTACGAGGTGGCGTCCGGCCCGCAGCCTCGCCGGCCCATCCGGTCGCACCTGGCCTACGAGGTGGCGGCGTCGGCCGCGTCCTACGTCCGCGCGCGCGCGGCCGGCCTACTCTCGTTCGGCACGCTGCATCAGCAACAGCAGAGGCAGCAGGCGGGTCAGCAGGGCAGGCTGTACAACTCGGGCGTGGCGGCGTACGTGGCCGCGTCGACGGTGACGGCGGTGGTGGCCGCCGAGGACGAGGCGCGGCAGGAGGCGGCGCGCGACCTGCGGTCGCCGCTGTCGTCGCCGTGCGAGTGGTTCGTGTGCGACGAGGCGGACGCGCGGACGCGGTGCCTCGTCATCCAGGGGTCCGACTCGGTGGCGTCGTGGCAGGCCAACCTCCTGTTCGAGCCCACCGAGTTCGAGGGCACGGGCGTGCTGGTGCACCGGGGCATCTACGAGGCCGCCAAGGGCATCTACGAGCAGATGCTGCCGGAGATCGAGGCGCACCTGCGGGCTCACCCGGCGGCCCCGGGGGCGCGGCTGCGGCTCACGGGCCACTCGCTCGGCGGCAGCCTCGCGGTGCTGGTCAGCCTCATGCTGCTGGCGCGCGGCGTGGTGACGCCCGACGCGCTGCACCCGGTGGTCACCTTCGGGGCGCCCTCCGTGTTCTGCGGCGGGAACCGCGTCCTGGAGGCGCTGGGCGTCGGCGAGGCGCACGTCCGGTCCGTGGCCATGCACCGGGACATCGTGCCCAGGGCCTTCTCGTGCCGCTACCCGGGCCACGCCATCGCGCTGCTCAAGCGCCTCAACGGCGTGCTCCGCACCCACCCGTGCCTCAACACGCACAGGGCGCTCTACACGCCCATGGGCGCCACGTACATCCTGCAGCCCGACAGCGGCGTGTCGCCGCGGCACCCGTTCCTCCCCGAGGGCGCCGCGCTGTTCCGGCTGGACCCGGAGTCCGACGCGCCCAGGGCCCTGGTGGCCAGCGCGCTGCGCGCGTTCCTCAACTCGCCGCACCCGCTCGAGACGCTCAGCGACCTGTCGGCCTACGGCGCCGGGGGCGCCATACTCCGGGACCACGAGTCCAGCAACTACTTCAGGGCGCTCAGCGCACTGGCCAGGGCGCCACCGCGGCGTCGGAAGCAGGCGGAGATCGTGTGGCAGCTGCCCGGCGTCGAGCGGCTGCAGCAGTACTGGTGGCCGGGGATCGCCGGCACCGTCCTCCCCAAATCGGTGGCCGTCAGCAACAAGGAGCTGGTGACCGAGGCATAGAACAGTGCGCTGCGTTCCTTTGGTTCGCTCGCCCTTCTCGTTGAGCAGTGTACATTCTTTGGTTCGTTCTTCTTTGGTTGGTTCCGCGCGAGGTACATAGGAATGCACAGCTTCTTTTGGCGTTTAGGTTCGTGTAGAAATTGTAATCGTGCATAGCATAGGAGACTAGGAGTGCTGTCCTGGTGGCCAGCAAAGATCCGCGGGCGCGGCTGCTCAATAAGACAATGACAATGGGTTTTTGTCTGGGGTTCATGCGAAGGAGCGCATGAGTTCGACATGTAAACTTGTCTCAGTGAAGCATTGGAAATCTGTATAAGAACTTTGAGCATGTGAACAACAAATATTCCTTTCGAATCAACCAGAGCACCTGACCTCCAAACCATCACTCGCGGCGTCGCCTCGCAGCTTTTCCGCCACACGTTTTGAGCGCATCAGTTCTGAGTAACAGGGCTCAAACAAAACACAGCCAGGACCATCAAGTAGATGTTAGCAATAAGAACACATTGCAAGGGTTTGACAAAAACAAACAGTGCTTGTTTGATAAAAAAACAACCGTTATATGTACGATTTCCTTACAACAAATGTCCGATTTCCTTACAACAAATGTCAATAAAAAGGTGAAAAGAACATGGTAAACATGTTACCCTAGCTAGAAACCTAGCATTGAGAATATGCAATCGTACCTATATCTATCCTAGCTAAACCAAAAGTATGCGGGTTTGGAAACCCAGAACCTTGCCAGGCACCATTCCATCCCAAGAATTATCAATAAGCAGGCATCAGCTTTTTGCAACACCAATCTTCTCATCTTCTGGTGTATTGGCTGCTCATCAAATGGGAATGGTGCCAAGATGAAAAATGCACCATAGGTGTTGCGCCCTATTTTACAGAAGGGGGCATCTGAAGGAACTTCCATGGCTCACCTAGACACCACTTACTGTACACCGATTTACAATTCACAGTTGGTGAATGCTATCTTGATGCAACAAAAGAATCTTTTAAGTGAGGGCAAACTCCTCATCTTGGAAGGAAAACTGGGGTTCTTCTTGGTAGGGGTTTACTACTTTGTTGATCTCATCTGCAGTAAGTGTTTCACGCTCCAGCAGCGCATTTGCCAAAGCATGTAATTGCTTCTCATGCTGAAAACAAAGTTTGGAAAATGTATCAGCATTAAGTGCACTAAAAGAATTCTCGTGCTATGTCAAAGTGATCATTCTAGGGCAGAACCCATCACAATTGTGAGACAAACCTTTTTAAGCAATCGCTTGACCCGCCCATAAGCTTCTCTTAAGAGCTTCACCACCTGCAAGACCATCTAATCAGGAAATGCAACAGGAAACCTGAACTACTTCATTAAGGTCTAATGCAGACCACCTCTTGTCATTGATCAAGAAGCTAGTTAATGCAGACTATGCATAAGCAAATTAGTTATAGATCACTCACTATTTTGCACCAGTGATATACTACTTGAGAATGGAAGGAGCATAGAACATGAGCTAGCATTTGCCCAAAAATATAGACAGAGCTCCCTAAATGTTTAGCAAAATGATATAGTAAAGCTGAAATGTCATCAGAATATTTAGGTGGCCTATGAAAAAGTACCTCGGCATCTATCCTTGATTGCATCTCTACACTTGGTCGCTCTTTCACATGCACAGGACCGATAGCTTCACTCATCCCACAGTTTGATACCTGTAGAGTTAGTCATAGTTAGACAAGCCATTTATTAACACATCTAATGCAAAAAATATTTCCCAACAGACAAGGTAATCACCATGTACTGGGCAAGCTCTGTTGCAGTGTGAAGGTCATTTCTCGCCCCAGTTGTAACATTGTCTTCCCCAAAGATCAGCTCTTCAGCAACCCTCCCACCCATGCAAACATCAAGACGCGCAAGGAGTTGTTTCTTGCTAATAGAAGTCTCATCCTGTGAGGGGAGTTGTGTGACCATTCCGAGGGCAGACCCACGAGGAAGGATAGTTGCCTTGTGTATGGGGTGAGCACCCTGGGTGTTGAGTGCAACAATAGCATGTCCACTTTCATGGTACGCAGTAAGCTAATGAACACAAAGAAAAGAAATTAATATTATATCGGACTTCACCGTTTCTACATTCTATGTTTTTTGGAAACCTTATGTTAGGACTACTAGTTCCCTTTTGGAAATCTTATGCTAAAAAGGAAAGTTAACAAGAACATGCCTTTCTCGATTCATCAGATATGAACATTGATTTCCTCTCAGTTCCCATGATAATACGATCTTTGGCAAACTCCAACTGAGTAGCAGTCAACTTGTCAGCACCTTCGACTGCGGCCTTTATTGCTGCAATGTTTACAAGGTTGGCTAGGTCTAACAGAAAGAAACAAGGAGATGTCAGAATATGAATATCAGCATAAATCTAAACCATTATACTCAAGGCATGTTTCATATATTTTTCTTAAAATAAAAAATGTGTAATATTGTATTCATATCCAAAGTGAACTCGTAAATGACAAAGGAAAAACAGGAAGATGCAGCCGCTAATGAAAAGAATAAAACAATCCTTTTAGATCCCTCATGACATGCTACTTCCTCAGTAAAGGAGCAAAGGAAAGTGTGCGTACCAGCCCCATTAAAGCCAGGTGTACTACGGGCAATTGCATTGATATCTACATCATTTGCCACTGGCTTATCTTGCAAATAGAGCTCCAGAATCTCTTGGCGACCCCGCACATCTGGACTTGGGACAACAATCTAGTGAAGAAAGTTTGACAGAATTAATCATTTTTCACTGCACTGAATATAAGTTCTAGGTGACACGGTTCATCAAGATCAGGAAATATATGCTCAGGTGACTTACATGCCTATCAAATCTACCAGGTCTTGTAAGTGCAGGATCAAGAATGTCTGGCAAGTTTGTTGCAGCCATCACAATTATTCCCTGTAAGATAAAAGATCAATCGGAAGCAAGAGTCAGATAAAGTTATGTGAGTAACAATGCTCTATTCAATCACATGGTCTCTAGCAATACCTCATTTTGTTCAAATCCGTCCATCTCAACAAGAAGTTGATGCAATGTCTTCTTTGTGTGCCCTTCCCACTGTTTTCTCGTTGAACCCACAGCATCTATTTCATCAATGAAGACAATGCATGGCGCCTGTAAAGAGAAAGATTGTTAAAGCTGGCTAAAGCAGCACTCCCCTCTCTTCAATCAAGAATATAGGGCTCTTTGACGAGATCAGTCTCCAATATATAACTTTGACCTTTAGTTTTCATGGTATTTTGTCAATAAAACACATAAAAACTGTGCATTTCAGAATAATATCTCATAACATATATAATGATAAGATTATTCATGTCTCTAAATCAACTATTTTTTGTTTCCTTGTAAAAAAAAAACTTAGCAGTTTTTTGTATATATTCATGATCGAAGTAAATAGAGCATGACCAGTAAGTGTTGCCCAAACATCACAAGCAAATGAAGAACGCCCAGAGGTCAGCTTGACCAATGGGCCGCTTGGATTGAATCGAGATTTGCAAGACTTGGTTACAAAGCACTTGGGGTCTCTGCTTTATATATAGCAGGACCATCTACCTACTCCCCTCAGCATATTCCTTGCATAAAGCAAGATGCTTAGACTACTTGGCTACCAAGGCTTTTCCATGATCAACTTGGAAACGAACCTCCTAATGGCAGCTAAAGTAAATTGCAGAAAAGTAAGATACAAGCAGCTAGGCTTAATTACTGTCAGTAAGATCCTACGATTATTTCTGGATGGACTATTACTTTTGCAACAGCAGCCAAAAAAAAACAATATTTACCCTTATATGGAAAGAAATCAATTGACTCATCAACTAAATCTAAAACAATGTGGCACTAGTATATCCTCTACTGCATACTGAAATAATATAGGGTAGTCAAAAAAAGAGTAACTGAAAGCTTGGCAAGGCAGCTAGCTCTGATCCATAAACCATAGACAGAGAAACTGCTAAAGGAGATAAGCTTAAGCTCAGAAAAATACAAGTTGAGAGCAAAAGGGTAAATACCTTCTTCTTTGCAGCTTGAAACAGTGACCTCACTCTCCGAGCACCAACACCAACAAACCTGAGAAGAGATGAAGTCATAGTTAAATAAAAAACACTTTGATAGCAGGGTAGAATAAATATTAATAACGGATTCCAGATGTCACAGACTTAAGTTTGTCATGAATGCTAAGACGTTACCATTCTAGTAATTTTTCAATTGTGTTAACGAATATAATAAACTAGAAGAATAACTCAAGCGCTGATGTCAAACTTTATTAGAAATAATCATGTTGCATGTATGAGTTAAATCTACATATTTGTACATCTATTAAAACCGAGTAAGACAATGAAATAATCCAATAAAAAAATAACAAAATTAGATCAGATTATAGGATGACGGAATGACCCACATGGCAATATATAGATGCCTTGTGGATATAATTGCATTAAAATGTTAGAAGTTAGGGGGGTGACATGGTTATTAGTGGGAGATGATGTGGATGGCTTGCATGTTGAGATAGAACTCCTAGTAGGGAGTAGCTTTATAAGAGAGATAGATATAGATTCAAATTGCAAACATCAACCATGGATTATTTTCTGAACCAGTAAAGACAATTGCAATTTGGTAGATTTAGGTTACAGAACAACACAAGAAAATTATAATGCCAGATAGCACCTTACAAGAGATCTTACATTTCCTCAAATTCAGAACCTGCTCGGTAAAAGAATGGTACGCCAGCCTCTCCAGCAATGGCCTGCAGCAAAAGGCCAGCTCATGTAAGGTACAATTTTTCAAGACAACAACAGTAGCACGAAAACTATAGGATAGCAGCTGGAGATGGCACAATGACGCATACTGGTATATGTATAATCAAAAAGATTAATGCAATGTGCAAGAAGTAAAATAGCTAAGTGGTGAGCACTCCAGACAAGTTCACCTTTGCTAGTAGAGTCTTCCCAGTTCCTGGAGCACCAGTCAAAAGTATGCCCTGCAAAACAGCAAGGTTCACAACAGCTCAATCATCCAATAAAAACGACAGATATATAGAACTCACAGAGCAAGGTGACGACAAAATGTTACTTGTGGGATGGCATAGAGTTATTACCTTAGGTAGCTTTCCACCAAGGCGAGTGAACTTTGAAGGGTTTTTGAGATACTCAACTACCTCCTCAAGTTCCTTTTTTGCATCATCACAACCTTTGACATCTTTAAATGTCTTGACATTCTGTAACAGCATAGAAGGATCATGTGAATATGTATTTGTTTTCTGAACAGAGAAATCACATTACAAACAAACAACTACAACGAAGACTTAAGATAAAAAGCGTAATCAGATACCTTCTCTGGCATGATATCCTTATTCACCTCTTTTGGAGAATATGATGAGCTAGAACCAACACCAGATGCCCCAATTCCACCTAAGCTCCCAATATACTTTTGAAGGGCAGCAGCACCCATCACCCTGGAGCAAAATATTATGCAGTGAGCATCAACAAAGTAAAGCTAAACACATAAGTATTTTTTCCCAAGCAATTAACAGACTTAGAGAATTATCCATTACAATAAAAGAAGTGTTTATCAATTCTCCAAAGCAAATAGATAAAGTTCTTTTTTTTATGCATCACATTCTGTAGGGAGCATCTAGGGACACTGGAAGTCAGGGTACAACAGAAACAATTATGTGTCTAATTTAAAGCATAAGATAGCAGGAACATGAGAATTCTTCTTAATTTGCATCACATCATAAAACTGAAACAATAGTATCATCATGCTGGTTGGTTCAAGCTAAATTTGTCTACTTGACCATTAAGCCAAGTAGGCACTTGACAAAAAAAAGGTTGGTACGAACACCATGGTGTAAATAAAAGATAACTGTGAATTAAAAAAAAAACACTACGAATAAGAATGATGGAAGGTGTAGCATACCACATTACACCGACAGCAATTGTAAACAAGATCGTTGAGAAGATTTCTTGAGCAAAACGTGTTGATCTACCTGTAGATTTTGGGTCAACCTAATGATGCAACAAAATCTATCAAAGCTTGATTTAAGAATTAAGATCACAGATAAAAAACTAGCCCTGGCCTATCAAAATGGTCATGGATAATAAATCAGTAGCATTCCTCCAAGATCTGGTAGACTTACCATTACAACATGTAAAGGTTGCTTTTCTGATATCCCAGGGTTCATGAAAGGTTTATCCTCATTCCCAGATACACGCTGTTTCAACTCTTGCAACTACTGACATAAATGCATATTACAGAGACTGAAGTGGTTACAACATGCCAAGTTGCCAACATGGTGATTAATACAGAGTAGAAGTAAACACAAAATGGGAGAAAGCATAGTAGAAGGAAATGCATAGAGTGGGAAGTTATAAGGAAGTTATAAGATTTGAGCTTTTGCAGGATGATAGCAATGTTTATCTATATGAAGAGCCAAACAAGCTTTACTTGAAAAAAGGTACTTCAACAAATGGCATAATTGCTGAGCATCCCTACAAACATGGATATACATTGAAGAGTACAGTACTAGGGCATGGATCTTATGTAATTGTGTGGCATGAATGAAGATGGATTTGGAAAATTGAATATCAGCTAAGTTACGATTACCAAACGTGGTACATTTTTTTTACTGAAGCTACATTGACAGAATAAGATAGTGCATAAAACTTCATCTATTATGTATTACAGAGTTGCAAAATGAACTTACCAGGGCTGGCAGACTTGCAGACCTCCCAGATTGTTCATCTGGAAGGTAATCAGCTATACTGTTAGTGAGAATAAGAGCCCTCAGGTACTCAGCGGCCCCCCTGCTATCCACAGCATGGCTTCGCTGCTCAAACCTTTTAATGACTTCTTCAGGGCTGCCATATTTTCAGCGCACAACAAAACAGGAAATTCAAACAGGTGAACATACCATTCTTTAGTTTCTAATTCGAAGAAGATTTGATGCAATGATCAGTACAAACAAAACCAACAAAAGAAGAAAATATTCTTCATTGTAATTGTTTCTCAAACTGTACCAAAAGATGGCAGAGAAAAAGGACTCTGATGCTTATGTCAACAATACAACCACTACCAATGATAGTGCAGGTACTAGGACTCCAACTATAGGAGAAATTGGACTATTGTGATAGGAGAAATTGGACTATTGTGTTACAGGTTCCAGATCATTCATATCTGTGTTTTTTCCTGTCAACGATCCAACAGTATACGAATCATCAAGCACTCATCATATTGCTTAGTTTAAATTTTGTCAGGCGAATCAACATAGAGGTATATCTAGGGTGCAGAATCCACTCAATCCACTAATTTCTCCTTGGTACAATTGATCCTTAGGTAAGTCAAACCATCCAACCCGTATAAATCAGCACGCAATCCACTGAGCCCGAACCACATTCGCCCAATTGTCAAAGCAAAACAGCGCACCTGAACTTGTTGAGCTCGTGGAGGAGCGCGCTCTGCTTGGCAGCATCGTTGGGGTTGGCGTCCGCCTCGTCGATCAGCTGCTGCAGCCGGCGGTCCGTCCTCCAGAAGGGCCACCAGCCCATCCACTCCCTCGACGCCAGCCAGTCGACGAGCCGCCTGAACGCGGCCACCACGGCCGCCGCGACCGCCACGGCCCAGGCCCTCGCCCTGCCCACCAGGTCCTCCAGCTCCTCCTTCCCGCTCATCGCGGCCGCTGTCGCGGGCTCGGGCTCGGGCTCCGCCTCCACCACCGCCTCGGGCTCAGCCTCATCAGCCTCCGCCGCCGCCGCTGCGGCGGCAGAGGACGCGGCGGCGGGGGGCTCGGGGGCGTCGGGCTCCGGCGCGCCGGGGACCAATGCGCGGAGGCGGAGCGGGGCGCGGCGGGGCGGGGCGTGGGCGAAAGAGGCGGAGGGGAGCGAGAGGCGGCGGCGCGGGGGCAGTGGCGAGGGGAGCGGGCGGAGGAGGAGGGACGCCTGGAGCGCGCTCATGGCGGCTGAAGCGGGGCGGCGCCGGCGAGGTGGGGTGGGGAGGCGCGTGACTTGGAGAGAGGGGCTTCTTCCCCCTCTTTTTTTTTTCCTTGCCCCCTTTGTACGCTGGAGGGTGTGGGGGACTTGGTTTTAGTGGACACGAGGAGTAGCCTTATCGCGAAGCGAGACCGCGACTCCGTGAGCTCGCGGCCGGGCACGGCACGGTGGAAGCCGACGGACGACGCGGCGGCGCTCGCGATCGGTTGGATTCACTCGGACCGTTGGTAGCGGGAGTGGTGATGGGGACGGACTGAAACATCCTCAATTTTCCGCGAAGGGAAAAATCACAGAATGATATACAACAGTTGATAATCAATTCCATACATCGAATTCTGAGAATACAGAGTACAAATAGAGGGTTCTAATAATAATTACAACGCCACACCTACGTAAACAAAGTAAATCTAACATCCAGAACAGCTTGCGAAGGTGGAAGAATAACGCGGAAGCAACTTCAAACTCCAACTTGAGCGCAGGCACGAGACCTTCTAATCCTTTCGATTCCTAGCATCACAGAAAAACCGCACACCGCCGGATGTGTGCAGGTCCATGGTCAAAGACCGAATGAGCTTTAGTGGAAAAGAGAAAATAAAGGGATCTGATCCTATATTTAGGCTGTGGTTTGCATCCTAGCGCGTGCGAAGTAGCAACAAGTATAATAATAATAATAATCAAGTTTAACACATTCCCAAATCCCACACACACATCCATCCACCATCCCATCCATCCCATCCACACATCACCACACCTCACACCCCACACACCACACCCCACCACGCTTCACGTGGCCGCAAGACGACTCCCTCTCTCTCGTCAGCCTCAACGACCCAGCCTCCTCCCAGGCTCACGGCCGGATGTAACATACCCATATCCCAAGAAAGGCAAGACTCCTCTCCTAGTCAAGCAAGCATCACACGGATCGGTCCATAGCCAACGAGTTAGCTATGTATCGATCGATCAACCATACACTCGCAGAGGTTTCACTATTCCACAAGATAGCCATCATCGATGCGGCCACATCTAGGCAGATTCCGATCGCCATAAGCCTAGAATGGATACCATCCCGTCACCCGACCCCGGCCGCCGAGACCGTGAACATAGTACCAGGCCAAAAGGGTCACTATGTGGTTAAGGAGGGTGTGGGCTCCACCCGTACCTCCCGACACTATCCGCTTACACCCGACAAGAATGGCATCCATACTACCATATGGTTAGACCGGCTCCCCTCCCATTGGAGAGCGAGTGGAAAGTAAGCGTCCAATGATCCGGTCACTAGCACTCAAGTCCTTAGGTCTTGGCCGCACAGCGATATCTCCCCGTATGGGCTAATCTTTACCGTGCCGCCACGGCACCCCCTTTCCAAGGCTCCACCCCAAGGAGCTCACACCAAGGACACCTCAATCCAAACCAGTTACCCGCCACGGTACTCACAAAGCGGGGATACCCGTGGCCGTATCCTCGGCAAGACTCGCTCGAAGCTCGTCGTAATCCCCGTCCGGCCGACTCAACCCTCACCACACACCCAAGACTCACGCAAAGACACCGCTCATCACCATAACCACAAGTCCGGCATCCCAAGCCAAACCATTCCCAAGGGGTTCACCACCCGCATCACATACAATGCAAAGTGGAGTTATAATAAGTATGGTGATAATACATGCAAGCACGCAGAAGGGCGGTAATATATATATGTGCGAGCGCAAGGCCGGGTAACATGGTAAAAGGGCTTCGAACAAGGTAATTATAGCTCGTGCAATATCATGCATCATATACTAGCAAAGGAATAAATATAAAGCGCTAGCGATTCTAAACATGCAATGTCTAATAGGATTCTCTAAAATAAAGGTGCTTTGCCATGACACTGCGATGTCGAGGAAGTAGTGGTACGAATCCGACGGTAGGGGTACAAGTCCGTCTCGTAGTGGTACAAGTCCGTCCGTAGTCGTTCGCGGGTTCACTCCCTCGAGTTCATAGTCTCCATCCTCGGATCGTTCCGCCCGAATCGACTCGAAACCGAACGTAATAGTCGCGTTAGCGACTCCTATAGAAGCCACAAAGAAGCAAATCAAATATAGAAGAACCAAATGCACTCAAACATAGTCCCATTGCGTCGGGCTCGATTTTAGATGAATTTACATATAAAGATCATAATTTTCGGAGCTCGTATGAATAAGTTATGAATTTCCGAAGTTTAAACAATATTCGAAAGAGATAAATTGCTGAATTATATAGGGCCGACACGTGTCGGCACAGACTAGGCCACGTGGTGCCCGCGGGTCCGGCCGACACGTGGGACCGTGGTGACGCGCATCGCGTCATGATGACGTCATCGTTGACCGAGTCAACCCTAAATGGGCCGCTAATGGGCCGGATGGGCCGAACATGGGCGTGTAACGGGCCGAGTGGGGCGGATATGGGCCGGGTCGGCCCAACACGTGACTTGCTGCAGTTGCGCCACGTCGGCGGTCCGGATCCAAAGCGGGCCGTGGTCTACGGAGCGGGTCCATGGTGGACAAGGTCATCTTGGTCCATGGACCGTCCACGGCACACGGTGCACCGGGTGCATCCCCTTTCCCTCTCTTGGTCCACACGCACCCGGTCCATGTGGTTTCCTCTAGATGGGGCTCGGTCCATGGATTCGGCACACGGTGGACAAGTCCGCCGGACCCACCGTCGATCACACGGCTCACATGGACCAGTTCCATCTTCTTTCTCCATCCTCCATCTTCATCTCCTCCCCGCTTCTCCTCGGTCCCGCGATGGACATGGCCGCCGGCGGCGGCATAGCGGTGCGCCGGCGCCATGGTGATGCTCGGGCCGTGCCGGCGAGCGCACCGGCTCCGCGACGGTTTGGCGAGCACACCAAGGTCGGCTTCAGGGTTCAAGGGCGCGCCAACATCGCCGGCGTGGCGGCGGTAGCTCCACGCCGGCGGCGCATCGCGACGGCTAGCAACGGAGGCGCTCGGGCTCAATGGAGGTGCATATGAGCAATTAGCATCATAAAGCTCCCGCTTGACTCGACGGTGGCGGCCAAGAAGCACGACGGTGCACGGCTCACGGCAAGGAGCACGCGGCGGCACCGACGGCATGGCGGCGCGCGGCTCGGCATCGGCGCGGCCTCCAAGGCCTCATCTTCACCCCCAAGAGGTGCCACGGCATGCGGCGGCCCGCGGCGCGACTCACGGCACGGCCCGACGGCGAGACGGCCGGAATCGGCCGGCGCAAATGGCGCCACGGTGGTGCTCCGGAGCACCCCGCGCGGACGCTCCCGGTGGCGAAAAGGGGAATTGTCCTCCCCGGGGCGTCTCGCCGGCGGCGGGCGCATGGGATGCGCCCCGTCGCGGCGGACGTGATCCCGGGGTTCCGAGCGTGTCCAAGGGTTCCTAGGTGGCCGGTGACGGCGGCGCGCCACGGCATGGCTCGGCCATGGCGGCGAGCTTGGCGGGCAAGTCCAAGTCGGCGTTTGGTGGCGCCGGCTGTCCGTTTGGCCAAGGCTAGGCGCGTGCTTGTGTGTGCAAGTGTACCGAGAGGCCGGCGGTGGCCCTCGCCTACGCGTCCCGTGGTGGGGGACACCATGGCGGCTTAAGCAAGACCGGGATTGGAAGAGAGGAACACGGCGGCTCACGGTGCTTCGCGTAGGCGCAGCGGGCTTGGTGCGGCGGAGGGCGACGGTGAGGCGATGCACGTAGCCGATGTCGTGGTACGGCGTGCGGAAGCAACCCGGCGGCAGCGGCTACCCCGGCGGGGCGTGGTTCCGGCGTCTTCTTCTCCGGCAACGGCGCCGGTCTTCTTTCTCCTCCTTTCCTCCTCACCTCTTCTCCCTCTCTTGCTCTCGGCCATCGCGTTGGCAAGGTGGCGGCGCAAGGTGGAACAAAGGCTAGGGCTTTGGTGCTCCAGGTTCGGGCTTTTATAGCCGACGGCGAGGACTTGAGCGGCCGCGGACGGTGATCGGGCGTCTCTGCACTATCAGGCGGCCAGAAGCGTGGCCACGTCGCGGCGAGCGCGCGGGGGCGGGCGTCGGGCGAGTGCGGCCCTAGGGCGGCGGCGGCCAGGCGGGCGGGCGCGTCCGCTTCCCGAAAATCGCCGGGCGGGCGGCATGTGCGCGCGCGAGAGAAAAGTGCTCGCGGCGTAGGCGTCTTGCGGCGAGTCCCGTCGGCTCCCGGTCGGCCTAGGCCGGCGCGGACGATGGGCGTCGATGTCCGCGGCCAGGCGCCGACGGACGACGGGCGAGGTGGCGTGGCGCGGACGCGGCTCGCCGCGGTCAAAAAGCGAGCAAGGGAGCGGTAGGAACTTATGACAGGTGGGGCTGCGCGTCATAGACCGCGGCGGCGTTTGGCGTTTAGTGGGGAAGGCCTGTCTGCTGTTGTTCGCGGGCCGCAGCGTCTTGCTGGGCTGGATGTGTTCGCGGGCCGCGAGAAGAGGAAGAGAGGGATAGGGTCCAGCAAGCCGGCTCGGTGAGGAGGTGGGAGGATCGGGCCGGTAGGAGCAAATGGCCGGGGGCGAGAAATGGAAGAGGAGGAGTAGCGAGGCCGGCTCGGGTGGAGGAGAGCGGGCCGGAATGGGCCACGACGCGGCTTGGGCCGGTTTGGTCGAAAAACCGAGCCGGGCTGGTTCGGTTCGGGTTTGCTCGGGCCACAATGGCATTAGCCATTTATTTCCATTTCTTATCCCTTTTCTTTTTCTCGTTTTGGTTTTTCTTATATATGTAGATGTATGTTTGATGCCTTGTGTCATTTGAACAACATATCATGGTGGTCATACTAGGTCATAGGGTAGGTTGGGACATTATTCCCAATATATTATATTTATTTATTTACAAATAAACATATTTAGGTGTTTGTGTCAATTTGAACAACAATACAAAAACTCAAATAAGAACCAAGTCAATCATAATAATTAGGAGGCTTAGAGATGCATAGCTACTTATAATTCAACTCCTGACATCATCTATGAATCAAGGGGGGGGGGTCCCCCCCTGGTGCATGTACTATAGTGTTGTGGTACCTAAATAGATGACAAGTAACACTAGTCTAAGGCACTAGGCTCATGAAGTGATGAGGTGTAATGCTATGTATACTTCAACATATGTGACTATGGGTAGGTTTCTATGAGGCGTATCAACCGACTAGGGTTAGCATTGATTGCACTAGTTAGACTAGCTAGTTGACCAAGTGTTGAGCAGCCAACTATGGTCTTAGCTCACTAATCATATCCTCTATATATTCCCATGGCTCTATAGTGATCCACTAGGCTATATAGGGTTAGGGCGGGTTTCTCGACTCGGCGTATTGCTAGGTTGTCTCACTAAGTTAGCCTAGTGGGGTTTATTCACCAGGGTAGTTAGGTGGATAGCCTAGCCGAGGTGGGTAGTTCCCATTATCGGATCATCGAGGATCAACATTCCCATGTAGAGAGGCGTTACCACGGGTTGGCAAGATGTCACTAGGGCTCGTAACTAGGGTTAAGTTGTTAGTTACTCGGTAGTGGATAGGCTCTACTATCATGGCTTAGAGTTCAAGATCAATACTCCCCCCATGTGGAGTCGAGGTCATAGGTCTAGGGTACTATGTCAGGAGTTGGTGTGGTAACACTAACCACTAGTTAGCTCTAGTTAGGTTGTAGCTAGTGGTAGGGTTTCTACTATGGGCGGAGTGAACACGTATACACGTTACACCTTGGTAGTATTGCTACCGGGTCCAAAGATAGGGTCATTAGGGTCTAGGTTCATATCCTAGGAGCTATCATTAGGGCATACTGCATTGAGTGGTTGGTCATGGACTCTCATCCTTAAGTATAGGGGGTTTTCCTGAGGTCCTAATCACATGTGGCTTAAGGGCTATATTAAGACACATGTGATGTTGTTGCATCGCAATGCTTAACCACTAAACAAAGGTACTTTGTATGCGAACTAATAGGGTTTCGTACAAGACAGGCAACAAACAAAGGTTTGTTTAGAAAAAATTTTGTAGTTCGGATTTTTGGGATGTTACAGTCCTACCCCCTTATCAGAATCTCGTCCCCGAGATTTAAGGTGTGTAGTACTCCACGAAGTAGTAAGGTGACACTTATCCATGAATCGACTTCCGCTTCCTCATAGCTTGAAGTAGTTGCTCCATCGAGTTGCAAGAGTGAGTAGTAGAGTCTTGATTTCTTTGTCTAGATCCTTAGTCGATCTTGAGGGTTTACAAAAAGATACTTCAACGATGATCGAGGAGTTGTCACGAGGATGTTTCATCGCGGGGTTTAGTATGTGAGAGGAACACATATTAGTTTAGGCTATATCATGTCTTCCTAAATTTCGAGGTGCGGTTTAGGCTCCGATTTCGATCCAGGGTCCAAGGGTTATGAGCCCACCACGCTTCGCCGCGCCACTCGATAAGCGTAGTTGCTATCCTTGCTTTTAGTCGGCGTAGCCGCTTCAAAGGATCTTGCGAAAGGTATTGCGGTGCTTTGCTTTACTTGGTGACTCGATCCAAATTTTGTACGGGGTATCCAAGGTGCATACGCAATTCTAGAGTTATCGGTTGGGCATCGTTCATTGAACCCTCATCGTCATGATGATTTTCTAAAATCTTATTTTAAAATAGATGGTGATTTTGTAGGCCTTGAAGCCCAAGGGAGATTTTTGAAGAGGTTTGAAATCAAAGTGAGTTATAAAATCAAATAGTTTTGAAACGTGGTTTTACTCTTCAAACAAAGCGTGACTCTTTTTCAATCATTTGAAACACGGGTAGTTTGAAAATGGTTCACAATTACTTGCTCGTTTTGTGAAACTTGGTTTTCACAATCAAACAAAACCTTTTTACAATTATTTTGTTTAGTAAACGTGTTGCAAAACATTTTGAAGATGAATTTTATTTAAAATAAGTTTGGCTCCTTGGTTGAAATCAAAAGATTTTGAAATAAAACTTGAGCCATTTTTAATTTGCAAGCATCTATCAAAGGTTGGTGTGCAAGGTAAAACTTTTGTTTTGAAATAAAAGACTTTCGCAAAGACGTTTAGAAACGAGCGGCTTTCTATCGCACTCGGGGAGATAGATTTTTAAATCGATTAGGTAGAGATACCTACATCCCGGAGATCTTGAAATCATTCACAAGTGTTCTTGTACAGAAGGAAAAAGAAAAAAAAAATCCTTTTATTTAGTGATAAGATGAACTCTCATACAATCTTGAAGACATGTTCAAGCATGTTACATCAGATAAGATTGAATACTTGACTACATGCTTAGTGAGTATCATTGTCTAGATTGAGGACAGGGAGTTGTAGTAGGGGTAATCTTTCTTTCTCGGGCACTTGGCGATCATGTGGCCCATTTTGTCGCATCCATAGCAGGTGATAAACACACTACTTGTGATTGCCACGAGGTTCTTTATACCAAGGTTCGAATTGGTGGAGTGGTCTTCATTCCCTTGTTGTCGGCATCCCCGAGGTTAGAGTGGTCGGATCCATAGTAAGTGAACGGCACACCGCCCGTAGAAGTAGGTGCGATGGCGTTCCACATACTTCGAGCCTCGGGTACGATATGAGTCTCGTGATTGCTCTCATTTGTCGTGCTAGTGAGCCACCGAATGATCCATCAATGCGGCATCTCTTCCTTCCATCGACTATTTCATACTCGAGGAGGTCTTCTTCTATCTCAATGGCCTTGTTAATTACTTCTTCAATGGTGTGGTAGGTGCTTCCGGCAAGGACCATTCGGATGCCATCGTTTAGGCCCCTACGGTAGTAGAACAACATATCTTTCTTAGAGTCACGCACGGCAGTGCGTAACGCAACATGCGGTTGAAGCGGATGTTGTACTCGTGAACACTCCCTGTTCCTTGCCTTACGCTTCGAATCTCTCTTTTCAAGTCTTCCATTGCATCATCTGGTACATAGTGTTTGCGAAAGGCTTCGCTGAACTCTCTCCATGAGATGTTGGTTGGGTTGGAATGGGCATTGCTGAAGGTGTTCCACCATGTATGTGTGGAACCTATGAGCTGATGGGCTGCAACCTTCACGCTTTCTTCTTCAGTGTAGGAGGTCAAGTCTAACTCTTCTGCCATATCATATAGCCGTCTACAGGCGGTGATAGGATCATTGTCAGTTCCGTCGAAGGTAGGAAGCTTCATCAGAGATGAATTCCCTTGCTCATGTTGAGACTTGTTCGACGGTCCTTCAGTGGGGGTTCCATTGGGTAGCAGAGTATGGAGTTCTTCCTTCTCGAGATTGAGTCCCGTGGGTGGCTTGTGACTACCTTGATCTCTGTCCATGGTGTTTGCTGCAGGGGTCGAGCAAAGTTTCAAGCTACCAGGTTAGTGGTTGGGCATCTTGTTGTATGGGTCATAAGGGTTAGGATTCGTGTGCAAGTGACATGATTTATTAGCAATTTTAGCTTGAGTTTAGATGATTTAAACAATTTAAAAACATTTAAATCTATCCTACACTCATACAAAGAAGCATGAAGAACCATAAGATGCAATAAGATCCAAGCACTCAATACATTGGGTTTATTACAAAGCGATATCCTTGGTAGCTACGCCAAGAGATCCGCGGAGAAAACGTACTACACGTAAGTAGCTTAAAATGGTAGACATTCTACTCTATTCATGGCACAGCTTCTAGCTATACATGGCTTATTCTAATCATCCTCTTCCTACCCCCTTATCATGATGAGTCTTGTCTAAGATCTAGATAGGTGGGGTCGAAGAACTTCCTTCCATCTACATGGTTGGGCATGAGTCAGGAATTTTAGCTATGTGCATTGGCGAGCTTCCTCCTATTTCAAGGTGGGTTCAGGCGCGTCGGGTGTAAGCAACGATGGTGAGGTTTAAAGGCTCTAAAGCAATTCTTTCTTCACGAGGTCGCTTTTCATAGTGCTTTTAGCAGCTTGGTGTGTTCATGAGTCTATCCTGGAGAAGTAGGTGTTTCTCTAGTAAGCATCGAGGTTGTCATCAGTCCCCTTTTGCCTAGATGTGTTCGGCTTCATCCCATTACCCTATGGCACTATTGGAGGCATCGAGGGCACGGGGTAATAGACGGCAGGAGGCCATGCTCGAAGAGTTCGTACGCATGAATAGCCATATGGACAATAAGTTGCATAGCAAGAAGGGACCGTGTCTTCTACCTTAGGAATGGTACAAGGCTTTGTTACGGCATTTCCTTTCCTAGGAGGTTCTACAGGGTCATCATATAGTAGACTTCGGCTCTTCTAGGCACTACCTATTTGTGGCCCGTCTATTGTCGTGGGTTCTGACTCTTGAAGCACTTCTTGTAGAACTTGGGCGTATCCATCATGGTACTTGAGGTAGAAGGCATGCTTCTAATAGATCACCATCATTTGCATTGGAGTCCAAGAACATGGTTAGCAAGTCCATTATAAGAGGTAAGCCATGCACGAAATAGTGCAAGGTCGGTAATATAACCGAAGGAAGGGCTGGTTCATCTTATTCTATCGTCCAAACCTGAGGGTCTCGTCCTAGGGTCAAGCAAGGAGCTGATACCAACTGAAACATCCTCAATTTTCCGCGAAGGGAAAAATCACAGAATGATATACAACAGTTGATAATCAATTCCATACATCGAATTCTGAGAATACAGAGTACAAATAGAAGGGTTTACAATAATAATTACAACGCCACACTGGCGTAAACAAAGTAAATCTAACATCCAGAACAGCTTGCGAAGGTGGAAGAATAACGCGGAAGCAACTTCAAACTCCAACTTGAGCGCAGGCACGAGACCTTCTAATCCTTTCGATTCCTAGCATCACAGGAAAACTGCACACCGCCGATGTGTGCGAGTCATGGTCGCACCGAATGAGCTTTAGTGGAAAAGAGAAAATAAAGGGATCTCGCGATCCTATATTTGGCCGTGGTTTGCATCCTAGCGCATGCGAGGTAGCAACAAGTATAATAATAATAATAATCATGTTTAACACATTCCCAAATCCCACACACACATCCATCCACCATCCCATCCATCCCATCCACACATCACCACACCTCACACCCCACACACCACACCCCACCACGCTTCACGTGGCCGGCAAGACGACTCCCTCTCGTCGGGCCTCAACGACCCCGCAGCCTCCCGGGCTCACGGCCGGATGTAACATACCCATATCCCAAGAAAGGCGGAAGACTCCTCTCCTAGTCAAGCAAGCATCACACGGATCGGTCCATAGCCAACGAGTTAGCTATGTATCGATCGATCAACCATACACTCTGCCCGCAGAGGTTTCACTATTCCACAAGATAGCCATCATCGATGCGGCCACATCTAGGCAGATTCCGATCGCCATAAGCCTAGAATGGATACCATCCTGTCACCCGACCACCGGCCGCCGAGACCGTGAACATAGTACCGGGCCAAAAGGGTCACTATGTGGTTAAGGAGGGTGTGGGCTCCACCCGTACCTCCCGACACTATCCGCTTACACCCGACGGTAATGGCATCCATACTACCATATGGTTAGACCGGCTCCCTCCCATTGGAGAGCGAGTGGAAAGTAAGCGTCCAATGATCCGGTCACTAGCACTCAAGTCCTTAGGTCTTGGCCGGACGGCGATATCTCCCCCGTATGGGCTAATCTTTACCGTGCCGCCACGGCACCCCTTTCCAAGGCTCCACCCCAAGGAGCTCACACCAAGGACACCTCAATCCAAACCGGTTACCCGCCACAGTACTCACAAAGCGGGGATACCCGGCCGTATCCCCGGCAAGACTCGCTCGAAGCTCGTCGTAATCCCCGTCCGGCCGACTCAACCCTCACCACACACCCAAGACTCACGCAAAGACACCGCTCATCACCATAACCACAAGTCCGGCATCCCAAGCCAAACCATTCCCAGGGGTTCACCACCCGCATCACATACAATGCAAAGTGGAGTTATAATAAGTATGGTGATAATACATGCAAGCACGCGAAGGGCGGTAATATATATATGTGCGAGCGCAAGGCCGGGTAACATGGTAAAAGGGCTTCGAACAAGGTAATTATAGCTCGTGCAATATCATGCATCATATACTAGCAAAGGAATAAATATAAAGCGCTAGCGATTCTAAACATGCAATGTCTAATAGGATTCTCTAAAATAAAGGTCTTTGCCATGACACCTGCGATGTCGAGGAAGTAGTGGTACGAATCCGACAAGTAGGGGTACAAGTCCGTCTCGTAGTGGTACAAGTCCGTCTCGTAGTCGTTCGGCGGGTTCACTCCCGAGTTCATAGTCTCCATCCTCGGATCGTTCCTCGCCCGAATCGACTCTGAAACCGAACGTAATAGTCGCGTTAGCGACTCCTATAGAAGCCACAAAGAAGCAAATCAAATATAGAAGAACCAAATGCACTCAAACATAGTCCCATTGCGTCGGGCTCGATTTTAGATGAATTTACATATAAAGATCATAATTTTCGGAGCTCGTATGAATAAGTTATGAATTTCCGAAGTTTAAACAATATTCGAAAGAGATAAATTGCTGAATTATATAGGGCCGACACGTGTCGGCCACAGGACTAGGCCACGTGGTGCCTGCGGGTCCGGCCGACACGTGGGACCGGGGTGACGTCGCACCTTTGCGTCATGATGACGTCATCGTTGACCGAGTCAACCCTAAATGGGCCGCTAATGGGCCGGATGGGCCGAACATGGGCCGTAACGGGCCGAGTGGGCCGGATATGGGCGGGTCGGCCCAACACGTGACTTGCTCTGGTTGCGCCACGTCGGCGGTCTGGATCCAAAGCGGGCCGTGGTCTACGGAGCTGGTCCATGGTGGACAAGGTCATCTTGGTCCATGGACCGTCCACTGGCACACGGTGCACCGGGTGCATCCCCTTTTCCCCTCTCTTGGTCCACACGCACCCGGTCCATGTGGTTTCCTCTAGATGGGGCTCGGTCCATGGATTCAGGCACACGGTGGACAAGTCCGCCGGGACCCACCGTCAGTCACACGGCTCACATGGACCAGTTCCATCTTCTTTCTCCATCCTCCATCTTCATCTCCCTCCTGCTTCTCCTCGGTCCCGCGATGGACATGGCCGCCGGCGGCGGCATAGCGGTGCGCCCGGGCGCCATGGTGATGCTCAGGCCGTGCCGGCGAGCGCACCGGCTCCGCGACGGTTTGGCGAGCACACCAAGGTCGGCTTCAGGGTTCAAGGGCGCGCCAACATCGCCGGGCGTGGCGGCGGTAGCTCCACAGCGGCGGCGCATCGCGACGGCTAGCAACGGAGGCAGTTCGGGCTCAATTGGAGGTGCATATGAGCAATTAGCATCATAAAGCTCCCGCTTGACTCGACGGTGGCGGCCAAGAAGCACGACGGTGCACGGCTCACGGCAAGGAGCACGCGGCGGCACCGACGGCATGGCGGCGCGCAGCTCGGC
Organism: Themeda triandra; assembly: GCA_018135685.1. Lineage (NCBI taxonomy): Eukaryota > Viridiplantae > Streptophyta > Magnoliopsida > Poales > Poaceae > Themeda > Themeda triandra. The sequence continues at coordinate 890,154 of JAENPR010000102.1, read as the reverse complement.
ATCGGCGCGGCCTCCAAGGCCTCATCTTCACCCCCAAGAGGTGCCACGGCATGCGGCGGCCCGCGGCGCGACTCACGGCACAGCCCCGACGGGCGAGACGGCCGGAATCGGCCGGCGCAAATGGCGCCACGGTGGTGCTCCCGGAGCACCCCGCGCGGACGCGCTCCTTCGGTGGCGAAAGGGGAATTGTCCTCCCGGGCGTCTCTCGCCGGCGGCGGGCGCATGGGATGCGCCCCGTCGCGGCGGACGTGATCCCGGGGTTCCGGCGTGTCCAAGGGTTCCTAGGTGGCCGGTGACGGCGGCGCGCCACGGCATGGCTCGGCCATGGCGGCGAGCTTGGCGGGCAAGTCCAAGTCGGCGTTTGGTGGCGCCGGCTGTCCGTTTGGCCAAGGCTAGGCGCGTGCTTGTGTGTGCAAGTGTACCGAGAGGCCGGCGGTGGCCCTCGCCTACGCGTCCGTGGTGGGGGACACCATGGCGGCTTAAGCAAGACTGGGATTGGAAGAGAGGAACACGGCGGCTCACGGTGCTTCCGCGTAGGCGCGGCGGGGGCTTGTGCGGCGGAGGGCGACGGTGAGGCGATGCACGTAGCCGATGTCGTGGTACGGCGTGCGGGAAGCAACCCGGCGGCGCGGCTACCCGGCGGGGCGTGGTTCCCGGCGTCTTCTTCTCCGGCAACGGCGCGGGTCTTCTTTCTCCTCCTTTCCTCCTCACCTCTTCTCCCTCTCTTGCTCTCGGCTTACTGCGTTGGCAAGGTGGCGGCGCAAGGGTGGAACAAAGGCTAGGGCTTTGGTGCTCCGGTTCGGGCTTTTATAGCCGACGGCGGGACTTGAGCGGCCGCGGACGGTGATCGGGCGTCTCGCACTATCGGGCGGCCCGAAGCGTGGCCACGTCGCGGGCGAGCGCGCGGCGGGGCGGGCGTCGCGAGTGCGGCCCTAGGCGGCGGCGGCGGGCGGCGGGCGCGTCCGCTTTCCCAAAATCGCCGGGCGCGGCGGCATGTGCGCGCGCGCGCGGGAGAGAAAAGTGCTCGCGGCGTAGGCGTCTTGCGGCAGTCCTGTCGGCTCCCGGTCGGCCTAGCTGGCGCGGACGATGGGCGTCGATGTCCAGCAGGCGCTGATCGGACGACGGGGCGAGGTGGCGTGGCGCGGACGCGGCTCTGGCTTCGCGGTCAAAAAGCAGAGCAAGGGAGCAGGTAGGAACTTATGACAGGTGGGGCCTGCGCGTCATAGACTGCGGCGGCGTTTGGCGTTTAGTGGGGAAGGCCTGTCTGCTGTTGTTCGCGGGCCGCAGCGTCTTGCTGGGCTGGATGTGTTCGCGGGCCGCGAGAAGAGGAAGAGAGGGATAGGGTCCAGCAAGCCGGCTCGGTGAGGAGGTGGGAGGATCGGGCCGGTAGGAGCAGCTGGGCTGGGCTGGCAGAGAAATGGAAGAGGAGGAGTAGCAGGCCGGCTCGGGTGGAGGGAGAAGCGGGCCGGAATGGGCCACGGCGCGGCTTGGGCCGGTTTGGTCGAAAGCAGGCCGAGGCTGGGCTGGTTCGGCTGCTCGGGCCACAATGGCATTAGCCATTTATTTCCATTTCTTATCCCTTTTCTTTTTCTGTTTTGGTTTTTCTTATATATGTAGATGTATGTTTGATGCCTTGTGTCATTTGAACAACATATCATGGTGGTCATACTAGGTCATAGGGTAGGTTGGGACATTATTCCCAATATATTATATTTATTTATTTACAAATAAACATATTTAGGTGTTTGTGTCAATTTGAACAACAATACAAAAACTCAAATAAGAACCAAGTCAATCATAATAATTAGGAGGCTTAGAGATGCATAGCTACTTATAATTCAACTCCTGACATCATCTATGAATCAAGGGGGGGGTCCCCCGGTGCATGTACTATAGTGTTGTGGTACCTAAATAGATGACAAGTAACACTAGTCTAAGGCACTAGGCTCATGAAGTGATGAGGTGTAATGCTATGTATACTTCAACATATGTGACTATGGGTAGGTTTCTATGAGGCGTATCAACCGACTAGGGTTAGCATTGATTGCACTAGTTAGACTAGCTAGTTGACCAAGTGTTGAGCAGCCAACTATGGTCTTAGCTCACTAATCATATCCTCTATATATTCCCATGGCTCTATAGTGATCCACTAGGCTATATAGGGTTAGGGCAGGTTTCTCTGACTCGGCGTATTGCTAGGTTGTCTCACTAAGTTAGCCTAGTGGGGTTTATTCACCAGGGTAGTTAGGTGGATAGCCTAGCTGAGGTGGGTAGTTCCCATTATCGGATCATCGAGGATCAACATTCCCATGTAGAGAGGCGTTACCACGGGTTGGCAAGATGTCACTAGGCTCTGGTAACTAGGGTTAAGTTGTTAGTTACTCGGTAGTGGATAGGCTCTACTATCACGGCTTAGAGTTCAAGATCAATACTCCCCCATGTGGAGTCGAGGTCATAGGTCTAGGGTACTATGTCAGGAGTTGGTGTGGTAACACTAACCACTAGTTAGCTCTAGTTAGGTTGTAGCTAGTGGTAGGGGTTCTACTATGGGCAGGTGAACACGTATACACGTTACACCTTGGTAGTATTGCTACGGGTCCAAAGATAGGGTCATTAGGGTCTAGGTTCATATCCTAGGAGCTATCATTAGGGCATACTTGCATTGAGTGGTTGGTCATGGACTCTCATCCTTAAGTATAGGGGGTTTTCCTGGGTCCTAATCACATGTGGCTTAAGGGCTATATTAAGACACATGTGATGTTGTTGCATCGCAATGCTTAACCACTAAACAAAGGTACTTTGTATGCGAACTAATAGGGTTTCGTACAAGACAGGCAACAAACAAAGGTTTGTTTAGAAAAAATTTTGTAGTTCGGATTTTTGGGATGTTACACGGACGGCTCTCCGATGCGATGACGACTTCACTCGCCTCGCCTGGTCGGTGTCGGAGCTGGGTTCTCTCGGTCGGTGCTGGCCTGCTGGGCCTGGTGGGTGCTTGCACCGGCCATCAAGTATTGGCACTCCGCTCTCCGGCTCATCAAGCAAGGGACCCGATTCTCAGACACATGAGCGCGGAGACAGGAAGATTTTTTTTTTCCCACAAGTACAAACGCAAGGAGAATGGAGATCTATGGGTAGGTTTCACGTGCCATTTGATCCATGGAGCATGGTCGCCTCCTCCAAGCCTCGCTCAGATCATGAGCGTTTTGCGAGATTGAAACGGTGTTTTGCGCTTAAAACCTTTTTCATTCCAAGCAATGTGCAAGCTTTTTAAACTTCGGTCGGAGACCATATTATTAGATTAGAAATAACCTCCTACAACCGGTGGTAGCTACCCACAGTGGACCATCAATACTTGTTTAGTAATTGCACATGAAAGCCACCAAAGTATCTTCTGCGCTTACTCAGAATAGACGGCATGGACCACCCCATCCTTTTCCTTTTACTCGTCTGACACACAGTAATTTTTACTGTCCGGCCCATCAGCTAACAAGCAAGGCCTTTTTCTTGTGATCCTGGCCCAACTTGACTTTTTGCCATTTGAGCTAACTGTTTTGATTAATCTCAAAAAAAAAAGCTAACTGTTTTGATCCACAATCCATGTTTTTCAAGAAACATATTTGACGTTAGCAAGAAAAAATACAGCTCAATTTTTTCTTTGTTTCAATCCTTTCCACCAAATTTTGCATGTTGCTAATTAATCGTTACCTTGTTTCAAACCTTTTAGTAATCTCTGATTGGTACTAAACTGTACTACTTATAGGCACCAAAGAGAAAACGATACAAGATGTGTACCAACAATCATGTCACATTGAGCCCCGTTGCTCGCCACGCGTACCAACATGTCACTTTTGTCAGGATATGAAAGCATTCAACATTTGCGACATGGCTACAAGAAGACAGGCAAATAACGCTGGGCAAACAAAACAGTACAACACTTTTGTCAGGATGTCAAAGCATTCAACAGTTGCGAGATGGCTTAAAAAGGATTGAACGGTCAGGCGGCCAACGCAGTACATGTCCAGCGCATAAAGTAAAGCACGCATGCATCGCTGTCCCCGTCGGTGGATCAAACAGTACCATGCAGGGAAGCTGGAGGCTCAGGGCCCTCCCACGACCCTTCTCCTTCTGCTCCTCAAACTAGTGTAGTTGTCATATTATCATTTTTGCCAGACAAATGCGGGTCAAGAACACCAGACTTTTTTTTTTGAATTTGAGAGCCATAGGCTCCGGCCTTTTCATTGATAAGACCAACCATTACAGTTCAGTTCGAGTTTTGTTTCAGTGAAGTTCAACGCGCTTGCCCCTTTTCCAGACAAGGCGGCTTATTACAACTGCCAACTCGAGCAGCCAAATGACAGGATTAACAGACTAGAAGTTCTACGATAACTGACAACGATAACCTATCGATGACTGACATTCCACAGTTTCAATCAACCAAGAGCTTGAGCAACAGTTTTCAGCTTCTCATCAACGCAGAGCTATGTCCATCTCCCTCCACCATGGCAGGTACAAGGACACCATCTTCCCATCTTCAATCAAGCTTTCTTCGGGGAAACCTTGCTCAGGCTTCATCTCCATTGCACCATCTTCCATCAGCTCACTCTTGTCATCACCGGCCATAAGGCGCCCGAGAGTTTCCTTCCCAAAGCACTTCTTATCTTGCGAGATATGACTTTCCAAAGACCTGAGATCTCTTGTCGATGGGGCACAGAACTAGCCAGCTCTGTAATAGCCCAGCTATCCTGTGGAGTAGCATTTCCATGCTCTTCCATTCCATATGCTAAAACAAATTTCATTTCTGAGTTTCCATAAGGACCAAAAAACAGCAGCAGTTACCATATTCACAACACAGTATTTCTTTTCACTAAGCCAAAAAGTCCCTATATTGATTATGTTGCCTCCTATTGTGAGATTAAAACAATCAGAAATCACATTCCAGATTTGCCTAGCTATTGCACAATCAAAGAATAAGTGGTGAATGGACTCTTTTTCAGAGCAATATAAGCAAGACTCATCCTCTATCTTTTTCCTTTTGGCTAGATTATCTCTAGTTAGTGCTCTGTTTTGAGTAACCAGCCACAGAAAACATTGAACTCTTGGTGGAATTTTGAGTTTCCACACAGCAGGTATATGCACAGGACTAATACCTCTAAAATTAATGATCTTATATAAAGACTGAGAAGAATAAACACCAGAAGCAGTGAACTGCCAAATCAACTCATCTTCTACATCTGTAAATTGGATAGAGGCAACTAGTTCAATGATCTCTAACCAGTCCTGATATCTCTCCCTAGAAACATTCCTCCTAAAGGTACACAAGAACACCAGACTTTTATAAATGCGAACTAATATGTAGTTATCATACTCAATACATTCGTTTGTGTGACAGGATCACAAATGCGAATTAATTAGTATCGAACACCCTTGGAAACTGGATGTAAGCAATGAAGAATAAGAAGCTGGCGACACTGAGCCGCTCAGTAGACATCTTCTTCTGAGCCCTTTCCAACCTGCCCTCTACTACAGATGTTTCCAAGCTACCCACTACTTATACTGGCCGATCTAAATGCCACCTAGTGCAATGCCAAAAGCACATCTATTGAGAAGTTGTTGACGTTCAGGCCCATTTTTCGGTGCGTGCAACAGATAAAGTGGGCCGAAAGCCCATGTACAACCATACGGTGAAAACACGGAGCCAGGGTAAAAAGAGAGGTAGCCTTGGTGCCCACAAGTACACAGGAGTAGGGGCAACATGCTTTTGCACAAAATGGAAAAAGCGCATGTCTTTAAGTCTGACAAAGTACTTCACAGGACAAAATCTCATGTGCCAGCATATACCACACGATGACTTGCTCCGCACAGGTGTTGTCCATCCAACTGGTAGCTACCACCGGTTGTAGCAAATCCACACTCTTATTAGATCACTAGATAGATGGGTGGTCTATTGCTACGGAGATAAACAAAAACTTATGTCCGTGTTAACTAAACTGCAACAAATATTATTTTGACATATATTAATTCCGCCAACCAAATAATTGATAATGTAGGGCCAAAGAGAAACGATCTAGCCAGACAAAAGTTTGAAGGGGACAAGACAAGGATAACATCGTGATGGATTTTTTCCGTTTGCATTTAGTGTGTTCCAACAATTAGTATGTACAAATCACCTGTGTGGCGCTTTTGGTACGTGCGCCGAGAACGTAGATTCCACATATATTGTGAAAAGATGAAAGGTCCCACAAAGATTATAATCGAGAAATAAAGGAAAATGTGAAAGCCTTGAGCAAATGAAAGGGTTAGAGCTTGGAGGAATGCAATGAGAGTGTAGATCATTCATACAAAAGTTATGGGAAGCCGCCTATCACCCATCTCTTCGCTACTTACTAGAATGTGGTACAATTCATGCACGTGTTCATGTCAAGATAGATTGTTGGAGCAACCCTATGAAGAAGTGTGCATTTTTGTTTTTGTTGTGTTTCAAAATTAAAAGAGGTTTATGAACCTGTTTGGCTGAATTTCAAAATTTATCCAAGCCAATGATTTGACAATCAAAAGTTGGGCAAAAGTATTTGCCACAAATTTGACAAAGCTAAATGTGAGGTATTGATAAATTTTGGTAACCAACCAAATAAAGGCAAAAAATTTGGTAACCTCGCAAAACTTTAAGATACCTCTCTTAGCAACATAATAACTTTAGAGTTCTATTTATTAGTTAAGTGGCAATGCATGTAACAGTTATGACCCTATTTTGATAGTTATCTAGTCCTCGCGAATCCAGTGCTTACACTACAAATCCCTACTGACAAATAGTGCTTCCTCACATTCAATACTTGTGTTCCTTTAGCTTCCCTGTATTATGAGGTTTTTTTTATGTTTTTCTACATTTTTCTTGTAAAATTCTTAATTCATGTAAAATGTCTACAATTCAAAGAAAACCTCAGATGAATAATACTATTTTGTTGTTCCACGTATGCTCACCACAGCCCATAGCAGTCTCCTTGCATGCTCGCTCAAACCTTGATCCTTCTTCTACCCGGCAGTTTGTAAATAAAGGCCTCAAATTTGGTAACTTCGCAACATTAGACCAATTTCAATGGCAAAAGAATTTCATTCTCATTTAATTCATGCTAATTTTTATAAGACAACCCGAACGAGTGGCTATAAATTCCCGCACCCTCTGTGCAATGATGAGCGTGTGCCAGGCGTTCAGGTCTGCGGGGTACTACTGCACCTGTGAGTAAACACCTGCAAGCCGTCGGCCTACTCGGAGTCATAGAGCTCTTCAAAAGCGTGTGCCCGAGTTTTCATCCATATATAAAGCAGGACTAACACACAACACGGAGAGGTGGATGAGAGATCATAGGTCAAGGGGATGGCGATCGAACTATCCATAAGCATGCCCTTACACGTCGACAACGTCGGCAAGGGGCTGACAACGGTCGACAAGACTAGCATCGCTTTCATTTGTAGGATCCTCGCCGCAGTCTGTGTCATCGGAACCTATTTCATATGAGTCACCATGTAACGTCACTACCTGCTGAAAGCTCCGGTTTGATTTTGATAATTAATGACACTCAACGTTGCTAATACTTTGCTCTAAGTGTGGTTAGACACATAGCAATGTGATGGTGGATGATGGAGCACGGTGATCACGGTGATGAACATGATGGACATGTGAAGTGATCGAGCTCCGATGGAGGCCCATGGAGATCAAGGCGAAGGTATACTTGATAGGGCTTTCTGGTTTAGTGGTCAAGACACTTAGCGAGTGTGACCACATTTAGGATCGATAACCGACTATCAAGAGGGGTTTCCTCGGTTCATTCGCGGTCCTAAGTGTCTCTAGTTACGACTTTGCATGATGCATGATAGACTAACTAGAGAGCTAACTCTTGCGCGACATTTCATGTGTGAAATGCTAACTCGAAGGCTTAAGATCGACATCTACGCATGGTGGAGTTAGTGCACAAGGCAAGAGACTTGGTTTGGACAAATTTGGAACAAGATTGAAGCATGAAATCATGGAGTTTCTGCAGCGCAGCGCCGGACGCGTCTGCTAGTCGGCGCCGGACACTGGAGGCTAGCGTCCGGCGGTCTTGGCCTTGAGCTGGTGGTGGCACGCTCAACACGGCGGACGCGTCTGCCTCTGGGGCTGCGGACGCGGTACGGCGAAGGAGTGGCGTCCGGCGATCTTTGGCGCTTGGATGGCTGGAAGACGACTCCACGGCGCCGAACGCTCTGGACGCGCGTCCGGCGGGCGCCGGACGCGGTCCAGAAACTTCTCTGGAGCGCGGCCTCGGTGGACGCGAGCGCCGGACTCCGGGCGTGGAGGACGCACGGTAAGGGCAACGCCGGACGCGCTGACGTGGCGGTTTTTGAAGGAGCAACGGTCGACTTCGGCAGACTGCGAGCAGGCGCCGGATGCGTCCGCTGGTTGGCGCCGGACGCGTCCGGCGCTATGGTTTTCTGCGCCCCGAGCTCCAACGGCCATATTTTCGAGTGGGCTATATAAATATGAGGTTGGCCGGTTGGGGAGAGCTCTCTTCGCCATTTCTTCATACTTAAGCATACTTTGAGCAAGAGAGCTCCTCCCCCACTCATCTCTTTGATTCTTTTGCTAATCTTGAGAGAGATTTGAGTGAGAGCAAGTGATTTGCATTGAGAGTTGCATCTAGAGGCACTTGTTCTTCGAGTGGGCTGCGGATTCTTGTTACTCTTCGGTGATTCCCGTCACCGTAGACGGTTTGGAGCAGCGGGTGGTGGTTGAGCTCGACTTGGTGATTGTTCGAGGCCACACCGGGTTCCTGTGAGGGGTTCTTGATCCTTCCGCGCGGGAGTTCGCGAAAGGATACTCTAGTGGATTGATCGTGGCTTGTGGATCCTTGTCTTGTGTGGAGATTGCGGCTCCCCATTGGGGTCTTTGGCACCGAGCCAATTGAGCAGGCAACTCACCAAGCAAGTGCATCGCCACAACGAGGACTAGCTTGCCGGGAAGCAAGTGAACCTCGGTAAAAAATCATTGTGTCGATTTGTGATTGCCGAGACTTCGACCTCCTTGTGCTTGTGCTTGAGCTCTCTAGGTGATTGGCTACTACACCGGTGATTGGCTATCTTCTACTTTTCGCGGCGGTATAAATTTCCATCATCTCTTTACTTCCCGCAAAGTAGAATTGCTTGTTGTGGTCGGTCGGCAACCACTCATTGAGTAGTTTAAATCCCGTGGGTAGAATTGCTTGTTGTGGTCGGTCGGGAACCACTCATTATGTAGCATAAATCCCGTGGGTAGAATTGCTTGTTCGGTTTCGGTGAACCGACATTGTGTAGCTTAATCACCGTGGTTGATTGTGCAATTGAATTGAGTAGCCTTGCGTTGTTAAGGACGGCTTGCATAGAGTAGTCGAAGCTTTAGCTTTGCACATTTGCCGCCTAGCTTGCTAATTGGTTGTCTAGTATTCTTGCTAGAAATTTTATTAGCCTATTCACCCTCCCCCTCTAGCCATTGTGACCTTTCACCTGCAACCGTAGTTGGAATAGGAGGTCATGGCTATGACAATCCCGCACTTCATGGTAGCAGCACGACCAACAGTCGCGGGTTACAGCAGCGGCCAAGTGATGACAGCAGTCTCAGCACTATCTTCTTCCACTTCTGTCCCGCTGGCGACGAAGGTTTTCATGGTGTGTGGCGCTGAGGGAGGGGTAGAGGGGGCTTGTGCCCCTCCTCGTGCTGGAGTACTCCAGCGTTCTCCCTTAATAATACTAATCAGTACTAAGTAATTACCCCACATATTACGACTTATATAGTATGTACGTTATTTGTAGTAAATAATGTAGGTGCTAACGTGGTGGTTTAATTATATAATGCAAATCAAACAATCAAAAGTCGATTAATGGGCAACCTGAAATTCATGTAACACTTTTCATAGACAAACATAATTGTTATAATTATAATTCCAATGCCTAGCACACTCTCGCTCTATTGAATGCTCTGTGCAATGCAGAGCTCCATAGTCAATACTGGATGAGTAAATTGCTATTCGGTTGCTATTCTATTGGATCACTAAATTGATATTCAATATATTTAGCACATGTGCATTTTTCTATTAACAGTCAAATAGCTAGGGGTGATAGCTAGGATAGGGGACATTACAGTGTAGTCACATGCATATATATTAGTTTATGTAGCCGGAGAATGTGATGATCAATTTTCTTGCAACATGTAGAATGTGAAGCCAATCTTTGACTGGAAGATTCCTCGCGAGTTGCCGAGGGTATACAATAGAATTTTATTTAGTTGCATAGAGAATAAGTTTACTTGGTGGAGAGATCAATCTCACATAGTGTCGTTGCCTCTTCGTGTCATCGCTGCCTCTTCATGTCATCAGTTTGCCTTGAATAAATGCTTCGACCCTTGATTCTCCGGTTACAGACTTATGGTGATGAGACCCATGGATGAAATTCATGCAAGGTAGCTTATTTATGAAGAGAGTTTTTCACAGGCTTTCATCTAGATGAAACTCGCGACACATTACCAACATAAAAGCTGATGTGACAGTCTTGGTGATGTGTGATGAAACTTTTCACCGAGACTAACCAAATGGCTTCAATTTACAAAATTTATCTAAGATGTTTCACTTCTTTTTTATTATTTCCCTTTTTGCTTCTATTTTCCTTTTTGTACCAACCCATCTGAACTAACCACTGCTCCTGCCTTATACAAAGACTGCATCTGACCATCCACCATCTCAGAGCCAATCGTCGAGTCCTTGGATGTTGCTCCTCGTTTATGAGCTGATTAACCACTCGAAGTGAGCAAGACCATCCGACAACTCTCCAAAGCTTCCACGTTAGTTGAAATCCTATCTGGATTCTCTGCAGTTCTTCAATAAAGTCACAGGTGACTTTAGGTCCTCCAGATGCCCTCCATTCATGATCCGATGGCTGCTCAAAACTTTTGTCCTCCTAGTTTTTTTTTTTTTAGCCAAACTTTTGTCCACCTAGTGAACTGTAGCCCACCGGACGAGAACTACAGCCCAGCTCAGGCCCACTTCATGGACCGAGGACTGAACGCAAACATAGCAGAGCAGTGCCGTATATTGAACTGCAAGGATTACGATTAAGTATTTTTATAGTTCCATGCTAATAGATATTCTCCACCAAAACTCACTTGTTGGGTTATTCCATCGGATTTAATTGAAAGCTACAGCCTTAAAGAACGCTCAAATAGTAAGCAGAGATGAGTGAACTTTCATTTGTGAACAAATAAGAGCGAAATAGATAAGAAAAGAAGATAACACATTGATCATCACACAGTTGATGCACTTCTTGACGATTACAGCTACTTGCGTTGCATCTCGGTCTCGAGGACGTCGATTGCACTATTGTCTCGGACGAAGACGTCGATGCATCGCACGACGACTACTGGCGGCGCGAGCGCTAGGACACGTTGTTCTGGCCAGGTAACTAGTTTGATGACCGGTCAGTTGAAGAAACATTGCCATCATTGTTTGCACCGGTGGCGAGTAGAACACAAGACCCGGTGGTCCAAGCAACAATCTCCAAACGTCAATGGATCAGGGTGATAACTGAAGAAGGCCCAGCCGTACCGACGATTGCAGAATTTGGGATCAGGTTGAGGCGATCAAGTTGCGTGAGGAAGTTGATGATACAATTACAATCACTTGACACTGGACAGCTAACGGATGCTACGCTAGATCGACTTACCGACAGTGTCACCTAGGAGCAATCCAATTCCAGGGCGGTTTGGATGTGTTGGTCATGGTTCGGGTGAAGATCTTTCTTTGGCTCGTAGTCAAGCGCAGACAGGATCGCCGAGGACACCACAGACTGAAGCCCGCCCATTGTGTCACCGAGGACACATCAGACTGAAGTAAATTTAGACTGAAGCCCACCACCAATTGTGTCACCTGTGTGATGAAGCGGAGGAAAAAACACACAACCCTCTAATCGTTTGCACTGGTGATCATGTATTAAGCGGAGCAGTGGATCAAAGCCAGAAATGACCATCTATATTCAGTTACTCCGATCCCATCGGAACAGTACTCTCTGGAAGGATGAATTATTCTACCAGGCGTCCCGGAGTAGCTAGCAGAGCTGGTAATCATGGATTCATGGTAGGGAAGGATTGATGACATGTCCAGCGAAAACCACCACGCCACTGACATCATCCATGAGGAAGAAGGCGAATGGGTGATCCGCGACGAAGTCCACGGTCGGATCATGGGACATGGAAGCCCCCACCATGATGGCCGCGGTGCCAGCGACGGCCATGGTCCCGTTCTCCCTCACTTTGAGGACACACCGGTGCAGCACGGACGACAAGGCCACCGGCGGCGCCGGCGGGGTCAGCATCTCCGAGAACGAGTCGCCGGAGGAACCAGTGAATGGCAGATCCAGACCGAGGCTCCGCAGCATCTCCGACGCCTCCACCGTCAGCGACACGTCGAACTTGGGGATCTTGAGCTTGCTCACCACCACGGTGGGATGCTCCGGCACGACGGACCTGCCCAGGAGCGTGTCTGGGCTGGCACTCAGCGCGCGCACGAGGGCTGGCAGGCCGTCGCGGTCGTCGGGGAGGTAGATGTACATGGCGAATTCCGTCCCGCTTCCGCCGCCGCCACGGTAGGGCATGCGCAGGACCTTGAAGCCGGGGTGCACGCCGATCTCCATGTGCCTGTGCCTGTAACTCCCGGTCATGAACGGCACGCGGACGACGGCGTGGTCCCCGTCCCGCGACGCGTCGTCGGCGACGACGTGGAACGGGCCTTCCTCGGTGTACTTGGGGACGAAGGGGTGGCGCCAGTAGCCGTCGAAGTAGACCGAGTTGCCGACGACGACCGACGTGGAGGCGTCGCAGGCGCGCTCCGGGAGCATGTTCTTGATGAGGCCGCCGGTGGTGCGCTCGAACCACTCGTTGATCTGCGCCGTCGCCTCGCTGGGATTGCCGCCGAAGTCCACCGATCGTGCCTCGGCCCTGTGGACGGCGGCGGCCGTGTCGGCGAAGGCAGGGCTGAGGCGTAGCGAGGCGTCGACCCAGACGCCCCGTGGCGGACCGGACCTTCGACTCCCCGTCCCCGTCCCCGCCGCTGGCGAGGACGACGGACGCGACCTTCGAGGCGAGCGCGGCGTGTGCCTCTGCGCCCGCGGGGCCGAGGAATGTCGCGATCTGGTCGCGCGCGGCGCCCGAGGCGCCAGCGGCCAGCAGGGAGAGCGTGGAGTGGAAGGAGATCGGCGAGAAGGCGAGGTTGGCGGTGGGCATCCCGTTGTCGAGGCCTCCAAGGTGGCGGAGGAGGAGCAGGCAGAGCGCGGCCTGGTCCCGAACGGCGGCGGCGGCGACGGCCTGGCCCGCCATTGATGTCTCTCTCGGCTTTTCTCTTGTCGCGACTCCGATTTGGAGGGGATCGATAATTATTCCCACAGGGTTTAAATATGACAAACAGATTTATTAGTTAGTTTCTTGTTTTTTGTTATTATTATGAGAAATCTTAACTCATAAGTAATGAAACTTAGCTCATAAGTAAATAAATTCTGCATTTTTTTTTGAAATTTTTATACTAGGTATAACGGTTGTTTTGGCTAAGCACCAAAACTGTCATGGATGGTTGGAGGGCTGAATGTCAAATTTAAAATGCAGTTTTGTTTGATTGCACGATCTACTGCTACTCCTTCCCATCACCATGTTTCTATTTCTTTTTTGTTTTTAGTATAATTTTGTCATACCTGGCTCTCAGGGCCTATTTGGTATGAAAGCTCATCGCCGCAGAAGCCATGGCAGAAAACTGACTATGAAAGTTCATCACCAGTGCAGTAGTTTGAAAGAGATCATGGCCGCTGGTTTCGTCTTTTATTGATGAAAGTCGGCGGTAATCAGGGCTATTACCAATGGTCTGCTCGTGTTACCAACTGGCGACAATAGTAGATTTTAAAATAAAAAGCCTAGTGAGCCATGGAGGATTAAGGTGATGGGAAATGATCTAATCTTCCATCAGCTCAAGATGATTCTTGGTTTGGTGGAAACTTGTTACTCACGAGTCGGTTTACAATTATAAAGACCTGCATCCCACCCCGATTGGCCTAGCCATGAAGGCTAATCTCTGTCTCTGAATCAAGAACACAAGCAAGGACAAGACTCAACTAAATTGTCTAAAAGAAGATTCAGCTCACGAGTTGAGGTCCAATAACAAATAAAACCCCCAGTTAGCCTAGCCACGAAGGCTAATCCCTGTGAAAAAAACTGGATTCAAGGCAGGTATCCAAAAACGACTGGTTCCTCTAACCAAACCTGCCATCCCAATTTTGGAATTTTAGGCCTGTTTACTGATCGGCAATAGTTATATAGCATTTGAGTGCCGAGAAGCTTACTAATTGTTTGAGTTGTCAGTTAAAACAAAAGCATTTTCAAGTCAAACTCCTGTCAGTCCAATCGAGCTCTGCTAGCTGTATACCACTTCCATTGGCCTGAGCAAAGGAAACAGGAACCAACCATTTTTCACGAGTATAATTTACAGATCAAAGCTATATATCTAGGACTTTGACAAAGCGTGTTGTACACTTCTAGTCATTCTTTTCAGTGTGTCCTTCCTTTTCTTTTTTGCGAGACTGTCCTGTCTATTTCACATCCCTACTAGTATTTGTTAGGAGTATAGCAAACTACCAGCAAGAAACAAACTTGTTCGAAGCTAACAGTCCGCTGCTGCTTTGCCTTCTCTATTTTCCAGCAAGGACTCCTGTCAAGGCAGTTTAGATTTAGAAGTCAACTGCTGCTTTCTGTTTTCACAATCTCATCTTGCCTTTTTCTTATGCAGTAAATCTTGAGGAACCTTTGGTGTGAGTCATAGCCTCATAGGTGTATATTTGAATCAGGATTTTTCACAAAAGAATATTGAAATTAGGCAGTGAACTCTGTATATTCTTGCTACACAATGCTCTGAGTCTGATGATCTTTTCGTGATGTGGCATCAACCTAGACATCAGATGAGCCCAATAACATCCTCTATTGGCTCCTACTCCTTAGCCCTTCTAATCTGGGCAGCAGTTAAAATTTTAGCTCGTGCAACCTTGTCATTCAATAAGATTCGCGTGCCTGCTTGCAATAGACATGATATTGAGATGTCAGCTAGATGGCTAGATTTTTAAGACAGGATGTAGAAATCTATTACATCCCTCATTCAGTATATGTCAAATCGACATCTATTTTTGGTTCATATCCTTCATCCATCAACTGATCAGTTAGCCCACCTAGTACTTGGTATATCTGGTGGCTTTGTGTGTGAAGCTTGTCAGCAGTAAGGAATCTGTGGACCTCACTATCTTGAACCTCAATCCAACTATAACCTGGGCACTTCTTAATGCCCTTATCTCTCATAGCAGTTCGAAGTTGTGAAACATCATTCCATCTCATGGCTTTCGCGTAGATGTCTTTTAGCAACATCCAGTATCCAGAATGCTGAGGGTCCAGCTCAATGAGCTTTTTCGCAGCAATTTCTGCTAGGCCTATATTTCCATGCACCCTGCAACTGCTAAGTAAGGCACCCCAGACACAAGCACTTGGAACTACTGGCATTCCTCTGATGAATTCATAAGCCTGTTTGAGCTGACCTGCTCTGCCAAAACAGTCAATGATGCAGGCATAGTGAGCCTCATCAGCGGTAATATTGTAGTCCCTGTGCATTCCCTCAAAATAATGCAGTGCTTCGTCTACTAAGCCTGCATGGCTGCACGCCGCTAGCACAGCAATAAAAGTAACTCTAGTAGGTTTGTAGCCTTGATCTTGCATCTGATGGAAGAGCCTGATTGCTCGTTGAGGAAAACCGCTGTAGCCATAGCACGAAATGATGATATTCCACGAAACTGTATCCTTCCGATCAGTCTCATCAAATATATTTTGAGCTTCATCAATGAAACCACACTTTCCATAAGCATCCATGAGAGAATTCATATCATCAATATAGGAATGACAAAACCCCCTTCTTATCATTTGCCCGTGCAATGCCATTACTGTCCTATGATTGCAGGCAAAGCTGCAGGCATTAAGAACCGATGTAAACGTATAGTCATCAGGCCTGGTACCATTACGTTGCATTTCACGGAACAGTTGCAATGAAAGATCAAAATCATGGACTGCGGCATAACTTGAAATCATAGTATTCCATGACACAACATCCTTTTCATCCAATCCTTGGAAAATCTTGTCTGCCAGGCATATCTTGTCCCTTTTCGCATACATTGCCATCAAGGCATTGCAGACCGAGGTGTCATGCTCAAAACCATGGCGATACGCATAGGCATGGATTTCTAATCCTCTCTTCGTTGCCAGATTGACCTCAGGGAGGACCAGCGTAAGCGAAACCGATGGCAGATGCTGAGCTTCATAACCACATCCAAATGCCATTTCTCGGAAAACACCAAAGGCTTGGTTCCTCTGCCCCGTATCAAGAAAACCTGATATCATCAGGTTGCCCAAAAAGCAAGTACTTAACCTGACATCACGAAACACCCGGCCTGCATACTGAACACAGGAGCTGCACATGTATCCTGCGGCCAGGGATTCCTGCAGTCGATCCAAATCCACAGGCCCAAGCCCCACGACCTCAGCGTTGCGCAGCACAAATGCGTGCAGCTCTCGGAGCACGTCCACCCCGCGCAACGCCGAAATCACATGGAGCACGGTGTTGAACGTGGCCACATTCGGTACAACTCCCACAACCGAAACCATCTTGCCTAGCAGCTCGATGGCGAGCTCTCCGTTCCCGGCACGGACGCACCCAGCGATGACGGCGTTCCAGGTGGACGCGCCAATGGGGACGCCGGATTCCTCCATCGCCACCATCAGCTCGAACGCCTCATCCAAGAATCCGTCCTGCGCGTACCTACCATAGGAGAGGAATATGCAAAAATCACAGGGCAAATGGTCAGTCACAGTCACAGACGAAGATTGCAACTTTGAGAAATTAAGCTCATGGGGAAGTTCTGGCGGCTACCGTAGGATCATGGTGTTCCAGGGGATGGGGTGGGTGGACTTGGGGATCCTGTCGAAGAGGAGGCGGGCGCGGTGCAGCGGGCCGAGGGCGGAGTAGAGGTGGAGGAGTGCGGAGGCCGAGAAGGGGTCGGCAACGAGGCGGGTCTTGACGAGGAAGGCGTGCAGCTGCAGGCCGAGCCGCGGGAGGCGGAGGTCGGCGGCGGCGCGGAGGGTGCGGGGGAGGACGGAAGGGGAGGAGGTCGTGAGGCGGCCGGAGGAGAGGAAGGCGGAGAGGGTGGCGAGGGCGGCATCGGCGGAGGTGGCAGTGGGCAGGCGGTGGTGGCCGGCTGTGGGTGGCGGAGTGCTCTGGTGAGGATGGGGAGAGGTGGTAACCGGGAAAATAGCCATGGAGACGGCCGTTCCAGATAATGGTACGGACTTCTTATGATCTTATCTGAAAACATAGAAAAAGGTTGTGGTATTTCAGCTGCATGCGGAGATTTTTAGGCCGTACGAACCACAATTAAACATGAAAATATTTTGTTGTAAAAAGAAACATGAAAATATTTGCTCCACAGTTAAACATGAAAATATTTTCATGGGTTATTGGTTCTAGTTGTATCTATCGGCCATAGCTACATTCTTAGAAGTCCACATATTTTAGGACGAGGGAGTATCTCTTTTGTGATTCTCAGCCCAACTATACCGTAGTTAGCTCGTCATATTCCTCTGTTTTCGCTTACAAAGTTTCCTAATTTTACGCTTTTTTTCCTCTTTCTCATCTCCTTCCTTTAGTCTTTTTGTCCACTTATTTGCTCTTAGCAATACACATGCAGTAGCGACCAGAATAGCCAACTCATTTATGTTTATAAATACTTCATCCGTTCTAAATTATAAGTTATTTTAATTTTTTACATCTATTTTGCTATTATATGTATATAATAAAAAGTTAAAATGACCAAATTTAGGACGGAGGAGGTAATGCAACTCGAGTAAACAGCACTGGGGAGTTATTCTCCAAATAATTTTCAAGTCCTGGACATTCACACGTGAAGACACAATGGTACTGCGACGTGCCTCGTGGCCTGCGGAGCTCCGTTGGACTTCGTCGATCTCCAGAAGGACGTGTGCTGCGTATAGTTGCTAGGTCTAGCATGCGCACAAGGTGTGCGTTGTGTGTGCGCGTATGTTCCTGGTGGCGTGAGTGTGTGTGCGTATGTTCCTGGTGGCGTGAGTGTGTGTGCGTATGTTCCTACAGCTGTACCTTAGAAGTCCAGGCTTAAAAAAAAAAAAAAAGCACTGGTAGACCCAGCGCCAGCGCCGGCGTGACCCAGCTGACCACCACCGGTCCACCACCAACATGCGCCTTGAAAGCAACCCGCACGCCTGTCGGTGATCGCAGTCGGCGCAGCTGTGTCAGTGCGTCACTCCTTTCCACACGCACTCCACTCCCCCCGTAGCACCAGCTCTCTCGTGAATCGTGATCTCGTCTGTTGCTCTGGCCGTCTGCTCGTACAACACGGAACACACATGACAGACCGCTAATTACGGCGATTGGTTTCTCTCTCTCGTAACAAACATTGCACGTAGTATTAGTAGTGGGCAATGCAGGTGGGGGAGTTGATTTTTTGATGTACCACTAGCCTCAGGGGGTGCCAGCAGGGGCCGTGGCACCCCATGCACAGTAGATTGTTTACTAATTATAGACAATATTTGATTTTTATAGCATAAAAATATCAATTTTTACTTATTTTTTATTAAAAAATTCTGTTTTTGGCTATAAATAGTGTAAATATATATATTCTCCCACTATAAAATGCGATCACATTCGTTCGGCCCCCTTAATTAAGATCGCTAGTTCCGTCTCTGGCCTCCATTGATAAAGACACTTTGACACCATTAAATCCTCCCTGCCACGCCGTGCTTGCCGTGGCGAGCGGCGAGCGGCGGGCGTCCTTCCTAACGTATAAACGGCAGCCACGTCACTCCCGATCAAGGATCAACGGTAATCTAATCTCCCCCCGTCCCGCCCCACGTAAATCCACCCGCAAAGCCGCTCGTTGGAGCCTTTTGTTTGTTCTTTTGTTGCCTTCCCTTTCTCTCGTCCCCGCACTCCTCCGCACTCATCACTTGTTGCGGTGCGGTTCGCCGCCGGTGCTCTGCCTGCCCCGGGGCATCCATCCAGATTCTGCGCGCGCGGGGGAGCACCGTGCAATGGCGCGGCGGCGGTGCCTGCGCATGCTGCTGCTGCTAGCCGTGGCGGTGCTCGTGGCCGCGTCGGCGCAGCAGGCGCAGGCGCAGGAGATCACGTGCGCGGGGGCCGTGCCGGCGCCGCCGCGGCGCGGGGCGCGGGTGTCCGTGGCCAGCTTCGGCGGCGCGGGGGACGGGCGGACGCTCAACACGGGGCGTTCGCGCGCGCCGTCGCCACCATCCAGCGCGCCGCCGCGCCGGGCGGCGCCGAGCTCTACGTGCCGCCCGGGGTCTGGCTCACGGGGCCCTTCAACCTCACCTCGCGCATGACGCTCTTCCTCGCGCGCGGCGCCGTCATCCGCGCCACGCAGGTCAGCCAGCCTCCTGCTCTCTCGCCCCCTCGCGCGCCCGCCATTATTGGTCTAGCGGTTCTCTGCCCTCCCGTCATGGCGTTCTCGTCTTCGCTCGATCGATCTTCCATACAAAACATTTGTTTTCAATAGAAGAAGTGGATCCGTATTTGAGGTTTCCTCTTTTGGAGATCTCGAGATGCGACCGAATTAAGAACGACCCTAGCGATTTCCCGGAGTGGGATTAGAATGCAATGGATCTAATATTGGTGATATGCCGTCCTTCATGCTCTTCCATTAACTCATTAAATCTATCTTCCGTTTTATTTTAGTGTTTATTAATATTCTGGAATTATGTGCAGTAAAAGGTATAGATAATACATTTACCCATATTTTTATATGAAATGAAACAATTGCTTTGCGCTCTTCTTGGTGCAGGACACATCAAGCTGGCCTCTGATCGAACCGCTGCCCTCATACGGGAGAGGACGAGAGCTGCCCGGTGGAAGATACTTAAGTTTAATCCATGGCAGTGGGCTTCAGGATGTTGTCATCACAGGTTCTTGCTTTGCAGCTACTCAAATTCTCATATTAAACTGCTATGGTTATTGTTTCAGTTATATTCTCAAAGAAACCACAAGAAATTACTCCTTTGGTGAACTCTTACCGAAGCCAAAATTGAAACTTCAATCTTCCACCACATGGTGTATTTTTTTTAAACAAAATCAGGAAAAAAAAAATTCTCTGTTCGTGCCATACAATGGCATTGCTTCATATAAAATAAAATCTTCAGTGAAGTTATTCATGATGATGGTGTTCAGGTGAGAATGGAACTATTGATGGTCAAGGCAGCGCATGGTGGGATATGTGGAAGAAGGGCACACTGCCCTACACAAGGCCTCACCTTCTTGAGCTCATGAGCTCTTCTCATATCATCGTCTCCAATGTTGTCTTTCAGGATTCACCATTCTGGAACATTCATCCTGTTTATTGCAGGTGAGCAACACGATTCTGTTTACCTACTCCTGACCAGAATCTCAACGTATTCCTTATTATTCCTTATGCATGTTTACAAAGAGGAAACCACTGGACTTGTCACGAACTAAGCAGAGATGATGCACTAGCATCTTTCTGCTATTTTTTGCAGTCCAGATCCTTAGTTCCTTTGACCATATAGTTGTTTCAATGCCATCTGCTCAATGCCATCTGCAGTAGCATTGAGTAGATGGGTACAACTTGTACCCTCATTCATTTGCACCATCATAGATTGCACAAGGACTCCACAACTTGTACCCTCATTCATTTGCACCATCATAGATTGCACAAGGACTCCAGGCTGGGTGTCCTATCGTGTCATCATAAGAGTACAAAAACTGTTAGGAGCAACCAGTGAACCTTAATGAAGTACAGAAATTTCCAGATAATATACCCAACAAAGCCAGCACACATTGATGTAGGATCAACTTGTTCTCTTGCAACTGTTTCTAGCAAATGTGTACTTGTCGTCCAAAATCTGCTATTATTGTTGTCCCAACTGAGAAATAAATGCTGGATAATCTTTCCTGTGTGCAGCAATGTTGTGATCAGAAATGTGACTATCCTAGCTCCACATGACTCCCCCAATACGGATGGAATTGATCCAGGTACAGATATTTATTCCCTCCTGGTCCGCCAAGATACCTATGCACGAATGTACTCTGTTCTTGATCTTAAAGAGCTGTGGTCCAAAATCTGCAGATTCCAGCAGCAACATCTGCATTGAGGATTGCTATATTTCGACCGGTGACGATGCCATTGCCATCAAGAGTGGCTGGGATGAGTATGGAATCGCCTATGGCCGCCCGAGCTCCGACATCACCGTTCGGAGGATCACAGGCTCCTCCCCTTTTGCTGGCTTCGCTGTTGGAAGCGAGACATCAGGTGGCGTGGAGAACGTCCTTGCAGAGCACCTGAACTTCTTCACCTCAGGGTTCGGGATCCACATCAAGACCAACACTGGCAGGGGAGGTTTCATCCGGAACGTCACTGTCTCCGATGTGACCCTAGATAATGTCCGGTACGGCCTGCGGATCGTCGGCGATGTTGGCAACCACCCCGACGAGCGCTACAACCGGAGCGCGCTCCCAATCGTTGACGCCCTGACGATAAAGAATGTCCAGGGCCAGAACATCAAGGAGGCCGGACTGATCAAGGGCATCGCCAACTCGGCCTTCTCCCGGATCTGCCTGTCGAACGTCAAGCTCACTGGTGGTGCCACTGTCCAGCCGTGGAAGTGCGAGGCTGTCAGCGGTGGCGCTCTCGACGTGCAGCCGTCCCCGTGCACAGAACTGACCTCCACGTCCGGGACGAGCTTCTGTACAAATTCACTTTGATGCCAGTTAGCTGCTACTGTGCGTCTGTATCTATTGAGTATGTATACAGGTGGTTTAATGCCTGGGCACCCAACTATTTATATTTCATGGCATATTTAGTGACGAAGGTTGTTCGTTTAGTGATACAAATTTGTATCTACTTGACAAAGGATGTAACACTAGAATATATGGCATAAATTAATGTTCGTTCATATAAATTTGATCAAATTTAAAATGGTATAACTTGAACAACTCCTTAAGGTTACTGCAAAGTCCTAAACGGTGGTTTGTACCATAATCTATAGGTTGTGGCTACGGGCTTTGCACCTGGCACATCAGGACTCTAGTTTTCTTTTACATTTGTTTATAATTCAGAATAACCGCAAACAAGACCACTGCGGCAGCGCTATAGCATTAGGCAGAAGCTGAAGGCATGAGAGAATTGATAAGAACACAAAAGCGACAAAACATTTACGACAATAAGCCCAGATTAGACATTTATTTTAGTCACAGTACAAGAGATAAACCAAGTATAGAACCTACTAAATTGGAACAGCATCGGTATTCACCTCAGAAAACGGCAACAGACAATGCTTGACATACATCCATCGCCATCAACGATCTAACATTGCAAAGTTCAGAAAGCTAACGACCATATGGACCCCGAGGAGCAAATGTAAACTGCTGGCCTCCCTGCTCAGGGAAGCGCATCATCTGGGGCTCCATGCCTGGAGGAAACTGCTGGGTGCCAAACATTGGGAACTGTGGCATTGGTTGTCCTGGACCTTGTGAAAACGGCAGGCCTCCAAAACCTGGAGCTTGCATCATCTGAGGACCTGGAGGTAGCTGCTGCCCACCGAGGCCAGGGTAAGGCATTGTTTGTGGCCCAGGCGCGTTTGGAAGTGGATGACTTCCGTTGCTGATATACTGCATGAATTGGGCTGAACCAGGAGGTAGCTGATAGTTTACATGACCTGACATCTGTTGACTTCCTTGGCCTGAAGGCTGCACCATTTGAGCTTGAGCTGAACCCTGGGCAAACTGCAGGGCACCATAGCCTGGGAACCCTGGAGCAACACCAGGTGGGGCTTGTAGGATGGCCTGGCTAGGATACTGTGGAGGTGCACCCGAGGAAACAACAGGTGCTTGCAGGAGTGGCTCACTAGATGGATTAGAAGGTAGAGCAAATGATGGATCCCCTGGTGGCATTACCGAATTGGTGGCTGTAGAAGGAACACTACCCTGTGTTAGTGGAATGGCAGCACCAACGTTTGGTACTGGCTGAGGACCAAGAATGGAAGGTTGATCACTGGTTGGAGTGACATTCCCCTTGGTATAATCTCTACTTCGCTCATTGTTAACCTGAAAAGAGATTACACAATCAACAAATGAGCTTTCCGAAATCCAACATTGTCTCATTTAGTATTGCAGTTTGCAAGACAAGATTGGCTCATGAATGATTAGAGGAGATCAGGGTACACACATATATTGGCAAGGATTCCTAGACTTGGTTTCGAGAGATAGTACCAATCAGGATATCCTAGGCTATCTCTACTCTTTTGTTTCGTAGAATACTCAGGAGAGCTGTGTATTGTTGCATTAAGGAGAGCTGCATACCCTAGTCCATCTCTAATCATACTACCAATACAATAGGCGCCAGGCCTGCTATAGCCGTTGGTCAAAGGGCCTAAAATCTGTTAGTTCACTCAAAATATTATATTTTCATATTTATTTTCTAGCATGACAAAGCACCACGAACTACATCAAATTTGATCATAAGAACAATAAATTACCTTAACATTAAGCTCGGTATGGCGTGAAAATGTAAGGTGCAGTTTGCAGTAGCCACCTTCATAGATGCTATGCCCTTCTAGTGCTTCTTTTGCTGCAGCCGCAGTTTGAATGTCTACCAAAAAAGCATACATAACTTGAGAGACATGAGCCACATGCCATGCATGGACAGTTAAATTTTGTCCTAACACGTTGGTTTTTACCTGGATACTGTATCAATGCTTGAAAGCCATTCTTCTCAAAAATAGCAATCTTCTGTACAAATCCAAAAGCTGAAAAGACCTGAAAGTTACAGGATACCAAAAAGTTGGTGAAGACTGCAAGCATTAACTACCATCGTTATTTACTTTAACAGATTACCTCATGAAGCACATCTATTGTAACAACATATTGCATGTTCTTAATAGATGCAAGAAGTATATTGCTCTCTGGTTCCTGCTTTTCCCCATCCTGTTCATAGAAGTGTGGACACAATAACTATATTAGCAATTTAGCATAAGCACAAAATCAAAGTGTACATGCTCAAAAGAAAGAAGTCCTACCAGTCCAGAGCCATCTTTATTAGCAGAGTCCAGAAAAGGAAGGTAAGGATTAGTGAAGTCCCTAAAGGAAACATCGAACTCATAAAATTCCTTGAATTTTACAAACCATCCAAATTGATAAAGTAAATATCTGACATGAAAAAATATATTTCCACGCAAAATGAAATAATTCAATGACTAAACTCGAAAAATCCATCCATCAAACAGGATGATAATAATAAAAAAACCTCCTCTCAACAACTGAGTAAACCTTACCTACTCCTGTGGCTCTGATACTTGACGTTGAGAACACTGTGTGCTGAATATGTTATTTTCAAAGTGCAAACCCCATCCAGTTCTGGTAGCAAATAGCTGCAACACAAGAGAAACAATTATACATTTGTCTTGCAAAAGAGTACAGCAGAAAATTAATCAAAAGCAATACCTAGGAATGCATCTACCATCCAGTGCAGCTTTTGCAGATGTTGCAGTTTCAGCATCAGAAAACTGAATTAACGCCTACAGGAAAGATTAAAAAAAAACATAACCTTAGATAAAAGCAACTGAGCCTGGGCAAAGAAAGAAAACAGAGAAATCATGATAGTGCTGTCAACAAAATACATTGCTGCCAGGGATGACAGATGAGACATGTGATAGAACGAGTAAAGTAAAACCATCACCTGATAACCAGATGATTTCTCAAAGGTAGCAATCTTATGAACAAATCCAAAAGCAGAAAATACCTGCACACACATACATAAGCTGTTAATACCACAGGTGAAACAGTATAGTAAAACCAAATGCTTGCATTAACATAACTGGAAAGTGAAATGATCTTAAATTGAAAGTGGCAGCTCTGATGTCAATGCCAGGCGCAATTAATTAATATTTATAGAAACATACAGAAAATCTTACAACTAAAAGAAAGATTTTGTCAGTATCAGTAATAATCAATAACAATGATTCGAGGGTATATATACTTTCAAAGCTTTCAACCTGCTAGTGAGGATAATGCAGATGAATTTATCATCATTCCTGGGTAAAATTGTGACTTCAAGGCATCAAGCTGTTATTAAAGTACAGAATCAATGCATTTCTAGGCTCTGTAAGGATTGTCTAGAGAAAGATATCAGAAAGGAGCACAGCCAAAAATCATTCATTCATGCAAAGTGACAAAGGAGATTAAATCTAATACATCAACTTTCTACCCATGGAATTCCAAAATGTAGCTAAAATATTCAGTGGAAAGCGAGTGAACACATTAAGCTGTTCACCAATATGTTTCTTTATGAGCTGATAATTCACATGTTCCAATTTTGAAGCTCGCCTTAACAGCGTAATGATGACACTGTGGAAAATGATAAAACAGTTCTTCTAATCTAATCATCATACAGAAGACTGTATATTAATTCTTCCAAAACAAACAGAATATCGCATATAAGTCGAGTTGGCAGCATGCAGATCTGTAATAAGCGAGCTAAAATCCCACTTGCAAAGATGGTATTAAACCTGTTCCGTTAAACAAATCAGTGCAACCAGACATGACAAAAAGAATGCATATTGCCAATCAAGTTCATTATATTTACCTTAGTGAAAATAAGAATATTTATTTACTATTATTGATGCCTTATATTTATGTTTCTTTTCTCTTTCTTTCTCCTCTAGGTTACCGCAACTTGTTTGGGACTAAAGGGCTTTGTTATTGACAACAAGAATATGTGGTGCTGACTACTAATTTATCTAATCTAATCTAATTTATAAAACAAACCCCACAATAAACAGAATCTTCATGATGTTCCTTATCAATTTCAAGGGATCATTTTCTACTCAAGTAGTATGAGCAGTATCAATGTAACTTGGACACATCATAAGAAAGATTAAAGAAGCATCATATCGGTAGAGAAAAAAAAATTCCAGCAATCGAGGGAAGAGCACTCTGCCAGCTACCGATCTGAAAGACCACCATTGAAAAAAATGCATACACCAATCTAAGGCACTAACTAGAACACAACTTATAAGTTATAAGGACAATAAACTAAAATGGGCATCAACGAAGGTAGATGTGACCAATCCTAAGAGGGATACTTGGATGAAAGGGTATGGGAGGGGAAGGGTAGAGAGAGGAGGGACAGGGGGAGGGGAGGGGAGGAGTAGGGCAGCGATGAGTAAGGGAGAGGAAACAAACACACACATGTGTTCCAGATGCTGCCTGCCATGATACTCCGTGACAACGGCTTGCTAATCCATTCAGATCATGCAAAACAATGTGCTAGAAGTTACTAAGACAGTCCTGGCACATCAAAGTATTCCTGCAGATAAAATGAGTTGGCCTAAATATCATAAATCTCGATGCAACTGTTAACATCCTTACCACGTGTAGAACATCAATGCTGACAGAATCTGGCGCAACACCCTCCATTCCCACAAGCAAAACGTTGCCTGAACCTTCCCCAGTTGTCTTGTTGTTGATAATCTCCTGTCTATTGGAGTACTGAAGGTACACATTTTTCCCTCTTACCTGTGCTGGCTCTGCTGACGATGCGTAATATGATATCATGGCAATCGCTTGATTTTGGTCAGCCTGCAAAACAATAAGAGGAATTAAAAGAACAAGCAGTTACTTCCATTGCTGAGGAGCATTGAGATTTACCACATAGGCCATTCAAATATCACTGTTGTTGCATCAAACGATAAACCATGCACCCCACCCCATCAAAGACAAATTTCCACACAGTTTTCAGTCTATCTCACTTCTCTTAACCAAAAAAAGGAAGTCCATGAGAACATAGTCATGGGACTTTTCTTGCTAAGATATCTTAATGGGGTTAATAGTGTTCATTCTCACCATATCGGTACAACCATTAATAATTGCAGAGTCAAATATAATTGGTCAGTTCCAATGACAAACCTCTTAAGTAAGAGCCACATCCAACTCGTTCATTCAAATAAACAGCAACATGCGCCAGAGAACATACCTTCCTCCCAAAAACTATCTAGATAGCTAATATATAATACAATTACTTTGCCACAATTCATTACTAATAACGATCCGGAAAAGATGAAGAGTGAACTATTTAAATATGTCCGAGCCCGATCACCATAGTCTGGCACTCAGGGTCTGCCATCTCCGTGTCCACCAGACAGACAAGAGGCTGGACAATACGAGTCAGGCTTGTTAACATAAGCAGTAGGGAGAGCTGGTGGTGGTACTCACGAATTCGATGAATGCCTGATTGCGGTTGGCGCCGACGCCGCACTTGGTGTTGACGACCTTGCCGAAGGGGGTCCCCAGCTCGACCAGCTCCTCGGGAGTGCATTCAAATGGCAGATTCCGCAGGTGGAGCACCTTCGACGGCGGCTGCGTGTACCGGAACTGCTGCCCCCCACCGGAAGCCATCCCTCCCGAATCTTATCCTCCAAACCTACCGCGTCATCAGTGGTAAGTAATCCACATCCAGGAAGATTTTTGCATTAAAAATAGAAAGCTCTCTTAACCATGGATGGATCCAGGGGTCCTCACCTTGCGGGTGGCGACCGGCGCCGGCGGCGGGAAGCGAGTGGCCGGCCGGAGTGGACGAAGACGGGTTGGAATCGGGGACGTATCGGTGTGGTCAATCAGTCCAGTCTAATGGCTACGCCGCCTAGGGTTTCGTATCGACCTCTGAAATAGGCCCGTTGATAGGTTAATGGCTTCGGCCATACAGCCGAGTCAGAATCCTACAGCCCAAAGCCCCAAACCACCCAGTTGCGAGAAGGCCGGCCCAGTTTGGACAATTTATCGCATCACGATCCAGTCTTCCCTCGTGGGCTCGTGGCCTCGCCGCTCGTCGCCACCGCCGGAGAAATGCCGCCGAGGAGGCGAGATCGCCGGAGACCCCGCGACCCGTCGCCGCCGTCCTCCGACGCAAGAGCGCCACCCTCCGCCTCAGGCTTGCGCCTCACCCTCCTCGTTCCCCTCCTCCTCCTGGCCCTCGCCCTCGCCGCCCTTGGCTTCTCCGGCCTCCTCTCGCGGTCCCCTCCTCCCAGCTCCCAGACGCTACAGACTTCCGCCCACTCCGTCTACGAGCGCGGCCTCGTCAAGCGCGACGTCTCCGCACGAGAGATCCTTGCTGTAAGCACCTCGCGGTCTTATTTCTCGATCCAATCGTTTATCGTTATAGCTGAACTCCTTGCTAGAGTGGACACTGACGCGGTGCCTGTGTGATACTGGGGTGCTGTATGCAGGAGCACGCAAGGGTTTCCGAGAACCGGTCGCAGCGCAATTTCGCGAACCCCGTCCTCGCCTATGTGACCCCCTGGTGCGTCATTTCTGCAATTTTGTGCATGTTTATGGTATCTACCTTCATTCATGAACTGCTCTACTGTTGCACTATCACAATATCAAACTGCGATAGTTCTGTAGGAGGCACATGAATAGGTCAGCCACGTTCCTTGTATAACTCATCTTAATAGGGTTTTGTTTCTGGCTTATATGTAGGGTGAATCTACTGCTTATAACAGTAGAACTAGAACCAGGTTTCTAATGATTTTTACTGGGGATTGGGTTTCATGAGCTATTAACATGTTCTGTTTGAAACTAGTTTGGAAATGGATCCCATGGATTGATAATTGACTTTTACATGTGTTTCTTTTTGTTAGTCATAGATGCCAATTTGCCTTTCAAATGCAAGACTGATGATGATGAAAATCAGATTTGCGAAATCCGTCCTCACACCGACGGGATTTCATAAATCTGATTTTCATTATCATCCCCCCATCGTCTTGCATTTGAATGTCATGCCATTAGCTGTCATGTTTGTTTCATTAATGTGGAAGCTCATGATGCAGGAACTCCAAAGGTTATGACATGGCAAAGTTGTTCAGCAAAAAACTTACTCATGTATCACCAGTGTGGTACGATTTGAAGAGGTCTGTCGATTCCCTATAGCAAAGCAGTTTCCAACTATCTTCCTTCATCAAGCTGTTTTTCTAATGCATAATTTCTTCAGTGATAGGAACAGGCTAGTTCTGGAAGGAGAACACAATTTTGATGCCAAATGGGTCTCTGAACTTCAAAGCAATGGGTCTCTGGTAGCCATCTACTTGTCTTCCTCCTGTTTTCCTTTACATAGGCTTTAGTATTATGTGATCACATGTTGTTTTGAACTGTTGGTAAAGTTGGCATTTTCTAATCTATGATGTGATTTGATCTCTAAATTTATTCCCCAGGGCTCCAGGCTGTATTTGTGTGTGTATAACTGTGTCATATCCCAGAAAAGTTGGATTTTGCCCACTATAGCATGAAAAATATAAAATAAAAACAAAAAAAGTGGTACCTCAATCAGATAGCTTAGCTGCGGATAAAAATGATAGGTTAGCGATGTTTTACTTTTATTTCTGTCTGCATAGTACATACAGTATGGGGGAATGAATGTTTTCCGCAGTTGAGTTTCGGCTTTCATTCTTGTTTTCCAGGTAGTACCGAGAATTGTCTTGGAAGCATTTCCTGCTGTTTTACTATTGGAAAAGAAGCAAAAAGAAAAGGCTATTGATCTAATAGTGAGTGAATGCAGGTAAAATTCTGTACCATCTCATTTGCAGATAAACATATGCTTTACGATGGCCTGACTTCTGGCTGTCAGTTAATAGGGATAAGGGCTATGATGGTATTGTGCTCGAATCCTGGTCAAGATGGGCTATTTATGGTGTGCTGGATGATCAAGAGCTACGTCACATGGTACTTCAATTATCATTCTGCAGCAAGATTGTTTTAACAAATGAACTTATGCGGTCATACTCGGCCTTTCTTTGGCCTTTCTTCTTAATGAAATACGGGTGAAGTCCCGATCTCGAAAAAAAAACTTATGCGGTCATGTCTGAACTACCAGTACCAGATATGGCAGCTTGTGCACCCATGGAGTCTTGTCATATACCTCTGTCCCAAATTATAGGTTATTTTGGCTTTTCTAGGTACTTGATATGTGTACATACATAGCAAAAGCTATGTACCTAGAAAATCCAAGATGACCTATTCGGAGGGAGTATAAGATTTGCATTCTTTTTCATCATCATATTGCCTTTCTGAAGTAGTAGTTGATCGCACCAATAGCCTCTCCAAACTATAGAGATGACTAACTAAGAATAACACTTGGCAGGCAGTTCTTGTATTCTTGAATCCATGCCGAACAATTCTGTAACTCCAAACTAAAAGTGGAAAATTGAAATATATCACCTTTGTTTAGATATCCATGACAGATCTGAACAGACATCATACTTTTTATTAGTACAAGATTGTATCGAAACAATGACTAAATGACAAAAACATAACCCTGGTTGAAGATCTTTTAGCAAGCAAGTTCATTTTGTCATTGCAAAATTGTAGAACATACATTGATTGTTGAGGAAAAATTTCAGTTAAAAATAATTGATAAAGATTTTTCAGGCTCAGAGCATTGAAACATCATCAGTTGTTTCTATCACTGGCAGTTACGCTTCATGATCATTTTGTGGTTTTCGACAGGCACTTCAATTTCTGAAGCAGCTGGGGGAGGCTTTGCATTCAGTCAGTTCCAAATCAAGTGGCCGCCATTTGGAATTAATTTATGTTATCCCAGCTCCGAGAACACAAAAGCTCAATAATCAGGACTTTGGACCACAAGATCTCATGCATCTGGCTGACACTTTAGATGGTTTTTCTCTTATGACATACGACTTCTCAGGACCCCAAAATCCTGGTCCCAGTGCACCGCTGAAGTGGGTCCGTGATTCTTTAGCAACACTTCTTTCAGCCAAAGGATCATCTCATAGCAATTCACATTCACGAATGATATTCCTTGGGATCAATTTTTATGGGAATGATTTTCTACTCTCTAGAGGTACATACAGTTCATCTCTCTCCTCTTTTCTTTTGACATGATCAAATAAGCTTCTGTATAGCTGTGGCCAACAAAAGTTCACGCATGTTTCTTCTGTATGCTGTTTGGATTTTCACTAAACTTACAGATAACATGCACTTGATGTAGTTTAACATGATCATGTTGATGTTCCATGGGGAGGATGTGGTACTTTTTTCCAAGTGTGGTCTCTTGGGAGTTTATATTTGACCTACTCTAGAGAAGTTATGTTTCTTATGAACACTGATTTTATGCTTCTCTTGAAAAAAAACAATTTCATTGGTTCTGAAGCAGTATTACAAAATGTGGGATTAGTGGATACAAATCGAAAGATCAATCTGTTCTGAAGTTTGTGCCCTTTACATTTTGGGAAATTTTCCAAAACCATCAACAAGTTGGTCAATAGAACCCGGTTTCTGTGGCCACCAGGTTGGACTAACTCCACCTCCCAGTGACTGAGAAGTATTTGCGTCCCACCTGGTCACGCGCCCTGGACATCCTGTCCATCCAAAACATAGATTGGGCTGCTTGGTAAAGATGGCTGCAGCTGCTCCAGCCTCCCCTAACAGCTACAGTTGGTGACAGGTAATATAGTATGCAGAAACAGCCTAAAAAGCTGCAGCCATCTCTACTGATCAGGTCAACTGGAGGGTAACCTTTTCTGTCCTGATCTGTTGACCCTGCGTGTGCGTCTCCCCCGCCTCTTCCTCTGCCTCCCTCCCTCATCCTGTCCTCCTGCCTACTTCCACTCCTCTCCTGGCTCTGGCCGTGCTAGTGCTTCAGGAACTGCCGCCCTCCACCACGGCCAGCACTAACCAATCCAAGCACGATGCCCCTGCCTCCATACATGCCCAACTGCTATCCACCACCGCTGCCAAGGGTTGCGCCACGGCACTGGGCTTCTTCATGTCTCGCATCTCCATTAATTCCAATGGGTTAGGGTTACAGGTTGGGGTTTGGGTTTTCAGATCTTGGTGGCCTCCACATATAGAGGGATGGCTGGGGAAGTTGCCGGCTTGGTGGTGGTCACAAGTGGTGCGCAGGGTGGCGCAACTAAAAGGGCTAGTTTCTGAAAAAATAGTTTGTGACATTTTTTTTTTGTTTTCTTGTGCTAAAATAAAATAATAATTCCGGAGAAGAGGTCTCAGCAGAGGACATGCACATTCTGACACAAAAATTTTGTCAATGGATGCATAGCACTGTTAGACTTCCCTCTGTCAGAAAGAACGAATCTTGATGGTACAGGTTAATGGCCTGGACGTCCAGAGTGCTAAGCCATCCTGAGCGCTAAAATTAATAGCATTACACATAGTTGTGGACAACTTTTGCTGGTAATTGACTGGTTAAAAATTTGTTTCTGGTGCTGAATCTTTTCCATATACAGTTCTATTTTGGGGAGAAAACTCAAGATGGTAGAGCCACACGTCAGGCAACCTGGGCCACAGCTCCCTTGGCCCAATTTTTTTTCTTAGTAAATATATTTTGGCCCTTGTGAACTGAAGTCTGGAGGCGATCGTTTATGTATAGCACTTCCATATTTTTGTTTTGTTAGCAATCACATTTTTTTCGTTAGTAATGCCATACTTGGTGCTTCCATCAAATTATAAATGACTAATTGACTTATCTACCACTTGTATACATGATTATTTTGTATTAGCCAACTCCCTACATTTTTCCACTGACTGAAGAACCTCTAATGTCTTATTGATGTTTGCATATAGGCAGTGGTGGTGGTGCTATCACTGGAAGAGATTTTGTTCATTTACTTGAGAAGTACAAGCCATCTTTGCAGTGGGATGAGAAAAGTTTGGAGCATTTTTTCATATATTCAGATGAAGGCGTGAAGCATGCTGTATTTTATCCAACACTGATGTCACTTTCCGTACGTTTGGATGAAGCACGAAATTGGGGAACATGCCTTTCGATTTGGGAGATTGGACAAGGTTTAGACTATTTTTTTGATCTTTTATAGGAATGTGTCAATATGCCTTTGATATGGAGTTGTGTCTATTAAACTAGCGTGTGAAGCATGGTCTTTTAGTGTATGCACTGTGGGCATTGTTCTTTTCAGCATTGGTACTATCAGCTGGTAACAGCTCCCATCCACCATGAGAAACTGCTTTACTGAAGATTTGTGCCGGCGGGGTACACACAATTGAAGTTTTAAGAGGCAACTGTATTCATCTTTTCTTATGGCATACTATACTGTTATACATCTTCTCAAACATGATTGATATTTTCTTGTGTTTTATACATTTTCTTACTGTGCTTTTTTGCAAAATTGGCATCATGTCATAAGAAGATGTACACAAACTGAAAGCCACCAACTCTTCTAATTCACTTGGTAATGCCAGATCCACAGCATTCCTTGTGCAAACTACCAAGGATTGAGCTAGCAAACTAGCTCATAGTTTGCTACATCATTTAAAGAATAGTACATAAGACAGGCTCTCCGATAATTTTTAACTGTAAACATCTTATAAAGGGTCCCATATCATTTCTTTCCTCTGCACCTCGGCTCCAATAATAGCCTTGAAGCCTGATCGGCCTGGCTGGGAAATAAAAGAGAGCTCTTCAGCTGAGGTGAATCTGTATGAGCTAGTTGAACTATCACTGTTGTAGCTGCCATAACAATACTGTTTGTCTTCAATTTTGCCAGTTTAAGATTATTTATCAGCACATACTTGCATATATTATCAATATAAATCTAAGGCCTCGATTTCATCTTTCCTGGTGTTTCTTGGACCAGAACATCTCTACCTCTTCCGCTGTCCTTCCTGGGATTCTTCCTGCTATAATCTCCCACCTACATAATGTCATGGTATGAGAAACACAATTAGGGGAATGCAAGACATTATTTTGTCTGATTTTAGTAGCACATATATATATAGTGTACCTGTTCCCGACAAGCCTGTGCATTCTAAAAACAAGATCTTCCTCTGCTTCCGTGAAGTCAGCAAAATGCTGTGCAGTGCTATTAGCTTCTGTAAGAATTGTGAAAGGATATAGTTGATCACGAGAGTAAGAAAAAGAAAAACATTAGCAAACCATATAGGCATATATTATAGTTTCCAATCCTATGTTTGCCAACGGAATTTGCAGTTTTCTTAGGAAAAATATCCCGTGTGGAACGCGGGAATTTTCCCCCATTTTCTGCATTTTTCTTGTAAAAAATGAGTTGATTCCTGTAAAATTCCTGCACTATTCCTGTGAAATTCCTAAGCTCCAAAAGTACCCTCATATGCTCGAAGGGGCTAAATACTCTGCACTTCATTAGGCTGGTCTAATGGTAAATCACATGGCGTCCTGTTTGCCGCCTCAGTTTTTGTCAGTTATAGGGTATCCTAATTCCTAAATGGTCAGTGTGCACAGTTTTCATGTACATGGAAATAAAGCATGGAGGTTTATTATATGTTGGTGCGAGATCTCTTAAGACAACGAAATCATATAAGCTATTACCTTGAGCACAATGGTATTAACTAAAAAGCTACAAGTTCAGACTTCAGAAGAGGCGGTGAACAAAGGTGAAGCAAAACAAAGCAAAGCAAGAAAATGGCGAACCTTTTGCTTCATGGCGATCATTGGCTTTGGATTTCTTGCCCTGGCTGCCACTGCTGCCATCCATCAGAGGGGTTCAGTTGTCACCTGGATTGTCAAGGCTAGATTTTTCTCCCACCCTTGTTATTGCGTCTTGATGTCTTGAGTCCCTGGACATGAGCAAACCTCAGGTTTTTAAAGAGAGAATTGGTGGTTGCCTATCGGACCTAGCTGTACCGATAACGACTAGTGCCAATATCCCATAGGCTGTTGTGTTTCCCCTCTCGGTATCGTTTGGTGATTGGGCAAAGAAGATTGTGCCATCCACCGTCCTTTTTCTTTAGAGTTGGTGCCTAGTCTGCGATGATGCGTTATTGCGTTTACAGTGAACAACCTAGCTCGGAATGAAAAAAGACAGCAAACTCAATTGAGCTTCTTCAATGGAGTGACGTCGAGCTTCACTGTTTTTACTTAATAGTAGTACAGTAGATAGAAGACCCTGTTTATAATCTTCCATACTCAATTTTCTCTTCTTATGCCCCAATATATTTCTGTTCTTTCTCATATATTAAGAAACAAGTATAGATTTTCTCTTCTTATGCCCCAATTTCTGTTCTTTCTCGTGTATTAAGAAAGAAATATAAAATATATAGTTTTTACATTTCTTACATTATAATAAGGCGTATAAAATGTTACATGGAAATTAACACATATTCACGCCAGACAGGTCCCTGACTTTGCATTTGAAGATTGAAACACTTTGGAAACTTCCCTTATTTGCCTGAAGCAGGTGTACCCATGGATATTTCAAAAATAGTATTGGCACATGTGGTACCTTCTGTAGGTTCGCCAGGAAGTTCGATCGTATGCAGCTCCTTTTTAGTCTGTATCCATGTAGATATGGTATAGCATCATTCCTTGGCTATCTGCCTGGCTCTTAAACCTAATACATCACGAAATGAAATAAACTTGTGGCTAGCTGATCTGTGGGGGACCGAAGGCCGTCTTGTGTTAATCTGCTTTTAATGGTGCAAGCCTATCAGTGTTATCTGAAAGGACCTGCCGAAGATTTCAAGCCATTTGTTACAGGAGCATGACCACGTGTGCTGCACGTGTGCAGCGCGTGGTTGATCCCGACCCCCGTCCAGCGAGAAATTTGGAAATCTAGCCCGGTATTCGCGTGCCCCTTGAAACATAACCCGGAATTCGCAAGCCTTTAGAAATATGACCCAAGTCCTGCAAATTGTTTTGATATTTGATCTTTTTAAGGATTAGAAAGGATTGACCTCATTTTCTAGTTCTGATTGCATCTAATCACTACTTAGGGCATGGGGAAAGACTAAATTGCCCCTCCCTAATTCACCGTAGCTTTTTCCTCTTCCACCTGGACGCGTACGAACGAACTCGTTCGTTCTCGAGGACGGTCGGCTCCGTCGTTCCTCTGGCCGCCGCGGCACGTGCACCGTCGCCCACCATCGGCGCGGCGGCTGCTCTGCCTCCTCCCTCCCTCTAGCCACCGCCTCCACCTCCTCGGGCTCTCCATCTCCCCTTTCTCCGTCACGCAGCTGCTGCGGCGGCCGTGCCCGCCAGGGACGCCGGAGCAGAGCTCCATGGCAGCCGTGTTCCCGCCGCTCCGCCTCCTTGCGACCCAAGACGAGCATCCCAGCACCGTCGCCATCATCCCGCAACCCTAGCGCACCGCTCCGCTGGTCCGAATCGTCGCCGGAGGCACCAGCAGAACAAGAGCCTGGGAGGCGGACGGACCGTGGGAGGCGGACGGCGGCGGCGTGGAGCTGCGCGGCCAGGCCGGCAGCGAGCGGCGGCGCGGAGCTGTGCATCCAAGGGGCAGCGAGCGGGGCGTATCTGCGCGTCCACGGCGGGTGGCGCGGAGCTGGCGCCGGAGCTTGCTGCTGCCGGGGTGCTCGCCCATCGGGGCACGGTGTGGGGGTGCTCGGCCATTGAGCCGCCGGTGCGCCACCAGGAAGAAAGGAAGGAAGAAGATGACCGGTGGAACCCACACGTCAGTCACACGGAGATTGGAAAGATATAGGGTATTTTAGGCAATACGAGAACACAACTGACTAAAAGTGGGCTTAAGGGTTGAAGGCTAAATTTCGAAACAATTCGCAGGACTTGGGTCATATTTCTAAAGGCTTGCGAATTCCGGGTCATGTTTCAAGGGGCACGCGAATACCGGGCTAGATTTCCAAATTTCTCCCGTCCAGTAGTGTAGCTTCCCCAATTAGAAGGTACAACCATTGTACAGAGTACAGTACCTCGTTTTTTCTTGACTTTTCAATGTGGTCCAACGAACGTTATGGCCCAATTTTGATAGCAACAAACCAACCATACAACAATAGTTCATGGGGGATAAGTGAGAAATACTGGAGAATTCTGCAGCAAGAGCAGCAAATTCTAGTGTGCAGGGAACAAAAATGTTTTCTGAAACACCTAGACCCTAGACATGTGATCCACTGCAGTCAAGAACAGCCTGCTCATGCCAAACTCCATCCAAATTAGCCTGCCATAGCTTAACCATGCCGTCTCCTCCGGTTGATGCGAGTGTCATACCGCCCATGTCCCATTCCAGTTGCCACACCTAATCAGATTCATAATGTAAGATGCAAAGTGTAAACAATCACAAAAATGTGGTCCAGCGTGCAAGAAAAACTTGTCCTTCATTATTGATAAACTTGACTGAAGCATGCTATATTCCTTATTATTACTAAATAATTTAGTTCACAAACTTCTAGGATCTGGAACTTTCAACATCATATTCTCCAGGAAGCCCATGATGTTGCATAAAATACCTACTGTTGAAATGAAGGACAGGTTTCAGTTATACCTCGCCATTGTGGCCGTTAAGTAAAGCAACGTTCCGTGTCGAAGGTCCACCATCAGCATCAGTGTTCAAACCTATATGCCAGATTGCAATTCCTTTGCAGGTTGCAACTGCGATAATCTCATATGGTCTGGAATAAAGCACATCAAATGAAATAGAAGCATATCAGTATTGTTAAAAGGAAAAAACAAAAGAGTAACTGTTGCATCGAAACAGATATTTAAGAAACAGTTGGGCTCCCATGTTTAGCATGACCACTTAATAAACTCAGTATTAGTTGACAGTCATGAGAGCATCTCGAGCAGACCAGCAGTTTCCCTCACTATTAGGAAAGGTTTATGGTTTTTGAGAGAGTTGTTGCAGCAGTACCAAACAATCTAACCCCAATATTCATCCAGCTATATTTGGCCTAGCTTGTGAATTCAGACCAACTGAACCGGGCAGGCCCAACTCAACTGCCCCTGTTTGTATAAGCCATTGGATCATAATGGCCAAGACGAGATCTCTTCTCCCTCAAACCCCTAGTCAGTCTATCCTTTTCTCTCTCTCCCGCTGTTCTCTCAGTTTCTCACGTGTCAGTGCAAGGAGGAAGAGGCTTGCAGCGTCTCGCCCCTCCCTCTTCTCGGACACCATCGCCTCCTCCGCACGCCTCGCCTGAGGGCCTTGGTTGGCCCGCCGGCAACCACGCCCCTCTCTCTGTGTGTGGTGCTCTGGCCCGAGAGGTCCCTGGTTGGCTCCCTCCCTCCCTCTCTGCGTGAAGCTGCTCTGCCAGTGTGCATGCTGCTCTGATGGATCTGCTTTGATGGCACGCTGGAGCTTCACTGGTCTCCCGCATAGCAACACCTGCTCCAAAAAGGCATATTGGGGGCTCTATCGGCTCCCTCATCTCTGAGGGGTGGGGGGCTGGATTATGGGGTGACAATAATTATTTTTCCTTGTTAGGGGTTGATATAGGAAACATTGAAACAATGTATGCTTGTTTGGCAAACAATGGAAGGGACATTGGAACAGGAGTTTGGAGTTAGTGGGGGAACTAGCCTGATTTTGTCTCATTTCTTTGTTTTGCATATATGATGGTAACTAAGAGAGGGTTTACAAAAGATAGCATTTTCAACTGTTTGGTTGGTTTGGGAGTGAGAAATAGTAACTAAAGTCATGATGAAGAGTTGCAATGTCTCCACCTTCCACTTAAGAACAACTCCAACCTAATTTACACCCTTGGCTTTAGAACAGTGGGAGCCGAGCCCTCGAATTCCTTTCCCAGCCACTGATTCCAATGTCCACTTACCAATCAAGACAATCCCCAATTCTAAACTCCCATTCCCTTATGGCAATTTCCTACGATCAAAGTCATCAAACACACCTGTAAGGTACTTGTCTTTATGCAATATGTAGGCAATAAGTGTAAGATTTATCAGTCAGATTTTACTTTGTCTATTCCTGCCCAGTGCCCACAGTTTGTTACAAAGCAATCATGCAGTAGAGAAACAATGAAAATCAAGGGTGTTTACACATAAAACTATCACCCATGACCCAACCACAACATCCATATTAAGAAATGAGTTACTGAGAATAGCAAGCTAGCAACCAAATGATGCTGATAAAGGCGTATAATGCTTGATCACAGGGATACCTGCCAATGTTAGGAGCCCATGCTACAGCACACACTCTATCTCCCTTATCGTCAGGTGAACCTAGCTCAACAAGTGGAAGCCAGCGCTGGTGAGCTTCTTCGAACTCCCAAATCTGTTTATCTTCAGTATATTAAAATCTTGCTGGAGCCACAAAGAAGTTCACCAACTAACGAAATGAAGCTTGAATAAAGGAAAAAGCTTTAGTCTAGAGAGTAACTATTTTCTGTTTTAGTTATTCCATATGACTTATGAGCATATTTTCACTTAGGACACTTATCAGTTGCTGAATAGTTGTGATAGGAATTTAAGATGTTTCCCAGTTAGGGTATTGAAGAAGCTTCTACAGACAATACTAAACCAGAGAAGAAAACCAGAGGTTAACTAAATCTCACAAACCTTACAAGAGTTGAAATGAGGCGAATCTGAATTGAAGCCAATTGCAAAACTAGCTTGTTGGCTTCCACCTCTTCTTGGATTCCATGCTATTGATGCAGAAGTGCATGCAGGTTTTCCAAATCTGGAGATTGGATCGGTAATGTTTTGGAACTCTGCCTACAAGAATGTGAAGATCAAATTATTAGTTTACTTTGATAAATAAGATCATATGCTAATTATAGAAGATCGAATCATAAGGCACTTTAGTTCGCAAATCAAGAATAAACTAAAACAGCATAATTTAAAACTTTGAAAATGGTTAACAGTAGCTAGATAAACCTGAAGCTGCCACTTGTTTAATTCCAATGAATCCAAGAGCTCGTAGACCTTGACTTGGCCATCTGAGTATGCAGTAACCTATACAAAAAAATAACGGTTAGTCGGTTACTGACAGTAAAATGACAGGCACATAGAAATATATTACAAGAGAAGATTAATATAAAAGCTTAACAGAATAAAAAGTCTGCATTAGTCAAAATCAAAGATAGTTCACTAAGATAAAGGATAACACATTTCTTCACATAAAAGAATATCTTGGTTATCTGTTTCCTGCTGTTGGGAGGGCATCTAGTGATATGAAAAGTATGATCTTCTTGCTGCATTAGTTCTCTTAGTGTTTGTTAATATGTATGCTCAATAGTGTGCCTGCCTTATTCTGGTCTGAGAAGTGTGGATTACACTTTTAAAAATCTCTACTCTATGTAGCTTCCAGACGTGCAAATAGAAATCAGGCCTATTCCAAATTTCTCCAAAATAAAAAGCAAGACTAAAAGATGGTAGGTATAAGAAAAGAAAAGAAATAATGAATGAGGTACAAATACAACATAATTATATCATATGTTATAACCCACCATTTTCAGACTTCCAAGATGTAATCCAAAATGTACATTTAGTATATGAGAGTTGCCATCCTGAAAGGTTTTACACTTTCTCCAGGTTGGAAGTTGATCATCTGTCAGTCAAAAATTTCAGAGTAAGGGCTCTTTCCTACCCAGAGATAAATTGATGAATCAAATACAAGACAGCAATAAATAAACCAAAATTGATTTTGGTTTAAGTCAAGATTGAATGAATAACTCAATATGTTACTTAACACAAACTAAATTTCGAATTTCCTCCATCCACTTTGAGGCTGACTTCTCATAAAAGCACTTGTGCAAGCAGAGAATGACAAACCCCCATATTTTTTAGCTTCAGAAAACTTGAAAGTGAGTGACTAGAAGACAAGGACGAAAGTATCTTTTGGTGGTTTGTTGAAATATTGCATAACTAAATTGCACTGTACAGAAACACAAGATACAAACAGGACTGGAAGTAATCTGATGGTCAGGTTCCATTTACCGTCCAGGTCCAAACCTATCCTAGTGAAGTAGTCTTGTTATTCATTCTACAAGAGAGGTTGCTGATTAGTCTATATATCCAAATATTCCATAGTAAAAGGTGCTTTCGTAGTCAAAAGGAGTTCTTTAGATAACCATCATACTAGCAAGGAAAAAGGAGAAATTTAAACGATTGCTAAGTTATTCACATTTTTTTACTGAAACAATGCACACAAGGTACTATTGAATATATTAATACACACCACAAAAAAACAGCACAAAGCTATGTGACATGAACATAAGATACTGTTCAATATTCCAATACATAAAAACTAACAAAAGCATGTGAAATGGAAGTAACAGGTAATTGCAGAAATAGAACATCATAAACCAAACCTAAAAAAGCATAGAAATAACTGACCAGCAGCAACCTCCTCCCACAAAGACAGTGTCCCATCAGCACAGGCACAAGCTATAGCATCCCCATACTCTGGAGGAAGCCAGACGACATTCACAATGGCTTGCTCATGGGCCTGATCCAACACCAACCAGGTTATACACCAGAACACACCAGTTGGTAGAATCAAAAGAACAACTGAGTTTAAAACAATAAACATAAAGGAATCAATCTGGGATAACAGTTCTCAAGTAGCCATGTGTGGCTTGTGTGCAATGCCCACAAGGTTGTATATCCATCATAATTTTCAGATCAAGCACAAATACAATGTCAGGAACTCGAATTTTTGCCTCATGAGAAACATTACCATCTCACAGCACTGCTACTTTAAGGGTGCTTATTATTCTATACATTGTTCTTTGCTAAAAAATGATTGTGAAAACTAGTGAATGAATTTGGTAATTTAGCCACGCAATGTGCCCATGACAGTCCTGCCTATCACCGTTCGCAAGTACTAGAATGTAAAACTAGGCAGCAACAAGCTCTAAGCACTCACGAGGCAACAAAAGGCACTGGGCATGCTCTGAGCTGGAGGCAGATGAACTTACTACCAAACTAGCACCCGACCGGAAGCTACCGTCTGAGAAGGGGGCAAGTCGTCTTCGTGTGGGGGTTTAGGGTTTAGGGGAGGGAGGCGGAGGAGCGACGCGGAACTGACCTGCCACTTGAACGAGGGGGACGGCTGCGAGTCATAGACGGCGACGGAGCCGTCGACGGCGCCAGCGGCTAGGCGGCGGCCGTAGTGGTTCCAGCCGCAGCACGCCGTCCCGGCGCCCAGCTCCGCCACCTGCCGCTCCGTCATTCCGCCGCACTTGCCCGCCTCCAGTGATGTCGCGGCGGCGGCGAGTGTCTGCCTGAGTTGAGTTGGGTTGGGTTGGGCCGCAGGCGCGGGTTTGTGGCGTTCCGGGTGCGACCGTGCGAGTGCGAATCAGCCCAGAAGTGTAAAATAGCGAAAGTAATCATTTTAGGCTTGGCTCGAACTGAGAAATTACTTCTAAGCAGTGCGTGTAATCTGTGACCAGGCCAGGTCCATGGGCCACGCGCTCGGTCCAGGCCCGTGGATCAGGCTCCATTTGCTCAAGTCTACAGTGTCCATTTTCACGAATCTTTTTCTGACCTGATCGACAATGGAAGTTGGAGATTGAGGGTTTTCTCCTAGAAACAAGGTTACTCCTCCGACAAAGAGTGCATCTTCAAATTACAAATGACTAGGAAGGAAAGCTGTACTCCCACAGTCCCGGAATGCATGTCGTTTTGGTGTAGCTTTTGAGTGTTCAAACAACAGAGGCATGGGAGCCAGACACACATGCGTCTAGGTTCAGGCGTCATACTCTGTATTTCATTCAATGCTATAACGTCTTATCAATTGTCTAGATACATGATTTATGAGCAGAGTGAAGGTGGTAGGTGGATCCAACGTAAGGAACAAAGTAAATGGGTGGTTTTGGATCCAATGGCATAGAACGTTGTCGGGTCAACCAAAAATCTAGTAGTGTTATATTGTCGTTGTCGTGTCAAGCCAAAAAACTAGTAGTGATATCACTGACGAGTGATGATTTGACTCGGCAGTGACATTTCAACTATGGGTTGGTGGATAGACCTGACAATGATATGTCACTACGGTTCGTAGTTTCAACCAAGCACAATCACGCCAGCTCCAGCATACCCAACAATTATTGTCTACTGTGACATAGTAAAAAAGACTTCAAAAGATTAGCTGGACTTGTTTAAAATGGTGGGTTTGGGGCCTCAGCTACAGTTGATGTTTTAACAAAGTCATTCGTCCTTGATCAACATGATACTTCAGTATATCTTTGTTGAATCTAAATAACTTCGCTTATGTTAACTACAAATCTAAACTTCTTGAACCTTATAATCTTCTATTTGATAGAACTATTAACAGGCCATATCCTAAATTTGATTATGATTCAAGGTTGCTCTACTTGATTCTATAAAGTACATATCTACTCATCTTATTCAAAATTGAGTTTGTTTGACTTTTTTGACCCTAACTTTGACCACTCATCTTATTCAAAAATTTATGTCAAATATCATTCCTTTTGTTATGGCTTGTTTTACTAACAAAAAATCTTCAAGAATGACTTAAATTTAATAATATTTACACAAACTTTTTGAATAAAACGAGTGGTCAAAGTTGAGGTAAAAAAAGTCAAACGAACTACAATTTAAAACGGAAGGAGTATCATAAAAAAGAATACAACTCTACACTACCAAGTTAAAAGTATCCCATACACTAGATACAATTAGATAGAGCCTCAAAAGTAATGATTTCTATAGACTCTCCCTACTATTATCAAACAAAAAACATAGTGACTTCGTAGCCCCGTTGGTGTGCTAATCTGCTCTAGTTAGCAATAGATTTACCTATCGAGCCAAATACTCTTGCTCTCTACATCATGTGGCTACCTAAGTGCTTATCATGTTATTTAGAAATACAACTATAAATGGCCTTTTGTGCTTTTGTCTCGGTATTAATCAATGAAATCACTCTTTTCTTTCCAGGGCCATTGGACCAGCCACCAGGTTAGGGTATGAGGGTGAGGAGATGTTGGATTCAGGCGCCTAATGAGAGATTGAGGCTCCAAAGCATCGTAGCTATGTGAACATTTGAAAAGGCGTTGGCAAGATTTGTGGTAGGTTGCCTATGCCACTTAATTTTGACTTCACACATGCATTTTGCCGTTCACTTTGATACC
The DNA here is from genome assembly GCA_018135685.1 of Themeda triandra. Taxonomy (NCBI): domain Eukaryota; kingdom Viridiplantae; phylum Streptophyta; class Magnoliopsida; order Poales; family Poaceae; genus Themeda; species Themeda triandra. The sequence goes on along the minus strand of JAENPR010000102.1, from coordinate 846,160 downwards.
GAACATTATGTTCTTTTCTCCCTTTAGAAACCATGTTCTTTTCTGTTCTAGATTAAGGTACAAACTATTCTGATAAGCCTAGTCAATTGGTATCTCCTGCCTTCATCTTATGACTCTTGTGACAATATTTGATCCTCTCATAGAAAACGAGTGAGGGGGCAGAGAATCGTCATGGTGTTTCATGATGAAACAGAAATATTCACCATAGAAGTGGCTCTTCTATGACCATTTTGGATTCACCATGAGGAATTTAATTCGTCACAAAATTGGAAATTTATAGTTCTATACTAGTGTGCCATGTTTGATCTGTTATAAAATAAATAGTGTGGGTGGATCTTATAGCACGAATCTCAAAGCAAGGGGATAGCATGAATCTCAAAGCAGGGGGAGTAAATATCTATAAAAGAGCTCGGAGAGCGTTGCCTCTTCGAATCCATCTATAAATAAGGGTCTCCCCCACCCACCCACCCACCCACACACCCCAAACACACTGTAATTGTACATCAGTGAAAGTGACAAAGCAATAAAGAATCCTTTCTTTCCCAACTTTGTCTCTTGTGATCCATGCTCGCTCATCTAACAAAAGGTTTTCTAACATGACCCACACAAAGCAGTGTCAACAAAGGCCACATGGTTGCTCCCTTAGTGACCTCTACTAATCCCTCATGCGTTCTCTTCCGGTCACGGCTTGTAGATCACATGGAAGTGATTATTATTCAATATACGTTCAATCATTACTCCTTTATTGGTGTGGTTTCTTCATTTTTTATGACCAAACCATTTTAGCATCTGTTTTCCAGTCTTACAAGAGATAATGATAATGCAACTATTAGTCATCACGTGAAGATTAGTTTTACAAGAGACAATGATAATGCAATTACGAGTCGAACGGTCTCGGCAAGCTGCCGCTTGCATCTGCGCGTGCAATGGCCGATGGCCGGTTGTCACTTTTTGACAACACCGGGCGTGCCAACGCTGCTGCATGATCTTGTGTGTGTTCCTGACCTGATCTGATGACAACCATGTATGTCCATAGCTGATCCTGATCCGTACGTACGTAGTAGATTCGAGTAGATGGTGGTATCGATCATGTTTAACTTTGGGCGTTCAATTCAATTTAACTAGCAAGAACATGCCCGTGCCTTGTTAACCTGAGGTCAAATAATTTCAAGGTTCGTAACAAATGTTAGAGAAATAATCATGCATGGGGAATTGGTAAAAGATTGCCTCAACTTGAATGTATAGTCATTTTATTGTGTGCACTCTTATTGCGAGTCTAAGAAATGTGACAAGTGAGCTACACATATCTTGCGCGTGTTGCAACAAGAATAGAATCAGACAACGACCATATGTGGGTGGTGTCAGGAAAACTTTGGCTCCATACCCAAAGTGAAACAGAGTTGAAGTGAGTGAGGTCTAAGTGAGAAATTAAATGAAAGAAAATAAAGGAATATTTACTCTTTAATATATTTAATATATAGTTATGATATATACAAGAATCGTGGAATTTAAAGATATGCAATTATTTGTGCGACGGAGGGAGTACACATAGGGCACATTTTTTTCCAATTATTTGGTAAATAAAAATAACTCTACTGCAATGTGGCCGCAGGCAATATATGGAAAAAGCATGGAACATCACTAATCAACAAAACCATCTTAAATATTGTACCACTAATCTTGGCTAGAGCCACAATATCTAGTACAAAAGCTATAGCTTTGCAGAAATTGTGTTCTTCATGTCAGGCCTGCAATGGGAAAAGAGAGACAATAACAACATTCGTGTTAATGTTTGAACAGATATGCAAGAAGATTATACTCCCTCAGTATCGTTAAAAAACGACGTCCTGGCTGCTTCGGTTGTTTGCGAATAAAACGTCGTCGTAGTGCTGCAGACCCTCATCTGGACTTGTTTACCCCTGCCTCATCGATCTCCGTGTGCAGTTACTCCACGCCGTGTGCCTTGATTCTCGTATCTGCCGCACGGCTAGCCCGGTAGTCGCGTATGGGTCCGCGTCTCTTAAAGCCGCTCGCTGCTGCTCAAGTAGTCGATGGATCGCCTCGCTGCGAAGCACAAAGGCTCCATGCCTCCATGCAACTTCCTCCGTTCACGGCAGAAACAGGGCCACACAAAAAATCTCCCATCGCCATGCAAAATGAAGCGGCCAAAAATAGGGATAGTTACACGCCAAAAAAAAAAATCTCCCGAGGCCATGCAAAATGAAGCATGCAGCCAAAAATAGGAATAGTTACACGCCAAAAAAAAATCTCAGCAAAAAACACTATGGGCGCAAGAGTCGAACTCAGCCAACCAGCCTCACACTTCGATGTGCTGACCGGTTGATCCAGGTAACTTTCTCATACAGAATGCAGGCGACACAGTATTTAATAGGGGTAAACAGGGAAAACTCTACCCTAATTAATGACTCCTTGGTATGCTAAATGTTGTTCTAAACGTCATTTTTTACCAGTATGGAGGGAGTATAATGTTTCAGTTTACTAACCAAGATACTGGAAACTTAAGTAAAATGACTAGTAAAGTAAAGTATGAGCAATTGCTTTGCTGATCTTTGCTGCTGCTTTGACAGGGGTAGGAGTGTAGGACCATACAACCTACATGAGAGGAAACAAATAGTTGATTTTTTTAAAACCTGTAATAATAGAATAGAACTAAATATAGTTATTAGTGACACTATAGATAACAACATTTTTCATTATGTAAAATAAATTGCTGCTCCTATAATATGTGTGCAGCCTACGAAGCCTGAACTTATGGAAACAACATGAACCAGTCATTGGCCATCGACCATGAATGAATATAAATGGTTACAACTTGCCTTGGAGCCCGAATATAAATGGTTAGAAATTGACCTTGGATCCCGAGTATAAATTGGCAGAATAAGTAAGCAGGTATTCGGTAAATATTTTAAGAGAAAAGCAATATGATTTTATTGCTCAACAGACTTGGTTAGTGCCGCGTGTGCGGCCATGCCAAGAGATGAGTTCGGCGTTTGTTGTGCTTTCATCTCGTCCGGCCATGGGGCGGCGGCGTCCAGGATACGAGACAGGCTGGGAGGCGTGCGGGTTTGTTAGGTCACGGAAAGAAATAGGGAGGAGGAGGAGAACGCACGGACACAGGTGGGTGGGTATGACTTGATGACGGTGAGAAAAAAGTCCAGCTCAAGGTGTTGACAAGAGAGAAACACGCGTGAGAAAAAAGTCCAGCGCAAGGTGTTGATAAGAGAGAAACACGCGTAAACGTTTACAATTTTATGCACTGGGTCCACTCAACAGATTATGGTGGAGGATTTAGATGCGTCGGATCTGATTTTAATAAAGATCTAAATGACCTGAATCGAGATGGGTAGAAGATAACAGGGTGAGATGTTATTTTCAATTTCTTCGCTCTTTTGTAGTAATAGATAGATATATGTCTTCACAATATAGTGAATAATTTTGAATTCCTTAGGCTATCTTTCTTCCCAATTTTACTTTACTAACACACCTTAGATACATTAATTATAATATAATAAAGCATATGGAAGCTTTGCGTTTTTGCTTCTCTGTGCATTTGACTGGTTTAGCTGAAACCTCTTTCCGTACTATGATAATCTCACGTACCTTGGATTGATTAATATAAATATTGTTTCTTCATGCAAAATACGTTCATTAGGTAGCCACTATAGTTGGCCACCGTGCCAGCACGACACGGCACGCGGCACGGCCGTGCTGGCACGGCACGGCACTGCGCCGTGCCGCGGTGTGCCGCCGTGCCGGCCGTGCCGTGCCTGGCCGTGCCATGGGCCAGGCATTCGGCCCACGGCACGGCACATGGAGCTGGGGGGCGACGGCAACGACAATGTGAGCTACCCTCCTATGTTGGGGTGCTGCAACTGCAATCTGATCCGAAAGCACCTTGTGGCAAAGGAGGGCGGCTGTGAAGGCGCCTGCCCTCGCAACTTGAGGAGCTGCGACTGGTGTGGGAGCCCGAAGCACGTCGGACATGGTCGTCTGAGGCCGAAGTACGTCGGCCGTGCTCGCCTGCGTCAGGACGCCAAGGAGCAGTTGTACGTTCTCGACACATAAGCTGAAGATAGTGACCTGGAGGAGAGCTGTCGTCCAGTGCTCCGTCGAGGTCAAGGGGCCTTTGGCCGCCAACTTGCTGCAACCGGCGAGGTGGCCTTGGAGGCGGGCTCAACCGAAGATAGCATGGATGCTGGCGGCGAAATGACTGAAGAGATGAAGCAGTACATGGAACAATGCCTCACCGGCATCGAAGAGGGCGACAGGGAAGTCTTTATCCCCTGGATCAAGGTTGTCATCTCTTCTGTCTACACCCCCCCGAAATAGTTGGGATGCTTGCCTAGTATCTGTGATGATGAAATGCTGCTTTTGTGTGTTTCAGTGACTATGTTATGTAGTGTGACAATGTTAGATTTTGGGTATGAAGGTAAATATTAACAACAATATTTCCGCTATCTGTGATGATGAAATGATGCAGAACTTATGATTTCCGCTATCTGAATATTAAGAACTATATTTCGTTAGCTCATTGTCACCAGAACAACGCAATATACTATTGTTTTTGCGGTGAAGCAAATATATGCACGAACAGATGGTGTTTTTAGCGGCAGGAAATGCATGAACATGATTAAGTAAGTAGGAATTTAGAGAAACCAAACATATTTACAAGTACACACATCATACTAGTTTTATACATGCACCACAAAAGGGTTTCCTTCGCCTCCACTAGGATTAAAACATACTAAACATATTTACAAGTACACACATCATACTAGTTTTATACATGCACCACAAAAGGGTTTCCTTCGCCTCCACTAGGATTACAGCATACTAAAGATATTTACAAGTATGCACATCATAATAGCAGTACATTAAGCAAAAGCTAGACATCCATATCCCATTTTTGTTGCACCTCAAAGGCTAGACATCCATATCCCATTGTTGCTGCACAACTCAAAAGCTTAACAAACAATTCGATTAGCTGTTCAATGACTCAATTGCCTTCTGAACTATCTCTCTGTCACAACTAAGAGAGTTGGGAAGCATGCCTAGTGCCTCCAGCCTTGGCTTATTCATGTGGGGGATCTTGTACCTATTCCCTCCATTATCTTTCATAACCTCAATCAAGCATCCTTGGAGCGTCAGGAATACCCTATTTAGAATAACAGGGTTGTAGTGTTCATATTCATTTAGTACATTTGCGATGATGTCATTCATGTTTCTAGATGTCGTTCTATCCATCATCGACTGAAGAGATGCAAAGAAACCAAGATCTAGGCAATTCATATCAGGAGAATTAGCAGGTTGATTCATTATGCGTATATCAAGGCCGGTCTGGGCAACTGCTGCTAAAAAATCAGGATCATCGGCGCGGATATGTGAGGGAGCATTGTCCTGATGTATCCAAATTATCTCGTTGGCATCTTCTCGAGGCCATTTAATGCGTATAGCATCAACAAGTTTTGTGATCACATAAGATCTCATTGTTTGTCTATCAACCTTCATTGTCTTCATGATAGGTGTGCCCCTGGGCCTATTTTCACTTCTTCTTGGTGCCGGTTCCTGAAAGTACAAATATTAGTATGAGAATATAGTTGTACTGATTCTTATGTATTTTGAAACTAGAATAAAAAATGACTGAGAATGCTACCTCACGGACAAAAGGCCAACAGCCTAACCTGCCATCAAAATAACATCTGCCTTCAGCATCAAACCTAGGCTGTGTAACTCCAGAATAAAACATGACTTTGTCAATGGCATTCTTGTTTTGCACTGTCATGTGGGGGTCTTTGTTCATCTGGAGCCATGTATATCTTCTTATTCTTCTTGGTCCCATTGAACCACTTCTCATCCGTGTGGATTATATTTTTCATGTGTCTGAACTTGGGATTAGTTGACAGCGTACTTGGTTCTAGCATAGAGAGACACCACTGCAGCCTAGCCTTTTTATTTGCTTCCTTCAAATAGGGCTTCAGTGAGTTGGAATGTCATCGCAGCAATCCTTGTTTGAATGCCCTATGCAGAGTGCTTTTATGGACACCTAGAGCATTTGCAAGTGACCTTAGAGTACCCCTTCTGCTTATGGGAATATCTGCAACTCTGGAGACATCCACTTGAACTTTTTTACGACCACAATTCTTAGGTTTCAAACCCCTGACATCTACTGGTATGCCTGCTGCCCAACATCTTTTTGCTCTCTTCCATACACGTTGTATGGTACATTTGGGGACTTTGTACTTTTCTTCAATGATAGTTGTACTGTTTCTTTTTAATTTTCCATTGTTACTGCATCGAAACAAATCTTCAAATATTTCTTGTCTTTGTTTATCTGTTAACTCCTTCAATCTATGTGGAGCCTGATCATGATTTGCTTGTTCATCATCCACACCATCATGTGCTTGCTCATCCTCTTCAGCATCATGTTCTGGGGCATTTTCTTCGTCATTATGTGTTTGCTGATCCTCTTCACCATCTGAGTCCGACAACTCGTGTTCATCAAAGGCGATGTCTATAGTTTCAGTGTACACGCCAAAAACCTCTATGAGATCATCCAAGGCATCTTGTTCACCTAGATAAAAAATAGAACTGATCAATACAAATCATTTTGGACTTGGAGCTAATAAATGTGTTGTAGGAACTTTTTATTTGGATCACATGCTGCGCAGCTGCAAATATACACAGAATTAACAATTTTGCCTATGATGTGCACAAATGCATTAAATCTGATTTTTGAATGAAACATGTGTATACTCAAGTCACTGATTGGAAATAATCACCTGTCAGCAGGTTTTCTTGTTCACTACCATGTTGACGAAGATTCAAATCAAAGGGATGGCAAACATTATGAACTGGTGCATTATCAAAGAGGCCAGGTAATGCATCTCCACCACTAAAGTCGTTTATGAGATCTTGTATGGTATCTTCTTCATGTTGTGAAGCTCTGTCATTGCCTGTACCAAAATTTGTAATATTTGTATGTAATTGTCAGTACATAGATGATGAAACTTTTGCCATGCAGATTTGTGTGCTAATAATGGAAATACTCATCTGTCAGCAGGTTTCCTTGTTCATTGACCACAAATGGGTGAGCAGCTGTCAATTGCACTTGTGAGTTATCCATGCCTATGAAATGTACTCCACGTTAGCAATATTTATTTTGGACAAGATGCTAAAAAAAATTTGGCATACCAATTTTTTTAGAAGCATTAAAACATATGGTGAGGTTAGATGCAATTCTTAGTAGATTAAACTTTTTTGCACATCTATTGAAGCCACGAAATAACCTTAAGCTACACCAAATTGAAATCCAATAGGAGTAAGACATCAAATTACCTTCACACAATCAGTTTAGGAGATAGAGAAAAGCGAAAAAAAATCCAAGCAAACTCATTTTAGGAGACAGAGAAGAGAGAAAAAGAACAACAGTGATCATGCTGAACTGTGTTGAAGAATCACCTCTTTTTGTTTCGCCTGCACCAACTGCTTCCAAGGGAGCATGGATAATCCTATCTTGTTCATTTGCAGGTGCCACGTTGAGATCAGGCCTCTCATCTCCTCCTTCATCTGGAGTTGCATTCAAGTCAAGGGCCATGGCAAGTGAATGGTTTGGAGGAGTTGTGAGCAGTGAGGCAAGTGGCTTTAGTAGCCCAGAAGTTAAATATGGCGCCTGAATGGCTATTTGAACTTGTTTGAGTTGCTTCTCTTATTTTTTGGCGCTAAGTTTGGTTCCCGCCGGCTGTAAAATTTTGTTTTGGTGAAATGTTCATTTGTTTAATGAAAATCGTGCAAGGAAGTGGATGCTAGTGGTCTGGCGAATGTGTTGGTGCGCATTTAATGCATCCAAAGTTGGTGAATCTGGCTGGTTCCACTGTGTTTGTCTGTACATGAAATGATTGCAACTATAGGGGTATGTAGGTCATTTGGTGCTGGCCTTGATACTCCCCCCAGATTCTAAAACGTCAACAAAAGTGGGACGGAGGGAGTAAGTTATATATGGTGTTCCTTATCCTATAGCAGGTTTATGCATGCTGATTTTTTTCTCCTATAAATAGCAAACTACCTGTCAAATTAATTATGATGAAAAGTCATGCGGCCACAACGACCACCGTGAGCGGGCAGCACGATGCCATGACGATGACATTTGCGGTCGCAGGCATCGTTAGGGCACGTACAACGCCCGTTTTTGCCGTCGTCTCGTGCTAACACTTTTACAAAAAACCCCCTGTTCGCGAGGAGAGAGACGGGAGCCGTCGCGTCCTGAGACGACGGCAACGGCTCGTGCTCCCAGTGTGGAGTCGCCGGCTGAAGCCTTGCGCTGGATCGATCCGTGGCACGAGCGGTAGAGAAACGCGCCAAATCCGTACCCGCCGTCATTCTTTCTTTCTGCACCGTTCTCCTTCGTCCTTCCCCGCCTGCGTCGTAGATGTTGAGCGTGGAAAACATCCGACTTCGCGAGCGTGGCGCGGCACCACGTACACCTGCCGCCGGCGGACTGCCCGCGCGCATCATTTCCTGCAGCGAACTCCCTCTTCATGGCGCTCATCTCCTCCCTCCGAATTTCCCAGTATTATCTATCTTGTGTAGCGGCGGCGGCATGTGCTGTGCTGCGACTGCCATGCTACTCCGAGAGGATGAATACTGCGATGCTACCTATTGAATACTCTAGATGCATGTGGACGTGACGATGCTCATGTTATATATTGCAAATGTGTTCCATTGCTCGGGCTATCAATTAGCAAATGTGTTCCTGCAGCTGGTTTTATTTGATTCATGAAAAAAATCTATGAAATAAAATATAAATATAGCATTAATATGGTGCTACAATTATTGTCAATTTTTTCATCGTATGCTACTAATTCTATAAGTGTAATATGGTAAAAATTTCATGTTTATTGGATGTAGTATGATGAAGTTATCGATTTTGCTATGAAAAAAAAATCATTTATGTTGATAGTTATAAAAAAATATTGATAGTTATAAAAAAATTATAATCAATCATTTATGTTGATAGTTATAAAAAAATATTGTAGCTATTATCATTACCTTATCTTGATTCATTTTCTCAAGTAGCAACACAATGATATACAAAGTTGTTTTCATAATTGATCATAGACATATGCAAAGCATTAAACACCTTGCAGACAGCAAAACAGTCAACTCATTGTACAAGCTGTCTATTTAGCTGTCTGTGTCCAGATCCCAAGAACTTGCAGACAGCTCGCCGTCTGTGGGTTGTACATGCCCTTAACGTGCTAGTGTAGGCAACCAGGATCAAGAGTGGAGCTGCGGCCATACAGTGCTCTTTTTTTTTTTTTTTTTTTTTTTTTTGTCTGCGGTGAAAATGAAGTTCCACGCCCTGAAATCCTAGACAACCAATGCCATATACATGCATCATCAACGGCAACGCCTTCTTTCACCATGTCGGAGACCTACAACTCCGACGTGCTCTCCGCTGCCTCAGATTCGGGTATCTTCTAAGTTCTAACTCGCTACACAGCAAGCAAGGCACCTTCGAGAACCAGGCCGACGGGATCATGGTGCTCGACCGTGGCATGCAGGTACCGACGACACCTACGACAGACACCTATGACAACACCGCCTTCTACTACCTCCCGCCGACGGATCGTCGACACCAGCAAAAGGTTCTTACAACTCTTCATGTGACGAGCGGTGTAAAGAATGCATCCTACAGGAGATGCACGGCAACGCCGACGCTGTACGGTGCGTGCTCTTGCTGGCCATCGTCACCGTCCAAGTCGACAGGAATGATCTCAACATGGCCATGAGCATGAGGTGTCCAACGCCGGCATGGGTCGACTCCGTACCGTCATCACCCACCGGTGACAGGGGAGGACGTGGCCTGATCGAGGCGACGATAGTTACCAATATAGCCTTAGTTACAAATAAATAAATTGCATTTACAATCTTTCTCAAATAAATGGTGAGAATCTAAAGATAGTATAGCGGCAAGCATTGCGGCGGCCAAATGGTGTCCACGTTAGCCGAAAAAATTTACAGCGCTGGATGCATATCTGATGACGGTGAACACTGTACGGTCAAAATCCAACTCCTGTGCTTGAACGCATGGCGCCAAACGCGGCTGGCAGAATTCTGGCAGGCCACCGCACGCTCCTACTCCCTGGTGGGCCCCGCCCTGTGGTGCGTTGTCGAGCGGAAAATGGCCAGCGCCGGGTCCCGTGTCAGGACATTTTTCGTTGTCAAACGCTGATTGAGCGGGCGCACGGGGAAAGTTAACATCAGACATGCACTCCATCTCTCACGCTCACTTGCCCTCACTGCTCCTCCCCTTTCTCGGCAGAGGACTGGATGGGCGGCGCAGCGGCCCTGGCGCGGTGGTAGCACGGCGGCGCGGGCCGAGCACGTAGCGGCTTCGGCGTCACGGTCTCAGCAAGGGTGGGCCCCATGCGGAGGCGGAGTCGGCCTCAGCAGCTGCGGGTCCCCACCCGGCGGCGGCGCGGAGCGAGCTCGAATCCAGCGGTGCGGCAGCGCGGGTAGGGCCTGGGGTCGTGGTGGTGACCCGACACGGCGGTGCACCGGCCAGCACAGTTGGCCACGGTCCGCCTGTGAGAGCGCGGGCCCCGCTGCCGCTTGCCTTGTCCGCGGGGGACTGCCCACGGCTGGCCGCCGGCTACTGCCATGGCCGCCCCCGTCTGCGGTGAAGGTTAGGGTGTGCTCTCTCTTGCTCCCGCTCCCCTTCGCTCGTCGTCTCCGAGGATGGTGGTTGATCTAAACTTCGTGTTTGGTGATCTGCACAGATCCGATGGTGCGAGGGACGGACGGATCCGGTCATGGAGGCGCCAGAGGAGGCCCGGGTGGGTGGTGCAGCGGCTCTGGCGGACGGCGTCGACATGGCGGCCTCAGCTAGAGCTTGCCCCACACAGGCAGCGCGGGGCGAGCGTGTAGCGGCTCGGCGTCGTGGCCATAGGAACGCAGGCCCCCACGTGGAGGCGGCGCAGGGGGTGGTGCGGTAGCGTGGTTGGGCCCTGGGGTTTCCGCCGCGAGCTCGGACGAGTCCCCCTCTCTTCTGCGGCTCGCTTGCGACTGCAACGACGACTCCACTCTCGGATCCAATGCCTCCATAGCCAGCGTCCATCTTCCCACCAGATCTGTGCTGAGGGCTGCCCATTCACGTGTCGGTGGCGGCACACCGGAGGTAGATCCTCGGGACAGCAGCAGGACCACTGCGGCCGTGGAGAAGACGAAGAAAAAGAATAGCCGGTCACCTCTTTCTCCGGCTTCATCTCGTGGAGGCGATGCTGCTCCTTCCGGCAACCGCTCCCCTTCTCCAGCCATAGCTTCGTGAGGTGCTGTTACTGATGCTCCCCCTCGTCACAACCACAAGCTCCTGCAATCACTGATGTAAGTAAGCCTCCTGGCATTTATGCTCTGTATGAGGTGATGCTCTGATCTGAAATGTGCCTTATTAGATTACAGAGCATTACAGATAATTTACAGAGCATTTCTTCTATTGATATTGTGATCTCATTTTCAGTCTATAAAAGTAGCATTTTGTTATGTGATAGTGTCATACTGTACTATGGAATGTGCCTTGTTAATTATGCGATACAGTTTGAAGTGCTATAAAAATCTCTCATTCTAGATGATATCACAATTACTCGCTGTCCTTCTTAATTGATTCATCTTGTAGTTTGGGGCTAAAGAAAAATCTGGTCTAGCTTTTGAAAACAGGGTGGTGAAAATCCTAAAATGAATGCTGTGTGCTTCTATGCATTAAAATTGCACCTTGATGTTGTTTCTGCCTTTACTTAATTAGCTCCAGGTGTCCATGTACAGTTGTAGAGTAATTAAAAAGGTGCTATGAAGTATGCATCCTCTGTATATAATATTTCAGCTTTTGCTCGATCCATTTTTCTCGCACATCAGGTTTGTAGCTCAAAGTTATGCTAGCGAGTAAGTGCTCAAAAGGCAGAGCACCATGTAGTTATGCTACTCAAATCATATTGTTAAATCCATCCTGGATGTGAAGTTTAATCTTGGATTTTATAAATGAAAATATATCAGGGTCCCATTCTACATTAAGCCTCATGAAGTTATAATTAATTATGGGTAGAAAAACTTGGTTGTATGACCATCAGTTATGGCTTATGCCATGCATGTTCTAAATCTCTTGTTTTGGATGTAAGTGATGGTTTAAACTCTTCCTTAGTTTCCATTGTTGTAGTTGCACCAGGAGTTTTGAAGGCTTGGGCTTGAACCATAATGTTTGCTATCTATTTATTTTGACCCTACAAAAAAATGTTTGTAAGTAGTTCTGATACTGACCAAATTTGCAGTTATGAAAAGTGGCATTAATTTTCCATCTTATGCTTTCTTTGAATCATATGTCTAATGGAACTATTGGAAAGGAAGCACATGTTTTTCTCATATTCTGACCTATTAAATTCTAATGCTCAATCTAAGTAAAACTGTTGTGCTTGATTGACAAGATACCATGGACTGCTTTATGCACATTGCTCAGATCCTCCTTTCTAGAATGCCAAATATATATACTCTGTTTGGCTCTTTTACCATAGAAAAATGTTTTGTTCCAGTTTAGAATCTACCAATATATTCATTTTGCGTGAGCTTTCAAAAGCCTGGAGGAATTATGCCATTAGGGAGTTGCTTATGCTTCCTTGTCCTGTGCAGATTTTCCTCACTTTGATCTGAAGCTTTTTTACGGATCTCAGGACTCTAGAACCTATAGTGATGAATAACTTGGTCAGTGATCAGTGCTTTCTTAGGGATCTAATTTCTGCCATTATTACCCAGCTGCTTCATTAGTGGTCCATTTTTTTATTGCTATCTACAGATGCATTGTTGTGTCATGCACAAATACTTATCAGTGGTTTAGCAAATATATATAATGCATGGGCTGACCTCTTTCCTATTTCGAGTACGAAATGAAATGGTTCAATCCAGTGTATGCACATGCCTTCTATAATATGTCTGCTATCTTCTATGAGCTTCAAGAATAGTTATCAGTATGTAGTGTGGCTAGCTTTTTCTACCACTGCTGTTTGTCTGATGATAAGTCTCCATTTTCAGGTACCAGTATTTGAGTAATTTAGTGACAAAATAAGTGGGGTATCAGGTGCTATTGGTTGCCCTATACTTGATCAGGTTTGTGATTTTCCTTCACCCCCTTGCAACCCCGATGATGGATTTATAGCCATGAACTTTGCTTCCATATCCTGCAGTTTTTTTCTACAACTGTTGCTTCAGTGGGACATCAGATGTTGTATTTTTTATGGCAGCATCTTGGTGTTAAATTTGAGTGTCCCCTTCCATGATAGCATTGCATCACAATGGAGTACAAACATTGGTTGTAGCAGTTTTCCTTGACCATGCCATTGTTGCAGTTTTCTCGGTTGGTTGACCAAACTGTATTTTGCAGCTCCATGTGAACATCTTTGAACGAGGTGAATATTGCCTATGACAAAGAAACAAAAGAACAAGGCAAAAGATGCAGCACACGGTGGCTTCCTGACCTTCTGTTATTCGGTGTCATGAAAGTTCGCCCGCTCTTCCACTGCTTACTGTCACTAAAAACCACATCAGAAAATCACTTCTGTTGTCAGCAAACCAGATGTCCCCATGGATTCTCTGCAGGATTTCACAGTCCTTGGTGAACCTCTGGTGAGCTGTTGTCTCTTCTTGAAGATCCAGCCTTGGCAATGCTTCCCAAACAAAAGCAGACATCGGCCAAGAGAACACATGCCCCAGTGACTATTGAAGAGCGTATGTTATTCTTCTGTTGCCACTATGTAGCTAACTATGTATGTACGTTTTCTTCCTTCTTTTGTTACTATCCCCTAGAGAAATGGCTGCAGGCCAAGCAACCATGTATGTGTGTCCGTGCAGCCACTATCTTTCAGTGATCCGAACTATTGCAAACCTGTTCTTCAGAGTACAATTGTATTTTATTTCCCATGAAAGATGTCTTAGAAAAAACATCGTTGTGTGTATGTCCTTTGTATAGCACGTGTTATTCCATTTGCCAGCTGATAGAAGTATGAACCACATATTCTATTTGTGTACTTCAGTTGAAGACCTGGGTTGATCTGTGTTGATGCTTCTTATCCCAATGCCTACACTTAGTACTATTTCTGATACGTATCATACACATGCTTCTTATCTACCTACCATACACGTTGCATCTTTCGTTAAAAATATTGCATAGCCACTGATCGCGCGCATGGGCGCGCGCCAAAAACTAGTATATAAAAGAATACAAGTACTGCAAAGCACCATATGGTACTTCTTCAACCATTGTAACAGGTAACAGCTATATGCATTCTTCGGGTGTATTTGGTTGAGCTGTGACTTTTGAAAAAGTTAGCCATGGGCATGACTTTGTGAAAAGTAGCTTTAGAAAAAGCATTTGTGGGGAGTCAAAAGCCCCTTTGGTGCTGCAGCTGTGGCTTTTGAAAGGTCGCTCTCACTGACATGCGGACCCCTGATGAGGTAATCCTCCATTATTACCCGCTGGCAAAGACGCAACAAAAAATGGGCTAAGTGGCCCAGTTGTAGTCGGGCGGCGACCATGTGAGCCTCTGAATAATCTCACCTTGCTTAATTTGGGAGGAGAAAACCACCTTAAAATGGAGAGCCACTCTTCCCTTATCAGACTAGTCTTTTAGGGAGATTGAGCCTTTCCCCTTTGTATATCATTAATAGTAGTTAGTAGCAGGAGCACCACGAGTAATCTTGACCAAAGATGGGTTAGCACTGCAGCTGCTAATGTTAACCGCCTTTCTCAGTCTCATACAATTTCCACGGCACAGCACAGCAGTGAACAGCAAGATAACTCGAGTGACAAGTAGAAACTCTCCCATATATAGAAACAGTGTTCAATAAATATTGATTGGTTCATAAAGTCAACAGCTAGCGACAAGATGGACAAAGCGGTACTCCACGTCGACAGCGACAAGATGGACAAAGCAGTAGTACTCAAGTCAGGGTTCACCAACAACAGCGACAAGATGGATAAAGCGATGTACTCCACAAATCACAGGAGAAATCGGATGACAATAGCACTGACATTAGAGTTTTTGTTACATGACCCTTTGTGCCAGACGGCGTGCTGCCATAGGCATAACAGGTTGAACAGTAACACAAATCATCGGCTTGAACGGTGGAGCGTCTAGTGTTGTACTAAGACACTAACAATGGTGCGACGGAAGCGCTAAAAATGGTGACATAGATACAATAATAGATGCAATCTAATCTTCCCTGCCGTAATGAGGTACCACAATCATAAGATGGAGAACTTAAGATTTTGAGCGACGTTGGTTAAATGCCGATCTAGAGCAAATTAGTTTATTTGTGTGCTTGTAGGGTGGTGTGGGTAATTTATGGATTACCGTGGTTGTACTCAAAACTCTCTTCTTCTTATTGAAATACGTGTGAACGCACGCTCTCGAAAAAAAAGGATTTCCAGCGACGCACGTAGTAACTCGATCACATGTTCCACATAAATCCACACAAGGATTAGCTTTAGTTACTGATAATAGATGGGATAAAGGTGTAGTGGAAAGCGCGCGCCTTTACGCGCGAGAGCAAAGGAGCACTGGGTTCATGAATGTAAGGTACACGTTACTAGTACTGGTTATTTTACATAGGTAAGGTAGCTGATGTACGGATATGTACAGCACGCATAAACTGCATAAGTTTAGGCACACGGTAGTGGTGGCAGTGGTTTACAGCGTAGCATGATGTTTCATGTTTCTGGTGATTTACATACGTAAAGTAGTATGATGGGTAGATATATTTACAGGATTGGTAAACTACACAAGTGTTGGAAGTAAAAGATCAAATTAAATGAGCGCAATTTGATGAGTGAACGCTTGCCACTGCTGTCGATATACACACGGCGGTGAACAGACTGGAAAGATAGATAGATATGATGTGATACAAACATATGACTGTGTGCGCTCTTGAGCTTCCTGTCAATGGTGACTGATGAAGTTTTTGATGGCATGAATCAACTCCTTCGTTCGCATCCATGTAAGGCGATCTGTCTTCACCGCCAAGAAGTTGAGATAAAATATGTGCGCCACCTCCCCTCTACTGACCTTGGTGTCCACCTCCTTCCCAGCAAGAACCATGTCCTTGCCATAATCCACTTGCGGATCACGAAGCAAATCCTTTTCTGCAACCATCAGCAGCAATGGCGGCATCGTAACATGTTCAACGGCCTTGACTGCGAGCTCTGGCGACGTGTAGGGGCTGTCCTTGGTGGCCCCCAGCGGTACTCCAAGTGCCAGGAACTTGTCCACCATCTCCAGGGTCAATAACGGGCTCGGAGGGTTCTCTAGCTCCGACCGGCTCCTCTTCTCCCGGGCGAAGCCCGGATTGAGGAGCACGCCGCCGGCGAGCCTCACCGGGTGCAAGGCACCCATGCCATCCTCGCCAGCACGTGCGGCTACGAGGTGCACAAGGTTGCCGCCAGAACTGTCGCCGATGAGGAATACACGGGAGAAGTCGGCTGCCTTCCGGAGACGTTCCACCGGTGCAGAGCAAACATTCCTGCCGCACGCGACGTCGCGGAGCCACAGAAGCGCGTCGTGGCCGGCGACGATGGCTGCTGGCAGGCGGTGCTCTGGCGCGAGCGGGAGGTAGACGGAGACGATGCCAGCTACTTTTACCTTAGCGGTGAGAGGAGCGTAGAAGTTGTGGTAGAGCGCCCACGAAGGGCGGGAGACGCAGAAGCCGCCGCCGTGGAAGTGGACGAGGACTGGTCGTCGGGATCCAGCTGCAGCCGGCTCCCGTAGGTAGAGACGGACTTCGATGCCGCGGTCGGTGGCGACGTCGTGGACGGTCACGCCGCCGCGTGGCTCCGTGTACGGTGGGACGATGGCGGTGAGAGCCTCCCCTCCCGGCGGTGTAAGCCGCTCGACGGTGCCGTCGGAGTAGATGCGGAGCCAGCCTGATACTTCCTCGACCACCGTCCTGTTAGGGCTGGCCTGCGCCAAGGTTGCCGTGGCCTGCTGATCAATTGTCGCTAGCAGTAGCAGGGAAGCGAAGAAAACAAAGGAGCACCAGGTTCTTCGGAAGCTCATTTCAGCCATTACTGGTGGAAATGGAATGCATGTATGTTAATTCTGTGTTAGTGTTGCTTTTCTTGAGAAGCGAAGTGGTGCCGGGGTCGTCGATGCAGATGAAGACAACGACTTCACAAATCACAAGAGATAGGAGAGATGTCGGTTTCAATTAACTAATAGTAAATCACAAGAAAACCAATGTCTTCAGCTGAGCACAATTAACAACTCAGAATTACTAGCATATATATTGCATTGATTGGTCGAGAGGCTCCGTTTGGGAGAGCTCTGCTCCCTAATTCTTCAGCTCTGCTCCTTGATTCTCTAATGGAGTGATTCTATTAGATTCATAAGAGGGAGCAGGGTGGAAAGTTGACGAGAACTGATTCTCTGTTAATCCCCACAGGAAGCAGGGTGAAGCAGTTTTTTACCTCTTAGCTTAAACTGTAAATGGAGAAATGATTTGTAAATGGAGAAGTGATTCTTTGTTGATGCTCACCTAAATACATTAACATTTTAATCGATGCTTCCACAGGATTTTTATTAATCGGAGGGAGTATTTACTCTGCTTCAAATGGTAATAAGCATCCATGATTCAGTCGGTGGCTGTCATGCCTGAGTTGTTTTTTTTTTTTTTAAAAAAACTCACAACTTGTTTCTTTTGAGCTTTGCGGTATTGCATCCAGTGAAACCGGGGTACCTTGTTCCCGACTAGATGCCTGGACCCTGTAGACGAATCGCACGGTTTCAGTCCCAGCACTCGTCGTTCCGCACCAGTGTGCAGCATTTCTCGCTATATGCACCGTGTCTTCTGTTCTGTTCCGTGAATTACAGAATTAGCCAATTTCATTTTAGAGATATTTTACCACGCTTGAAAATAATATGAGTCGTCCGTTTCCTCAGATCGGATGGTCTAAAAATAGGTGGAACCAAGTGGGAGAAACTTAAGGAGTGGGGCCGGAACTAAAGAAAGATGTGGACCCGGAACTAGTATTGAAGGGTAGGAGGGTACTTTGACGTATAAAGAGCAGCTTCTTTAAATCAGCTTCTTCTTCGAATCATAAAGGAGTTGCTTCATTGAATTAAGAAAAAAAATGTGGCTTCTCGATCTATCCTAAAGTTCTCCCAAATCCTTCGTCATTGCTCGTCACCGCGAGCCTCGCGGCGTGCCCCAACACCCACTCACTCGCTTCGACCGTGTCACACCGTGCCAACGGCGCCGCAACCCCGGCTGCCGCGGTCCGCATCTTCCCTGTGTCGCTCGACGCTGACGCCACGCTGGTGGTACGACATAGGATCCGTGGCACGCCGTCCGCGGCCGCCGCCTCCTTTTGCTTCGCGTGAGCTGCGCGGACGTCACCGCCGCCGCTACCGCCATACCTCCTGCTCGTCTCCCGACGCGCTCCCCCAACGCCGCTTCCCTTCGCCGGGCCGTCGCCGCCGGCGCTCACCTTCATCTCCCCTGCACCGCCGTTCTATCGCCATGGACGCAGCCTGCTGGGCTCCTGCCACGACGTCGCGAGGCCATGGCCATGGCCATGGAAACCGTGACTGCGCGGGCCGTTCATCTCGACGCGCCGGCGCTGGAAACACCCATGGGTGGCGGCGGACTCGTGGTCACCGGCGCGCGGGCCGTGCTAGGCTGCCCCCGCACCTCCATCCCTATCCTAGCGCGCTAGCTCCTGGCCGGCGGGCGCGGGATCTCACTGGCGTGTAAGGCCATGCTTCAGCTCTAGGCATCCACCTTGGCAATTGGTGAAGTGTTACGAGTATCTGTTGCTGCATCGGTCATCTGAAGATTTCATGAACACAATGATCTGTGTCAATAGTGTTAGAGGTATCTACTATTATGTGTTAGTACATTGGATGCACGTATCTCGTATATCTAATTTGGTTTAGCTTGTCTGGCTTGTTTTAGTTGAATTTGTTGGCAATCTCTGATTACACAGACATTCATGCTTGACCCGTCGTTCCCTATGCAGATTATCATTCTTGGCTTGTGTATTCGAATAAATATGGGTCCTGTAGCTGAGGCAAATTTGAGGGTTATCTTTTCCTTTGTATGTAAGTAGTATCACGATTGAGATAATACAGAGCAATATTTGGTTACTAGGAGTTGTAACATCATGGTGCTGTAATGAATGTAGAGAAAAATAAAGCTCCCTCTAAATTAGGTGATGCTTCATCGAATACACCCAATTGCTTCGAAACTCTTACAAGAAAGCACAACAGCACTAGAGGCCCAGGGCTGAGCATAGAAGTAGCAAATATATAGGAGTAAAACATTTGACAAACGGGCTCAACTGTCACTTTACATGGGAGTCGTAGACAAACACAGATTCTAGGATAAAGGACGACAACTTGTCTATGTACATGAAGAGTCGCCTCAGGTTCTCTCTTCGGACTGTTGCCAAGTCGACGATGTCCTTGTTATCCGTGTATATCCATAAGTCAACAGAGTTTACCCAGAGGCTGTCGCGGCAGAACAGACAGGACTGGGATCTTGACCACCTGCAGTAACAAGCATTACCCACTTAGAACAATAGAGATCATACAGTCATCAAAGAAATAAGAGATTCAGTGAAGGAATCGGAAAGATATCGAACTTTGTAGGCTACCTAGTGATGGTCAGATTGACAGTCTGACACTAACAAACCACATGCTAGTTCTGCATCGACATGTTAACACCACGCACAATGGATGACCATTGCCCTTATTTGACTTAATGTAACAACACATGAATGTTTAATTGGCAACCATATTTTCCATGCTTAACTTTAGCCCTCAAAAAGAAAATTCAATAGAAGAATCAGAAAGATGTCTTTTGTTGGCTAAGATACTGATAAGGCTGACATCAACGAACTACATGCTAATTCTGCATTCAATTGTTAATAGCACAGAAAGAATGACCATTGCCCTTACTTGGATTGATGTATAATATCAATTCCAATTCCACAAAAAATGTTGTCAAAAAAAAAATTCCACAAAAAAGAACAGTTCAGCAGAAAGCAGGGATACAAATGAATGCTTGTTCTTGAAGAGTCAATGAACAGAATGAGTATCCGATTATTGTTATATGGAAATGAACTAATAGCAGTCCCTAGTCCTAGGTAATCTAGTATTCGCATTTTAACCAAAAATCACATGAATTAATTAGGTTTTGTACTGTTTTGGAACAATGGACAAACCTACACCCAAAGTTCCAAACAAAAAGATGATGACATGATATGTTCTAAACTTGCAGCAAACAAGCCCAGTGGAGATCTCAAGGCAAGCGCTTCAGAGTCACCTACACAATCATTCTGCATCAGGGAGCACTCATATCTCTGTCAATGTCCTCCTCTATTGAATTTGCATGAACTCAACGATTCAGAGTCACCTACACAATCATTCAGGCCGGATATGCGTATCCATTATCTAAAAAAAACCTACACAATCATTCAGTCACTCATATCTCAGATAATTTAATCCATGAAATTGACACTTTTTCACACTTCTACCTTTCGCCAAAATGATGGATGATGAATCCATTGATTCACACAAGCTGTACATAAGGAGGGGGGCAAAGGCAGAGATATCATACGTGCAGGAAGATGAACATCTGCAGGCGCGCACCACTCCCTCCTCCGTGACATGGCCAAGTGCACAAGGGCAGGCCAGCTGCCACAATCCTGTCCCAACCTCTCTGCTGCAACAGGCGGTGACCCACACAGGTGAGGTGGAGAAGGATCGGCGGCGCGACTCACGTCGTGCTCGCGGCGGAGAGACGACGACGCAGGAGATGGGGAAGGGCGGCGATGGATCGGAGAATCGGAGGTGCGACACAAGGCTCGCGGCGGCGGAACCGTACCTTCCGTAGGGGAGCAGTTTTTTTATGGAAAAAGTCTACATCACACCCTAACCTGTGACAACATGGCTAGTTCACACCCTGAAGTATGAAACCAGCTAACAAGCACCCCAAACTTCTACAAACCGTTTAATTTGCCCCCTATAGCGGTTTTGGCATCCGGTTTTGCATGTCCCTAAGCCGACCATCGGCAACGGTCCCTCGAAGAAGACCATCCAGTTGTCGTCCCCTGCCTTCGACTCTAGCGGCTCCTTATTCTCCCCACCCTTCACGAATCCCGACAAGGCGACAATCACGCCGCCGATACTCGTCATCTCGGATCTCCCCGTTGCAGATCGCAAGAAGCAGCACCGCGGCGACGGCGAACATGAGGACGCAGCCGCCGATGGCAATGGCGAGGATGGCCGATCAGGCTAAACTTGGCCCGCCATCTCGCAGCGAAAGGCCGGGCGAGGCAGCCTAGCGTGCTCGACGGACGGCACCGTGAGAGAAGGAGTGAATCGCCATGACACAGACGCTGTCCGTGATGCAAGTGACCCGTCCAGGCAGCGGAGCCGAGACAGGCGAGTCCACGAGTGGGGTTGTGGACCATTTGATGCGCGCGGGGGCGGTGGCGCTGTGGCATACGTCGGAGAGGAACGCCAGCAGCACGGTCTTGTCAGCATCGGGTTCACACGAGGCCAGGTCGCGGCGCAGGAGGAAGGCAACGAGGCCGCCACTGCGTACGACACCGGTTCCTGCTTCATCGAACCTAGCACCGGATCCTGCTGTGTTCGGCCTCCGTCGCGCTCCTCACGTGCCGCCACCTCCGCGTCTTGGCGGTCCTGCTGCTCTACCGGTCCTCCCGGCCGGATCGGCGCCGTGCCGCTCGGCCTCCAAGTCCGAGGCCTATGCCTCCTCCGTGCGCATCTTACGGCTGGGGTCAAAGGGCAGCATGTCCATAAAGTGACAGCCACATGCAAAACCGGGAGCCAAAACAGCTATAGGGTGTAAATTAAAGGGTTTGTAGAAGTTTGGGGTGCTTGCTAGCTGGTTTCATACTTCAGGGTGTGAACTAGCCATGTTGCCAAAGGTTAGGGTGTGATGTAGACTTTTTCCTTTTTTTATTCTAGTAGTGCGTGGAGTGGATCAGGAGCAGAGAAGCTGTGGGATAAGAAAAAGTACTAAACTACCCTTGAGTATGATTAAGGGGAAACCGCTCGAAGGAGTTTAACGGAGGAACCCGTGGTTCCACCCAAGCACCGTAAAAATTCTCATTTTATTATCATCTTTCAATTTATGGTTAAAACTTAAGAGGGGCGAGCAACACTTTCAGAGTGCAGTCGTTCCGTTTGCTGTGCCACGGTGAGCGCCCTGCTTCCACTTGTTGACGATCGCCGCGAGCGCCCTGCGCGACGGACCCTCCGGCGCCAACGCTTCCGCGGCCGCCATCTGCATGTCCATGGCTTTCTTCTTCGCGGCCTTGCCCTTCTCCCCCACCATCAGCTCCATCGCGACTGCCGCCACCTCCCGCCGCGACACCACCTCGCCGCTCGGACACTCCGGGCGCAGCGCCAGCCCGGCCTTCTCCAGCATTACCGCGTTCATCCTCTGCTCCGCGAACAGCGGCCATGCCACCATCGGCACGCCCGCGTCCATAGCCTCCAGGGTCGAGTTCCACCCGCAGTGAGACAGGAACCCTCCCACGGCGCGGTGGCGCAGGACCTCCACCTGCGGCGCCCACGTCGGCACGCAGAGCCCGACACCCTTGGTCCTCTCGATGAACCCCTCCGGAAGGAACCTCAGCGGGTCGTCGTCGCCGCCGCCGAAGTAGCCCGCGCTGCTGTCCTTGTCGCTGGGGAAGCGCACCACCCACAGGAACCTCTGCCCGCACGCCTCCAGCCCCGCGGCGAGCTCGGCGGTTTGCGCTACGGACAGCGCGCCGCCGCTGCCGAAGCAGACGTACAGGACCGAGCCGTCCGGCTGCTCGTCCAGCCACCGCAGGCAGCCGCGCGCAGCTGCCGCGTCCTCGGAGCACGCCCGGAGAAACGGGCCAGCTGGGTAGGCAGGAGGATACACGCCTTGGTCGGACAACTCCTGGAACGCGGTTATGGCGTCGTGCTCCATGCCGTCGAAAGTGTTGACGACGAAGCTGTCGGCTAGGGCAAGGTGCCGCGCCATCTCGACCAAGAGGACGTACGCGGGGTTGGAGCGGTCCTTTAGGGTGTCGATGAGGTCATCGCCTCGTAGCGGCACGCAGCCAGGCAGACGAACGGGCTCCGGTAGGTCGCGGTACGCGCAGGTGGTAGCGGCGTCGAGCTCCGGCAGGCGGAGAAGGAAGGCGAGCGCCGCGAGGCCGGACAGGAAGGCCACGTAGCCTGGCACGCCTTGCTCGGCAGCGATCGGGAGCGCCTGCGCGCAGAACATGTCGGCCAGGAACGCCACGACGTCGTGGGCGCCGACGAGCTCGGCGAGGATCGCGCGGAGGCGGGTCTCGACGCGGGCGTCGGCGGGGAGGTCATCTAGTGGCACGGCGGGGAGCGCGGCCGTGATGACGCCTGCCGGGAGGGAGGCGAACACCGAGGCGTGCCTGGCCGGCGAGGACATGACGGAGTATGTGACGATCGTTGAGGTGAAGCCGTGGTCCTCGGCGAGGCGCCTCGCGAGCTCGGCCATCGGGAGGACGTGCCCGATACCGGGGCATGTCAGCATGACGATGTGCGGCGCTTTGGTCGCGGACATACTACGTACGTCTGTTGGGCTGTGGTGTCAGTCAGACTAGCTAGAGCACTGCTGATGGTTTCTGATGGTTCTGCATGCGTGCCTGGGTACCAAGCAGTATTTATAGTGGCAACACAAGTTTGTAAAACTAGGAGTATTCTCCGAGCGTTGCTGCAGAATTTTTTTAAAAATAAATCTGTTATATACATATATATATTACTATAGGTATTTTGTATAATGTGTATACATATATACAAATTTGACTTGCATGTTGTTTTATTGTATAAAATTTGATAAAAAGTCGGCAAGGTAATAGAGAAAAACCAATAAAATATTAGATTACATTGTAGAGGAATGAGTGATGAATGAAACAAATAGCATATGTAGATGATTTGTATGTTAATAGATTAAAGATTTAAATTAATTCATATGATAGAGAAGACATGGATATTTTTTAATTAATAAGTGATGACATAGACTTAGTGAAGAATGATGTGACACCTTGCATGGAGAGATAGAGTATTTAATAATGTCACTTAAATTGTGGGAATGATGTGACACTTTGCATGAAGATAGAAATAATACTCTAGTAGGGTTTATCTTTATAAGAGTTATAGATATATAGTGGCAACAAAAGTGTGTTTGGCCCAGGGAATTTGGTTCATCAGAACATGTTCGATGCGTTTTTCTGTCCAGTTGTGCCACAAGAACCAAAACCCTTATCTCTTGGTCCACATATATACGAGTAGCTAGTAAATCGTATCGATGTGACCCTCAGGATCTTTTTGGAGTTGCTAGCTCCGCAAGCTTCAGCTCTTTTTTTAAAAAAAAAAATGTTTTCATGCAATTACCAATCATGTACTATTGTGGACTGATTGGTGGCCGTACTGTGCTTTCATTGTTCTATGTGATTTAGGGGCATGTAGGAGGATTAAGGATTGATTGGAGAACACGCATATTTAACCGAGCGCAGCGAAGCATGCTTATCTATCTAGTAGCACTGTGTGCTGCAAGCATGGGAACCCGAAGCCTTTGAAGCTGATGTATATGCTATTATGCTCTAACTTTTTTGTTCAAGCCAACAAATCGCATATCGTGCCTATGTGCTAACATCAAAACAAGTTTAAGGACCTATGTGTTCTTAATTTTCTAGTGAGATCACTGCTGCGGTTATAACTCCCCAAGTTATTTTGTTATATGAGAAGCAAAGAAATAAGATAAAAATAGCATGCCAATTAATAGATTTGCACTCAAGTTCGTAGTAAGGACTTCGCTGACTACTAAGAGTTTCTACTAAACGTGACTTCCTCAATTAGGTCATATATATAGATGGTGACATCCAAGCAGCTGGGGGCAAATATTAATTGTTCAAGCATCACAAAGAGGCAAAGATGACCCAATCGATTACATCATCTAACTCTTCAACTCCAATAATAAGGTCGTGACAAGTGGGGGTGTGTTGATGCTCCTAGCAATAGGGTGGACAAGACGGTTCGACGGATGGCTTTCAAATACACATTGGTTGGCAACAATCTGTCACGATCTGGACATTGGGCCATGGGCCGAGATGATGAAGATGGTGCTACACTAGCTCTATGTAAGGCCCAGTAGCCAGTTGTGCTATGGGTTTGTAATGGGCCTGAGGCCACTTTTACCTTTTCATGTAATAGACCTATAAACTAGCAAATTTGTGAGGGTGGATGGGAGGACAGCTAATAAACAATCAAAATTACTTTTCCTTTCTCTCGTGCTTCGCCAAGCGAGCGCTCCTCTTCCCGGGTCCGCGCGCCGCGATTCCGCCGCCGCGTGTACGCCGGCACCCTACCCGTCGCGCTGAGCGTGACAATTGGTATCAGCCTTCCGTCCTTCGATCCGTCACCCGCTCCGTCCTTCCACCACGCACCCGCAAAGATCTCCACCACGCAGCCGCAGCACCACCACCGCGTTCCACCGCTAGCAGCCGCAAGTCTCAGATCCGCCACCAACCCATTCGCTGGCGCCGGGTCCAACCCTAACCACGCGCATGGCGGCGGCGGAGGCCAAGCTCACGGACATCACCAACAAAATCGACAACCTGACAAAGCTGATGGAGTCGTTCGGGCAAGTGGCGACCGGATGTCGAGGACATGCACAAGGCGCCGCGCACCGACATCGCAATCTCACGTCGCGCGTTCAGCGTTGGAAGCACCACCATCCGCTTCTACGCCGCGGCCCCGATGCGCGAGGAGGAGGGGCGGGCCGTTGTTGGCCACGGCATCGAATCGACTACACAGGGTCCGATGGTCGGGTACCAATCCCCCATCAACCCCGGCCAATGGTCAGTTTCCCCACACCCATACTTTCCCAAATCCACCTCCACACCAGATGCCTCCATATTATGCATATCAGCCTAGAGATCATTACCAGCCTAGAGATCACTACCAGCCTAGAGATCACTACTTGCCTAGAGATCACTACCAGCCTAGGGAGTTTAGGATGCCTAAAGCTGAATTTCCCAGGTTCGATGGTTCAAACCCACGGATCCGGAAAGAGGATGCCGAGAAATATTTTGCCATGTTTCATGTTCCCGCTGATCGTTGGGCTCCTTTTGATGCATTACACTTCAAGGGAATTGCTAAGTTGTGGTTACGTACATATGAGGCACAAGATACTATTGATAGTTGGGTAGATTTGTGCTTAGCTGTAGATACCAAATTTGGTAAGGATGTGTACAACAACTCTATGCAGGAGCTTTTGCATTTGCATCAAACATCTACTGTCCAAGAGTATCATGATAGATTTAACCTAGTCATGCATCAAGTCTTAGTACACAATTCCCATTTGGGTGATGTCTTCCTGGTTAACCAGTTCATGAAAGGCCTCAAACCTGAAATCAAAGCTGGCATCTCTCTGCATAAACCGAGGACGGTTGATCTCGCGTTGTCCTTGGCTCTGTTGTAGGAATGTGAGCTGGAAGCACAACATAAACACAATGCAAGGAAGCCTTTCAGAGATTATTCCAAGCCAAGACACAATCATTCTTCTCAGCCAAGTGTGCTGGGTACCTTGCCTGACAACACCAAAGGTACAATGGAGGATAAATGGTCAGCTCTGAGGGCCCAAAGGAAAGCCCAAGGACTCTGTATGAAGTGTGGTGAAACATGGGGGAGGAATCACAAGTGTCCAGCCAAAGTCTCCCTACATGTTCTACAAGAATACTTTGACATAATGCCTGCAATTGCTCCAACAAAGAGGTAGATGTACAAATGATCCTTCGATGATGAGGCCTCATCTCGATGAGGAAGTCTATGCTCTCTCTCATTGTGCTGCTGTGGGTATTCAAGGCAAGAAAACTATCAGGCTCACTGGGAAAGTACAAGATAAGGATATTCTCATTCTTATTGATTCAGGAAGCTCAAGTACTTTCATTGGTACTCATACAAGGGCGCTCGAACTATAACGTGCAAACCGTGGATGCAATTGAAGTGACTGTGGCTAATGGCCGAAGATGCAAAGTACTCAACAAGTAGTTGACTTCTCTTGGTGGACTCAAGGTCGACCTTCACCACTTCTCGCGTAATTCTTGACTTACCACATTATGACATGGTGTTGGGTATGGACCGGCTAGAATCACACAAATCCCATGTGGATCCATTGGAAGAGAAAGATGCCGAGATTCTCTTATGGGGGTTCCAGAATAACACTCAAAGGTGTCAAGGATCAGCTGTCTCACTGTCCTAAGATCAAAGCTAAGAAGGTGCAAGGCTTGCTGAAAAAAGGGGGCATTGCTCAGATGGTTCACTTGTACCAAGCTGAATCTGAACATGCCGTGAAAACTGTTCCTCGACAAAGATTCAACAATTGCCGAACCACCATGGTCATCTATTCAAGAAACCGAGATAAGTTGCCACCTCAAAGGCAATTTGATCACAAGATCCCTATAATGGATGGAGTGAAACCCGTTAATCTCAAACCCTACGTACTCTCCCGCCCGAAGAATGAGATAGAGAGACAGACATGTAAATGTTAATCAATGGAATTATTCAGCCCACCATAGTCCCTATGCCTCTCCAAAGGATTTTGGTGAAGAAAAAGGATGGTAGCCGGAGGTTTTGTGTTGATTATAGGCAGCTCAACAACATCACCATCAAAAACAAGTATCCACCGCCTATAGTGGATGAGCTCCTTGATGAATTGCATGGTGCCGCTCGGTTCTCAAAACTTGATATGAGGTCGATGTCACCAGATTAGGATGAATATCCAAGATGAAAGCAAGACAAACCTTCAGACCCACCATGGTCACCGGGAATTTAGAGTAATGCCTTTTGGCCTAACTAATGCCCTGAAAGAACATTTCGATCGTGATGAATACCATTTTTCACTCATTGCTAAGGAAATGTGTGCTAGTCTTTGTTGATGACATCTTGGTCTACAAATCCACCTTGGAAGCCCATAGAGAACATTTACAACAAGTATTTCGATTCTTGAACAAAGATGAGCTCCCGTTAAAAGAATCCAAGTGTTCATTTGGTCAACCAAAACTTGAATATCTTGGCCATATCATTAGTGGATAGGGTGTGGCTACGATCCTAAAAAGATTGAAGCAAGGCTCAATGGCCCGTCCCGAAACATCAAACAAATGAGGGTTTTCTGGGATTATCTCGGGTATTACAGAAATTTATCGAAACTATGGTTTAATCGCAAGAGACCTCTCACCGACCTTCTTAAGAAGGATGTGCTTTTCCAAGGACTCCTCCTTTACAAGCAAGTTTTGATGCACTTAAACAAGCTCGTGACCGCTCCTGTCTTGGTGCTTCCCGATTTTACCAAGAGCTTCACCGTGAGACCGATGCTTCGGTAGTGGGATAGGTGCTTTGTTCTCACTCAAGAAGGACACCCCAGGCATACATCGCCAAAGCCTTGGGTCCCAAAGCTCGTGCCATGTCCACATATGAGAAGGAATGCCTAGCTCTAATCATGGCTGTTGATAAATGGAAATCCTATCTCGCAACATAAGGAATTCATAATCTCAACCGATCACAAAAGCCTCATTCATCTTACTCGAGCCGTAAATTGCATGAAGGGTTGCAACAAAAAGCCTTTGTCAAGTTACTCAAGGTTACAATACAAAATAGTCTACAAGAAAGGTTTAGACAATAAGGCTGCTGATGCATTATCAAGGCAAACTGAGCCATCCCAGCTCCAAGCTATATCTACTGTTACACCCAGATGGATGGAAATTATTCTGGAAGGGTATATGCAGGATGAAGAAACTAGAAACTTACTGACTGAGCTTAGTCTCACTGGTTCCAATGAAAAGGGTTTCACTCTCTAATGGCATTATCAAGTACAAGAATAAAATCTGGTTGGGACATCATGAGGAAGCTCAAGATGCTATTCTTCCGGCATTGCATTCCGACTTGGAGGTCATAGTGGAATCACGCAACTTATCACACGGTGAAAGCTCTATTTGCTTGGCCAAATATGAAACAATCATGTCAAGGACTACATAGCCAAATGTGAGGTATGTGCCCAAGCCAAACCCGAGCATTGCAAGTTACCCGGCCTCAAGCAGCCTCTACCTATTCCACCTCATGCTTGGCATACCATCAAGCATGGATTTCATAGAAGGGTTACCCAAGTCCAAGTCATTTGACACAATTCTAGTGGTCATAGACAAGCCGACAAAATATGCTCACTTCTTGTGCCTTTCTCATCCATATACTGCAATGACAAGGTAGCTCAATGCTTCATGACCAATGTGTACAAGCTGCATGGTCTTCCTAGTGTGATAATATCCGACGAGATAAAGTCTTCACTAGCTCTTTATGGAAACAATTGTTTGATCTCGTCTCGCAAGACTCTCAATATGAGTTCTCGCTTATCATCCTCAAACGGATGGACAACCGAACGACTCAACCAAAGGTGCCTAGAGACATATTTGCGTTGTATGGTTCATGCCTGTCCACGAAATGGGCACAATGGATTTCTCGTGCAGAATTCTCGGTACAATACAACATTCCATTCTCGCTCATGGTCTAACACCGTTTGAAGCTCTATATGGACACCCACCCAAGCACTTTGGAATTACCATTACCGATACGGTCTCGTCGGTGAGCCGGATGAGTGGTTAAAGGCACGAGCTGCAATCATGGAACATATTCAAGACAATCTTGCTAGAGCTCAACATCGTATGAAACATCAAGCCGACAAAAATAGACAAGAAAGATCCTTTGTAGTAGGGGATTGGGTCTATGTGAAACTACAGCCACACATTCAAGAAGCCGTAGAAGATCAAACAAAGCTAAGCTTCAAGTACTTCGGCCCTTATCCGATTGTCCAGTGATTGGTAAAGCCGCTTATCGTCTTCAACTACCTCGCTCATAGTCAAATTCATCCGGTTCTTCATGTTTCTCAACCGAAGAAGGCATTACCCCCGCATGCTACTTTATCCAAGGATGATGAACCGAATCTCCTACCAATCTTGGGCTCGCTACCACCAAGAAAGGTACTAGCTCGCCCAGTAAGGTCCTAGATGGCTAGAGGGGGGGTGAATAGCCTATAAAAATTCTACAAACTCACTAAGCAAACTTCGTTAGATACACAAACGGCGGAAAGCAAGTTATGCTTAGCCTACTAGGTGTTGCAAGCCTCCTATCCAACAATTCTAGTAGGTAATCACTGGCACAAACAATAGCTACCGCTAGTGATCAAGAGTTCTACCCACGGGATTTAATCTACACAAGGAGTGGTTCCCGACCGACCACACAAGCAATTCTACCCACGGGATTTAGTCTACACACGATGTGGTTCCCGACCGACCACGCAAGCAATT
This sequence comes from Themeda triandra, assembly GCA_018135685.1. Lineage (NCBI taxonomy): Eukaryota > Viridiplantae > Streptophyta > Magnoliopsida > Poales > Poaceae > Themeda > Themeda triandra. The sequence goes on along the minus strand of JAENPR010000102.1, from coordinate 815,712 downwards.
CTACTTTGCAAGAATATAAACAAAGTAAATCAAGAGAGGATGAGGCTTATTATACCGACGTGTCGAGTCGAGGTTGCCATTCACCAAGAGAATGAGGAATCAAACACAATCGGGAACACACAATCGATGACAACCAATCACCGGGAGACAAGGATGAACACAATTGTTTTTGTTCACCCGGTGTTCACTTGGGCACCGCCAAGCTACGTCACCGGTTGTGTCGACCAATACCTAGATGGTTCTTCGGTGTGACCCTCAAGTCACTAGCCCCTCAAGACTCGCCCCGCAAGGCACCGCAAGACCCACTCTCAAGCGAGGTACTCAACGACACGCGCAATCCACTAGGATGCTCTTCGTGATCCCCATGAGGTGAGCTCAAACCTCTCACAAGCAACCGGAGGTGGCCAAGAACAATCACCTTCTCTTGCCAACGCCTCCAACAATCTCCAAGCCGGCTAGGAGCGGTACTCTCCAAGAGTAACAAGAAATCCACCGGCGAAACCACCCACAAGTGCCACTAGATGCCCTCAAGCAATGCAATGCACTAGGTGATTCACTCAATCTCTCTTAGGATGAACAACCAAGCAAGGGAGAAGAGTGGGAGAGAGTCTCTTAGCTCAAAGAATGCACAAGGGATGAGAAATGGCCAAGAGACCTCCCCAAGGGCCGGCCACCTTCTATTTATAACCCCTCAAACAAATGTGACCGTTACCCCTCGGGAGGCCGAGCGGCGCGCGCCGGACGCGTCGCGCAAACCGCCGGACGCGTCCGGCGCTTCTTCCTCGCGCGCGAGCCAAGTCGACCGTTGGCTCCGCGTTCAATCTCGTCCCGCCACGTGTGCGTCTGGCGCGGCGTCCGGCGCTCGTCATCGCGCGTCCGGCGCTCGCGTCCGGTTCCAGAGCCGTGCCCTGGAACTTTCTGTTCGGCGTCCGTCGCGCGCCGGACGCGACACCCGCGCGTCCGCCGCCGTACGCCCGCCCGGCCCGTCATGCCGAGGCTCGGACTCGCCGGACTCGCACAATGATTAGCCCGCGTCCGCCGCGTGCGTCCGCCGCGAGTCCGTCGCTCCGACCATGTCGGCCATCGGCCACATGCCCGCCACAATGCGCCGGACGCGTCCCGGCGCCCGCCCAAGCGCGTCCGGCGCCTCCCCGCAGATGCCGCTTTCGCCGTGTCGTCGATCCAAGTTTTCGCACATGCTATCCAACAAGTACTCCAACTTGATCAACAAAGATAGCAAGATTTCAACCAAATTTTGCATCCGGCGCAATAGAAAATATCATTTTTCCCGAAAGCGCCGAATCCCGCCTCACAGGCTCGGCGGGAGGAAGAGAGGGACCCAAACCCATCTCTACCCTGCAAACCACAGCGCGCCCAAACGCCACCTTTGAAAATGTGCCAACACCACCAAGTGTACATCTCCAAGTGCTTGTGTGTTAGCTTTTCACAATCATTTCCCAAAGGTTAGGTTAGCTCACTAGGCCCTACATGCAATGCACTTCATGAATTCACCTAGTGGCACCCGTGCGTCGAATAGCCGATAAGACTTCCCCTCTTAATAGTGCGGCTATCGATCCTAAACCACTCACACCCTCTATGGTGTCTTGAGTGCAAAACAAAATGGCCCTCTCGGTTATACCTTTGCCTTGAGCCCATTTTGTTCCTCCAAATGATATGAACGCTTCACACCATCATGTGACCGTCTCGATCCATCGATCTTGACTTCACTTGCCCTTCACCGTGCATCGGTCCATCGGCGCGCCTAGTCTTGCCCAAGCTTCACCATCGCATGGTCCTTCACTCACAAGCCTCGACTAGCCCTTCACCTTCAACACCGGTCCATGGAGCCAAGCATCGTCTTGATCTTCATCTTTGATCACATGACACGTGTCATGCTTCATATTCAATATGCTCATCATGAGGACAACCTTTCTCTAAATCAACCACTTAGATAAACAAGGTTAGTCCTAGGTTTCATCAATTAGCCAAAACCAAACTAGGGACTTTCATCGCCGAACTCAACTCATTGGTAATGCTGTTGTTCCTTCCATACTGGTGCAACAGGCAGATTGTCCTCCTCATTGGGCGACCTGGCAAGTGGAGTCAAGTCCCGTCGCTTTCCGCTCAAGTTGGGAGCCGACCGCAAGTCATCGGCGCAGGACGTGCTGAAGCTTAAGGGGAGGAGATGTCACGATCTGGACATTGGGCCATGGGCCGAGATGATGAAGATGGTGCTACACTAGCTCTATGTAAGGCCCGGTGAGCCGGTTGTGCTATGGGTTTGTAATGGGCCTCGAGGCCACTTTTACCTTTTCATGTAATAGACCTATAAACTAGCTGTGAGGGTGGATGGGAGGACAGCTAATAAACAATCAAAATTACTTTTCCTTTCTCTGTGCTTCGCCAAGCGAGCGCTCCTCTTCCCCGGGTCCGGCGCTGCCGCGATTCCGCCGCCGCGCGTGTACGCCGGCACCCTACCCGTCGCGCTGAGCGTGACACAATCTTTATCAGCGAACCGTGATGGTATTCTTTTCAAACTCTTAGATGAGGACCAAACGAGAGTTGCTATGGGAGTGGTGCATGAATGCATATGTGGTACACATCAGTCCACACAAGATGAAGTGATTGTTATATATGGTGTGTGGATTTTCTATTGGCCGATGATGATTAATGATTGTTTCATATATTACAAGATGTGTGAAGCTTGTCAAAAGTTCAGTAATATATTCAGCTAGCTCCTGCAGCTATGTTGCATTCTATTTGTCGAGTCGTGGTCATTCAGCGGTTGGGGATTGGACTTTATTGGACAGATTCATCCTCCATCATCAAAGGGGCATCGGTTTGTGCTAGTTGCTACTGATTATTTCACCAAGTGCTCTGAAGTGGTACCTCTCAAAAATATGACACGTATAGAGGTAATTCAATTCATAACCACATTGTCTATAAATTCGGCATTCCTCAAAAACATTAACTTCGGATCAAGGGTCTTCTTTTATATCGTCTTAAGCTGAATTATATAAGATAAAGTTGCCGAATTCTTCCCCCATATTATGCACAAGCTAATGGATAAGTAGGGTCTCCAAATAAAATATTGATCAAGCTCATCAAGAAAAAAGTTGAAGATAATCCTAGAACATGTTATCCGAGGCTATTTGGACGCATAGCATCTGACTGAAGGCACGGTGCAACTAAAGTAACTCCATCAAACAACTTTGAGGACTGTTGTATTCTTAATTTTCTAGTGAGGTCACTACTACTGTTCTAACTCCCCAAGTTTTTTTTTTTTGGTTATATGACAAAGAAAAGAAATTAGAGAGAAAATAGCATGCTAATTAACAGATTGGCATTCTTCGGAACTTCCTAGTAAGGACTTCGCTGACTAATAAGAGTTCCTACTACACATGACTTCCTCAGTTAGATCATAGATGACGACATCCAAGCACCTGAATGGGGGCAATACACGAATTGTTCAAGCATCACAAAGAGGCAAAGATGACCCCCAATCGATTACGTCATCTAACTCTTCAACTCCAACAATAAGAGGTCCTGACAAGTGGGTGTGTTGATGGTCAAGGATTTTTATGTGGCAAGGGACATGAAGGTAACTGTTGGAGATGCTAGAAACGGGTTTTGGGAAGCTGCCTGCTCTCTCCTGCAAGTTTCAGCACTTTTGTCTGGCTTCTCTAGCAGAAGATGAGGCAGAACACCCACACACAGCGGGATGATCAGAGAGAAGACGACTGCTGATTGTTGCTCGCATACCAATCCGTGACATAGATGCAAAAGGTGTTGTTGAAGGCCTTTCTGGCCAATTCATCTACACTGACAAGTTTTGCCTACACTGGACGATAGCTCAGAGTTTGCTCATTATGGCACAGAGATATAATACGTATTCCATCTGTCCTAATATATAACAAATTCCAATATTTTTAAGTGAAAACATTTCAAGTTTGACCATATTTATATTAATAAAATAATAATATTTATGATACCAAATAATCATTGTCGATTCTCCATTAATTATATTTTCATAGCATGTCTATTTGATGTCATGAATCATTGTAATTCTCTATATAATTTTGGTCAAACTTGATAAGCTTTACCTTTCTAAGAAAGTTAAAATGACTTATAATTGGAAAAGATGTAGTAAAGGCTTAGGCTGATCTGCGAAAAAAATGATGTGGAGCCTCATGGACACGAGTACAATCGCAAACACTCTTAAATGCCAAGGTCTCAGGAAGGCATGCTTCTTGTTCCTCACTCAAATGACAAGGCAATCACAAGGCAGCCATGGCGATAGATGGCTTACACATTATCTAAAAAACAGTTACCCTTCTCTTACTGAGAATTTGAGGGTAATCCAAGATGGTCCTACGAGTCCAAGCAATCCAAATATTTACCAACAGTTGGTTTAACAATAACAACAATAGATTCATTACCCAAAATTGTTACCTTGTAATTCGTTTAAATATTTTCATTTAATGACACGTGTCAACAGATATATTCTCATTACCATAGACAATCAATATTTGAACACTTTGTCACTTTGTCAGCAACGCTGGAGGTCCATATCAGTGACAACAAGCAAGTGTACCTGTTTCTGGTCCGATAGTAGGAGAGGAATACAGCCCAGCAGCAGGAAGGCCAAGACTTTCAGCAAAAGAGCAGCAGCAGGAAGGCCAAGACTTTCAGCAAAAGAGACCCGGTCCTAGCACATGCTATTCAGGCCCAGACTGGCAGTAAAATGAACCTGTTGTTGGGCTTCTTCTTGCTGTAATACTTAAGGGGGAGATGAGAGGAGTGGACACCAAGAATAAAACGGTAACAACCTATCAATACAGAGCCGGCTGTCCTGGTGCTCTCTACTCCCTCTCTGTTCTTCTTCGGTTCTCCTCCCTTCTTTCCAATTTCCCTACCTATCTATGCTAACACGCCTATATCTGTGTTGTTCTTTCCCATCGTTTAACTTGCATTGATATCACAGCAACGCTATGAGAAATCCTTCTAGTAATACAATTGTCTTGATGTCGAGCGACACAAATGTGTTTCCAAGGGATTACTAGAACCTGTTTGGTATGGCTCAGGGTGAAGCAACTTTTTTTAGCTTTGGGTAAAAAAACAGCTCTATAAGTGAAGTTACATATGTTTTTATGGACCATTTGGCATAACAGCTTCTCTTGATAGGAAAACACACAATAACTATAATACCCTTTTTCTTTCTTTCTTTTCTCTCTGCACTCCCGCGAACCTTATCCATCCTGCTCCTGACCTCCACCAGACAACGCCAACCACTTTTTGGCCTCCTGCGCTTCCGTGTGCAGATGCACGCGACGCACGCGCTTGTCTTCTTCGCCTCCGATTCGCATCGCCGACGCAGTCCGCAGCCCGTGGCCGGCAACCGAGCTCTGCCTTGCTGCCATTGTGGTCCACACTCCACCTCGCCACCGCGGCCCGCAGCCGAGCTGCACGTCGCCGGCGCGCCCTAGATCTTCGTCGTTGCGGCCGGTGCTCTGCCTCGCCGCCTTCGCGGCCGACGGCCGAGCTCCACGTGTCCGTCGTGATCGAGCTCAACTGCTCAAGGGCGCCCTGTCGCCGAGCTCCGTTGTTGTCGCGTCCAGTGCCCCTGATTTGCCTCGCCGTCGCAACCCGCGGCCAAGCTACGCCTTGCCGTCACGCTCGAGCTCCTCGCCATTGCAACCCGCACCCGAGCTCCTCGACATTGCAGCCCGCGCCCGAGCTCCGCCTCGTCAGTTCACCCGCGCGGCGTCGCCACGTGCACAGGGACAAAATGGTCTGGACCCACGCCCTGTCAGACGAAGCGAGAGCAAGCTGCTACTTTTAGGCCTTGTTTAGTTCCCGAATTTGGCCCTAAATTTACCGCGCAAAAAGTATTCCCATCACATCAAAACGCCAAGACACGTATTTAAGTCTTAAATATAGATGAAATCAAAAACTAATTACACAGCCGTTTGGTTGATTTCTGCGCATCGAACGTTTTTGAGCCTAATTAATCAATGTTTGGATAATTTTTACCAAATACAAACGAACGCTAAATGTTCTTTCTAGTGCGTTTTGCCAAGTTTGCACATCCCGATTTGGGGAACTAAACAAGGCCTTAGCTTCACGTCGTCGCACTAGCAGCATGTCTCAGCGGGTTTTCCGGAGCTTCATGCATGAAGCCGTTTCGCCGAACGAGCCAGAAAACAACTCCTGAAGCTGCTCAATAAGCTATACCAAACAGACTTTGATGTGATCATAAGTTTTCTCAGTGTTAATTCTCGCCCACCTGTGGTGTCCATTTCCTCTGCCAAGCAGGGACCATCGGTCCCATCCAAACTTCCAACGCAGCGAGAAAACAAGACAGATTCGAGATTGTATTAATTGCATCATCCGGATCAGCAACGATTCTCAGATGATACTGCCTACAGGCAACGTCCAGCAGCGATTCTCTCCAGGAATTCGCCACACAATCGCGGGAAAGCGTGATCGCCCTTCGCATTTTCCGCTTTAGGCTGGCCAACCCCCGAAGAGTAGTATGTGTCTGTCCGACGTTGATATGCAGCCGACAAGGTGGTTGTGCAGTGTAGGTGTAGTAGCAGAATTTGTATTTGGGTTTATCCCGCACGAGTGCACACGTGGGCAATACTAAATCATTAATACGCTTTCCTCCGTACACGTCGCGATCTACAACCAGTCATGGCACCTGCACTCTTGGTCTCTAAATGTGTCGCCGTAGGTTTTTCTTTTTTACAAGGTTGGTTCAATTTGTAAAAAATACGTGTAACATTTTTATTTTTAAATAAATTTGTTAAAAAACTAAATATAATGATCTTTCCATGATACTAATTACTTAACATAAATATTTATATTTTTTAAAATATAATTGTTGGCAGCTTGTTTCTCGGGAAGCGAGAACTCACCGTGCCACATGAAAGTATGAAACGCCTTGAACATTAATCAATTATGCCCCCACATTACTTGACATTAGGCCACCTTAATGGAGAGTTTTATTTTATTGTTTCCAAGACTACCATGTCATATAGAATAATAAAATGAACTTGTGGAACTTCCTCCCTCGGTGTAAAATTTCATTCAAGAGTTTTATAGACATTTAATTCCATGACTTAGTTGGTAAGCATGCAAAGAGAATATCATCTAGATGAAACTCATTTCTTCTCTCTTTTCTTAAATACGTTGTCATATCATCATAAATACCTACGTATTTAATGTAAATGAAACTCAAATAACACTCCCACTCAAATAACACTCTCACTAAAAGAGGCCTTAGACATTTAACACTCCCACTGAGATTTCTATGACGCCTTATTTATTTATTTATTTATTTATTTACTTTCTCGAAGTAAGGTCGTCTCCAACAAACATCAAATCGCTAGGGTGGGACAAATAATTCTACCGGCTACCAACAAAGTGGAGCACAACGCTATCGAGCGATCAGTAGCTAGTCTCGCACACGTTTCGAGAAAGTTTCTCTGGGATGTTTGGCTTGGCGTTCTTGACAGTTAGTTTTTTTATTATTTTTGGAGGTTGCATTATTGCTAGCTATGTCTCTGCTATGGTTGGGGATATCCTAACAAAAGATACATTATTATCCAGAATAGAGATATGAGAGACCAAATTGAGATATGTGTCTTGATTCCATCCATGCGTCGTTCTCATCCTTGGCTCTTTGATTTGAGTTTTTTTTTTTTGGCACCACTTTTTGAGAGGTGCCAGGAGTTAGGAGTAGATTGTAAAACACTCATCATGTAAGTAATTCAAGTTCAGATTTGAAATATTACTTTTTATGGTTTTCAAAGCCATTTTTGGTAATTTTTTTATCATTGGATTTAGTTGTGATCCAGGGCAAATCAGAGATAGGACATGTGTGAACATGGCTAAAATGATCTTGGATAAAATTACTTATTTGAGCGCCACGAATTTGAAGTTCCCGAAATTTCCAAATTCTCAAGACTTTCTGGATTTTATGAAAGCAGAGTTAAAGACTCGATCTTTTTAGGTGTTTTCAGTTGGAGAGACACCACATGATCTGAGAAGCTATTATTCAATTCTGGTATGAAGCTATAATTTGGATTTTTAAGCGGCTTCGTTCACCTACTCTAATCGCCATTTCAAATCTTCAAGGCAAATCTCCCTCTGTTATAAATTGTAGGTCTTTTTAGATGTGTAACAATAATAGTTTTTGCTATTTGGAACGAAGAAAGCTATTTAAATGGCTTCTTGGCAAAAGATCGTGAGAACCATTTACAATTTGGAATGGTGGGAATACTTCATTCATTTCCTGAAAAAAAAAACGGATAACATATGTGTGTGAACGGTACTGGATTGAGACGATTCAGAAGCAGCTTAACTAATTCAAGCTACTCTATACAGTGATCAGCAATGAGTGAGCATGGCCTCTACCTGAATAATACCTTATCATGGGCTGTTGGTCTGCTTGGAACACTTAGCATCAGTCGTACCAATCACTACAGCCCACGTGGCCACGTAGTGAATGATCATCTTGCGTTTGCCTGATTGCTTCGCAGAGCACTCTACTTATACATATCAACTGCTGCGACCCTATGCATTACATGTGCACTTGTGCAGTTTAGCTGAGCTTCACCCGTTAACACAGTGAGACCTGTCGAGCGCTTCCATGGGGAAGGCGGCCGCGACGACGACCGAAAAAAGAGGTGCTCACGTCGTGCTTCTCGCGAGCCCCGGCGCGGGCCACGTCCTGCCAGTGGCCGAGCTCGCGCGCCGCATCGCCGCGCATGGCGGCGGTGCCGAGTTCACGGTAACGCTCGTCACGTACACCAACTTCTCCTCTGCCGACCTCTACTCCACGCTGGCATCCCTCCCACCGTCCGTCAACACTGCCGTGCTTCCCGAGGTGCCGCTGGGTGACCTCCCCGCGGACGCCCACGTGGTGACCCGCATCTTAACCGTCGTCAAGCGCGCGCTTCCACAGCTCCGGAACCTCCTCCGCTCCCTGCTCGAGTCGCCGTCCGGCGTGGCCGTGTTCGTCTCGGACCTCCTCAGCCCGTGGGCGCTCCAGGTCGCCGTGGAGCTGGGCGTGCCGCGCTACCTCTTCAGCACGACCAACCTCATGGCTCTGTCCAGCATGCTCCACATCCCCGAACTCGACAGGACCACCACATGCGAGTTCCGCGACCTCCCGGAGCCCGTCCACCTGCCGGGGTGCGTGCCGCTGCGCGGTGCCGACCTCCTGGAACCCATCCAAAACCGCAGCGACCCTGTGTACCGCCTCATGGTCGAGCTTGGGGAGAACCTGCCCCTAGCACAGGGCTTCATCGTTAACACCTTCGACGCCATGGAGCACGAGACCCTTGTGGCGTTCAAAGAGCTTTCGGACAAGGGCGTGCACCCTCCGGCGTACGCGGTGGGCCCCTTTGTCCGGCGACCGTGCTCCGGTTCTGGCGGCGAGGCCGACGAGCACGGCTGCGTACGGTGGCTGGAGGAGCAGCCCGACGCGTCTGTCTTGTTCGTGTGCCTTGGCAGCGGCGGCACGCTGTCCAACAAGCAGACAGCCGAGCTGGCCGCCGGTCTCGAGGCGAGTGGGCAGAGGTTTCTGATGGTGGTGCGGTTCCCGAGCGACAAGGATTGCTGCGCGAGCTACTTCGGTACGGCGGAACACGGCGACGACGACCCCCTGAGATACCTGCCGGCGGGGTTCCTCGAGAGAACCAGAGGCGTCGGGCTCTGCGTGCCGCTGTGGGCGCCGCAGGTGGAGATCCTGAACCACCGCGCCGTCGGCGGGTTTCTGTCCCACTGCGGGTGGAACTCGACGCTTGAGACCGTGGCCGCCGGCGTGCCGACGCTCGCGTGGCCACTGTATGCCGAGCAGAGGATGAACGCCGTGATGCTGTCGGAGCGCGCGGGGATGGCGCTGCGGCCGAGCATCAGGGACGACGGGATAGTGCCGCGAGAGGAGGTAGCGGCCGTGGCAAGGGAGCTGATTGCCGGGGAAAAGGGCGCCGCGGCGCGGGAGAAGGCGCGTGAGCTCCAGAAGACCGCCGCGAAGGCCTGGGCGCCCGACGGGCCGTCGCGCAGGGCTTTTGAGGCCGTCGTCGCCAAGTGGAAAGAACGTGGCTCGGCTGAGCTTAAATTGCGAGCTGCCAGTATTAGCTTGCTCGGCTGAGGCTGCTGAACGTGGCTAATTGCGAGAACATGCATGGTTTGCGCTTAAATTATCAGCTTGTATGTGTGTGTATATGTGAATGTGATACGGTGGCGACGTGTCGATCTATCTTCTTGCAAATGCATCTTCTTTATGTTCTCCATCAGCACATTGGTACCAAATCGCCATTGCTTGACTAGCCCTTTTTATGGTCTATTATTAAAAAAAACTATCAAAATTAGCGAATAATGTAATCGACAGCCGACTGTTTTTTAGAACGAACATACGATTTTTTTTTTTTTCAGGGAATACCACACGATTTTTAGGGAAACACACGACCTTTGCTCCGCTAAATCGTTAGCCACACATGCATTTACACGGTCCGGGAGACCATCCGGTCCAAATATGATACAAACCTGGCTCCCAACGGATGCCAACCTTGGTAAGCTCGTGCGATGATGAGTTACGTACAGACTCTGCCACTCTGGGAAGATGAACAATATACTAAGACAAATAAAATGCTCATGCAGGAGCTCATGGATAAGTTTGAACAGATTTGCACTAATGCTAAGGCCCCTAGAGTTTGTTCTAATAGCCTCACATATATGTTGGAATTAGATGGGCTTTGGCCCAAATAAGAACTGTTGAAATTCCAAAAAAAAAAAAATCTAAACCCCATTCATGAGTGCAAAGAGGAGCTCCTTTTCTCCTCTCACGTTCTCTCACAGAGCCGGTCGAGAGGACAGATGAGTGAGAAAAAAGCTCTGCTGTGATGTGAACAGTTTGTGAAAGTGTTGTAAGCTCAAGCGCGCGCAAACAGGGCCAAAAAGTTCTCCGTTGCCATCCCGAGTGATGAATCCCCATGCACCCATCGTGCATTCCTTCAGAAATGCTCTGTCAGTATTAATCTTCAGCCATTCCTTCTGAAAGGGACTCCAGTGCTGCTCCTCATTGATCATCGACCATGTTTTCTTGTTTTTGCTAGACCAGTTGACTAGTGTGCTATGTCACGGGCTGGGAGCATGGCTCCATTCACGACTTTGTCTAAAACCGGCAAAGCTTTTGCCGTCTTTCTGAAAAAGAAATGATCATTGACCGTATCACTCTGGCCACTTCTTCGCTCGACTGCATTAGTTCACCAGCATTCAGTTGTTTCTGTTATCCACTCCCACCAGCACTCCCACCAGCATCTCCATAAGAGCAAATACCAACTGGACGGCTGGACGCATAGGCTTGTTTCCAGGTTCCAACGACAGAAGCTTGGCGCATGTCTCCTCCATCAACAAATTAATTCCATATGAAACTCTATGTATCGTCCTTTTCTTCGGTTCTTCCCATCTCCGCTGAAGTCTCTAGCGAGGGCAGGTGCGTTATGGCGACGGGCCACCAAAGTCAGGTTAGCACAGTGATGGACCGCAGATGGTTGGAGTACATGCATTATTGCAAGGGGGCTAGGCTGCTAGAGGGAAGACCATTTTATATAGCTTTTGACAGGAGTTAAAAGTTTTGGTGGCTGAACTCAACTTGACATGACAAAACCAATGAAAATAACACTTCTTTTTGTCGTGGCTTGGTTTATATTAATATAAATTCTTTCAAAATGACTTAAATTTGATTATGTTTGCATATTTTTTTTGAATAAGACAAGTGATAAAACGTGAAGTAAAAAATGTCAAATCATAATTTATGAATATGATGGTGGGAGTAGCAATGTACCTGGGCTTATGCACCCCCTCCTCGTCACTAATCATGGGCTGTGTAGCAATGTACCACTCCTCGTCGCTAATCACAGGCCTGCGAAAAAAAATCCTGCAAGCAAGGATTTTTCTCCTTCCTCGCGAGATCTGCTCCCCATCGTGGTCGTGGCTCTTCATCCGTCCACCGCGTCGGCGGCCTTGAGATCGCCACGCCGAACGAGCGGCCGAGCTTCCCCGTGATATGCTCATGTAGTGTGATGTCAGCATATGACACCTTGCTGACAACATATACCTCTCATTCTCCCAAAAAAAAAAATCAGAATTACACAAGAGATTTAAAAAAACAATGCACACGAGCTGTTCATTTCTGGATCAGCAGCCGAGATTAACCAGTTCATATCCTCCTCACCATGGCCACAGTCCAAGTTAATCCAAGCTTTACAAACTCTCGATCACATTTGGTTGACACGTTATTGTTTGTGTCCACGTCCAGCCGGCTAATATGCTGCTATCACGAATTCACGATGATGGTGATCATAGAGGTACTGAACTCGTTGCTGCCAAGAAAGAAGATATTGCACCTGACCTCAATGGTTCCTCGGACTGCCACCAGCGTTCCTCTGGATCTGTTTTTTTTTTAAAGGAGAGGAGAACGCAGAACATTCGTCTGCTCACCAGTCTCCAAGCGGTCACCATGCCCAGCGATGTAAGCATGCACGTCATCCTCGTCCCGTTCCCGGCGCAGGGCCACTTCGCCGCCTTCCTCTCCCTCGCGGCGCGCCTCCACGCCGCGATGCCCTCGGCGGCCATCACGCTCGTCTCCACCCCGCGCAACGTGGTCGCTCTCCGAGCAAGCTCGTCCGCGGCGGGGGAGGCGCCGTTCCTCAGGTTCCACGCGCTGCCCTTCGCGCCAGAGGAGCACGGCCTGCCCACGGGAGCCGAGTCCACAGACGCCGTCCACGTCCGCCACTTCCTCGCGCTTTTCCACGCCACCGAGTCGACCTCGCTCCAAGCCGCCTTCGATGCCTTCCTGACCGGCGTCTGCGTCGACGCTGCTGAGGAAGGCGCGCCAGTCGTCGTCGTCGCTGACCCCTTCAAGGCGTGGACCGCCGCCACAGCGAGCCGGCAAGGAGCGAAGCACGCCTTCTTCGTCTCCTGCGGCGCGTTCGGCAGCGTGGTGTACCACTGGCTTTGGAACCACCTCCCGCACCGGCGCGCACCCGGAGACGAGGCGTTCTGTCTGCCGGACCACCCGGAGGTCATAGTCCACCGCTCGCAGCTCTGGACGAACCTGCTCCTCGCCGACGGCACAGACCCGTGGTCTGCCTTTCTCCGCCGGCAGATAGCGCACGGGTACGGCACCGATGCAGTGCTCATTAACACCACGGAGGAGTTGGAGCCGGCCGGGCTGCGCATGCTCCGGCAAACCTTGGGCGTGGCGGTATTGCCCATCGGCCCGCTTATCCGCCTAACGACGCAGCAAGCCAGCCACCCCGACAGCGACAGCATCATGCGGTGGCTGGACGCCCGTGAGAAGTTGAAGCTGTCGGCGTTGTACATCTCGTTCGGCTCCCAGAACAGCTTACGGCCAGAGCAAATGATGGAGCTGGCCGCGGCGCTCGAGCTCACCGGCCGGCCATTCGTCTGGGCCATCCGGCTCGGCGACGACACCAGAACAACGCTCGGAACGGACAAGTGGCTGCCGGCAGGATTCGAGGAGAGGGTTCGAGCCAACGACACGGGCCTCCTGGTCCGTGGATGGGCGCCGCAGCTGAGCATCCTGGCGCACGCGTCGACGGGCGCGTTCCTGAGCCACTGCGGGTGGAACTCGGTGCTGGAGAGCGTGGCGCACGGCGTGCCCATCATCGGGTGGCCGCTGCAGGGGGATCAGTTCTTCAACTGCGAGATGCTGGAGCGGGAGTGGGGCTCGTGCGTCGAGGTGGCCAGGGGGAGCGCCGTGGGCTCGTCGTCGTCCGTGGTCGAGCGGTCGCGGCTGGCGGAGGTCCTGGAGACGGCGATGGGGGACACCGCGAAAGGGGCTGAGATGAGGCGGCGCATGAAGGAGATGCAGGAGCTGATCGGCAGCACCCAAGAGAATGGTGGTGCTTCCGACGCGGAAGCGTTAAAGAAACTTTTCACCTCGATGCTGCATACTACAGATGCTGCTGACTTGGATTGCTGAACTGTTGATGCCCGACTGATGTCTCGTTTTGCTCGTACCGGTGCAAACAACTGATGTCAGACATCCTATCATCCTTCATGCTTCATGTATGGATTATTATTATTATTATTACACGCCTCCTAAAGTCCAATCGCCTGAACTCGATGAGCTAGCACTGGCTGCTGCTACTGTCCCTTTACGGCAAGAAGACCAATTGCCATGGCGCTGTTCATGGCATCGTTTATTTGTGCCACTCTACCCCTGTCCGGTGTTAAGTTTTACATGGACAATCAAATCTTGGTGGATTTTTTTAAAGGAGATCATCATGAGAACCCACCAGACTGGAGGATAAAGTCGTTTACGCAAACTTTCATCAATAACTGCAAAGAAGGCCCTCTCCTCATTTTTAAAATTCCTAGGAATCAAAACTCAATAGCTCATGGTTTAGCCTCTAAAGCTCTGAGGTTTTCTGCTAAAGCACAGGCTGGTTTTATTTGCTCTTGTATCAATTCAGATCATAGGCCTGTGTGCCACCTCTCTAGAGCTTTACGAAGTGTAAGACCAGGACTTTGTACTATGTTCTCAGCTCTGTGTTGTTAATATGAAGTTTGTTTTCTTGTCAAAAAAAAAAGACCAATTACCACTAGCGCACTGTCACCTGAGTTTTTTTGAAAAAACAATCGACTGTGAAATAGCAATTCCTTTATTATTATTCTGATGATGGATTGATAATATTTACTTAGGCAAACAGGCAAGGTCCTGTAGGGGCCTCGGCCCCTGCAGTTTTTCTTTTTTTTAGGCAAGCACTGCGAGATGCTGCTGCGGGACTGTGGCAAGCAGGCAAGATGCAATGGTCACCTTCTCGTGTGAGCACTGAGAAAATTAAGATTGAGGAGACAAACTCATGTTTGTTTGCACTTGTGGCCTAAAACTTCTCTTGTAACTCTCCAATAATTACAGATGCAAGCACATGCTATGTCTGTTCGCTTAAACTTATCATCTATTGTATATTGTTTTTCTCGCACAGCAAAACAGTATCAGCCCATCAACCCGTTATGCGGATTAGTATTTTAGAATTAAAGCAACCCTTAGGAAAGACGATATACCCATCATTATTACAAATAGGTACCCATAATTAAAAAACTCACTCTTAATAATTCGAAAAACATCATAACAATGCCTTTCACATTATTGACCAATTATGAATATAGGCAGCCATGATAGAATGCAAGTTCAACTGGCGATAGATCCGCGATGTCTTGAACATTCATTATCATGGCCGAATAAAATTCGAGCCTTGGAGGTGATGTGGCCGAATAATATGCGAGCCGCTACGATGCAAGTTTCTTCTTGCAAAAGATTTGTGTCCATTGAATGTTTCATCGTTGAATTGAATATGTCATTGGAAATTTGGAATGTCAGATTTCAAAATGTTCGAAAGAACTCTGCACAATTACTTTTCAAGTTCTGGATGTAGAAAGCAGAAGGTAAGAAACATGCATTACTATAATGTTGAGATTTTTTCTTGTTGCCAATGATGCCATCTTGACTGAGATGAATCATCGGTTTAGTGAAATTAGTTCAGAGTTATTAGTATGCATGACTTCTTTTAACCCAAGGAACTTCTTCTCTAATTTTGATGTGGGCAAACTTGTAAGGCTTGCTGAAATTTATGATGAGCTGCTGAAATTATGGTCAAGAATAATAATCACACATCTTATAAATTGGTTTATGGTCTCATTGAGCTAACCTTAATACTACTCATGGCAACTTCTGTTTGAGAGGATATTTTCAGCAATGTCCATTATAAAGACAGATTTGCATAGTAATAAAATGGTCGATGAATGGCTCAGTGACTTGATGATATGCTATATACTGAGATGGTGATATTTAGAAAGATTGATAATGAAAAGATCAAAATGCAGTTTCAAGAGATGGAAAAACGTCGTATGTTATTGCATAAAAAATAGTGGTATGCTCTATTCTCTTCTAAATTCATAATTAAGAAGTCCATATATGTTTGGCAAATCCAATATGTCTATTTGTGTAGATTGCTTCTTTGGATGAATAATGGTTGTCATCGACTCATCGTCACGCATCCTCTATTAGTTTCCTAATTTGGCCTTTCGGTATTGGTTATAAACTGTATCATTTTATTTTCCACGATGTATTTTGTGACTTTCATCATTCATCGAGGTTTTAATATATTGCTGTAGCGCTTTTGTTCAACCCCTAAATTTTTTCCTGGGTCCCCCACCGAGTTCATCAGCACTATTACTTTGTTTCTGCTATCCCACCACCTCCACAATAATGACACCACCTGGACGCATAAGCTTGTTTTCCAGGTTCGGGATAGCTTCTTGCCTTCTTACCTAGCACAGAAGTTCCTGGTTGAAGTTTCCATTTTCCAACAGAAGCTTGGCGCGTGTCTCTCCTCCATCTCTAGATTCCTTGAAACTCTATATATCGTCCTTTTCTTTGGTTCTTCCCGTCTCCGCTGAACTCTCTAGCGAGGGCAGGTGCGTTATGGAGACGGGCCAGCGAAGTCAGGTTAATTAGCACAGTGATGGACCGGAGATAGGGTTGCTGGAGTCCATGCATTATTGCATTAGGGTTTAGGGCTAAACCGCTAGAAGGAAGACCGGTGTGTTTGTACGCTGGTCCGATCTTTGTCAGAAGTTAAAGTTTTGGTGGCTGAACTGAACACGACACAACATAAGCAAATAAAATAGCATGCCCTCCTGCCTAGAATATCTTGGCGAATTGAATCCACAACGGAGCCCTGTGCTGTGATAGGTAGGTTGGTTGCTAATGCCCTTGATTGTTTGAATCGTATTACTGTATACCGGGAAATGTAAATCAGTGAATTTGTTATGCTCTGAAAATCTTAGCTAGCGACATCTATATTGTTTACTTTTTTTAATGACTTCAACCTTTTGTAAGTAATTTATACATTTGAGTTTTGTTTTCATGTCCTCTTTGTTTCTTGTCTTTCAATGTATTTGGAGTATGCAAGCTGGCTTTCTTCTGTTTGGTTCCTGGTTGCTGCGAGACACCATAGCAAAAGCAGTGGCACGTGAAGCAGGGGACCAATTTTATTCATATATAAAGGTAGCTGGTGTTTGGATTTTCGTTTCAGTTTTTTTATGGAAATAATATCAGTTTTTCAAACTATCAAGTTATACAGTTTGAGCAATTTTCTAGCTATAAGCTGTTCAATTCATTTGTCTGCAGTTCTTTCTTAGTAGTTTTAATCATTCCAACCGGAGGCATTTTGTAATGCAGTCGCATTTCCTGCAGTTTTGTTGTGCTTCTGTCGCCATAATGACATGTTAAAGGAAAAGGACCACAATGACACATTAAGCAGCTCGTCGAGGGAGGAAGGCGACTGGAGTAGTGGACAACATTGGGAGTTGCCGCAATGTCCACATTAAGCAGCTCGTCGAGGGAGCAAGGCGACTGGAGTTGCCAACATTGAGAAAACAAGTAGCATGGGGAAGAAGATCGGGAGAAGCCAACATTGGGAGTTGGCGAGGACTGGATTGGTAAAATTCAGAGCTTCAGTTTACATTTTTGCTCAGTGTCCCATTTGCCTTGAGTCTGTTCTTTTTTGAGGGGAATTTGCCTTAGGTACAAGAAGAAAGACAGCAGCCTAACTCTGCCACATTGAGCCAACTACACGCGGAGTTGGGCTGCAGATCTACAAATGTACAATAGTATACATCCAGGCTGCATATCTACTCCTATGCAAATGGATCAAGCAGCCTCTTTATTGCGGAACTTCAGACTTCATGGAACACACAACACAGCACATAAGAGTACAACACAAGGTGACGAGGCAAACATAGACACGCAGGGTGACGACTGATGAGACCATATACAGAGACAAACACACATCTACCTTCTATCGACAGAAACACCGCGACCATGCATATATCACGCGCACATTGATCGATGAATATGCACGTCATGGTCACATACT
This sequence comes from Themeda triandra, assembly GCA_018135685.1. NCBI lineage: Eukaryota > Viridiplantae > Streptophyta > Magnoliopsida > Poales > Poaceae > Themeda > Themeda triandra. Next base: position 797,731 of record JAENPR010000102.1, on the reverse strand, counting down.
CACATACGCAATCCTAGCTAGCAGCTTTCTTCCACTTGCCGACGACGGCCTGGAACGCACGGCGCGACGGTCCTTCCGGCAGCCAGGCCGCTGCCACCGCCTCCCGGAGCTCGCGCGCCTTCTCCGACGCGGCGGCGCCCTTCGCCTCTACCATCAGCTCCATCACCGCCGCTGCCACCTCCTCCCTCGATACAACCCCATCGTTGTCCCTGTCCCTCGGCCGCAGCGCGAGCGCGAGGCCCACCTGCTCGGACAGCAACACCGCGTTGATCTTCTGCTCTGCGTACAGCGGCCACGCGAGCATCGGCACGCCCGCGGCCACGGCCTCAAGCGTCGAGTTCCACCCGCAGTGCGACACGAACCCGCCTATGGCCCGGTGGCTCAGGATCTCCACCTGCGGGGCCAATTCCGCCACGGCGAGCCCGGTGCCTCTGGTTCGCTCGATGAACCCTTCCGGCAGGTATCCTAGCGGGCTCAGGCTGTCGTCGCCGTGGCCGACACCAAAGAAGCTCGCGCAGCGGTCCTTGTCGCTGGGGAACCGCACCACCCACAGGAACCTCTGCCCACTCGCGTCTAGCCCCGCGGCAAGCTCAGCCATCTGCTCGGCGGACAGCGTGCCGCCGCTGCCGAAGCACACATACAGGACCGACCTGTCCGGCTGCTCGTCCAGCCACCGCAGGCATCTGTGCTCTGCAGCTGCCTCGCCGCCGGCTGAGTACGTACGGACGAAGGGACCGACCGCGTAGGCCGGAGGGTACACGCCTTTGTCGGAGAGCACGTTGAACGCCGCTATGGTCTCGTGCTCCATGGCGTCAAAGGTGTTGACGATGAACCATTCGGCGAGAAGACACCTGTTCGCCAGTTCGACCACGAGGGGGTACACAGGGTTGGTGCGGTCCTGGAAAGGGTCGGCGAGGTCGGCGCCGCGGAGCGGCACGCAGCCTGGGAGCCGGACGGGCTCCGGCAGGTCGCGGAACTCGCAGGCGGTGGCCTTGTCGAGCTGCGGGGTGCAGATGATGGCGTGCATCGCGGTTAGGTTCGTCGTGCAGAACATGTAGCCCGGGACGCCGAGCTCCGCGGAGACCCCGAGCGCCCACGAGCCGAAGACGTCCGGGACGAACGCCGCCACGCCGGCCGGAGCGGCGAGCAGCGAGCGGAGGAGGTCGCGAAAGTGCGGGAGCGCGCGCTCGATGACGGTCAGGAGGCGGGTTTCGACGCGGGCGTCGGCGGGGAGGTCGTCGAGCGGCACCTCGGGGAGCACGGCAGTGGAAACGGACGGCGGGAGCGCGGCGAAGGAGTGTTCCGCCGCGGAGAAGTTGGTGTAGGTGACCAGCGTGGCCGTGAACTCGGTACCATCGCCGTGCGTGACGATGCGCCGCGCGAGCTCGGCCATGGGCAGGACGTGGCCTGCGCCGGGGCTCGCGAGCAGGACGACATGCGCCGCCGGTTTGTCCGGCGCTGGTGCGGGTGGTGCAGCCTCCTTTCCCATGGAACACTGGAAGCAACGATTGTCGATCGATCAGTGAGATTGAGATTGAGTCCTACCTTTTGGTCGTGGCTTGGCTGTAGCCTTTAATATCCTTGGAGTTGTTGCTGACGTGGTTGGTCTCACAAACATTTTCTGTCTTTTTTGGCTTGTTTCAGTCTTTCTTTATTGTGCATTTGTGCTTTGCTTAACTGCCAAGATATTTCTTGACACTTACAGGCAAACCATACACTACAGAATACGTGTCTGGTATTCGATTTCGTAATCGAGACAGAAAATATGTGGCTCAGTTGCTTCTTGTGGGGAACCATCCAAATTAACTCATTTAAACTGAGCTACAAATCACATTGTTTTCGTAGTTTATTACACAGCGAAAGGTCTAAAAATGCTAAACAACACTGGTTTGTTTTGGAGGCTGGTGACACGATTTTTTGGTTGGCCAATTAGGCACATATTTCTCTCTATCGGTTGTCCAGCCTTCCTCTCTTTTTCTTCATTTCTAGCCTCACACTCTCTTCAACAAATCCAGCCTCCTTAAAAGGGTCTAAGAGGAGGCAAGGCAACTAGGTGGTGGGAATGAGAGGGTGGCGTTAGGGTTCTGCGGTGGATGCATGCGACCGGGCTAGGTCGGTGCAGGGGCGCCCATGCCCATGGTGGTGGCGGGAGGGGAAAAAAGGAGGTCGTCGTGGGTGCAGTAAGGTCTCATCAGAGCTCCATGGATACAACCATGGTGGGGAGGTATGAGTGCTAGGCCGTGGCGACGCGTCTAGAGGAGGAAGGAGACGGTGCGCAGAAAACCAGTGACAGTGTCCCAGCGAAACCAGGTTGGCGTGGCGGTGGGGGTGGTGGCGTGGCGGTGGGGGTGGTGGCGGATCGGATGGCGGAGAGCCATCGGAGATGAGGCGAGGGGCGGGGGCGGGAGCATCTCGCGGGTAGAAGAAGACCGAAGGTCAGAGGTAGAAGAAAGGATAAGGACCGCTAGATATTCATCCTATGGTTGGAAAAAAAGTGGGTGTTGAAGTTCGCCCGAACTCCAACCGAGCGAACGATCCAACCGATGCTAGTTGTGTACCGTCCACACGAGTACAGAGCCGCAATTCCTTTTTGCTGAGATCAGGAGTGGGCGAACGCTCCTGCCGCGGCGCTGTCTGTTACGATGCACTGATGTCAGCGTTGAGGTTAGCAAAAAAAAAAAAAAAATTATTTATTTTAATTTGCTATAATTTCTGAACCGCGTATCTATTTTTAAATCTGTTTGTGCCGGAGTGTTCTACGCAACAAGACGAACAAAACTAGATCCCACTTGGATGTATTTCGAATCTTTTTTTCATATTCTTTTCTGTGCTCCAGCTATTCGATGTTCTGCTACCTAAGTTATATATAAAATTATGTGTATAAGTTACATTGTAACTATGCAACTTTGTAAGTTATGAGTTTTCATTAATAAGTTAAATTTATAACTTATGAGAATAACTTAGAGATGTTTTAGATCATGTAAGTTATAATTTATAAGTTATGAGCACAACTTAGAAACGTTCTAGATCAAGTACTAAATTGCTTAGTTTAGCCATTATATAAAATAAAAAAGTGCTAAAAAAAGAGGAGTCTGCAACAGACCAGCTATTTTGTCTCTTCTATATTTGAAATATGACACGTGGCCACAGGGAAGGAACACACAAGGAACAACCACCATCGCCAGCGACTATTTCGGAAGATAGCCAGCGGCTTTGGCTAGCTTGCTTGTCATGACTAGCGAGGCTTGCGGGATAGCATATTTGCTATTTTCAAAAACCAAATAGCACATCTATTAGAGTTCTTTTTTTTACTCTAAAAGTGTAAATATAGCAAACAAAATAAGAATAGCATGTTTCTTGGAGATGCTCTAAGTTATGTGTATAAGTTAGATATATATAAGTTAGATGTCTAAGTTATAGGTGAAAGTTATGTGGCTAGATTTTTTTCTAAAAGTAGAAAACTTAAAAAAAAGAAAATTACGGATTTTTTTTGTCAAAAAAGGAAAGTTGCGGGATGTCTGAAAGTGTTCGCTCACCATTCTAGTGAACGTTCGCTGCTTAGTCAGCCCCTGTTGAAACTGCTTAAAACACTCAGTTGTTAGGAAGCCGGACTCAAAGTCTAATATAGTGCACTATACGCATTACCAGTGGCGTCATCAAATTCTACGCGTAGGGTCACTATTAAGTGTCTAAATAATCTGCACCGTGTGTCATATAATGAGAGACCCAAAAATAGACAACAGTCTACTTTTAAGTGATATTTTAATTTCACGCAAAATCACTAATAGATTTGATATAAAAAAGCATCGATGCACAAAAAGTCCTAACATCTTAATAATTCGCTATATAGCTTTTTTTAAGAAAAATACTCATAGATAAACCAACTACTTCTCCATATATGATTCAATTTTATCAAAATTTGGATAAAATGGTGAAATAAAGCAGTAACAAATTTCTATTTATCTTCATTCATATTTTCCTTGTAGACAAAAAAAAAAAAAATTGAAGCGATATGACTAGCCAACCAACCAGAATTGTTACAAGACTGTAAAGTCAGCCGTCCATTTAATATAACTCTAGTAGTTCTTCGTTATCGAGACGGAAAATATATGTGGCTCAGTTGTTTCTCGTGGGGAACCATCCAAATTAACTCATTCAAATTGAGTTATAAATCACATTGTTTTCACAATTTATTACACAGCGAAAGGTCTAGAGAAATGTTGATCGACACTAGGGTTTTTTTTTTTTTTTTTTTTGAGGACGGTGACACACGATTTTTTGGCTGGCCAATTTGAAACATATTTCTCTATCGGTGTTCCGATCTTCTTTTCTTTTTTCTCCGGCTCTAGCCTCTCACTCTCTTCTTCAACAAATCTGGCCTCCTTAGAAAGGGCTCGGGGAAGCAGGGCGGCTAGGTGGTGGAAACGGGAGGGTGGTGTTAGGGTTTTAGCGACAGATGCGGTTGGGCCAGGTCGTCATGGGTGTAGTAGGGTCTCGTCAGAGCTCCATGGCCGCGGCCATGGTGGGGTGATATTGGCACTGGGCGGTGGCGATGCGTCTAGGGGAGGAAGAAGACGATGAAGAAAACCAATGATGACGTGGCAAAGCCAGGTTGGCGTGGTGGTGGGAGTGGAGGCGGATCCGGTGTCGGGAGCCACCGGAGTCGAGCGAGGGGCGGGGTGGGAGCGTCCGCTAGTAGAAGAAGACTAGAGGCCGAAGGTAGAAGAAAGGATAAGGATCATTGGATACTCATCCTATGGTTGGAAAAAAATGAGTGTTGAAACTGCTTAAGACACTCGATTGTTGGGTACACAGATTCAAGGTCTAACATTGTGCACTATACACGTTATCAGTGGTGTTGTCAAATTCTATGCCTAGGACCACTATATAAGTATGTAAATAATTTGTGCCGTGTCATATAACCAGAGACGTAAAGATGGACAACAAACATAACACATACTCTCTAGAAAACAATAAGTTGTGTCGTGTTATTTTTATATCTCACGAGCGAAGTTGAGTTTAACAAGATATTTTGCAAGCTTGTGTATCATCGTAACATCTACATGTGTGATTTTTTGGTGAATTTAGATGAATTTTTTGTTGTGGTTTGCACAGGTTTTCATCAAGGTTGTGGTTTCCACCAGATACGTTGCCCTCAAACAATCCCCTAAACTAAAATTTTGAGAACTTACATAAAAAACACTAGTCTAGTAGAGCCCCTACTTGATCCCTCAAAATTAGGAAGCCCTCAAAACTACCTCCACTACTCGCAGCTTCACTTCACTCCCCGCGCATGCGTGTCAAGAGGGAGGAGTCGGGAAGCACGCGCCGAGCAACAGTGTTGGGACGGGGATTGGGAGTTTGAGATTAGGGTTTGCTTTGATTTATATATATTGTCCTTTTGTAGGGATATAAAAAAAGTAACGGGCCGTGTCGTGCCAGCCCGTGGGCTTGGTGTCGGCCCAAGCATGGCCGTTGTACAGCCCGAGCCTGCGCATCACAAGCCGGGCCGTGCTCGTGTCGAGCTAAAATTACGGGCTTCGTGTTGTCCCGTCGTGCCTCGAGCTACATGGAAATTATTATCCATGACTTGCATTCTCACTGGCATCTTGTCCATGGTCAACATGGCGGTTGACAAGTTTATTATAGGTAAAATTTTATTGGAATTGGGGCTGAGGGGGCTCCATGGGTGTGGCCGCGGTAGGGGGCTTAAGCCCCCTAAAGGCCTAAACCGCTAGTGGAAAATCTGCCCTTGCATATAGCAAAAGATAAGGAGCGCAGCTCCGCAAGCATGCCAACAACAAATGATGACAGTCGTCCTCTTCTTCATGTTTCCCTTTTATGACAATCAAAATTTCAGTTTGGATTTATGATGGCTATGTTTATGTTATGGAAGTTGGACTTGAAAAAAGAAATATTTGGTGGGGGGGGGGGGGGGGGAGTTAATGATTTCTTTGTCATGCTGCATTGCTTGGGTATTTTTTTCGATGTTCTTGCTTGGAACAAAAGCAAATTACTATGAAAGGATGCTACTTCATGGAGGTGGGTACCCAAAGAGGCTTGGCTGTGAAAATTCACAAAGAATCATATGTTTTATTCATGAAGCCAATTTGTTAAATGAGTTAAAATAATAGTTTTGCTCATCATATACCATATATGTTTGGCCAATCTTTTAGTCCATGTATTGCCACTCTTGCCATGTGATTTCTTTCGTTGACATTGCCCTTTGGGCCTTTCACATTCAACCCATCAGGTTTCAGTTAATATACAAACTGGATCGGTTACTATTGGCTTACGAATAATGGAAATGGGAAGGACAGCGGGAATAAGGCTTCTTGTTGGGTTGCCCTTAGGGGCATATACTCCCATTCCCGACACCATTGACATGCACATCCAACGTCTATGGGGATGGAAGGGATGGGACCACATGCCCTTGAGGCATATTTGACTTTCTTATAAGTTTGCATCTATATTTTTTTTCATATACCAGTATTGGCTCATTTATAACTGAAACATCACCACAAACAAAAGGCATTGTGGTAAGTTCTTCAAGTTGATTTTTTTATTGTTTAAATATGTATTTTAGTTCATGTAATTGGTCGGTGGCCATTTATAATTTTACAAATGTTGTCTTTCATGTCAGGTATATTTAATTTCTTGTCTTGTAATTAATTTTAATGGAGGTGTTTACATTTTTTTTAAAAAAAATTGTGAGGAAAATATGGGTCCCTAAACTTCATTAAGCCAGTATGTGCTTCATTAAAATCCGTGTGAGGAAACAACTTTATTAAAATATGAGTCTTGTAATTATGGTGTTATTAATTTTAATGAAGGTAAGTGACACGTTGTTTCCTCACAAATCTAAGCCCTCCATGTCCGTGCACATCAGCATGTAATTAGTATGCCCTATCAGCAAGCAGGTAAAGGATCTACTAGAACTCGGATGACATCTGTAGTCAAGTTTCTTGTGACTTTGACTTCGAGAACCTCCGATCCGCGACTCAGTCCTTCGGAGATGCTCATAGAGATAGGATTTCGATACGTATGTTTATAGAGGTGAGTGTGCCTACATGTTGTGAGTGTCTGTGTTGTACTATGTAATTCTAAAAAAAAAAGTTTCTTGCGACTTATAATAAATGATGACAAATTCATAGTAGTTGGAGGATCGGGATGACATATCTCATTAAGTTTAGGGACTAAAAATGTATTTTTAATGAAAAAATGTAGTATTTTTGGGGGTTAGAGGATCTGGAGGACACTCTTGCCAAGTTTGAGAAGCGCATGAATATACTCTATTGATTATTGCTAAATGGCCTCCTACACACTCGTTGATATATATGCTGGCTTTTTGTGCTCAGTCAGGCTAGTGCCCGTGGCCCGTTCGCGTTCAATTCGTATATACGATAATTTGCCTATACTACTCGAATGCGTGTACATATCGAGCACACACTAATTACTCTCACAACTAAAAACACTACAAACAACTCTCATTGCGACTACTATATATGTACGTACATAAACACCCTCGACGATCAAGATTAAACTGCCTCCAAAGTTCAGTCAACAACATTGTTGCTGAAAAGCTTAAACTTGTCGGCGTCGAGCACGAGCTTGCGGATGGTGGCGAAGGCGCCAATGGCCCCTACGCCTGCGAAAACGACCATGACGGCCGTGTTGACCAGGAAGACAGGGGACCGCCGCGGCGGCGCGAGCGCCATGTTGTACAAGAGCACGGGGAGCACGAAGTCGAGCGGGATGAACCCGATGGCGCCGACCACGCCCACGATGTCGCCGAAGAAGGGCAGCATGGCGGCCATGAGCGCGCAGAAGGCGAGGTACAGCGTGCGCAGCAGCAGGCGCGGGACGAGGTTCCGGCGCGAGAAGCGGTCCTGGGCGGCGTCGGCGGAGCTCTTCTCCATGATCTCGTACGCCACCTGGGAATAGACGAGGCCGATGGCGAGGAGCTGGAGGAGTACGAAGAGGACCGCGACGCCCAGCAGCCACGTTGGGGCGAGCGCGGGGCCGGAGTCCGGCATCAGGCTCTTGAGGACGTTGGACTGCACGTGGCTGCCGAAGGCCCAGTACCCGGTGATCGCTGAGAGGAAGAAGGTGAAGACGACGACGGAGTAGCACAGTACCAGCGCCTTTATCATCTTCCCCGCTGCCGGTGGCGCCAACGTCGCCTGCAGAAACGATCGAGTTCAAATATGTTGGGCCGGGAGTAAGATTTCGTCCCATGTCATGGGCCTCCAGATGCTGGCTCAATGAGCAAGCAGCCCAGCCCGATTTTTCACTTTACCACAGCCCAATGCTATTCTAACAGTTGAACTCATGTTAAATATACCTGGATTTCAGGCAGTATGCCATTGCCGAAGACGGATGCAAGGATGGAAATGGATAGAAAAGCGTCGAAGGTCTGTTCGGACTTGGATGAGCTTAGCGAGTAGTCCTTCGCCGGAGCATTTTTGGACAAGCCTATCAAAAATTAATGAAGACATAATTAAACTCTAGTAGTAGCATACCACTCAACAGGCTCTGGGAGAGTTAATGGTCTCCATGAAACACATTGGCCAAAAGAAACCCAAATAACTAGTGTGTTCTAAAACCCAGAGCCACAAACACCAAGGGGACACATATATAGCGATATCAGGTATCGCTGACAGAATTTTGAAAATGTTAACTAATACGGCTGGTTATTTTCTTACATTTTTTTTTTCGTGAAATACTTGAATTCCTAGGACATGAGAGCCTCCCTAATTTTGTGTTCTCCAAAAACCCTTCCTAATTCACAATTCAAATTAATCATGCTTGATCTTGTAGACATTCCTGTAGCTAACAATTGTAACCGCAACATTTGCCACGAAACCGACATCGTCTAATTAAGCAGCATTAGTATTGTATTCTCTTGAAGACTGCCAGACTAACGATTCCACGGTGCTAAGGTGTCGACACGGCATTGCAAGTGAGTTTATGCAGACGAAGAATCAAAGAATAATTGAAAAGCTACGGGTGTAATTAGCATCTTCCCTTTTGAATTTGTCCTTTGCCCTACCTAAATGTTTTAGCCTTTTCTATAGGAATCTAATTCCCCCATCAGGATCAAGTAGTTCTCCAGTACTACTCTAAAAAGGTACTGGGATTTGACAAATTGACAGTGACAGACTGACAGTAGAGTACTCCCTTTGTCCCAAAAAGAATGACGTTTTTGAAAACATCATGTTTGATCGCTCATTTTATTCAAAAAATTATATAAATATCATTTATATTGTTATCATTTGTTTTATCATTAAAGATACTTTAATAATAAGTTATCTAATTTATAATTTGTATAAATTTTTTGAATAAGACGAGGAGGGTTCAGGTAATATTACCTGCACGAATGCAAGCAACTGCCACGAGGATGGTGTAGCCCAAGCTCAGGAGCAGTGAGAGGAAGTTGATGTGCCGTAGCGAGTGGAAAGACGGTAGCTGGGAGAGGAAGGCCAGCACCACGGCCACCATGATGATGAAGTGGTACAGTTTCAGTGGACCATGTGGAGCAAGGCTCGTGTACATAATCTGTTTGGGCACCATGATGAAAGATCAGAAAAAAAAAATGCAATCGATGATGTGAGCATGCAATTGGGCACAACAGAGAGCAAGTTGCTGTTTGATTTTCTTGTCTTGACGTAAGGTAAGAATATTGTGCGATTAAATGCACTGAGTGTAACTGTAACTTGCTGTTCCAAGATTCTTTTTCCCCCTTGAAAGGATAGCAATTATTGTGAAATTACTACGTACTGAACTATTTTCTGACAGAGAATAAGTTATTTTTTTTATTTTACTGACATAAGGGGTAATATTCGTGCGGTTAAACGTACTGAGTGTGACTGACTTTCCTAATTCCTAGACTAGAGTCTGTTGAGTTGTAGCAACTAGGAGTAGTGTGAAACAACTGCAATACTTTCTGGCAGAAGGACTTCGTTTGTTTTTGTGAATATGATCAGTTATTTTGGCCTGGTACTGTCCTTGTCAAGGACACAAGAGACTCAGGAGGGATATTCGCATTTTTTTAGAAAAGGGAATATATTAATATCCCAGCTTTTGCATCGACTAATGCATATAGCTGTTCCTTATTACAACCAACCACAAAGGAGGGATATTCGCATGGAACACCAATATTTTAATACGGTTCAAGAAATTAAAAAAAAAATCAATGTGGCATATATTCTTTATCATGGGGAGGCTTTTAGGATGAGCTTCTTGATTGTGACTAGATACTTGTTTTTGTTTACCACAAGCAATGGCGATCGGACAATTGCAATGTTTCAAATCATCCTCCAAAGCCTTTGCACGTCAGCCTTGCGTGTAAGAAGTAAGAACAACCTCCCGGATGTTCTAGCTAGTGTTAACTTTTTGAAGAATTTCCCAGTGTGAACTGACGACTATAGCTTATCAAGCAGGAGTGTGTGCGTGCGGGTAAAGTCATCGCAGCAGTTGAGATACGGAGATCTATCATGTCCAACTCATGTGAACTCGAAAAAAAAATCAAGGAGCAAAAAAAAAAAAAAAAAAAAAAAAAACGTGTGATAGGTGATAAATACTATAGCACTTAGAGTAGTACGCCGGAGATCCTTTCTACATTCGGAACGGCAAAAAAACGGTCTGTGGAGATATATATGACACGGATAGTTTAAAGAGTAGGGACTAGTCAAAGTATCTAACAAACTATGCCCAAAGATGGAAACGACATGTAAGAAGACGTCAAAAATTGCACATACACAGCTCACTAGAACACAGTTAACTATCCCTGCATTGTACTAAGCAGCATGGACACAATAAATAAATTTATGAATGGACACATTCTTGGGTGCAACGACGGCTCACCTCGAGGCAGTCGGCGGCGAGTAGGATGGCGCCGATGCTGACGCCGGTGTTGATGGTGGTCTGCACGGTGACCACGAAGTAAAACATCCACCCGGATCCTGCAAAGCGCACGTACGGTACGGGATGACAACACATCATGCTCATGTTCAACCATAAGTCACCACCGGCACAATCAACAATCACAGTAACGCGCCGACGAGATCGATGCTAATTTAATGGTGCGTGATACGACACAGTGCGTGAGTGAGTGGCTTTTGCCGTGTCCATCCATGGCGTGCACACAAACGCAAGTTACGCGAGGCGAGAGGGACACCAAGTGAGTGTGGGGTGCGCGGCATTGACGCCGCTGTCGCGGGCGCGGCGATGCACCCAACACGTGGGGATGGATGGCGGTGGTTGATTGCCGAGAGATAAGCGCAGAACACAGCACGTACGCTACGTACTTACCGAGGACGTCGGCGGCGAGCTCGCGGAAGCGGATGTGGCGCCGCCCGCGCGCCTCGCAGTGGTCGAGGACGCGCGACATGAGGGAGTACTCGTAGAAGGTGACGGCGGCCATGACGGAGAGCAGGGTGAGGCCCAGCGCCCACCCCATCCCGCGCAGCGCGTAGGGGAGCGTCAGCACCGTCGGACCCACGATCGCCGTCGTCAGGTGGAAACCCGCGTGACACCACGTCCCTGCAGATTCAACCCGCGCCGGCGCGCGCGCGCGGCGACGACGAACCGGTCAGAAATTGATCCACAGATGATTCGTTCGCCGATCAGTTGGCCGGCCCGGCCGCAAACAACTCTCGCGAAGTCCGGCAGCATGCGTGCGTACCCTTGGACTCGAGCACGACGGCGGCGCCGGCATCGGCCCCGGCCGAGGGCAGGCCCGGCTTGGTGCCGTGGCTGACGCCGTTGCCGTTGGTGGCGCCGCCGGCCTCGGCGTCGAACGCGGCGGGCGCCATGGCCTCGCGCGCGCCCCCCTCCCGCTCGGTGCTCGTACGTGGACACCGCACAGAGACAGAGACACGGCTGCTCGATCTGATCGGACAAAGTGGTTACCGGCTACTCATCCATTTGGCGCGCGCCGTGCGCGCCCGGTGCCGGCCGGGCTAGCTGCCGGTGCGCAGACGGCGGCAGAGCGGTTAACCAGGCGAGGCGAGGAGACGATGAGCGTGCGTGGCGTGGCGTGGGGTTCTCCGTTGGCCGTTGCCGGATCGCCTCTACAGTTGGAGTTTTTGTGGGGGCAGAGAGCGAGTGCCGGCAACGGCACACGGCCGCGTATTTATGCTGCTCCATCGATCCATGCCGGGCTGCCGAGGCTGGCTTCGGTTTACGGCCTGCGATTCGCGTGTGGTGTGACGTGTTCGGTTTACGGCCTGCGGTTCGCGTGTGGTGTGACGTGTCACTGCTTGAGGCGTCGTAGCGACATGGTGTCGCCCGCCCTCGGTCTCGCAGCTCGGGGAAACCTTCGCCGTTTGCCGGTACTGCGGTTTGTTTTTTTCATAGGACTTTCCGGTACTGCGGTTGCAGAATTCAGGCGCTGGTGTCCCCTTTTGCCACTTGTAGTGTCGTTCTGTTTCTTCGGCACTAGCAAGTCATCTTGCTGTTGCTTGTTTTCCGATCGATTATCAACTCATCAAATTACAAAAAACTAGAACACGCCGTTGACGTGTATTGCATTAAGCAGGGAACTCATCAAATTACAAAAAACTAGAACACGCCGTCGACCCAGAATGCATCTCGGAGGTCCCTCTATGGTCCATAGCGGCCCAGCACCTCTGATTCGAACTCCACCGCCGTCTTCGAAGCTCAAACGTAGCGTCATGGTCTGCTGCAGCGCACGGACCACGGGTGCTCGTATACGGAGTTTGGTGTCCCTCCAATAGTCCAATCTACGTATGACAGTGGTTTCATTCAGCTAGTTGTGCACATGAGACATGTTTTGGCGAATGGGAGTTGACAGTTTGACACTACTTCAGACTGCACACCGCGAATGCTGCTGCTGATTCTTCCGTGGAAATATCTTGCACGACTTTGTTCACGATCCAAAGTTTTGTCGACAAAAGATGAGTTTGTGGATCGATAGTTTTATAATTTTTATATTATAAAAAAATGACAAAAGACGAGCAGAACATGCCAAGAAGGATCCCTGCAAAGAGACAATGGGGCGCGTATTTCCACTGGATTTGACCCTGGCCGTAGATTCGGTGTGAAATGGTATGACTGGCACTTTATCAGCGCTGAAGTCTGGAACAGCATATCATAGCGTTCCTATCCGGGCGGCAATGCTAACGCTTTCGAGTCTGTCCGCACTAGCTGCATGCCGCTGAAGTGCTGCTAATGCAGCCGTGGAAGAAACGGCGATGCCATGTTTCCTGCCGATAACACTCTTTAAACACGGAGATGTAACTCGCCTGATCGGTAAGAACCGCACTGCTTGTATGATCTGTCGAGGTGCTGCAAGGGGAGATCGCTGATCTGCGTTGGATCTGCCTCTTAACTGAGGCCAAGTATTCCTACAGAAAATCCCCTCCCAGCAATGCTGGTTGCTTCACATGAATGATAGCCATCTTAGTGGGGGACAGAGGCTTATCAGGAGAGTTAGAAAGATCGGCCCGACTCAATCAGTGCAAGTACAGCAGATGGCTCCCAACTCCAGCATCCAAACCAGCAGCAACTATCACCAGACACCAGTGTACTTGCATAATTGTATTGTTGCCTAGTCAACAGGAACTAAACGTCAGTCACCTGTGATGCTCTAAAATACACTGGTTCCTCATGCACATCTGCAAGGGACACATTCATGCGAGTTAGGTCTGAATACAGTTGAATGGTAGATGGCGATGGGGCGTTTCAGTCTTCAAAATAAGACTCGAACAGGGTTCAGGGCAGCCGAAAGCCAATCACATCGGCAAGAGTTCCAAGAATCAAGAGCACGTATATACATATAAATGTTAGGGGAAGCGTATAGCTCTACCCATTAAAACAATATGTTTGCGTAAGGGTTCTCAAGAGGGGGTGATAGACACGTCATCAAGAAAAGGAGATCCGTTGGATCTTCAATCGTGTGGTCTGGATTGAAGAGTTGTTTTCAGATGTAAAAATTGGAAGCGGCTTCTACCCGCTTCTCCACGCTTTTAGGCAGCTTCTACCTCGCGGCTTCTGCTTCTATTAGAATCTACAAAGACATATAAATACAGGCTTCTCTCGGCTTCCGGTTAGGTTTCTCTTCTCTTTCCTCACCCCCCCCGTAAAAAAAAAACACGAGCGAGTGAGCGCAGGCGCGCGCGGGTGGGCGAAAGCGAAGGCGGGCGCCGCCGCGGCCGGCGGGCGCAGCGGCCAGCCCGACGCGGCGGCCGCGGCGGCCCGCTTGGGAAAGGCGGCGGGCGCGCGTGCGGCCCGGCGGCGGGCGTGGCGACCGGGCGCGGGCAGCGGCATGCGCGCGTCCCGCGCGGGCACCCGAGCGTGGCGGCGGCGCGCCTCCTCCTCCTCCTCGAGCGGCCGCCGTGGGGCCTACGCGAGCGGGCGGCGTCCGAGCCGCGCGGCGGCGCCGGGCGGGCGCGGCGTGGCGCGGCGCCGGGTCCGGCGCGGCGCGCGACGCCCGAGCCCGGCGGCGGCGGTGCGGCGGGCGCGCGCCCGGGCGCGGTGGCCGGCCTCCTCCTCTTCGGCCCGGCCATGGCGGCGCGGCCATCCTCCTCTGTCTCGTCGCGCCGTCGTCGCCATCGCCGCATCTTCATTTTCGTCTTCCGCTCCTCCACCACCACGCCCTCCCTCGTGGCAGTCCTCGACGGAGGCCTCGGTGTCTATGGCGGCGAGACGCGGCGGCACAAGGGGCTAAGCGCGTCATCCTCGGCTAGGGCGGGTCCCACACGGAAGCGACGCGGGGCGCCGGTTGAGCGCGAGCGGCCGGTTGCGCGGGCGGCCACAACCCCGACATGGTGCCCGCAGCGGTGCGGGGGACGACCTCAGGGGTGGGCACGACCTTAGGCAGTTCTTGCACGGCTGCGCCATGGGCTGCTCGTTGGCGCCTGCTACGGCGACTCCACGGCCAGATCCGGTGCCTCCGTGACCGGATCCGGTGTCTCCATATCGAGATTCATCCGCGGAGCTCCTAGATACCCCAACCATCTCCTCATGAGGTCCAGGGACTGCGTACTCCAGAAACCCTAGACTCAATTTTTGGTCGGTTTGATTAGTTCATGGTTTGATCTGTGAGTTTGTATTCAATTTTAGTGGGCTCAGGTTCCATTTTCATATATACTATTTTGCGATTACGTTAGTGTATGGTTCCTGATTTACTTTAGCGGCTCATGCGTTCCACTCGATGGTTCCTTATTGTTTGCGGGTTCATCATTCGTTCAATAACATGCCATTACCGATGCGGTTTGATGACACGGAGAGGAGTGCATTGATGGACACTTCTCGGAAACCTAGGTGAGTTTCTGGCCGTTAATGATTCATGATCCTTATATTTGCTTGCATCAGGTGTGTTAATCTAGATATAACCCAATAAAAGATTGCTACAGTTACTAAGAATTCATATGAGATATTGTGTTACTGAACCTTCCAAGTGAATTGCTCTGAGATTTTAGGAATTTTGCAGACCCTACCTGTTGAATACTGATTGCTTCGTTGGAGGACACCGGCCGAGAGTAGTGCAAATTTTGCTGTTCAAGAAAATGGTGAGGGCGCTGAGGAACTAGGTAATAAAAACCCTCAAATTAAGGCACATCATTACCATTCTAGCAGTTACATTATATAGGTTGGTATTCAACATACCAGCAAGTTTTTTTTTCCTCACAACAAATCAAGCAGCACAGTGCTTCACACACTATTGTTATCATATGTATGTTTAAACTCTTTCGGGAAAAAAATGGAATCCTTCCAGCTATTCTTTGTAATTGATTGCAATTTTATAACAGGTGTGTAGGGAGGGCGCTCTGTATCAAAAGTATGCTTAATATGCATCGCTCTGCCAAAGTGAATGGGTATACATTCTTGCTCCAATTACTATTATCCATTACTGTTGCATTCGAGAAAAAAACTATTAACCATTGCTGTTGGTTCTTCGGTTTGTTTTGTGATTGTGATGTGGTAATTCCTATGGCATATGGGACCTAATTTAATCTTAAGAGCTGTGATATCATCATACACAGATCTGAAACACCAATGCACTATATCTTGGTTTTGTGGTTAGCTTATCATGTTCTCACAGAATTCTGATATATAGAATGAAGAAAAAACTCCATTGAGCAGTGGCTCATGCTGGTGCACCCAGGTTACCTATCTCTTCTATCTTCAAAATTTTCCAGTTCCTTTTCCTACAGATATATTAGATCTATTTAGTATCTGAAATACATTCTCATCTCCTTACGTGACCATGCAAAAAATGATACTTTGCTTACTACGTGATTCCCATCCTATTGGTTCAGATACAGAGGCAGCTTCCATGCCATTGCAACTACACACACCTTTTTTTTACATCCGTATCCTGCTTACAATCCTATTGATCTTACTAAGTGTTGTTGTTTATGCTACATACATTACAGTTCTTTGATTTGCAGCATACATCCAAATTGGAAATTGTAACTGCTCCACACCAAAAAAAATCAGATGGTTTGGACAAAACACATCAAGATATAATAGTCTTTATGCTCCCACTGCTATTCTTCAGTCATGCAATCCAAAGATAAATAAGAACACTGCTACTTATTATAACGTCAGCTCCGTGAAGATAGGAAACCACGCGCTAGGAAAAAAATTAGACCCACCTTACTACATTGATAGAACAAGAGTAGGTCAATTACAACAATTTACCGCTGCTTCTAACATCATGCATTTTGGTTCACGTTGATGCACACTATGGATTTCCAAAATTTCAGGTTCATTTTGTCACCATGGAGTGATGTTAGTAGCTACCAATATTATTCAATCATATAGGGATAACTGACTTATTGTCTACCAATGCAGTGTCATGAACATTCATTGCCTCACCATGAGACAGGACCTGATGCCTTCTAAAGGTGTGCTGCAGCAACCTCCCTATCTAAGTATGCTTGCAGGTATATTAGCAATTTTCACTAATTAGTAAGTATAATTTTAATATATTGGTGACAACTATTGCCCTTCTTGCACTCACAGTTGCTAGCATACTTGCAGTCTAATGAAAGAAGGAACTTCCATCATATGAGTTTTAGTTGAACTGTCATAGGTGCAGCAGTTGCACATTATTTGGTTCTAGGTGCCAACATACTTACAGTCTAATGAAAGAAGGAACTGCCATCATATGAGTTTTAGTTGAACTGTCAGGTGCAGCAGCAACTGCACATTATTTGGTTCTAGGATCATAGACGATCTTTTCCACTTAGGATCTGCGATAACTACGGTTGGCATCACAACATTTTCTTAGTAGGAACTGTACAATCTTATGCGACATTTTCTCACCTTTGTGTTAGCTTTTGTTTATCTTTCTCACCCCTAACATCAAAGATTCGTTAGCTTGACATTTATATACCATTTAGTAGTCAATATGTGTTCCTCGATCCTCTCATTTTTTAAAAAAAAAAAAAAATATTAGCAAAACCTTCAACTGCAATTGTTAAGTTGTTCCCTCTTACTATCCTTGTTATGGTAAATTTCTTTCTTTTTCTGTCTCAGTGGCAGGGCGTCACAGTTTTCGGCATTAGCTTTCGACGTAGCACATATGACAAAGCTTTGGTAATTACTCTGATGCCTCCTATTTGTTTAGTATTTAACTGCATGTTATGGACACATTTCTCTCTTTTTCTGTCTCAGTGGCGGGGTGTCACAGTTTTCAGCATTAGCTTTCGACGTAGCACATATGACAAAGCTTTGGTAATTACTCGATGCCTCCTATTTGTTTAATATTTAACTGCATGTTATGGACATGTTGAAATTATGATTAGAACATATGTGATCCCCTAAAATCTGAAATTTGTTTTCTGAATGTTTCTGAGCTATGGAGGAAGGCAAGTTCATGAATACTACTCAATGTTCTTTAAATTTCTGAACAGCGATGCAGGGATTATTTTTAGTTTTGTTTTAAGTCAATTGGACTGCCGAGATTGGCTGCAAAACATGTACCTCAGAAGTATAAGTCTAAGAAACCGCACTGCATCTGATTTGTTGGGCAGGCTTTTCATAATTCTGAAATATTTTCCTATTGAGTCAAAAGGGAGGCAAAAAAAGCTGAGAGAGGCTGGCAGAGTTGCCAGCATATGTTTCTGCTGTTTCTTGGCATGATGCATAATGGTAATTTTTGTCCACCGAAAGTTGTGCAGGTTTAGCTCTCACAATTCATTTACGAAAACTTGCCCTGTATTTGCTTTGCAGATATGCTTCAATGCATTTTAGCAGCCAGTTCTTTGCCCAAGTACTTTTAGCAGCCAATGACAAAGCATGGAGAGAAGCTCTCCGTGGAATTGCTTTCCCATTTTTTAACCTCATTGGAGTTTAACATGCTTTGCAGATGCATGGATGAAAAACTTGGGAGCCAACTATCCAAACATGAAAGCCTTAAAAATTCTACCTTAAACATCGGCATCTTAACCCGGTAAGTTTAGATAGCCTTTCTTTAGCACCTTGGCCATGTCAGGTGTTCCAATTAAATGGCATCATTCATGTTCCAGTGTAATTTAGTTCACATTGTTACCAAGCGTATGAACCCCATCTGTGTTAGAACATCGTTTACCGATCATATTGGTTGTTTGTACTTCTGCGATACCTAAAATGAGATGTGTGTGCATATATACATATATTATCATGCCTATTTTCTTGTCTCAAACTGTAAAATGTTGCACCAGCTTTGCTGGATCTACCAGTACAGTACAGCCAGAACTTTGTGAACCATGGATGCTTGATTACAGAGTACTAACAGCCAAGTTTTGTGAAACCTCTCATTGAGGCTTCCATGAAACTCAAAATTTGGCGTAGCTACCTTTCATGGTTTTATGTTCCAAAGAATAGATGTCCTCACAAAAACCAAGCACCTCTTCATTACTATGCTGAAGTCCAAGCCAACTGAATCTGTAGCCTTCAATTCTGCCACCTGGATAACTAACTGAAGCTGTGCTCTTTTTGTGTGCAGACTGGAGTGCTCCAGCTATGGAGATTGACATTTATCGATCGTGCAAAGTCAGGCAAAGCAAAAACATCGATAAATTAGCCGCTATTGTTCCATTTGATTTATAATGCCACTTGGGTATATTGCTGTGTTTAAAAGAAAAAAATCAAAACCACAATGGCTGTAATTGGTTCAAGGTTGACAAGAGGTACAACTGTACATGTATGATGCATATTTATTTACTTACAGATTTTGTCTGCCTATTCTAATGAGTAAAGGATTATATACTTTTTCCAAAGTCCTTAATTCTTGATATACAAAACTCAATGTGGAAGAATGTTTTCAGTTGATTGTGCATTTGTGCCTATGTGCATCGCATAGATGGCCTTCCATTTTGGTTTTGGTGTGCCTATGCTCGTTGCAACCTACATGTGACTCTGCTTCACTACGACAACATGGCATGCACGCCTCTCGCTGCTATTAAACAGAGTTCCTCAGTGTCCCAACTACACGTGAAAACATTTCATAACATCGTTGAATGAACCAACATGGGCGCGCTTCGTTGAATGAACCAACAGGGGCGCGCGGAAGCGCGCGCCAATTTACTAGTATATTACAAGCTGACAATTGCTCATACATCTAACAACACTTCTGTGCCTGTGATGGGGCAATGTACCGATAATGATCACACATTTAAGGAATAGCACATGTACATGCAGAGCAGTGAAGTTAAGAACTGCCTGATAGACTAAAGTCACTAGCACACGTCGCTTCCATTAAAGAAATGGAATTAGCAGGAGGGATACTATTGGTAGTCAAGTCACTAGACCACAAAATCTTGGCTTCCTCAGTGCCACTCTTCGCCTGCTTGTACAGCTCGAGTCCAATTCAGAGAAATCTGAGATTTAATGTCACAATCCGCAGAAATCATAGGTTTGGCACCCCATGGTCAGCTTTGAAGAGAGTGTATTATTAGCAAAGCCAAGACCCTGTACCAGAACCAGCTATCTAAACCCTTCAGGGACGTGCATGCCAAAACCACGCTTCAACTTCTCAATCCTATTCAATTCAAAAACAAGTAGATTACCATATTGGAATAGTCAGACTTAGAAAAGCATGCATGTGCTGGAAGTTAAACAGTAAGATACATGCCCTCAGGAAATTAATGACACAACCGCTTGATGATCTCAGATTTGATATTTCACTAGTGCCGGGTTTGGTAATTTGTAAGAATAGCTACACATTGAAATTAATGACACAACTGCTTGATGATCTCAGATTTGATATTTCACTAGTGCTGGGTTTGGTAATTTGTAAGAATAGCTACACATTGGTTGTTTTGTTTTATCAGGAAACCCCAAAGCAGTTTCGGGGTGCATGGTTGAAATATGGATCAGCATGCCTTTTGTGGTCCAACAATTCTAACCTGCAAAGAATTCATAATACAAAATGGAGTGCTTTTGTAGCGCGTTGAAATAGAGATTGAATATGGGAGCTTATGAGGGTAAGATTGGGACTTTGCCATTAGATATATCTGACAGTTCTAGGTTAAAAGTGCAACACAAAACTAAATAACTTTTCAAATACAATGCGTGAAATGCTAAATAATTTTTCAAACACAATGCATGAAATGTAAACTTACGTAGGAGCAAGTTTTCCAAGACTGCGTAGTTTTTTCCCAGTTGCTTCATCAGTTACATTTCCTGACATCTCAATAGAATATGACTTTCCAGATATCCGTGGTAGTCCTCTTCCAACAAGTAAATCTAAATCTCTTTGATGCAGTTCTCTGCCATTGACAAAAACACCAGTATCCCCACCGGCACAATTTCTGGCCATCGGATAATTAAATTCTCTAATAAATGGCTGCAAAAAAAACAAGAGTATTCATGAGAAGAAAAAAAATCTAAGAGCAATAGAACATCCTTATGTAGAAAGAACTCGTCTTACAGGGATAATGCCAATACATTCTCGTCCCATGACACCCCAAAAACCAGCACGGTGGTCGTACCTAAGTTATCAAAAAAAAAAGAGATGTCAAGATTTAGCATTTTCTCAAACAAAAGGAATCCCAAAGCACACTAACAAAAACTAATTATACAGCAGTACTTATTATAAGGGTTACATAGTGCATGATATAGGACCAATGCATTTCATTATCCATGAAAATAACTCTCTAGCCAGGCTAAAAAAGCATATTAGAAAAGCTACAGGTAAAGCATCTGTGTCACAGTTAATGCAACCTAAAGGTAAGAAGCTCAGCAGAATTACACAGCTACACCTGTACAGAACATATTTAAAATACTACATGACTATTAGAAAATATAATTTCAGCTAGATAAAAATAAGATAGCAGTCAACAAATCAAAGAAACTCTGACTATATAATTACATTGCAGGAGGTAATGACAATGACACCAGGAAGAGTAGAGATTGCATCCAAGCAAAAATTTGCATGCCTGGAGAAAAGAAGCGGTGATCGTACATCCTTGGCACAATCAATAATAGGGGAAGAAGGGAGCAATTTGCAAGTTCTAACTTCTATGATGTATTGCATTGAGCTACAGGCATTTAGTGGGGGCGCTAGCAACACCAAACAAGAATGAAGTTTTCAGCATTGCTATGATCCTTTGGCAGCAAGCAGAGAGGCAAAATCCTGGCTAGATATCAAATATTCAAATACAAAAATGAGCTGATTGCTAAAAACTGAGCTTATTGCTTTAGAAAGTAGAATAAAAAATCAAGATCAGGCACACCGCACACTACACACACAACTAGAAACGAAGCATGCACAGTTAACTTGTGAGAGAATCCCAAAGGATCCGGCAGTCTTATATAGAACTAAATATTCATAACATCTCCTCCTCATGTCCTTCACCATGATTCTCTGTCAATAAATCAGATTTTGGCTAAACAGATAGTGATGTTTTATGGTTCTCCTCAAAACTAATCCACACCATTTCAGAGTAGAATAAACTAGAGCAAGTGATGCAAACTGTACATCAATAAAGTACTACAATAACACTTACCAATATGAACCTGGGTCAACAGGACCGGCTTTCTTCTCTGCCTTTTTAAGGGCTCTTTCAGAGATTGGATGACCATTAATTGAAACCTTAACACTGTCCATGGACTTATTTAATAAAGAAAGGTCCTTGAAACCCTTCTTCAAGAAACCAGCAAAAAATGATGAATCCCCACTCTTACCGGTTGAGGACTGATCTTCATCGAACCCAGCCTCTGATGAACCACGAGAAAACCCAGAATTTGTCCGCCCATTAATTGATGAACCACTCCCTGATTGGGAATTGGCATCTTCAATAAATGGCTGCTGCAGTTTCCCGTTATCTTCTTCAATTTTTAGCTCTTCATGTCTCTCACTTATGCTTCCAGTTTCTGGGACATCTTTATTGTTTTCACCACAATTGTTGCTAATGCTATCAGCTCCAAGAACACAATTTTCATCTCCTTTGACCTCTGGCTCATATTTGTTGCAAGTGTCCTCACCTCCAGGGCTGCTATTGTCATCTTCAATATTCATACACTCATGCTTTTCACTTCCAGCTACTAGACTACCAGCATCATCTTCTCCACTATTCTGCTCGTATGTTTTACTACTATCTTCAACAATGCAACAGCCGTCTTCCTTGCTCTTCTGTTCATAACTTCTGCTTGAGCTTTCATCTTCAGTAGCATCTTTGTCATCTTCACTGCTCTCCTGTTTGCTTCTTGTACTAATGTCCCCATCATAATCATCATTAACATCATATTCTCCTTTGCAGGTTAGGGCTGGTCTGTAAGGCATGCCTTGATCATCCTCATTGTTACCTTTTTCTTGTGCGCACAATGGGTCAACAAGTTTGTCCTCTAAAGCTGGAGATCGTGGGCTAAGTGGACCATCTACAGAAGGCTCCACCTTGCAGTCTGTGTCCCTCTCGCACAATATATCCTTTGGGCTACCAATGTCTACAGACCTACTTGGAGAGAAAGAGAAAGAGAGACCCTCAGCTTTTGATCGAATGCTTCTAGTTGACCCACACTCTTTGTCCATCCTGTCATTGCTCATGGTTGAAGAAAATGAATTATCATCAGTGAAATCCATGTTGTTTTGCATGTTGCTATGATCAATCGAATTATAGAACATAGAATTGAAATCATCATGGCCTTGATGGACAGGATCTCGCCTCATCTGGTCACTTGAGCTTTGCTCCATTTCAGGCGCATACAAGGATGATGATGGTGCCAAGGGAATAGCAGTTTCTTCCTCATGCTTCAAAGTAATTATCTGACAACAAGACCCACACTGAAACCGATTATGACTCTGCTTCCTCCCTATGCATTTTTCCATGGGCACCTGCAGTAGTTTATAACATGAACTGCATACAGAGAAAGGTGCGGCACCGTCCACCGGACGGCAGATATGTTCCGCCTTCTTCCTGAAGTACTCTGCCCTCCTCTTCGATACAGACCGATGAGAGTAAAGTGATGACGCCACAGACCTCCGATCATAATCAGAAGCCACAGATGGCGACCTCTGGAACCGGAATGATTCATGCTGCCCGGCAAAGTATCTCGCCATCGGGATGTTCTCCTCTTGCGGCAAAGGCCTCTGCCCATGCAGACAGTGCGGGCAGGCACACCCATAGTGATGGTAGCCCCCAGGCGCCATCCCACCGTTCTCCCACTGCCTCCCAGGGTACTGGCGGTACTGAGCACTAGACTGCCTCACATACCTCTCCCCATGCTCAGGGCGTGTCGGTGCGTATGGGCTCGGCGGTGGCAAGCCGTGCCCATACCGCCCGCCATAGCGGGGGGAGCGGTGGTGGTACCCCGGCAGAGGCGGCGGCTCAAGCTGCTCGGGGAGCATGGAGACCGCGCGGCGGCTGCCCCTGCGGTGCTCCCGCGGATGGCCGCCGACGACGTTGCAGGAGCGCGTGATCTGGTCCCTGAGCTCGTCCAGCTTGCGCAGCAGCTCGACGGGGTCCTGCTGCAGCGCGGGCCAGTCCGCGCCGCCGCCCCTCGGGTCGCTGCATTGCGGCCGCTCCTCCACCCCAATCCTCCGCCTGTACTTCATCTCCTTGAGATCGGTCCCCATGGTGGGGAGCGCGCCGCCTCCCCGCCGCCGCTCCGTGCTCCAACTTCTCCCCACCGGATCGGCAAGCGCTGGCGTTATCCTGCACGAAGTTCCGCGACGCGGCGCGAAATTTGTAGAGGAGTTAAAGCGGCGAACGGGCAGATCAGAGGTGTCCCCAGGGGGCGGTGGGGAATGGAGTAAGATCTGTCGGTTCTGTACCGGAGAGATAGAGAGAGAGAGACGTGCCGGGATGGGGAACGGCGCTTACCTTGAGACGGAGCCCGCTGCGGCGAGGCTACGGCGCGGGGGCGTGGCGGCGCCGCCGGTTCTCCATTAGGGTTTGGTCCCGCGGGTCGAGGAGCCCGCCATGAGAGAGAGATTGAGGTGGAGAGAGAGCACTCTGTCTGCAAGCGGCGGCAGTGTCTGCGTTGTAACGGAGACGACGAGGGAGCCAAGTGAAAGAACCCCTTTTATATAGCGGCGGGCTCCCCAGGGACCTTTTCGCGAAATCCAGGTTCCCGGGGGGCCGGCCCCGGGCGCCGCTGCGGAGTTACGTGGGGATGTGGTCCGCCTTTTGGAACGATCCGGCTGACGCGAGGGGTCAAAGACGCGGGGCCCACCTGGTGGCGAGCGCCCGCGGTGGGCCACGGCCCAACAGCTGGCGCCTAGCGGGGCGTGGCGGCTTCGGTTTCTTCATCTCGAGACTCCCATTCTCCGTCTCGCCGAAGCATTTTTCCACGAGAGAAAAAAAAACACTAAAAAATGGTGGACGTACTCGTACTTGCCTATCGATGAAAATGGACGTGTAGTGTGGTACGGTGATTAGTTCGGTAAAGCCTGCAATTCTCCGAACTTGTTAACGTAAACGTCGCGACGGGACCGGAATTAAATAGGGTTGCTTGGAGGAGGGGAATTATATTATGGTGGTGTGCGATTGGTTATCGATGAAAGGGACTTGGGCCGTGCATGTGTTAGTTGGGCGTTGAAGGAGGTATATAGTGCTTTCACAACAGATTGTGTGTAAGCGACTGAACATTTTTTAGATAGGTTTATAGAGGAGAAGCGTATTATAATCAGCTGTGTGTATGTACCGGATCTGACTTCTGAGTGGAGCCAGATAGTCTATTCCCTTGCTCACAGTTTCAAATCAGTAGTAGAAAAAACATGTGTTAATTAGTGGTAATAAGAAAATGACTGTAAATCTGTTTGAAAAAAATACACGTACACGCTACTGAACATCGGAGGATAGTGCATTCATCTTCAGTTTAAGTCTTTTTCATTTTCCAACATATTTTTGCTTCAACTAAAATGGTGTTGCAATTTAAAGCGAGTAGTGTAGCCAACATGTTTCGTTGGACCACACGACGCCCTGTGGCACGGCCTCACGGGAAACCGGACTGCACATGTGCGACGCCAAGGCCATATGCATGCGAGTGGAGCTCGCATGTGAGCCGTTCGACGTGACATGAGTACCATGGCCTTTTGTAGCTGTACCACTGTTTTTCGTGCACAACAGGCTGCTGGAAAGACTGGATGATAGTGCGTGGCCGTGCGTTCAGTTCCATGACCGGCCTTTTTTTTTTTTTTACCTCACTTCTAGAACGCCGAATTTTATACGTAGGTGGCAGCAGCGTCTCAGTGAACAAAAGCATTTATGGGCGTGTCTGAATAATATTAGTTCCAGTGTTTCCTTCATCCCAAGGTACTTACCGACCATCCTAAAAGATTAGTCAGAATGTGTTAACCTACAAACCTAAAACTAAGGTATACCGCACGCCAAAAGAATTAGCCTAAACGCAGTCAAGGACAAATATTGAATTGTTTGCCTCGTGCAAGAAAAGGCACAAAGTTTGTTCCCGTTTCATTTTCTTTCTTTTTGCTAGGTTATCTTTGATTAAAATTAAGATTTTTCTGTGAAACCAAAAAAGGTGTTAATTGTTTTAGATCTAAAATACCAAACAACCTGTGAAACCTTAATCCAAAGTGTCAGTACCTATCATCCTGGAAACAGTATTTGATTTTTTTTCCTGTGCTATCGCAGGTTCGCAATACGCAATCCATGCTTCTAGACAACCGATCTTTCTGTGGCTGGCAATGCATCGATCCAGATTCCAGAGCCGGCCGGTTAACAGAAAGCATCTACCGTGACGTATGGAGTATGCAGTCCTGTGGACGCGAACGTTTCCGTGTCCCCTTCGTCGTAGTAAGATGGAACGGAAAGGATGCTTTATTCGTCGCGCCACCGATTGTCGTTTGCAATGCGCCTCCGCGCTTGCGCTCGACCGTGGCTGGCTCTGTCTTTCACTTGGGCAAGGACTGTGACAAGATAGATTCCAACAACAACAAAAAAACGGGACATCTCAAGCTATGGTTCCGTCGAGATCCGTCGAGATCAGACACGGAAGAAAACGAGGTGTAAAAGCAGCCTCTTCTTGTTGAATGTTCCAACCGGCAGCAGCCAGCTTGTGTGCATCACACACACATAGCAGGTGACCGGTCGGTCCTTCTAGGTTGTTGTTTATCGACACTCAACGAAACATGAATATAACTCCTGGTTGGATTATGTGTGCTCTTTATCACGTTTCATTCAGGGCGTTTGGTGGACATGCTTTCGCCGTCCCTGATTCTAGTTACCGTGTTTGTAGATGATCTGAATCACGCCAACACCCGTCCGCGTCCGGCCATCACCCTCGCAAACGTCCATCTATTCGTCCCTAGCTTCACACTTCATCGCAAGGGATAAGGAAGATGCGGTAACAAGATTCTTATACTTTGTACTACCGCGGAGGTGGACTGCATTCAGTCCAGATGGAGGCGTACGCAGGCACGCAGCTTTTACTTTGCCGCGGCCGAAAGGAGGTGGCGGTCACACGGACACGGGGACATACAAGAGAAGGCGCCGGACCGACAGGTGGTAGAACGAGCGGTGCGCGGTTGCTTTTTCACCTTGCTGCCGTCCTCTCGCCTCCGCGTACGTGGTCGTGGTCCGTGGATGGAGTCAATGCTTGTCCGGGCACCGCTGGATCCGTGATTCTCGTCTGTCTGGCTTGCCGCTCTCATCACTCATCAGCGTCTCCGACTCCGATAGTGCTGTGGCCTCCATCAGCAGTCGGCAGGAGAGGCTCCCACGGTCCCATCCTTTGCAGAGGCCGGCCGGATGCCCGGATGTGTCGGCAGCGGCAAGCCCCAGCCGCGTCACGGTGTCAGCGTCCGCTGCCGCTGGGTAGCACGTACGACCGTGTTTTGGTTTCCGCACGAAGCAACAAATCAAATTAAATGTGTGTTAATCAGGTGACATGAGCAGATGAGCGAGCCTACTCCGTACCTAATTAACTTGGCAAGGGAAGTCCACTCCCGTGTGACTGACGCTGCGAGAGAGCAGGCCACGGGCACGACGTCGCTCGCACCGCATGCTGTACCTAGCGTGGAACGCGCGCGAGCGGCCAAATGGTGGGCGCGTCGCACGGTGTAGTGTGCAGGCCCTATATTATTAGCAGTAGCAGGGATACGAAGTTTAGTCAATGGTTGGCAGCGTTTTTGTCAAAACAAAAAATGGTTGGCAGCGTGGACGCGTATGTGTGCAGGCTCGCCACTGCGAAGTCGTGCCAATCGAGCTATCGCTCGCCCTCGGCTGCAGCTGTAGTTGTATTGCAAAAGAGCCAGCCAAAGACCATCCCCTAACCCAAAGTCAGCAGTCAGACTGTACCACACATTTATGTAGTCCGCGGCTTGCCGGCTTCATCAGTTATCTGTAGTCCGCTTCAAAGTCATATACCCTCCAGTTATCAAAAGAACAAGTCATACCCTCTTCATGCCGGCCGAACAGTCAATGACATACATTTTCTACAAAGAAATACCCTCAATTTCTTATTGTGGCGTTTTCGTTTGTATTTGACAATTAGTATCGAATCAATGAGATTTCCCCAGCCGAAAAGATTAGTCTTGTCATTTTACAACTACACTTTGTATAATTACTAATTTTTTTACCAGATTTAATATTTAAATGCGTCATCAAAAAATTGATATGATGGAAAGAGTGAAAAAAACCTAAAATTTAGGGTGTATATGCCTAGTTTTCGAAAAAAAAACACAATAGAACATTTCATCGATTGGAGATTCTGTGACTTCGTGCGTATCATGCATTTTGTCCGATAGTGCTCGTTTGTAGGGTTCTACTATACCAAAAAGATTTTGTATCTTCAAATTTTATAACAGCGGCTATGAATCATTACAAATATAAAAATAGGTGTATTAACGCCTTTTGATATGTTGTAGATTGAAATATTTTTAGGAATATTTAAAATTGTTTCTGTGTGGGTTGGGTGTGTGTGGGTGAATCGTTACAAATATAAAAATAGGTGTATTAACGCCTTTTGATATGTTGTAGACTGAATTATTTATAGGAATATTTAAAATTGTTTCTGTGTGGGTTGGGGGGGGGGGGGGGGCGCACAACCCCTGGTTCTGGCAACGGCACTCCACAACCGAAATTTCAACAATGGCCGACGATGCAGTAGCACGGAGGTGACTGCACCGGTAACCCTATATAGTATGACAATTGAAGGAAACCACGAGAGACTCGAGACGAAGCGTTGGCCCATCCTCAGTAGCTAGGCATGACGTAGCTCTGAAAATAAAGAAGTGCGCATATGAGATAAGAATTACACCGATTGTACCCTTAGAGTCAATTTTCCGACCGAGCAAAAGTGCATAACACAATAAAATAAAAACAGTTCACACAAATTGAGAATACACTTGTGTAAGCTACACCAACACCAACTGAAGTTGATTGGTCAAGAAAATAGAACATCGCAACTCGCGAGCCATATCAACACTGGGCGGTACTTGCCATATATACTACGGATCTCAGCAAAACTACAAGCCAAAAAATATATAGCACCTACCAAAAAACCTCCCTACAAAGTTTTGTCTCTTCTAATAATCCAATTATGAAATAAGTTTATGGAAAGTGCATTCACCAATTATAGCACCATGTGGATGGCCCCTCCAGAGAAATTTGGCAAAAGTGTGCTCAATGTAGATTGTAGATGTTGGGTGGTTTCTAATATTGGTAAAAAAAACAAACACGACTCCATTCCAAAATTGGAATATATCTAGTGCAAACTAATCTCTTTGTGTAAACATACAAACTTCTAATCTAGGACACATGATGTTGATGCAAGGGCCGCAAGGATTGGACAATTTTACGCTTAACTGCCCGTTCCTAATCATACTTTTGCAATTCTCCCCTCCCACCTCTCTCCTATACCCCCTTGGATCACCATGTGTGATCCAGATTAGACGTTTACATGGTTTACACAGAGAAGTTGGTTTACATTAGATATGTTCCCAACTTCCAAATTTTTATACATCTAATAAAACTTAATATAGTTTTAGTGAAATCATAGTCTTGGTTATCTTGTTTTCTTTCTTTTTTTATCCCTATATCTAGTTAAATGTTAGTCTCAAAGGTTTAAACCTATGTGACTGTATTGAACAGCGCTAGTGCTAAACGGACTTAGAGCATCTCCAAGGGCCTCTCCAAATGAGTTTTGCATTTGTGAATTTGCAAAAAACCTCAAAAAGAGGGCTCCAATGGTTTTGCATATGACTTTTGCATTTGTGCAAACTTTGCAATTCTCTGGTTCGGTTTTGCATATATGCGGAAAGCGAGCTCGACTCTCCAAACGCCGTCCTCTCCTCTTGCGCCCGAATTCTCCCCCTCCTCTTTCGCGCCCGACTTCTATTTTGAGTAATGCGAGCCGATTTTGAAAGGCTCTTGGAGATGACATCTTTTTAGGCTTTGCATTCTATTTTGAGGCTTTCTGGAAATAACCTCAAATCTCAAAACTCATTTGGAGAGGCCGCTTGGACATGCTCTTGCTGACCCACTCACGGAAAGAAGGCAACTCAGTTTGGACGCGCTCGCCTGCATCCAATTTTCAGCCTCGTGTTTACTAGCTCTACATTATCAATTAGACAATTACCGACTAATATCTACATACCATAATATCGTTGCCGTATTTGTTTTTTATAATATTATTTTTAATTTCATTTCTACGGAGAAAACTGAAAACAAAAGCAATTTGTCACTTCCCGTCGTTTGGATCCCTAAACCGATTGGCGATGGAGCTAGACTATTTTTCTTCTCTGTTTTTTCTTCCCAAAAAAAAAAGAAACGGAGTGTGTGACTGTAGCACAGGAGCCCTTGATTCCGGCGGTCCCAAAGCACGAGGGCCCACAGCGTGGCTCCGGTGAGTTGGCCTGCGGTGGGAAGACAGACGCATCGTGGGCCGGTGGTATAACGAGATCGAGAGGGCCGCGGTGGCAACGGGCCCAGCGAGACTGTAGTCGCGTGGCGGGAGGGAGGCCGGCCCTGTTCACCGCACTTGCGGCTTGTAGCTCGTCCTCTGCTGCTGGTCACCCCACTCCTGGGGTCAAAACGAAAACAAGCAAAGAAGCGCATGTGCCATGTCCTTAACACCTTGGCCATCTCCGTGGACTGGCTGTGCGCGGCGTGCACGCTTTCTCCGCCACGCCACTGTCTACCTCGGTGGGCGTCGGCGTGCACCTGCACCGTGGTTGGTGATGGCGTCCCGGCTGGTGGCCGCTGCGGCGCTGCCGGCCAGACCCGAAACAAAATGCGCGTACGTACAGATCTGATCCGCCACTATCTCCTCTGCTCTGTTCCTGCGGATCATCCTCTGCCTCCGTCGAGACAGCCGTCACGTTGCGGGGTCGCCGGACCATTTTTTTGGTCTCATCGTGCGAAAATAATCCGCCACCCCGGCAAGATACCTACCGTACGTCCGCTTGCCCCAGTTTGAAGCCTTTGATCGTTTCCAACCAATGAGGGCACTGGCCACTGGATTGGAACAGTTTAGATGTCCAAACAAACGTCCTTTGAGGCTGGTGAACAGCTGGTTCTGCTGCACCTTTTTCATTATTTGACCTACTCCGTATGCCACGAATTGTTTTTCAGAAAACTTAAAACTGCTGCGTCGTGTTCGCTGGAATACTAGTTTGGACAAGTTCGCACATCATGTTTGTTTCGTACTTTCGTGCCTAGCCTTACCAAAAGTCCAAAACACAGCTAGCTAGCGTGACCTGCACACAACTTACGCAGGCAGAGGCAGATTCGATTTTTGGCTGGCGAGAAAAACTCATCAAGAAAATAAAATAAAAACATAAGAAGCCGTCGCACGGCCATTTCTGATTTCTCCTCTATTGCGCTGCGCATTTCCATCTTCCACCTCCGGCCAGCCAGCAGCGACCGGCGCGATCGAGCTCTTGATCATAGATAGCGTCATGTCTCGGAAGCACCATGAGCTGGAAGTAGCCGCAGGAGGCCGCAACGAAGTGGGCACCGACGACGCCAACGACGGCAAGGCGGTGTGGGACACCGGGAGCTCGCTGTACGACTCGTACGAGCTGGCCGCCGTGCGCCGCCTCATCGTGGCCGCCGGCATCCTCGCTCTACGCGACGAGCCACCACCGGCCGCGGGAGAGACGAAGACGAGGGACAAGATGAAGGACCGGAATCGGCGACCAGAGGGGGGTGAATGGGAGCGCTCAAATTTCTTTCGAAATATTCGGCCTCTCTCCCAAATTCAAATCCCAAGCAAATGAAACAATGTGATGTCCATGACCCAACAAGTGGGTGGATGTTCCCTAAGAACACGTGGACACCACAAACCCAACGCAATGCAGAAGAAGTCGAATCGGAGCTCAAACGACAAAGATGTGAGCAAAGCAGAAATCAAAGCCGTAAAAAATCCTCCAAAAAAACTGCAATAAAATTGTTCATCCTTCTAAGCCAAATTGGATCCCTGCAAAATAAACACTGAGTTGGATTTGCTCGACACTCGATGCTGCACGGCCTACCAATCAGCTATCATACAAGTTACACCTGCAGTAGATCAGAGCAAACACAAGCTCTGAAAAATCAAGATTAATTAACTCGTTGCTCAGAACCTGCAACCTGAAGAACAACGGTCACTGCACATGGACCAACCGATGCTTGAGAAGGAGATTGGTCAAAACCAAATACGAGCATAAGATTGGAATTAATTTAGCTAGTAATGATTGCTTCCTGTAGACCGAAAGGGACATCTCAAGATTTGGAGAAAAACAAATCACGTAAAAGAGAGATGTTTAGGACCAAACAAAATCAAGCAAGGTACTTTACTGCTTGAACTTTGGCACCTGTAGAAATCGAGCTCCACACTTAAGAAATCAACGTACAGCAAGAATATTGGAATCGATGCTGGGCACTAGCACTTGTCGAGCAGCTCTGCTGCAGTCCGCAAACGGACGGGCCACCTGGGCCTATGGAGCTACAGCGCCGTTCTTTGAACTGTCAAATAGAAGAGGACGAGCGACGAACAGCAGATTGATTTGGCCGCAAAAAGCTGGAGCGAGCAGGGAACCGAGTCAGCGCAGCTCAATCGAGCACGCTTGGTGTCATAGCATCTGCGCTGGTAGCGCTCCTTGACTCCATGCTGGCTGCTCAAGCAGAGACCAAGAACAGCAGACGAACAGCCGGCCACAAGAACAGAAAAAGAAGCGAACCAAAAATCAAGTGGATCTCTCTCGATTCAACAGCTCTTGAGCTGAAATTTTGCACAGGTAAAATTCACCATGGCATCCATCTATTCTCAAGAAATCAGCACTTGAAATCAACCCAAACTCCAGAAAACGCAGATCATAGCTAGCACGAAAATAGGAGAAAAATAAGCCACGAAAATCACAGCAAAAATAGATGAAGCCCGGAGGGCACGAGGAGGATTCGGGCCTCCATTCCCAAACCAAAAATCTCAGAAATACAAGGACGAATTTTTTGAGTTCTTGGACCTCTCTTTCAAGAACACTAAGAGGGAGAAAACCCTAGGTGGAAGGGAAAAACGAAAATAAAAGAGGTGAGGGGAAGGAGACCCTCATCCTTTATTTATAGGGGCAAGCCTATTTTACATTCCTTCTTTGCCCTTGGATACATGAAGAGCCACACCACTTAGCCGGGGCATAAGGGTCTAACTCGAGCTTCACTTGATCCGACGGCCACCGCGCCTTCTCACCGGTAGCCTTGCTTCCAAGCAATCTCTCCGATGCCGCCACGTGTCGTCCGTCCGCACCGGGACCTCCACCCCGGTTTTGAGGCGCAAACCAGGGAAACCCGCCATCGATGGTTTTGAGGCGAAACCACCAAACCCTCCGCGAGTAGCGTAGCCCATACGCATCCCCCGCCGTGTACACTTGCGCTCGTCGATGTCCCAGCTGTCAGCCACCACGGCTAGCCGCTCGGTCCTCAGATCCCTCGATCCAAGCCTCACGTCCGCCCTTCACCGCACCCGGTCCGTCAGCACGGCACGCCCTACTTGATCTTCACCGACCGTCGACCACCGTCTCCGAGCTCAACATCTGCAGACAACACAAGCCAAGAGACACCATTGTTTGACACGAAGCCGCGTGCCATCGGTTAGTAAGAACACACACACGCCTTGTGTTGGCATGTTGACAATCACTCATCACACAAAGGTCCACATAATGGTTATGGAAAAACCATGTGTCCTCAATCTCCCCCTTGATGAGTGCATTGTCAACACCAACACAAACCAGAGACAACCCATCCAAATGACCAAGAGCCAAAGACAAGCAGAAAACAGGTCATTTGTAATGAGCAAATCAACGACACAACTTGGTCCCCAAAGACATGGGCAACGGCTCGACGCGACCAAGAAAACCAAAGCTAGCCCTCAAGAAGAGGCAAAAGGCTCAACACCACTAGCACAGCATAGAACAACTGAAAAACAGCTAGATCCTCAAGAAGAGGCAACGGCTCAACACATCTAGCAAAAACAGCTCAAACTCATAACTCGGAGTGCAACTCCCCCTTGACAAATGCATCCTCACCAATGAACTCTGGATTTGTGGATGTTTCTCCCCTTGTTGGCACATGCACTTATCAAGATTGAGACAAAAGAGACTGCAACTCCCCTCAAATCATGCCATGAAAGAAATGCAAAAGGTAGAGCTTCACAAGTATAGCAATTTGAGTACATAGATGATCTAGCAAGTATGGCAAGTGTATATCAAAAGGCACAAGACAAAACCAATGCTCAAGCCGATCAAGTGGTACGGAATATGAAACATAAGCATTTGATCGGGTGTTGGGCACTTTATAAAGGTGTTCACCAAAAAGAATAGCACCTTGCACATATAAGCGGGAGATCAAAACAAGTGCTAACACATGTATACAAGAGTGAACTACCCCATATAACGGTCACACATCATGTCTCAAAGATACACTTAACAACACTTGTTACTACAACATTGATCGATTTAAAACAAAGTAGTTAACAAGGTTTCATTTAGACATGTGTAAACGAGAGGATCAAAAACTGTCCGCCAAAAAGATTGTTTTTATCATGTTTTTCAACCACGCCGAGTTCATCCCTTAGTGCAAGTGGGAAGCTATCTCGTCACGAGTGGTTATGGACTAGCACTACAATGCCCAAGTTCATCTCACTCGAATGAATGAGAAGCAATCTCGTGACATTGCCGTGGGACAGAAAAGATCCAACTCAAAAGCTTTTCATCATTTCTTAGCTTAGATATCAAGTTTTAGCACAAGATTATCAAGAGATCCGAGCTAAGTGAATGACTCAAGAAACATGAGACATAGCAACTCAAGCATACACATGAAAGCAACAAGGTTCTCACAAAACCTACACATGCTAGTTGCCATCTCAGAGGTGAACAATTTTCGAGTTGCATCAAAAGTTAAGCGGGTTCACATTTAGAAAACAGAGGCTTAGCTCATAACATGTAACAAGTGATCAGAAGAAGCCTAAGCCGCAAGCTCCAAGTGACATATACAAGACATACTAGCAAGATCATGAATGTAATAAAAAATTGCTATAGTCATGAAGCTCAACAAAGGTAATATGATACATGATGATATGCAATATGATACACATGTAAAGCCAAACAAAAGCAAAGAAGAAAGCCAAAGATCATACTATACATCAAAATACAGCTACCCTACTCTAAAAAGGGTAGCAAATGCCCAACTCCGCTCTCAAATGGGCAAAGCGGGTTTGATCGAGGGGCTTTGTGAAGATATCGGCAAGTTTGTTCATGGGTTCTCACAGTGAAGGTCTATGTCTCCTTTCTCTTGGTGATCTCTCAAGAAGTGATATCGGATCTCAATGTGCTTGGTTTTTGAGTGGAGTCTCGGGTTCTTAGCAACGCTAATGGCACTAGTCTTTGTCACGAAAAGAGGCACTTTCCTAAAGTTCAACCCATAGTCTCTCAAGGTAGCAACCACCCAAAGCAGCGAGAACAACACGCGGCGGCCGACATACTCGGCCTCACAAGTGGATTGGGAAATAGAAGACATTTGCGAGAAGACCAAGAGATCAACGACGAACCCAAAAACTCACAAGTTCCCGAAGTGGACTTTCTCTTAATTCGATCACCCGCATAATCGGCATCGAATAACCCGAAAGAGAGAGAGATGAAGAGGTCGAGTACCATAGACCAAGCTCGGGAGTGAAGCGAAGGTACCGTAAGATGCGTTTGACAACTTCCGATGCGAAAGTGCGCGGTGAAGATGGAAGCGTGCGCAAAGCGGGCACGGCCCGAATGTCGGGCCTTGTCGCCGTCGAGGTACGGAACGACCCGATCATCTTTGTGGTACTCCTTCGGTCCACGACTTCTCCTTCTAGATCGGCATCCAAGGCGGTCGTGGTCGACATGGGAGTTTGAAGTGGCTTGGCATCACCCATGTCGAAGCGCTTGAAAGATCCTTCGTGTACTTGCCTTGATGTACAAATGTCCCTTCTCGAGTTTGCTTGATTTGCAAACCGAGAAAGAACGTCGCTCACCCATCATGCTCATCTCGAACTCCTGCTCATCATATCTGAAAACTTTGCAACAAGAGCATGTGACGAACCACCAAAAATGATGTCATCGACATAAATGCGCACCAAGAGAGTGTCACCGCCATGCTTGAGGAGAAACAAGGTTTTATCAACCGACCCCATGGTAAAACCCTTGCCCAAAAAAAGGACTTCAATCGCTCATACCACGCTCTTGGGGCTTGTTTGAGACCATATAGGGCTTTGTGGAGTTTAAAAACATGGTCGGGATGCTTGGGATTTTCAAAGCACTGGGGGTTGCCTCACATACACTTCCTCATCTATGTACCCATTCGGAAAAGCGCTCTTTACATCCATTTGATACGGCTTGAACCCTTTCGAAGCTGCATAAGCTAGGAAGATCCTAATGGCTTCTAAACGGGCAACAAAGTGCAAAAGTTTCCTCATAATCTATCCCCTCTTTACGACGGTACCCCCGAGCAACCAACCTAGCCTTGTTTCTCACCACAACCCCATCCTCACTCTGCTTATTCTTGAACACCCACTTGGTTCCTATGGGATGACACGAGGTGGAGGTGGCACTAAAACCCACACTTGGTTTCTCTCAAAGTTCTCAAGCTCCTCATGCATGGCATTCACCCAATGCTGGATCGGTTAATGCCTCAACCACTTCTTTGGGTTCGAAATTTGCAACAAAAGCGGAATGTGCAAAGTGCAAAATCTCATAAGATCATTTGCGAGTGACCCGCTCATTTATGTTACCGATCATGGTTGAAGGAGGATGGCGATCTTTGAATGTGTCGCGGTGCTTCCCTTGATGAAGACGCCTCCCCCTCAACAACGGCGTGGAGCTCCTCGGGTGCGAGGTGGAACAAGCGAGGAGTGCGGTCGTACGGTCCCCATGTGGTGGAGGATGTAGCGGTGGGGCCGTCAACAAAAGTAGTCGTCGCGAGGTCAACTGGGCAGCGGTGGAGTCGGCTCGGGATCACCCCAATCGGCATCGTCCTGTTCCTCCTCCACAAAAATGCTCTTGTTCATCTCCTCATCACTGCACTTTCAAAGACGGGAGAGGAACAAGGTGCGGTCTCGTCGAAGGTGACTTCACAAGTCTCCATGACACGGTTAGTTTCAAGGTTAAGTACTCGATAAGCATGCGAATGAGATGCATAACCAAGAAAAATCCCATCGAAGATCTCGATTCAAATTTGTCTAAGTTTCCTTCTTCAAGATAAAGCACTTGCAGGCCAAACACCCGAAAATGGCTCACTTTTGGCAAACGGTCAAACCGCGGCTCATAAGAGGTCTTCTTCGTAAAAAGCTCGAAGGAAAATGCGATTTGAAACATAACAAGCCGTGTTGATTGCTTCAGCCCAATAGCGCCTAGGAGTCCTATGCTCATCAAGCATCGTCCTGGCCATCTCAACAAGGGTCCGATTCTTGCGTTCAACAATCCCATTTTGCTGTGGGACATACGGCGAGGAAAACTGATGTTCAAGACCTATAGATGAGCAAAAGGTCTCAAAATGAGTATTCTTGAATTCGGTGCCATTGTCACTTTGCGAATAGCTCGCATGGCATGCTTTGGTAACTCATTTTGCAACCTTAAGATCAAGTCATGAACATGAGTAAAAGCCTCATCTTTGCTCTCCATGAAAAAGACCCACGAATAGCGAGAAAAGTCATCAACCACGACCAACACGTACCACTTTCCACCATCGGCCGGACCCGAGCTGGACCTACGGTGTCCATATGTAAAAGCTCGCCGGGCCCCTTGTCATCACTTGGTTCACGGGAGGATGAGAAGCCGCAATCATCTTCCGTGACGGCACGGATGACAAACAAGATCCTTCTCAAACTTGAGCTTGGGCAAACCCCGAATTAGATCAAGTGAGCTCAATCTTGCAAGCAAGTCGAAACTCAAGTGACCAAGTCTGCGGTGCCACTTCGAGCTCGAGGAGGAGTTTGCCATCAAACGGCGGGAAAGACCAAATGAGCGAGAAAAATCGGCACGAAACACTTTCCCAAAAGGCACAATCTTGCAAACGAGGTTCTCCCGAGCATCAAGAACACGACAAAGTCTTGGCTTAAATCGAACCTCAAAACCGTCATCAAGAAGCCGAGAAACGCAGCGAGATTGAAGTGCAAATTTGAAACCAAGGCCACATCCTTAAGCACAAAGTTCTCATTCGGACGGATGGACCCACGTGAAAGCACTTTACCCTTCTTTGTTATCCCCAAATGTAATGTATTCACTACACTTCATTTGGGTGAGGCCGGAGAACCATTTTGAGTTCCCGGTCATGTGTCGAGAGCAACCGGAATCAACTAGCCACGTGTTCTCCGGCCCTTCATCCCGCATTAATAGCGAGACATGGGATGAGCAAATGATCCAACACTTGGGGGTTAGTAAGGCGAGGAGAAAACCGGTGTTGGCTCATTCGCCCACGAGAAGTGTTAACAAAAGCATCATGCATGCCATGTCCCATTTGAGTAGAGCGATCACCACGACGAGAAAAACGTGGTCCGCTCATCTGTAAGACCGAAAGCCACGGTCACGAGATCCAAGGTCATAAGAAAAACCTCAACCCCGCCGGCACGACCACCTCGTGGTCTCACACCTTGAGGCCTAGATCCTTGAGGTGTTGCACCTCTTGGCCTAGCACCGTGCCTCTGGAAACGTGGAGCAAACACACCATGAGTAGAGTTATGGAAAAGCTCATACTCATGCCGCTCATCTCTCTTCCTCCGAAAAAGAACTCAAACAAGTGACCATCATGGTGACAATAATCACGGTGATACACCTCTCTCTTGGGTGATGGTTTACTCACTCTCTCATGGGTATGGGTCACTCTTTGGGTTTGCTTGTTCTTTGGAGGGGCTTAATAGAGATGTCGGGAAGTGTGTCAAGAGGGTTCCTTAGGTGGTTTGGCTTGGGAGTCCACACTTGTTTTGGAGGTGAAGCTTTGGGAGGTTCCTCAAACACACCATCTTTCACACTTTGGGCTTGTTAGGTCAGGTGGAGTGATTTTGATCAACTTGGGAGTAGTGGAAGGCTTGGTGGATTTCTCGGATGCACTCATACCCTTGTGTTCACCAACCTTACCAAAAACATTTTCACCCTTCCCACACCGTAGCAAAGCCTAATCCCGTTGTGTCGGTTCCCTCTTGAACCGACTCATCATCATGCCAAGCGTGGTTCACTTTGCAAGACAACCAACTAAGCATGGACCGAAGATTTGTGATTTCTTCTTCGGCCCTTTTCTTGTCATGCCTACAAGAGTCTAGTTCTAGTTCCAAAGCTTCACAACAAGGACATCTAGAAACTTGACTAGTTTTCTCTAGCATGGCAATCCTAGTCATTTTCTCACCTAGCTCGGACTTGACTCATCACAAGATTTGCAAGGACTCACAGAGACAGACCTAGCCTTAACCTCATCAAGCTCATCTACCAAAGCCACATACTTAGACTGCACATCAGCTAGGTTCGCCATATGAATGGCACAAGCATCACATTCAGACTCATCAGAGATGTGCACCGTCTCCCTAACAGACTCTAGCTCTTTGACAGCAAGCAACCACTTAGCCTTGAAATCTTTCCTCTCACGAGCAGCAAGCTTAAGCAGAGCATCTTGTCTAAGCAAAGTGGTAGTCAAGCTATCAACCTCAGCAGCAAGAGATTCAGGAGTTTGTTCTACCTCAGGCTCGGTGTCGTCGTTCTTCTCAATGCTTGGAGTAGACTCATCGAGCGCCATGGTGCGAGCCTCCGGCTTGGAGTCGCGAAGAAGCACGGCCCGTTGAACTTGTTCTCGACCTTCTTCTCGGCCTCATCATCACTTGGAGGAGAGCCGGCGTCGGAGTCGTCGTCGAGATCGCCGAGGATGCGAGGAAAGCTCGCTTGCCTTGCCTCTTGCTTCTCAAAGTACTTCTTCTTGACGGCTTCCTTGTCGAATGCTCCCTTGTACTTGTACTTGTACTTGGGTGCGCAGAGGACTCATGCTTGTCCTTGCGCTTGCTTGTAGTCGTTCTTGTTGTTGTAGTGGTTCTTGTCGGCCTTGGGACGGTTGGCGACGTAGTGGTCGGGATCTCCACACCCGAAGCATCCTTGCTTGGTGATGCCACGCCGGCGATTCAAACGGTTGTTGTGAAACCGTGAGAACCGGCTAATCACCAAGGCGAGCTCGTCGTCCCCAAGAGCCTCCATCTCGCTCCTCGTAGCCGAGACCCGAGAGAAGACAAGGCAAAAGACAGGTTTGTGAAGGGTTAGTCAAAGAACTTGAACCTCCCGTACTGAGACCAAAGCCATGGTAGGGGCGGGACGGATTTCGATCCTCGCTGCGTCTGGTGGTCAATCTCGGTGGACTTGAGCTTGCGAACAGCTCATCCACGGAGAGTCTCATAGCCGGGCGATTCGATGATCGCCGAGACCTTTACTTCCCAAACCCTCCGATCTAGAGCATATAGAAGCTTAAGCGCTCTCGATGATCGTCATAGGGCATCGAGGGTTGTTTGCCCTCATCTTGTTCACGATGGTTTGAAAGCGAGTGAACAAAGAATCAATAGATTCACCATCGGTTTGAACAAAGTTCTCGTACTCTCTCTTGTGTGTCTCATAGAGTCCGGTCTTGACATGGGCGGTACCCTCATGATATTTCGCGCGGTCTAGACCGGATCTCTCGACGATAGCACAATCGAAACACGCTCAAATTCTTCCATAGAAAGAGCGAGAAAACAAGACGGTTACGCGGTGTTGTTCGCCTTGTGTTGGTCGATCGTGCTTGGTCAACACGGGCAGCAAGTACCACGTAGTCCGCATTCTCACGAGATCTCCCAAACACGCGAATCAATCCCTTGGAGATGCGCCGACATGCGGATCTTCCAATAGGGATAGTTCTTGCCATCGAAGTGCGGTGGCTTTCCAAGCCCACGGTTCTCCATGATGTCGCCTTCGGGGATCACGGACCGATTAAGGTGAAGTGATCCTTAACCGGCTTCGATACCAATTGAAGGACCGGAATCGGCGACCAGATGGGGGGTGAATGGGAGCCTCAAATTTCTTTCGAAATATTCGGCCTCTGTCCCAAATTCAAATCCCAAGAAGCAAATGAAACAATATGATGTCCACGACCCAAACAAGTGGGTGGATGTTCCCTAAGAACACAGCGGGACACCACAAACCCAACGCAACAGACGGAAGTCGAATCGGAGCTCAAACGACAAAGATGTGAGCAAAACAGGAAATCAAAGCCAGAAAAAATCCTCCAAAAAAACTGCAATAAAATTGTTCATCCTTCTAAGCCAAATTGGATCCCCGCAAAATAAACACCGAGTTGGATTTGCTCGACACTTTCGATGGTGCACGGCCTACCAATCGGCTATCATACAAGTTACACTGCAGTAGATCGAGCAAACACAAGCTCTGGAAAATCAAGATTAATTAACTCGTTGCTCGAACCCGCAACCCGAAGAACAACGGTCACGCACATGGACCAACCGATGCTTGAGAAGGAGATTGGTCAAAACCAAATACGAGCACAAGATTGGAATTAATTTAGCTAGTAATGATTGCTTCTGTAGACCGAAAGGGACATCTCAAGATTTGGAGAAAAACAAATCACGTAAAAGAGATGTTTAGGACCAAACAAAATCAAGCAAGGTACTTTACTTGCTTGAACTTTGGCACACAGAAATCGAGCTCCACACTTAAGAAATCAACGTACAGCAAGAATATTGGAATCGATCTTGGGCACTAGCACTTGTCGAGCAGCTCTGCAGGCAAACGGACGGGCCACCAGGCCTATGGAGCTACGGCGCCGTTCTTTGAACTATCAAATAGAAGAGGACGAGCGACGAACAGATTGATTTGGCCGCAAAAAGCTGGAGCGAGCGGGGAACCGAGTCGCCGCAGCGGCTCAATCGAGCACGCTTGGTGTCATAGCATCTGCGCCGGTAGCGCTCCTTGACTCCATCTTGTTTGCTCAGCGAGACCAAGAACAAAGCAGACGAACAGTGGCCACAAGAACAAAAGAAGCGAACCAAAAATCAAGTGGATCTCTCTCGATTCAACGGCTCTTGAGCTGGAATTTTGCACAGGTAAAATTCACCATGGCATCCATCTATTCTCAAGAAATCAGCACTTGAAATCAACCCAAACTCCGTAAAACGCAGATCATAGCTAGCACGAAAATAGGAGAAAAATAAGCCACGAAAATCACAGCAAAAATAGATGAAGCCGGAGGGCACGAGGAGGATTCGGGCCTCCATTCCCAAACCAAAAATCTCGAAAATACAGGACGAATTTTTTGAGTTCTTGGACCTCTCTTTCAAGAACACTAAGAGGGAGAAAACCCTAGGTGGAAGGGGAAAAACGAAAATAAAAGAGGTGAGGGGGAAGGTAGACCCTCATCCTTTATTTATAGGGGCAAGCCTATTTTACATTCCTTCTTTGCCCTTGGATACATGAAGAGCCACACCACTTAGCCGGGGCATAAGGGTCTAACTCGAGCTTCACTTGATCCGACGGCCACCGCGCCTTCTCACCGGTAGCCTTGCTTCCAAGCAATCTCCCCGATGCCGCCACGTGTCGTCCGTCCGCACCGGACCTCCGCCCCGGTTTTGAGGCGCAAACCGGGAAACCCGCCATCGATGGTTTTGAGGCGAAACCACCAAACCCTCCGCGAGTAGCGTAGCCCATACGCATCCCCCGCCGTGTACACTTGCACTCGTCGATGTCCCAGCTGTCAGCCACCACGGCTAGCCGCCCGGTCCTCAGGTCCCTCGATCCAAGCCTCACGTCCGCCCTTCACCGCACCCGGTCCGTCAGCACGGCACGCCCTACTTGATGTCGGGAAGTGTGTCAAGAGGGTTCCTTAGGTGGTTTGGCTTGGGAGTCCACACTTGTTTTGGAGGTGAAGCTTTGGGAGGTTCCTCAAACACACCATCTTTCACACTGGGCTTGTTAGGCTGTGGTGGAGTGATTTTGATCAACTTGGGAGTAGTGGAAGGCTTGGTGGATTTCTCAGATGCACTCATACCACTGTGTTCACCAACCTTACAAAAAACATTTTCACCCTTCCCACCGTAGCAAAGCCTAATCCCGTTGTGTCGGTTCCCCTCTTGAACCGACTCATCATCATGCCAAGCCGTGGTTCACTTTGCAAGACAACCAACTAAGCATGGACCGAAGATTTGTGATTTCTTCTTCGGCCCTTTTCTTGTCATGCCTACAAGAGTCTAGTTCTAGTTCCAAAGCTTCACAACAAGCACATCTAGAAACTTGACTAGTTTTCTCTAGCATGGCAATCCTAGTCATTTTCTCACCTAGCTCGGACTTCACTCATCACAAGATTTGCAAGGACTCACGAGAGACAGAGACCTAGCCTTAACCTCATCAAGCTCATCTACCAAAGCCACATACTTAGACCGCACATCGGCTAGGTTCGCCATATGAATGGCACAAGCATCACATTCGGACTCATCG
Organism: Themeda triandra; assembly: GCA_018135685.1. Classification (NCBI taxonomy): domain Eukaryota; kingdom Viridiplantae; phylum Streptophyta; class Magnoliopsida; order Poales; family Poaceae; genus Themeda; species Themeda triandra. Next base: position 754,365 of record JAENPR010000102.1, on the reverse strand, counting down.
AGAGATGTGCACCGTCTCCCTAACGAGACTCTAGCTCTTTGACGGCAAGCAACCACTTAGCCTTGAAATCTTTCCTCTCACGAGCGGCAAGCTTAAGCGAGCATCTTGTCTAAGCAAAGTGGTAGTCAAGCTATCAACCTCGGCGGCAAGAGATTCGGGAGTTTGTTCTACCTCGGGCTCGGTGTCGTCGTTCTTCTCAATGCTTGGAGTAGACTCATCGAGCGCCATGGTGCGATAGCCTCCGGCTTGGAGTCGGCGAAGAAGCACGGCCGTTGAACTTGTTCTCGACCTTCTTCTCGGCCTCATCATCACTTGGAGGAGAGCCGTCGGAGTCGTCGTCGAGATCGGCGAGGATGCGAGGAAAGCTCGGCCGCCTTGCCTCTTGCTTCTCAAAGTACTTCTTCTTGACGACTTCCTTGTCGAATGCTCCCTTGTACTTGTACTTGTACTTGGGTGCGAGAGGACTCATGCTTGTCCTTGCGCTTCTGCCGTAGTCGTTCTTGTTGTTGTAGTGGTTCTTGTCGGCCTTGGGACGGTTGGCGACGTAGTGGTCGGGATCTCCACACCCGAAGCATCCTTGCTTGGTGATGCCACGCCGGCGATTCAAACGGTTGTTGTGAAACCGTGAGAACCGCTAATCACCAAGGCGAGCTCGTCGTCCCCAAGAGCCTCCATCCGCTCCTCCGTAGCCGAGACCCGGAAAGACAAGGCAAAAGACATTTGTGAAGGGTTAGTCAAAGAACTTGAACCTCCCGTACACGAGACCAAAGCCATGGTAGGGCGAGACGGATTTCGATCCTCGCCCGCGTCTGGTGGTCAATCTCGGTGGACTTGAGCTTGCGAACGGCTCATCCACGGTGAGAGTCTCATAGCCGGGCGATTCGATGATCGCCGAGACCTTTACTTCCCAAACCCTCCGATCTAGAGCATATAGAAGCTTAAGCGCTCTCGATGATCGTCATAGGGCATCGAGGGTTGTTTGCCCTCATCTTGTTCACGATGGTTTGAAAGCGAGTGAACAAAGAATCAATAGATTCACCATCGGTTTGAACAAAGTTCTCGTACTCTCTCTTGTGTGTCTCATAGAGTCGGGTCTTGACATGGGCGTACCCTCATGATATTTCTCGGCCTAGACCCCAGGATCTCTCGAGCGGTAGCACAATCGAAACACGCTCAAATTCTTCCATAGAAAGAGCGAGAAAACAAGACAGTTACGCGGTGTTGTTCGCCTTGTGTTGGTCGATCGTGCTTGGTCAACACGGGCAGCAAGTACCACGTAGTCCGCATTCTCACGAGATCTCCCAAACACGCGAATCAATCCCTTGGAGATGCGCCGACATGCGGATCTTCCAATAGGGATAGTTCTTGCCATCGAAGTGCGGTGGCTTTCCAAGCCCACGGTTCTCCATGATGTCGCCTTCGGGGATCACGGACCGATTAAGGTGAAGTGATCCTTAACCGGCTTCGATACCAATTGAAGGACCGGAATCGGCGACCCGGATGGGGGTGAATGGGAGCCTCAAATTTCTTTCGAAATATTCGGCCTCTGTCCCAAATTCAAATCCCAAGAAGCAAATGAAACAATATGATGTCCACGACCCAAACAAGTGGGTGGATGTTCCCTAAGAACACGGCGGGACACCACAAACCCAACGCAATGACGGAAGTCGAATCGGAGCTCAAACGACAAAGATGTGAGCAAAACAGAAATCAAAGCCGAGAAAAAATCCTCCAAAAAACTGCAATAAAATTGTTCATCCTTCTAAGCCAAATTGGATCCTGCAAAATAAACACCGAGTTGGATTTGCTCGACACTCGATGGTGCACGGCCTACCAATCAGCTATCATACAAGTTACACTGCAGTAGATCGAGCAAACACAAGCTCACGGAAAATCAAGATTAATTAACTCGTTGCTCGGAACTCCGCAACCCGAAGAACAACGGTCACGCACATGGACCAACCGATGCTTGAGAAGGAGATTGGTCAAAACCAAATACGAGCACAAGATTGGAATTAATTTAGCTAGTAATGATTGCTTCCTGTAGACCGAAAGGGACATCTCAAGATTTGGAGAAAAACAAATCACGTAAAGAGAGATGTTTAGGACCAAACAAAATCAAGCAAGGTACTTTACTTGCTTGAACTTTGGCACTGTAGAAATCGAGCTCCACACTTAAGAAATCAACGTACGGCAAGAATATTGGAATCGATCTTTGGGCACTAGCACTTGTCGAGCGGCTCCGCTGCGGTCCGCAAACGGACGGGCCACCAGGCCTATGGAGCTACGCGCCGTTCTTTGAACTCAAATAGAAGAGGACGAGCGACGAACGCAATTGATTTGGCCGCAAAAAGCTGGAGCGAGCGAGGAACCGAGTCGGCCGGCTCAATCGAGCACGCTTGGTGTCATAGCATCTCGCGGTAGCGCTCCTTGACTCCATCTTTGTTTGCTCAAGCGAGACCAAGAACGAGACGAACAAACTAGGCCACAAGAACAAAAAAAGCGAACCAAAAATCAAGTGGATCTCTCTCGATTCAACGGCTCTTGAGCTGGAATTTTGCACGGTAAAATTCACCATGGCATCCATCTATTCTCAAGAAATCAGCACTTGAAATCAACCCAAACTCCGAAAACGCAGATCATAGCTAGCACGAAAATAGGAGAAAAATAAGCCACGAAAATCACAGCAAAAATAGATGAAGCCCGGAGGGCACGAGGAGGATTCGGGCCTCCATTCCCAAACCAAAAATCTCAGAAATACAAGGACGAATTTTTTGAGTTCTTGGACCTCTCTTTCAAGAACACTAAGAGGGAGAAAACCCTAGGTGGAAGGGGAAAAACGAAAATAAAAGAGGTGAGGGGGAAGGTAGACCCTCATCCTTTATTTATAGGGGCAAGCCTATTTTACATTCCTTCTTTGCCCTTGGATACATGAAGAGCCACACCACTTAGCCAGGGGCATAAGGGTCTAACTCAGGCTTCACTTGATCCGACGGCCACCGCGCCTTCTCACCGGTAGCCTTGCTTCCAAGCAATCTCCCCGATGCCGCCACGTGTCGTCCGTCCGCACCGGACCTCCGCCCCCCGGTTTTGAGGCGCAAACCGGGAAACCCGCCATCGATGGTTTTGAGGCGAAACCACCAAACCCTCCGCGAGTAGCGTAGCCCATACGCATCCCCCGCCGTGTACACTTGCACTCGTCGATGTCCCAAATCGGCCACCACGGCTAGCCGCCCGGTCCTCGGGTCCTCGATCCAAGCCTCACGTCCGCCCTTCACCGCACCCGGTCCGTCGGCCTGACGGCACGCCCTACTTGATGTCGGGAAGTGTGTCAAGAGGGTTCCTTAGGTGGTTTGGCTTGGGAGTCCACACTTGTTTTGGAGGTGAAGCTTTGGGAGGTTCCTCAAACACACCATCTTTCACACTTTGGGCTTGTTAGGCCGTGGTGGAGTGATTTTGATCAACTTGGGAGTAGTGGAAGGCTTGGTGGATTTCTCGGATGCACTCATACCACCGTGTTCACCAACCTTACCAAAAACATTTTCACCCTTCCCACCTCGTAGCAAAGCCTAATCCCGTTGTGTCGGTTCCCTCTTGAACGACTCATCATCATGCCAAGCCGTGGTTCACCGCAAGACAACCAACTAAGCATGGACCGAAGATTTGTGATTTCTTCTTCGGCCCTTTTCTTGTCATGCCTACAAGAGTCTAGTTCTAGTTCCAAAGCTTCACAACAAGCACATCTAGAAACTTGACTAGTTTTCTCTAGCATGGCAATCCTAGTCATTTTCTCACCTAGCTCGGACTTCACTCATCACAAGATTTGCAAGGACTCACGAGACGAGACCTAGCCTTAACCTCATCAAGCTCATCTACCAAAGCCACATACTTAGACGCACATCGCTAGGTTCGCCATATGAATGGCACAAGCATCACATTCGAGACTCATCGAGATGTGCACCGTCTCCCTAACGGACTCTAGCTCTTTGACGGCAAGCAACCACTTAGCCTTGAAATCTTTCCTCTCACGAGCGGCAAGCTTAAGCGAGCATCTTGTCTAAGCAAAGTGGTAGTCAAGCTATCAACCTCGGCGGAAGAGATTCGGGAGTTTGTTCTACCTCGGGCTCGGTGTCGTCGTTCTTCTCAATGCTTGGAGTAGACTCATCGAGCGCCATGGTGCGATAGCCTCCGGCTTGGAGTCAGCGAAGAAGCACAGCCCGTTGAACTTGTTCTCGACCTTCTTCTCGGCCTCATCATCACTTGGAGGAGAGCCGCTGTCGGAGTCGTCGTCGAGATCGCTGAGGGATGCGAGGAAAGCTCGCTGCCTTGCCTCTTGCTTCTCAAAGTACTTCTTCTTGACGACTTCCTTGTCGAATGCTCCCTTGTACTTGTACTTGTACTTGGGTGCGAGAGGACTCATGCTTGTCCTTGCGCTTCTTTGTAGTCGTTCTTGTTGTTGTAGTGGTTCTTGTCGGCCTTGGGACGGTTGGCGACGTAGTGGTCGGGATCTCCACACCGAAGCATCCTTGCTTGGTGATGCCACGCCGCGATTCAAACGGTTGTTGTGAAACCGTGAGAACCGGCTAATCACCAAGGCGAGCTCGTCGTCCCCAAGAGCCTCCATCTGCTCCTCTCGTAGCCGAGACCGGAGAAGACAAGGCAAAAGACAGGCTATGAAGGGTTAGTCAAAGAACTTGAACCTCCCGTACCGAGACCAAAGCCATGGTAGGGCGGAGACGGTTTCGATCCTCGCCTGCGTCTGGTGGTCAATCTCGGTGGACTTGAGCTTACTGAACAGCTCATCCACAGTGAGAGTCTCATAGCCGGCGATTCGATGATCGCCGAGACCTTTACTTCCCAAACCCTCCGATCTAGAGCATATAGAAGCTTAAGCGCTCTCTGATGATCGTCATAGGGCATCTGAGGGTTGTTTGCCCTCATCTTGTTCACGATGGTTTGAAAGCGAGTGAACAAAGAATCAATAGATTCACCATCGGTTTGAACAAAGTTCTCGTACTCTCTCTTGTGTGTCTCATAGAGTCCGGTCTTGACATGGGCGGTACCCTCATGATATTTCTGCGGCCTAGACCGAGATCTCTCGAGCGATAGCACAATCGAAACACGCTCAAATTCTTCCATAGAAAGAGCGAGAAAACAAGACAGGTTACGCGGTGTTGTTCGCCTTGTGTTGGTCGATCCGTGCTTGGTCAACACGGGCAGCAAGTACCACGTAGTCCGCATTCTCACGATCTCCCAAACACGCGAATCAATCCCTTGGAGATGCGCCGACATGCGGATCTTCCAATAGGGATAGTTCTTGCCATCGAAGTGCGGTGGCTTTCCAAGCCCACGGTTCTCCATGATGTCGCCTTCGGGGATCACGGACCGATTAAGGTGAAGTGATCCTTAACCGGCTTCGATACCAATTGAAGGACCGGAATCGGCGACCAGATGGGGGTGAATGGGAGCCTCAAATTTCTTTCGAAATATTCGGCCTCGTCCCAAATTCAAATCCCAAGAAGCAAATGAAACAATATGATGTCCACGACCCAAACAAGTGGGTGGATGTTCCCTAAGAACACGGCGGGACACCACAAACCCAACGCAACAGACAGAAGTCGAATCGGAGCTCAAACGACAAAGATGTGAGCAAAACAGGAAATCAAAGCCAGAAAAAATCCTCCAAAAAAACTGCAATAAAATTGTTCATCCTTCTAAGCCAAATTGGATCCCTGCAAAATAAACACTGAGTTGGATTTGCTCGACACTCGATGGTGCACGGCCTACCAATCGGCTATCATACAAGTTACACTGCGGTAGATCGAGCAAACACAAGCTCGGAAAATCAAGATTAATTAACTCGTTGCTCGGGAACACCGCAACTTTGAAGAACAACGGTCCTTTGCACATGGACCAACCGATGCTTGAGAAGGAGATTGGTCAAAACCAAATACGAGCACAAGATTGGAATTAATTTAGCTAGTAATGATTGCTTCCTGTAGACCGAAAGGGACATCTCAAGATTTGGAGAAAAACAAATCACGTAAAGAGAGATGTTTAGGACCAAACAAAATCAAGCAAGGTACTTTACCGCTTGAACTTTGGCACTGTAGAAATCGAGCTCCACACTTAAGAAATCAACGTACAGCAAGAATATTGGAATCGATCTTTGGGCACTAGCACTTGTCGAGCAGGCTCTGCTTTGCGGTCATAAACGGACGGGCCACACAGGCCTATGGAGCTACGCGCCGTTCTTTGAACTCCAAATAGAAGAGGACGAGCGACGAACAATGCCAGATTGATTTGGCCGCAAAAAGCCGGAGCGACGAGGGAACCGAGTCGGCGCAGCTCAATCGAGCACGCTTGGTGTCATAGCATCTCGGCGGTAGCGCTCCTTGACTCCATGCTTTGTTGCTCAGCGAGACCAAGAACAAGCCAGACGAACAAACGTAGGCCACAAGAACGTAAAAGAAGCGAACCAAAAATCAAGTGGATCTCTCTCGATTCAACGGCTCTTGAGCTGGAATTTTGCACGAGTAAAATTCACCATGGCATCCATCTATTCTCAAGAAATCAGCACTTGAAATCAACCCAAACTCCGAAAAACGCAGATCATAGCTAGCACGAAAATAGGAGAAAAATAAGCCACGAAAATCACAAAAAAATAGATGAAGCCCGGAGGGCACGAGGAGGATTCGGGCCTCCATTCCCAAACCAAAAATCTCGAAATACAAGGACGAATTTTTGAGTTCTTGGACCTCTCTTTCAAGAACACTAAGAGGGAGAAAACCCTAGGTGGAAGGGGAAAACGAAAATAAAAGAGGTGAGGGGAAGGTAGACCCTCATCCTTTATTTATAGGGGCAAGCCTATTTTACATTCCTTCTTTGCCCTTGGATACATGAAGAGCCACACCACTTAGCCGGGGCATAAGGGTCTAACTCGAGGCTTCACTTGATCCGACGGCCACCGCGCCTTCTCACCGGTAGCCTTGCTTCCAAGCAATCTCCCCGATGCCGCCACGTGTCGTCCGTCCGCACCGGGACCTCCGCCCCGGTTTTGAGGCGCAAACCGGGAAACCCGCCATCGATGGTTTTGAGGCGAAACCACCAAACCCTCCGCGAGTAGCGTAGCCCATACGCATCCCCGCCGTGTACACTTGCACTCGTCGATGTCCCAGGCATCGGCCACCACGGCTAGCCGCCGGTCCTCGGGTCCTCGATCCAAGCCTCACGTCCGCCCTTCACCGCACCCGGTCCGTCAGCACGGCACGCCCTACTTGATCTTCACCGACCGTCGACCACCGTCTCCGAGCTCAACATCTGCAGACAACACAAGCCAAGAGACACCATTGTTTGACACGAAGCCGCGTGCCATCGGTTAGTAAGAACACACACACGCCTTGTGTTGGCATGTTGACAATCACTCATCACACAAAGGTCCACATAATGGTTATGGAAAAACCATGTGTCCTCACAAGAGCACGCAGGTCGTCGTGCCGGTCAGCAGGGCCCACCACAGGAAGGTCACGCTGAGGGCGCTCTTCAGGGCGGTGGCCGCCTGGGCGGCCCGGCCGAGGCGAGCGCCGCCGCTCGCCTGTGCCTGCGTTGGCATGGTCCATGACCAGAGTGGTGGTGGTGCCGCGGTCGAGCCGGATCTGCCGTTCCACGGTCAACTTTGATCGTCCATGTTTCAGTCCATCTGTTCTTGCATTGGGCAAAACGTTCTTCGGTTTCTTTTTGTTTTCTCGATTGTTGTTGGAATGTTGGTCATGCAGCAACTAAATCTGCCTGAAGAGTAGTGAGATGGGTCTACCTCCGGATTTGTATGTGAGGCACATGAAAACTTTGGTGTTGTTTCTCATGCTGTGGCGGGAATACGATCTACTGAGTTTGCTTCTTGTACACAACCTTTTTGATTCAGAAATCAGAACACGTGTGATCTTTCTGAATTTTCTCCAGCGACAACACGGCTGCTAAATTGAATGCTAGGAATGCAGCAACCTTGCATCACAGTGTTAAGAACCAACTCAATTGTAGCAAGATAAATTGATAGTTTGTAGAATTTGGGGAAGAATCGGCAATAAAAAATGGGGAATTTGGGAAGAACGAGGCGGTTCGGGGAAGAAGAGAGGAGTTCAAAACTCGTTCTCAAACAAGCTAACTTTTCCCGCACGCCACTCGGGCTATTTATCCTATTACATGGCCTCGGGCCCGGCAACGGCGCGACAATCGGCCCACGAGCGCTTGAATTCGGCCCGGCTGTCCTCCCGCCTCGGCCACGCCTCCTTTGGTTCGAGTTGAAGTTGCATCGGCCCGGACTTGCTTGCCTTCGATTGATCATCTTACAGCCTCTTGGCATCAGGTTCGTGACATTACCCCCTTCTTGAAATCCAGCTTGACCCGAAGCTGGACTTGATGGAAAACGCCGCTTGAGATCTTCAAACTCCTCCCATGTTCTTGGTTCAGCCGAAGCACCTGTCCAACAAACTTGCACCTGAAAGATGACAGAACAGCCTTTCCTGATGTGTCGACTGTTAAGAATGTGCACCGGCTGTAACACAGACTCCGGATCCAGAGGCAATTGGCATAACTCCTCGTCAGACTGCACAGACACTTGCGCAGTCACATGTAGCTTCAGCTGAGAGACATGAACTACATTGTGTATCTTAGCCTCTGATGGTAGCTCGAGCTTATAAGCCACAGGTCCAACCCTGGACAGGATCTTGTATGGCCCATAGTATCTGAAGGCTAACTTGTTGTTACCTCTTGGAGCCACTGAAGATTGAATGTACGGTTGTAACTTCAAATACACCAAATCCCCTAGAGAAAATTCTCTTTCACTTCTTCCTTTGTCAGCCTGCTTCTTCATTCTCAATTGAGCTCTATTCAGATGACAAGTGAGCACATCATTCAACAAGTTCTTCTCTAACAACCACTGCTCAAGGTCAGCACTATGTAGCTAAGCTGCACTTGGGATGCCAAATACTCTTGGTGCATAGCCATATAATGCATGAAATGGAGACATGCCTATAGCTGAATGATAGTTAGTATTATACCAGAATTCAGCCATTGCAATCCATTTGCTCCATTGCCTTGGACAAGAAGACACACTGCATCTCAAGAATGTTTCCAAACACTGATTGAGCCTTTCAGTGTGGCCATCAGTTTGAGGATGATAGGAAGAGCTCATCAGCATTTGTGTGTCAGACAACCTGCATAACTCCTTCCAGAAGTTACTGGTGAAGATACTGTCCCTGTCAGTAACCAATCCCTCTGGCAATCCATGTAATTTGTACACATTATCCATGAAAGCCTAAGCTACATTCTCAGCAGTATAGGGATGACTGAGAGGGACAAAGTGTCCATACTTTGTGAATTTATCAATAATCACCAGGATTGAATCAAACCTGTTAGATTTTGGCAACCCTTCAATGAAATCCATGCATACTATCTTCCATGCCTGATCAGGTACAGGTAATGGTTTCAACAGGCCAGGCAGTTTCACATGTTCAATCTTAGCTTGTTGACAAGTAGCACAAGACTTAATGTAATTCTGAATATCCTGTTTCATACCAGGCCAAGTAAACAACTGTTTAATTCTGTGATAAGTAGCCAAGTACCCAGAATGTCCACCCACTCCAGTTGTATGCATAGCTTGCAACACATGAGATTTAGCCAATTGATTTGAACCCAACCAAAGCCTCCCATTCATTCTGATTACTCCATCCACTACACTGAAACCAGAATCATCAGGAGGTTTATTCTTCAAGGAAGCCAATAACTCCATGGCCTTAGGATCATCCTCATAACCCAGTTTGATTCTTGCCATCCAATCAGCATGCAAAGACGATAAAGCACACACTGATTGCTCATGAACCATTCTAGACAAAGCATCAGCTGCCAGGTTTGTGCTACCTTGCTTATAAACCACCTTGTATTGCAAATCCATCAGTTTAAGGATAGCTTTGAGCTGAAGCCGGGTAGCTACCCTTTGATCAGTTAAGTGTGCCAAACTTCTATGATCAGTCTTGATGATGAATTGCTGATGCTGTAAATAAGCTCTCCACTTCTCAACAGCTAACAGAATGGCCATGCATTCTTTTTCATAAGTAGATAATGCCTGATTTTTGGGACCCACAGCCTTGCTTAAGTATGCAATTGGGTGACCTTGTTGCATCAGCACAGCTCCAAAACCAGAATCACAAGCATCTGTTTCCAGAGTAAAAGTTTGGTTAAAATCTAGTAGTGCTAACACTGGAGCAGTAATCAGAGCCTTCTTCAATGCTTCAAAGGCATCTTGAGCATACACAGTCCAAACAAAAGGAGTATTCTTCTTGAGCAAATCAGAGAGTGGTCTGCTGATAAGGCCATAGTGCTGCACAAACCTTCTATAATAACCAGTCAAACCCAAAAAACCCCTTAACTCTTTCAAATTCTTTGGCTGTGGCCAGTCCTTTACTGCTTGTATCTTTGACTGTTCAGTTGCCACACCATCTCCAGAAATTACATGACCAAGATACTCCACTTCTCTCTGAGCAAATGAACACTTGGACAATTTGATAAAAAACTTGTTGTCCCTCAAAATCTCAAAGACTTTCTGCAAAAGCTGAATGTGATCTACCAATGTCTTGGAGTAAATCAATATATCATCCATGAATATGAGCACCCCTTTTCTCAACAGCTCAGCAAACAACCTATTCATAATGCTTTGAAATGTGGCTGGGGCATTTGTCAATCCAAATGGCATGACCAAGAACTCATACAGTCCTTCATGTGTCTTGAAAGCAGTTTTATGAGTATCAGCCTGACTGACACAGATTTGATGGTATCCAGCCCTAAAATCCAACTTTGTGAACCATTGAGAACCAGCCAATTCATCCAATAACTCTTCAACCACAGGCATTGGATGCTTGTTGTTAACAGTTTGAGCATTCAATAGCCTGTAATCTACACAGAATCTCCATGTAGAATCTTTTTTCTTCACCAACAGTACTGGAGAGGCATATGGACTGGAACTGTGCTTTATAATTCCAGCAGCTAACATCTCTTTCACTTGTTGCTCAATCTCTGTTTTCTGTTGAGGAGAGTACCTATAGGGTCTAATATTCACAGGTACAGAGCCAGGTAATAAATCAATATGGTGATCAAATTGCCTGGGTGGTGGCAGATGCACAGGAGTAGCAAACAGGTCTTCATAACTACTCAGTAACTTCTTCACCTCATCAGGCACACTTTCTAGCTGAACAGCAGCCACTGATGTTTCAGAAACTACAGCATCAGCACCCATGTTCTGACTGTCCTCACTTGAAATTTGAACACAATGAAGCACAGCCTTCCTGTTCAACAGGCCTTGCAACTTAACAGCAGGTATTTTGGTGCAATGAGTAGCATCCTTCTGCAGTCCCTGAATTGAAATTCTCTGACCCTTATGAGTGAACTTCATCAGTTTAGTTCCCCAATGCACCCACATAGGGCTAACTGATTCCAACCAATCCTGGCCAATTATCATGTCAAAGCACTTGAGAGGTAACACTCCAGCTCTTGACACAAATGAATGCCCCTGACAGGACCAATACAATCTCTTAACCTCTTGATCACAAATCATCTGTTGGCCATTTGCAGTAGTAAACTGTCCTGGAGGGCAAGCTGATAGAGCATGAGTCACTTGTTCAGCCAGAGAAGCACTGATAAAAGTAGCCACACTCCCAGAGTCAACCAAAATCAACACAGGAATTTTGCCAATCTGTCCACACAGCTTCAGAGTCTGCCTTCTAGTTGGCAATGTCACAGAAGAAGCATCCACTGCTAGAATGGTGTCCTCCTGAATCTCAACATCTTCTTCAGGATCCCCATTGTTCATCATTTCTAGAGCATCAAGCAACTCTTCCACAACATGTATAGGAACTTGAGCTGGACATTGATGATCTTTGCTCCATTTACCACCACACTTGAAGCACAAATTGTTCTTCCTTCGGTAAGCTTTCAGAGATGCCAGCTTATCATCAGATTTAGTAGATGTACTGGCCTGCTTGCCTTTGTCAGAATCAACAGATTTTGCCTTGTCAAATTGCTGTTTGAAGGACTTAGACTGCACCTTGGGCTTGTATCTCAATTCAGTTTCCTGCAACAGAGCTAGTGCACTAGCTGTATCAACATTAGGTGGTTGATGTAGGAAGATGGCACCCCTAATCTCCTCCCTGAGCCTTGTCATATATCTGGTGACAAAATAGGTCTCATCATACCCCTCATTATACAGCAACAGATTGTGAGCTGCCTTCTCAAAAGCAACAGTATAGTCATCCACAGAACCATCCTGAATCAGAGATTCAAACTGCTGAAGCACGACAGACTACTGATTCTTATCAAAGCGGTCCAACACCAACTGACATAATGAATCCCAATCAGTAATGCGACCACGCCTTTCTACAGTGTGTAACCACGTCTTCGCAGATCCCACAAAATTCAGAGCAGCGAACCTTGTCTTCAGGGAAGGATGAACACAATATACCTCGAAATAATTGAGACAATCATCACGCCATGCTCTAGGACTAGACCCATCGAATTTAGGGAACTCTAATTTCGGAAATGGAGGAGGCCTAAGAGCAGGATCAGAGAATGATTCATGAGACGTACCCTTGCCGAAGTTCGGCGGCCGGGTAAACCCGCCGCCGTGCTCGCCACTCCCGTTGGGCGCCGCCGCGTCTCTCGTCGGTGTTGATGACGTAGACGCGGGCATGCGGTTGAGGTCGAGCGTCCGATGCGGAGGCTGTATGACCAGGGTGGACACGACGGGCGGCGTGCCACCCCCAGCAGGAGCAGATGCTCCGCCACCACCCGGCTGCGGCAAAACGCCGAGCACGCCGGGTCCAGGCGCAGGTCCAGTGCCGTCGATGTCGATGGCGTCCACGCGACGCAGCAGGCCGTCGACGCGCGTCGTCGTGTTGTTGAGCGCCGTGCTGAAGTCCTCGGCCTTCGTCACCATGTCGGCGAGGATCAACTCCGACTCCGTCTGCTTGTTGCGGATCTCCGTGACCGAGTCCAGCGTCTTCTTCAGCATGTCCTCTAGGCCGGCGAACTGACGGGACGCCGTCGCGAAGCTCTCCATGGTGACGCGCATCTCCTCGAACTTGGATGAGATTTCCTCCAGAGAAGCGGCCATGGCGGATTGGAGTTTGGTCGGCTTTCGCCCGGGAGCCAGGACGACGATTTCAGCGGTGGGGAAAAAATTTGTGGCCGGGAATCGAAGGAGCTAGATACCAATTGTTAAGAACCAACTCAATTGTAGCAAGATAAATTGATAGTTTGTAGAATTTGGGGAAGAATCAGCAACAGCAAATGGGGAATTTGGGAAGAACAGAGGCGGTTCGGGAAAGAAGAGAGGGAGTTCAAAACTCTGTTCTCAAACAAGCTAACTTTTCCCGCACGCCACTCAGGCTATTTATCCTATTACATGGCCTCAGGCCCAGCAGCGCGACAATCGGCCCACGAAGCGCTTGAATTTGGCCCGGCTGTCCTCCCGCCTCGGCCACGCCTCCTTTGGTTCAGAGTTGAAGCTGCATCAGATTCAGACTTGCTTGCCTTCGATTCAGTCATCTTACAGCCTCTTGGCATCAGGTTCGTGACACACAGCTACATACATACACTGTCAAACAGCTATATTTACATAAGAGCTACTGACAATATATGATACACCTATCAGTTGGGCTACTCTACTCCCAACATGATGGATCGTACGCCATGCACTTTCACTATACTAAAGATTTAGTGAACAAAGCAAACGGAACACTTTCAGCAACCACTACCAGTACTTCGTGTGCAGCATCGATCAGAGCCCATATGCAGTGCTGAAGTAGCTCTGGGTGACGTTCCTGCACAGTATCTGCAGCACCTTGCTGTTGGACTGGCTCACGAACCGCGGCGTCTTGAACTGGCTCACGGCGCCGCCGAGGCTCAGGTAGTGGTCCATGACCTGCCCGAAGGTCCCCTTCCGGAGCACCCGGAGCTCGAGGGCGCCGATGGTCTTGATCTTCCTCGACCCGACGTACCCGGCGTCCACGAAGGCCAGGTCCATGCTGTTGGCGCAGCCGCTCAGGACATCTTCGCTGGCGCTGTCGGAGCTCAGCTCCCAGAAGATGACGTAGTGCCCTGGGTCGCTCGATCTGTCCACGAGGCTCGTGAAGTCCACCACCTCCACCTTCTCCGCGGCCAAGAGCTTCTCCGCCTCTTCGACGGCCAGCTGCAGGTCTTTCTCGGTGTTCTTGTCGATGTTGATGCTGAGGACTAGACTTCTGCGGCAGATGAACTGGAGCACTGGCGTCGAGTTGTGGAAGCCCGCTATCTTCACAATATCTCCCAGTCTGTATCGATATAGACCTGATGGCCATAGGAATAGCAAGAACATCAAACATATGCCATTTCGAATTTTCGATGGAATGGAAAACTAAAGATAGTCAGTGATACAACTAGCTAGGCATTAAGCTCAAATCTCAACCGAGAAATCCTTCTGAAGGACAGACACAAAACACTACAGAGTACAGAGTACTGATGAAGCTGGGCTGGAGCCCGGCTACAGAACCCCTAAGGTAATATCAACTTGAATCATGGAGTGGCAAAATAAATTAGATTTTTTTAGCACAAAATGGATGGAAACATACAAATTTTCAGTGTAAACCATGAATTAGGACTGCAGTGTGCTATTGGAGAAAGAGATGTACCTGCAAAATTTGTTATTACAACTTCGTAGATTTTGCCAACCTCAACTTCAGTTAGGCCAACAGGCTCTGACTCTATGTAGTGAATAGAGGAACTGTTCTCCATTTCCTCCCCTTTCGGTTTTTCCAGAGGAATGAACTCGAAATAAGCAATATTAGGAAGAACAGCATATGTCACCTCCTCAGGCGGCAGAGTTGGGTTCACATTAGAACCAACCCATCCTTCAGATGCACCGTAGTCAGCACTCATCAGTGGTAAGTGTCCAGCATAATGTCTCAATTTCTTCAGGTATGGCTCCATGGACCCTGTCATAATGCCATAGATGTACTTCACATTTGGCCACAGTGTTGGGATTACCCCATACCAATTACTCAAGTTCTGGCACTTATTGTAAATAGACCTAGCAAGCTCAGGATTCGGCCTCAAGATTTTCGAAACAGCTTGGCGGATAGATGGTGTGGTGACTCTCTTTGAGAGAACACCATCTCTTATATCAGCACATAGATCTTCCCATACCTCCTCGAGAGTGTGAAATGCATGGACGAGGCTGTGCGCAAATGGTGAGAAAACCAACTGAACTTCATCTGAGTAGATTAACCCACATAATAGATGGCAGTACAAAGACTGATGGAAGTCAGGACCAAAGATGACTTCGTCAGGACTGCAGCACTGAGACATGATATCCTTCATTGCTTCCTTGAAACGCCGACTCCTGTACAAATTTGTTGTCGCAGTTGTTGCAAGAATGCCCCCTTGGGCAAAGACTTGCTTGCTCCCATAAACAAACTGCAAGGCTTTTCCATTGCCAATAGGATATTCACTGCAAAGTATGCCCATACATTATTTTGGAATTCTGGATCATAACGCTGAAGGAACATTTTTGCAGACTCAAAATTATTATATAGTAGTATCACTGTTGAGGATATAACTTATAAAAGAAGCAGGGTGTCACAAATATAAGCGAAGCTCCTTACCGATTTCTAAAAGCATATGAGGTTCGGAATATTTGAATTGTACTGTCAAGCAATTCATCATTGAATGGCAAAAACTTAGGTTTTCCCTGCGTTGTACCAGAACTGAAACAATAATTCAGAAGCAATGAAATTTAGAGTTCACCTAATTCAGATACCAGTTGATGCAACAAGAGAAAAAAGGTCCAACTAGTACCTTACAGAGAGGGAAGTGATGGGCTTCCCAGTTAGCACCAGTGAGTCATCTCCATCGGCTATCCTCTGGATGTAGGACTCTATGTCACTATGCACACATAGAGGAATGCATGATTTAAAGCTCTTTGAATCTGTTCTCCTTCCAAGATTGAAGCGATTCAGATATTCAGCATCACCATTCAGTTCAAGAATCTTTCTCAGTGTATCCTGCTGCACGCGTCTAGCATCACGCGTTAGCAACTCAAACTCATCAATGATTTCTTCACTGCTGCAGATTGTCATTGGAACTTGTAGGTCAGAACCTTATCACCTGCTTGTGCTGAGGAAGGTCTGCAAAATATCCACATCGGAATAAACCAACAACATATAATCACTTGAAGAAGCATTGCTGCAAAGAAAATTTAAATGGAATGCCTGAAAGTTATAAAGGGAAAGACTATCCATGCGGCCATGCGGGACATCTAGAATGACATGTTATTCATGTGCATCATTCCACATATCTAAGTCTCAGCTGGATCCAGCAGTATACTTGGTGTCAGTACTAGAATGGAAAGGAAGTACCAGCAACTCCATAACCGACAAATTAGGCTACATGTCATGACTTTGCCATGAAATGGGTGGAGGAAACAAACATGTGGATGCCTAACAAAGCCAACGACCAAAGAAGGCAATCTTTATGAATACATGTCAGTGGACGACAGAAAAGTACCAAGTCTTCTGACATATTAAAATAAAGGGGGAAATGGACGCCCACTTGTACTGAAGGTGATTCATGATTTCCTCCTATCCAGGAATAGTTAAACCCAAACTTTTGAGCAGTAATATTGATGATTTACAAGAGTGCTTCTGTTAGGTATGTCTCAGTGGTTACATGTTAACTACATTAACACCGAGTCAACCCTTTTCATGAATCATGATGAGTAACGATGAAGTCTACTTCGGCCACCAATTTTACAATACAAACAACAAAAGTAGTGACAGAAATTCTTTTGAGAATTATCTATGAGTTACTGCTCAAGAGCAAAGAAATGGCTTAAGTACAAAGATTGCTTCCCCATTCAAAGCGCTGATGCAACTAAAATGACAAGAGAGGTACACAGGTACAGACAATTGAAGCATTATTCATTCTTGTACATCTGAAAATGGAAGAAACATGTAGGCCTAATATAAGCCCACGACAAAAACATGGGTCTGCTTTGACCTACAATAGAGGAGGAAAAACAAGGGTAATATCCCAGCTCCCAGACAGTACGTCCTGCACACTTGGTTCTCACACCTTGCTGGCAGAGAAATAAAACTGCGAAACCACTACAAGAAGAGAGACAGATAGACAACCCTGAATCCCCAAATCAA
This sequence comes from Themeda triandra, assembly GCA_018135685.1. NCBI lineage: Eukaryota > Viridiplantae > Streptophyta > Magnoliopsida > Poales > Poaceae > Themeda > Themeda triandra. The sequence continues at coordinate 737,134 of JAENPR010000102.1, read as the reverse complement.
GGATATTGATTTCCGACAACCGTGACGATGGGATTCCTCGACTAGAGAGACAGAAATTTTGGGGGCCTTCAGCAACGCAACAAGAGTTCGGAATGAACAAAGAAGCATGCTCAGATCCAAAGGAGGCGGTGGTGGAGCTGCTTTCCAATTCCAAGGCATCACACAGCAGGCAGCAGCTGATATCGGCAGTTCGGAACTGTTTCGCCCAAAAAAGGTTGGGCAAGGCAAGAGGGTAAGAGCTAATCGACAGAGCAAAATATGAATATTCATGCGGCATATATTTATCGAGCATGCATCGGCATATCGCCTACCCTCTGAGTACCACTAAGAAAGTTGAGAATCCGAATGTAAGAATCGAACTTTTCTGATTCCTCTCCAAGCAAAATTCTATCGGTAAAGTTCACCCTGAACCACCAAATTCCAACCTTTTCGATTTTCGCAATAGAGTCAGAGAGGCATGCACTCACCGAATAACAGAGGAGCTCAAGAGGCGGAATGGGCGAGGAAGCCGGATGGCCGGAGGTGGGGAGCAGTGAAGCTGTCGCGGATTACTTGACGGTTTGACGCTCTTGCTGCGTGCGTGGGGACTGGGAACGAGGAGGCATCGAGGAGCTTGCCGCTGCTTTTATAGCCGCCTGGCCCGGCAGCAGCTGCTGACTCGGTCACTCCCGTCGTCTCCCGAGTTGGACTTGAACCAACACGAACGGAGGAGTCCACGGTGGACATTTCGATCGTCTGGTGGCAGTTAAAACAAATTTTAAAAAAGTAAATCGTGAAAAAGGAGTAAAACCCGATTCACTCTATTGAACAAGTTGCTGAAGTTGAAAATCCGATTAAAACTTCAATACCAAACAAAATGCATTTTAACTTTCAAAACACCAGTTGAAAATACCTCCTTGGCCATTTCAAACAGGTCCAATGGATGGTTTTGCTGAAGGGACAGTGGGACACACCTATCACTTGGTTCTTTTTTATGTAGAAAGACCTAACTTTTTCAAGTGAAATTGTATGAATATAAACTTTATATCAAAGTTATAGAGCTTGGCATGCACGACAACTTTGTAGTTAATAGCCTTTTTGTTTAATCTATTTTAGATGCTCAAATATTCATTTGAAGTCACTAGATTTTAAAAATTACATTTAAAAAAATCAAACAACACTAGATGTTGACATAGTATATACCAGAGTTGACCTAGATAAAAGTATTATTATCAACTATAAAGTTGTAAAACGTATTGATATATGTAACTTTGACGTAGACCACATAAAAATTAGAGGTCCTTTTCTTTTTTTAAAAAATTCAATAGAGAACTTAGCATTTAAACAATCTTAGATAAAAACGTTGTCAACAAAAAGTTGTAGATCCTACTCGGGACTACAACTTTGGTATAGACGTCCGAGATCATTTGAAAAAAACAAAAAATTAAATTCTAGAATTTAGTAACTTAAAAAAATACTTGAACCTCTGAAATATACTAAATGAAAAATTATTAACTACAAGGTCGTAGAACATTGTCAAACTATGGAAATTTGGTATAAAAACTTGTATTCATACGACTTTGTATGAAAAGGTAATGCTTTTGTATGAGAGGAGGAGAGGAACCAAATGAGTGGGTCCATAATCGCGTTAGCAAAACCACTCAAGAAACTACTTTGAAATGGACAAGGGGGTATTTTGTTTAGTTTTAAAATTAAAGTGTGTGTATATTGTCCAGTACTAAAATTTGAAGGGTCTTTCAAATTCGACGACTAGTTCAAGGGGAAAATCAAACTTTCCTCTAGAGAAAAGGTAAAATGTCACTGGAACAATCATATTTGTGGATTTGGATTTCTCACCATAAGGCATGTTCTTTCTATGGTGGCCACCGTAACTCTTCCAAATAGAGAACAAGATGGACCTCCCCCAATACTCCGCACAAGTCTGAACTGCTAGATTCCTTACTCCTGCGCGGCATATTCCCTCCATCCAAAATGAGTATCGTTCTCGTCTTTTGAGGACAAATGCTTTTAACTTTGACTAAATATATAGCACAAGATATTTTATAATTTAAATATATCTTCATAATAAACTTATTTGGAGATATAAATGTTGCTAACAAACTATGATCGGCACGAATACTATATCGACACTTATTTTGAGACAGAGGAGTATGATGTAGTTCATGTATAAAACAATGTTGTTGCAAATGCATATATAACAACTGATCGTTTTCTTAATTCTCTTCTATTATATCATCGATGACACAGAGCCAACGGACCATTTAGTGTGATGTGACGTGGTAGGCCTGAATTATACTTCCTCCGTCTCAAATTGCAAGTCATTCCAAGAATCTTGAAGAGTCAAAGTATTTCAAGTTTGACCAAATTTATATGATAAAATAGTAATAATTAGGATTCCAACTAAGTATTAATACATTCTTCATTAATTATTTTTTCATAGTATACCTCTTTGATGTAACGAGTCTTTGTTATTTTCTCTATAATCTTGGTTAAACTTAAAATACTTTAACTTTTCAAGATTCTTGGTATGGCTTACAATTTGAAACGGAGGGGGTATCAGTCAGTGATCCTATTCCTACAAGATAATATAATTTTTTTGACAAGATACAAGATAATATAGTTGGCATTCCAAGGAAAAACCCAACATATAGCCATATATATTGTGCCCATATGTCGAAACAGATCGTGTGTGTTGATATGGAGCCAAGATCATCATTCATTTTGAAATTGCGCATAGGTGGGTAGAATAGTGTTTTTTTTTTTACCGCGAACCGCCCGGTCGCTTTTTTAAAAAACCGGACCGGTTTACCGGTAAAACCGCCCGGTTTCGGTTTTTTTGCTTAAGCCGGTGTCGGTTAGGACCGGTTTACCGGCCGATTTCGCTACCGGACCGGTAAGTCCGGTAACCGCGGTAAACCGCGGTTTACCGGGCGGTAAAAAAAACACTGGGGTAGAAAGCCTTGCGTCAATAATCTCAGGTAGCGGATGAAAGCTCCGGTTTGGTTTTGGTAATTAATGACACTCAAACGTTGCTAATGCTTTGCTCTAAGTGTGGTTAGACACATAGCAACGTGACGGTGGATGATGGAGCATGGTGATCACGGTGACGAACATGTGGACATGTGAGGTGATCAAGCTCCGACGGAGGCCCATGGAGATCAAGGCGTTGATAGGGCTTTCCGGTTTAGTGGTCGAGACACTTAGTGAGTGTGACCACATTTAGGATCGATAACCGACTATCAAGAGGGGTTTCCTCGGTTTCATTCGCGGTCCTAAGTGCCTCTAGTTGTGACTTTGCATGATGCATGAGAGACTAACTAGAGGGCTAACTCTTGCCGACGTGGTCGTACTTGTACTACTAACTCCCGTGCTTGAGATGAGGTCTACACTTGGTGGAGTTGGTACTCAAGGCAAGAGATTGGACTTGGAGCGAAGACGGCGCAAGATTCTACTGAGAAATCTTCTTCAGAGGGCGCCGGACGCCGGGCCAGGAAGGCCGGACGCGTCCGGCGCATGTTGGGCTAGCCCGTGCTTGCTGGCCGGGCGCTGCAAGCGCCGGACGCCGAGGAGCCGCGTCCGGCGGTCGCCGGACGCCGACCAGAAACTTCCAGAGCTGGGCTCGCGCGCGTGCCAGGGATGCCGGACGCGTCCGACGCAAGGCGGCGGACTCGGTCGCCGGACGCGCCACGTCAGCTGGGTTTGAACGAAGGTCTTCCAACGGTCGCGTGTAATCCGGTCATACGCGTCCTGCGCGTGTTATTTGGCGTCCCCGAGGACCAACGGCTCTATTTCGACTTGGGGTCTATAAATAAGAGGTTGGCCGGCCTTGGGAGCTCTCTCTTGCCCATTCTAACACTCTTGAGCATACTTTGAGCTAGAGACACTCCTCCCGACTCATCTCTTTGGTTCCCTTGCCATTCTTGAGAGAGATTTGAGTGAGAACAAGTGATTTGCATTGAGAGTTGCATCTAGAGGCACTTGTTCATCGAGTGAGCTGCGGATTCTTGTTACTCTTCGATGATTCCCGTCACCGTAGACGGTTTGGAGCAGCGGGTGGTGGTTGAGCTCGACTTGGTGATTGTTCGAGGCCACACCGGGTTCTTGTGAGGGGTTCTTGATCCTTCCCCGCGGGAGTTCGCGAAAGGATACTCTAGTGGATTGCTCGTGGCTTGTGGATCCTTGTCTTGTGTGGAGATTGCGGCTCCCCATTGGGGTCTTTGGCACCGAGTCAATTGAGCGGGCAACTCACCAAGCAAGTGTATCGCCACAACGAGGACTAGCTTGCCGGAAAGCAAGTGAACCTCGGTAAAAAATCATTGTGTCGATTTGTGATTGCCGAGACTTCGACCTCCTTGTGTTTGTGCTTGAGCTCTCTAGGTAATTGGCTACTACACCGGTGATTGGCCATCTTCTACTCTTCGCGGCGGTATAAATTTCCATCACCTCCTTACTTTCCGCAAAGTAGAATTGCTTGTTGTGGTCGGTCGGGAACCACTCTTTGTGTAGAGTAAATCCCGTGGGTAGAATTGCTTGGTTGGTTTCGGTGAACCGACATTGTGTAGCTTGATCACCGTGGTTGTTGTGCATTTGGATTGAGTAGTCTTGCTTTGCTTAGGACGGCTTGCATAGAGTAGTCGAAGCTTTAGCTTTGCACATTTGCCGCCTTGCTATCTAATTTGGTGTCTAGTGTTATTGCTAGAAATTTTATTAGGCTATTCACCCCCTCTAGCCATTGTGACCTTTCAGCGGAATGTACCAATTGGGCACTGCGACGAGAGCTCCTCTCTAGGCCGCAAAGCATTGAGGTGAGAATATGATGTTGACGCAAGGTGATATAGCAAAGAGAAGACCTCGCTAATAAAGTTGAAGAAGTCAACGACCAGCAAGATGAGAGACCATAGCATGAATGAAGTGCACAATTTGTAGTGGATTGGAGCTGGACAAACAGCACTAGGCGCGAACATCGGATTTTGTAAAAAAGAGAGATTAGCCATATCCATCGGATTTAGATCTAACGATCTACGTGCGAGTTTCCATAGTTTCCACGAACACGGTTTCCATAAGATACGCTCCCTTCTAACAATTTTATACGCAACATCTTTTCCTCAAATAATTGTTCCGTTTTTAAGCCGGGTTATTAAAATTGTGCTTTAGTTTCATATGATATTTTGTTAAAAATATATTTTTTCTTTCTACAAAGGAATATCGGGATATTCAGTGGAAATCGGACTGAAGGGGTCCATCTATCCGTCCATGCCGTGTAAGAAATTAAAATTATTAAACAAACTAGTTAAAACTATTTCATACAGATAACCTAGTTAAAACTATTTCATACAGATAACCAACACCATGTCACCTTTTTTGGGTTCATGATATCGACCTATACCTGCTTCTTCTTTAGAAAGCTTTTTTTGTAATGTGCAACAAAGGCTTTTCCATGTGAAATGTAGGAGAACGTCACATAACAAGGCCAGGTTTTGGAACATACGGCTGTGGTTCAGAATCACCAACGTTTTCCTTTTCTCCACATTCCAGAAGCGCAACCCTGGGTGTCGCCTTTCGTGTTAGGGGAAAGCATGCCTGCCTTGGCATCGTAATGGCAAGTCAGAAACCTGGGAACCATCATTGTGCTCCAGGTGCAAATCCCAATCACTTGTCTTTTGTGGCTGTAGGTAGTGGACGAACCACAGCTCAGAGCCTGCAAAAATGGCTGTCTGATTGGCGCCCTGGGCTCCAAATTTCTAGGGACTGAACTTTCTGCAAAATTACTGCATACAAATCAGTTTTACGAGATGTGTCGGACAAAATGTATCTGCTGAAAATTTATCTTTACATTTAGGCGTGTTTTTTCATCAGTTACTCACTGTCTCTAACAATTTGTACTCGGAGGATTAGTTTGTAGTTTGACTATAGTTTTGGTGTGTCTTGATGGATCAAATGTCATATGCATGGGAATCTGAATTCTAGATAGGTGCCAAAGGATGTTGGGTTCAGTTGATTATCCCAACTAGCCTAACACTCCGGCAGAATTTCAGCCTGGGGGTTAAAAAATCCTCTCGCTAGCCCGTGTTGCCAAAGCACTTGTGGAACGGCCCGTATCCGGCCTGTGGCGTGGCCCAGTTATGGTTCCCCACGGGGTCTTGTTCACGTGTCGGGACGGGGCCAGGAGACGCTTAGCTTCTGCTTAATTAATGTGAAATCGGCAGGGGCATCACCCCCACCTGGTCTATTTGTTTTTTTTTTTAAAAAAATCTAGATAGGTAGATTCTGAATAAGAAAAAACTGACATGTTTGGATTCTTTGTTGATTCGAGCTCAGAGATTATAGTTGGTTAATTGAAGAGAACTCTTGTCATAATGCCTTCAACCTTGTGAACAAAGAGTAAATCAAGTTATATATAAACATTTATAAATAAATAGGAAGAAAATAACATCACATATATAAATGGGGTTTCGGTGTGTTTTGATGGCCAAGCTAGTATTAGGTATTTGTGGGGGTATAAACCCCATATACCCTCACGGGCCTACATGGGCCGTACCACCAAACGTGGCCCAATCTACAAAACGAAGCCGTATGGCACACAATGTGCACCACGCCATATTGTAATAGTACCAAATATGATACTTTACTTGTACAACCTGTCCCTTCAGAGTATATAAGGAGGGGCAGGGGTCCCCTAGAGGGCAGATCATCTCATATCAATGCAAATAACAGAGCACAGGACATAGGGTATTACGCCAAAGGCGGCCTGAACCTGTATAAATTTTGTGTCTTGTGTCTTTGTAACCATCCGGTTCCTGATTACACGCGCCTCTACCGATCAAACTACTACCATCGGTATACCCTAGGTAGACTGCCGTCGATATTTCGTCGACAGTATTATTAGGTTTGATGTAGATTTTAGATTTTTAAAATCTAAGTGCTATATTTTGCAAAAAGAGAGATTAGCCATATCCATCGGATTTAGATCCAACGATCCACATGCGAGTTTTCATTGTTTCCACGGGAACCTGGTTTTCATAGCATACGTTGCCTTGATGGCCAAGCTAGTATTAGGTATTATCAGGTTTGATGTAGATTTTAGATTTTTAAAATCTAAGCGCTAGATTTCGGTTACCTATATTTATAATCTCTCCTGTTTAGAATTTAGATGGAACATGGATTCTTTTATCATATTCTCGGAATCCCTAACCCATCTTCACATGCCTTTTATTGTAGATCGTAGCTTGTCTGATATCTACTTCCCCTTGGCCGATGGCCGGTAGCTCCACTGTACCGCACAGCTGCACCGCGCTGGTGCATTCGCTTTCCGCGCGCGCCCACGTGTTATTGGTGCTAAAACAGCTCAAATATGGGGCTGTTGCAAGTTTGGCCCGGTTTTGTAGTAGGTATTCTCCACTCGCTTTGTATCTCGCGTCAGTTCGTAACACACATGGATAACACGCTGGACTTGTCTATATACTATGTATGTTATTATCATTGGTCACTTGTCATCGTGGAAGACCAAGGTCGTCCAAAAAGATCATCAACATCATGTGTTCTTTGTTTTCTTTTTCTTTCCTTTTATATGATGAAGTGTCTTTTATTTGTTTGTTGTGTAGTCTCTCAGGCACATGAATAGCCGTCTTATCCTAGATAGCCCTGTCCAACTCGTCACATATTCTAGATGTTAGTAATTGTGAATATGTGTGAATATGTGGCGAGTTGGACAGGACAATGTTTGGTTTGAGGATAAGGTAGAACATGTTGGTATTTGTTCTAAATTTATAGAATCTCATCATCTCTTTGTTTGTTTTTTCTTTTTGCGAAATGAATCTCACCTTCTTGTTGGGTTGAAAAGATGAGATAAATCCATGTTTTATGTTTGGCATGAGAGACAGAGATCGGGAGAATTAGATGGTATGCTGCGGCAGTAATGCTAATTTAGCTAGCTAACCAAGTTAGCTAACCATTCGAAGTCCATTTTCCAGCATCGGTTTCCCAATTCCCACACGTCCCAAACTACTAGTGTTACTGGAGCAGACGAGCGGTAGCAAGTAGCAACGGCCCTGTCCGCGGTGATCGATCACGAACTCCATTGACTCATGGGCTCCGCGCGAGCCGAGCTGGGCTGCGTCCTCATCGCCTGATCGTACTGCACTGCCCTGACCGCTCGCGCGCGAGGTCGCGTCCCTGTGAGTCCACTCTCTGCAATTCGAACTGCGCCCGAGGCCCAGCCCCGCGCCTTCTTACGCCCGGCGACGACGTCGTGCGATTGCATGCCACGCGCGGCCGGGCAGCGATGTCCGAGCGCAAGCCCGCCGCCCGCGGCAATCGCAACGGCGGTATGACTTTGGCGAGGGAATACTCCACAGGTTAACTGAGTGAGGTGACGAGGACGAACTAGGGCTCACTTCGGTGAAGTCCAAATGTCGAGCGGAGGCACGGCGCCAATCACCACTTCCTCCATGCCTACGCGCACGGCGACACTGAGTGCAGCCTCCACAGGCACGGCATCGCCGCCACGCCCTGCAACGGTTGGACGCACGCGCACCACCTCGAACGGCGTGGATGAGGGGCACCAAGCATCATGCTCTGCCTCCCCGGCCTCGTCACATGTTCGGCCCGCAACGGGGCGGCGGACGCACAACCACGCGGTTGTGAACCATCTACGGGCAAGCTGCGCAGCCCCACAGGTGCGCCCGGGGCTTGGACCTCACCGGCTACGCCAGTACGCCACACCGTCGACCTGCTCCTCCAACGGCCAGAGTAGCCACCCGTGACCGCGACTACAGGCCCACCATTTGCCACTCTGGCGTGGCCACAACATCCATGTGCCACGGCGGCTCGGCCACGCTGGTGCTGGTACTAACCAGTTACATTGTGATTTTTATCCCATTATTAGCACCTTTAGCTCCAGTTCAGAAGAAGAATATTCTATACTGAGAAAAATGCTTTAGGCTCACAAGAAAAATGTTCTAATTGACACAATGGAAAACCCACCACCCTCGCGTCGCCTCTCCCCCGCAGGAGGCGACCCGAGGGCCCCGTCCCGCCGCCCTCCACCCACCCTCCTCGCCGCCGCTCCTTCTCGCCGCCGCCGGCAGCGCCAGCGGGGGCTCAAAAAACTCCCACTGCACCCTCCTCGCGTCTCCCTTCCTCCTCCCCCCTTCCCTTCTTGCGACGCCAGTGGTCGCCGGCCGGCGGGGGCCGCACCGGCTTCGTCGGGGCCGGATTCGCCGTTCCCACGGCCGGATCCGCCCGCGACGGTGGTCCTCGAGCACCAGGACGGCGCTGCGGCGCGCCCCGGCGGCGCGGGGTCGAACTAGGGTTTCGGCCGCAGCGGTGGCCGGCCGGCCTCCCCTTTGGCTCCCCTGCCGGATCCGGGCCTTCTGCGGCCGGGGTGGCGGCCCCGGCCGGCGACAGGCCGAGATCGGGCGGCGGCGCCCGCTAGGGTTTCATCCCTCAGGCAGCCCCGCCACATCTCCTCTCTGGTGGCCTCCTGCCGGCGTCTTTCTCCGGCGCGGCGCTTCGGCCCGGCCTTGAGATCGTGGGACTTCGGCCGGGGCCGGGGGCCGCCTTGCCGCCGACGAGGGTCGGGCGGTCGGCCGAGCCAGCGCATGGCACCGTCCTCCCCACCGGCATCGGTGGGTCGGAGGACGGGCCGTGCCACTGCATGCCGCCCCAGCTCCATTAGGCCTCCCACTCTTCTTCTCCGTCGCGTCCCTCCGGCCCGGCCTTGAGGTCAGGGGACTTCGGCTGGGGCCGGGGGGCGCCTTGCGGCAGAACGGGGCCGAGCGGGTGAAAGGTCACAATGGCTAGGGGGGGGGGGGTGAATAGCCTAATAAAATTTCTAGCAATAACACTAGACACCAAATGAGATAGCAATGAGGCAAATGTGCAAAGCTAAAGCTTCGACTACTCTATGCAAGCCGTCCTAAACAAAGCAAGGCTACTCAATCCAAATGCACAACAACCACGGTGATCAATCTACACAATGTCGGTTCACCGAAACCAACCAAGCAATTCTACCCACGGGATTTACTCTACACAATGAGTGGTTCCCGACCGACCACAACAAGTAGTTCTACCCACGGGATTTAAACTACTCAAAGAGTGGTTCCCGACCGACCACAACAAGCAATTCTACTTTGCGGAAAGTAAGGAGGTGATGGAAGTTTATACCACCGCGAAGAGTAGAAGATGGCCAATCACCGGTGTAGTAGCCAATCACCTAGAGAGCTCAAGCACAAGCATAAGGAGGTCGAAGCCTCAGCAATCACAAATCGACACAATGATTTTTACCGAGGTTCACTTGCTTCCCGGCAAGCTAGTCCTCGTTGTGGCGATACACTTGCTTGGTGAGTTGCCCGCTCAATTGGCTCGGTGCCAAAGACCCCAATGGGGAGCCGCAATCTCCACACAAGACAAGGATCCACAAGCCACGAGCAATCCACTAGAGTATCCTTTCGCGAACTCCCGCGGGGAAGGATCAAGAACCCCTCACAAGAACCCGGTGTGGCCTCGAACAATCACCAAGTCGAGCTCAACCACCACCCGCTGCTCCAAACCGTCTACGGTGACGGGAATCACCGAAGAGTAACAAGAATCCGCAGCCCACTCGAAGAACAAGTGCCTCTAGATGCAACTCTCAATGCAAATCACTTGTCTTACCACTCAAATCTCATAAGAGATGCTCAAGAATGAAAGAGATGAGTGGGGGAGTGTCTCTCTAGCTCAAAGGATGAACAAGTGTGTGTCTAATGGCCAAGAGACCTCCCACAACAGGCCATCCAAGTATATATAGGCAAGGGGTCGAAATAGAGCCGTTGTGCCCGCGCCTATCCAGCTCCACTGCGCCGGACGCGCCACACGGGCTCCGTCGGACGCGTCCGGTGCTGCTCAGCTTCGCCCCGCGCACTGCCGTTGCCGACCGTTGCTTCATCTTGTTTGAATGGTCCACTTCGCCGGACGTCTCACCTCCTTGAGTCCGCATCCGCAGCGTGACCGCCAGCTGCGTCCTGCGCAGCGCAAAGGCCTGCTCGCGCGCGCAAACTCCGACCGTCGGACGCTCAAGCCCAGAGTCCGGCGAGCGTCCGGCGTTTGCTTCGCCCTGCGTCCGCAACACTGCTCAGCCAAAATAGTTTCTGTAAAGCGTCTGTTGCTCGTCCTTGCGTCCGGCGCCCAGCGCCACCCGCGTCTGGCGCAGGCCAGTTGCTGCCCAGCCACGCGCGCGCGAGAGCTTCACTGCGCCGGACTCACCGAGCAGCGTCCGGCGCTCACGCCGCCTGCGTCCGTCGCCTTGAAGACGTCATTTCATGTGTCCAATTTGCTCCAAATTGATCCAAACAAGTTCCCTTGCCTTGTGCACTAACTCCACCATGCGTAGAAGTCGATCTCAAGCCTTGGAGTTAGCATTTCATCCATGAAATGTCGCGCAAGAGTTAGCTCTCTAGTTAGCCTCTCATGCATCATGCAAAGTCACAACTAGAGGCACTTAGGACCGCGAATGAACCGAGGAAACCCCTCTTGATAGTCGGTTATCGATCCTAAATGTGGCCACACTCGCTAAGTGTCTTGACCACCAAACCGGAAAACCCTATCAAGTATACCTTCGCCTTGATCTCCATGGGCCTCCGTCGGAGCTCGATCACTTCACATCCTAAATGTTCATCACGGTGATCGCCATGCTCCATCATCCACCGTCACGTTGCTATGTGTCTAACCACACTGAAAGGTCACAATGGCTAGGAGGGGGGGGTGAATAGCCTAATAAAATTTCTAGCAAGAATACTAGACAACCCAATTAGATACCAAGGCGGCAAATGTGCAAAGCAAATGCTTCGACTATTCTATGCAAGCCGTCCTACCAACCAAGGCTACTCAATTCAATTGCACACACAACAACGGTGATCAAACTACACAATGTCGGTTCACCGAAACCAACCAAGCAATTCTACCCACGGGATTTAAGCTACACAAAGAGTGGTTCCCGACCGACCACAACAAGCAATTCTACTAAGCGGTAAGTAAAGAGAGGATGGAGGTTATACCGCCGCGAAGAGTAGAAGATAGCCAATCACCGGTGTAGAAACAAATCACCTAGAGATGCTCAAGCACAATCACAATGGAGGTCGAAGCCTCGGCAATCACAAATCAACACAATGATTTTTACCGAGGTTCACTTGCTTCCCGACAAACTAGTCCTCGTTGTGGCGATGCACTTGCTTGGTGAGTTGCACTCAATTGGCTCGGTGCCAAAGACCCCAATGGGGAGCCGCAATCTCCACACAAGACAAGGATCCACAAGCCACGAGCAATCCACTAGAGTATCCTTTCGCGAACTCCCGCGGAAGGATCAAGAACCCTCACAAGAACCCGGTGTGGCCTCGAACAATCACCAAGTCGAGCTCAACCACCACCCGCTGCTCAAACCGTCTACGGTGATGGGAATCACCGAAGAGTAACAAGAATCCGCGGCTCACTCGATGAACAAGTGCCTCTAGATGCAACTCTCAATGCAAATCACTTGTTCTCACTCAAATCTCTCTTAAGATTAGCAAAGGAATCAAAGAGATGAGTGGGGAGTGTCTCTCCCGCTCAAAGTATGCTCAAGTGAGTAGAAATGGCGAAGAGAGCCTCCCATGGCCGGCCAAACGTCTATTTATAGAGCCTCCTCCGAAAATAGCCGTTGCCCCTCGGGCCGACGCCCGCAACACGCGCCGGACGCGTCCGCGCTCGCCGGGCGGACGCGTCCCGCCGCTCGCGTGCCGCGCCACTTGACCGTTAAGGTTTGAACCGTGCCACGTCACCACGCGTCGGACGCCTTCGATGTCCGCCCGAGTCCGGCGCCCGCGTCCGCCGCGTGTCCGGCGACCGACCTCGCGAGAGACAGCCCGACCAGAAAGTTTCGGTCGGCGTCCGGCCGCCGCCGGACGCGTCCGCCCGCCGCGTCCCGACGGTCTCGGCGCCTGAGCGGCCACCTGCGCCGATCCGGCCACGCGCGCGCGCGTCCGCCCGCCCGCTCAAGGCCCGGGTCGCGCCAGCGTCGCGCCCTGTGACTTGTCACCTTCTCGTTTGATCTTCGATGTCGCGCCGTCGTCGATCCAATCTCCCAACCACTTGTCCAAGATGCTAACTCCACAGAGTAGATCACTTCTCAAGCACCGAAGTTAGCGTATCTCCTCAAGATCACGTCGACAAGTGTTAGCCCTCTAGTTAGTCTCTCATGCATCATGCAAAGTCACAACTAGAGGCACTTAGGACCGCGAATGAACCGAGGAAACCCCTCTTGATAGTCGGTTATCGATCCTAAATGTGGTCACACTCGCTAAGTGTCTCGACCACTAAACCGGAAAGCCCTATCAAGAATACCTTCGCCTTGATCTCCACGGGCGTTTCCATTCATCACCGGAGCTTGATCACTTCACATGTCCACCATGTTCGTCACCGTGATCACCATGCTCCATCATCCATCGTCACGTTGCTATGTGTCTAACCACACTTAGAGCAAAACATTAGCAACGTTGAGTGTCATTAATTACCAAAACCAAACCGGAGCTTTCAATCTCCCCCTTTTTGGTAATTGATGACAACCCCTCGACAAACTCACAAAGATATGGAAATTGAATTCAATTATGAAATTGAATTGCTTGCCCAAGACCTTTTGATCAAGAATCTTGGATTGGACAAGCATTTCAATTCCGGTTTTGGTAGTGGTAGCTCCCCCTACATGTGTGCATCAAATGTTTGGTCGATTTTCAAGCACACATGCATAGATGAAACTTGTGTGAGAGTTACCACAACCAAAATGGTACTAAGGTTTATAGAATTGACCTTTGAAGCGTGATACCAATCGGAGTGCGATAATAAACCTTCCTTAGCACCATGGGAATCTAGACATTCATCAAAACTCAAGATACCTCATGAGATCACATTATAAGCAAGGTACTTGGACAAGAGAAACTCTATGTCTAGAGACCACCTAAGCATGCTACTACTTAATTTCATCAATCAAGTTCTATACTAGCAATACACCAAACAAGCATGAATATTGAATTTAGCTTGCAATGCTCCATATCATCATGAATGCACACATAATATGCAACAAATAGTCTATGAGCTTGCTCCCCTATTTGTGTGCTCATGGTTGGGTCATATCATAAAAATTGATCCCCTTCCATTGCTCTTTGTGACTTATTTCTCCCTCTAGGTGTAAACTTCTCCCCCTAGGTGTATACTTTCTTCTCCCCTTTGTCATCAATGACCAAGAAGGGTGCATAAGATGAGAGAAACAAGTCAATCAACTATGGCCAAATCTAAACCACATGCCTAGAAAATGTATCTCGGTTTGAACCAAGGGCAAGCTTCTTCACACCTCATAAGAATAAGGGTTATCTTGACCATGTTGAGATACACATCATGAGCAAGTGCTAAAGATTCAACACTAGGTTCACAAGCTCACAAACAAGTTATATGCCATCACTAGATCAAATCAAGCAAAGAAACAATAGTGATGCCATATATCCTTTAAATTCATTTGATTTGCAATGAATGAGCCTAGCAAGATGCACATGTATACATGTCTACACAACTAGCAAAGGATGCATGAAATGCAACAACCAATCTTTACCTTGCTATGTTGGAGGAGAGGCATGTCATATATGAGGTGCATCAATCCATGTTGGAGAAGCTAAGTATGTTCAACTCATTCCTCAACTTGCAATATCTTTTCTCATCAAGAGGCTTGGTGAATATGTCGGCTAGTTGATCTTCGGTGCCAATGCTTTCAATGCTAATATCACCCTTTTGTTGATGATCTCTAATGAAGTGGTGCCTCACATCAATGTGCTTGGTTCTTGAATGTTGAACCGGATTGTTTGTCATCTTGATTGCACTTTCATTGTCACAAAACAAAGGCACATGCTTGAACTTGATCCCATAGTCCTTCAAGGTGGCTTTCATCCATAGCAATTGTGCACAACAATTCCCCGCACTAATATATTCGGCTTCGGCGGTGGAAAGTGCCACACTATTTTGCTTCTTTGAAGACCATGACACAAGAGATCTTCCTAGCACTTGGCATGTTCCACTTGTGCTCTTCCTATCAATCTTGCAACCGGCATAGTCGGAATCGGAGTATCCAATCAACTCAAAGCTTGACCCCTTGGGATACCATAGACCAACATCTTGAGTACCCTTCAAGTATCTCAACACCCTCTTGGTTGCCGTCAAGTGACTCTCTTGGAGAAGCTTGAAATCTTGCACACATGCATACACTAAACATGACATCCGGCCTTGAAGCGGTCACATATAGCAAGCTTCCAATCATTGATCTATATAGCTTTTGCTCAATCATCTTGCCACTATCATCAATGTCCAAGCCACCATTGGTTCCCATAGGTGTACTAATGGCCTTAGCATCTTGCAACCCAAACTTCTTGATCATGTCCTTGATGTACTTGCCTTGACTCACAAAGGTGCCATTCTTCATTTGCTTGATTTGAAGACCAAGGAAGTAGCTCAACTCTCCAAGCATTGACATCTCAAACTCACTAGCCATTATCTTAGCAAACTCTTCACAAAAGAATTGATTTGTTGATCCAAAGATGATATCATCCACATAGATTTGCAACACAAATAAATCATCTTCTATCTTCTTGGTGAAGAGAGTAGTGTCAACTTTTCCCATCTTGAAGCCTTTGGATATGAGAAAGTCCCTCAATCTTTCATACCATGCCCTTGGAGCTTGCTTCAATCCATACAAAGCCTTCTTGAGCTTGTAGACATGATTGGGCTTCTTGTCATCTTCAAAACCGGGAGGTTGTGCAACATACACTTCCTCATTGATGAAGCCATTGAGAAATGCACTCTTCACATCCATTTGATAGAGCTTGATGTTGTGAGCACAAGCATAGGCTAATAAGATTCTAATTGCCTCCAATCTTGCCACCGGTGCATATGTTTCCCCAAAGTCAAGACCCTCAACTTGTGTGTAACCTTGAGCTACTAGTCTTGCTTTGTTTCTCACAACCAATCCATCTTGATCTTGTTTGTTCTTGAAGACCCACTTGGTGCCAATCACATTGTGCTTCTTCGGCCTCTCAACAAGCTCCCAAACTTCATTTCTAGTGAAGTTGTTCAATTCCTCATGCATGGCATTTATCCAATCCGGATCCTTCAATGCCTCATCAATCTTAGTTGGCTCAATGAATGACACAAAGGAGTAGTGCTCACATATGCTAGCCAATCTTGATCTTGTTTGCACACCTCTTTGGATATCACCAATGATATGATCTAGAGGATGATCCCTTGCAATGTTGGACGGTTGAAGAACTAGCTCATTTGCATTGCTTGCTTGACCTTGATCTTGATCTTCATGTTGAGTACCACTTGTGCTTGCCTCATTGGAATCATCAATCACTACTTGAGTTGGCACTTGCACTTCATCACCATCATCCACTTGCCTCGGCCTAATGTCACCAATGTCCATGTGTCTCATTGCATTGCTCAATTGATCTCCACCCACATCTTCTTGATTTTGATCTCCAACTTGAGAACCTTGGGTTTCATCAAATTCAACATCATGAACCTCTTCAACTAGCCCACTAGCCAAATTCCACACTCTATAAGCCTTGCTAGAAGTAGAGTAGCCAAGAAGAAATCCCTCATCACATCTCTTGTCAAACTTGCCAAGTCTTTGCCCCTTCTTGAGTATGTAGCACTTGCAACCAAAGACCCGGAAGTAAGCAATATTGGGCTTCCTTCCATTCAAGATTTCATATGGAGTCTTCTCTAACTTCCCATGGCAATAGAGGCGGTTGCTATAATAGCAAGCCGTGTTGATAGCATCACTCCAAAACTTCTCACTCACATTGTACTCAAGTAGCATAGTTCTTGCCATCTCAATCAAGGTCCTATTCTTCCTCTCAACTACACCATTGGATTGGGGAGTGTAGGTTGGTGAGAATTGATGTACAATTCTAAGCTCATCACACAACTCTTCAACTCTTGTGTTCTTGAATTCACTCCCATTGTCACTTCTTATCTTCTTGATGGTAGTGTCAAACTCATTTTGCATCCTCTTGACAAATGACTTGAATAGATCATAGACTTCACTTTTGTCATAGAGGAAGGACACCCAAGTGTATCTTGTGTAATCATCCACAATCACAAAACCATACTTGTTGCCCCCAATTGATGTGTAGTGAGTTGGGCCAAACAAGTCCATATGCAACAACTCAAATGCTCTTGAAGTTGACATCTCATTCTTCTTGGGATGTGAGTTCCCATGTTGCTTGCCGGCTTGACATGCACTACAAGGTCTATCCTTCTCAAAAGTGACATCATTCAAGCCTCTCACTAGATCATGCTTCACCAACTTGTTCAATTGCTTCATGCCAACATGACCTAGGCGCCAATGCCATAGCCATCCCTTGCTTGACTTGTCAATCAAACATGATGAAAGTTGAGCTTCACTAGCATTGAAATCCACCAAGTACAAGCTTCCATGCCTAAACCCCTTGAAGATGATATTTGCTTGATCCTTGCTCACTACCTCAACATGCTTGTCATCAAATATGCACTTGTAGCCAAGATCACACAATTGTGCCACCGACAAAAGATTGAAGTTCAAAGTATCAACTAGCAACACATTGGAGAGATCCTTGTCATTGGAAATTGCAACCTTTCCAAGCCCCATGACATCACCCTTGCTATTGTCACCAAATGTGATGGAGTTGAATCCACCATTGTCATTCTTGTCAAGTGACTTGAACATACTATCTTCACCGGTCATATGATTTGATGCACCACTATCAAGCACCCAATGCCTCCCTCCGGCTTTGTAATTAACCTACAAGAAGACATCAAGCTTTAGGTACCCATTTTTGCTTGGGTCCTTGAAGGTTAGTCACTAGAGTCTTTGGCACCCAAATAGCTTTCTTCTTTGAGCTCATCCATGGTGTGCCATTGAATCTAGCACTCACACCACTCTCACTCTTAACAAGCATGTAAGAAGCACTCAACTTGTAAGAGGAGGCACGAGTGTTCTTGTTCTTGCATGCATGCTCTAGATGACCAACTTGCTTGCAACTCTTGCAATAGCTACCATTGTTCTTCACAAAACTAGTCTTGTGAGGAGCAAAAGCGGCCTTGCCTTTCTTGGGGGTATAGCCCAATCCCTCTTTGTAGAGAGAAGCTCTTTGGCTACCCAAGCACATAAGCAAGCGGTCCTCACCACCATAAGCCTTAGCCAAGGTGTGATTGAGCTCCTTGACTTCCTTCTTAAGACACTCATTCTCAACTACTAGTGTAGAATCACATGCATGACCAACACTACTAGATGATGTAGAGGCATAAGAGCATGAAGGGCCAAGTGATGCAACAACAAATGAGTCATCAA
Source organism: Themeda triandra (assembly GCA_018135685.1). Taxonomy (NCBI): domain Eukaryota; kingdom Viridiplantae; phylum Streptophyta; class Magnoliopsida; order Poales; family Poaceae; genus Themeda; species Themeda triandra. Next base: position 718,752 of record JAENPR010000102.1, on the reverse strand, counting down.
GTGAATCACATGATGTGGACACATTTTTCTTTTCTATGTTCACCACTTGTGGTTGCACTTTCTCTTGCTTCTCAACTAGAGAAGAATGAGCTTTTTCAAGCTTAGAGTGAGCAATCTCTAGCTTCTTATGGTCTACCTTTAGACTCTCATAAGAGGCCCTCAACTCCATAAGTTCTTGCTCAAGGTTTTGTTTATCCTTGCGCAAGCCCCTACATTCTTTCCTAGAGTCATTGAAAGCACCTTTGCAATCCTCAAGCATGACCCATAGTTCTTCTTTTGTGGTGTCATCATCATCATCACTCTCATCATCACTATCGGGTGGAGGTTTTACCTTAGTGGCCTTGGCCATGAAGCAAGACGATGGAGCACCAAATAGAGAAAGCTTCTCTTGAATGGCAATGCTTGCGTGCCCCTTCTTCTTCTTCTTCTTGGAATCATCATCATCATCACTTGAGGAAGATGAATCACTCTCCCAAGTTGCCACATGAGATTCACCCTTCTTCTTGTGATGGGAGGAGTCTTTCTCCTCCTTCTTCTTCTCTTGCTTCTTCCTCTCCTTCCTCATGGCATCTTCATCATCACTTGCATATGGGCACTTGGCAATGAGATGATCCTTGCTATTGCACCGGAAGCACTTCATGGACGGTCACTAGACTTGGATGAGCTTCTCTTGCCCTTGGACCGGTACCCCTTCTTCATGAGCTTCCCCATTCTCTTCACAAGGAGTGCCATTTGTTCACTCACTTCTTCTTCTTGTCCACTTGAGCTAGAGCATGGCTCATCTTCACTTGAAGACTCTTCCTTCTTCTTCTTGCCCTTGCTCTTGGATGATGCGGCCTTGAATGCCACACTCTTCTTGTCATCATCCTTCTTCTCATTCTCCTTCTTCTTCTTCTTCACCAACTCTTCCTTCTCATGATCTTCTCTAAACTCATCATCGGCCATAATCTCTTGAAGAACTTGATTGGGAGTTGGCTTCTCCTTCATGGTTGTCTTCACCATGACGGTCTTCAACATGTCAAATCTCTTGGGAAGACATCTCATGAACTTGGTGGAGAATTGAGAGTCCTTGATTTCTTCCCCAAGTCCCTTGAGCTCATTGACAATGACTTGGAGCCTATGGAACATCTCCGGCACACTTTCATCCTACTTCATTGAGAAGCTTGCAAACTTCTCTTGCAACATGTAGGCTCTTGCGGTCTTGACACTTTTGGTGCCCTCATAAGCTTCTTCTAGCTTCTTCCAAATGTCATGAGCCACCTCAAGGTTCTTGATGAGCTCAAAAGCTTTATCATCAAGTGCCTCATGGAAAGCACTCACGGCAATGTCATTTGCTTGTTGCTTCTTTTCTTCGGCCGGTGTTGGCACCGCACCCTCAACAAGCTCAAACTTTGTCTCCACCACTTTCCACACCTCAAGGTTGATTGACTTGAGATGACTCTTCATCTTGAGCTTCCACTTGGCATAGTCATCACCTCGAAAAGATGGTGTCTTCTTGGTGTTGTTGATATGCATAACCAACGCCATTGCTTCACCGTAGGATGTTAATCCAACACAAACAAACGGTGCCCGGCTCCGATACCACGTGAAAGGTCACAATGGCTAGAGGGGGGGGGTGAATAGCCTAATAAAATTTCTAGCAAGAATACTAGACAACCCAATTAGATACCAAGGCGGCAAATGTGCAAAGCAAATGCTTCGACTATTCTATGCAAGCCGTCCTACCAAGCAAGGCTACTCAATTCAATTGCACACACAACAACGGTGATCAAACTACACAATGTCGGTTCACCGAAACCAACCAAGCAATTCTACCCACGGGATTTAAGCTACACAAAGAGTGGTTCCCGACCGACCACAACAAGCAATTCTACTAAGCGGTAAGTAAAGAGAGGATGGAGGTTATACCGCCGCGAAGAGTAGAAGATAGCCAATCACCGGTGTAGAAACAAATCACCTAGAGATGCTCAAGCACAATCACAATGGAGGTCGAAGCCTCGGCAATCACAAATCAACACAATGATTTTTACCGAGGTTCACTTGCTTCCCAGCAAGCTAGTCCTCGTTGTGGCGATGCACTTGCTTGGTGAGTTGCCCGCTCAATTGGCTCGGTGCCAAAGACCCCAATGGGGAGCCGCAATCTCCACACAAGACAAGGATCCACAAGCCACGAGCAATCCACTAGAGTATCCTTTCGCGAACTCCCGCGGGGAAGGATCAAGAACCCCTCACAAGAACCCGGTGTGGCCTCGAACAATCACCAAGTCGAGCTCAACCACCACCCGCTGCTCCAACCCGTCTACGGTGATGGGAATCACCGAAGAGTAACAAGAATCCGCAGCTCACTCGATGAACAAGTGCCTCTAGATGCAACTCTCAATGCAAATCACTTGTTCTCACTCAAATCTCTCTTAAGATTAGCAAAGGAATCAAAGAGATGAGTGGGGGAGTGTCTCTCCTGCTCAAAGTATGCTCAAGTGAGTAGAAATGGCGAAGAGAGCCTCCCATGGCCGGCCAAACGTCTATTTATAGAGCCTCCTCCGAAAATAGCCGTTGCCCCCTCGGCCGACGCCGCAACACGCGCGGACGCGTCCGGCTCGGCCCGCGGACGCGTCCGCCGCTTTCGCCGTGCCGCGCCACTTGACCGTTAAGGTTTGAACCGTGCCACGTCACCACGCGTCGGGACGCTACGCAGATTCCGCCGAGTCCGGCGCCCGCGTCCCGCGTGTCCGGCGACCGACCTCGCGAGAGACCCGACCCGAAAAGTTTCGGGTCGGCGTCCGGCCGCCGCCGACGCGTCCGCCGCCGCATCCGACGGTCTCTGCGCCCGGGGCGGCCACCTGCGCCCGTCCGGCCACGCGCCGGACGCGTCGGCCCGCCCCGCGAGCCCGGCGTCCGGCGCCCGCGTCTGGCGCCCTGTGACTTGTCACATTCTCGTTTGATCTTCGATGTCGCGCCGTCGTCGATCCAATCTCCCAACCACTTGTCCAAGATGCTAACTCCACAGAGTAGATCACTTCTCAAGCACCGGAGTTAGCGTATCTCCTCAAGATCACGTCGACAAGTGTTAGCCCTCTAGTTAGTCTCTCATGCATCATGCAAAGTCACAACTAGAGGCACTTAGGACCGCGAATGAACCGAGGAAACCCCTCTTGATAGTCGGTTATCGATCCTAAATGTGGTCACACTCGCTAAGTGTCTCGACCACTAAACCGGAAAGCCCTATCAAGAATACCTTCGCCTTGATCTCCACGGGCGTTTCCATTCATCACCGAGCTTGATCACTTCACATGTCCACCATGTTCGTCACCGTGATCACCATGCTCCATCATCCATCGTCACGTTGCTATGTGTCTAACCACACTTAGAGCAAAACATTAGCAACGTTGAGTGTCATTAATTACCAAAACCAAACCGGAGCTTTCACGGTTGATACTCTGATACTTTGCATTCGCGGCGCGCAAGTGCGCGCCATTCCACTAGTATTGAATAATTCTGATCACAAATTCACCTAGATGGCGGTGGCCGGTGTGGTCGTAGACACTCGTAGTAGTCGTGGGGGCAGGCGACGGTCAACTAGCAGGGTCGAACCCGATGCGCTGCGGCTGCCCCCTGCCTCGACCTTCGATCTGTAAATTCCGTGTGTATACCGTCGCTGGACTCTGGACGTATGATGGGCCGCATGACTGCCTCGCGTGGGCCTGAATGCTCGCACACGGGTGGAGACGTGGAGTCACGGACTGCCTAACGTAGATGAGTGTATTTTTCATTTTTTAATATCTATATACGTATACAGTATATACTTGCTCTGTTGCCGGAAACGCAGGGCATACCCTGTAGCTCCGCCACTGTTCCCAAATGACGCCCCGAATGGGGTTGGTTCCAGACGAGCGGAGCACGCCACCTTCTTCCCCTTGCCAATTTTGGGATCTGGCTCGGGATGCTCGATCGGAGATCTGCTGTTGGAGAGTGCGTGCGTCGACTGGTCCTGATCAACTGCTCCATGTGTTCACCAAGGTAATTGACCGCGTGCTCGAGATCGGCGACGTGGTTGTTCACCTCGGGCTTCCACTGCTCAAATCTGCCTACGCCTAGGTCACTTGCTCCATATATGGATAGTTGTAGATCGGCGATTCCCATCGAGTTCTGGGTGAGCAAAGCCAGGATCTGGCCCAGCTGCTCCTCCGGAGTCGCCATAGCCATCTGTCGCCTTGTACTGTAGTGATGGAATGGATTAGCTTCCAAGATTTTGGGCTCCGATACTAGTTTGTCACCTGAATCAGCGATATAGTGGTACCAGAAATCGACCGATAGCTACGATTAAGGTTCCGGTAACAACCTACGATTAAGGTTCCGGTATCAACTTTGGTCGCCGGCAACGAGCACAAGGCCGACATCGCCTCAGCCTCTGGCTAGGTTCGAGTTACAGGCTGCAAAACCAAAGTCCCCTCGTTCATCTTCCTTTACAAGGCATAGCCTGCCCGTTACATGTGCTTTTGGAGATATTCACTTGCACTCCGGGCCGACGATGACGAGGCAAACATTCTTCTAGCACGATGACGTGGCCCACTATCATGTCTTCTCTTCATCGCCATCAGCTTATTTGTCTTCAGAAGATTCTGGCTCAGCTCCTGTCTGCATCTTGTCGGTGACAGGTTGGTACGGGTAGGGCGGGATAGGGGCGGATTTAACAGCATTAGCAGGCGTAATCTCGGCTCGTTCGCAAGCTACAATGGGCGTCGTTTGAAAATGGAAAACTGTGGATATTAGATTTTTTCCAAAAAAAAAAGAGAGAGAGAAAACTATGCACGTGTCAGAAAATCGTTTGCTAGCACCGGTTGAACGCTCGCCGACCTGTCGCTCGCGTCGCGTCGCATAAATATACCTCTTCGGAACACCATCAAAGGAGGGGGAGAGCGAGCTCGAGTTCCCCACGAGCCTCGTAGCAGCGGCGGCGGCTGCTGCTGCTGCTACTCGTGGTTCGTAGCGGCCGGAGGAGAGCAATGGCGGCGGCCGAGTCTATCTCCGTGCTCGTGTCCGGTACCTTGGACCTCCGCGCGGCGGCGCCGTTCCTGTTGGCCGCGGTGGCCTTCTACTTCCTGGTGGAGCAGCTGTCTTACCACCGGAAGAAGGGGCCGCTGCCGGGCCCGCCGCTCGTCGTGCCGTTCCTCGGCAGCCTGGCGCACATGATCCGCGACCTGCCGGGGTTCTGGGACGCGCAGGCGGCGCGCGCCAAGCGGTCCGGCGTGGGCCTCGCCGCCGACTTGCTGCTGGGGCGGTTCGTGGTGTTCATCCGCGACACGGAGCTGTCCCACCGCGTGCTCGCCAACGTCCGCCCCGACGCGTTCCACTTCATCGGCCACCCCTTGGGCAAGAAGCTCTTCGGCGACCACAACCTCGTCTACATGTTCGGCGAGGACCACAAGGACCTGCGCCGGCGGATCACGCCCAACTTCACCCCGCGCGCGCTGTCCACCTACGCCGCGCTCCAGCAGCGCGTCATCCTGGCGCACCTCCGCCGCTGGCTGCTCGACGCCGCCGAGGGCAGGGCGTTCCCCATCCGCGAGCCCTGCCGCGACATGAACCTGGAGACCTCGCAGGCGGTGTTCGCGGGGCCGTACCTCGCCGGAGAGGCCCGGCGGCGGCGGTTCAAGGAGGACTACAACCTCTTCAACGTCGGGCTCATGTCGCTGCCCGTGGACCTGCCCGGCTTCGCGTTCCCGCGCGCGAGGCAGGGATTGGCGCGGCTGGTGCGCACGCTGGGCGAGTGCGCGCGGCAGAGCAAGACGCGGATGCGCGCTGGCGGCGAGCCCGAGTGCCTGGTGGACTTCTGGATGCAGGACACGGTGCGCGAGATGGACGAGGCCGCGGCGGCGGGGCGCCCAACGCCAGCGCACACGGGCGACGAGGAGATCGGCGTGTTCCTGTTCGACTTTTTGTTCGCGGCGCAGGACGCGTCCACCTCGTCCCTCTGCTGGGCGGTGTCGGCGCTGGGCTCCCACCCGGAGGTTCTCGCTCGCGTGCGCGCCGAGGTGTCGGCCGCCTGGTCCCAAGACTCCGGCGAGCCGATGACGGCGGATGCGATCCAGGGGATGCGGTACACCCAGGCGGTGGCGCGCGAGGTGATCCGGCACCGCCCGCCGGTCACGATGGTGCCGCACATCGCCGGCGAGCCGTTCCATCTGACGGAGTGGTACACGGTGCCCAAGGGCGCCATCGTGCTCCCGTCTTTGTACGAGTCGTCGTTCCAGGGGTTCACGGACGCCGAGGCGTTCGACCCGGAGCGCTTCTTCTCGGAGGCGCGGCGGGAGGACGTGGTGTACAAGCGCAACTTCCTGGCCTTCGGCGCAGGCTCACACCAGTGCGTGGGGCAGCGGTACGCGCTCAACCACCTCGTCCTGTTCATGGCGCTGTTCGTGTCGATGGTGGACTTCCGGCGGGAGAGGACGCCCGGGTGCGACGACCCCGTGTACATGCCCACCATCGTGCCCAAGGACGGCTGCGCCGTGTACCTCAAGCAGCGCTGCGCCAAGTTCCCATCTTTCTGAAGAACTATGTGCTGTTTGGCGCCTGCCTCTAATGGCCTTACTTGTCCTCTTGCTCCTGCCTCTGCCTGCCATTCTCTCTCGGTCCCGCTGCTGCTTCTTGCCTGCCGCGGGACATGGTCCACATGGAGCTTCTATTGATCATATAATGACAGGAATCTTATTTGGCCAACAGATGATAAATATCGGCTGGGGCTATTTGCCATTCACCTAGCCTGTATTCATTTGAAACCTAATTAGCTAATACATGAGCGACTTGATTACAAGATCGATGGGTATACACTAATGAAAAGCTAAGGAAAGCAACACTCAAATCTCTCATATTTATGATGATTGGCGGGATACTTGATCTCTGGACAGTCTTCATATCCTAGCAACCGAGTATTTTGCTCACGCCAGCAATTGATTTCCGCCGCTCAACCTGTACTTGCGCCTCTGCCTTGCGCCTCCTCCCTCTCTCCCCTCTAGCGGTGGCAGCAGTGGGTTCCGGTGGCACTGGTGCCAACGAGGTAGGCGGGCTCCTCCTCGCCTCCTTTTGGATCTGTGCCCATTGAAGCCAAAGATGACGGCGGTGGCTAGGGTTCGTCGGGCCTTTTCTACTCTTTCTTCTCCAACTCCAACGGCCGTAGAAGGGGCCGGTTGGGGAAGGCAGGGAGGCCAAGTGGTAGGGATGGTAACCGAGTGAATTAGGGGGCCCTGCGATTATAGCGACTACCAAGATAGGGGAGTCCCTAAACCCTAAACCCTAGATGGCAGCAAACCGAGCTTGTCGAGTTGGGGAAGAAATTGGCAATAGGAGGGGGGGGGGGTGCAAGGGAAAGAGGGTGGCCACCGCGGGCGTGTGCCGGCGGTCGGCGGCGGGGGAAGAGAAAGAAGACGAACAATACACAGAAGGGGGGAGGGGGGATTGAGTGTCCCAACGATGAGTGTTGGATAGACTAACCCCAAAAACATCTAATTTTTAACCGTAATGCTGTATTACGGACGTTCGACCGTCGAACGGCGTGGCGCCGGCCCATGGGCCTCGAGTGCGGCACGCGCCGCGCGGCTCACCCCACGTGTGTACCCCGACTCCTCCTCACTCCCTCCATCCACTCTCTCGCTCTCGCTCTCGCCGTCGGGACGACATCGACGGTGGCACCTCGTCGTCCCCTACACCTCCCTCCTCCTTGCTCCCCACGACGACGGCGAGCTCCTCCCGCTCCCCACGCTGCTCCGCCCTCTCTCCGTCCTCCCTATGGCGGCGGCGAGCTCCTCCGCCTCCCGTCGGCTCCTCCGCCCTCTCCATGGCGGTGGCGGCCGTGGACCGCGGGATCCGGCGGCGGTGGCCATGGATCCACACAGATCCGACGGCGGGCGGACAGTGGGATTCGGCGGCGGCGGCCACGGACCCCGGGCAGCTAGGGTTTCGCTAGCGGGGCGGCCGCCGAGATCCGGTGCCGGCGGCCCCCGGATCCGCCGGTCCGGCCGCGGCGACGGCGGATCTGCGGTTTTCCGATGGCCGCCGCCATGGATTTGGGTCGGGGCGGTCCTCCTCCTCCCGGGCGGCGAAACTAGGGTTTCGATGATGCGTCCATGGCGGACGTCGCGTCCTAGCTCCCCGTCCCTGGTCCCCTCTCTCCCCTTCCATGAAGGTGGGCGGCGGCTCCAACGAGGTAGGTGGGGAGGATCTGGATCTGAGTCCTCTCTCCTCTCCTTCCTTTCTCTCGGTCCATGTTCCCCCTCCTCCTCGTCCCTCCCCCTCGCTCCAATCTCTGGATCTCCAGTGTTTCATTTGATGTCCTGCCGGTGTTTCGGCGCGCAACTTCACAATGTTTCGGGGGCTTTTAGATGATGAGTTGTATCTCTGATGTTGCCTCCCCCTTTTTTCTAATGTTTCGCTAACTGGTTCGCCATTGTTTCATCGCCTTTTTTATGTTTCAAGCATAGATGATGAGTGTCCCCCCCCTCTGATGTGCAATCCTTCTCCCACCTCTATCCTCCTCCTCTCTCCTCCTCCTCCTCCTCTCCCCCTCTATCCCTCCTCCTATGATGATGATGTTTTGCAACGAGTCATTGTGGTGCTTGGCAACAAATGATGACGAATTCTGATGTTTGCTAGAAACAAATTCTCTCTGGATGCTTCAGCAGTGGCTTTTGTAATGTTTCAATGGGCTTTGATTTTTGTGGCAAAACAGATGATGCGAGTTCTTCAAAAATAAGTCGATGTTTTGCGAGATGCCGCGTTATGTTTCGCGAGCTTGGGTTTTTTGTGGCAACGAGATGATGCGCGGTGTTTCATAATGGCTGATGTTGCCGGGGAACAATTTTTTCATGTGTTTCATTAACATCTGTCTCGGTGTTTCATATGTTGTTGTGCTAGGGTTTCAACATGATGACACCCGGTGTTTTCAAATTTATGCTATTGTTTCAATTTTTCGTCGCAATAGGTGGGTCCGACAATGTTTTCCGGCGAGGTGGAAGGGGCGGTCCGAGGTGTTTCTATAATTTTCTCGATTTGTTTCAGATATGATTCCGATGATGTTTCGTACGATTCGCGGTGTTGCAATTCTTTTTTTTTTTTTTGTATGATTTCGGCGATGATTCGCATGATTCGGGCGATGTGCATGGTAGGCGAGCTGGTGGCGGAGGCCGCGCAAAGAGGGGGTGGAAGGAGGCATGCGTGTGCGTGTGTGCGCGAGCGGTGGCGGGGGCGGAGTGCCCGGGGCGTCGGGCGGGCGATGCGGAAACATGGGCCGGGCCTGCTAGCGCCGAGCGTTGATGATCGAACGTTCGAGCGCTAGTCGCTCCCAATTTTTAATATTTTTTAAGAGGATCAAACTCTAATTTATAGTATCAATATTTGTATTTCTAAATATGTGTATCATGAAGTATATTGAACTATTAATTTAATGAAAATTGTCATGCATCATGAATATTTTTTTGAAAAGGTCATGCATCATGAATATTAAAAGTTTCATATATATTTATTATATTAGTTAAATTAAACCGTTCGATGAACAAGATTTGCTTTAATTTTTTTTGGACACAGAGAGTGTAGACTATTTTTCCAATAGTGCATGCCACACGAGTTTATGATTGTGATTGTGGAGGATCTAGTTTATGTTACAGTATATGGGCCTTGACCGCAGGAGAAGGCCTCAAGCAATCAGCCTAGGAAGCCGAATCCACGTAATCAGCCTAGGAAGCCGAATCCACGTTTGATATACGCCCAGACTGGAAAAGCGGTAGTCTTAGCTCTACCCAGTAGCATCTAGTTTGTGCTGTGTGTCGCAGCTATAAGGAAGAGCTATTCATTACGATAGGGGAGGATACAATCTGAAATTAATTTGCCTTGCAGTTCATGCCGTACTTGGTGGCAAGCTGCAGCTTGAGTTCACTAGCGGTGATCCATTTTCTTGTATTCGGATCATTGTAAATGTAAACACCAATGTGATGTAGTAGCTTGTACTTTGTAACAATCGCTAGAGTTGTTACAACGCCCCAAAGATCTCGATACTGTTATCGTAGGAGGAAGTTTGTTTGGGATGATCATCTCGAGAGTATAAGAAGCTGGACACACCATCTTCATCAAACAAAGATGTCATCAAGTATTAGCAAAGTACAGTTGGGAACTCTGTCAAGCCAACAACATCTGATTCCTTGTCTACAAAAGTGTCAATTCTGCAGATTCCAAGATTAAGCCTAATGATAAGTTAGCTTCATTGATGGCATTACAGCAAGATAAATGGAAAATGTTTGTTAGTAACATGTTTGTTACCAAGAAGTTCTAATTTGTAATCAAACTCTTTTTCTCTTAATGAAATACGCGCATAAGCGTGTTCTCAAAAAAAAAAAAAATGTTTCAAATGCATGGAAAAATGGTTCTCTCAACACAAATGCAACTTTTGTACCTCTGCATTTGGTTGAAATTAAACAAGTCTAGCAACTATTGGCTGAACCAGTGGATACTCAAAATTCTCAGTTTGACTCTGACGACGAACTGATGGCCTGTCTGAACATGCAGTGAAAGGTACTAGTGCTGTTCACACTTGAAATTTTCAGTTAAAGGTACTAGTGCTGCACACACTCTGAAGTTTTCTGCATTTATTCATTATTATCAGTCCGTGATCCTGGTGAATTCTGGTAGCTCACATAATTGCATCAATGAACAATTGGCTTCTCAATTAACCCCTTGGTCACCTCTATCTAATCCTATGTCAGTCAAACGTAGCAGATGGCGCCTCTGTTATGTGTGTACTCATGAAGTTATCGTTCTTGGTCAGTTCAAGGCACACTGTTCACTACAACATTCAAAATTCTATCTCTTAACTGTTATGATGCTATACTAGCCATGGAGTGCTTAGAGACTTTTAGCCCTATGCAAATACAGGGGAGGCATAAATGGTTGAGTTTTCTGTCCAAAGAAAACAGGTTCAGCTGCAGGGAAGAGCAAGGATAGCTCTCCAAAGTGCATACATGATATAACCGTTAGCCGTATAAAGATATAGAAAGGCAGTTTTTCTCAAGAGACTGGACAATAAATAAATTTTAGAAAAATTAGAGATGCTTAAATTCTATCGAAATCCGTTGTGGTTTCCTGCATTGTTTTATGACATCGGTTAGTCGCCGGCTGCCCAGCACCAAGGCTCCCGCTGACGCCTGGGCCCTATTTGGCAGAATCTCCCCGTTTGTAGAGCAGAGGCAGAGATCGAGGAATCCCCGAGACCCCAAGCCAGCCCGCCATCGTCAACCTCCCCGATCCAGATTCCAAAGACAGAGCGAGATGGCGCCGCCTCCGCCGCCGGAGCTCATGGACGACGTCATCGGCGAAATCCTCCTCCGCCTCCCTCCTGGTGACCCGGCGTGCCTCGTCCACGCCTCCCTCGTCTGCAAGCCCTGGCGCCGCCTCCTCTCCGACGGCACTTTCCTCCACCAGTACCGCGCCTTCCACCGGACGCCGCCCGTGCTCGGCTTCTTCCAGCATCGGTACCGCAAGGGCACCGGATCCGTTCTCCAGTACGTTCCCACCATACATGCGTCGCCGCCGGTTCCCCAGCCAACAATTGCCGTTGCCGGTACTCCCACAGCCTCCTACCGTATCGTCGACTGCCGCCATGGCCGCGTGCTGTTCCAAGACGGGCACCAGCCATCGTTCACCGTCTGGGATCCTATCGGAGGCAATCAGAAGTGCATCCCCCCGCCCGTGCACCCGTACGTTGACAACTCCGATTTCATGGCTGCGGTGATCTGTGCCGCCGATGGCTGCGACCACCTCGGATGCAATGTGGGGCCTTTCATTGTGCTTGTCGTCGGCATATATTACGGTGTTGAAGATGAGGAAGGATTCGGTGACGGAGATAGGGTCGCGTGGGCTAGTCTCTACTCATCAGAGACCGGCGTGTGGAGCGCGCCGACCTCGGTTGCTCTAGAGTCCAATTGCTTCATCGACGTTGTGCTGCCCAGTCTGCTCGTCGGAGACGCAATCTACTTCATCATTGCAGACGGTGAAAGGATCCTCAAGTACAGCTTGGTCGGGGATGTCCTATCAGTGATGAGCATGCCACCCCTGGATGAACCGGACATGATCTTGGTGGCACAGGACGGCGAGCTTGGAGCCGCCACTATGGAGGGCTACAGCTTGCACTTGTGGTTCTGGCGAACTGACTGCGACGGTGTTGGGGAGGGCAAGGTGCAGGGTGATCGATCTTGCTGTGATGATCCCATTCTCGATTGGTGACCCCTCGACCGTGTTTCACTTGGCTGCCTTTGCACAATCTGCTGGCTTAATTTTCATCTGTGCAAATGATGACATCTTCACTGTTGAGCTGAAGTCTGGCCAGGTCACAAAGATAGGCAAGAGAACAAATTACAACACCATCTTTCCCTTCACGAGCTTCTACACTCTTGGTAAAAGTTTTATTTGTGCATATTTGTATGACTCAATATTTATTCAGTTTGTTGCAAAATTATAGCCTCAGTGATATTTGTTCTTAGTGAGTTGCCAAGATCTATTCGGACTGTTCAATTACATCTTCAGAGATATTCTTCTAGTGAGTGGTGCGGTAATATGAATGATCATAACTTCTATAAAAAAATGAACCTGTGGAATTTTTAAAAATGCAATCTCAACAAATGTAGGGTGTTGCTGCTAACTTGTTAACTGGTTTACTAAGACAAAAACTTAACATATGTGTAGCCACTTGCCGATCTATATTGTGTTAAGACCTTTGTGGCAAATCTAATTTCACATGTTCCTAATCTCAGTCCTGCAACTAGCAATATTTCAAATCAATGTGAGATCTTTTTGCTAAGTCATTTATTGTGTTTTTATTTTTCAGATCTTGTTATGACTTGCAAGGGCCAATGAGGATAGGTTGTCCAATGAAATAAATTGATCAAGCTGCTGTGGGGATTTGCAGAGTTGATTGAGATGTTCTGTATCAGTTCTCGGTTGGGAATGAATATCCTATTATGGTTTTTTGTAGTATGTTTCATATTTAATAATTAACGCACCAAGAAGCTAGATCCATGATTCTGGTTTACTTATATTCTTGTCTGATACTTAACGCCCAAATCATGGTCAGTGGCCTGCTTGGAATTTCAAACTAATTTGTCACCGCCTTCTCTCTCTCTCTCTCTCTCTCTCTCTTTTTAACAAAGAATCCATATGAGTGATTTAGGCAGTTTATCTGAAACTGATTCAAGTTAAGCTGATATGCTTCAGTTTATGTACACAGATGTTTGCTCAAGTGCTGCATGCTGCATAAACCCATTTTTCTTTGAAAAGTATATTGAAATCTCGGGCTTAAATTTGGGTACAAGATGGAAAACAAACAATGAAAGAACCAGAGAGTTTGCTCTGTTTTCTCTTTTGTAGGCAATCTGAAGCACATATTTAAAAGGCAGCCTTGTAGCCATGGAAACCTGGGTATCTATATATATGTCATTTTTGGCTTGTTTCGTAAGTTTTTAACATTCAATATTTTAGATTATGCTAGTGCCAAATTGTGACTGCTAGTCTCCCACTAGCGACATTATCTGTAGAAAGATATGCATGGTACTGATTGCTAACCATATACTTTATATTTATTAATCTGATAATGTGTATGTTTCTGTTTCTGAAGAAGATCAAATGGATGCTCCCCAAACAGAGACATTTCCTTGTATATATTTACACTGAAAGCTGCTAGGCACCTGCCCCAAGGTTGGGCACTAATATTTCTCCTTAGAACAACTGAAATAAAGTTTACAACACAATTATGGTTGCAAACGGCACGGCGGCGGTCAGCCCGCCCCGTGTCCGCAGCAGCTGGGAGCTAGTTTGTGGGCAGATGTGGTGGCCCGCGTAATGCCGCTTGCATTGGAGGGCTTGGCGGCAGCCTGCGGAGCGCGCCGCATACGTTGCGAATACGCTGATGCTTGTGCAGCTTTTGTTGCGTCTGCCGCAATGTTGCTGAGCCGACCGTACCCAACCCATCCATGGTCGATGACGACCCCCACACGCCATGGCCTCCTCCTCTGCTGGCGGCTACGAAGAAGACGAGGGCACCGACACCATTGCCTCCACTTCAACTCCGATGTCGTCAACTCCAAGGCCTAGGGTCCTGCACCATCGTCCGTCAAGATTTGTATTCAGGACAACCTTTCCACTCTTCAGGAAATATCTGTGCACCAGCTCTCATCTATGGACAAAGAAAATGTTGTTTGGGGGCATTGTCCAACTTTATTCAATAGATTTTCGTCAGAATGAGTCTTCAAATGAGGCTCCCAATGCTATATTAGAGCCTGATGATCAGTTTGCAGACTTGTTCTCTGAACCTACTAGTGTTCCACCTACCAGATCTCATACACATACTATTCCTCTGGTCACAATGGCTAATTGAAGTGGCATCAACAGAAATCTCTGGTCCGGGCACCTGACCTCTTCAGTGCTACTGAACAAGCTACAGGTTTGTCACATCGGCTACTGGTTTGCCACCCCCTTGGTCAGCAATTTGAGAGGTGTGTTAGAGCTTGCTGAAGTTGCTAGGGAGTTGAGGCTCTATCCCAACTGCTCTAGCCATCATAAATGCATAAATAAAAACTAGGTGATTAGTGCAGTGCTTTGTGAAGTGGCACTGAGCTCTAGCACTTATGTATGTAGAAGTCCCAGGGCTATCGATGGAGTCCCCTGACTGAAAGCTTGGCCCTTGCAAGGTCAACCTTGTGAGGGGCTCTCCCGACGTAGCCACCCATGGGGCAGTGTGGAGCGACTGCCCCAGCTATTGACATCTTCATTCTAGACCCTTCCTTAGCTCCGGCTGCCAAGCTTCCGAGCAGAAGCTGCGTCACCGCAACAAGCCGACATGGCGATGAATAAGAGTGAGCCACGAGCACCGAGTAGCGAAGCATTTTTTGTTGGGCAGTGGGATTGTGGGAACTAGGCCTTTTTTGTTACTTAAGACTAGTAACTTGCCGCGCACTTCCGCGCGGACCTGGGCCCGTGTGTGGAAACAATGTTGGAGTGTGGTTTACTGTAGAGTCACGGTAAACAATAGGTATCTAGGTCTCTATAATGTTCTAGAGGGGTATTTGGATTTGTGCACAATAGTTGGCCTGCGCGCCCTCACACGGGTCAAAGGGCACACAAAAGAGAAAGCAAGGATACTGAGTACTCAATAAAATTTTAAACCGGAAAAGCCATATAAGCATTTTATAATAGATTTATGCCTACATTGGATACAAAAATGCAAGGTAAAACAGATAGGATGAACCATGACTACTGATTTCGTTTCTCCAGAGTCATTTAGGAATTAGGAATTGAAAGAATTAAATGGAAACAACATTACATGTATAAGAATTCCGAATTAGGAATTGAAAGAATTAAATGGAAACAACATTACATGTATAAGAATTCCGAATTCGGAGCAGTATAGATTTGTTACAACTGTGAGGTATGATAACATTATTTGCTCAAACAGTTGTAGCTACTCAACCTCTACAACTCTCGATGACCAAAACACTGAAGGGAGATACAGCTACGGAGATGCAGCTACTGGGGGCATATTTGTTGCGCAGACTCAGTAGCATCTATTTGCCAAGGCACTGCATTCCAGCTGAATTTAGAAACCAAAGTAGGCTGCCAATTAGCTCTTCTCAATAAGTTTCGAAACAATATACAAAACTACTGTCTAAACAACAGGAATAACAGGTATGAAAATTAGATAAGGTCAATGTGTAGGTTAATTAACTATTGGTGGACAGGAATCATGGTTTCTCAAATTAGAAGAATTATTCTTTGTGTGTATGTCGAATTCATTGTTTGAGAAGCGCAATAGTATGTGGGCTTCCAGCCGAGGTTGTTGAAAATTCACAAGAAACAGGTTGGAACCTAACTTGTAAGTCAATCACTCTATCTCAATCTGGAAACCCAAAGCCGTCAACAAAACTGGTATATTTAGTTGGTGCACCCTAATTCTAATAATATTATGCCATTAGAAATGAGAGGCAAGAAGACAAAGCAGCAGATAGTTAGATTTTGTTGCCTAGAAGGTAGCTTGTGAAAAGTTCATCAGATATTTAGATATTGTTTCAAATTTGATGCCCATCAACATTGTCTCTGATAGTGTCATATTGCTACTAAAAAAGTGGCGGCAAACCTTTTTTAGTGCTCTGAATTCAGACCCTGCAAAGTACCAAACAACATAAAAATCAGAAGAGAAACTATCAAATCTAGCTTTGGAGCACAGGTAAACATTACAAGCATCTATATTATTTCAACATATTTGCAGTTTTGGTTTTGCCAGGCTGAAAACTAAGCACTTATGGTGCAAGGAATTAATCCCTATATTGAAATGCAGTAATATATTAAAGTGAATTGGTGAGGATAATGTAAACAGTGAATACATTACAGTTTAAGAGTAGGTGGCTGTGTGACTTGAAATTGATTTTCAGACCAAGACACGGGCTCACATAGAAATAAGGTATCATGTTTGTGTTTTATGTGCCGGAACTATATATATGTGTATATATATATACAACTGCATGTGATTGACAAGGCTAAGCTACTGAGAGCACAATAAGAAAGTGGTGGAATGAAAGCTATAACTGCTTATAGATTTGATGCTGTAGGTGTCCTATGAGTCATGTGCAAACGGTTAAAAATTATTTAAAAATGATTCAAAAAAGCGGTGGAATGAAATTCATAACTCTTTAACACTCATTCACATCTAAACTAAGGAAGAGCAACACAGGAAAAAGATGAAGTCTCTGTTAGTTTTCTGAAGTCTGTAAGTCTGTTAGATAATGTGTGCAAAATCTCCTTTCATTTTCATGGCAGTGCTTTTTTCAGCTGAGAAAATTCCCATTTCCATTAATCTTAACAGAGTCATAGCGGTGCTTTTAATGCCAATGGGTATAACAACATTATGTCAGTAGCACCCGCTGAACAAAAAAAGCACAGATATGTATGTGATGTATCCAGTCCACATAAAGCATTCAAAAAACATTGGGAAACCTCAGTATGCATATGTAACAATGTAGTTGTACAGGCCTGACCATATAAAAACAACATGTAGTATACCATATGCAAATGAATGCATAAAAGCATAGCCTAAAGCAAAATAATTTAGTATATGGGTGATTGAAGTCCCTTTCCCCATAACTACTGATATGTAGCCACTGACACTGACATGTATGGATCCAAGAAGAGCAATATGCACCTAACCAAATATTTATGTAGCCTTTCCTCTGCAGTGCTAGGAATGGTATTTGCCCACTATTCTCTGCCTTCCTCAGAAACCCGTCATGACTAAAATGCACATGAATATATTAGCTGATGACACACTTTGCAGCTCAGTCTTAAGGCTTAATCTCGATATCGTGAAAGAAGGGGCCAGTTAAACACTTACCTGCTAAAATTTAGTTTTGAAAGCAGTCCAATTAATTTTTAGGACACATCTCATTGATCATAGGGCAGCCATTTGCAAATCAATTGTACATCTCATTGATCTACACAGTTTCAATAGTATTGATGATCTAGGATTGCTAATATCCGTGGAAAAAGAACAGGATATTAGCAAACTTTTACTGGGTTATAGCTAGATTGACACACCTAATGCAAGCAAACATAAGGATCATGAATCATTACTGATCAGAATCTCACCTAGGTTTCTAGAAAATTATCCATAAATGCACTCCTCTGTGTTAGCAAGCTGCACTCAGTAGCAAGGTAGTAATATACCCTGGAAAATCAAATGAATGATGAACTTGCAAGAAAATGAAACACAAATAGAGGTATAACAATGCGAAAGCCAAACTGCCAAAGACCAAAGGTAGTAGCTGAAGGTTTATGTATGAGTGAACAGAAGTAAGATACCCTGAGAAAATAAAGCAAATGGTCATCAATATATTTATACCGGGGCCAATTGAAGCAATGAAATTTAACATTTAAAATTTGAAATAAATAAAATTTATAAAAATAGAAATTTACCTTTGTACTCCATACCCCCACTTAAGTTTGACAATTACACACTTCCCTGTCAGGTTGTTGAAGAAAGGTTTTGGGTTAACTGGCACAGTCTGCTGGCTGCCAAATAGGAGTTTACATAAACAAGATGTTATTTTGTTCCTTCGACTTCTTGGTTCCAACTATTAGCGAATTCCATGAGTCGACAAGCCAGTAATTTGATAATACAAAATGGTAAGAAAGGCATAGGATTTTATTATTACATGGCAACACATAAATTGCTTAACACAGAACAGCATGACATGGGTGATGCATCCATTGGCTGTGATTGCAATATCCTAGGAACCTAAGGAGTAGGCATCATAAACAATGACAACCATCATATACAAGGTGAAGGCTTTTTCTATGACTGTACTGCTGATGCACCAACCCGAAATCAATTCTTTTCCAATTTGCATGTAACTTGTCGCAAGGGAAAATAATAAGCAAATCATGATGAACCTAAATCATGTACTGAATCATTTGCTGCCTCAAAACTAAAAAAAAAAATGAAGTATGGTTCACAACAGCTACACTATCAGTCACTTAGAAAGCTCCACAGTCCACAATTGATAAAGCCTGGGCCTCATTTACAATTTATTGTAGGCCCCACCAACAGCACTATGCGTGATAAAAATAGATACCTAGTGGTGGAGAAGCTTAGGCTGAATGACGTGGTATATGCTAGCAAAAACTATAGTTAAAAAGGGAACATATAGACATGGCAACACACCTGCATTTCTCACCGGTCAATGTAGCCTGGCAACCAGAGCCTCTTCATCCTCAGGTTGTAAAAGGCAATAGCAACATGGTGAGTTAGGATTAAGCGGGTGATCAACACATCATTGTTCAAGTTGCATATCTTTGTGCAATGTTGGATACAGGGTCACAAATAATTTTTGCATCATGGTTATTGGTTACTGTGATCTGAGAATGCACATCATAGGAATACTAACAAGGTATTCATATTTGTCGCAAAAAAAAAAGTATTCATATAGCTATTCAATTTTATTACATCTAGACGTGTGGGAAGGGTGGAAGGTGCATCCAAGAGGCATATAATTCAATTACATTTCCTACATTTGTAATCAGTATAAAAGGGCAATGACAGTAGTAACTATCATTTCTGAAACTGGAAAACTGGTGGCTAACCTTTCTTATAATCTTGAAGAGGGGCAGAGACAATTTGAAATATAAGGAGGGCATCTTCATCTGTAGAAACATGTGGAGCTGTAGTTAGAAGCACTACGCCTGCTGCCGTTTGAAAACACGAAATCACCAAGTAAAAGCACTGTATCAGCGAACTAATTGGATATCTACAAAAGCATGAGGCGAATAGCTATGCAATAAGAAAAGGCAAATTTCAGTATGACTTAAATGAAGTACTCTAATAAACATTTGGGAACTCGGACCTCTAAATTGCAATGGATTGCACAAAAAACAGACGACATAGTTGTTTTCGTTTCAAGAGAATATACCTCTAGGAATAATGCTCAGCATATTTGGATAGTACATTTGGGACAGTAAGTAAAACCAATGCGTCCACTACAGCCATGGATATATTAATCTCAAATTTTAGCATCAACTCTGTTGCGCTCGATCCTTGAATCCTATTTATTACTGGTTTTCTTCAGATGTGACTAACTGACGGTAGTAACCATGATTTCTCAAATTTAAAAAACTGGTAACTAACCTTGGTTATAATCTTCAAGAGGGGTAGAGACAATTTCAAATGGAAGGAAGGCATCTTCATCTGTAGAAACCTATGAGCAAGTAAAAGCATTGTATGAGCAATACGAATTGGATATCTACAAAAGCATGAGGCGATGCATTAGAATTACTATATTCTGTAGGCACATAGCTAATTCCCAACTCTCGAATAAGGCAAGTAAGAATATTATTGACCAGCACTATTTTAGCTTGCTGCCATACGAGCAGGAGCTAATACATGTATCTCCATTGCAGTCAGCTAACTAAATGATTATTCCAGAATATCTATCTGCAAAACAATTCTAATATTCAATGGTGTAGAAAAAATCATTAACATATAAAAGAATATCGTTTCCATTATTCCAATAGATTTAGGAAAGAAAAGTGATAGTTGGCCACGTAAGATGGAAGGGAAGCTGCAGATTGGCAGAACACACTGAACCAGCACCACAAATCTTGTACGGGGCTTAAATATATTATGTGGCAAGCTATTGATCGAAGCCCCCAAAGAACTTCTATCAGAATTAAAATAAGAGTAATCAAGCTGAGTATAGGGTAAGCAAAAGAACAAAATCTATTCTATTCCTAGCCGGCAAGCAATGAATTAATGCCAGTGCATGATGCCTAAAAAACAAAGGATTAGTTCACATTGAAATGTAATAGAGCTAAATCGAGCAGTGGTGAGGGAAGGCAGAAAGGGAAACCAATATTTATGCATGCTAATGCTTGGCATGTACAGAATTAGCACGACATCATTGGCACTCATTACAGAATTAGTGCACCCGCCAATTTCTTCCAGGAATTTAAAAGAAAAACTGGCATTAGCCGGTTCAAATTAAAAAAAAACAGCAGTTTTAAACTCCAATGGTGCTAACCAAAAACATTTAGATGCAAGGATGGAAGGACACACACCAATACACTCCATATAAACAAGGGTAATTAAGTTAGTCTCATTAAGCCAGTTCCAATTGCACAGAGCTGGACAAATGAATATGATCAGTATAACCTCCAACATAGGGAGAACATAATGGGAAAAATGCACGGTGCCACAACATCTTCACTAATGTAAATTCTATGTATCCAATTATTTCAGTAAAAATTTTTATTTATGCAAACTCATATATCTAGAAATAGTTGTGGAAGAACCCTCTGCAAACATAGCAACAACTAAGGAACGATGCACCATGGCCATTAATTATATTATATTGAATTGAATATAGATTAAGAGCAGAGATAGGAAGGTATGGCTAACTATGAGTACTGCAGCAACCAATCATGGTCAGGTTTCCTCTTAGCAACAGCCGCTGTAGCTGCAAGGTCTAAAATGGTCAAATACGCAGTGCTTATAACACATTGCTCTCAAAAAATGAAAATCACTATAGCATAAATACATCCTTGTCAACTCTTCACTGAACTAATTCTCAACACCACTTCTATCACTGAATGAATGGGTTAACTATATATGAAAACGTCAATTATCGCTCTACTAATTCTCACTATGTGGAACAAAAATGGCATTTCCTCTCACTTGTACCAATAAATCCATATTAAATCAACTTATAAGGCCTAGCGCTAGCCTTACCAAGTGATTAGAAGTGCACAAAGGTAATCAGCTATGCGATTTTTCAGATGTGCACAGCCCAAATTGGTGCTGTCCAAATCCAATTCCCTAGAAAAAAAATGCTAGGGTATGGCTCTGCACCAGAACACATGGGAATCGGTGCTGTCCACGCCGTGCGGAGGACCGACCACCCCATAGGCGCCTTGCCCCCATCCACATCTCAACAGCTCGGGAGAAGGAGAGGCCGTTTCGCTGAGGATTTGCAACTTGGAGGTACGGCCACCGTCGGTCTGGGGCGAGGAGGGCGGCGGCGTGGACATAGGCCAGCGGTGAACGTGAGGATGACGCCGCAGCCGCAGCCGTTGTACCCTAACCCTAACCCTAGGGGACATGGAGAAACATGGAGACGGAGAGAGAAGGAGAAGGAGAAGGGAAGGGGTCACCTGTGCCGCCACCGCCGCGCCGCCGTGCCGCGCTGCCCGGCCGCGGCCCATCTGGCCGCCGCCGCCACGCAGCCGCGCCGCGCCGCGAGTGCGCCACCGCGGCCCGCCTGGCCGCCGCCGCCGTGCCGTCCCGCACCGCCCGCGCCGTCCCGCGCTCGATGCCGTAGCCACCGCCCGCTCGCGTTTTTTTTACGGGAGGACGGGGACGGCCGGACGGGAGAAGAGGAAGGGAAGAGAAGGGTCGCCTTTTTTTTTTACGGGAGGATACGGGAGGATTGGGACGGGGGAAGAGGAAGGAAAGAGAAGCTGTCTGAATAGAAACTGAAGCCCGGTATATATTTGTCTATCTAGATTTTAAGAGAATCGGAAGCTAGAAGGTAGAAGCCGAGAAGAAGCTAGGAGGAGCAGGTAGAAGCAGCTGTCGATAGAATCAGATTCTGCAAATCATGGCCGTCTATTCGAGATCTGACAGTGGTAAATTATTTGATGACGTGGCTAGCGGCTCCTTCCTAGAAGTTGTTCCTCTTTTTACTTGTTAAATTTGACGTGCGCAACAAGGACCCAATCTAACTCCCCAAATTCCCAATTCATCAATAAAGTTAGGCACTCGTGCTCGCCTTCTCCCACCAATTCCACATCGACGTGGACACCGCCACTCATTGCTAGGCCCCGGACGCACCAACCACAACTTGCCACCACCCCACTCGCCGGCTGCCGCCAGGCACCAGCATGACCCAGTACCCATCCGTCCGCCGCCAGAGCCAAGAGAGATGGCGGGAGGAGGACTAGAGGAGAGGAACTTGGCACCGCGGCCTCCCACGCGCCGAGGCCGCGGCTGCAAACAGGTTAGTAGCATAGCAGGGGTACCAGCCCCACTGGTTACCCAATTTATTATTCTACAAATTTGAGGTAACAACTTGTAT
This sequence comes from Themeda triandra, assembly GCA_018135685.1. NCBI lineage: Eukaryota > Viridiplantae > Streptophyta > Magnoliopsida > Poales > Poaceae > Themeda > Themeda triandra. Next base: position 696,103 of record JAENPR010000102.1, on the reverse strand, counting down.
TGTTGATCCACCTTTTCACCATAATTTTTGTGGTTCTAACTTTTTTGCTATATTGTGCAATCTTAGTAGGTGAGTACTGTGCGATTTGGGCCACAAGCTTTTTCATTTATCTTCGTGATAGAACTAGGCCCAGCTATAATTTTTCCCTGGCTCCCTCATTGGGCTCTCCAACAAGTAGTATGGGGAAGCATGAGCTTCTGGAAATACCATTGTCAGTGGGAGTTTGCATCTCTATATCAATTAAGCTTCCGTACTTTATTACTTCTCAAAGAAGCTTACAATTCACCCTACTCTTTGGCGCGTTAGGGTAGTAGGATTAAAGACTCGTTTCATTTTCACGTCAGTAATTAAGGTGCCTTCATTGTACCGTAGTTGTGACGGTGCATTTAAATTCCTTGGTATGACGCCTGTGAAAACGAAAGAAAGGACTTTGACTATATGGCGTATAGACTTGGTAGCAAAGTCATTTTCTATCACGTTTGGAAATGAAAGGACACGACTTGACTACTAGTAAAACTTATGACGTATAGACTCGGTAACATAGTCATTGCTGTCACCCTATAGGAATGAAAGGATCAATAGAACTTTGACAAGCAAGCGGTGCCGTATAGAGTTGGTAATAACATAGTTATTTGCAGTCACCTATGAAATCTTTTATAAGATGTAGTTTGATATAACATGGTCTTTAATTTAAAGTATACTTTGATTATTTTTCATATTAGTTATACTTATAAGATAATTGGATACTATATTTTATTACAAATCTAACCATATTGTTTGCATTATAATAATTAAAAATTGTTAGCTAAATTGTTGGTAAAAAAACTTAAAGTTTAGATGGGTTTGCACCTTGTAATAAAAGAGAGCAGATGGAGTACTTCGAGTAGTAAGCCACGCCGCATAGACTTGGCAACAAAAGGCCTAGAAAGTTATAAACTGCTGAATCTGTTCAGTTCAAGCTCAGTAGTCAGGCCTAGCCTTTTGTCCTTGCATCTTCATCGACTCACTAATACTCCTACGTGAGATGAATCCCTTGTTCATCGTCCTGTTCTTCCTTGTCTTCAACCTCCCATCACTTGTTAACAGCAAGCACCAATTTGTCTACTCCGGCTTCACTGGTGTGAACCTCACCCTCGACGGCATGGCCTCCGTCACACCAAATGGCCTACTTGAGCTGACCAATGGCACCCTCCGGCTCAAAGGCCATGCTTTCCACCCAACTCCATTGCACTTCAGGAAGAAGCCCAATCGAACAACAGTGCAGTCATTTTCTGTCACATATGTGTTTGCCATCTACTGCATCCAATCTGACATCTGTGGCCATGGAATTGCATTTCTCATTGCTGCCAGAAACAATTTCTCCGATGCGTTGCCAAGCCAGTACATGGGCCTTGCCAATACAGGCAACAATGGTAACGCGACCAACCACTTCTTTGCTGTAGAGCTTGACACCAACAAGAATGATGAATTCAAGGACATAAGCAACAATCATGTTGGAGTCGACATCAACGGGCTAAATTCTGTGAACTCCAGCAACGCAGGCTACTACGACGACACTACTGGTAATTTCCACAACTTGACTCTAGCAAGCTACAAAATGATGCAGGTGTGGGTGGAGTATGATGGGGTTAGCACACAGATCAATGTGACCTTAGCTCCCCTAAACATGGCCAAACCATCCAAACCACTCATCTCTATTACTTACAACATATCAAGAGTGGTCACAGACAAGGCATATATTGGCTTCTCATCATCAACAGGTTCATTCGTTGCACGGCAATATGTGCTCGGTTGGAGTTTTGGCCTGAACAAGCCTGCTCTGCCTATTGATGTCACCAAGCTGCCAAAGTTACCCCATGAAGGACCCCGTCCTCAGTCCAAGGTTTTGGACATCATACTGCCAATAGCCACTGCAGCAGTTTCCATTTGTGTAGGAACCATTGTCATTCTGCTCATTCGAAGGCGACTAAGGTATGCTGAACTAAAAGAAGATTGGGAAGTTGAGTTTGGACCACATAGATTTTCATACAAGGATCTGTTCCATGCTACTGAAGGATTTAAGAACAAAAATCTACTAGGCATAGGGGGCTTTGGAAGGGTTTACATGGGAGTTCTTTCTGTGTCTAAACAGGTGGTTGCTGTGAAAAAAATATCGCATGATTCTAATCAGGCCATAAAGGGATTTGTTGCCGAGGTTGTAAGCATCGGTCGCCTCCAACATCGCAATATCGTGCACTTACATGGTTATTGTCGTCGAAAAGGAGAACTTATTTTAGTGTATGAATACATGTCAGGTGGAAGTCTGGAAAAATATTTGTATGATCAGGATAAGCCTACTTTGAGGTGGGAGCAAAGATTACAGATAATCAGAGGCATTGCTTCTGGCTTGCTTTACCTCCATGAGGAATGGGAGAAGGTAGTACTCCATCGGGACATCAAACCAAGCAATGTGCTCCTCGATGATGATATGAATGGACGTTTAGGTGATTTTGGTCTTGCAAGACTATATGACCATGGTTCAGATCCTCAAACCACACACGTTGTTGGTACCATAGGATACCTAGCTCCAGAATTGGCACGCAGTAGCAAGGCGACGCCACTTACTGATGTATTTTCCTTTGGCATATTTGTTCTTGAAGTCATTTGTGGGAGAAAACCAATCGAGCAAACTGCACAAGATAGCCAGCTGATGCTAGTCGATTGGGTCCTAGATTTTTGGCGAAAGGGGTCACTAGAAGGTGCAGTGGATATCAAGCTCCAAGGCGACTATGATGTTGATGAGGCATGCCTGATATTAAAGTTAGGACTGTTGTGCTCACACCCATTTACCAATGTAAGGCCATCCATGAGGCAAGTCCTGAACTATCTCAATGGAAACATGCCACTACCAGAGCAGCTAAAGGCAGCAGACATGAGTTTCAGCATGCTTTCCTTGATGCAGAACAGAGGTTTCGTCCCAGCGACCTCGGCAAACTCATTATTTGGGGCTAGTAGCAGCCAGTATGTATCTGACATCTCTGGAGGTAGATGAGATGCTTTAATCTTAAAAACCATATACTTTTCTTTAGTATGTGGAGACACGTGTCACGTTTTTTTTTTGTTTTTGTTTTTGTTTTTTTAAGCGAGAAGACACGCCGTATCACGTTACATGCATGGCGAGCATCATCTGACTGTCAATGTAAGCACAGTATAATCAGATACTCCTGTTGCCCCATAAATGTATCGAGTTTTTGTTTGCACTGTCTAGTCTAAATAATTTCTTATTGTGTTATGCGATTCTATGAGCGTGCAATTGTATTTGACTTCAGAGACACCTTTCGCTTTTCCAGACGCAGCTCATTCAAGATATGACGCTAAAGATGTCCGGCTGTCTTTAGAAATTGAGGTTTTTTTGAATGTGACAGGTAAAAGCAGTCACTATTGAAAATTAGGCGTCGTGCTTTACTAGGCGTCTGCCTCATCACTTGGAAGACGAAAAAAAATCAAAGCTCGTGCGCTGGTCATTCAAACAGTGGCCACACATGCACTCTTTTTCCAAACTGTGGGACCCATGCATTTGTCTTAAGTCTTACTCTCTCCCATCTGCATTCTTATGTATTTTCTAGGGTCACAATTCTTTTTTTCGAAAGCGTGTGCTGCACGTCCGGGGTCACATGACCACTAACACAGGGCACTTCTTTTCCTCCCCCATGCCAGGCTTATCTCTCACGCTTCCTCGGTCCTCAGCGCTGCAAGCAGACGATGTCGACACAAAATGTATGCGTAAGCTATCAAGAAAGCGCAACTTTGGCACAAAAATTTCCACTAGACATTACATTGTCTCAGCATTTACTTGCAACTCTTTCAGACGTCGATGCCGTGTGGAAAGAACTGGCAGTGGTAACAAGTTGGTCACCAAATCAATCTAAAGTATGCTAGAAAGTCATCGCGAAAAAGGTATCTATTGATACCTTGTGGGAAAAAAACACTAGCAAGGCGACAAGTCGGTCTCCAATTTAATTTAAACAGCTAGAAAATATTTCATAAAAAGCGCCATTAGTGTCCTATAAATGACTCTTCGTCCATTCTTCTTTTCCTTGAATACTCAGTACAGCTTGCCTCTCTTCCTCCTTGCATTGCCCTTCTTTGTTTATGAGCATCATTTCACATACACACCTCGCATCAACTCATGAAGTTGTTCTTTCTTCCGTGCCTTCTTCTTTCCCTTTTTCTTCACCTTGTTGCATCCATCACCACCGGTGATATCCAGTTCCTATACCTTGGCTTCATAGGTGCTAACCTCTCCTTGGATGGAACTGCCAAAATAACATCAAATGGACTCCTTGAGCTGACCAATGGCACACTTGACAGCAAGGGCCACGCATTTTACCCAATTCCCTTGCAGTTCCGCACACCCAATGGTAAGGTGCAGTCCTTCTCGGTTTGCTTTGTATTTGGCATCCGCTCTAGCTACCTTAGCATGACCCGGCAAGGTCTAGCCTTTGTTGTTGCGCCAAGCAAGAATTTCTCAGATGCATTGCCCAACCAATACCTTGGCCTCACAAATATTGTAAACAACAACAACCCCATGAACCATTTCTTTGCTGTCGAGCTTGATACAGTCCAAAACATCGAGTTCAAGGATATCGATAGCAACCATGTAGGAATAGACATCAGTGGTCTCAACTCTGTAGAGTCACACACTGTCGGCTACTATGATGAAATCAGCAGTAGCTTTCATAACCTGAGTCTTAATAGTGGTAACGCGATGCAAGTATGGGTGGACTACAGTGGAGAAGCCAAGCAAATCAATGTGACCATGGCTGCCCTCGAGATGGAGAAACCTGCAAGGCCATTGATCTCAACAACCTATGACCTATCAACAGTGGTTCAAGAGTCGGCTTACGTTGGTTTCTCATCGTCAACCGACGAAATCGACTCACGACACTATGTGCTTGGCTGGAGCTTTGGCATGAACAAATCAGCTCCAAAGATCGATGTTTCCAGGTTACCCAAGCTACCTCGCAATGGCCAAAAATCTCGGTCAAAACTTTTGGAAATCATCCTACCAATAGCAACCGCATTATTTATATGTGTTGTGGGGTTCATAGTCATGCTACTTCTGAGGAGGCGGCTGAGTTATGCTGAACTGAAAGAAGACTGGGAAGTTGAGTTTGGCCCACACAGGTTCTCATACAAGGATTTGTATCATGCCACGGAAGGATTTAAGAGCAGGAACCTCCTTGGTGCAGGAGGATTTGGGAAGGTGTACAAAGGAGTACTCCAATCATCTAAACTAGAGATTGCGGTTAAGAGGGTTTCCCATGAATCAAGGCAGGGCATGAAGGAGTTCATTAGTGAGGTTGTAAGCATTGGACGCATTCGCCACCGGAACCTTGTTCAGTTACTCGGATATTGTAGGAGAAAAGGTGAACTTCTTTTAGTATATGACTACATGTCAAATGGAAGCCTTGATAAGTATTTGTACTGTGTTGATGATAAGCTCTCACTGAACTGGGATCAAAGGTTTCAGATTATAAAAAACATCGCATCAGGTTTACTGTACCTACATGAGAAGTGGGAACAAGTTGTGATTCACCGTGATATTAAGGCAAGCAATGTGCTCCTTGGTAGCGACATGAGTGGGCGTCTAGGTGATTTTGGCCTTGCAAGATTATACGATCATGGCACTGACATACAGACCACTCATGTGGTTGGCACAATGGGATACATGGCTCCAGAATTGGTCAGCACAGGGAAGGCGTCCCCTCTCACTGATGTTTTTGCCTTTGGTATCTTCCTTCTCGAGGTGGCCTGTGGCCAGAGGCCAGTGAACAACAATACAGACGATGAACAAGTATTGTTAGTTGACTGGGTTCTTGAGCATTGGCGGAAAGGATCATTGACCGAGACTGTGGACACCAGGCTACATGGTGATTATAGTGTTCACCAAGCATGCCTTGTGCTAAAACTTGGGCTATTATGCTCGCACCCATTTACTAACGTGAGGCCTAACATGCAGCAGGTCATGCAATACCTTGACTTAAATTTACCGCTACCAGAGCTGACAAATACCGACATGAGCTTTAGCATGCTGTCCCTAATGCAAGATGAAGGGTTTGACTGCTTTTATACTCTGTCATCAAGCATTGGCACAATATCTACCATCTCAGGAGGGAGATGATTCTGTGATTGTCTCTTGTAATATATGTATTGTTCTGTAGCTGGCCATAGAGTAACTTATTCTATGGCTACTCTGAGTTATGATAATGACTATACTAATTTTTAAGATTACCGTAACCAACCTTCTAAGTGATTTACTATAGCATTATGGTAAATATCATCATGAGTTATAGTAACACATATATTGTAAATATATGTATACACTTTATTGTAATTTAGTACAAACATTATCATAAATCATGGTGTCCATAGAATATATTATTCTATGGATGGCTACATATTAGCCTTACCCTATTAATTGTATAACCTAGGATCTAATTTTTGTATAAAAAGCATGTAAATTGGGATACATTGTTATATTGATAGTTGTACTGGCACTAATTGTTTGATCTCATCTGAGTAGGTGACAAAGATGCATGGTAGGGAGGCAACTATCAGGAAACATTCAAGCCATAAGAACTATCAGTTGAGCTCAGATTAGATTGGAGTAACATTGTACATTCGGTTGAAGTGTTTTAATACCATTTTATCATAAACCAAAGCACTAGTACTTTCCTACTGAAGACTTTATATTGGATCCACATTCCAATTGCAAGCACAAGTATGTTTAATGAGCCCTTTTACAATGGTTGGAAAAGCATCTAGATGCCTTCTAATACCTTCCAATGCCTCCTCAAAATTATTATTTTTGTTAATTCATTTACTTAAGGGTTGTATGGTCTTTTCTCAGGGCTTCTAATTCTCATCACCGCACAAACGCAGTTAATTCGCGCTGCGTCCTCAAGCGCTTCGATTCCCATCCGCGCGGCGCTTGCATGCACTGATTTCCAAAATAGCCACGCACGCCATGGATTCCCTTCCGCGCGGCCCTTGCATGCTCTAGATTCCCAAAATAGCCACACCTGCCATCAACGCTGCTCGCTCCACATCACCCTCGCCCTTGCACGCCGCCGGCCGCCGCCCTCGCATGCTCGTACGATGCAGGAGGGGCGCAACGCGTTGAGGTCCTCCCATGGACGGATCGAAGGTGGCGGCGGCGGCGGCGGCGGACTACAGCAGCACAAAGAGCCATGATGAACCCTAACGAGATAAAATTGTTCATATTACAATTATAAAAGTACTGTTTTACCTTTGGTTAAAAAATAAACTACAAAAATGCAATTGTCACTCTTTTATTGGAGTCCTAATTTTCCTCAAATCCGGAGGCATCGCGATGCCTCTCAATGCATGTGGCCCACCTATCATAGACACATCAAATGCCTCTCGATGCCTCCATATTGATGCCTCGCGACTTATGGGCTCACAAATCATAGACACATCAAATGTCTCTTGATGCCTCTCCAACCATTGTAAATTTTCTCTTAATTCAGAGCTTTTAGACATTCTAGAAAATTTTCCTATTCCTCTTTTTTTTTTCCTACGAATTTGAGCTGATATTATTCCTATGAAACTCATGTCCGATTTCTGCATTCCAAATGGATCCTAAGGAAGCTTTACAACAACCAAGTAGAAAGATACCAGTTTAAGGCTGCACTCAGAACTTTGGACACAGATTTACTCCTCCACAAACCCAACTTGTTTAACATGCTCTTGCTAGAAGGCCTTCACTAGTAACTTGCAAACACATGGTTGAAATTAATGTCCCATACGTAAGTGATGAGAGATGTTCAATGAGATGACCAGACCTTTGTTAAGTGTGAGTGTCTGAGTGAGTGTGTGCAACATGTCTTGTCTTGTAATCTACAGATGTTGAGGGTGAGACAATCAACAGGAATGGAGAAGGTCAAGAGAGGAGTCCATATATGGTAGGCCATGAGCGATAGAGGGCAAACATGCTTGGATAGAAGGACCAAGGGCCAGAGGATGGACTATCGATGGCTAGCATGTGGACACGTCGATAAGGAAGTGTCGTACATGTAGGGATGTTGATGGAGATCGTGTTGACCAAAGGCAAGAGGACGATCGGACCAAGTCATGATGGTCACATGCACATGCGTGATTGGACAATCAAGGATGAGCAGGACATGCATTGACATTGTGGAGCAGGGCATAGTGGCTACGTACTCAACTCCAAGTTGGTTTGATGGTAGGATTACTGGGTTTGGGCCTCAACCTAGGGTTGATCTCGGGGTAGCACATGGCATCATCAGAGAGCTTGTCTCAAGACGAAGCGACTTTGTGAAGGACCTATGGCCTTCCTATGCCTGCAATCCAATGAGAACTATTTTTCCCACATAGTTAAGTGGTTCAAGGCATATACTTAGGGCTACTTTTGGAATATGTAATATATCCCTATATAAATAAGGATAGTGGCTACCCAAGAAAACTATCCCTCCCACTCCAAGTCATTCCTTAGGCTAGCCAAGTGTTCTACTATTTAGAGGAAATTATAAGTAGAGAGGCCAGAACCTTTTGCTCTAGTTTTACATTTCTAGAGGGAGGATAAAGAGAGCTCTCATCTGACATGTTTCCCTTCCTAAAGCTCCCATTCGAAGCCTATTTTATTGATTTTCATGGTGATCTTTGATCTGAGGTTTTTTGGATTGTTCATGGTTGATCTTTAGATGCTAGTAGAAAAATTAGCGCAACTTTGCCGCATCCTGTTTGGAGCCCTACCAGTGTATCAGTGGATGACTATATTGTGTTAGACAATTGTACATTTGTATTGTATGCAAACAATGCTACTCAGATTAGCTGGTCGTGTTAGTGTCTAGTTATGGTAGAATATTTGACATGATGTTTCCCTAAGTGTTAGTAGGATAGAATTGTATTTTTGATATTATCATCAGGTACTATTTTGGGAAACTAATATTACACTGTAAGGTTACGATCTCTAAAACTGTTAGTTAGCTTAGCTTTTCTACTAATGTCCTTTGTATAGTCATTAGATATCTTGTGATTCTTGTGGGAACTACACATTTTACATAAATATTTGTTTTTTATTATTTAATTAAATCAATAAATGAATATGTATGTTGAAGATAAGATATGTAGTACTATGACGATAAATATTTATACCAACGACATGCTTAGCTTTTTGACACTGTTAGTCTTGAGAGCTTGCAACTCTCGTTTTATCGATTGTCTCTTCAATCAACGTAGCTCAAGCTATAACTTTCAAGACTAAAAAAGTATGAAACTATTTATATGTTATTACATGTTTGATTACCTACAAGTGGCAACCTATATTCATGGCCTTGTTACCAATGTTACTTGTTGAGACGAAATCACAGAAGCTTTTGTTTTTATAGAAACAAAAGATTAAGTTCCTTAATTTGTTTAGGTTTACTATTGTATTTATTTTATTTGAAAAAAAGTAATGAAGACTAAAGACGCTAAAATATGTTGGTGGAGTATTCGATGATGCCACATAACGTGAGCGCATGCTATGCAAGTATGTGGGCAATCAATCATAACTATATGTAAACAATAGAAATTTCAATCATAGATAAATTAAGGGGAAAAATCCGAAGCCTTGGTTATTTATAGAGGATTGACATGAATAACAAGTACTTCTCTTTGGCTTTTGGTAGAGATGCTAGGGCAACACATTTTAGGTCATTATAAACTTAACATGCATTAATATTAATTGAAGTTAGCCTAATTGAAGTTAACACATTTCTCTTTGGCCTTGTTCGTTCACTCTAAAGTTGGGCACAATATTGCGCATTGACTGCTCAATGCTCTCTAGCTGCAGTTGTGAAATGGATTTTAGATATCTTAGAAGAGTCGATTCTAAATGACTTCTGTATTCAGAATGCCATGACAAGTGAAAATAGGGATGCGAGCAAAAACAATAGGATACCAGTATTTATTTAGCTAGCAAGATATTCTCTCATGATATTTAGGGGCATTTATCCTCTAATGTGTCCCAGTGCCAGCTGCTAGACCATGCCATTTCACATTCTTCAGCCATTTGCAGTTCTCGCGGGCAATCGAGCAGATAGTGCCCAGGCGCTGCTTAGCGCAGTGTGCACACTGCTCGGCCTCCTCCATTGACAAGGACACAGTGGAAGGGTTTGGATGCTAGGGTGCTTGTGTATGCATCGTGCAAGCGGCATAATGTGACTGCGACACTGGACAAATTGAGAAGCGGAGCCGCGGAGGCAGCAGCGGCTGTCCGGTGAGCAGTGGAGACAGAGGTGTGGTGGCACCGTCTCTGCACCACAGCCCATCACCCAGATAATTTGCCTGCCATTGTAGCTGTCATGGAGGAGACACAAGACATGACGTGAAGAAGGGAGCGCTGGACCACTAGTTCTATATCACCGCCTCCGCTGCTTCATTGAGTGAATTGACTGATGAGGTAGGGTCTCAATGCCCATGGCGCCTGCGGGGGCGCCTGGAAGGCTTCATTGAGGTAATTGAAGTCCTTTTTCGATTTTTGATCCTTTTCAGTTGATTTGTTGTGGATAGATTCTAAATGGGTTAGTAAAGGTGTGCGGTAAGTTTCTGAATTTTTGTAGCTCATTTGGATTTATTTTGATTTTTTCTTACAGCGGGCTCTGCTCAAAATAGGAGAAATTGGCATAGGCCAGTTTTTCAGTTTGCTCTGATTCAGTCAGTTGATGTGTTACAAACTTCTCCACAAAATTTCATGACTTTTGGAGGCCATTTGATCAATTTTGGCTCCTGTTCTTCTGTGATGTATGTTGTAAAAAACCGACTCACGCCAGTTTCATATACGGGGTTTTGAGTTTGTTCATTTGGATATCCATTTCTTTCTAGACTACTAGTTCCTAGGCTCAAGAGGTCCACTTTGACAATGTAGTGTTGGCAAGTCCTCTGCAATGTATGACAAGTCCTGTGCAATGCTTGGCTGTTGTGTTTATTTATAGCTGGTTGTTCCACCAACAAATAGTATTCTAGTAGTATCACTAGCTACTATAATTGGCAGTTTCTCTAATGCAGTCTTCAGCATTGCATTGCCTTATTTGTTTTAAGAAGCAGTGGGTGTTTTTTCTCTTGTTTTAGTCCTTTTCAGCATTGCACTCTTCAGTTTTGTTTCACAGCAGCAGTGTCTGATTTTCTCCTGTCTTACTTATTCCTTTTTCTAGCTGCAGTAGTTAAAAATTCAAGCACCCATTATGACTTTTAATTGGCAGGGGAAACCATTTGCAATTCAGGCTGAATTTTGACTTGTGACAAGCAACCTCAAGCGGCAACACCAAGGCAAATGATTATTCCGTTTGCCGTTTGGAAAATCCTTTTTATTCAGACTTTAATCAGGACTACGGGCACGTGTCACAGAAAATTTCGACCAAGACACAAATTGAATTCATGTATAGTATCGTGTCCTCTTTTTACTGGTTTAAAAAGATTCGATTGAGACATAAACAAAAAAAAGGAAGAAATGCTTATTTGGCCCTAAAAAAACTTTGGTTACTTATCTGACCTTTTTTTTTGAAATTGTCTATTTGGCCTTCTGTTAGGATCTGTTAGGAACTCTAAAGGGCAAAAAGGACTTTTCGAGTGTCACTAGATGACCGACCTAATAGAGTTCCTAAACCCTATACCCTAAACCCTAATCCTAGCAGAAGACCAAATAAGTAACAACATTTTATTTCGAGGCCAAATGGACAACTTCAAAAAAGAGCCAGATAAGTAACCGAAGTTTGTTTCAGGGCCAAATAAGCAATTCTTCCGGTAAAAAATAGTCGAATGATGTGTAGGCACTCCCATTGTTTTTAACATATAAATGTGATTTTTTCTGAATATTTATTTTATGAAATGTGTACAAAACTTTGTATGGGCTAGCCTAAAAATCTTTCATGGGCTTATCGTAAGTTGGTTGGGCAGATCTAAGAAATGTGCTAACAAACTTCTAAACATGAAATGGATTGGGCTAGGTCACAAAAATGGGCTTAGCCCATTATAACCATATCTACTAAGTGGGCTCAACCAAGCTGAATTCAATTTTATTATGGGCTTTGAGTCCACGAAATCTTTAACGTTAGTCATAAATACTCTAAAAAAACGTTAGTCATAAATATTTGCAACATCTAAAATATAATGTTACGACGTAAACACTTGAATGGCATAAGTTATTATTAAATACTCTCCATTAACATATTATTTTTCATCAACTTGGTGTCGAAATGATGTGACTTGTTTTTTTAGTTATTATGACAAATATCGATGTCAAAAGATGACACATATCTTGTAGCGGTGTCTGACGATTAGGTGACAAAGATGGCAGGGAGGCATCTATCAGAAACTTTCAAGCCACAAGAAAAATCAACTATTAGATTGGAGTAACATTTAGGATTACAGTATTTTAATTTGGCCTTATCGTAGACTAATAGAGTGTTTGGTTTGAGGAATTACTCCATTCTAGATGACGTGATGCCTCATGAGTCCATTCCTCACTTTTGGTGAAGTGATTAAATTTATCAGACTAGTACTAATTATTAGTTTGTAAGCAATAAGTTGATGGTAGAACAACCCATTTCATTCCAGAAACCAGACAATAAAAAGTCATGAGTGAGAAAATAGAAACCCAATACCCTGTAAAAGCACTAGCACTTCTATACTAATGAAGCCATATTCAATCCCTGATGGGGAGTAAAGTATATGTTAGATCTTACTGAAAAAATGGCCCCATTTGGAACACGATGTCTAGGAGTTTTTCCTATGAAACTGAACTAATTCCTATCAAGTTCCTGCTTGTTCTCTTCGCTGAAACAGAGTTCATAAATGCTGATTAAAGAAACCTGGTATCTGATTCTGAAAGTGCCCGGCAAGGGTGATGCTGGAAAATGCATATATATGTATCAGGAATATTTTCCAGGATCCTTACTAGATAATGTCTTGGAATGGTTCGCCAAAACATGTTCTAGTGATAATTGAATCCGGGAATCTGATTCTGAAAGTACTGGTACAGAACAGTTTATATGCTGATCATTGAATCCCCGAATCTGATTCTGAGAGTGCCCGCCAAGGGTGTGGTTGGAAAATGCATACACGGTTACTGGCTTTATTCCTGTCTTTTGGTCCTCTCACACAGATTCCTCATCTTCTGCTCATTCACAGCTTGAGAAGGATAACAAACGACAAATTACCTCTGATAAACATATAGCAACTGAATAAGTCGAAAATGCAATGATAAAAACAACAGAGATTTTCTAGCCAGCATTCAAAAAGTTCCCTGAAAAAAATTGGGCGCACGAACTCTCATATCAAACTCGATTCATACAGGCAACAATAGCAGCAGCAAGAACACATACATCACACATTGACACTGTTTGGTACATGCATATACCCTGATCGTGTAACGCAGGGAGAAATCAAACTAAAGCAGATCGCGCCTGCATCCTTTGGCTCTGGGTGCGCGTCTCGATGTGGCGCTAGCTCGGATGGGACTCAATCAGGAGACGAAGACGATGGAGGGGTCGCAGCAGCACTCGTCGAGGAGGCAGCAGCAGCACAGCGCCGCAAGGCTGCAAATTAAATCACCAGAGCCGACACTCAGAGACAGAGGGATGATGGGTAAAATCAAAACGGCTGAAATGATTCGGCCGGCCGTCGCGGAAACGGCCATGCAAGCCCCAGAGATGTGAAAGTAGGAATCAAAGTGGCCGGGAGTAGTACGCTACGTACCAGCCCTCGAGGAATCCAGGCGACCGAGGCGGCGGCTGAGCGTACTGGTACTGCGGCGGTGCCATCACCGGCGGGCCCTGGTACGGGTACGGCCCTTGGTTGTAGTAACCTTCAATTTGGCAAGAACAGACAGGTTACCTTCATCAGCTTCTGTTGCAGCAAAACTGAGATCGAGGAGAGAGCAGTAGCTAGCAGCCAAGCGCCACGTATGTACATAAACGTACCTTGCTGCGCCGGATATGGGTAGCCGGCGGCGTACCTCGGAGCACTCATGGTCGTTCCTACGTGCTCTCGCGCGCGGCCGCTCTCGAGATTACAGCCGCGACGGCGACGTTTGCAGCGACGAAACTTGTGACAGCCGACGGGAGGACCGGCTGCTGCCTGCTGGTTCTGGTCTTCTGGCTATTGCCCTTTAGCCCTTATATGGCTTATGCTCTCGTATTGATAATGCAAAAGCGCGGGCAAGGTCGAGGATGATGATGAGGCCGAATCGTCCAGCCGCGTCAGCGCTGGCGGATTATTCCCGGCCCGGCTGTTACTGTAATGCAGACTGCAGAGTCACCGTTGCCAACTTTGGATGGATGACTGGGTGGGGGCGTACTGACTCTATTGACCTAGCGCGTGCTCCTCCTTAAAACTGCGTGCTGCGTCCGGGAATCATCGGCGCGCCGGTTGAACAAAGTTGCATTCTGGTTCAGTTTACACACACGGATGCTAGATATATTCTTGGTTATCTTCAGAGTGACAGGGATCCATCATCGATGGTGAAGCAGTTGGGGCCGGTGACGCGCGACGGAGGATACCTAAACCACTCGGCACTCGCCCATGCTTAGCGGAATGAATGATGCCACTAACCTTCATCTAGGTCATTTTGCGTGTGTCGTGAAGTGTTGAGCCTTGAGCTTCATGTTCGAGATTGCTTTTGTGCAAAGAAAGTACGTACGGGTCGGTGACAACTCAAACAAACGGTATATAAAACCCTTCCGAATGCGCGTGCATGGGTGGAGAATAGAACCCGATTCGAAGTGCAGGCATAAAGAAATTAAACATTTCGAGCGGCTCCTGTCCAAGGCCAAGATGAATGTCAATGATTTGAGCATGGATGATGCCCCCAAACCATGGTTATAAACTTCTGGTTGCATGTTGTTTTCCATAGCTACTGTAGCACCGGGACACTAAAGCTTTTGTACAATCTTCGTAGTTTAGTCCCATATAAAAACGAGCCGCTCCTGTTGTACTGTTTAAAGGGCGGTTGGATATTGAGCCGTCCCTATAAATGAACGTCAAATATTATATATTAGGCACTAAAAATCAAATGCTTTAAAATGACCCCGGATGGAGAATGATCAAAATAAAATTTGTAGAATCTCAAAAAGTTATTAATCTTTATTATTTATAACTTTTTTATTTGAATTCATTTGATAAATCAGAATGTTGTTTGAAATCGAATGTCAAATTATTGAAGAACAATTATTTCTTTCTTTCTTTCTCATAATAACTCCAAATATGATGGGTTTTCCCTAAAATTTTCTAAAATCATGGTATATCAAGATATTGTGTTTTTAATGTTATTCTTTTGGTCATGTTTTCTTGTGTACGTTTTAAAATTTAAGTTTTTTAAAAATAACAACTTCGAATAACATTTTAAAACATCAAATGATTTCGGCTAAAGAAGTTATGAACACAAAAGTTGTATAACTCATCAAGATACACGATTTTGGTATTGGTAATTTTTTCATATGATAAAGTGAAAGTAACATTATTCATAAATGTTACATAGCTTTTTTGTAGTTTATGGAACTACAGGAGAGTGATAAGATTTGTCAAAAATGTTAGAATCACCATATCGGATGAACAAGTGTCCAAATGACTAAAATAAACTTTGTAGATCATTTTTGCGACGGAGGATACCTAAACCACTCGGCACTCGCCCATGCTTAGCGGAACGAACGATGCCACCAACCTTCATCTCTAGGTCCTTTTTTGCGCGTGTCGTGAAGTGTTGAGCATTGAGCTTCATGTTCAAGTCACGGAGATTGCTTTCGTGCAAAGAAAGTACGTACGGGTCGGTGACAACTCATAGAAACTGTATAAAACCCTTCCGAATGCGCGTGCATGGGTGGAGAATAGAACCCGATTCAAAGTGCAGGCATAAGAAATGAAACATTTCAAGCGGCCCCTGTCCAAGGAGAAGACGGATTTAATAATTTCAATGATTTTGATCATGGTTGCATGCCCCCAAGCCAACAAGGGTAGACGATCTTCCCAAGGGGTTGCTGGGAGATGAAGCCTCCAAATCTCCAATGAAGACTTGCCCGCATTAATTAGTACGGTATGTGGTACTAAACTTCTGGTTCCAAGTTGCTTTTGTACAATCCTCTTAGTCCAGTCCCGTATAAAAACAAGCTAGGGTCGACTGGATATTGAGCCGCCCCTATAAATGAATATCAAATATTATATATTAGGCATTAAAAAACAAATGTTTTAAAATGACCTTGGATGGAGAATGATCAAAATGAAATTTGTAGATCCCAAAAAGTTATTAATCTTTGTTTTTAACAACCTTTTCTATTTCAATTCATTTGATACATCAAAATGCTGTTTGAAATCTAATTTCAAACTGTTGAAGAACAACTATTTCTCTTTTAGTCCTTGGGTAAAATTTGTAACTAGTCTTTCTCCCGCATAATAACTCCAAATATGATGATTTTTCCATAAAATTTTCTAAAATCATGGTATATTAAGATATTGTGTTCTTGATGTTATTATTCTGGTAATATTTTCTTGTGTACATCTCAAAATTTAAATTTAAGAAAATAACAACTTCGAACAAATTTTAAAACTTCAAATGATTTCGTCTGAAGAAGTCATGAACATACAAATTGTATAACTCATCAAGATGTATGATTTTGATCTTAGTCATTTTTTTTTATATGACAAAGTGAAAATAACATTGTTCACAAATCTTACATATCTTTCTTATAGTTTATGCAACTACAAGAGAGATATATAAGATTTGTCGAAAATGTCAGAATCACCATATCGGATGAACAATTGACCAAATGACTACAATACACTATGTAGATCTTGAAAAGTTATAGAATTTTATAGTTAACAACGTTTTGATTTAAATTCATTTGAAGGAAGTTATGTTTGAATTTATCCAATTTCAAATTTGAATTGTTCAAACGGCCTTGGATGCGTAAAACACCCGGAATAAAATTTGTAGATATCGAGAAGTTATGAACTTTATAGTTGGCAACTTTTTAATTTAAAATCATCTTATCATGTAAAAGTATGTTTGAATTTCAAAAAAATAAAATTTGAAATTTTCAAATAACCTTGTTGCAAAAATAACCAAAATAAAAATTGTAGATGTCAAAAAGTTTTGAAACTTATAGTTAATAACTTTATGATTTCAATTCATCTTCTCATACAAAACTAAGTTTGAATTTGTAAAATTTGAAATTTAAATTTTATAAACGTCCTTGGATGGAGAAACTCCCTAAATAAAAACTATGGATCTCAAAGAGTTATGAAACTTTGTAATAGACAATTTTTAATTTAAATTTGTTTAGAGGTCTCGAACAATGCTTTTACACTTGGTTTAGTATAATATGTAGGGGACCGAAACGGAATATCGACACAAGTAGGTGTGATGTTCAGTGCTAGAGGAGGTAGTGTGTGAGTGAAAGGTCATGTGTTCGAAGGCCGGTCGGAGCCGCGCGTGGCTAAGAGCATCTTTTCAGATTAAGTAGACCTTGTTTGTTCGTCTCATACGCTGCATGGAAGTCACCTTCGCCGATTCAGAGCCTGCTAGCTAGGCAATGCTCGGGCCTCGGGGTCGGGCGTAGCCACGTCCAGCCGACCAGTCGGCTCCACCGCAACGGCAAAGGGCATCGCCTAATCGCAGCCCACGCGGCGGGTAGCCATATATAGCAACATCTTGTCGATCGGCCACACGCGCGGTTTCAGGGGCATGGCCCGGCAGCCCTGCTCGTGGCGCGGCGGCCGGCCATCATTTAGGACGGCAAGTGAGGCACGCACACACACCCAAGGGCCAAGTCGATGCTTCCAGGTGCGATGCTCAACTAGGCTTTGCGTCATGACATCCCACGTCCCAGGTAGCAGCAGATACGAACGAGCGTACGTGCGACGAGAATACGCAAGCAGATGCAGATGCCTGCCTAGCTTGTGGTCCATCGGGTCCAGCGGCTGCGCCTGGTGCACGGCGACACGGCTCGTCCCGCGGTCCCGACGGTTCAAAGCGGCGCTTGGAACTGCAATGGCTGCGCGGCCGGATGGCGAGAGCTTCCTGTTTTCTTCTTCTAGCGACCGAGAATCACGGAATACATCACTGGCTATTTTGGAGGCGACTTTTTTCTAACGCTAGCTATATTTAGCTTTACAAATGGTTTTCCTAATCTCTTGGAGATACTCTAACTAGTGGGGGCCTCCTCATATTTTAAAACATATTTTGTTATTTTTAGGATTTTTTGTGGTTTCTAGAAAATAAGTCATCCCTAGAAAGCCCATATTTGTAAGTATGGGTTTGTGTGGGGTTTGTGTGTGTGGAGGGAGGGGTGTCTTGAGCCGAGCTTATAGAGGTAGTGGGGTAGCGCATGGAGCAAGAACGATATCATAAAGGAGTTATTAGCAGGTTGTCCATTAAACATGAAGAGTGATTATTACCCATCTTTCCGGGTTAGGGTGTTACAAAGTTCACTGCATTCCCCGTTCACGTTCCTTGTCTCTGTCTAGCCACATTGTTCCTCCTCTCCCATGTCGGTGTGGCGCTCTCCATCCTCACGAACATGGCGCCGGAGCATCTCTGCCCAGGTGCAAGTCAAAGGTCATGCTCCTGTTGCACACAAAGTGGCGGACCAAGGATTCGGACATAGAGTATGCATGGGACAAAAAAACATATGAAGACTAACGAAAAAATGAGGCAGATAGGATCAGACCAGTGTCCTCTTGCTCAAAATTGAACATCCTTACCACTAGGCTAATCTGTTACATTGCTAACTATAAGGTCTCATATTCTTTTATCAGCTAATAGTATATTATTAAGTACATGGCATAGCCTACAGGGTATGCGGTGGACCATCTTACATACCATGTGGGTCCGCCCCCTGGCACACATGGTAGTGGCTATACCCAGCACCGGCCCCATGCACCGGCAAAAATATCCATGTCCCTCCAACACCTTATCGAGCTTCGGCAACCTTGGACTTCCTCGTCTCCAACTGCATTCGCTACGCTGATTTGTCATTGGAGGAGAGAGAAGGACGGCAAATGTAGAGAAAAACAGAGATGGGATGGACCCACCAGCATAGAAAGGTGTGTTGCAAAAAAAATTAGATGTTCACCCTGTTCGCTAGATTGTTTCAGCCTCACCAATTTTGGCTGATGCTAATTTATTGAGAGAAAAACACTGCTAAATGGTTGACAGATTCGGCTGATAAGCCCAAGTGAATAGGGCAGTGTTTGGTCGAAAACTGAACGAAGACATAAATAAAAGTAATATGCACAAGGAGACACATGCACATGTTCGAGAACCACATATTTCATTAATTCTTTCTTGAATATACAAAATACATGATCACGAAAAAGTAGTCTTCTTCCGTCTTCAGCGTCATGCTTAAGGAGAGGTCTGGTAAGAGATTGCGTAGTTCGCCGATTCCCGGGCCCGTTGGGCGCGGCCGGTTAATTACATCCGCAAGAAGAGCTTGCGGAAAACCTCCGATTAAGCTGCGCTTCATGGTCGTCAAATATTGATTGATCGTCAAGAGCCATATGCGATATATGGCGTAGAAGTAGTATGGGTGGCTTTGTGTCGCCGAAGCTCGGTCGTGACATCGCCATCGCCACGTAGGCGTAAACGGAATATATTAGTGAAGGAGATGACTTTCGCCTCGTCGGTGCCCGTCATGTACGCCAGCCTTCATTAACATGGACGTGTGTGAGTTGCTTTCGCCTCGTCGGTGCCCAAAGCAACGATGTGTCCGATTCCATTAATTTGGACGTGTCGATGGAATGACAACTTTGCCTCGTTGACATACAACAAGGTATAAGTATTACGTGAACGATGCTTTCACATGAGATCAAATCAACAGCCTCCCGACGTCGGTATTTCAATAACGAAACGAGGCACTCTCATCTCGTGAGTCTTGACTTGGGGGTCAATTCGACAGCCTCCTGGTGTTGCTATTCTCATAGCGAAACGAGCGGGGTTTTCCGGTCTCGCACGCTGCAACGAGCGGGGCACTCCCGTCTCGCGTGTCTTGTCTCTTCTTATCGTGACGAGCGGGGGTATGCCCGTCTCGTGCGGTCTTGTTCTCTTGTCATCGCGACGAGCGGGGTATGTTCGTCTCGTGCGGCCTTATTTTCTTATCATCGCGACGAACGGGGGTATGCCCGTCTCGTGCGGTCTTGTTCTCTTGTCATCGCGACGAGCGGGGTATGTCCGTCTCGTGCGGCCTTGTTTTCTTGTCATCGCGACGAACGGGGGTATGCCCGTCTCCTGCAGTCTTGTTCTCTTGTCATCGCGACGAGCGGGGTATGTCCGTCTCGTGCGGCCTTGATTTCTTGTCATCGCGACGAACGGGGGTATTGTCCGTATCGTGCGGTCTTGTTTTCTTATCATCGCGACGAGCAGGGGTATGTCCTGCTCACGCGGTCTTTGTTAGTTTGGCTTGAGCTCAGCATAAATAACTCGGTAACGACCTCGCGCGGCGAGGGTTCTGACGTTACCAAGTTGCATTGTTGACATTGTTGTGAAGAGCATGAGGCTCCATCATCGGCGTATGTTGCTTCTGTCCGAGCTTTGCTTCTCGGCGCGGCAGTCTAGCTTGGGTAGATGCGTGTCTCTTGATTGTCACATGGACCAAATTGATCATCAGCAACTAGCAACTTAACAACGACCTTGCGCGGCAAGGGCTCTGACGTTGTCAAGTACGAAGCACAACAACATGCACGGATGACATGATCACAGAGCCAAACGGGAGCACAGCACGGCGTGTAGCAACTTCTTGGCGAGGTGAGCAGATCGGTACGGTCTTGGCGAGGTGAGCAGATCGGTACGGTCTCGGCGAGGTGAGCAGATCGGTACGGTCTCGGCGTGTTGCAGCTTCTCGTCGAGATTGCAATGCTTTGCTGAGGCTTCTCGGCGAGACAGGAGTATATGTAGTTTAATGGAACATGCCCGGACACCGGCGACTTGCGTACGTATATGTGTATGTATGGCCTCCCCTTAGCTTATGTCAAGGGTGCTGCTTTATATAGGGATCAGGAAAGCCGGGATCAAGCAAACATGTACGTATCTTGATTAGATTAGATAACAGCACGCAAGTTTGCTTCCTTGTTCGATCTCTCTCGTACGTGTTTGCCAAGGACTCTAACTCCAGTCCAATACTCTTTACGTGAGAGTAGTCCATGTCGATGACGTGTGGGCCAGTTGTTCA
Organism: Themeda triandra; assembly: GCA_018135685.1. Classification (NCBI taxonomy): domain Eukaryota; kingdom Viridiplantae; phylum Streptophyta; class Magnoliopsida; order Poales; family Poaceae; genus Themeda; species Themeda triandra. The sequence goes on along the minus strand of JAENPR010000102.1, from coordinate 674,879 downwards.
ACCAAGATCACATATATATATGTGTGTGCAATATACGATTCCCTGCCTCCAAGTAATATCTCTCGTAATAAATCTGAACTCTATCTCCAACGAGTTCAAATAAAAATATCTCCTTTATTCCAACAATACGTGGAATTTACCTTCTAAAAGGGGCCCATGAATCATAGGCTCAACCATGCATGATAAATCTCATATGCCATAGAAATGTGTCAGTAATATGCGCCGGATAAATATATATTCTCATATTCATCTTGTCACATGATTTTTTAATAAAAAATCATCAAACAAATGCCACCCGCCGAGTTGAGTTTATGCGCGAAGCAGCAGAAATTCAACTCGGGGAAATATAACTTTGATCCACCTGGCTGCGTTGGTCGTAGCCTGGCATTACCTTTGTCTCCGGAGGCTTATGATCCCAGAAGTATGTTGAGATCACAATTCTGACAAGTATATTTAGAAAATATGGCGAAAAGACATGCCACTTTTTAGTAATAGCAAGAAGCATGATATGGCAAAAACATACCATATCCAGAATAAAAGCTCATGTGGTCTCTGACGAGCCTGGCCGCATGGTCATAGTATGGCTTTATTTTCCTCTTTTATATCTTGATGACATAATAAGTGCGGCGAATATTTAGAAAATATGGCGAAAAATCATGCCATGTTTCGTATAGCCAGCAATGAGTAGGATATAGCGAACTTCATACCATATCTTGAATAAATAAATCTTCTGGTTCCATTGTAACCAAAACAGTGATAGCCAATGGAACGTTTGAATTCTTGAAGGGTGGAACTATTCAAGTTACTGCCACCTGAATTAACAAAAATTGATGGATGATTTTAGGGCTTTAAAAGAGGCCAAACAACTCTCAGTCATCAGTTGTTTCATCTTGAAGACAGCTCAAAACAATACAATGGTTGCTGCAAGTAAAAGCTCTTGGACAAAGTAACGACGAATTGCGCCCTTATGGATGAGATCATCAAACATTATGAAGAACAATTCGCATCCCAAGGACTTCGGCTTGAGAAGCACTCGTCCTATATTCAGGGACTGAGGTCACAAATTGAAAAGTCACAAATTGAAAAGCTCAATAGTCAGCTTATAATATCTGAAGGCTCATGCTCGAGAGAGCCATTCGAAAGAAATACACTGCTTAATGTTTGACTCATCATCAAGAACGACTCAAAGAGACAAGTGCGCTTCAATCTCAACTGGAGGCAATGTCCAGGAAGAACCACGAGCAGCTGCAGCACCTTGAACAAGCGACTGCCTCCTTTACTGATCAAAACGACACGTACGGACTTACACAACATGCCAGATCTTTGTTGCTCCCGTGAGCCGTAGGTAGCTCTATTCCATCAAGACATTTTTGGAGTCTCCTTGTAATAATTATATAATATCTTGCAACATATCGTCCACCTCCTTTTTTTTAAAAAAAAATCCATGCAGCCTGGTATGTGAAATGTACTTGTATCGTACCAAGTAATCACGTATCCATGGAAACATGATGCAGATTTTTTTCTTGGCAAGCTCTAAGAGCCCGAGCATTGACTTTGGCCCATGCTTGTTACAGGAAGGATGTACAGAACTGCGCCGCACAAATCCGGATCAGCATGGTCATGGGGATTGCAGAAGGGTATATATAGCGAAAATTCATGCCATCCCTTAGAAAATTTAGCAATGGAGTGAGGTAGGATAAGACCGATATCAACCGTGTCTTGAATTGTAGTAAGGCGGGATAGGGCGAAAATCATGCCGCCACCTGAAAGAAGTAACATATGGCGAAAATCATGCCGCCACTTGAAAGAAGTAACATATGGCGAAAATCATGCCATATACACAAAAAGACATCCCCAGGTTCCACTCCAACCAAATATATTGGTGCCAGCAAATGGAATGTAGTATCCATGGAAAAATTTATCAAGATCAATGCGACCATTTTACAGCAACGGTGCCAGCCATCAATCTCAAAGTGTTTCACAGCTACGCAATCACCGCGTTGGCTTGCTTCACTGCTCCCGAATTTATATGCATCTGAAAACTCATAGATGCTGGAATTTTCGAATAAAACCCATGATGTTCTCTTATCAATAAAGAGACATGAGATTCTATGGCGAAAATCCATGCCATTGGATTAATAATTGAGGATGTAGTAAAGAAGTACATCTTCATCCCGACAACACAAAAGGGTGGGTGACTATGCCACAACCGAGCAAGGTTTTCATTTTATTTGTGACAGACTTGCTGCTACAAGAGCTTATATACTGTCATCAATCTTCAATCGTGTGACCAGTTCATGTGCCTCTTCATCTTTTGAGGGCATAGAACTGCCACCAGTTAGGCAAATAATGGTGAAAGAACTTGCCACCAGAACTCCACAAGATGTTCTTTTAAACTTCAATTTGAGACTTCTTTTTGTGCCATCAAGGCCAGCTTGTTGGATTGAGCAGAATAATATTAGGGAGATCAACTCATAACATGGTGATGTAGCCGTACCCTAGTTCAATGGTATCAACCAAGAGATCATTTGTTACAATGATGCCAACCAGTACTCAAAAGGTTCCATGGTTGGATGTATGCCTTTAATGGTGCATTTTGCTGCTGTAGAACAGCTATATTGATACCCATCCGAATCATCATAGATGTGCCAATGGTAAATTCTATGTATCTGAATAATTATTCGACGAAGGTCTTGCACACCCTTCTTTAATTTCAATTGCATGAGCAGTCACATGGATTGCTCGCTGAATTCTATCAAAGAGCCACCAAATCTTGTAGAAAGGAGATAACTCAGGGTTAATCTCAAAGAAAAACTGAGAGAAGCAACACTGATTTAAGGCAAAATATATGTTGCCAATGGTGAAGCAGCCAGAGGCATGTTGCTCATAAGATGATCATATTCCAACACAACTAGCACGCGTGGTTCAGTTCCCTCGTGGAAATAGTGTAAAAAAGGTTAACACTTCGTCAGGACATCTTGGGGTTAGTGGAAATCTTTCCGAGCCTCCCTTCAGTCATGTGCTTCACACCTCCTCCCTTCGTCCAGCAAGGAATGTAGGATACGGCTAGAATTTCAGGGTTGGTTTGGGGGAAAATGGCTAAGGCAATTTTTAGCCATTACTTTTGCCAAGGTTGATGAATAACTACCCTCCTCCTTCACTTGCTTTGCTTGAGAACTTGACTTCATTTGATCTCTGAGAGCTTCACTTGATGACTTGACTTGATTTGATTTTTGGAAGCTTCACTTGATGACTTGACTTCATATGATTCTTGAGAGCTTTGAGACGGTTGACTATGTCTCTTTTTGATTTTTGAGAGCTCCGAGATAGTTGACTATGTCTCTTTTTTCTTCCTTCGGACTTGTTTCTTGAAACTTGTCTTCAAAGAATTCGGAGGGCAGCTCTTCATCTTTGTGGAACTAATAATCCTCGCAGGCTTATTTTTCTCGGGCCCTTGTTATCACCTCTGAGGGTGGCATGTGGCTGCACACTTGACCCGGACTGAGGGATCAGGTAGCCCTTTCATGCTCTTCTTCCTATAGTCTTCCTCGAGGGTTAGCATTCCTTTTAAAGTGGACAAAAGGCAGAGGCACGATAAACCCACAACTTCCAGGGTCAGCACGGATTGAAATTCCACCACCCACTTTTATCCCTTGTAGGTGTAAACCATGTGCTTCGTGTTGAGGTTGCTTTACCACACAAGCTAGGCCGGTTGGAAAATTTCCATCCTAGAGCAACATGCCTAGTGACAATCCAGCAAAGGCACAACATATGTCATGCAGGGTATCAATTAGTTGGGGCAATATCTTCGTCGAAATTTGCCACCAATGGCATGTGATGGACTCCTTGGTGACCTTGATGAAGCAAGTATCTCCTCCATTGTTCAACTAGGGCTAACTAGCTCTTGTGTTGCAGATGTTACATTGCAACCAGCTAGATTTTTTTTTTGAATTGGTAGGCAAAACCTGGGTACCAGCAAGCCACAACCATATTGTTGACACTCAAAAATGACCAAGGTAAAAATGACTATTTTGGTGAGTTGTCGAAAGTGGAAACGGACTTCACCATTGCGTTCCTCTCGTCGAGACGATCAAAAAGCATATATGGAATGCCCAATTTGGAGTTCGGACAAGAAAGTTATGCACCCAAGAAAAGTCACTTGACCTGCTGGAACTTCCGATCCGGGGTGCTGGAACTTCCGATTCGGGTGCCGGAACTTCCGATCTGGGTGCCGGAACTTCCGGTTGAGACCAGAACTTCCGGTCCAACGCCGGAGGTGAATGCTGATGCGCGGTTGCACGCGGGTTGTGACCATCGGAACTTCCGGTCGTCACCCGGAACTTCCGATTGTTGCGGGAATTTTCCGATATCGAACCGACTTGTTTCCAAATCGGTTTTTGGTCAATTTCGGGCGTGGGAAACTTGGAAAATAAGCTTTGGAGATGTTTCCTCTTTTGGGATAAGACCACCCCCCTCTATATATATGAGAGGATCATGGCCGATTGAACCCATCCACATCAATCGACAAAACACAACACGATCAAACATGATCTAATCTATCTTCTCCTACCTCTCTCCTCTCCCTCCTCCTTCTCTGTCGCCGCTGCCATGAACAGGTGATCGACGACGACAACAAGCCCTAGAGCGGTCAGGCCGGCTAGGGCGCCCCATTGCCGCCGTGCGCCCACAAGGGTCCGTCCCGGGTGTGTGGGGTTTCGGGTTTCAAGAGACTTCGCGGTGTGTCTTGCGTATCGCGCTCCCGACGAGGCTCCTCCGGCGACGTGTCTTGCGTATCGCGCTCATCGCCGGAGGCACAAGGTCCAGTGTGGACATCCGCTAGGCGCCGGCCGATCCCCGTATTCGGCTTGCCCTACATCTACCAGGCGCCGGCCAATCCCCGTATTCGGCTTGCCCTACAGCTACCAGGCGCCGGCCGATCCCCGTATTCGGCTTGCCCTACATCGAGCGATCTCGCTCCTTACCCGGTGTGCTGACCTAATTTAGCGTCAACACACTTTTTGGTGACTCCACTGGGGACGATTGCTTCGGCTCTACTTTGTAGCTGAATCTTTTTGACCTAGCCTATCCATTGATTTTAATTTTTTGTGTTCGCCGTTACCGTTGCATCTGGCTCACAAGGTCGATCGCATCTGGTTGTGATCTCCCGTGATTTTTGTGCTATTCATTAGAAGAATTCAGCAAGGAGATCGAAGATCTAAGTCATGGAGTATCAAGGGGAATCATCGCATTGTCACTACAATAACCCTAAGGTACAACTTGCAGATTCAGATGATGAGTTCTATAATTATTTTGCAAGTGATACAAATTGCAATGTTGATATTGCTAGCCGTGATGATAATAGATATTTTGCATCGGTTGATGCTCTTGATGAATATCATGATCAAGAATCGATGTTTGATGATTTTGATTCCTTTAGTAACATGCAACATGTAGATTCATATTCATCGGCTAATAGCTCACATTATTTGTTTTCACCACAAGAGGAGCCGATGAATGAGACAATTGGCTATGATGATAATTTAGCCAATTACTCTCAAGACTTAGCACCTTATGATATTGAAATTTATAATTCGGCTTCATATGATTTTAACTGAATCAATAAAAATTCAGCAAGGTGCATTAGTGGCAATTCTCAAAATTCGGCTTCATATGTTACTACTAACTCTAGCCGAATCAATGAGAATTCAGCCAAATGCAAGAAGGCCATTACTTGTGATTCGGCTTCATATGCTACTTGTAGCTTTAGCCGAACCGAAGAGGATTTAGCCCACGCTAGAAATCCATATGGCTCTTCTCAATGGAAAGTGCCCGCTTATCATAGGCCATACACTTTACATTATGATTATTTAAAGTCACCTAGTGGTTGGACTGTACCGAAGTTTGAAAAATTTAGCGGTGAAGGTGATGATCATCTTGCTTGAACACGTTCGTTGGTATCTTGAGATTTTGCGGTTATGTAGTGCGGGTGAAGAAGACTATATGAAAGTGCAGAATTTTCCTTTATCTCTTACTGGTACCGCTTTTGTATGGTTTACATCTTTACCAGAATGTTCTGTTGGATCATGGTCTTGTTTGGTGAAATTGTTCCGTAAACATTTTGGCAAGACCAATGAAAAAAGGCCGATTACAATTAAGTCATCGGCCAAAGGTCAATCCAAATTGGTCCCTTCGGCGTACGAAACCGATAAGACCGGTTTAAGGAAGACTAACATTATACCTCCTGGTATGAGCTTGTCCTATTGTTTCTTTGATCGACAGGGCAAACTTGTTTTTAGGAAACATCCTAAATTGGTCCCTTCGGCACCTGAAACCAATAAGACCAGTTTAGAAAATACTAATATTATACCTCCCGGTATGAGTTTGTCCTATTGTTTCATTGATCAACAGGGCAAGCTTGTTTTTAGGAAGCAACCTAAATTGGTCCCTTCGGCGCCTGAAACCGATAAGACCAATTTAGAAAAGGCTAGCACTAACTTCCCGGAGATGCAAAACCTTCACCCTGCAATAAAGTGCTTTCCATGGCTGAAACTTTGAAGATTAATAATCCGGCCATCTTGATCCGACCGGAGCAAGCCGATTCTACTATTGGAAAGAATGTGATAATCGGCGAGCCAAGAGAGCCTAAGAAGGGAAAGCAAATTTTGGACCGTGAAGTGGTGCTAGAGAAGACCAATGGCAACCGGGAGAGTCTCAAGATTACTATCAAATCTTCTAGGCTCGGGGGGCAAGACCAAACTTCTGTGGAGAAGCAAAAATCGGTTAGTAATACTATTATGCAAAAGATAGTAACTAAGCTGACTTTAAAAGTCGGCCAAACCGATTCTAATATTGCTAAGCACAAAAAATCAGCAAGACCGATTTCTCAAATCGGTCAAGCTAGTTTCAAGCAAAAACGCAGCACTCAAGCGTTTCCCATGGCCGATTGAGCTATAGCCAATCGAGCCTTAACAAAGTAAGACCGATTAAGCCGAGTTCCTTGCAAACTTGCTAATCGAGGTCCAAAGAAAAAGATCAATGAGCGAGTTGTTGCTAAAATTGTTTCTACAGTGCTTCAACCAAAGAAAATGATGGACCGATTATTGTTGATGATCCGGACCAATCAAACATTGAAAAGATGTCAAGGGGCACTAGTGCTAGCAATTGTGAAGCTCGAGCAAAGCATCAACTCCTAAGAATTTCAAACCACCATGGTGCCCCCGCGGGTGTGTCGAAAACACGAAGCGTAAACTTCAGCGTACTCAATGCATGAAAGATACACCTATTGTAGTGCCTACCGATGAGACTTTGGTTGATTCGGTTTCCACTGTTGATGATCTTGCTTTTGTGCATGTTAGAGAATCTTCTGAAGGTCATGATGATTGCATACCTCAGGACGCTATCTTCAAGAGGCCATTAGATCCGGTGAAACACCTTAGAGCATTGCATGTGACGGGTATATCAATGATAATTTGGTCAATCACATGTTAGTGGACACCGGGGCCGGTGTGAATTTGATGCCTTATTCGCTTTATAAGAAGCTTGGTGGATCGATGAGGAACTAGTTAAAACCAAGAGAAAGATCAATGGAATTGGAGGAGGAAAACCTACTTTGGTCAAGGGACTTGTCTCAATGATGCTTACCGTTGGGAGCAAGACGTTAGCCACCAAATTCTCCATTGTAGAGGTGCAAGGGAACTACAATTTGATCCTTGGGCGAGATTGGATTCATAACAATCAATGTGTACCTTCTAGTTTGCACCAGTTCCTCATTCAGTGGGTGGACAACAAGGTTGAAATTGTTCATGCAGATTTATTCACCTATGCTATGCTTGATGCCCCTATGCATGGGGGGCATGGTGATATGACATGCTTGTCGGGGAGGGATCTTACTAATGTTGAGTTAATAGAGGAAGTCATGTTCCGGTCTCTCTAGAGCCGATCGACGATCGGCTCCATATCATCATGTTATATGAATTCGCTTGAATAGGAATATCATCGGCCAATCTATATGAGCAAGTTGATATTGGAATTATTCCATGGCCAAGCATGCTGAACAAAATTTAGAAGCTGATTATAATTTGGTTAATAGAGCTTCTCATGAATTATTTGTCAACACTACTTGTTCTTCGTGCATCTAGAGGTTGATCTCCATTCATATCATTGCCGAAGTGACTACAATAGTGTTGCCTTGATTCAAGAAGACAGGAAAAGGAAGTGTGCTATTATTGATTAATGTCTTCTTGATCCCAAGATGAGGTATGCCCATATTTATATGTACATGTCACTATATTATGTACTTGGGTTATTCCTTGCCAAATATATGTGTCATTTTATGCCAAGCCGATGTGTGCATTTTATATCGGCTAATCCTCATTGTTAGGATGGGCAAGTGGGCATACACTCTTGCTGAAATATGATTTGATGCTTGAGCCACTAGAGATAATTAGAGGTCCAATCATTGCTGATTTTATTATGGTGCATGTTTGTTATCCATGGAGGCTTTAATCTTGATTAATCGGCTTACAAATCATTGTTTCTCATGGAGTACGTTATTTGAGACATCAAGCCGATTAAAACCATATTTTGAATCAAACATTAGAGCCGAATATGAAGTTCTTTCATTCGGCTTGGTTTTATTGCACTTTATGCAAGCAAAACATGTTGAGGCCAAAAACATGAGAATTTAAAGGTCAACATGATAAGCTCAACACGCATCTGGCTATTGCATTGGTGGATATAACTTTCATATATGAGAGTAGCCGATGCATATTTACAAGTAAATTGGTTCAACCGATTGTAACAGTCGGATTAACCAATTCTTCTCGAGGCGTATGCCACTCGATTTCTCAAACGGTGTCTCAAATCGGTCTAGTTCAAAGTTTGGTAATTCTAGTGCTGATTTAGAGAATTGGAAGACTCCCTTAATAAAATATTTGTAGGACCCTAGCATCAAGTTGATAAGAGCATCCGAAGAGTTGCATTCAAATATACTTTGCAACGTGGTGAACTCTATCGGAGACGTATGATGATTCGCTGCTCAAATACCTAGGACCTGACCAAGCAAAAGTGGCTATGGGAGAAATCCATGAAGTGATTGGTAAATTCATATAAGCTGGAGATGATGCAAATGTTGATAAATCTCCCCACAGCAATCAACGGAAAATGCCTGAGAAGTATTTTCCTAGTGTTTGGCAAGAAGCCTAGTGCTCTTCCAAATAATGGCCGATACATGTATCGCCCTTAGAACAAAAATGGCCGATGTACTACATTGTCCTTAGTTGCCGGCTAGCCGATGTGATGGGTATCGTTGCTAGTTGGTTACAGGTGAAAGAGTATTTTCAGGTTCATCGATAAATTCACCTGAAAACAGGGGGGTATGTGTTGACACTCAAAAATGACCAAGGTAAAAATGACTATTTTGGTGAGTTGTCGAAAGTGGAAACGGACTTCACCATTGCGTTCCTCTCGTCGAGACGATCAAAAAGCATATATGGAATGCCCAATTTGGAGTTCGGACAAGAAAGTTATGCACCCAAGAAAAGTCACTTGACCTGCTGGAACTTCCGATCCGGGGTGCTGGAACTTCCGATTCGGGGTGCCGGAACTTCCGATCCTGGGTGCCGGAACTTCCGGTTGAGACCAGAACTTCCGGTCCAACGCCGGAGGTGAATGCTGATGCGCGGTTGCACGCGGGTTGTGACCATCGGAACTTCCGGTCGTCACCCCGGAACTTCCAATTGTTGCGGGAATTTTCCAGATATCGAACCGACTTGTTTCCAAATCGGTTTTTGGTCAATTTCGGGCGTGGGAAACTTGGAAAATAAGCTTTGGAGATGTTTCCTACTGGGATAAGACCACCCCCTCTATATATATGAGAGGATCATGGCCGATTGAACCCATCCACATCAATCGACAAAACACAACACGATCAAACATGATCTAATCTATCTTCTCCTACCTCTCTCCTCTCCCTCCTCCTTCTCTGTCGCCGCTGCCATGAACAGGTGATCGACGACGACAACAAGCCCTAGAGCGGTCAGGCCGGCTAGGGCGCCCCATTGCCGCCGTGCGCCCACAAGGGTCCGTCCCGGGTGTGTGGGGTTTCGGGTTTCAAGAGACTTCGCCGGTGTGTCTTGCGTATCGCGCTCCCGACGAGGCTCCTCCGGCGACGTGTCTTGCGTATCGCGCTCATCGCTGGAGGCACAAGGTCCAGGTGTGGACATCCGCTAGGCGCCGGCCGATCTCCGTATTCGGCTTGCCCTACATCTACCAGGCGCCGGCCGATCCCCGTATTCGGCTTGCCCTACAGCTACCAGGCGCCGGCCGATCCCCGTATTCGGCTTGCCCTACATCGAGCGATCTAGCTCCTTACCCGGTGTGCTGACCTAATTTAGCGTCAACACATATTGATATACGGAGGGTGATAGACAAAAAATAGTAGCACCATTGGCATGCGACTATGATTTTTTCTGATGAAGAATCTGCCACCTTCGGTAACATGGGGCATGACCTTCATGAATCTCATTTTCACGAGCATCATTGCAGGCAAACAAGTGAATAAAGTTGCCTGGTTAAGTATATGAGTAGCATCTCCATGAAAATCAGTTAGGATCCGTAGGTTAATGAGCAAGACAAGATGCCCATTTATATAAAATAAAGCACAGTGTCAATCCAATTCCTAGGGACACTTGCATATTGTAGATATGATGATGTTGATTTCGTCTTGAATCTTCAGGTAGCCATTCTTGGCGTGACCATGAATTCCAGCAAGGAGGTAATGGAGCTTGCATCGAGTAATGAAACAAGCCCGGAAGGGAATCCCTCCGTGGTGCTAGTTTTCCTTCAGTAATTTTGGGGACGATGGCTAGCGGCATAATGTCTGCCACCAGCTTACTTAGTAGATTCAGGAGCACGATCATAATGACCACGGCCTTGGTACTTGAAAATTCTGAATAGGGGAGCCATGTCCCCGACTAGCACCTGCATATGTGGTTGGTTGGCGACCTTGGAGGTGGAGCTGCTTCTCCAACTCCTTCATTTGGGCTTGCAGCTGCTGAACTTGCTGTTGGAGCTATTCGGCATGGCGATGCACTTGGATGAGGCGCCGATACTTCATTTGCTATTGCAGCGGACTTATTCTCCTCTAGACCAAATCCGCAGTGATATGGCACGAGGAAACCAAGGTCAGTGAGGGAAATTATTCTCAATATGACTCAAATGTTCCACAACCGGGAAATTTGGCTGCACTTTTATAGTGCGTGTCCAAAATTCATCCATAATAGCTTGCCAAACAGCTTTGTCTTCAGTTCGTTAGGCTTTTCGGTTACGCAGATAGCATGTATGTGTACTTCACGATGTTCGGGAACATTGAGCCACATGAGTTTTGTTTAGGTGTCATGATCTTGACAGCACGAGCACATACTTCAGCATAAAGCTTCATGACGTGGCTTCTCTTTCTTCAGTAGTTGTGAAGAATATTTCGTTTGTTCTTGTAGCGCGCATGGTGCAACGACCAGCGCCCCGTGGACTTCGGCCTGGGTGGTTTGGGAGTGACGTTCCCAAATTTTCGTGAGCATGTCAGGCTTCCTCGGCAGTTCACGGGCATAGCCTTCCTGGCTTTAGGAGCCGCACGCTTGTGCACTTCTTTGATTCCACAGCTTGAATCACGGCAGAGTCTTATGTGGGATGGTAGTACAACTTATCTCCATGAGAGAAGACCGCCATGGCCACATGTGTTCCAAAGTGAATCAAGCACGGAGCGGGAGAGAACACCATCGCCTCGTTGATGGTGATGGCAGGAAAGGACTCACGGCAAGAGGGAATCCTTGTAGTTATAAACTTGCATAAACACGGTGTGCTTGTATTTTTATAGGCTCCGGCTCCTTAATTTGATCAGCAAGCCATTGCTTGATTTTTTTTTCGCAAAGCCCGTGTAGAGAGTAAACCAGACCCTTTTCCCGCTTCATATAATTTCCAGCCAACGTGGATTACGGTTTGACCTTCAAAGCGACGCATGACGCAAACAGCCACTGATCGGCCTTGTTGTGTATATACACATACGCTGCTGCAGTGCATTACCATGCAAGCCATGCATTTCTTTTTTAGCCAACAGAACACGTTGGCTGGGCTAACTTCTTTTTCCTTCATGCATCAGCCAGGAGGAGTGTATGGACCTTTGGAGTAAGCATCGTCCAACATATCTCAACATGAGAGAACAAGTATTTTTGACGATGACCATTGAAGCGCAGCGAAGATGGGAGGAGAATCAGGTCCCACCGGGCGTGCCATTTTGTTTGGTCGAAAACTGAACGAAGACATAAATAAAAGTAATATGCACAAGGAGACACATGCACATGTTCGAGAACCACATATTTCATTAATTCTTTCTTGAATATACAAAATACATGATCACGAAAAAGTAGTCTTCTTCCGTCTTCAGCGTCATGCTTAAGGAGAGGTCTGACTGGTAAGAGATTGCGTAGTTCGCCGATTCCCGGGCCTGTTGGGCGCGGCCGGTTAATTACATCCGCAAGAAGAGCTTGCGGAAAACCTCCGATTAAGCTGCGCTTCATGGTCGTCAAATATTGATTGATCGTCAAGAGCCATATGCGATATATGGCGTAGAAGTAGTATGGGTGGCTTTGTGTCGCGAAGCTCGGTCGTGACATCGCCATCGCCACGTCGGCGTAAACGGAATATATTAGTGAAGGAGATGACTTTCGCCTCGTCGGTGCCCGGTCATGTACGCCAGCCTTCATTAACATGGACGTGTGTGAGTTGCTTTCGCCTCGTCGGTGCCCAAAGCAACGATGTGTCCGATTCCATTAATTTGGACGTGTCGATGGAATGACAACTTTGCCTCGTTGACATACAACAAGGTATAAGTATTACGTGAACGATGCTTTCACATGAGATCAAATCAACAGCCTCCCGACGTCGGTATTTCAATAACGAAATGAGGCACTCTCATCTCGTGAGTCTTGACTTGGGGGTCAATTCGACAGCCTCCTGGTGTTGCTATTCTCATAGCGAAACGAGCGGGGTTTTCCGGTCTCGCACGCTGCAACGAGCGGGCACTCCGTCTCGCGCGTCTTGTCTCTTCTTATCGTGACGAGCGGGGGTATGCCCGTCTCGTGCGGTCTTGTTCTCTTGTCATCGCGACGAGCGGGGTATGTTCGTCTCGTGCGGCCTTGTTTTCTTATCATCGCGACGAACGGGGGTATGCCCGTCTCGTGCGGTCTTGTTCTCTTGTCATCGCGACGAGCGGGTATGTCCGTCTCGTGCGGCCTTGTTTTCTTGTCATCGTGACGAACGGGGGTATGCCCGTCTCCTGCAGTCTTGTTCTCTTGTCATCGCGACGAGCGGGGTATGTCCGTCTCGTGCGGCCTTGATTTCTTTTCATCGCGACGAACGGGGGTATTGTCCGTATCGTGCGGTCTTGTTTTCTTATCATCGCGACGAGCAGGGGTGTTGTTCTAAGGCTGAACCTTAGAACCCCCTCCGGTGGTAAACCCGAATTAACTCACAGAGTGATGCTGAATCTACCCACGAAGTAGTGTACGGAACACGAAATGGGATGTAGAACACAAGCTCAATGCTTTCCATTATATCCCGATCTCTTGTACAGTCCCATCAGGGCAATATTTATAGGAGCCCGTAGGCTTTTACATGACCAAGATGCCCTCAGGCCGCTTCTCCTGAGCTATCCTACTGGTTGGTAACGAGGGCATAACAGTCTTCTGGGTGCTTTTTCCCGTTGCCGGCCGAATGGCCGACAACACCGAGCCCACCCCACCAGGCGGCGGGCAATCTTCACAAGAGCAGCGGCAAAACGTCCCCGCACAGAAGAATTCGTCTTTGGCCACTCGGGGTGATTCGGCAAAGGTAACCGAAGCCCCCATGCGGCGGTGCTTCGGCACCCTTGCCCCCGGGCGGCCAAACCGTCAGTAACCCGGCGAACAGCTTAGACAACCGAATCACCGGTTTCTCCGTTTCGGTTAGCCGACCGAAACATCCATCTGCCTTCAGCTGGCTAGACAATCGGCCGAATCATCCCGGCGGCCGATTCGGCTTGGTCAACCGAATCGATCCTCCGTCGTTTCGGCGGGACGGGGTGCCCAGGTCCCGGTTGTCACCCAACAGTAGCCCCTCAGCGGTGACCGAATTGACTTGTTTTCAATTCGGCTGCCGCTGACTCGCTGATGATAACCGGAGTACCAAGCGCCGTCCCGCGGAGAGGACGATTTTTTTATTTTTTATTTTTTTTTACCGTTGATCTGCCTCGGGATACGTGACCGAGGCGGTTGGCTTAACCGCTGAACGGCCGCGGCGGGTGCCTATAAAAAGCCCCCCCGACCGCCAGCGGTCACTTTCCGCCGCGCGCACCGCTGAGCCCCCTTTGCCAATTCGGCTTTCCAAGCTTCTGCTTCGGTTTGCCGATTCGGTGCCTCAGCGGCTGATTCGGCGTATTGTTTCGGCGTGTTGCAATCGACGTATTCGGTGCATTCGACCGAAACACCATTTCGGCTTCCTAGCCCACCGGTGTGCTTCGTTCTCTCCGCCACGTCTTCCCTTCGGTTTCCTCCAAGGTGATAACCTACTGCGTTTAGTTCTTCATCCGTGAACAGCTTTGCCGAAGCGTTCACAAATTCGAACTCGGTATACTTGACTTTGCTGCATTATTTTTAATCTCCCGTTTTCTTCCTTTTATAGTCACGGTGGGTTTTTTCATTGTGTATCGCTAACCATGTCGCGGGTCCCGACTAGTGCTGATGCTTCGGCTTCTGGAGCCGAAACGGGTGATGAATCGGTCTCGGCTTCTGAATCCGCTTCCGGGTCGAGTTCTAGTGAAAGCAGTGGGCGTAACATTCCACCAGGGAAAAGGCCAATGCCTCTCAGAGCTATTCTGCCCGAATCTGCGCCCGAATCTGATGAAACAGAAACTGACGAAGAGGATGAGGACCAGGATGAATATGTTGAATGCTTTGATTCGTCAGAAGGTGAGAAAGAGGCTCGTCTTTGCTCGGGGCCGGGGAGAGTAGTTCGGCTCCTCATGCTAAAGAGGTAGCCGAATCTGCCCCCGCTCGACCACCGAGGCCACCCCGAGGACCAAGGCACACTGGCTGGTCATGCCGCCTTGATCGGTCCAAATCCACCGTGCGGATGCTGAATCAATATCAACGTGATGGCATTTTGACCCCCTATGAGCGTAGCCGAAGCCGATCTCCCGGGACCGAAGAATACCCGAAGCCCGAACCTTATGAAGCTCTCATATTCAGGGATTATTTCCGGGCCGGGCTACACTTCCCTGTTGAAGGTTTCGTAGCTGAAGTTTTGGATGCCTTCAACCTGCAGCTTCACCATCTAACGCCGAATGCCATAGTGCGTCTGAGTGGCTATGCTATGGCTCAGAAAATGATGGGCAGTGAGTTAAGTGTTCCGGTGTTTGCTCGGCACTATGAAACTCAGTTGTACTCCACCTATGGGACCGATGATGCCGGAACCAAGGACCTTCGATTAGAAGTGGGGTCGTATAACTTTGTCCCTGCTCGGGGTAACACCGCTGCTTGCATAGTGCCAACTTTTAAGGAAGAAGGCGTCTGCAGTGATGCTGAAGTAGCACTTGCTAAGGAAGAAGGCCGGCCGAAAGCTCATCCTCTAGTTTCGGTCATGACTCAGATGGAGGGACTCGTTTCGGCTCCCGAGATGGCTATGGGGCCGCTTGATGATGCTTCGGCGCCCGAATCCTATCGGCGAGACAGCCGAAAAGCAAACTAGCGGGATCTAATTGAGGAAATGCTTTCTCATGGCCGGTGGCCACTTTGCACAAGCATGAAGTTTGACGGTTTTTCGTACTATAAAGGGTACCGAGGGCCTTCGGTCAATGGCCCGTCCGCCGCCTGGCTATGATTCGGATTCTGAATTTGTGAAGGAGATGGAGAAGCGAGCCAATCGACTATGTGATCCATACAATGATAAAGAGTATGATTTGAGCATGGCCAAGCTTGGGTCCCTTCGGCGCCTCAACCGAATTTGGGAACGCATGAATGTAGAGTATCCTAATCGACTTCCCCCAATCAAGAGAAGGAGGGTTGATGCCGAATCTGGTCCGGCTGATTCGGCTCCATTGCTGTCTGCGGCACGCGGTCGCGGGGGCGCCCGGGCCCCAGGACGTGGCGCTCAAAACATTCGCGGAACGCGCCAGGCCGAAGCGCAACAGCGCCGGGAAGTTGGACGCCCGAAACGGCATCGAGAAGACGAAGACGTCCGGGTATGTCGCATGCTTGCCGAGCGTGAATGGGTGAAACCCATAAAACAGAGCCGCAATCAAGTTATTGCTGCGCCCGAAGCTGATTCGGTCATGTCGGGTCAAACGGTAGAAAGACTTGGCTTAGACATCTAACTTACTTTTCATTGCGCAACTAACTCGTTTTAACTGCCTGACATTTTATTGTGTAATTCGGCTTGTTTTGATTCGGTTTTCTCTCTGTCTGGCAGGAGTTTGCGGAATCCAGCGAGGAAGCTTCATCCATGGTCAGGCGGCAAGATGAGGAGTGCCGAGACTGGCGATTGATGAGCAACCCACTATGAGCGGCTTCAAGGTGCCATCCAAGAGGAGGAAGGTCGGGATGGAGCCACTTCGGCTCCCGGACTCGCGCTTGGGCCGGTAGTGGCAACCGGCGGCCTAAGTCTCGGTGCTCCCCCGACCCGCTACCGGGCCACCGAAACGCCAGCTCAAGCTACTTCGGGCAATGTCTTTGGAGGCTTCCGGAGGGCTTCGCAACATTACCCCAACCGCTCGTCAACATGGTAAGTCTCGGTTTCATGCCGAATCAACGCGCATGACGCCTGAGATGTCCACAAATGTCCTATTCGGCAAGGGTTTTGTTTCCCTTGAACCGTCTAGCTTTCGTTTCGGTCCGATGAAGGTGTATTCGGGCTCGTGCTCCGCTGATGAACACAGCCCCGAACGGGAAGAGACTTACGAACTTGCTCGTGCTTTAGGAGTTGACTCTGATGCCCGTTTGGTGGCGTATGTGGATCCTCGCCAAGTGGGTATTTTACCCTCTCAAGCTGCTGTAGGCTTCGGTATGGAATGCGGCTCGTCCTTTTCGGCGAGCCAAACCGAACAAGCCTTGCTGGCGACGGACCGAAACGAGCTGCTTTCAGCTATTAACTTCCATGCCATTTCGGTAAGTGCCCTACGACGCTCGAATGCTCAGCTTCATGTTTTCCAATAACTTGTAGTACTGGTATTTATCTTCTTATTTGCTCGCAGGCTTCGGTCCTGTCCGGTGCGCTAATAAAGCAGGGCCATGCCACCCTTGCCCACGCTGAGAAGCAACTTCTTCTTCGGGAGAAAGAGGTGAAACGGCTGGAAGCTAAGCTTGCGGACACCGAAAACCTCCTTACTCAAGAGGTTGGGAAGACCGAAGCAGCCCTGGATGCCCGAAAGCAAGTCGAAGCCGCCCTGGAGACCCAGAAGCAGCTTGAGCGGGATGCATGTCGTGCTGCCGAAAGAAGCCAAGCCGCTGAACGCACCGCTGGTGAGAAGCTAGATGAGCTAACTCTCTTACTGCACCGAATCTTAAATGGCGTTGGTGGAGACTTCGAGCCCCCCGCTGCTACCGAATCGGCGCTTGCGAAGATTCGGTTTCTCAATCAAGAGATGTCCCAGCTCGACCATGCCATTCAACTAGGCCGCGAATACGCTGGTTTTGAAACCGTGCGCGCTCTGATGAAAGCGGTGAAAGAAGAAGGCTGTGATCACTTTGCCAGGGCCACTTGCTTTGAAAACGCCATGAGTTACTGGAAACCCGATGAAGATGTTCAAGCGCTTTGCCAAGAAGTGGTTCTTTGACTTCTTCTGGACTGAAGCCGGAGGGCGAGATTTGGCTCTTCTCCGGGCTGTTTATGCTTGCGCCAGGGTAACTGACTTCTTCTGTCATATTCGGTTGTCACATTCGGTATGCCTTGCAGATTCGGTTACTGTCGCCAAATCTGATATGAGTCGTTTTGCCTTTCGCAGGATCCTAGTGAACGACCAGCTATCAAGGCTAGGGTCGAGGCCTACATGGAGGAGCGTAATGCCCGGGAAGGTTCCCCAGCCATGCAAACACCGGTTGGTACTCCCGAAGCCCCCCATGCTTCTGCTGAAGAACTCGCAGCCGCAGCGCAAGCACCTGGCGCTCAAGATGGAAGAGAACAAACCGAATCTGCTTCGGCTGCCGGCCCTCATGGGGCTCCTGCTTTGAACGCTTCTTCCTCAGTGCCTGGTGTTTGAACTATGTGGTTGTGATTTGCTGAAATACCCGTGACACTTTGTTAAGTTTGTTGAACGTATTCGGCCAGCTTGTTGGTCGTATGTGGGTGTTTCTGTAACGCTACAAGTTTAAGTTTGAATGTGGCTTGGGCTCTTAAAGCCGACTTGCCTAGGATAATACTTTTGATGTTAAAGTTTGTGTTAACCGAATGCGTGTCGGTGGGTTTGGCGCATGCTTTCGGTGTGTGCTGCTCTTCGGTCTCAGAGCTGAGCAAGTGCTTGAAAAGCGCCGTCCCGCCCCGTCTTGTTAGACCGAAGAGCGCGCGACTGGTTGACTTCGATTGATGATTCGGTTTTCCATACCGAATCGCTATCAAAGACTTAGTTGACTTTGCCCAAGGCCAAGTATTAAGCAAGGTTTGTCTGCCTGGATTTGTTACGCGAATAACTATCGTGCTGCCCTTCGGTTTTTGTACCGAGTTTAGTTGAATTTAGAAAGCGCCGTCCCGCCTCGTCTTTTTAGACCGAAGGGGTGCGCGTTACTTAGTTGATTTTAGACTGTTGAGCTATTGCGCTGGATTGGTCTGAAGAATTCGGTAGCCGAATTCTGATGGGCTTTCAACCCGTTCCGCCCCGTCTTTTTAGACTGAGGGAATGATTTAAAACAATGAATGTAGCGATATATATCTTTATTTTGTTATTACAAAATTGCCAGTGCTATGTTACAACTGCGAGCTTTTTATAATACTATGTTGGTACATAACCACCCGAAGTATATTCGGTTTGAACGAAGTCTCCCTGTGGCCCTGCAATTTGTTGCTAGGATGCACAAACCCGTGGTGGATGGCGTTATGTGGCATGCACGTTATTACTTGATGCATCACGCCCTAACGCCACCCGCTGTACTGGCTGAAGAATCTGTGGTGCCGGCATTGTCCGAACTCTCAGATGGAGAAGCTCTCGTGGCGGGTGATGCCAGCCGAAGTGTGTGTTGCATTGGCTTCGGTTGACTAACCGAAGCTCCAGCAAGAGATCCTCATTCTGACATCGCACAGCGTTGCACCATGATCTATGGTGGTGTAGAACAGAACGCGATGTGTGGACCCTGCTATTCGGCCACTTGCCTGGTTGAGATCGGGTCTGACCTTGGGGCTGTGACCGCTGACATATATCTTGCGAGGACCGAATTATCCTTGCTAAGAGCACTGAAACCAGATGCGGCGAGCCCCTCTGCTACCCGAATTCGCTCTTTCCTGAAGACTCTCATGCCTATCTGGCAGTGGATTGAAAAACTCTAATCAACGCTTTCCTCAAGTTTGAGACAAAACCAACTTGATGGGATGGCTTGTGGGAAGGTTTGGGTGCCCTTATATAGGCTGATGTGTCCATAGAGCTCATAAATATGCTGAACCACCTTGCTTATTAAATTTTGACAACTACTTTTGTCATTTATTAAGCTTGCTGCTGTGCACATGCCTGTGTGCTGAGGATGTTTCCTGCTGTTTTAGCAGGTTTTGGTTGCTTGCAACCTTTTTAATTCGGTGCCGAATATATGGGCAGGCGTTTGTTGCCTGACCGTTTTCGGTGAATGAATAGCTGATGTTACTGCTTTTTTGAGTAACATAGTCATACCAGTAATTATACAGACGTGTCTGTATGTTGGGGGTATCTCCTGCTATTTTCGCAGTAGTTCCCAGCCTTTTCTGGCTTTACAGGTTGCTTGCAACCTTTTCGAATTGGTGCCGAATATGAGCACAGGCATTTCGTCCTGAGCATATTCGGTGAGTATGTCGCAGATATGAATACATTTCCGTGGAACGTAACAATAGGGAAAATTTAACTTATTACGCGGGTTGCCTCATTAAAAAAAAAACCTCGGTGAGAAAAAAGAGTGCGAGCCCCGAATGTCTTTAGGTAAAAGTACCGAATTTGCACGAAATAAAATTAAATTATTACAGCTTCCTTTCTGGAGCACTTCATCATGGATAGAATCGGCGCAGGTTGTCTGCATTCCACGTATGGGCTGATTCGTTTCCATCTTCGGTTACCAGGGTGAATACACCAGTGCTAACCCTCCTTGCCACGATGTACGGCCCATACCATGGTGACTGCAATTTTCCTTGCTTGTCCGGCTGGCGGATAAGTACCATGTCCCCAGGATTGATGTCTTTCCTCAGAATCTTCTTGTCTCTCCAACTCTTGGTTTCGGCATGATATCTGTCCAGATTATCTGCGGCCTGGAGTTTCCTTTGGTCTGACGTTTCTAAGTCCACCATTCTCTGTATCGGGTTAGTAGCTGATATCTCTGTTCTGAAAGAGTCCATCCTTACTTCCTCTGGTGTTATGGCTTCTTCACCGAATAACAACCGAAACGGGGTGAAACCCGTAGCTCTGGATCTGGAGACGTTGTGACCCCAGACAGCGGTGACTAGTTCTTGGGCCCATTTTCCCTTCTTTGCTTCCTCGAGCGTCTTTGAGATGGTGGTGAAAATATCACCGTTCACTTTTTCGACGTCCCCATTTGACTCCGGGAGATTAACCGAAGCGAATGATAGTTTGATCCCGAACTCTTCACAGAAGGTTCTGAACTGTGCTGAATCGAATTGCTTGCCATTGTGTATTTTTTGAATATGTTCTGCCGGAAGCTGGGACTGATAAATATCTTAGCTGCGAGATAATAATCTGAAGCTGAGACTGATCATGAAGCTTCGGATCGGCCTGAAAGATAAAAATCTAAAAAAACCCATGATCTTCATGGTGTAGTAAATTTGCCAGAAAGCCATAGGGGATGCCTGAGAATTCCCATATATATTTTTTTAACCATATAAGTGCCCGAAATATCATTTGAGACTCGGTTTGAAGACCTGAAGACATATCATGTCCCCTGAGTTCCTTGTGAATATGATCCCAGTAGGAAGAAAACCGCATCCGAAATACACATTCGGTTTAGCCCGGATTGGGATATATGTGATTGCTGCAAAAAATTGTTGAACAATATAACGGCCGAATAGTCAGTGTAATGGACATGTACGTATATAACAGTTGAAATATACCGAATAGACATAGGGTGAAGTACATAGTTGTTTTGTACCGGACTACGTCCTCATATGCATGACTTGCTTCAAAATATTATTTTTCTATTTTATTGAATTTTATTATGTATATAAATTTATGTGTAACTCTTAAATAAGCCAGAAGACATTTATCTAATCTTAGCTGCTATTTGAAGCTGAAGATCGAAGCGTTTAGTTGAATCGATGCACGGTGTGCCATGTTGCCCTGCCGTGCTCAGCAGAAACCGAAGTCAGATTCGGTACACAAGCCCTACATGCTTTCGGTGCTAGGCTAAAGCACATAAACACTATTAGCCGATGTGCCTAAACCAGTTTCAGCACGAGCAGACTTCTTTCGGCCTAAATTGGTGTGAGTGCCACTGGTTGGGCTGGTGGATGGAGCTAACGTGATCAGTCTGTAGCTTCGGAAATAACGGATGATGTGACTTAGTCTTCAGTTGACCGAAATGGTGCTGACTACCTGGCTTTCGGTGAATACGAAAACTTCTGTTAAGAAAAATGTCACAGGCATGCAAAGCGAAATGGTTAAAATAAGATAGGTAATCAAGGATCTTAAAATAGAAATGGGTAGCATGCAAACGAAACGAAAAAGTTCGGGCATGGCGATCTTTTTGTCTTTTATGGCCAGACAAAGTTGCAGGCCACGAATAGCATCCTTTAGAGTGCAAGGCCTTTCGCCATGACGATTCACGAGAACTGGCGACGCGCCTTCTGTTTTCGCCGAGCACGATGGCGACTTGACCGGGCATCTTATTTCGCCCTGACGAAGTGATGGAGCCGACCAGAGCCTCTTCCTGACCGAGCAGCGCACAAGGCAAACAGGTTACTGTAGGAAAAGGTGAAATTGAGACATCTCTGCCTATTACTGCTTCAACTTTTCTGAACCGAATCTGATGAATAGGTGCACGAGGGGCGAAGAGGTTCTCGCTCCGACGAGTGACGAGGAGCGCGAATTGTTGCTCCACTCGGGTACTTTGCCTTTCGCTCGCTTCCAGTCGCTTCACTGCTTGCCTTATTTGGCTTGCATCATGAGAAGTAGCTCGCTGCAGCAGCTCCTGCAGAAATATTAATGCCAAATGGTGCCGAAGTGGTAATAACCCTTTTGCTTCTCGTTTTGTCAAAATAGAGTTCGTAACCATGAATATTTTAACCCTCAATGTTTTGCCATAAATATGACTCTTCAAAATGTGATGGGATTTTTTTTATCGATACTTAGCTGAAATGCTGCCGTGCTAGCCGATGTACCGTATTGATGCCGAAGTAGTATTTGAGGCTTCGGTGCACAGCCGAAATGTCCTTCGGTTGTTTGTGCCCTCGCCGAAAGGCCTTCAGCACGCACGCTTGGGTCCTTTCGGTTCCTGGAGCGCCTGAATGCCCTTAGGCACGCCAGTTTTCATTCGATTGATGGAGGTGTCATCTATACGTGGTTTGCATGCATGCGAAGGGGCAAGGTAGAGCCATGGACGAAACCGAAGTTACGGACAAGAAACTAAACTGCCAACACTTCCTCCTTTCTATATATATCTATCAATTACTATTACTATTATTGGTTAGTTCTGCATGTCATGGTTCGTGCATCTTGACGTGCGAGAAGTTCGAAATGTAACATCTATTTTTGTATGGTGATCTTTTGCACGGGAGAAAAACTCGCATGCCAAAGGAAAGAAAATATGGCGACGAGAAGCTTTCGGCTCGCTACGACTCCTTTGGTTGTCATGCTGGCCGAGGGCCCCTCCAAGTGCCGGACAGGCCCTTCGGCTCTCCAGGATGCTTTCGGCTGTGACATCGTTGTCGCCACCTTCATGGTGCCGCTGAGAGAAACCGAAAAGCTTGCCGAATGCCGAATGCCGAATAACCTTCGCCATACGTCTTAAGGACGAATTGGGTTAGTCACGATGAAACCAATTCAGCGTTCTGTAACACTGGTTCGCAGGCAGTCTGAAAGGTTGGTAACAAGAAGGCTGGTGGGCCCAGGTATGGTACACCAGTCTAACTTTGATGCTAATTAGTAAAACTTGGAAAGTAAACTTACATTGAATATAGCGGCTTTAAAAAGCATGAACAAATAATTCTGATGCAAGGTGCGACGTGTGCTCACTTTGCTAAACCGAAACGGCAACAGCCATCGAAAACTATTTTCACCGCTACGAAACAACAAGCAGGGTCAAAGCGGCTGCCCACTTGTGCAAAAAGGTGGTGACAGCCAAATGTAATAAACACCCGAATGTAACAAACATCTTAATGTAATAATATGATCTGATGGCTAGACCGAAGATGTATACGTCTGGCTCCTCTTTTTTTTTTATTATTATTTTTTTTTTGTCTATTTTACGCCTTGCGAAAGTATATGCTGCTGAAAACAAAGTTAGTTTGGATGCATACTGAAAACAACACTTATCTCTTTTTTCTGCCGAATCGCCGGCTCAGGGCGAGATGACGGAGCTTATGGGTGGAGAATGTAGCAAGTGGGCCAGCTGCTCTTCCCTTCGCGTATTCCACGAATAAGCACCGACACGGAAAAGGCCTCTTTCTCATAGAATAATGTTAGTTAAACAAGCACGAATGCTTGATTAAGACAACAATGAAGTGCTATTTCGCACGAAAGGTAAGAGCTGAAATTGAATACTTATCTTGAGCTGCAGGTGCTGCAAAGACAGGTCTGAATATCTGTTGTTTCGGTGAGAGTGCAACTGAATGCAACCTTGCTATTTCGAAAAGCCGTGAAACCTGTGCTGTCAAAAGGCAGGGGTGCACGTGCCTTCGCAGCTTCTGGGAACTGGCCACGTCTTCACGTGATTCCAAGAGCTTGAGCGATGTTGTCCGCTCCCGCTGACTAGCGAAAATGGTTGCCTTCACTGGAGCATTCACCACGAACGGATAGTTTCCCCTGTTCCTAGACCTGTCCAAAATGTATACAATAAAGGGAGAAACGTGCATGTAGGTGACGCAAAGAGGTGTTAACCGATAAGTAATTCAAAGCATGTGGCGTCAGAGGTCCACGTTCGGTTGCTTATTCCACGAAAACCGAAATCAATTAGTTCTTCTTCGCTCGATGGCGAAAGCTTTGAGGGAGTTGTCGTCTATTCGCTGATTCGCTTCAGCCATGATAAGCTCGAGCAAGCAACCACAGTGGGCGTCATTGTGCAACACGCCGGACTGTCGGCTGAACCGAATCTGATACCAGACTGCTGTGCATTTTCGGTCGGCTGAACCGAATCTGTCGCTACAGGCTCCTTGGATGACCCTGCAGCTGCCTTCGCCTTGCCCTTCGGAGCCATGGTATGTTCGGCGACAACCACGGTGGGCGCCAATGTTGTTCTAAGGCTGAACCTTAGAACCCCCTCCGGTGGTAAACCCGAATTGACTCACAGAGTGATGCTGAATCTACCCACGAAGTAGTGTACGGAACACGAAATGGGATGTAGAACACAAGCTCAATGCTTTCCATTATATCCCGATCTCTTGTACAGTCCCATCAGGGCAATATTTATAGGAGCCCGTAGGCTTTTACATGACCAATATGCCCTCAGGCCGCTTCTCCTGAGCTATCCCGCTGGTTGGTAACGAGGGCATAACAGTCTTCTGGGTGCTTTTTCCCGTTGCCGGCCGAATGGCCGACAACACCAGGCCCACCAGGCAGCGGGCAATCTTCACAGGAGCAGCGGCAAAACGTCCCTGCACAGGAAGAATTCGTCTTTGGCCACTCGGGGGTGATTCGGCAAAGGTAACCGAAGCCCCCATGCGGCGGTGCTTCGGCACCCTTGCCCCCGGGCGGCCAAACCGTCAGTAACCCGGCGAACAGCTTAGACAACCGAATCACCGGTTTCTCCGTTTCGGTTAGCCGACCGAAACATCCATCTGCCTTCTGCTGGCTAGACAATCGGCCGAATCATCCCGGCGGCCGATTCGGCTTGGTCAACCGAATCGATCCTCCGTCGTTTCGGCGGGACGGGGTGCCCAGGTCCCGGTTGTCACCCAACAAGGGGCATGTCCTTCTCACGCGGTCTTTGTTAGTTTGGCTTGAGCTCAGCATAAATAACTCGGTAACGACCTCGCGCGACGAGGGTTCTAACGTTACCAAGTTGCATTGTTGACATTGTTGTGAAGAGCATGAGGCTCCATCATCGGCGTATATTGCTTCTGTCCGAGCTTTGCTTCTCGGCGCGGCAGTCTAGCTTGGGTAGATGCGTGTCTCTTGATTGTCACATGGACCAAATTGATCATCAGCAACTAGCAACTTAATAACGACCTTGCGCGGCAAGGGTTCTGACGTTGTCAAGTACGAAGCACAACAACATGCACGGATGACATGATCACAGAGCCAAACGGGAGCACAGCACGGCGTGTAGCAACTTCTTGGCGAGGTGAGCAGATCGGTACGGTCTTGGCGAGGTGAGCAGATCGGTACGGTCTCGGCGAGGTGAGCAGATCGGTACGGTCTCGGCGTGTTGCAGCTTCTCGTCGAGATTGCAATGCTTTGCTGAGGCTTCTCGGCGAGACAGGAGTATATGTAGTTTAATGGAACATGCCCGGACACCGGCGACTTGCGTACGTATATGTGTATGTATGGCCTCCCCCTTAGCTTATGTCAAGGGTGCTGCTTTATATAGGGATCAGGAAAGCCGGGATCAAGCAAACATGTACGTATCTTGATTAGATTAGATAACAGCACGGGGGCGACTGCATGGCGCGCGTGCGCTCGTATTGTTAGCGGTGCACGCGCACCCGTACCATTACCAGCGCACGGCTTTGTACGGACGTGGTGTGTCAGGTTTCTCCCTTCTCCAGTCCAGCTTTTTCATGGGCCATTTACAGTCCCAGGCCCATATAGCACTCTATTCTTTTCTACAGCCCATATTTGTTTCTGGGTTCTCCTGTCTGGATTATTCATGGGTCGAATTTGATAAAATTCTACGAGCTATGTTTTTCTCTTTCGGGGCAGCGGGGTTGTGGGAGAATAAAAGGGCGGGGGGATGGTTTCAAATCCATATGAAAGTAGAAGTGCAAAATATTTCCAAACTTCAAAACGTATACAGAAGAAAATAATAAAAATATTCAGTCAGTAAAAAAACAAAAAAAGAGTACATCTTTTTGTCAACATATATGTCGTTGTAAAAAGATTAACATAAAAGCACATGTGGCTTCTCCATTTTTCAGTGTTAAATAATTGTCTTCAATAACCCTGAAAAAAGACAGGGTAAATAAATTGAAAAGATGCATAATGTTACGTTAAACCTATAAAACTAAATACTATAAAATTATAAAATTTGATTAAAGAATTTATAAATTTGAATCACCACATCAGAAACTTTGTGCTGCTACGTTTAAAACTTTTCACTCTAAAATTATAAAATTTGAACTATTGCATTATAAAATTTTTAAACTTTGAATTATCATACTATAAACTTAGTACCAAAAAAATTGAAAACTTTACGCTCTGGATTTTTAAACTTTGAACAATGAGTTACAAACTTTGTATTGCTTGGTTCAAAAACTTTGAACACTGCATTATAAACTTTGCACTATCAAATTACAAACTTTGTATTAGTAGGTTTAATACTTTGAATTATCATATTATAAACTTTATATTGCTTGGTTCAGTACTTTATACTAAGAATTTATAAACTTTGAACTATGACATTATAAAACTTTGTACCACTAGGTTCAAAACTTCAGACTCGGACTTTATAAACTTTGAACTACCATGTTATAAACTTTATATTGATAGGTTCAAACAAACAGGGGCAAAAACAAAAACTCTATGTAGATCACATGTATTTGATAATATGCTAATTCAGTGCAGATCATATGTTTGAACATATATGTGACAAAAAAAAGTAATGAATAAAAATTTATGTACAAGAGGGGCAAGCCATGAGCGTGAACTTGGAAAAGTGGTGGCAAAAGTATGTTCTAACTAGTCTGTTGTAAAATACCACAAAGATAGATGGCAGGTGGACTATTGCAAAAAATGTGGAGTACCTTCCTTTTGGATTGTGGTCACAATAGATAGATTGGGAAAAGATGCGAGTATGTATAGAGCTTGATTAGAATTCCGTGGTCCTCCACCTGAACAAGCAGCACTATGGTGGAGCACAACCAATGTTGTCAAAATTTCAGAATCCAGAAGGACCTTGCCTGCATAAGAACAAAACAGAAGATATTAGCAAAAATTTATTAACAAAAATTGGTAGAACTTATAGGGGTTAAACTTGAACTAAGAGCGGGGCAGAAGAAAAGGGTTAAAAAATAGTATAAAGACAAGTGCAAGACTCAGGTTTTTATACCACCAGTGTTCCATCCTAACAACATAAGATATATAAAAAGGATGTCATAATTTTTTGGATGTGAGGACTGAAGAATGAAAAGAATCGTTCATTAGTGTAAGTTGGAAACTGAATGTTTTTTTGTAATTAATAATAGCAAACTTCACTCATGCATGACAAAAAAAAATCATTGTCTAAGAAAAGGTTTTGGCAATGCAAACACAAAGGGTTCGTTAGTCATATAAGATTGGATCCTCATAAGTAAAATACTCTAGGGATGTTCTTTAAAATATTTGCTAGCCACAAAGAATATATTGACTGATTTATGAATTTTTTAGCATGAGAAATTGAAAAACCTGACCCAATAGGATATCGATTCAGACAAACAAGATGAAACAAAGATTCAGTGTGAGGGAAAGGGAGGACATAGCTAGAAGTAGCACTTGCGCTAACACTACTAGATGGAACTCACACCTGGGTAATAATGTTTTAAATTGCAGGATATGGAATATAGCAGGTATAGTCAGATCGCAACATGTTTAGTAGTGAAAAAACAAACATATTCTAAGCTGTTTCATCGGATTATTTCCTGTTAGTAGTCATACAGTCGATTAGAAGACTTTACTTTCATCCAAATATCACTAAAAATAGGTGATAGCAAATATACAACATTAAAAGCAATTAACACAGCGTGCTCTTACTTCTAATTGCAAAAGACATTACTGGTTCAATTCGTTTGAAAGGAGACATTGACGCTGAAAGGTAGAAAAAAACAGCCCACTCACAACCACACTCCCACAACACACGGCTAGAGATAAAAGATGAACTGAACTTGGGCACACAAAGAGAACAAGCACATAGTCTACAGGTGCAGCAAAAAAATAGAACTAATTTCCTCGTTGCATTGCCTAGGTTATTTTATACAAGGTGAGTACACCTACTACTAGTGTGAGAGGACATGACTGAGATCAACTCATCAACAACTATGTGATCACTGAGCTAAGCCACTACTGGGTTGGCCTATTTTGCCATACCTCAATAGTAGATACAAGAACAATGGGAGTGAGGATGCAAACAGAAACCGCGGGCCGAGAGTGCTACCGGCGCGCGCACGCCCAATAGCCATTGGCTGTCGGCCCATGCATAGGTCATGCCTGCTCCGTTCCCACCTCTGGGAGCACCCCCCCTATCCAAAAAACTAAAACTGAAGAACAGCTAACCCACAAAAAAAAGACACCAAAAATACTAAGAAAACGCACACACACACAAAACACACAACCCAACACAAATAATATCAGATCTGACCCAGGCCACATCTGACTTCATACTGCCACCTAATAAACTTTGTAGTATTAGATTGAAAACTTTGAACTATCAGATTATAAACTTTATACTGCTAACTAATAAACTTTATACTGCTTCCTAAGAAACTTTATATTGCTAGCTAATAAACTTTATACTGCTACATAATAAACTTTAAACTGCTACCCAATAAACTTTAAACTATCAGTTAGAACATTGTTTTAACTAATCACTAATGGGTTTGGAACTACTGTCATTTGTTTTTTTATCCTAAGAACATTTGTAAAGATGCAAAAGAAAACACTAGACTTAATAAACTATTTGTGGTTGCATTTTGGATATTGATAGAACACAAGACAAAAAAAATAAAGTCAATGTGACTTCTAGGGGTGTTCCTTGATATTGGGGATTTAGCTAGCTCTTCTAGAGTCACACCATATATTGTAGAAAGGTACACCTTGATTAAAAAAAACTAGAAAAGGCACAAACAGATGCGTACTTCCACCGGCCCAAAAAAAATAATTGTCTTAAAAAAATGATGTAAAACTTACTCACCAGTTCTGCACCTCTGATTTTGGGGATTTACCTAGCTCTTCTAGATTCCTAGAAACTTTCTCTACAACCAAACCTTCCTTCCATGAGTTAGATTCTAGGCTGCTCCTTATCTTACAATGTTGTATATCACCTACAAAAATTTAGTAAGTCAATGTGGCTTCTAGGGGTGCTCCTTATCCTAGAATGCCTGCACACTATGAGTGAACGGTGACATCATTCCCATATTCGAAATGACTTGAAAGAATATGTTAAAAGTGTGAAAAATGCAGCGCAACGCGGGTACAAAAAAGAAAAAAATAGTGTAATAGTACAAGGGTTGCAGATTTCAATGGGACAGGTGACTGCCTGCAAATTTGATCATTGCATTACCCTACGAACAAAAAAATGCTTCCAATAACTGATTGTTGTGATTATTTTCATATAGAAAGAAAATACTCTTTGTAGCAAATTAACACCTCATCTGTAAAAACCCCCAAAAAAACAGAAACTTATATTTAGATTACAAAAAATATTGCAGTTCCAGTGACTTTCCAACTTTTATGGAGACACGTCTGAACACATAAAAGTTTCCCATAACAATCTTTCACAAAAGTAAACAAACTAGAGAATATTTGATAAAAAAATGAGTAGGACAGTAACATGAATCTAAGATATATAGCAAAGGATGACAGAATCTAATTCTTGCATATGTAGGCATTTGATCGAAATTTAGTACACCGGTTACATTTCCTAGCAGCTTAGTTATGCTTCTACTACAGTTAGTCGGCGCTTATGGTTTGTTTTTTGTGTTCATGGAAGGATAACGAATTATCTAAGAATCCATGAAACACACCATCCTATGGCAGAAAAGTAAACTTTCATAAGTGTTTATGGAGCTATGTACACAAAAATTAGCTCCCACACATAATATATTTCCGCCAATTAGGCCTACAAGCAATCAGCAGCAGCAGCCAACCTACTATACCGCTTGTGAACTTCCCCTAAGCAAAAAGCCATCCAGTTTTGTGGATTTGAACCCTAGGGCATGTGACACCAGACTGGGAGCACCATCATAAAAAACTTTGAACATTCACATTATAAACTTTGTACTACTAGTTTCAAAACTTTAGACTCAGACTTTATAAACTTTTAACAGTCATATTGCAAACTTTGTATTGTTATGTTCAAAAACTTTGATTATCTTATTATAAATTTTGTACCTCTAGGTTCAACACTTTACACTCAGAAGATAATGAACTTTGAACTATGATATTACAAACTTTCTACTATTTGGAACTGAGGGAGTTGGAGTTCTAAGCAAGTAAGCATAATTCAAGAAAGACTACAAGCGAAAAGCATATTCTTTATCCTAAACAAGAACAAACTAAAAGCATGAGG
The DNA here is from genome assembly GCA_018135685.1 of Themeda triandra. Classification (NCBI taxonomy): domain Eukaryota; kingdom Viridiplantae; phylum Streptophyta; class Magnoliopsida; order Poales; family Poaceae; genus Themeda; species Themeda triandra. Next base: position 644,043 of record JAENPR010000102.1, on the reverse strand, counting down.
TTACAGTGAAGTTAAGTTTGAAGTGCTAAACCGAAACATATGTAACTGATATCATATTACAGCTGTTCACAAGTGCTCCTATATGTAAAGTGTAAGGAATATTAAGAAACATCCTCCCAAAATAGTTCTAGCAATCAGACAGGGGAGCCAAGCTTCATTGATACGTGCTCAAGAACACCGTAATGTTATTTATTTTGTTCTGACACCAACCCCAAGAAATCTTAGTAGCCTAGTATTACTACAAGCATCAAAGCTAAACATTCACATGAGATCATAACCAGAAAAGTACATAGGTGCTTGTGAAAAAACATACCTGTGGAATGATATTTTTCTCCATGGAGTCTTTGAAAAGAGGTGGAGGTGGCAGGTCAAGACCAAGCATCAAGAATGGGAGCTTAGATGTTTTAGTAACAACTCCATCTGTAGTTCCAACCATTGAACCTGCCTCACTATTCAGCTAATCACAATCCTCTCTTTTTCCATTATATGCTTCCTATGAACCTCCTTAACAACTTCAAGTTCACCCTGGAAAAACAGTTCCAATGTGACCTCATAAGTCGTTGAAATGATAGCAATCACACTACTGATGTCCACTTGTCGAGAAAAATCTAACCTGAAAAGCAATCATGTATACTGCTTATATTTTTCTTCTTTGAGCTTTTTAGTTTTGCATGCAGTGTGTTTAATAGCCATGACATAAATTCCACAGGATCTGACTGTACACCAATCTGAAACTGCTTGTCACTGTCCTTCATAACTGCTTGCGGAAAATCATGTGGACTAACCTGAGTAGAAAACAAAGGGTTGTTGTGTTATTGGTTTACAGACAAACCTTCATACAAAAGGATAGCATGAAACATGCTGCAAACTGATTTACAAACAAACCTGGCCCTTGAAGTTCCTGCATGCCAAAACTTGCGTGTCAATTCCCGAAAATGATGAACCAATGGTGATTTGCCATGCTGATAGTTTACAGGGATTAGAAAGAAATTTCACAAAGGCATAACTCTCATTAGTGGCTGTATTGTGACATTCGCAAAATCTGTCTCCTTGATGTTGTTAAGACCCACCTACACAAAGGAGTGATTATTTAGATGACATAAAAAGGCAGTAAAGCATCAATAGCAAAAATCTAATTCCTATGTGCAATAAAAGTATATTGTTCAGATTAGATATAGTGTTATTCGTATAATAGAATAGTAAAATCCAACAGACCAACCGAACAACGAACTGTTATAATCAGTTAAGTGGACAGTGTTTGTATGCACAACTTATTTAGGCTTCACATAGTAGTGCAAAAAATCTTTAAAAATGCATTTGCTAGCTATTTCATCATGCGCCAATAATCAATTTTCCCAGACCATAAAAGAAAACTTTTGATAGAACTGATTAGGGAAGATTCCGCAAAAAAGGATTCCACAACATAGCAAAAGAAAGTCCAGCAGGTAACCCAAACAAAATACTCATAGGGCATTTGCGTCAGTTTTAAGGATGCATACCATTCCATGTAGATAATTGGAGCCATCAAGTGCTCTAGACTACAGTTTATTTTTGTCAAGATTTAGAACCTGCTCTTTAGTGAACCTACCAGAACAGTATGCCAAATAATAGCCTTAGCTGCCAAAAAGCCATCAAGTGCTGTCGGAATGTAATGTTAGAAGCAGTGGAGACTGGAGAAGCACCTTGGATTGAGAACATGTCGAATGTCTTCTAACAAAGGATCAATAAGCCTTCTTGGTTTGCAGATTAATGAACACATAATGGCCTGCTTCAAGACTGTGCGTGTATGCATGAGATTTCATTCCTCTTCCTTGGAAATATTTTCCATAGACCAAGCACGCATACACATTGAAATTTGATAAGGAGATTGAGCAGAACTTCTCGAAATCAAAATCAAGAACCTGCAAAAGCAGCACAAAATGAACTTAGTTGTAAATAACCATAACTAATGAAAGGAAATGTTGCATGAACCAAATCAATAAAGAAATAAAGCTAGCAGAGTAGACCTATTTGGATACAACTTTTAGTCCTAGGACATCCAAACAAGATAACAAATGGGTTTTTTTGGAAAGTAAAAACTAATGGGTTGACTAATTTTCAGTCCATACCCAACTAATAACTAGTTCAGTAATTGGCAAAGGGGACCTAAAGTGGACTAGCTACTAGTCCATGTATCCAAATAGCACAAGACTAACTTCACTCACCTAACAATAAGTTGTAGCAACTAGTGGACTAACAATTAGTCCTAGTTGATCCAAACAGGCCCAGATAAAACTATTAAACTATGCTGGACATTCTTACCAAGATGAACAGGCATAGCACTAATAAATGCCAGGGCCTATTTATGTGCTACAACAAAAATAGATTGTTGTCGCTGACCTACCTTTTTAGAAATAGATTTTTGGGCCTGAAAATCAGCTACTCTACATCCTATTCTTAAGCTTTACCAGGTTATTGCTGCAACCTACTGTTATTTTGTTTTAATGACTTCAAAAGATATTTTTTTTTCTTCAAAATGTATTTGATCATATAGTAATATTTGTTACTAGCTGCTTGTGTAAGGCTAGTAACATTAAATGAAAGGAGTGCACTGAACCTTTGTAGCACACCCTACAATTCCCAGTGTAGGTCACTTTAGAATCCTAGTTGGTCAAACTTTTTCTGTAACTTGGCCAATCAATATGTAGGAAGCTATATGGATTAACAAGACATAGTTGATGTCACTATAATCATCATGGAAAATACTTTCTTAATATGTAACAGTCAAAGAGTTATGCCAGAGACTATGTCGTTGTCCTAGACCTTCATTTTGATTCACAGGGAGTGTTTATTTCTATGTTTTTATGCGTAACCTTTGAGTAAGCAGAGTAGAATTTGGTTTCATAAACAAAGGGCAACACCTCCTAAAATGCATGCCTTTTTTACACATTTTCTTAAACCCATTTACTTATTGGATTCGCAGTCATGTGGCAGAATCTCATACATCAAGGGCATCCTTGAGCAATATGATGGCCACTTTTCCACATTGATAAGGTCAAAGTTTCTTGAACCATTAGAAGAATGGATGACAGAAAATTGATTTGGTCGGTTTGCCTCTCTTGTTGAGACAGTTATTGATCTTGATCAGCTGGCATATGGACAGTACAAAAAATCTCATCTATATTCTTCTGACTTGCATCTACTAAAGGATGAGCTTTCTATGGTTGAAAATCACATAAATAATCTGCAAGTGGACACAACTAGTGATCTAGATCTTTATGTTGATAAGCAAGTGAAGCCAGAAAAAGGACCTCTTGGACATGTCTTCTGAGTGTCAAAAGGAACACGAGCAGAAAATCAGGAAGAAGTTCGCTAGCAGCTACTTAATCATAGAAACTCGTAAAGATGGTGTAAACTGTAAAGTTCACAATTTCTAAGCTGAAAAGGCTAACTGATCAATACCAGACACTGTTTGGCGTGTACACAAGTTGTCAGAAAGAATTGGTTGGCAAGGTAGTGAGTGTTTCAGGAAGCTACTTAGAGGTACACTAAGATAACTATTTAGCTTTGTAGTTTATTTATCTCTGTACAAATTGTGATAAATCTTCACTTTTTGGTGTAGGTATTTGAAAATTTTGCTGCAGTTCTGTCGAGTTGGATGTTATACAAAATTTTGCTGATTTGGTAACTACCAGTTGCCCATTTCCTTATGTTAGGACAAACATCGCAGCATCGGTAAGAAACACTTCCTAAAAAGGTCCTTTAAAATGACAAATTTTGAACATGGCTATAATCTTGAGAACACATTACAGGATGAAGGGGATATTGTTCTCCTAGGTAGCAGACATCCTTGTTCTAGGGGCACAAGATGGTGTTAACTGTATACCCAATGGTTGCACTCTGGTAAGTTTCCTGTGATATGATATTTGCAATTGCCGCACTTAAAATACTGAAAAGTTAGTGATGGTTTGATGGCCCTAAATAGCTGAGAAGGAAAAGTTGATTTCAGATCATCACCGGGCCAAACATGGGAGGAAAATACACCTTTATGAGATAGGCTAGATTTGCACTTTCATGGTAAATGTTTTGATGAAAAATTCAAGGAATTTATTTATATGTCAATGATTTATGTATAGGAAAGATGGTCTTTCTAGTCCTATATGTATTACCTCTCTTTATTAACATATAATGTCCAAAGAATGCATTCATTCAAACTTCTCTAGGGACCATTGATTTTCAGTAAAGATATTTGCATTAACGATAATGAGGAAATACTGTCCAATTATTAATCCAATTAGGCTTACTCCCTACGTGCAAAATTCAGTTAATCGTCTAAACAAGAGCTACTACATAACATACTGAACTTCCCAAAGAAAAGTTCACAGGCTAAGCCATATGTGCATGGGTAACGAAAAGCATTTGACGAGCTAGCCATGGGAGAAATAACCTAAATAACAGAGAACTTTGCAATACGGACTCGCTAGCGGAAAATATGGGCATACTGCTAAGTCCCCTACCATTCTGAAAATACACGCACACACATTTTTTGGCTCCTTTTTTATGAAATTCTTACGAAGGACTAGATAACATATAGTTCCAGATCCCACCAAAAAATAAAAATGTAGTACACTCCTAGATGCAGATACATCACTAGAGCCTGGGCAACATTTTTAGAAACATATGAAGCAAGCAAAAATCCCCGAAACTAGCAATATATGTAATCTAAATCAGGGATTCTATCAACATTCATGATGGCCACACTGGCGATTGGGAGTAGGAGATCCCGCTTGTGCAGAAAACACAACCATGAAGGAGCGCTGTGTACAGAAAACCCCATACCTGGAGTAGCAGACAATGGAGGCCGTAAGCGCTGACGACGACGACGTCCTCACGGAAGCGACCGCCGGATCTGTTGACTGCTTCGTCCCCGGCACCATCTGCATCTGCCGCACGGCGGATTCGTTGAGCCCTCGCTCAAATCCCATCAGCACAATCGAATCCCGACTCCGCCTCCCCAAAATCCGCCCAAAATCGAAGCAGGATCCCCTCGTGATTTTGAGCCGTAGAAAGAGGGAGCCCGGCCTGGGAAATACACCGGCGTCGGCGAGGGGCGACGCAGCCTCCCCGGCGTCGCTGCTCTGCTCGCACGCGACGGTTGGCGGCCCTGAATCTGGCGTAGACACCGCCGTCGGTGAGGCCGACGCAGCCTCCTCGAATCCGGCGCAGACACCGGAGTCGACGAGGGCCGACGCAGTCTCCCCGGCGTCTCTGCTCCGTGCGCGCGCGATTGGTGGCGCCCCCGAATCCGGCGCAGCCACGACGGCGAGCAAGGGGATCCGCCGGCGCGTTGATTGGGGAAGAAAAGGGAAGAGGAACGGCCGTCTCGTGAGAAGGAGGAAAAGTAAACGACACTGTTTCAAATTATTTTAAAGCCGGACACGGAAACGACAAAAAAAACCTAAAAAAGGAAGGTCGGGGGCTGGAACAGTCCTATAGTACTCTAAAGGGTGTGTGTGTGCGCCGGCAACTCTTGCGGCGCGCGCGCGCCAAATAGCGTCTGGGTAACAGCACGCAAGTTTGCTTCCTTGTTCGATCTCTCTCGTACGTGTTTGCCAAGGACTCTAACTCCAGTCCAATACTCTTTACGTGAGAGTAGTCCATGTCGATGACGTGTGGGCCAGTTGTTCAACCAAGATCACATATATATATGTGTGTGCAATATACGATTCCCTGCCTCCAAGTAATATCTCTCGTAATAAATCTGAACTCTATCTCCAACGAGTTCAAATAAAAATATCTCCTTTATTCCAACAATACGTGGAATTTACCTTCTAAAAGGGGCCCATGAATCATAGGCTCAACCATGCATGATAAATCTCATATGCCATAGAAATGTGTCAGTAATATGCGCCGGATAAATATATATTCTCATATTCATCTTGTCACATGATTTTTTAATAAAAAATCAGTAATGATTCTCTCTCTATACTTACCCCTTTCTCCGCCACATCCGTTGTAGAGAGCAGCTGCCTATTGCCGGTGCCGTTATATTCTATATGCATTTTTAATAGTACGCGATAATAAATCGCACCTCTAAGTTTTTTTTCGGACAATATTGTTAATTGATTCAAAACAGATAAGTCAATAGGAAGGAATTAATTTTGAACAATGGAGGTAGGAGTAATTAATTTGTTGAAGGCCATAGACACCCGGCCCCTTTTCGAAACTCAAATCCTCTAAAATCAATGACTTTTCCAGGGTGGAAAATCCATAGGGATATTATTTAGATAACCCATTGAGGCCTATTGGAAGCCCAAATCCCCGCAGAGATCACCGTGTTTTCCCTGGGACCATTCTCCTATGCCAATCTTCCCCGGGCCTATTTTGTGTGCACTTGGCAGCCCACCCATCATCTGTGGGTCGCAGCCCGTTTCCTTGCCTTTTCCACGGGAAAGAATTCCATGACCCGTGTGGACGGGGAGAGCTTTCCTCGTCTCGTTGTTCTCACATCTCGTGAGTCGCGAGGCTGCCTAGGTGATAGCAGTTGAGAATTTGCAACAGCAGCTGCATGCAACATCATCTTAACGGCAGCGAACGGGTCATGGAACGTTGTGTTTATAGCCTGTCGGAGGTTCCTGTCCGGCTGTCCCTGTGTTTATAGCCACATGTTGCCAAAGTAGCCCTAAGGGATACTTTAGCAGCAGGCTTTCCCGCCAGGAACCTTGTTTTTTCCCAGTGGTAAAACTCCGCATAGTGATTTTCTACGGGCCGCCGCTTTGTTCGATTTGGAAGGCCGGAACACGGGTGCATTGGCCCGCAGGAGCCAGGTTTCAAAGGGAAATCTGTTCGTATTTTATTGTGACTGAAGCTGCCCTTCGGCTTCCAAACGACAGCAGGGAAATTGCCCAAGCATGGATATCTCCCCCGTGGTTTGGATGGGGATTCAGCTGCCCAAGAAAATTCTTACCCTCTGATTCGTTCCAGGGTTCATCACCCTATGGGCTATGGCTGCCAAAAGTAGCCCTTAGTTATCTATGAAGGGCTTTCGATACGTGGGTTTGCCTTACCCTTACTTCCAAATTAGCCCTAAAGGTTGCTCAGCCTCATTAGCATTGGTCTTTTCGAATCACATGTACGAGAAGCTAACGAACAATCATCCCAGCATAATGCTTAGCAGGCTACAGGTTTATTGTTATTTTGATCACATATTACCGAGTTAAATTATATAGAGACCACTACGGGAAACTGGCACTTTGCCGATTGCCGCCGCACTTTGCCGCCTGCCAAGGCCAAGGCAGTCGGCAAAGGATGCCTTTGCCGACTGCCCCTGGGTGCCAGCAGGCGGCAAAGTCTGGCAGTCGGCAAAGGATGTCTTTGCCGACTGCCAGACTAAGCAGTCGGTAAAGAATTTTTTTTCTTTTGAATTTTGATTTCAAATTTCTTTTTGTGATCATTCTAGATTGTATTGAATCATATTTTCAAATTTGAAACATTTTCATAACTTTTTGCTATATTTCTTGTATTTATTTTTTTACTTGCATTTTCCTCGAAAAAGTAAAATTGAACTGTAGGTGCATGAAATAATGAAACTTAGCCATTCAAAAAATTATATTCATGTTAGATAGTGTATTTTGAGACCCTATCCAGGAACTCTCCCAAAAATTTTAACTCCTTTTTCACGAAACATGGTTCTCCAATTGCGGAAGACGTGTCATTTAATTATATAAAAATGCAAACGAAGTCCGAAAATCACGAAACTTGGCGAGGTGTCATCCCATGGCATGTGGAGGCTGTGATAAAAAATTGAGAATGTTTTGAGCAAGTTCTGACAACGGATGTGTAGAACCCAGACATCTCCTCATGTGATCACTTGTGAAAACATATGGAGATGTCTGGGTTCTACCCAACTGACGTCACAACTTGCTCGAAACATTCTCAATTTTTTATCACAGCCTCCACATGCCATGGGATGACACCTCGCCAAGTTTCGTGATTTTCGGACTTCGTTTGCATTTTATATAATTAAAAAATATTTCTTCTACAACTAAATAGTCATGTTTCGTGAATAATTCTTTCAAAACTTTGGGTGAGTGAATATAATTGGCCTTAATATACACTCTCCAACATGAATATAATTTTTTGAGTGGCTACATTCCATTATTTTATACACTTGTAGTTCAGTTTTGGATTATCCAAAAAAAATTCAAGTAAATGAATTAAATGAGCTAAATATGGCAAAATGTCATAAAAAACGTCTCAAATTTGAATATGTGCTTGTAAACAATATACTTGGATAATAGAAAAAGTTTGAATTTCAAAAAACTTCATCTTCTCATGCTTTTGAAATAGAAAGATTTAAAACAGAAAATATATAAAAAAAACTTTGCCGAGTGCCCTTACTGGGCCAGTCGGCAAAATAGCCGGCCCAATAAGGCCCAGCAGCCCAACAGCCCCTCTCCTGTAAATGCGCGGACTTAGGGTTTTCCCTCCCCACTCCTCCCTCAGCCGCGCAACCGCCTCCCTCAGCCGCCTCCCCCTCCTCCACTCTCTCTCCCTCGCTCCCGAGATCCACGCCGCCTCCACTCCGGCGCCCTGCGCTCGCCTCCGGCGGCCTCCTCCCTCGTGACCTCCGGCGGCCCGGCCTCAAGTTGCCTCCTCCCTCCTTCGTGCACGGAGGCGGTCGATCTGGGGGCCGGAGGCCGGCGCGGCTGCGCCTCATGTGGGACCGCCGACCCTCGGGACCGCACCGCCAGCCGCACCTTCGCGCGCGCCGAGGCCTCCTCCCCCCGCGCCGCGAGCGTGCTCCGCCGCGAGGCGCTCCCGTCGCCGACGCCCCGACGACGCCTCCCACGCCGCCGCCTTGCTTCCCCTCCCATTCGCCGGTTCCATGGAGGAGGGTGCACTGGACCGCCGCGCAGCCATGGAGGCTCCCAGATCCTCCACGCCCTGGATCTGCGGCGGACAACGGCGGCGCGGCGACCGCGGCGACCCGACGACGGCGTGGATGGGCTCCTCCTCACCTGGATAGAGGTGGAGGTGGCGTCCCCGGCCTCCTACGGCGGACAACGGCGGCGCGGGATGGCGGCGCGGCGGTCCAGCGGCGGGACGGTGGCGCGGCGGCCCGACGACGGCGTCGATGGGCTCGCAGGGCCCTAGATGGGCTTGGCGGGCTCGTCTTTTTTTTTTTTTTTCTCAAAAATCTTGGCCGACTGCTGGTCTGGGCAGGCGGCAAAGGCCTTTGCCGCCTGCAATCCCGTGGCAGGCGGCAAAGGTGGTCTTTGCCGCCCTGGCCTTTGCGGCCACCCCTTTGCCGCCTGCCACGTGGAATGCAGTCGGCAAAGACCTTTGCCGACTGTATTCGGGCCTTTGCCGCCTGCTTTGAGCAGTCGGCAAAGGACCCGATTCCAGTAGTGGAATGGATCTGATGAGCTTTGGATGTTGCGACACATTTTCTACCTCCATCTTCGGCATCTCATGATGAGCGTTGGAAGTTGCAACACATTTTCTATCTCCATCTTGGGCATCCTAGTCTCTAGTCGGCTATATAAACACACATGATCAGTCTCATCTCATCACAGAGTCACACTAGTCAAGCGCAAAAAGAGCTTCCATTATTAACTGCCTGCAAGCCGAGCATCACCAGTGGAATTGAACCTAGTGACCTCAAGCATGTACCCGCATGCACCGGCCATCGGCGTCCTGCTCCTGTCCTTCCTGGCCACGTTGGTTCTGGCGCCTTCGGCGATGGCGCAGAACGCGAACGGCGTGATGGCGACGTTCATCGACTACAACGCCGCGCCGAACTGGGACCTGCGCGCCGCGGGCGTGTCCTGCGCGGCCTTGGACGGGGATCAACCGATGATGTGGCGGGAGTTATACTGGTGGGCGGCGTTCTGTGGGGCGGCGGGGCCTCGCGGGGACGCCGCGTGCGGACTGTGCGTGCAGTTGACGAACGTGGCCACAGGCGCGATAATGACGGTGAGGATCGTGGATGACTGTGGCAAAACCAACCATGGCGCGGTGCTTGGGATAGACACGCCAGGGTTCTGCGTGACTGACAACGACGGCCGCGGCAGGGCCGCCGGGCAGCTCGAGGTGAACTACCAGTTGGTGGAGTGCGCAGACGACATCGATGTCTAGTGATCACAGCTCACAGGAAGCTAGGGTGACATATAGGAGTATTTCTTTTTTTCTATTCCGATTATAATAAGTCACCAACTTTTAATTTGCCATAATAACTGAATGTATGCCCATGCGTTGGGTGTGAATTTAATTTCCTGGATTCCAGGACTGTATTCTCCACACTAAGTGCCACTTCCTGCTATAGTTGTCTTCTCAACTATTTTATAATTTCAAGGAATTGATGCTGCAGTTCTTGTTTTCATTACATTCGATCTGCTAGCTAGATAGCTTATGGAGTGTCTGGTGAACAAGACTAGATAGTGATCGCTGGAAGAGTGGCATGTGTGGTCTTAGAAAGCTTAGACGAATCTTAAAGAAGCCAGATAATTATTTTTTGTTGATCTCGTCGTGGGTATTATCTGGGTCCAACTCTACCCCATACCCAATACAAGTCCAGCCGGCACGGGCCAATGTTTGTGGATCTCATGGTTCTTTCCTGCACGAGAGTGGGTCGTATGGATGGCCAGATAAAGGTTGGATTGGGACGTCGTGCTAACTGAGTGCAACTGCTTATGTTTGTTTTCCATGTGCTAAAAGAGCTAGGCCAGGCTAGGGTAAGCTGCATAGATGAATTAAGTTGCGTTGCATTAGCTCATATGAGAGTTACCACCATACTAACGTCTTGCTTCTCATCACCATTCCACTGAGACATTTCCACGAGTACCCATACGTGGGTGCGCCCCTTCCACCTCCACCTCACCGTGGACCAGAGTGGACCAGAGAGGGACTACGCCTACCGGCACGCCGCCAATGAGGTTGGCGAGCATGCTTGAGAGCCTGAGAGGCAAATTTGTGTTTTCTTTATTATGCGTGAGAGGCTGAGTAGTGAGATTTGATTTTACAATGATGGGTATCTTTTTTAATAAAGGATAGAAACTATCCGGCTTCATCTATCCGTGGGTAGAATCAGACCAAATTATTATAACTGGAGAAATAAAAGTAAAGAAACTGAAGGAAAAAATTACATCCCAACAAGGAGCTCGAGTACTCCTACATGACAAATAGGCTTGCTCCGTGATGTCAACTTCACTAGAATAAGATCACCAACGTGATGACAACTCCACTAGAATAAGTGAAGGACCGGTAACGGCGACCGAGGGGGGGTGTGAATGGGAGTCTCAAAAATTTCTTTCGAAACTTTTACGTCCTAGGCTCAAACAATCAACCCAACAAGCGATACACAAACTGTAGTGATCAAGACCCTAATGAGAGGGTGGATGTTCCCTATGAACACAGCGGATCACTACTGGAGTAGCGGAAAAAACTGGAAAGACAATCGGAGCTCAAGTAATCGCAAGCCGGAGAACAAGTCTTGACTGGACAAGGGCGGACTATCCGCGTGTCACAGCCGGACTGTCCGCGGGCAAGAACTGGGAAAACAGACTTCTCGGAACAGCTCTGGAAACAGACCAGGGAAAGAACCTCGGACTGTCCGCGCGTGAAGGTCGGATTGTCCGCCTATAATTCCGTACCGAAGTCGAACAGAGAGAGTAGCTCAGCAAGTAACCCGGACTGTCCGCGGTTTGGACTCGGACTGTCCGCGGTTCAAAAAACAGGAAACAAACTTCTTGGAACAGACTGTGTACTGCAGCTGCAGGACAATGCCGGACTGTCCGCACTGTGTGGCCGGACTGTCCGCGGATCAAAGTCCGAGAAGTGAACAGGAAGCTGAAAGCTCGGTACTGTTCTGGAGTTTACACCGTCGAACTGTCCGCGCTGTAGGGCCGGACTGTCCGCGCTGTAGGGCTGGACTGTCCGCGTGTCACCTCAACAGAAAGTCCACGAAAGCCACTGTCTCAAACCTTCCGGCCATCGGACTGTCCGCGCATAGAGGCCGGACTGTCCGCGGTTGCAGAAAAAGCCACGTCAGCCAAGAATTCGAATTGTCTCCACAAGAACAACAAGGCCGGACAGTCCGTGTGCCAGGGCCGGACTGTCCGCGACCCCAGAAACTGAATCGCCCGAAAATTGCCTCTTCCAAGATTCGTCCCAAACTTTTTCAAATTGAAACCTCTTGCAACCAAATTTAGAAATGTTGTTGCTTATGCAGAGGAGAGCCTATCTACCAAGAATCATCGGCCAATTTGAAGTAGAGAGGGAGAAATCAAGAGAGGGGCGGAAAAGTCATTCTTGGACAACCGGAGAGGAAATCGCGTGGATCTTTGATCTCAAGAGGAATCAACGGATTTCCTTTGGTGGAATCATCACTCTTGTGTCATAGATCGATCCAACGCAAAAAGAACGAATCAAAATGGCCTCGAAATGAAGAAATCACACCGGGAACTAGAGGGGGGAAAGGGAATACGAAAATTCCATCTCAAGAACACAGACAAACAATTTCACCCGGAGGAAACAGCGGATACTCGGCGACCTGCTTGCCACGCACACTGGTTCGAGTACAAATCAAAGATTTGCAGACCTCTCTCTCACACAGCAACTAGAGGAAGGAAAATCCTAAAGGAAAAATGGAAATGGAAGAGGTGAGGGGGAAGGGAGACCCTCATCCTTTATTTATGGGGAGGGCAAGTCTATTTTACATTCCTTGTTTGCCCTTGGATACATAAAGAGCCACACCTCTTAGCCAGGGGCATAAGGGTCCAACTCAGGCTTCACTTGATCCGATGGCCACCGCGCCTGCTCACCGATAGCCTTGCTTCCAAGCAATCTCCCGATGCCGCCACGTGTCGTCCGTCCGCATCGGGACCTCCGCCCCCAGTTTTGAGGCGCAAACCAAGGAAATCCACCGCCGATGGTTTTGAGGCGAAACCACCAAACCCTCCGCGAGTAGCGTAGCCCGTACGCGTCCCCCGCCGTGTACACTTGTGCTCATCAATGTCCCAGCTGTCAGCAACCACGGCTGGCCGCTCGGTTCTCAGGTCCCTCGATCCAAGCCTCACGTTCGCCCTTCACCGCACCCGGTCCGTCAGCACGGCACGCCCTACTTGATCTTCACCGACCGTCGACCACCGTCTCCGAGCTCGACACCTGCAGACAACACAAGCCAAGAGACACCATTGTTTGACACGAAGCCGCGTGCCATCGGTTAGTAAGAACACACACACGCCTTGTGTTGGCATGTTGACAATCACTCATCACACAAAGGTCCACACAATGGTTATGGTAAAAACCATGTGTCCTCAATCTCCCCCTTGATGAGTGCATTGTCAACACCAACACAAACCAGAGACAACCCATCCAAATGACCAAGAGCCAAAGAAAAGCAGAAAACAGGTCATTTGCAATGAGCAAAGCAAAGTCACAACTTGGTCCCCAAAGATATGGGCATCGGCTCGACGCGACCAAGAAAACCAAAGCTAGCCCTCAAGAAGAGGCAAAAGGCTCAACACCACTGGCACAACATAGAACACCTGAACAACGGCTAGACCCTCAAGAAGAGGCAACGGCTCAACACATCTAGCAAAATAGCTCAAACTCAAAGCTCGACAGCTCAAACTCAAAACTTGGAGTGCAACTCCCCCTTGATAAATGCATACTCACAAATGAACTCTCTGGGTTTGTGGATGTTTCTCCCCCTTGTTGGCACATGCACTTATCAAGATTGGACCAAAAAAGACTGCAACTCCCCCTCAAATCATGCCATGAAAGAAATGCAAAAAGTAGAGTTTCAAGAGTATAGCAATTCGAGTACATAGATGCTCTAGCAAGTATAGCAAGTGTATATCACATGACAAAACCAATGCTCAAATTGATCAAGTGAATAAGATACATAAGCAAGGTTGGATCAATTTTAAGCATTTTCATAAAAACAAGGGTTCACCATCAAATTTAGTGCATAGCAAGCATAAGCCGAAAGCCAACCCGGTTCTAACCTGTGCACCCTAAGGGACTATCTCATGCATTTGCCTTGTCAAAGGCCCACCAGTCCCTTATGCTCGGTCTTTTGCCACATGGTCACGTAGGCACTTGCCAGTCCCTTATGCATTCACTCATTTCTTTCCCCTTGTTTTAGTTTTTTTTAGCTTTTTTTTATTTGTTTTGTTTTAATGACCATAAAAAAAGAGTCTTTCTATTATTGCCACAAGGTCACGTAGGTGCTTAACCAGTCAAGTAAATAAAGCATGAGCCATAGTCACTTAGCGTAAACAGAGTAGAACAAGGGACTTCATAACCCTATGCATGCTAAGGACCAAACTGGATGGTGAACATTTTCAAGTTTCAACATATATTAATCAAGTCCACATTCAGAAAAACAAGCTTAGCTCATAACATGTAACAAGTGATCAACAGGAGCCTAAGCTGCAAGCACCATTTCATATATACGAGACATACTAGCAAGAGCATCGATGTAATCAAAAACTGCTATAGTAGTGAAGCTCAACAAAAGTAGTATGATACATGATGAAATGCAATATGATATAAAAATATAAAAGGAAAACCAAAAAGCCAAAAACAAAAGAAGAAAGCCAAAAACCATACTATACATCAAGATACAGCTACCCTACTCTAAAAAGCATAGCAAATGCCCAACTCCGCTCTCAAGTGGGCAAACTGGGTTTGGCCGAGAGGCTTGGTGAAAATATCTGCAAGCTGTTCATGGGTTCGAATGGGATGTAGGTCTATGTCTCCTTTCTCTTGGTGATCTCTCAGAAAGTGGTATCGAATCTCAATGTGCTTGGTTTTTGAGTGGAGTACTGGGTTTTTTTGGCAACACTAATGGCACTCGTGCTGTCACAGAACAGAGGCACTTCGCTAAAATTCAACCCATAGTCCCTCAAGTGGTAACCACCCAAAGCAACTGAGAACAACAGGCAGCAGCAGCGACATACTCAGCCTCACATGTGGATTGGGAAATAGAAGACTGTTTGCGAGAAGACCAAGAGATCAACGATGAACCCAAAAACTCACAAGTTCCCGAAGTGGACTTCCTCTTAATTCGATCACCCGCGTAATCAGCATCAGAATAACCCGAAAGAGAAAGAGACGAAGAGGTCGAGTACCAAAGGCCAAGTTCAGGAGTGAAGCGTAAGTACCATAAGATGCGTTTGACGGCCTGCCGATGCGAAGTGCGCGGTGAAGACTGGAAGCGTGCGTAAAGATAGACGGCGAACTGGATGTCGGGCCTCGTCGCCGTCAGGTATAACAGCGACCCGATCATGCTGCGGTACTCCTTCTGGTCCACGGCTTCTCCTTCTAGATCAGCGTCCAATGCAGTCGTGGTCGACACGGGAGTTTGAAGTGGCTTGGCGTCACCCATGTCGAAGCGCTTCAGGAGATCCTTCGTGTACTTGCCTTGATGTACAAATGTCTCATCTCGAGTTTGCTTGATTTGCAACCCGAGAAAGAACGTCAACTCGCCCATCACGCTCATCTCGAACTCCCTGCTCGTCATATCTAAAAACTTTGCAACAAGAGCATGTGATGAACCACCAAAAATGATGTCATCGACATAAATCTGCACCAAGAGAGTGTCATTGCCATGCTTGAGTAGAAACAAGGTTTTGTCAACCGACCCCATGGTGAAACCCTTGCCCAAAAGAAAAGACTTCAATCGCTCATACCACACTCTTGGGGCTTGTTTGAGACCATATAGGGCTTTGTGGAGCTTAAAGACATGGTCGGGATGCTAGGGATTTTCAAAACCTGGGGGTTGCCCCACATACACCTCCTCATCTATGTACCTATTCAGAAAAGCACTCTTTACATCCATTTGATACAGCTTGAACCCTTTCGAAGCTGCATAGGCTAGAAAGATTCTAATGGCTTCTAAACGGGCAACAGGTGCAAAGGTTTCCTCATAATCTATCCCCTCTTTCTGACAATACCCCTGAGCAACCAACCTAGCCTTGTTTCTCACCACAACTCCATCCTCACTCTGTTTGTTCTTGAACACCCACGTGGTTCCTATGGGATGACACTGAGGTGGAGGTGGAACTAAAACCTACACTTGGTTTCTCTCAAAATTCTCAAGCTCCTCATGCATGGCATTGACCCAATCTGGATCAGTTAATGCCTCAACCACTTCTTTAGGTTCGAAATTGGCAACAAAAGCAGAATGTGCAAAGTGCAAAATCTCATAAGATCTGTTGCGAGTGACCCGATCATTTATGTTACCGATCATGGTTGAAGGAGGGTGGCGATGCTGAATGTGTCATGGTGCTTCCCTTGATGAAGTCGCCTCCCCCTCAACAGCAGCTGGAGCTCCCTCAGGTGCAGCTGGAACAAGCTGAGGAGCCTCGTCGTACGGCCCCCATGTGGTAGAAGATGTGGGAGTGGGGCCGTTAATCGAAGTAGTCGTCACAGGGTCAACAGGGGTAGCTGGTGGAGTCGGCTCGGGATCACCCCAATCGGTATCGTCCTGCTGCTCCTCCACAAAAATGCTCTTGTTCATCTCCTCATCACCTGCACTCTCAAAGAGAGGAGAAGAACAAGGTGCGGTTTCGTCGAAGGTGACTTCACAAGTCTCCATGACACGGTGAGTTTCAAGGTTAAGAACTCGATAAGCATGCGAATGAGATGCATAACCAAGAAAAATCCCATCAGAAGATCTTGATTCAAATTTGTATAAGTTTTTTTTTGAGTTCAAGGGTGGCCCCCGGCCTTTATTAAAAAAGACCAATAGTGAAGTTCTTACATCATGGCAAGCTCATAAGCTTGAAACGTACCCAGCAGCCAGCACAAGTTCTACTCAAAGCTTAACAACCTAGATACCAACTCAAAGCTTAGCAGCCAGCAAAAAGTTCTACTCAACTATTACATATTCCAGGTAGATTTCATTGCAGATAGGTCAAGCCAGCCACCAGTCTTCTTCATTTTGTCCCAGTCGGTCGTCAGACGATCCTTTGCCTCTTCTGGAGCAATTGCCTCCCAATCTCCAGCCAACGAGTATAGCATTCTATCCATCTTGTTGTTCACCTGATCAAGCCAGGCAACCTTGGGTGACTTGCTGCTCGATCCTTCAGCTTGCCCAGACATTGTAGATATTCCCCCAACTTCTCTTTCGGACACAAAGAAGTCCAGTTCTCCAGCATGATTGCTACCTTCAGTAGCAATACATGCCCACTTCTCCATAACACCCCCTGAAAGCATAAAGAGTTCCTCACTTTCCGCAATCCCCACAGGGCAGCAGAACAGAAGGTATTAACTACAGAAAACTTCTTATCACACAGCCACTTAGCACCAATTGAGACAAAGTCTAATCCTACTTGATGACCAAGCACTTCTGAAAGTACTTCCCACATTTGTCTAGCTACCACACAGTCAAAGAAAAAGTGATGCACACTTTCAGGTTCCTTACAAAATAAACAAGTATTATCTTCTACTTCTCTTCTAACACTTAGATTATCTCTAGTTAATAGTTTGTTCTTAGACAATAACCACAGAAAGAAATGCACCCTTGGAGGAATCCTCAGAGACCAAATAACAGGGCTATAAACAGGTAGCACACCTCTAAAATTAATTATCCTATATAATGACTGAGAGGAATACACTCCATTAGAATTGAATCTCCAAACTAACTCATCTTCATTATCAGAGTAAACTATTGTTGAGGCTAATTGTACAACTTCTAGCCACATATTATAAAGCCTCACATCCACACACCTTCTAAAGGTGCATTTAAGATTAGTTCCATCCCACAAATCTGCTACTGTTGAAGACTTCTCATTGATCAGCACATATATTTCCCAATATTGGATAGCTAAACTAGAAGTGCCTAACCAGTTGTCCCCCCAGAACTTACATTTTTTCCCATTACCTAAAGACCACCTATACCCCATCTTAGCTGCAGAAGTAGCCCAGATCATACCCTTAAAAAATTGAGAAGCTCCTACAGTAGAACTATAAAAGATGTTTGGCTTATCGGTTTTATACTTAAAATCTAAGAACTGTTTCCAGAGTTTATCTCCATCTAGATTATACCTCTTTAACCATGAAGCTAGAAGGCAGATATTTAAATCTCTGAGATTAGGAATTCCTAACCCCCCATACTCCTTCAACATGCTTACACTCTCCCAATTAGCTAAATGGTATCTATGAGCATCTGGATCATCATTCCAAAGACAATTTGCCATATGAGTAGTAAGCAACCTAATTACCCATTTGGGGAACTTGATGAAAGAGAGCAAATAGATAAAAATACTTGCTAAGCAAGCTTTCACTAAAATTAACCTACCAGCATAAGACAAAAGTTTACCTCTCCAACCAGCCATTCTACTCAACATTTTATCAATTAAAGGCTGAATGTCCTCTCTTCTTAATTTCTCATAATGAAGTGGGACTCCTAAATACTTAAGAGGAAAGGAACCCACTGGACAGAGAATAAGTGTGCTAATCTATAAGTGCTATCCTCACTCAAATTCATTGGAATTAGTTCACTGTTGTGGAAATTAATCCTCATACCGATAGTTGTTCAAACCACATCGTATTCCTTTTAGGTTCCTAACATAACCATCCTCGTACCTAGAGAACAAGATGGTATCATCTGCATACTGCAGAGAAATAATACCACCTTGTCTGAAATTTTCAGCAATACCCTTAATTATCCCTCTACTAGCACCTTTCTGTAACATCTTAGTCAAAACATCCCCTACTAAATTAAAAAGCAAAGGTGAAATAGGATCCCCCTGCCTAAGACCTTTACCAGGTTTAAAGAAGCTACTCTCTTCTCCATTTAAATTATCTCCTATAGAACCCCCCACTACTAAATGCCTCATCCATTCAAGCCATTTTGGGGCAAAACCTCTAGATTGCAGAACTTCAAATAGAAAATCCCAAGAAACCCTATCATACGCTTTTTCATAATCTAATTTCAACACAACCCCTGGCTCATGTGACTTATGTAAGCTATGCACTAACTCATGAGCCACTACCACACTTTCTAAGATGTACCTTCCTTGTATAAAAGCACTTTGTTGGGGAGCCACTAATCTATTGATAACTTTACCCAGTCTAATAGTAAGAACCTTAGAAAACAATTTAAAACTGCAATTAATTAGACTAATAGGTCTAAAGTTTTTCATAGCTCTAGCATTCTCTACTTTGGGTATTAGGGTAATCATGGCAAAGTTGAGTCTCTTCAGATCTAGCTTACCCTTAAAAATGTCATCAAACATAAGCATCAAGTCAGACTTAATTAAGTCCCAGAATTTATGGTAAAATAAAAATGAAATGCCATCAGGGCCAGGGGCCCCTTCAGCATAACAGCTCCAAACTGCTTGTTTAACTTCCTCTTCAGTAAAAGGAGAAGTTAACAATTCATTTTCCTCCTCTAACACTAAGTCATGCTGATCCCAGAAGCTACTACCTAACTTGATAGGGTGTCTACTTTCTTTACCAAACAAATTCTTGTAGAAGTCTACTGCCACCTTCATCATTCCAGCTTGATCTTCTACAATACCATTAGGACCCTCTAAAATTTCCACTCTTTTCTTCCTACTCCTATTTGATGCAACTGCATGGAAATAAGCAGTATTCCTATCTCCTTCAAGTACATCCCTATCTCTTGATCTCTGTCTTGCTTTTATCTCTTCAAGACCCCAGATCTTATCTAACTCTTTAGCTACAAAGTCCATCCTTTCCTGTTCAGCCCTAGTAATCCCCCCATCATCTTGAGTGGCTTCTAGATTATTGTATTCTAAAGATAACTCAGTTTTATACTTATTAAGCCTAGCCACTTCATTCAGAGCCCAACCTCTAACAAATCTTCTTAAAATCCTAACTTTAAACTGCCACCTTTCTATGCTACTACTAAGGTTACATGGAGTATTCCAGGCTTTAGCAACTACCTCAGCAAAGCCCTCTTGACACAACCACCACTTCTCAAATCTGAAAATTTTCTTGCTAAAAGCTACATTAACCCCAGTCTCCAAAACCAAAGGGTTATGGTCACTGGGTATCCTATCTAGACATTTCACAGAAGCTAGAGGAAACTTACTTAACCAACCAGCAGAGGTAAAAATTCTATCTATCTTGGACATAACCAAACCATCCTGGTTATTAGTCCATGTATACTTCCTATTACATGGGTCTAGCTCCATCAACCCCCATCTATGAATCCACTCATTAAAAGCATCAGCCCACCTATAGTTAATATTCCCATTGTTTTTATCACTAGCAAATCTAATTAGATTAAAATCACCACCCAAAAGTATAGGACCAGACCAACAACCCATAACATCATGCAATTCCTGGATAAACCTATCCTTTCCTTCCTCATAAGGTGACCCATAAATAACTACCAGTTTCCAGCTAAAGCCTGTTTTCTTGTCCTGAACCATCACACTCATTGAAAATTCTAAAGAAGAAATCAAAGTAGAATTAAAACTGTCACTATTTACACCTACAAGCATACCACCAGCAGACCCTCTAGCTGGGGAAAAATTCCAATCAAAAGGAACATCAGAAAGAGACCTCAAATATCCAGGAGTAAAAGAAGATTTTTTAGTCTCCATAATCCCTACAAAATCAACCTTTAGTGTTCTTGATCCTAGCTCTTAAGGCAGGTAGTCTACTAATGGTTCCCAGACCTCTGATATTCCAAAATAGACCTATCATTTTCTTTTCTTGCTTTTTATCCTATTAACTACTTCAGTCTAGGCTTGCTCAATCTTAGCCTCTAAAATGTTTAGGTCCTGCAGACCTCTACCAGAAGCAGACTATATCAGAAGGTGGCATACCTGACAGACCACTACCCTTACTAGCATTACTGATGGAATCAAACAAATTGTTCCTTTCTACTTCTAAATTCAGCATCTCAACAATCACACTACTACCAGAACTATCAACAGTAGGAACCTCTAAACCAATCTCAGAAGCAACATCTAATAAGGTACTTGAATTTACAGCAATAGATACCTTCTTACCTTTCTCAATCTCTAGGTTGTTCTTCCTCTTCAGAGCTTGAGCACGCTCCAGCATAGTTGTCCCATCCTGTGGCACCCTCTTACCCATTTTCTCAGGTATTATTGGGCCCCACACTTGCTTGTTGTTTTTCATCTTCTTGACCTGCCCATCCCCATTCTTCCCCTGATTATCTCCTCCCTCCCCCACAGGACCAGTGTCAGCTTGTTCCTGAGAGTTCACATCTGAGACTTCAGTAGGAGCACCATACAGCCACTCTTGGGGTAGCTGCATACCCTCATCTTCCATGTTGCTGACATTGTCAACCTCATCTTCCACACCCTCTATCTTGTCATCGATTTCCATTGCTTTCAGCAGAGCAATATAGGAATCTTCCTCAGCCCTATTCTTGCAACATGAAGTGAGCATTTCAGTAGCAAATAACTCACTGAGATTTCTCACCACCCTACTGCCACTTGGAGTATCCTGATTTTTAGCACCACTCCCTTCAGCACCTGTTTCTTTACCCCCACCATTCCCACTCTGTTGAATGTTGTTGCCACTAACATCATGACCATCTGTTGCCTTATCTTCATCAGCTAACCCATGATCCTCATCCCCATCCTCATCACCCCCATCAGCATCACCAGGGATAGGACCCTCCTCCACTTGCACAGCCACTTCAGTCTTGAAACTTATAGCAAACAGATCATCTTGGAATTCCATCAGCCTTTTCTTTGGAATTCTGGAGGGATCCCTACACTTGATTTTCATTCTGATCATAGCAAAAGAGCTGGCAAAGAGAGAATGCCAGTCAATCTCAGATAACTTTCCCACAGCAGAAGCCACTTGCCTTAGGGTATCCCAGTCACACCACTTTGGGGGGATACCCCTCACTTGCACCCATTCTTCCACCAAGCTGCTAATTGGCTCTATATTTCCATTCCACTCTCTCAAGGACACCATAACTGCTCCATCTTCTAGATAGAAGTAGGAGATCTTGTTGATTGTCAGCCTATCTACACTCAAGTCAGGAGGAAACTTAACCAAGAAAGTGTAACCATCCAGAGGCTTCAATTGCCACTCCCAGTTAGGGTCTAGCTGAGCTTTGAGAAGGGTGACCAAAGCACTCTGTTCTAGCACTCCCTCTTCAACAGTGAAAACCCCATAGTTATCAAAACCTGTCCATAACTTGAATCTCTCACCAGCACCACTCTCCTAAGACAGATCAATATGCAAAAAACCCAGTCCCTTGTTGACAGTCCCCATGTACTTAACCACTTTCCCTTCCTCTTTCCACCTTGGACAGTTCTCAGCTATATGATCTGGCTTGAAACATATGAAACACACCTTCTTCTTACTACAAGCAGTAACAAAGTGTCCAGTCTCCCCACAATTATAGCAAGCAACCTTAGAGCTGTTGTTACCAGAACCTTCCCCAGACCCAGACCCAGAACCAGTCCCCTCCTGAACCTGCTTCCCACTCCCAGCAGCTCCCAGATCTACCTGAATACCAGATGGCTTAGCTTGCGAAGTCTGCTGCACTTGCACCTGAGGTTTGGACTGTTGCTGCTATTGCTGAGTCTGATTCATAGGAGCTTTACCTCTAACCCCCTGCCCAGAACCTCTACCACCTGGCCTGAAACCCTGATTCTTCTGGTAGAACTGGTTAGGAGGCAGATTACCTTGGTTGAAGTACTGCTGTGGCGGTGGCCCTTGATTGGGGTAGAAGCCGTAGCCCTGCGGAGGCGGGTATCCGCCCATCGCCCCCATTGGAGGACCCATGTGCGGCCCCATCGGACCCATCCCCATCGCCGGCGGATAGAACGGTGTCGGCTGCCACGGGCCCTCCGGCCACCAGTCTTCCTCTGGACTCCTTGGACGAGCACCTCTTCCTCTGCGCCCCCAGTTCGCCATGCCGCTCTTCCCCTTCTCCAAGTACGAATCCTTGCCACCACACCCCCAAATCGCCTCCGCAAAGTCGAATTTCTTCGGAGAACCAATACCCGATTTTAAGGACAAAACCAGATAAGCACCATATGCGAGTATTAGGGGCCAAGTCTCACATGCAGCTACAAGTAAGGGGTAGTATCAATTCATAATGCTTAAAAACGTACTAGGTAAAAAGAGATAACCTTAGGAAAACAAACAACAGATAGACAACTCCGTTCTTCGGGTATTGACTCCACTCCACTGGATCCAAACTGACTGGTTGATCACAAGCCTAAACTTCTCCTGAGGTGGTAGGAATAGCAAGAATGAGTCCATGTCGAACTCCGCAAGTATAGCAGGAGGTTTATGAAGCTCAAAAGGTTGACACGGTTAAACTGCAAGTAGCTTTTAGTGTATGTCATATTTTAGCATTTAGCATCAAGGTAGTGTTCCCATAACCACATGATCAGGTAAACATGATTAAAGAATAACAATTAACATCAACATTAACATTAAGCAATAACAAACAGTGGCATCTATTCCATAAGAATCCCTTGGCCGCCCTAACCGTGGGCACGGACGACATATCGATTTAACTCTGCGCAGAGGTGTACCCTTTCCCTGTGAGTCGTGATTCCCATATGCTCGGGTTTGCAAATCCCATGACACTACCAAGGTGAATGAGCAGGGTTTCACTATAAAGCCACTCAAAAGTTCGTCTAACAAGCAAGGGTCGCCTTGTCGTCGGATATAGGGAATCCCTCCTCCCAAAGTGGCACACAACCTACCCGGCTATACACACCATGGAGGAGCCGCCCTATACCCAATTCAGCCCTCCCTCTCACAAGCTAGAAAAGGTCTCTTGAATGCACTAGAGCCGAGCCATATAGCCCCCACAAAATGGCACGTTAAGTCCCGGATGATCGCTTACGAGATAAGTCCTTAGGGAGAGGGAAGTGAATGGAAACACCAATCACCTTAACCCTCTTGATTCCAGGTTGCTAAAAAGTCATCTTTTAGAATTGTTGCATAATCCATTAATCAAATTATAAGATCATGTTATGAAGCACTAGCATCACTACCCATATGCAATAGCCCAGGTTATCAAGGTAACAAGTGATCAAAGCTAGGTAATTCCAAACAGGGTAACAAAGGACACATGCATATGAAATTTAGTGTGATGGTGAATAGGACACAAGGATGGTCCTACTATACTTGCCTTAAATTTAGATCCTTCTTCAAGTCCAAACCTTCATAGATCTGCCTCTTGATCTTTACTTCTTGATTGCCAACGTAAAGCTCACCGACAGGACACAGTCGTAGAACACCACTCAAACAATCTATGCAATCATACACGAAGCAAGCAATAGGACTAAATTAGAACAATACACCAATCATAAATAAATAGAAAGGAAAGTTTATAAAATAACTCTAATCGTTTCTACGATCACATAGACGTCAAGTTCACCGAAAACGGAGCTATAACGGCGACGATATGAATTTTCCAAGTTTTTCCTATGGACTAATAATGCATTAAATATGAGCTGATGATTTGCAGGACTGAGGGCGGGATTATGAAGATTCTCAAGGACTCTTTAACAAAACAGCCATTGAAAGGGTATCTTCTAATCTGGGACGTAGATTTTAGATTGGATGGCTCAGGATGATTTGCAGGTATATGTGTATTTGCATTGTATTTTCAGATTTGTTTTTCCAAAGAATAACGGCAAGAAAACATAAGTATGTCATCATATGATGTCATCAAGCTAAGCAAGCTAACAAGGAGGCCATTGACGGACGATGGAGCTTTTCTGGACTTCGATGAACACAACGTTCATGCCTCGGTCTTGGGTTTTCGGAGCTAAGACTAAACAGGCATGCAAGGTGATCGGTGAACTCACCTGTGTCCTGGCGGACAAATAAAGCTTGATGTTGATGATAACGTGAGAATCAGCAGTGTGGTTCAACAGCTCTGCAGGGTTTGGCAATGGCGTGACAAGAGAGCAGACAAGGAAGAGGAACATCGTTTAGAGCTTCGATAAAACAAATATTTGACCGTGATAGATCACGGGAACATGGAGTAGAAAACGGTGGTCTCACCTAAGTCGATCTCGACGACGGGCAAAGAACGGAGATAGCGTGGAACTCAGAGAAGCGGACGGCGACGGCTTCCTGCATGGTTTCCATGGCGGTAAGCAAACAGAGAGCAAGTGAGAAGGCAAAAAGCATCGGCAGCTTTGTCACCTCTATGCGGGACTCGTCTGTAGATTGAAGTTGTCAGGGGAACAATGGACGGAGGGGACGGCTGCAGCGCTTCGTCGTCCAAGATGAAGATGGAGCGGCAACTCGAGCTTCAGCGGCGACGACCTAGGTTGCAGCTACTCTGGAGCTCGGGATTGAGAGCGACTTGCTCCGGACGTACGTACGTCGGCACGGCAGCGGACATCGGTGTTCAAGGAGATGGCAACAGAACGTAGCTATCTAGATTAGATGACAACGACGTATACCATTGGCTGACTTCGGCTTGCAATGCACACTCGGACGGCGGGCGGCAGCTTCTGCACAGAGAAACTCGACGGCGAGATGGTGGCGATGAAAGCAGCGAGATAGCAAGTTCGAGCTCGGCGGTGTTGGCTTCTGCTTGGCGAGTTTGCAGGCGGCGGCGCTAGGGTTTCGCGGTGCTGCTGCTTGAACAAGCTAAGGACGCTGCATAGATCCAAACGAAAGCACAGAGGAGACACTCGGTACTTAAGGGGATGGATGGCGTGGACGGCACGGAGTTTAGCTCCCGGTAGCAGAGTCCAAGGCGACCACGAACTTGAGATGGGAGATGACGGAGAGCAGGGCCGGTTCAACATATTTTAGACCTGCATATACCTAAGTTGGGTTTGCAATGTATATAAGCGTATATACATATATTGCATGAACGGGATGAATTAACGGGCAGGCTTGATTTCTATTGGGCTGGCTTCAAGGATGATATGATCCCATCCCTATTTGGATTAGATTCATACGATGCAAAACCGGATGAGCAAGGGTATATATAGAAACGAGTCTCAGGCCATACGTAAGGGAGAGAGAGATGAAAAGCTTTTCCTTTTCCTTTATTTTGAATACCTTTTCAAAAAAGTTTTAAATTGAGTTTGAAATCCTTTTGAACTTGGATCAAAACCAAACATCACACAATAAAACAATGCAGCAGCATGTATATATGCTCAACATGTTTCTAGCTCTATGATAAATTTTAGTTTAATGAAAATTATTACTTTACCTAGGTGTTCATGAGCACAAAATTTCAAATTAAATCATTTTTACTCTATTTTCAAAAATGCAAATTTTGGGGTGTTACAGATTCATAGGAGCTTTACCTCTAACCCCCTGCCCAGAACCTCTACCACCTGGCCTGAAACCCTGATTCTTCTGGTAGAACTGGTTAGGAGGCAGATTACCTTGGTTGAAGTACTGCTGTGGCGGTGGCCCTTGATTGGGGTAGAAGCCGTAGCCCTGCGGAGGCGGGTATCCGCCCATCGCCCCCATTGGAGGACCCATGTGCGGCCCCATCGGACCCATCCCCATCGTCGGCGGATAGAACGGTGTCGGCTGCCACGGGCCCTCCGGCCACCAGTCTTTCTCCGGACTCCTTGGACGAGCACCTCTTCCTCCGCGCCCCCGGTTCGCCATGCCGCTCTTCACCTTCTCCAAGTACGAATCCTTGCCACCACACCCCCAAATCGCCTCCGCAAAGTCGAATTTCTTCGGAGAACCAACCCACCGATCTCCTTCCCCCACTCTGTAGCAATCTCCAGGATCGAATTGCTTGGACTCCCAGAGATCCTTCCGCACCCAAACTAGGGTTTCAGCCTGGCGGCCTCGAACCCCAGGGTTGTGGCGGTGGGTCGGAGGGGATGGAACTAGCCAGAGCTGCCCAAATAGGTCTTCTAGAACCACCTCCTCCTCAACCACCTCACCTCGATCGACGCCGTTGGAGGTCGCCGAACTCTACCCAGATTTCACCACCTGCCTCTGCCCTAGCGCGCCGCATGGCCCGACCAGGTGGCCCTGCCCGCCATGAGGGCCCTTCTCGTCAGGCTTGACGCGGTCAACTGCTCCCCCACCACGTGGTCGCGGCGGGAGCCCTCTGACCCGGCACGGGGAGGCGGGAATGTCGCACCTCGCCGCCGGCGAGCGCCCCCAGCAGGGCCGCCGCGGCTGCGTCGGCCGAGTCGCCCGAGCCCCCTCAACTTCATTTTTTCTTCGTCAAAATTTGTCTAAGTTTCCCTTCTTCAAGATAAAGCACTTGCAGCCAAACACCCGAAAATGGCTCACTTTAGGCAAACGGCCAAACCGCAACTCATAAGAAGTCTTCTTCGTGAAAGCTCGAAGGAAAATACGATTTGAAACATGACAAGCCGTGTTGATTGCTTCGGCCCAATAGCACCTAGGAGTCCTATGCTCATCAAGCATCGTCCTGGCCATCTCAACAAGGGTCCGATTCTTGCGTTCAACAATCCCATTTTGCTGTGGGACTGTTGACGGCAATTATACCCTATTTTCACCCCATGAAAAGCCGTCAACAATGGTTGAGTTTTGAGCTAACACCATGCCAATGAGTAGTGATATAGGTACAATTGACTTGGTTCCAGATGTACGTGTCATTATTTGGGTGCAGGTGCAAACATGCACTTTTCAGTGTTCAGAAGCTACAAATGAAGGAAGAGCAACCAACCAAGATGGACAATGACCAAACCAACTCCACAATCATCAATGCCATATCCTCTGGAGACAGTGTGCAAAAGATGAGCACAAAGGTCAGTCGACCGACCTGACATTTGTGGATCCAATACCACCATTGTGCTTAGAATTGCATGGTGAAACTACCTGCAAAAGATGGCCCTTTGGTTCCACCAAAGGCAGGTCGACCGACCAAGGTTTGGAGCCATCTCGGACACTGCCAGAACACAAGAGACATCAGGACAGCAAGGGAGCAAGGCTGGGGGGCCCACCTGCCAAAGTCCTGGTCGGCCGACCAGGCTTTGGTGGGTCCCACCTGCCAGACCTGCTCCACCGACCTTCAGGAGCTTCTAGAAGGCTGGTGGGACCCACATGTCAGCCAATGTCAGGTCGGCCGACCATGACATGTGGGCCCACCAAAGGTCGGTTGCCTCCCACCGACTTCCTGCATGGTCTCCACATGTCCTCTGCCCACAAACGTCCATTCCAAGTCGGTTTGATCCAAGGGTGGAGAAGGCATGTCACGCGGATCGATGATGTGGCGGTGGAGTAGCTCCTACTCCATCTCCCCTATAAATACCCCTCACTCCCTCTCATTCAAGACAACAAGGAGAAGCCTCTTGAGAGCCAGGTGAAGCTATGTAGTCCACTATAGTAGTAGTAGTAGTAGTGTGTGAGTCAGAGAGAGTCGAGCGGAGCTCGGGGTCTCCGGAGTTGTCTTCTGGAGAGTCTGGTATGTCTTCCTCTTGTTCTAGTAAGATTCTTAGTATTTAATATATATATATTATTCTTGCTTTGCTTTCCTCTGAGTAGTGCTAGTATTTACTTTATGCCCTAGTTTATCGTAAGTATACATCCTTTCTGCTGGCACATTGCTCTCTCTTGAGCGAGCGTATGTTAGGCTCTTGAGTGAAGTGCTCTAGGCCCTTGTCTAGGTTTAGAGTAGTAGAGATAGTGTAGGTGTGGTGTCTAGACTAGATCTACCACTACAAGAAATGTGTTATCTTATGACATTTATGCCATGACATCTAATCAAAATGTCACTAAATCGTTTAGTTTATGACATTTTTCTTGAAGGCATGCAAACTTAGTGACTAAAACAAGTTTATGTCACAAAACAATGTCACCAAGCTAGTCCAATTATATTATATGACATTTTGCTATGTCATAAAGGCCCATTTTTATAGATGTCCTAAATCTTTGTCCAAGCTTTTTTGGCACAAATTATTTTTTCAACTTAGCATGTGTTGTTACTTTTTATTTTAGAGAAGAGCACGTGTCCTTATTTGTAACGAAAAATATTAATGTTTGATCTATTTCTTGATGCCTGTTTGATGGGATGCATAAATAGTATCAACCAAATTGTGGTCGTATATAGTGATTTCGTATATTCCTAAGAAATTAACAATATAAAGTTGGTTATATACATGTTTAGTTTATTTAATTAATAATGAAAACAGAAAAAGGAAAAGAGAATAACCCACGCACACCCGACACCACCCAAAAGCAGACCGAACCTTATCCTCTTCCCTGGGTCGTCTCGCTCGTCTCCCTCTCGCAGAAACGCCGCGCCGCCCTCTGTCTCGCATTCTTCTCCACGCGCGAGCTCCCCCCAGATCGACGGTGACTCCCTCCGCATCCTCCTCCCCTGCGTCGGCCCCTGCTCTTCCCCAAGCCGATGCTCCGTTCCCCTAATCTACTTGCCCCAAGATCTAGGAAGCTGCTCCCCAGCCAGCCGGGCTAGGAGTAGCGCCGCCGTGAGGCGGGCTGGCTGGCCACAGCGCCGCTGCTCAGGCCAGGCCGTCTGGCCGCCAAGTCGCAGCTTTCGCCGGTCGGACTGAGCTGCACGGCCTCTGCCGCCGCTGGCTGATACTGGCCATGCCCCTTGTCGGGCTGTGATGTTGTCCATGCCGCCCCCTTGAGCTCTGCTGTTCCAAATCAGGCATGCATCCCGTGGTGAGTTCCTCTCTCCAATAGATCTGTGCATGTCTTGTGTAGGTGCTGCAAATCGTGGATCTAGGTTTAGGTTTTGCTTGTTGTAGGCGAGTGTTGCTAGTTTGCAGCCACTGGATGTTCAAAACGAGAGACATGGTTACTTCTCTCTACTAGATATTCTGAGCAAATTTGTCTTTCCAAGCATCACTACTGATTTGAGATTTATTTTGAATCAAATGACCGATGAGATTGTTTTTGTATTATTATTACTTACTAACATGACTTTGTATACTCAATGCACGATATTTGTTAGGTTGGCAATTGTCGAGCTTTTACCATTATTAGTGTTCTGATAGCTAATTTTTGATTGGTAAGCTTTTTGGCTGTTATTTCAATTCCTCTTCCTTTTGACCAAGGAAGGAAATACTGCAGAGTTCCACAGGTGTTCTACTATAGCATGTTGTAGATTTCCTAAATGGTTAAGTTTTCAACCGGTGCTTGATATAAATTTCAGTAACACATTCCAAAGCTGATTCATTACTAAATTCAGTTTTCTTTGCCCAATCCAGTACCACAAGTTAATTATTTTTTTGTACTAATCTGTTGCTCTCTCTTAATGGGGAAACAAAATGCTACATTGTTATGTGTAGTTGTGTACTTAGAATTACTAAGTGAGTGTCTGTTAATTCATCTTCCCTGACTTGCTTCTTGTTGTCATTGTTCAACTTCTTCTCTACAATCTTTCGGAGTAGTTTTTCCTCTGTGCAACTGAAATTTGTTTCCTACAGGTGCAACTGTCCAAAAAAAAGACCTTATGCTGCTGTTCTGTCAGTACCACTCTATAGAATGGCTGGCAACAGAGGAGGTGGTAACTGGTTACAACAGCCATCTCAAGGGAACTAGCAGCAAAACTATCTGAGTTTGATCTCATTGACTCTGTCTTTTTGTTGCAAATTTTCAGGATCTGTGTGACTGTTAAGCTGATGGATTGCATAGCATCAATACCCTGCTAGAAGCAATCTTAATTTAGAGTTGTTAAGTGGTAGAAGCAATCTAAATTTAGAACAGTAGAAAAATAATATACTTTGCAGAAAGCATGTATAGTAGTATGCTTTGGTTTAGATCTCAACAGGCTGAAAACGACTTAGAAAATGCAATATTTGGTGTCAATTGCTCCATATATACCATGACAGTTGGAATCAATTATACAGTGTACTTAATATACATCTTGGTTTCATATATAGTTCGTGACAACGTAGCAATGGTTGTTTGCTTTTCTTATTACAACCAACTATAAAATTCCTGTGGCAGTAAAAAGAAAGGTCTTTCACTTGCGTTGTTCTTAGTCAATCACATTTTGCTTGATGGTGCTATGCAGGGTGAACAGGAATGTTTCTTAGAAGTGGACAGGGTAAACGAATGTTTCTTAGAAGTGGACAGAGTAAAAGTTTTCTTACAATCAAGAAAATGATAGCAGATTACACCTTCATACCTATAGGTCTGTGATATTTTTTTATTGTTTTAAAGTTGAGGAATTTGCCTGCTATTTTGTGTAGATGTTCAGTCACTCAATTTAAGCTTTGGGTCTTGTTCGATACAGCTAACTCTTACATGTGAGAAAAATTGAAGCTGTGCTATTTTAAACTGGAGCTATGCAGAACCTATTATTTTAGATAACTACACAAGACTAGTGCACTTGATTGATAGTCTTTAGTGGTGTTCAAAGAATGCATGATGTTAGTGTAGAGACATGTATATGAATAGATTACTACAACTCAACCCTTGCAGCACAAATAAATTGTCATTTGATTTCTTACAACTTATACACATGAAGTCCCTTTTTGACTTCTTTGTTTGTCTCAACAAGTGACATTTGTTTCTGATGTGATCTACAGGAGTGGACAAATTCCAGCAACCTATTCATTCATGCTCCTGGTTTGGTGACTAAGGTCACTCGTGAGACAGGGATGTGAGATTTCCACTTGTTTACTTTATTTGAGACAGACTAGGGTCACTCGTTGAACTTTTAGTTTGGTGTTCGTGATGAATTGTAATAAATATGTTAATGTATGACTTGTGAACCAATTGTTTTCACCATGAATGGAATATATTTTTGGGCCTACATTTGTCAATGTCGATTGTTTATGCTTTGATGTGTGGTATGTGATTGAATGGGATCAGGCCAAATCAATGAGCTATCCTATGTGACAAGGTCCAAGAACTTGTGACACAAAATTAGATGTCATAAATGGTTGTGACATCCAAAATCAATGTCATAATGTTATGACATGAGCACTTAAATGTCATAAGTTGTCATTATAGACGTTCATCTTTTGACATTTAATTTTCGTCAACTTGGTGTCATAAACGGTGATTTGTGACTTATTTTGCATGTATTATGACATATATCAAATGTCAAAAGATGGCACATTTCTTGTAGTGTACCGGTGTGGACATCTGGCTGCACCCAGGAACGCCCAGAGTGAAGTGTGACAGCCTTCCATTGGGACCATGGAGTTCTCCTGTGAGTGTTGTTAGGTTAGATAGTAGGTCTGCACTGGTGGCCGCTTCAGGCTGTGTTATCTAACAACCTGTCTCGCCCATCGGCCGCAGTAGAAGGGAGAGTTAGCTCTCGCGTATATTTAGGATAGCTAGGTCGGAATCTAAACGCTAGGACTAGTTCATGGAAGTAAGCCAAGACCCATTTGGAATCTTACACTCTCTCATTATCCTCTCACCCAGCTGCTATTCCATTAGTTATCCCTTAGACTCTCTCACCAACTCCTTGATCCATCCTTCCTGTCCACTTTGTCATCCCCCTATCACTAGTAATACTAGATGATAGACACCTGGCCCTCCTTTCCCTATTGACTCCTAGCTACGGCATTCCCTTGGGAGAAATATAAATCGACAACCTTGGAATACTCCTTGGTGAAATGCTACAGCGGTACATTCTGTGCGCTTGTGGAATATCCAATAGATATAGAATTACCCCTCCTGGCATCTCTGGCGTTGCTGCCATACTTCTGGTGGTTGCGCTAAGAAATGCCAACAGGGACATACGGCGAGGAAAACTGATGTTCAAGACCTATGGATGAGCAGAAGGTCTCAAAATGAGTATTATTGAATTCAGTGCCATTGTCACTGTGCATAGCTTGCATGGCATGCTTTGGTAACTCATTTTGCAACCTCAAGATCAAGTCATGAATATGAGTGAAGGCCTCATCTTTACTCTCCATGAAAAAGACCCACGAATAACGAGAAAAGTCATCAACTATGACCAACACGTACCACTTGCCACCATCTGACCGGACCCGAGCTGGACCTACAGTGTCCATATGTAAAAGCTCACCGTGTCCCTTGGTCATCACTTGGTTCACGGGAGGATGAAAAGCTGCAATCATCTTCCCGTGATGGCACGGGTGACAAACAAGATCCTTCTCAAACTTGAGCTTGGGCAAACCCCGGATTAGATCAAGTGAGCTTAATCTTGCAAGCAAGTTGAAACTCAAGTGACCAAGTCTGCGGTGCCACTTCCAGAGCTCCGAGGAGGAACTAGCCACCAAACAGCCGGAAAGACCAAATGATCGAGAAAAATCAGCACAAAACACTTTCCCAAAAGGCACAATCTTGCAAATGAGGTTCTCCTGAGCATCAAGAACACGACAAAACCATCATTAAGAAGGTGAGAAACAGAAAGCAGATTGAAGTGCATTTGAAACCAAGGCCACATCCTTAAGCATAAAGTTCTCATTCAGACAGATGGACCCACGTGAGAGCACTTTACCCTTGCTGTTATCCCCAAATGTAATGTATTCACTACACTTCATTTGGGTAAGGCTGGAGAACCATTTTGAGTTCCCGGTCATGTGTCAAGAGCAACCGGAATCTACTAGCCAAGTGTTCTCCAGCCCTTCATCCTGCATCAAAAGTGAGACATAGGATGAGCAAATGATCCAACACTGGGGTTAGTAAACTGAGGAGAAAATCAGTGTTGGCTCATTCGCCCACGAGAAGTGTTAGTAAAAGCACCATGCATGCCATGTCCCATTTGAGTGGAGCGATCACCACGACGAGGAAAACGTGGTCCGCTCACCCTGTAAGACTGAAAGCCACGGTCACGAGATCCAAGGTCATAAGCAGGACCTGAACCTCGCCAGGCACAACCACTTCGTGGTCTCACACCTTGAGGCCTAGGTCCTTGAGGTGTTGCACCTCTTGGCCTACCACTGTGCCTCTGGAAACGTGGAGCAAACACACCATGAGTAGAGTTATGGAAAAACTCATACTCATGCCGCTCATCTCTCTTCCTCCGAAAGCAAAACTCAAACAAGTGACCATCATGGTGACAATAATCACAGTGATACACCTATCTCTTGGGTGGTGGTTGACTCACTCTCTCATGGGGATGGTTCATTCTTTGGGTTTGCTTGTTCTTTGGAGGGGGTTTAATAGAGATGTCGGGAAGTGTGTCAAGTGGGTTCCTTAGGTGGTTTGGTTTGGGAGTCCACACTTGCTTTGGAGGTGGAGCTTTTTGAGGTTCCTTAAACACACCATCTCTCACATCGGGCTTGTTAGGCTGGGGTGGAGTGATTTTGATCAACTTGGGAGTAGTGGAAGGCTTGGTGAATTTCTCAGATGCACTCATACCATTGTGTTCAATAACCTTGCCAAAAACATTTTCACCCTTCCCACCTATAGCAAAGCCTAATCCCATTGTGTCAGTTCCCCTCTTGAACTAACTCATCATCATGCCAAGCTGCGGCTCACTGCAAGACAACCAACTGAGCATGGACCGAAGATTTGTGATTTCTTCTTCGGCCCTTTCTTGTCATGCCTACAAGAGTTCAATTCTAGCTCCAAAGCCTCACAACAAGCACATCTAGATACTTGACTAGTTTTCTCTAACATGGTAATCCTAGTCATTTTCTCACCTAGCTCAGACTTTAACTCATCACAAGACTTGCAAGGACTCAAAATGATAGGCTTAGCTCTAACCTCATCAAGTTCATCTATCAAAGCAAAATACTTGGACTGCACATCAGCTAGATTTGTCATATGAATAGCACAAGCATCACACTCAGACTCATCAGAAATGGGCACAGACTCCTTAACAAACTCAAGCTCTTTGATAGCAAGCTCCCACTTAGCCTTGAACTCTTTTCTCTCACGAGCAGCACGTTTAAGCAAAGCATCTTGACTAAGCAAAGTGGTAGTCATGTTATCAACCTCAGCAGTAAGGGACTCGAGATTTTGTTCTACCTCAGGCTCGATGTCATCATTCTTCTCATTGCCTGTGGTAGACTTGTCGAGCGCCATGGTGCAGTAGCCTCCAAGCTTGGAGTCGGCGAAGAAGCACAGCCCATTGAACTTATTCTCGACCTTCTGCTTGGCCTCATCATCACTTGGGGGTGAGCCGTTGTCGGAGTCGTCATCGAGGTCGCTGAGCGACGCGAGGAAGGCTCGCTGCTTCGCCTCTTGCTTCTCTAGGAACTTCTTCTTGACAGCCTCCTTGTCGAATCCTCTCTTGTACTTGTACTTGTACTTGTACTTGTGGGAATAGGACTCGTGCTTGTCCTTGCGCTTGCCGTAGTCGTTCTTGTTGTAGGAGTTCTTGTCGGCCTTGGGACAGTTGGCGATGTAGTGATTGGGATCTCCACACCCGAAGCAGCCTGGCTTGGTGATACTACGCCGGCGATTCAAACGGTTGTTGTGAAACCGTGAGAACCGGCTAATCACCAAGGCGAGCTCATCGTCCCCAATAGCCTCCATTTGCTCCTCTGTAGCTAAGACTAGAGAAGATAAGGCAAAAGATAGCTGTGAAGGGTTAGCCAAAGAACTTGAACCTCCTGTACCTGAGACCAAAGCCATGGTAGGGGTAGACGGATTCCTGATCCTCGCCTGCGTCTGGTGGTCAATCTCGGTGGACTTGAGCTTGCTAAACAGCTCATCCACAGTGAGAGTCTCATAGCTGGGCGATTCGATGATCGCCGAGACCTTCACTTCCCAAACCCTCCGATCAAGAGCATATAGAAGCTTAAGAGCTCTCTGATGATCATCATAGGGCATCTGAGGGTTGTTTGCCCTCATCTTGTTCATGATGGTTTGGAAATGAGTGAACAAAGAATCAATAGATTCACCATCGTTTTGAACAAAGTTCTCATACTCTCGCTTGTGCGTCTCGTAGAGTCTGGTCTTGACATGGGCAGTACCCTCATGATAGCTCTGCAGTCTAGACCAGATCTCTCGAGCAGTAGGATAGTCAGAAACACGCTCAAATTCCTCCATAGAGAGAGCAGAAAATAAGACAGTTCTAGCAGTATTGTTCGCCTTGTGTTGTTCGATCTGCACATGAGTAACACGGGCAGGAAGGACCACATAGTCCGTGTTCTCGCAGATCTCCCACACTTGCATATCAACCCCTTGGAGATGCGTCGTCATGCATATCTTCCAATAGGGATAGTTCTTTCCATCAAAGTGTGGTGGCTTGCCAAGCCCACGGTTCTCCATAATATCGCCTTCGGGGATCACGGACCGATTAAGGTGAAGTGATCCTTAACTAGCTTTGATACCAATTGAAGGACCGGTAACGGCGACTAGAGAGGGCGGGGGGGTGAATGGGAGCCTCAAGAATTTTTTTTTTTGAAACTTTTACGTCCTAGGCTCAAACAATCAACCCAACAAGTGATACACAAACCGTAGTGATCACGACCCTAATGAGAGGGTGGATGTTCCCTAGGAACACAGCGGATCACTACTGGAGTAGCGGAAGAAACGGAAAGACAGTCGAAGCTCAAGTAATCGCAATCCGGAGAACAAGTCCTGACTGGACAAGGGCGGACTGTCCGCGTGTCACAGCCAGACTGTCCGCGGGCAAGAACTGGGAAAACAGATTTCTTGGAACAGCTCTGGAAACAGACCAGGGAAAGAACCTCGGACTGTCCGCGCGTGAAGGTCGGACTGTCCGCCTATAATTCTGTACCGAAGTCGAACAGAGAGAGTAGCTCAGCAAGTAACCCGGACTGTCCACCGTTTGGACTCGGACTGTCCGCGGTTCAAAAAACAGGAAACAAACTTCTCGGAACAGACTCTGTACTGCAGCTGCAGGACAACGCCGGACTGTCCGCGCTGTGTGGTCGAACTGTCCGCGAATCAAAGTCTGAGAAGTGAACAGGAAGCTGAGAGCTCGGTACTGTTCTAGAGTTTACACCGTCGGACTGTCCGCGCTGTAGGGCCGGACTGTCCGCGTGTCACCTCAACAGAAAGTCCACGAAAGCCACTGTCTCAAACCTTCCGGCCGTCGAACTGTCCGCGCATAGAGGCCTGACTGTCCACGGCTGTAGAAAAAAGCCACGTCAGCCAAGAATTCGAATCGTCTCCTCAAGAACAACAAGGTCGGACAGTCCGTGTGCCGGGCCGGACTGTCCGCGACCCCGGCCGACCGCCCGAAAATCGCCTCTTCCAAGATTCGTCCCAAACTTTTTCAAATCGAAACCTCTTGCAACCAAATTTAGGAATGTTGTTGCTTATGCGAGAGGAGAGCCTATCTACCAAGAATCATCGGCCAATTTGAAGTAGAGAGGGAGAAATCAAGAGAGGGCGAAAAAGTCGTTCTTGGACA
Source organism: Themeda triandra (assembly GCA_018135685.1). NCBI lineage: Eukaryota > Viridiplantae > Streptophyta > Magnoliopsida > Poales > Poaceae > Themeda > Themeda triandra. The sequence goes on along the minus strand of JAENPR010000102.1, from coordinate 606,866 downwards.
ACCGGAGAGGAAATCACGTGGATCTTTGATCTCAAGAGGAATCAACGGATTTCCTTGGGTGGAATCATCACTCTTGTGTCATAGATCGATCCAACGCAAAAAGAACGAATCAAAACGGCCTCGAAATGAAGAAATCACACCGGGAACTAGAGGGGGGAAAGGGAACACGAAAATTCCATCTCAAGAACACAAACAAACAATTTCACCCGAAGGAAACAGCGGATACTCGGCGATCTGCTTGCCACGCACACTGGTTCGAGTAAAAATCAAAGATTTGCAGACCTCTCTCTCACATAGCAGCTAGAGGAAGGGAAATCCTAAAGGAAAAATGGAAATGAAAGAGGTGAGGGGGAAGGGAGACCCTCATCCTTTATTTTACATTCCTTCTTTGCCCTTGGATACATGAAGAGCCACACCTCTTAACCAGGGGCATAAGGGTCCAACTCATGCTTCACTTGATCTGACGGCCACCGCGCCTCCTCACCGGTAGCCTTGCTTCCAAGAAATCTCCCCGATGCCGCCACGTGTCATCCGTCCACATCGGGACCTCCGCCCCCAGTTTTGAGGCGCAAACCAGGGAAACACGCCGCTGATGGTTTTGAGGCGAAACCACCAAACCCTCCGCGAGTAGCGTAGCCCGTACGCGTCCCCCACCGTGTACACTTGCTCTCGTCAATGTCCCAGCTGTCAGCCACCACGGCTGGGCGCCCGGTCCTCAGGTCCCTCGATCCAAGCCTCACGTCCGCCCTTCACCGCACCTGGTCCGTCAGCAGGGCATGCCCTACTTGATCTTCACCGACCGTCGACCACCGTCTCCGAACTCGACACCTGCAGACAACACAAGCCAAGAGACACCATTGTTTGACACGAAGCCGCGTGCCATCGGTTAGTAAGAACACACACACGCCTTGTGTTGGCATGTTGACAATCACTCATCACACAAAGGTCCACACAATGGTTATGGTAAAAACCATGTGTCCTCAATAAGGTCACCAACGTTAAGACATAGCCGCCAAAAAGGTACCAAAAACGTTGGACACCGGCCAACATTGAAGACTGGATGCTTTTTCCGTGTCAACAACACAAAGCACTTGATGCAGATGCAAGCTTGCCCACCAAAAACCATGTTGTTACGCCATCGAACACCACCTCCATCTTGAGCTGCGCAGCAGGGTAACACATGGTAGGACATCCCGGCCCTGACGAACAAAAACTTTGGTGACGCGCAAAAGGTGCCACCGCCGCCGGTCCGGAGAAACCAGGCTAGGTTTTCACCTAGTTATTGAACACCCACGAGCACAACAGCTTGAACGACGCCTTCAACAAGGTGCGTGGCATAGTCGTTACCACCGCCGCCGGGCCGGCGAAAGATGCCAGGCAAAGTTTTCACCCAAACTGCCGCCCTATGAACTGGCCGCCGGGCGTTGGAACCGGTCGCTGTCCAGATCAGCGGCCGCAGGAGAAGGGTGTTGGCAGTCAGATCCAGATCCAGTCGCCGTCACCCAAGAAACCCCGGCCGCAGTCGCTGCCCACAACACTGCCCCAGGTCCGGAGCCGACTGAACCGCCCACCGGAGGGCCGGATCCTCCCGTCTGGCCGGCTGCCGCAGCAGTCAGTGGAGATGGATGTGGGGAGGGAACGACTGTGGGATAGTCTGGGGAGGACGAGGAGTGGGAAAGGATGGGGCTGAGGAAGGGAAGCGGGCCACCGCCGCCGCAAGCCGGGGAGGAGCATCGACGGCAGACGAGGTGGCCCTTGGAGAGGCCGTGTGGGGCGGCGGTGGCGGGATCCCCCGTGTCGCCTCAAAGACGACGGGGGATTACTTTATTATATTTTCTATAATGGCACTTGGGTAATTTGTTAGAGAAATTGAATAGATCTAATGGCTATTAATATTAACTGTGATCAAATTGATGGCCACTGATTATTATGAGAATTTATATGATTTATCTCTTTGCTAGCGTGTCTTGTGAGAACTAATTTCTCCCGTTAGTAATAGTAAGATTTCACATGTAGTTTCGTGAATTGTGTGATGGCTTGGGTATGGACGGTCTCTCCAGAACTATTCGCATTGACTTCTATGAGCTAACTTAGGTCACCATCATTCTTTCTTTAAATATGACTATTGTGAAACAATAATCGGGTGTGCATCAAGTACTTTTAAATATATCACTTCACTTTACAATAAATTTAGAAATTTCTTCAGCGCAACGCATGTGAAACCAAGACAAAAGTGAAGGATAAGATTGACAGAATGAACCAGGCGGCGCAAGTGAACGAAATAAATAAATTAAAGAAAAAGGCGGAATGGAGAACGATAGTAGAAATTAAACTATTATTGTGTCAAAGGGAATTGAGATTAAGAAGACCAATGACGCAAGCATACATAGCAGTTGGATCATTGCTGCAACCTGCTCCTTCCATCACCGAATAAGAGACAGAGAAAGAGACCGAGGGGAAGATAAAGAGACGGCTAGCTTGCTCGGACGACAAGCTAGCAATGGGGCCTGCAGACGGCACAGTGGGCCCTACAATCCTCCATCGTCGTGTAGCAATACTCGACCCGACTCTGGTCCGGGCAGCAGTAGCAGTAAGGATCGTTGGTATGCTCGAAGTAACCGCACCTCGACTGCGCGCAGAAAATAAGGAAAAACTTGCTGATGGCGGTGCCGCTGCCGCCATTGAACTATGCTAAAGTCTAAAATATAGCAGTTCTTTATAAAGATGGATTTCGTCCTCAGATTGATAAGCATCATCTCTCTTGGCGCACAGATCTTGGAGAAAGATCAAGGAAGCACATGTCACCAGCACAAAAGAATAATTTCTGGCAATAGGAAAGGTAAAAGGGCGTAAAAAAAACCATTATTATCATGAATTTGGTTATGATCACGCACCTAATAAAAAAATAAATTTAAGAGAAACATTCTATTCCCAAATGAATTTATATAAGAAAAGGGAGTATCTTAGTTCATCAGATACGAATACAAGCAGAATACATTTACGACACGGAAGCTACATCAGAAGAAAATCTCAGTTGGTTTATGTAATCCTTCATCCAGATGCTTTGCATATCTTCTTAGGATGTCATCACATCCTATGCGCTGTCGGCGAGAAGGTGGCTCAGGCATTCTCCTAATCTCAAGTGCAGTGAATAAATATGGTGTAAAGTATATATTTCTCCAACAGGTCTAAATCTTTTGGGCACAGTTCGGTTCCTGTGGTTTGAGCACTAGGAATAATTTTCATGTAGGAATGATTCACTAACTTAAATAGCTTTGATAATCTAGAACTACTAGGAAGATTCCCCGCGCGTTGCAGCGGGCATGAAGGAGGAATAAAAAGTGAAGTGCACCTTGCATGTCAAGATAAATTGCTAGTGGCAAATGATAGTGGATAACTGAGGTGGACGCATTGCATTAAGAGATATAGACAATGGGTTTGATAGTAGATGCTGAAGTGGACATGTTGCATGTTTAGAGAAATAGATAGTAGGGTTTATTTATATAAGAAGTATAGATATAGATTCCTTGCTTTGGACAAGAGCAACTAAACGGGCCTAGGCGTGTGCGTGTAGTACTAGGCACATGGCTTTACCACTTGCGTGTGCGGGGCAATACATCAAGACTCCATTCTTGATGCAAGGCAGGGATCCGCTTGGTCTCAATTTAAAATTCATAGTCATCACTAAACACTCAGGGCCTTCCCTGAGCACAGCACCAAGCGTAGAGTAACTTCATGATTAAACTCTTAACACTAAGCATGGCTAAGCATAATTTTACTTATCATGATTAAAGGGTGACAAGGATAGTAAAGGAATATCAAGGCAGACATGAAACAATTGGAATTCGACCCATTCCTATTTCACTTACATGCACAAAGCAGGACTTAATGTGAATAACATTTATAAAACACAAGGAAGTGGTTGTATGCTTCGGGGCTTGCCTACAGTGTTGGGTTGTCAGATTCCTCGGAAATACCATTGATATCAATGGTCGACTGAACATCCTTCCCTGGCACTTGCTCAATAGCAGATTCCACACACTCATTCAGCTCAATAGCAAATTCCATACACTCATTCACTATACGTAAATAAAGATGCATGCTATTGACATGATGAAAGAAAAAAACAGCATGGATTAAAATGAGTAAACAAATTTAATTAACTTGAGTACAACTTTCCTTCACAATATAACTAAGTTGATAACTCATAAAACAAGTTTTAATAATTATTAAACAAGTTGATTATGAGCGTAACAAAAAATGATTAAATTTACAAGGAACAACAAGATTTTAGTGTTCCAAGGTCCACAATCAACTCCAAAATCACATCAAAGTAATTTAGGGATTTGTAGAAATCATTTTAGTGTTTTTATTAATACATAAAAGGCATTTAAATTAAGTGGACAATCTATTTTCATCAAAACAGCACCAAAGTTTTTGTGAAGGTGTATTTTACCTTACTAAGAATAAAAAAAAAAGTTTCATGATTTCAGAAGAACTATTTTAGTCTATAAAAATTATGTAAGTTTCCATTTAATAATTAAAAAGATGTAACTTTTAAGCATAGAAAATCTACTGTTTTTGCCTACTTCTTGTTTTTACGTGATTAAGCACATGATAAGAAGCTCGTGCAAAAAGTTCCATAATGTTATCAGCTCTAGTTATTTAGTTATGGATTTCCAAAGTTCAGCACATATCCTGAAAAAGAAAAAGAGAAACGACACTGTTCAGAACCATTCACTAGGCTCACGATTTGTGCATTTAGCCCCCTGGACAAACTTCTATTTGGAACGCGAGTCCCTGGTCGCGAACTTGGAGCAGATCACGCGCACGCGCACGGGACGGCTGCAGAACTCGCCGGCGACGAGGATTCCAGCCACAGAACTAGAACCTACGCGCTCGTATAGATCTCTTGAACCGAGTGCTCGGAAATGAGAGTCGGGCTGGGACAGGCGATTAGGGCGGCGGCCGCGTGGCGGACCTGCGGGGGCCGATCGCCGGCGCCGGCGACCATCCCTGCGTCCCCGTGCCCAGTCCGGGGGGTGCCGATGCGCGGGAAACCTGCGTTCGAGTTCGCCAAGGCTGACAGGAAGGGCCCTCATGGCAGGACACGCGGCATCGAGCGAGGGCGGCAGGTGGCGAGATCGGGGCGGAGCGGACCCGGGATCGTCGACGGCTCGGATGCGGCGAGGTTGGTGGAACCCAACGGCGAATTCGAGGAGCTATTTGGTCAGTTGTGGTATCTCCCTTCCAGCAATCCTTCCCCCCGCCGCCACCCTAGGGTTCGGGGATCTCAACCTGGAACCCTAGCTTGGGTGAGGAAGGATTTGTGGGAGGCGAAATCATTCGGTCCTGGTGATTGTTTCCCGGCTGAGGGAGGTGTTCGGGAGATCGGAGTACCGAAGAAACTCAACTTCGCGGTGGATTGCTGGGGGAAGGAAGGCAGGAAGACCTTCATGGAAGCGGTGAAGCAAGGGATGGCGAATCGAGGTGGGAGAGGTGGCCGGGGAGCGAGGCCGAACAACCCGGAGTGGTGGGTGGACAGGCCGTGGCAGCCGGCACCGTTCTACCCGCTGCAGATGGGTGCCATGGGAGCTCACATGGGAGAGCCCATGGGGCCGATAGGGGCGATGGGGCCTTATCATCCACCGCCCTTTGGCTACTTCCCCAACGAGGGGCCTCCTCCTTCGTTCTACAACCAAGGTATGGATCATAACAACCAGTACTACCAGAGGAATCAGAATTAGCAGTTTAGGCCAGGGGGGAGAGGATCTGGTGTGGGAAACAGGGGCAAGAAGCTGGGTCAGGTTCAAGGTCAGAGGCAACAAGTTCCTCAGCAGAAGGATCAACCTCAGCAGGGTAAGGAGTCGGGCCAGCAGATCCAACCCCAAAGCAGTGGAGCTAGTGGTGGTTCTGCTATGTCTACTGAGGGGGAATCTAGTGGAAGTAAGGTTGCTCAGGTGGCTTGTTATAATTGTGGGGAATCTGGGCACTTCATCTCAAGTTATAGCAAGCCCAAAAAATGCTTTATCTGTTACAAGCTTGATCATATTGCTGAAAAGTGCCCTAGATGGAGTGAAGATGAGGAGGTGGTGAAGTGCTTGGGTACAGCTAGTAAGGGTCTGGGCTTCTTGCACATTGATCTGTCCCATGGTGAGAGGGCTAGCAGTAGATTCAAGCTGTGGACAGGTTTTGATAACTATGGAGTGTTCACTGTGGAAGAGGGTTTTCTGGTTCCTGAGTATCTGATTAACATGCTGAAGGCTGAGCTTAATCCAACCTGGGATTGGCAGTTGAAGAGTTTGGATGAGTTTACCTATCTGGTCAAGTTCCCACCTGAGTTGAGAGTGGATAGACTGGTTATCAACAAGGTTTCCTACTTCTGTCTAGACAAAGGCCAGGTGATGGTGTCTCTGAGGGTACGGAATGGTAACATAGAACCTGTTAGTAGTCTGGTGGAGGAATGGTGCAAGTAACTGGAATTCCACCAAAGTGGTGTGATTGGGACACTATGAGACAGGTGGCTTCGGCTGTGGGCAAATTGACAGAGGTAGATTGGCATTCAATGTTTGCTAGCTCTTTTGCTATGGTCAGGATGAAGATCAAGTGTAGAGATCCTACAAGCATTCCTTTGAAGAGGCCGATGGAGTTTGGGGATGACCTCTTTGGTATTGGCTTCAAAACCGAGGTAGCCATTCGGGTGGAGGGGGACAAGTGGAGGAGATGATGGTGGTGATGAGGATGATACTAGTCCACAAGATAAGGATCTGTCTGATGGGGCTGAAGCTGCTAAGGACAACATGGAGGATGGAAGTCAGAATGGAGGTAGACCTCCTAATGAGAACAATGGTGCTGGTGGGTCTATTGGGAGTGGTTCTGGGACTAAAAATCTGGGCAGCTCAGCTGGGAACAGAACTGTCAGAAATTTAAGTGAGGTGTTTGCACAGGAATTTCTGGCTCTAAACAATGAAGAGAAACAGAAAGTGTCTTCCTGTATCTCTATATTACAAGCAATGGAAATTGATGAGGGGTTAGAGGGACTTGATGAAGAGATTGTGTCTGACAATATCAATGAAGAAGAAAATCTGCATCTGCCTCAAGAATGGCTCTATGATTCTCAGAAGCAAGATCTGGCAAACAGTGACAAGATTGAACAGGAAGGCAAGGCTTGTATTGTGGTGGAAGAACAAGCTACAGAAGATGTGGGTGGTGCTAAAGGGGCTTCTAAACCAAACAAAGTGGTTTGGGGCCTGTGATTCCTGACAAGATGGGCAAGAGAGTTCCCCAGGATGGGAAGTCTATGCTGGAGAGGGCTCAAGCTCTGAAGAGGAAGAACAACCTGGAGACTGAAAAAGGTAAAAAACCAACTACCGCTCTTTCTGCTAAAGTTCTAGATGAGTTAGCTACTGCTGTAGATTTAGTAAGTAGTAGTGGTATTACAAGTAATGGTAGCCTTGCTATTCATGATATGCTGAATCTAGAAGTTGATAGAACTAGAACTTATGCTGAGATTTGTGCTATAGAAGGTTGCTCTAGTAATGCTGGTAAGTCTAATTGTGACTTGGGAAGTTCTGTAGTGAACAATTCACCCCAAGCAGCTAGTAGTAGTGTTATTCGGTGTCATGCATTACAGAGTCCTAGTTGTAAGGGTAGTAGTAGTAATGTAGAAGGTGGAGCCAGGGATGTTGACCCCAGGACATCTAGTAGTGCTTCTAGTGGTCTGAAGGACCTGAATATACTAGAAGCAGAAATTGAGAAAGCTTGGACTGAAGTAGTTAATAGGAAAAAAATCAAGAAGTAGAAAATGATAGGCCTTTTCTGGAATATTAGGGGCTTGGGTAAAATTGGTAGATTGCCTGCTCTTAGAAGTAGAATTAGATCAACTAGGGCAGATTTTGTAGGGGTTATGGAAACTAAGAAAGAATCTTTTACTAATGGTTATTTAAAGTCTTTAACTCACTTAACTCCTTTTGACTGGTTTTATGCCCCAGCTAAGAGGACAGTGGTGGTATTCTTATAGGATGTAACAATGATGTGTTTTCTTCTACTTTAGTTTCTATTTTAGATTATACGGTTAGTGTCATGTTACTGGACAAGAAATCTAGTTTAATTGGAAATTAGTGGTAGTGTATGGGTCACCTTATGATGAAGGGAAAGAGAGTTTTCTGAATGAGTTACATTCTGTTATGAATTCTTGGGATGGTCCTACCTTATTAGGAGGGGATTTTAACCTCATTAGATTTGCTTGTGATAAAAACTATGATAATTTAAATTATAGATGGATGGATGCATTCAATGAGTGGGTTCATAGATGGGCTCGATGGAGTTAGATCCAACTAATAGGAAGTATACTTGGACAAACAATCAAGATGGGGTTGTGTTGTCAAAAATAGATAGAATCTTTGTGTCAGTAGATTGGATTAGCAAATTACCTTTAGCTTCTGTAAAATGCCTGGACAGGATCCCAAGTGATCATAATCCCCTGGTGCTGGATACTGGGTTTAATGTGGCTCTAGGAAAGAAGAATTTTAGGTTTGAAAAGTGGTGGTTACAGCAGGAAGGCTTTGTAGAGATGGTAGAGAAAGCTTGGCATGCTCCTTGTAGTCTAACAAAAAGCATTGAGGTTTGGCAGTTTAGGATTAGGACTCGAGATGTTTTCTTAGAGGTTGGGCTGCAAATGAAGTAGCTAAGTTGAATAAATACAAATCTAAGCTAGCTTTGGAATATAATGATTTGGAGGCTTGTCGGGACGTAGGTCTGTCTAGTGTTGAACAATCTAGGATGGATCAAGTAGCTAAGGAGTTGGATAGGATTTGGGGGTTAGAGGAAGTTAAAGCTAGACAAAGATCTAGAGATAGAAATATTTTAGAGGGGGATAGGAACACTGCTTACTTCCATGCTGTAGCTTCTAACAGGATGAGAAAGAAAAGGATTGAGTCCTTGGATAGTCCTAATGGTCCAGTAGAAGACCAGTCAGGAATGATGAAGATAGCTGTAGATTTTTATAAGAATTTGTTTGGTAAAGAAAGTAGACATGATGTTAAGTTAGGAGAGAATTTTTGGGATGAGCAAGATCTGGTTACCTCAGATGAAAATGAGCTATTAACTACTCCTTTCTCTGAAGAAGAGGTAAAACAAGCTTTATGGAGTTGCTATTCTGATGGGGCCCCAGGCCCAGACGGTGTGTCCTTTATGTTTTACCAGAAATTTTGGGACTTAATTAATGGTGATATTATGGCTATGTTTGATGACTTCTTTAGAGGAGAGTTAGATCTCAGAAGGCTAAACTTTGCTCTGATTACTTTGATTGCAAAAGTAGAAAATGCTAGGAACATGAAAAATTTTAGACCTATTAGTCTAATTAATTGTAGTTTTAAACTTTTCTCCAAAGTTTTGACTCTTAGACTCGGGAAGAGTGATTGATAGATTAGTAGCTCCTCAAAGAAAGTGCCTTTATTAAAGGCAGATATATACTAGAAAGTGTGGTGTTAGCTCATGAATTAGTTCATAGTCTACATAAGTCCCATGAACCTGGTCTTATTCTAAAACTAGATTATGAGAAAGCCTATGATAGGGTTTCATGGGATTTTTTATTTGAGATTTTAGAATCTAGGGGCTTCTCTGGAACTTGGATTAGTTGGATGAAACATTTGGTGATAGGGGGATCTGTAGGCGTTAATTTAAATGGTGAGGATAGTAGTTTTTTTAAAACTGGGAAGGGTCTAAGGCAAGGAGATCCTATCTCACCTTTACTGTTTAACTTAGTGGGGGATGTCCTGACTAAACTCCTCAAAAAAGGGGCTGAGAAAGGTTTAATTAAAGGATTAGCAGATAGTTTTGTAGAAGGAGGGGTAGTATCTCTGCAATATGCAGATGATACTATTCTTTTTTCCAGGATAGAAGAGGGGTACACTAGAAACCTGAAGGGCATCTTAATGTGGTTTGAACAACTTTCAGGGATGAGGATTAATTTTCACAAGAGTGAGGTCATTCCAATGAATGTAGATGAAGAGACTACTCATAGATTAGCACATTTGTTTACCTGTCCAGTAGGTACCTTGCCTATCAAATATTTAGGTGTACCTCTGCATTTTGAGAAACTTAGGAGAGAGGATATACAACCTCTAGTTGATAAAATGTTAAATAGGTTAGCGGTGGTGGAGAGGTAAACCGTTATCTTCTCGTGGTAGAGTAATTCTGGTTAAAGCTTGCTTAGCCGGTATTCCCATTTACCTCGCTATCCTTTATCAAGTTCCCCAAATGGGCAATTAGAATCTTAACTTCCCATATGGCAAATTGTTTGTGGAATGATAATCTTGAGGCTCACAAATTCCATTTAGTAAACTGGGAAAGTGTGAGCATGTTGAAAAAGTATGGTGGTCTAGGTGTTCCTAATCTTAGGGATTTAAATGTGTGTCTTTTAGCTTCTTGGATAAAGAGATACAATCTAGATGGGAATAAGCTCGGAAGCAATTCATAGATTACAAGTATCATACCGATAGACCTAATATCTTCTATAGTTCTACTATTGGAGCCTCTCAATTTTTCAAAGGAATGATCCGGGCTGCTTCGCAGCCAAGATGGGGTATAGATGGAGAATAGGAAATGGTAGAAAAGTGAAATTCTGGGAAGAGAACTGGTTAGGTACCTCTAGTTTAGCAATCCAGTATTGGGAAATTTACTTTCTAGTTAATGGAAAGTCTGCTACCGTGGCTGATCTTTGGGATGGGGTCAACCTGAAATGTACCTTTAGGAGGTGTATGAATGAAAGGTTATATAACCTTTGGCTAGAAGTGGTACAGCTGGCTTCCACAATTGAGTTTTCTGATAGGGAAGATGATTTAGTTTGGCAATTTAACTCCAATGGTGTGTATTCTTCTCAATCTTTGTATAAGGTGATTAACTGTAGAGGAGTTATTCCTATATACACTCCTGCTGTTTGGTCTCTGCATATACCACATAGAGTACATTTCTTTCTCTGGTTGTTTTCTAAAAATAAGATTCTAACTAGAGACAACTTGAGGATTAGGATAGAGGTAGAAGACCCAACTTGTTTATTCTGTTCAGAAACTGAAAGTGTTTGCCATCTGTTTTTTGAGTGTGCTGTAGCAAAGAAACTTTGGGATGATTTGTCTGAGGTGTTAGGAATCCAAGTGGGATCAGACTATTTATCAATAGGTGCTAAGTGGTTAAGTAATAAGAAATATTCTGTTGTGAATATGTTTTGTGCTGCTGCCCTGTGGGGGCTTTGGAAGCTAAGAAACTCAGTTTGTTTTCAGGGTGTGATGTGGAAAAATGGGCATGTGTTGCTACTGATGGTAGCTGCCATGCTGGGGAATTGGAGTTCCCTGTGTCCGAAGGATCATCTGATGGAATTCATGGAGAGGTTGGACAAACTGAGGGCAGTAGCATCAAGACCCCAAAGGCTGACTGGCTCAAGAAGATAAACAATCCGGGAGATCGACAGCTGTTTGAAGCGGCTGGTGACTAGGAGAGCATCATTTCTGATGAAGCCAAAGAGAAACTAACGGTGGATTGGGAAGAGGCGAAGAAACCTGGGAAGTGGCTCGACTTCTCGTCAATGAAGAACGCTTGGAACATGTAATAGGGCCTAGAGAGTGTGCTGTGTCTGGGAGACAGTTTTAGACGCCGAGCGTGTGTTTCAAGCTTATGAGCTTTGTAATGAACTTAACTGTCATGGTCTTGCAATATAAGGCCGGGGGCCACCCTTGAACTCAAAAAAATAGATCTCTCGAACCTGCCCATGGGGTCGGCTGGGCGAGTTGGGGTCAGCAGCGTACGGGACCGCAGACGCGGCGGCGCAGCAAGGGAAGGCATAGCTCACCGGCGCGGCGGCGCTCCGGCGACTAAGGCACGGTACGGGATAAATGGGCGAAGAGGTTAGCACCAGAGGCTCACCGCGACTTCGATGCGCATCCTTGTTGAGGCCATGCCATGGTGAGGCGACCATGGAAACTCGGTGGACGGCTGCGAGGAAGACGACGGCGCGCAGGGCGACTCCGGCAGCGAGACAAGTGTCGAGCAGGCTCGGTGAATGCGCAACTATGAGGTGACCATGGCTGCGAGATGAATTGCGGCGAGGTGGAGCGGTGCCGGTGAAATCAGCCTGTGAATCGAGGCTCAATGGCGGCGGCGGGAAGAGGAAAGAAGAGAGAGACAACCGGCTTTGCCACTTACGGTTGAGGGCATAGCGTCGGGGTCTCCAGCTCCAGCTTGCGACATGGCCGGGGAAGCAGCTACCTGCCCTCGCGCGAGAAGGTGGCAAAGGAGAGCGGCGGCCGACGGTGAAGCAGGCAGACGAGCAGCTCTCCGGTGGTGCATTGTAGCAGCCATCCCCTTTTTCAAATTCTTCAAACTTCTTTCAGATTCCTGTAGAAACATGAAAAACTTCTAAAATGAAAATTGTTCAAAAATTAAAGATCTACAACTTCGCTTTTGGGCTTATCACCAACATTTTTATGATGTTAGATCAAAATTTGACATCCACAAACTTTGCATACCTTAAATGTCATTACATCACGAGGAAATGTGATTCTTTTTTTTTTGATCCTGTGGGCCATGCACTTTCAACCGGTTGAAAGGTAGCTCAGTCCTGCTCCTAATAATTTCTGAGTTCAGTGATCTAGTAACCAGTAGTACTATTGCTGTATTTTTTTCAATGTCCATGTCGATATGAACAACTATCGCGCCATGTCCCATTTTGCACGATAAAAAATCGGATGCTTTCATGCTTTACATGCAAGCAACCGTGACCGTGCAAATCAGTTGTGAGAATGTGGAACTCAAATCACTGATGGCGCTATGCCTCTCCAAATACCAAATTCTTTGTTCCACTTGCAGCAGTTGCTGAGCACCAACAAAATATGATGTTCCAAGGATGAGATGACATGTGTTAGATATAAAATTTAATTTCGTCTCAAAAAGTACAAAGTTTAAGTTGTAAATTGTCCTTTCTCCAACAATAATTTGCACAAATGCAACTTGATGACAAAATTAAAATAGCATCAAGCTTCTATTTTCATTGACACCCGAGGTATATATGGTTTCTACTTTTTACTCTTAATTTGTATCTTCCTTAAGTTGGGGTTCATATATACATTTTATTTTAAATGTGTAGCAGATAAAATTAAAATAGAAGCAAACTTCTATTCATCGACACCCGATATATTTATATGTATGGTCTCTAATCTTTGCATCTTCTTTAAGTTAGGGTTCATACATTTATCAATAATAGAAACATGACAATACCAACACACATTAGAGCATCCCCAACCGTTTGGCAAATAGACTTTGTATTCATATATTGGCAAAAAAGTCTAAAAATCACCTATTCAACAGTTTGGCAAATAGGATTGATATTTTGGTTAACTTGACTGTTAACACCAAAATTTGGTAAGAGATATGACAGGTAGGCCCGTGATCGACAGAGAGAGGGATTCGGCAAATGTGTGTGCGGTCGGCTAATTTCCCATGTGTTCGGCAAATGATCGAGCGGTCGGTTATTCTCAGTTGAGCGATGGCTTTACTCAAGAGGCAAAAAGGGAAAGGAAGAGCTGTCCTGAAAGGGAAGGAGTCATCGATCAAAGACTCCGATTATGGTTAGAGTAGAGATTATGTATTTCTTAAAATTTTGTTTGATAAGTCGTATGCGTTTAGGACTCGTGTCTTGTCCAGGGTATAAATATAAACCCTCGACCATTGTAATAAAGGTTCACAACCAAATCAATACAACCGGCTACGTGCCACCCTTCGAGTCCTTTTGGTCGTGTCGTCGAGTTCTTCGAGAGGGCCAATCGATCCGTCGGCCTCCGTAAGTCCCGGCAACCTTGCTATCATGTCTAGTATCATGCGGTGGATTTAGATGTGATGCAAGTAGTCTCATTGTTTTAGCTTAGAACATGCGGTAGATCTAAGCTTGATCCTGGGAAGTTTTTGCTTGTGCCTTGTATCGTGCGGCGGATTAAGACATGAGTAAAGATAGTTATCGGCTCTTTTAGATTTGGCAAGATCTAATAGATTCATTAAGTTATCACGTGTTGCATGTTTTATTTAATGTTTAATCATTTGCAACACTCCTTTACCCAATCTAGATTGATACTCTTTTTGGCTCTCGATTATCCTTTCATGTTTATTCATTATAAAGTAGGTCGAGTTCATGTAGCCGAATTAGATCAATCAAGATTGTTACGTGATGCGGGTTCATGCAAGTTAGAGCTTTTAGGTCTTGGTTAAAGCCGGGTATCGTGTGGCAGATGTAGGTTTTGCTTTGCTCTAGATTGTGATAGCTTGTTTGTTCCTTCTTCATGGACCCCGATTCGGCAATCTTGCCGATACGGTTATGCTTACACATGTAACGAGTATTTATAGATCTGTTTAGGTAATTACGTGCTTTTAGCTCTTTATTGTTAGATTGTATCATGCGGTGGATTGATCTAAGAGTAGAGAGTGGTATATGCTTATAGTAGGTCGTATCATGCGGTGGATTAACTTGCTCTAGCATATACTCGACGGGTTTATGAAGGCTAGACGTGCGGCAGACTAGTTGGAGTAGCCTATGCATGTGTTATTTAGTAGATTTATATTTATAAGTTACTTATCCTTAATTATTAGTGCTTGATGATGTTTTAAACCTGAGATATAGTTTGATATGCTTTGATGATTTAATCTTGTTCAAACATGTCTTCGTTTACACGTATTCGGCAGTCCAGTTTTATTCATGTCATTCATGTTACATTAGCCGAATGAATTGCAAACTTGTTGGCAGATAGCTTCTATAGCTATGTGTCGTCGTAAGTGGCTTCAGGGCCGTAAAGATGGAACTGTCTGGTCTCACCCAGCACGTTCCAGTTTTGATCTTACTATTTCTTTCCCTTGTCGATTTTCATGTCAAATCGACTGGCACGCTTCCGGATTCAGACGCCCGGGCACCCGATTGAAGCTAGGCTTTCCGGCTTGCTGTGTGTGAGACACAGTGCGCTTTTTGTGTCAACACACTTTTTGGCATGCCCGGTGGGACCACCTTTCAGTTTAAGATGGGATCGGAGATTGATAATAGTCACGTTCTGAACGTGGTTATGGATGAGCTGCAGCCAGATCAACGCCAGATGGTGGAGCAAGCAGTTGAGCAGTACCAGCAGAAGTGTTTGATGTCCTTCTCCAAGAACAAGAGTGGCAAGGTGATCATAAAGAAATCACTGCCAAGAGTTCTTCTCGCCAATCAGTCTGATGTTACTGATGAAGAGGAGATGCAGAGGGTAGTCGGGATTATCTACAAAGCTGTGGGAGATACCATGTTAAATCACAACACAGCTTTTCTGAATACCTTCCGCAAAGTCATGATTGACACCTTCAGTCCATCAGTTGATAAACACTTTGAAGAGAAATTTGGAGAGCTTGGTGGGCCAGTGTTTTTTAAAACCCAAAAGTCTTCAGGGAAGCCAATTGAGGGAGGAGAGATGATCGGTTCAAGCAAGGATGGAGCTATCTATGATGAAAAAGAGAAGCCTCCTATGGCCGAGCAGCAAACTCATGGCCAAGTAGCTTTTGGTGCAACAACAGAAATACCTGCATCTGCTTACAACATCTCCCCAGTGGCAAACAGGTTGCAGAAAAGTGTTTATGGAAATGGGTATAATGAGTTTACCAATTACAGTGCCCTCAATGCTTTACCAAATCCAGGGTACAAGAGTGCATCAGGAGTACCTTCTGGAAGACAGGGGGCACGAGATGCCAATGATGTTCTCCTAAGCAGAATGGCTGATATGATGCAGAATCAGTTCGGCCTTAAACCAAAGAATCAGGCATATGCATACAAGTCTCCTTTTTCAGAATGGTACAATAGGGTAGCTCTCCAACTAAGGGTAAAGCCACCAACAGACTTGACTAAATTCTCTGGTCAAGATGACACCAGTACCATTGAGCACATTAGTAGATACTTAATGCAACTTGGAGAGGCTGCTAGTGATGAAGCTTGGAGGATTAGATATTTTCCTATGTCTCTGACAGGGCCGGCTTTCACATGGTTTGCATCACAGCCGGCCAATTCCATTCGAACGTGGGCAGAATTGGAGCAAAAGTTCCATGCATACTTCTATACAGGAACTAATGAAAAGAAAATGGTTGATCTGTGGGCTATGAGGATGAAGACCACTGAAACACCAATGGAATATCTTCGCAGATTCAGAGAAGCTAAGAACATGTGTTACTCCCTGAATATTCCCGATGATCAGCTCCCACAGTTGGTCATTGCAGGCATGTTGCCACACATTAGGGATAAGCTATTCGGCATGGAGTTTGAAGACCTGGGGCAGCTTGCACAGAGATTGACAAAGAATGAGTAACCAAGCCCAGGGATTCAAGAGATGCTTGCTTTCGAAGAACAAGCTACTATTGATATGTACCAAGGCTTTTTGGAAGAAGCATCTGAATATGAAGATGAAGACAAGATAGCTGCTGCAGAACTGAACTGGACGAAGGAGCCTACTTTGATTAGTCAGCGATGGGTGAAGCAGCAGAAAGGATCCTATGATTTTGATGTCAGCAAAGCAGACAGGCTCTTTTTGTATCTGATAAAGGAAGGACGCATTAAGCTACCAGAAGGACATCCCATGTTGCGCCCAGAAGGAGTAAAGGATAAGAAGTATTGTGGTTATCATGATACCAGCTCCCATCATATCAATGACTGCCGAGTGTTCAGAGTGAAGATTCAGAAAGCTATTCAAGATGGACACTTAAGGTTCGATGGCAAGATGAAAGTAGATAATCACCGTTTCCCGAACATGATCTCTTTCTCTATAGGCATGGTTGATGCTAGTGAATCCAAAGATAAGGGAAAGATGAAAGTTCTAACCTCTCGAAAGAGCCAAAGCAAGTGGTGTCATTGACCCTAATCGGCAAGTTACCAAGGAGGAGGTGCAGCAAATTCGGTTCAAAAATAGCCGAACGAAAAGGGCCAAACTTCAGAAGCACCCGGAGAATTGCCGAATGCACACTGAGCCAAAGCGCAGAGTTACAGCACGACACTTGTTGAATAAGTGGCAAAGAGAGAAGAGACTAAAGTATGATGAGGAGCAGCAGTTCATTGAAGAGGAGCGCAGGTTTATGGCAAAGCGTCGGAGATATGAAGCAGAAGTGCGCCGAAGAGAACAAGAATAGTACAGGAAAGAGCAAGAGCAGTCTCATTGGAACTGTTCCTTCTTCAGACACTGTTGGAATGAAGGCCTGAAGTTGCCTGCAAGGAACAATTGCCCTGAATGCAGTGATCAATATTCAGAATACAGGCAATCTCGGGTCAACCGCCGCCCCGTCCATGATAGGCTTGGAATGAGAATTCCAGAGGACGATCGGCGCCTAAAAATAAATAATTTTGATGAACACCAGAGGAAAAGATTTGCAGGTCAAGCTTGGGCTCATAGCAGTACTCACAATACAGAAGAAAGCTTATATAGATGGCAAAGAGGTCAGTGGTGCCCTCCTGGTTTAAGGAAAAGCCAGAAAAGAAGAGTTCAGCGTTTGAGGAATCAAGAGCTGAAGCAAGAATTAGCCAAAAAGAAGCCAGTATGGCGCCCTAAGAAAAAGGATGATGGACAGGGTCCTTCGGCTGATGCTAACATGGTGTTCTTTATCCCATTGGAGTTTAGGGCTCCTGAAAATCAGGATGTTCAGGATGAAGTGTATTCTGATTTTGATGAAACTGAATGCCGAGATCTGATGGTTCAACTTGTGTTGACTCGGCAAGCAGTCTTTGATAAGCCAGTTAAAAATCGTCACTTGAAGCCATTATATTTGAAGGGATATGTCAATGGCAAACCTCTGACCAAGATGCTTGTTGATGGAGGGGCTGCTATCAATATTGTGCCCTATACAACTTTCAGAAAGCTTGGGATGACAAGTGAGGACCTATTGCAGACTGACATGATTCTCAGAGATTTTGCTGGCAATGCTTCTGATACTCGTGGAGCTGTGCATGTTGAACTGATGGTTGGATCCAAGACTTTAATCACAACTTTCTTTGTTATTGATGGCAAGGGGGCATACAGTATGCTTCTAGGAAGGGATTGGATCCATGCAAACTGCTGCATACCTTCAACCATGCACCAGATTCTCATCCAGTGGATTGGAGATGATGTTGAAGTTGTTCAAGCTGATGATTTGGTTAGTGTCGCTGCTTCGGAGCCTGCTTACTGGGAATATGAGGCACCGACGCCGAGCCGCCGGCTGCGATCCGTCCATTATGCTGGTCATGGTCGCGGAGCCCCTTGCCCTTCGTGGCTGGGCGGCTTCCCTGTCGGCGAGCGCCTGACGACCACAGCAACAGGCAGCAGTTTAATTAGGGTTAATGTGTTAATTGAGGTTTTTCTCAATTTATATATGCATATACATTTTTTACGGTATGTATTTGCAATTTGATTATGCTTGCAAATGATAGGTAATAATAGAGAGGTTTTTAAACTGAAAGTTCGAGACGTAGTCACTGCCAACAATTTAGCAACGAGGTTGTGGTTGGTCCTTTCATGACCATGTAAGAAAAAGGGCATAAATATGATCTCTGATAGGTAAATAATTGACCTATTTGTTTTCTTTCCTTTTAGGCTAGTTATGCTAGTTTTTAGTGAACGTCAATGTAGTTATGAATTAAGTGGTGCACCCTTCATCATTTTGCTCTAGTTTCGCCACGGTTTTCATCCCTATCAGATAGAGGAGGGGATTTTTTTTTTGAACCAACTTTTTTTAAGAATTGATTTTTGATCCAACTAAGAGAGAGGGGTCGGATGCTTCATTTGAAACCGGAAGGTTGGATGAGTCCCACTCGCACTCGATGGGCCGGCCTAGTCGACCAGATCGGACCGGTGCTGGTTTCTGCAGGTTGGGCTAAGGCTTACCATATTTATTGGAAGCCTAGGCTCTCAATAGTACGTACCTCTATATATTTATATTTATAGTTCTTTGTATGAGTTATTTCCATCTTTAATAAACCATGTTCTGTATGTGTGCATACTAATTTATGAATTTGAGTATGTTCATATACTTAATTTAAGATAATTCAAATCTTACTACATGAAAAAATTCAAGGAAGCCCATACTTTTTTAGTATATATTACTAAGATGTCACTAATGTAATATATTAAAAAAGTGTTACCATATAGTCTATATATAAATACATACTTGACATACATACTACCCTAGATGGTTCAGTAGGATCATGTATATATTTCATCTACATACATTTCGTCCAATCATATCCCTATAGAGATATAGATATAGGAGTAACTACTACGAGTAAGAGGTAATTTCCCTTTATATCTGTATTTATATCGATAAATCTATATCTATATATCTATATCTATATCCATTTTGTTGTTGCTGGCATGAAAGGTATCATATCTACTCACGTAATAAATTATCTTATAATGAATGAGAATCCAAGGCAAGGATATGCACATCTAATTTGTTATAAATAGTGGTAATGGATGCACTCGGAGCATTACTAAACAATACTTGTGTCATTCTCTTTCTCTTCGATCTTCTTCTCACCTAACAAAGCAAAGCTCAATTCAGCCATGAAAGGGATGGCCTTAGTGGCAGCGGCAGCCTTTCTGCTGGCCCTTCTGACCTTGGGTGAGGGAGGATCGACTTCATACAAACACCAAAGCATGGAACAAATGTTTGGTATGTACGGTCTAGTCACATGCCTTTAGCTGATGAATATGTGTAACTAGGATATATATTAACATCATAATATGATAGTCAAACTCCATTCATATTGATTTTGGTTAGTTTATTTGATTGCGCAGGTGCAGAAGCCAGGCAAGTTCCCCCGTGCAATCCAGCCGAATTTAACAAGTACAAGCCGCACCAACTCCTCGAAAAGAAAACCTGTCCACGTCACCAATATATTTACGGCCATCAGATTTTACAGTGTGCGGTGAAGATTAATTGAAGCAGTTTCGGCTTCAACTAGCTTCATGTTTTTAGTCTCCGTTTTAGCTCCTCCTCCACTGAAGCACATGGCTTCGGTTAGAATCAGAGCAGCTTCCGATTCTCGCCAACAAATATCTGCGCTCGGCTTCGCCCGATCCGAGCCCCTTCAATTATTACCGTCCCTCCCCATCCACGCAAAAAACACGTCTTCTCTCTCCCTCCTCTCGACTCCGTCTCCTCCCTCTCCCATCGCGTGGACGACGGCGACGGCGGCAAGAGGCGGCGGCCAGCCTCAGCTCCTCCATCGCTCCGCCCTCTCCCTCTCTCCCGACATGCTGGCGTGCCGGCTAGCCCCAGCGGTGCCGGATGCCCGGAGCGGCGGCGCGCCCTCACAACGCAGCGCAGCGCCGCGCGTGCTCGCTGTGGGTGGCCGTCTTCGGCCACGGAGTGGCGCGGCTGGGCCCCGCCGGTGGCCGCCGTCGCGCCTTCCCCTGCAATGCGTCCTGCCGGCGATCCATGGGCGCTCCACTGAACCCTAGATGGCTCTTCTTCCTCACCGGCGGCGGCGCCGTCCTCCTCGACGTCCCTCCCCTCGCGCAGCAGGGGCAGAGCGACGCCCCCCACCCCCGGGTGCTGCGACGGCGGCGCTGGTCGCCTCCACCGGCCTGGGCGCAGCGGTGGCCGTAGGCACCCACGGCGTCGTTCGACGTCGCCCTGCCGGTGGCCGCCGGCGCAGCTTCCACAGCGTTCCTCCCCCACCTCTCTCTCTCTCTCTCTCTCTGCCATTTGCATGGATGCACAATCGATTTCTCCCTACATCTATTGTTTTGCCCCTTTCCTCTTACAAATCTATTTGTTTTTGTTGAGTACGAAGTGATATGCTCAGTTCGGTTGGATCTTGAGAGCAGGCACATATGTATGCCATTGATCTGCGCACATGACCATGTCAGTCATATTTGAAGCTGTTGGTTTTTGGACGGTGCCCGGAATCCGGTCATGTGCAGTGATGATTAAAGCTTCTTCTTTCTCTTATGTTTGCTTTTGAGGGAATAGGCAAGTGCTGTGATGATCGCATACTAAATTATGTTCGGTGTAAGGTCTCCCTGTACCTGGTACATGATATCCGAGGCAATGGTAGATTGGTTGCTTCTATTTTGCCATCCACATTGCTTTGAGTTTTACCATGGTCAGCTCTCAGATTGTATGGATAGGATTTACTGCATGAGCTTCTAACCGAGTCAGTTCCATGGAGATTGTTCTAGTCAGTTCCATGGAGATTTTGCCATATGCGCTAAATCGCTTCCCATCGCCTCCAAAACTGAGGTGGGAAGCGATGCCAAATAAAGTAGGGGTAATTGCATTTGTGTAATTCCTTTTTTAATCAAGGGCATTAAGGTAACTTTATAAATAGAATATTTTGTGTTTTGAGTACACTAATTAAGGATATTACTATTGTTGTTGTTAGTTTTTTTTGAGGCGATACTTCTGTTATTAGAAACAGCGACGTCGGTGTCAAGGTTCCTTGGGCCGCCGGCGGCTAGGGTTCCTTGGGCTGCCGGCGGTTAGGGTTGCGGCGGCGATCACGTGCATCTGGAGGAGCCGCGCCATGCCTGGACGCCGCCGGGGCGTGCATATGGAGGAGTCACGCGGTGGTGGCGGCGGGGCGGCCGGGCGCGGTGGCGGCGGCTTGGGGCGTCCCGGCGCGGTGGCGGCGGCGTGCTGGGGTGGCCCGGAAGTGGCAGCGCGTGGCGGCGCTGTGGTCAGGCGGGGCGGCGCTCGGCGGACACCAGAACGTTCCGCAGGAAGTTCTTCGCCTGCTGCTACTGCCCCAGGAAGTTCCGCAGCTCGCAGCGCTCGGCGGACACCAGAACGCGCACAAGCGATGCCAGCGGACGTATCCATGAGCTCGAGGTAGCTAGCGGCCGATTGCTAGCAGCAACTCCTCCATAATCCTCTTCTGATCTCCATACGAATTGCTAGCTTATATTGCTTAGTCGTTTCTTCATCACGTCATTATGTCTTGTATGATGATCTACCGTAAGCGTGTTATTCCTTGTGTCTGAGTTTTTTGTGGACTTATTTCTAGTGTTCAGTTCAGCGAGCACAAGTTGGCTGCTACCGGGAGCGCACACGGCAACATCCCAGCGGAGGTGTGGGCGGAGCTGCGTGCGAGCAGGGCCAGCACGGCCGGTGTGGGTGAGCCATGGTGGACCGCTGGCACCACGTCCGTCGCGGTGGGCACTTGCGCGAGGCAAGCGTCGCAGCCGGCGCGGGCGAGCCGACACGGCGGAACAGACGAGCAAGGCGGGTGCGAGCAGACGCAGCGGCACGGCCGAGTTTGGCTGACGTGAGCAGACAAATGAGAGTGAAGATGGTTCACTTCCTATCATGCATACGACAAATGAGAGTGTTCGACTTGAATCATCACCATGGTCTACGCTTATAATTCCACTCGGACGAGTCATTTCTGTTTTATAATTCTGGCGCGACATGAGATCTATCGTTACCATTGTGCTAGTGCACTCAGGCGACCCATGAGAGTGAATAGATCACTTCCTATCATGCTATGGATGTCAGTCCATCGATGAGGCGAGCCGCAAGTACATATGTAGGTTTATTAGTTGTATCACACATACTTAGTTGGTACATTATCGTGCGGTCTACTTGGTAACACATGGTTAGAGTGTTCGGCTCGACTCATCACCATGGTCTATGCTTATAATTCCACTTAGACGAGTCCCGGACTCATCTTCTTGGCCGTGGTGACAGCGATGAGTAAAAGTATTCTTTTTTTTTGGTTTTTTCAAGATGAAAAATAAAGTATATGACATAAGCACAACTAATACGTATTCATGCTGACTTCATCAAGCTAATACACATGCAGCGGCTCATCAACCTAATACGTATGGGCCATCGTCATGTAGTTGGGCCATCATGTAGTTGGGCCGCTCGGCTGAATTTTTTAATCTTTTTTTGTTAATCAGCCGCTCGGCTGCGCACGCGGGGAAACTGCCTCGCAAATTTTGCGCATCCGTAATTATAGGATACCGTGATTATTTCCTTTTGCTGGGGTCGGGCGCCATAGTTTTGCTGGCCGGCTCGCTCCGATCCGGACGCTGCAGGAGCAGGTGGTCGCGTATCTTGCGAGACGTCCAAGCCAACGTGCTCGCCGGCGGTCTGCTCCGTGTCCCATGCATGGATATGGCAGGGGATGGACCGCAGTCCCCCTGTACTCCGATCAACAAGGCTACAGGTAAACATCCCTCCAGCAATCTCCTCCCTCCTCCGATCCCCCATCTGCATCCTGAGCACCTCGTCGTCGCCGTAGTTGTAGAGGTAGATGGAGCAGCACGTAAACGTGGTGCCCTTCCTGGACTCGACGTCGATCCCTTTGAGCGTGGCCTCGTCGATCCCGAGGTCGACGTCGTGCCGTGGGTTTCGTTGGGGGTGGACGACGCCGGCCACGAGGGGGAGGACGTGGGTTTCGTTGGTGTCGTGGCTGCGCGCCGAGCTGGAACTGCTGGGTGTCGCTGGCCAACCCCTACGCCGTCGAGGAGATCCGGGTCTTCCTGGAGCGCGGCACGCTCCTCCCGGTCTTCGTGGTGGCGTGCATGGGCCGAGATGAATAGCATTGTGTTTGTTATTCCAACTGCGCCACACGCCTACCACCCGACTTCATCCTTCCCCATGCTTGACTCCAACACGAATCCCCACCCCCATCTCCTGACAGTCATGCACGAAAGGTCAGGAAAGATCTGACGATGAGGAAGAAGATAACTTTGACTTGCCTCAACGAACTGCACGGCTTTGGTGCATATAGCAACTAATGCATTCTGTGGATTTTCTTGTTACGTATTTTGGTGCAGATGTCAACCACATCAAGAGTAGTACTATAAACAAGGAACATGGGAGCAGCAGAAAGGTAATGTACGTTATTTCTGTTTTTACGTTTTTCAGTTAGTTACCTCAACATTTTTTGTATGCTTATCATCACCATCTCGTTGCTGCAGAAAGGTGACTGGCATGCTCAATGCTCACCTACGAGATTTGTTCTCGCAACAAAAAATTTAAGGGAATCGGAACCACATAAACGAGCTATTGAGCAAATAGGATTGAGTGGCCTGCTCAAAATTCCCAATGTTTCTCTCCGGAAAGGAATGCTAGAGGACATTGCAAGCAGATACCAAGTTGATTGCGGAGGCTTCAAATTATGTGGTCAAATTGTTAATTTGATTCTCCAGGACGTCGGAAATATTATGGCACTCCCGACTGCAGGATTTGATGTTGCAAATTATATAGATACGGCGAGGAAGGGCGATATTGAAATTTTGAACAGTGATTTCTTCAAGAGGTTTGCAGATACAAACAACAAACTCGAGCTACGCAAGCTGGAAAGAATGATTTCAGTTGACAAACCTGCGGATGATGACTTCAAAAGAGCTTTTGTGCTGTTCACTATTGGTGTCATCCTAGCATCACCTACAGGGACCAATATCCATTTCAGCTATATAGAAGTTGTTCGAGATGTATCAAAACTTCGGCATTTCAATTGGGGACTGTTTACTCTAAACCATTTGTTGCACTCATGCCATACTTATGTGACTAAGACTCACCAAACCGTAAAGGGTCCCCCCAAAAACCAAGCATAAAGGGAAATTTGCTTCTGCTACAGGTTAGTTCTATATGGTACAATTAAGACTCAACAATGTTTAGTTTGAATCTTACATATTTTCTTTGTTTTTTTATAGTGTTGGTACTGGGAGCGAGTAAGAGTGGCCAGCCATTATCAAATCAAGTACAGCATGACGACCCCGCTAATGGAGTTTTGGACCGAAGCAAATGCCGTTCTTAGAGCTACGGCTTATAACAA
This sequence comes from Themeda triandra, assembly GCA_018135685.1. Classification (NCBI taxonomy): domain Eukaryota; kingdom Viridiplantae; phylum Streptophyta; class Magnoliopsida; order Poales; family Poaceae; genus Themeda; species Themeda triandra. The sequence goes on along the minus strand of JAENPR010000102.1, from coordinate 582,055 downwards.
GGAGGGAGGGATAGACGGAGGAACTGTAAGTTTCCAGAAAAATCACCAATTAATATGGTGTTCTCCTTACGCGTACAATCTAATATACCTATCTTAATTGTTTGCAGCTTAATGTGCCCCATGTTTTGCACACCACCAAAAAGAAAAATGAAACAACAGATGCATCAATGTCACAAGCGCGACAAGCAAAATGCACACAAGAGGGACCAAGCAATCCAGGAGTAAGTATGACTTATATTTATGTGTCCTTGTTCTTTTTTGTGCTTAATTTCATTATTTCCTAATTTTGTAGGAACAAAGCGACGATGAACATTGGAAGCACAGCACTAGAAGGGCGATTGATCTGGAGTTGGAGGGCCATTTTAATGATATGCGACACGAACTTACGAAGCTATTTTTGGAACACAAGAAGGAGTTTCTTCAGTTTACAGGCGACAGAAGCCAAGATGATAGGGTCACTAGGCTAGAAGGCGTGGTCAGTATGCTACAATCTGACAATGAGCGGAAGGATAGGCGGATCGAGGTAACCAACATTGTAGTAGTACTCATTGTGGCTACCCTATACTTCAATCACTAACAATAATGTGTCAAAAAAAAACAGGAACTCGATCAGCTAGTGCGGATGCTTATTGACTAGTGTACTCCTGTACATGTTTATCAACCTATGCCTTCATCTACACATGCTGAGCCACAAATCCCAACTTTTGCTCATGTTCAGGTAATTGCAACTTTGGTACCACTTCAGCTACACATGCCTGATGATCGAATCTAACAAAACAACAGCAATTGCAGGAAAAATCGTCAACCAACCATTTCTACGAGACGCGGGATAGAATATATGCTGACCGACCCACTTGGACAAATGTTTCCTTGATGGAGAAGACCACGGAGCAGCAAGGCGACCCCCCTGCAACACACATCAAGCCAAGGGAGCCTATCATCGATGATGATTTCATTGTGGATAACACTGACCAAGAAGCTGCCATCTTCCTAACATCCAGCTACGACCACGCTGAGGTTGTTGACATAAATGGTTGTATTCTTACAGCACAACAACTACGCCGAAATGTCACAAATCAATTTCTAGTAGATGAGGTAATATCATTTTGGAACCATTTTATCAGTTAAAACATGCACACTACTACTATGTACTAACTCAACCATTTGCAGCTCATAAATGCTTATGTTGAGTTCAGCAACGTGGAGAATGGATCAGCATCATATATTAGGACGTTCGATACCCGACAGCTGGTAGATATTTCGACGGTACGCGATACTTTCAAGTTGCAAATTGCCCAAAAATGTGAAGGAAGACATTTGGTACGTAATAATGATTTTGTTTTGATTTTTTTTTGTTGCTATCTCCTGCTTTCCATCAATTTTCGACTCTAGTTTTGCTTCAATAGTTTTGTTCACAAAATACTTTTTCCAGGTTTTCGCGCCAATGAATATTCACGAAAACCATTGGGGTGTCTTAGTGCTCAACTTTTTAAAGAAAGAGGTGCAAATCCTTGAATCTCTGCAAATGCGAGATAGAGGCCTAGAGAAGTCATTCGTAAGTACCGCATCAACTATTTGCGTACTGAACACGTACTAGAAAACCATGGTAGATCAAACTTCTCATGTGTGTCACCATCCAATACACTAGGTGGAAGGCATACAGGCATGCATCGACTATTCAGTCAACAAGGACTTGGTGAAATTCGATAATTCAATTAACTTGCTCAACTGGGAAATAGTTCCCTACTATGACGAAATACCAAAGCAAGAGGACTGGTACTCTTCTTTTCTCTTTATATTAATGGTGCGCTGCTGCTACTTATGTTTATGTTCTGTTGCAGTACTTCATGTGGTGCATATGTAGTACAATATATTCTGGCATGGGACGGAGAGAAAATGGCGCATGATTTCACAAATGTGAGTCTTAAAGTTATTGTATATTTTTAATATTCGAAATAAAACAAAATTTCCTATGTGACGTGCACTAAATTCCACTTGTATATAGCGACACATAGAACGTTTCAGGTACAAAATGTGCACGAAGCTCCTCCATTGTGATCGCAACAAGAAACGCTTGCACTCGTACACAACACCTATGACGGTATGTGCTTGTACTGCAATTTATAATCTTTCATTCCAGACAACTTATTCCAGAAAAATAACCGTGGTCTATCATTATCTTAGAGTGAAGCGTACTTGGTGAACAATCCCGATGGTGATTTAGAAGGTGTGGAGATAGTAGAGCCATCAGCTACTGCGGCTAGCGTGAAGGAAACTCCAGCATCCTCTGCGCCTGGGAAAAGAGGGAGACCCAAGAAAACAGAGAACATAAATTCAGCATCTGCAGGAGGGGAAGAAACTACAACTAAAAGAAAACGAGGACGCCCCAAAAAGATTGTCCAAGTTCCTCCTGTCCAGAAAACTGTCATCGACGATTTTAGCACCGCAAGTATAGAAAAGAAGGTTGAAAAAGAGAATAAACGAGTGCGACGCGCAGGGCCATACGAAGACGATACCCTTTGGACGACATAATTAGCATATTTGCTGTTTTTTGCTTCCTGCTGTCTTCAACATGCTATGATCATGTTATTTGCTTCCTGCTGTATACCAAGTCTTCAACGAAACTCTGCTAATATTTCCTTGCCTTTTGTGTGCTTTGTGGAACTGGCATCATCAAAGTAATCTTTTGATCATAGAATCAGGCCTAGATGTCTGTGTTGTTGATTCATATAATCTCACTTTACTTTCTTAATTCATTTAAGATGCCCTAGCGATAGTCTGTGTTGTTACATTGATCTAGACAATGTTATTTTACCAGTGGAGAAATAATAATATATGCTGTTTACCAATGGAGCAGCGCTTGGGAAGCTGCTCCCTATTTTTCCTCTGTCCACCTGACCAATGTTTGTTGGCTGTGCCGATGACATTGGCATTGGTAGTAATAATAGTAATTAGTCATTGGTAGTAATTAATCACTAGCGCTTGATTAATTTCTATACTAAAACAAACAAAAGTTTGGCAAATCCTTTGATTGAGATTTGAGATTCCTGGCTGGTACACATATTCTCCAAATCAAAATAACAAATCAACATCACATGCTTTACATATCTCATCTTGACATCAGAAGATACATGCTATTTCCAATGCAGCCGCTATTCTACTGATCTCTTTGCACCACAAATTATCCAAACAGCCTACTGAACACCATCAGTACAATCTACTGAACCTTGAGGGTGCCTGCTGCTGTATTTTTGCGTTGTATCTGCAAAGTGCCTACTGAACATCTGCAGATACAAAGTGGGAGGCCAGGGTGAAGGACTTGAGCACCCGCGGGTAGGCTGAACATCTGCAGGAAGAGCAGCTCGTCCGCCAGCGAGTCAAGCGGCGGCACGGGGCGGGGCTCAGCTTCTTGCCTGTCAGATAACCAATTGTGGCTGTCAGATAACCAATTGTGGCTGTCAGAAACACAACCATAATTCAAGTTTCAGGTTCTTTGCCTGAACTCAGAGAGCACTAGCATCCTCTGTTCATATTCAGAAAAATAGAGCATGGACATATAACACTTGAAAATTAGAATGCTTCTACGGTGTTGCTTTCTGTACTCAGGAGTCAGCAGTTTCTTTGCTGAATGCTGACCCCTGAGCTGAACAAAACAAGGCTTTGACCCCTGAGCTGAACAAAACAAGGCTTATGGTCAATGTGACTTCACAAAGGCAGCATATGGTAGTTACCAAGTCTTCCTCTTCTATAGGAAATGTTACTGAACTAGAAGCAATAGCTTCCACTGGCCGCCGGCCATTAGAAAATCGAGTAAACTGATGGTAAAGTTGACACAGATTTAATTTAAGGCATGGTTAGTTGTGGGCACACACGCCACACCAATTTCCCCTGTATCATCCTATTTTAACCCCACATCTTTAGGTTAAAGGTAGGTTGTAATCCAGCTTTATGAAAGCATGGTAAACTGACTTAGAATCAGGTTGGAATATTTCCAATTTTTTTATGATCACGAATAAAAACCACCAAGTAATTATTCAGTTAATCCAAACAGACAGTGAGCATTATTTACAGAAAAAAGTATAAAATCTAGATGTAGAATTAGGAAGCGTACCTATTACGCAACAGCAAGCATATCCTTGGAAACTCATGTATCCGGCACATCCTCAGGGAGCATTGTTTCCTACAAACGAAGAGGAACATTAGCCATAGCTACATGTGCCTCACAACAGCCAGTTTTCAGCTTCGATTAACACTAGTCCTAGTTACCTCTTTTCTCTCGGGGCATTTTCGCCGATTGTGACCCTCACCCTTACACTGGGTACATTTCACCCTAGCTCTCGTCTTGTTTGAAATTGACTTCAACTTTTTCTTCGGGGCCCCCCTGCCAAGCACATACATGGGATCCAACACGTTACTAGACTCTGCAGAATCAAGGGCTTGCGGCAGCACGGGACAAAACCTCTTGTGTCCACTCTCTCCACCATTTGGCAAGACCTTAGCATCTTCCTCTTGACAAAAGCGTTTCATCCGGTCATATGCTTCTGGTGATAGAGATGCTATGAAGGATGTATGTTGACTGATGTTGTTCAGCTCATGGTACTTCGTAGGCTATCAGAGTAGACATACATGGTGCTCTTCCTTACTGGTGGAAACCCACGCTTGGCCCGCATTGTCCACCTGTTCAAAACACAGCAGTCTGGAAGCTTGTGTTCTTCGCGATAGCCCAAGACAAAGAAGATGTGAGAGCAGGGGGTTCCAAGGGACTGTAGTTTTTGACAAGAACAAGAAAGTGCCTTCAGAATGCATTCAGTATCACGCAGTAGTGAAAGACGGTTGTCAAAGTGCCGCACCAGCTCAAATAATGTCATTTTACAATCCAGATTAAACTGAATCCTAGAATGTAGGCTCTCACTCCGCTGGTTGCTCCTCAGTCCTAGATAGCACTTACCATCATGATATGCAGCACACCATAGCTCCCTCGACTCGTACAAATCATACAGCCACGAACCCTCTGTAATCTTTTCATTCCGCAGGAATGCCATCCATTTCATCTCAATCTCTTGTATAGAACAACGATCATACAGAAAACGCCTAATCTTTTCCTTCAGCTCTTCGTCCTCGATATTGCGCGCAATGTTCAGCTCAATATGCCATGAGCATAGCCTGTGCGAAGAATTCGGCCACACCAGCCTGACTGCCTTTCTCGCATAGCACGGTCTCCATCGGTGATCACGGAAATCGGCTGCCTCTCAACCATGGCTTCACAATGCCCTAAGAAGCCACACATAGGACTCCGTAGTCTCCTGAGAAAGAATCCCACAAGCAAAAAGAACTGTGCTGCGATGGTGATTCACCCCGACAAAGGGAACAAGTGGCATGTTGTATCGGTTTGTTTTGTATGTGCCATCAAACACAAGTACATCACCAAATGCTTTATAATCAACCTGACACTGAAAGTCACACCACAACAGTCCCGTCGATGCCCTCTCTCATCGGTCTTGTACTTTGGAAAAAGAAATCAGGATCATCAAGTTTGCACTTGTGTCATGTAACTGATTATTGTCTGAGCATCACCGGCGGTAAGCGTCTCCTCCTTAAGACGATGGTAGAAGTTGTAAAGGTCCCTTGATGTAAATCCAACCTTGTCATACCCACCGTAACGCCTTTTCATGATTTCCCATATCCGGTACTTGCGGATCCCGAAATCTGCAACTCCACAATCTCGCCTTCTTATCATCGCGATGCTCCTATGTGAACGCAGAAAACAAGCAAGGTCCGGTTCTATCATCGGATGGTTGTGTTCGTCGATGAATTCCTTCACGTACCACTGCCCGTTCGAGCCTGTGCAATCACAAGTCGAGCACGGCACCCACAACGAGTAATGTTCCGAGGCCTCCGCTGCTTATTCTCCCTATTCAGCTCCTTCGCCCCGCGGAAACCTTCACAACCGCAAACAAACTTGCGAAGAGTCACCGCATTGTTTCCATTGCCCCGCCGCAGTAATCCTTTCTCACACTAAATCCTTTCTCATAAGCGTAGTGGTTATAAAACTCGCCGCCTTCGTCTTCACCGTCAAACATCTTGCTAACAATTTCATTGTACTCGAACAAAGACTCCACATCCGGCATTTCCTCCTGGAACATGAAGCTCTCATTAGAACAGTCATGAATTATTGATGAAAGAAAAAAAAAAGAAAAACTGATAATTAATTTGCAATGCGTGACACTTAACCTTTCAAAGCCATGTCATACCAGTTTCCTTTACTGCTTGTTACTAGTTGGAGTACTGCTCTATTTCTTCTCTAGACTAGTATCATACTAACTGATGAGTGGACATCACACACACAGATTGCTATTTCCTACAAATACCATCACTATCTACTTCCTATAAGAATCACTATACATCACTACACACAGATTGCACATGCACTGGGAGTTGCACGCACTGAATTCTACAATTGTAGAATGTGTAAGGCCACTAAATTTTAGGATCAGGTGCCTTATTAGCGGGGTTCTGGTTGACATGCTTGGCATCGTGGACTTGGTGGCGAAGCACAAGCAGCTGATGGAGGAGGAGGTACCTGACAGTACTAATTAATCTATAGTATCTCAACATATATTCTCTCCAAAACTACATTTAAACTAAGTTGAAGCAATGAAAGATGAAGCACTGAACTGAGATGGTAGCTGTATATTGCTTTGCATTTAAACAGGTTTGGAAAACATTCAGGTCACTAGCAACCTATCACACATAGAAATCTGCTAAAATGGCACATAGTGCTTATTTAGTTCGGCTAAAATCATTCAGAACTAGCACTTGTGGAGTACTTCCATCGATGGAATTCTTATTGCATAGTAGAACTACAGTAAAGGTGCCTTTTTCCCTTTATCAATATTCATGGCACTAGCAACCTATCACACATAGAAATCTCAACTAAAACTGAGGTGCAGCTATACTAAAACTCAAGTGAAAGACACCCTAAAGAGGCCAGGACACCAACAGAGAGAAAGCAAATATTCACTGCAATCAGTGAGCCCTACATCTGTGTGCAGAACAATACAAAAGATGATCTCCTGAGAGATCTTGGATGACTAGGCTGATGCTGGCTGTGAAGTTTGGTACAAGTATATGATTCCCAACAGCTGCAGATATGCAGATACCGGCTCAATGCTAAAGGTTAAGAATCTCCACCACTAAGTTCAAGATGGCACATGCTCCTTGACAACATGGATTCGACAACAGTCCCAATCTAAGTAGACCAAATAAGGGAGCTGCAGATAAGCACATATGCAATATACTTTCAGAGCTGCAGCACAATAGTTGACAACTAACAAGTCTATATAAAAGCCATTTTACAAGAACTGAATAGTACGAAAAGAATATTTGCACATATCAAGATGTGTAATGGTTCCAATTCTAACCTACACATTTGTAAAGAAATCTCAGTTATATCAAAACTTAATGATCCTTTCTTACATTGCTACTCTAAACACCACATCACAAACATGAACTAGCACGGAATTTCAATGGATGCCAACATCATTGTATTTGTCTCCCTAACAGTCAGACCTGATCCGCTTGAGCCCAGCGTCGGAGGCAGCGAAGAGCGAGGATACGTCGGCGTAGTGTTCAACGGATGTTCTTGTTCAGGTCCCTGATGAGGCCGACGTTGCAGGAGATGGTGCCATCCTTGACCTAGTGGCTGCCGGATCGGGGAGGGACCTGGCTGCTTGCCTCGGACTGAGGGCGGCGAGGGTGCCGGGGAGAGGTCGACGGCGGCGCAGGGCGGGCAGGGAGAGGCCGGCGGCGGCGCAAGGGGTGAGGGGCGGTGGCGCAGCGCAGGCAGGGGAGAGGGCGGCGGCGCAACGCAGGCAGGGGAGAGGAGGGTGAGGGGCGGCAGCGGCTCAGGCAGGGTGAGCCGGTGAGGGGCGGCGGCGTGCGTCGTCGTAAGGAAAGACGACGATCCGGGGAAGGGGATCGGGACTGGTGGGGGGCGCTGTGGAAAATCGGGCGCCGGGTGGGGGAGGGGTGGGAACAACAGTGTTATTTACGAAAAAGACTAAATTACCCTTTAGTAATAAAATTAGTAATTTGAGGAAGCGATGGGAAGCGATTACAAGGACCGTAAAACATCTCTTTTTTAAAACATGTTATGGGCTATCCTTGAAATTAGCTAGATCAGTGCTAGAAAAAAACATAGTGGTTTTTCTCTATAGCGTGTGGTAATATTTTGCAGCGATTTTCTGTATGATAGGTGATAGGCTTATACTGCGTGCTTATTGAAAGTAGAAAGATATGTCGTTAATGATTTTGCACAAGTTTTGTGACACTTGTGTAAGCTAATGCCTGTGTGCTCCACCGGTTAACATATCTTACACCCAGCACTACAATTTTGCACAAGTAGCTGCGAGTTTTCATGGGCTATCTTCATATGATACAACAGCAGCACCTCCCCTGTTTTCCTTCCCGAAGTGCTAGAGTTACTATCATATTTTCAACTTTGGAACTTCCGAACTTGGAATTGGCCACATGCATCATTTATATTCATCTATCTTCAACACTATCAAGTGTGAGGAGTATATTTTTCATCTAGTAAATAATTAATTGTAGATGTTAAAAAAGGTAAATCAGAAATTAGAATGGATCTCTTTTTTTGTTCTAATTCAGGTCTGCTCTCACTTAAGTTATCACATCACCTGGTAAATCAGTTTTTTTGTTCTAATTAGTTCACTGACTAATTCTACGCACAAAGTGAGCTCCTAACATCTGCAGAGTAACATGCTAGTCATGCACAGCCCTAAATTACTATGGACATGTTGTTCAAACAGAACTCTGCAATAGATTAATTGCATAAGGACAATATCTGAACTCATTGTTTTCACAAGGAAAATATCAATCTGAACACGTTGGTGACACCTGAGAGTAAATACTTATGTGGTTTTTATTTAAAAATAAGATCTTTCTCATACCTAATTCACATGCATTTTCTTCGTAAAATTGTGATTCTTATGCCCATTATCCAACAGTCCCATGCTGCCTTCTTCATCCTTCAGCACTTGGAGTTGGAGATCTGCTTCCATGACCTCATGTCATAGGAGGTCACCTGTGGTAGGGGCTCACCCGTGGGCAATGGTTCAGCTGAGCTGGCCATGAGTAACCGTTAATGCATTGAAGTGTCAATAAATAGGAATGCATCCAGAGAATTATCAATAGAATCCTCTATTTTGGAGTGTTGCTTATATCACCCTAACATGGTTCCTTTCACCTGAAAACATTTCAAACTGTTAGCATTACCAACCAATTTTCTTCTTGGCCTATGTGAGTATGTGACGCATCCTCAAGTGTGTACCTAGAACTTAGTTCTTATCTCCAAGTTTCATTACTGGGAAATACTACTCCTTGTTCCCTCCTCCCCCCCCCTTTTTTTTCCTTTTTTTGCAACTAGGACTCTCTTGTCTTGTCTTGTTGTCTAGTTGCTAGATACATTGCAAAGCATGTGAACTTGTCCAGCTAGTTGTCTGACTGTTAGAACACTAATCTGGCAATCTTTCTGTGACAAATTGATAACAGCTATGGCTGAACCTTGAAAGATTGGTGTGGCACAGATAAGCGGCTCCTTTTGTGCTGTGCATCCACAGAAGATGCAAACCTAGGTGCATTATGAATCTAAATATTGGATATTTTCCTTCAGGCTGAAACATAACATTTCAAGAAGCCTAGGGTTTGGTTTGGGCTCAACCTCATGCAGAATATTGAAAGCACACATATTGTCTTTTCGATTTTTTTCTTTAGAACAGACACGCCTAGTCGACTTCTTTACATCGCATCATCCGCAGCAAGTAATTGCCATTTCATTTTTAAAGTTATCATGTAATTTAATCATTCGATCAAATTAGACCTGAAAAATGTGTTTTCAACCTCTAAAATTTGCAATCCAGGGAGCCAACTCATGGAAATCTAAATAGAACAAAGTGAAACGGTTGGGAACAACAGATAAGTACAGAACTACAGATGGAGTTTAAACTGGAACAAACAACAGATAACTAGCGCTGCTTGGTTTGCATTACCCGGAATTTGTTGAGTAACAAATAATACCTGAGAGCATAGTGTTCTTTGATCAACTATCTGATGTTATCTTCATACTTTTTGCAGCACTACTGAGAGTGGGGCCTCAGATGTGATCGTCCAAGAGCTGGCTTCAATGTGTGAAGGTTTTCTGATAAATCAAGCAGGGAATGGGTAGTGGTAACATCGTATGGGATGGAAGAAGTTGTGCAGGAACTCTTTAGGTTCTGCGATCTCAGTGCTTGTCTTGTTCTGTTGCCATTGATCCTGAAGCTTTCCTGGGCTTGTTAGTAACACTACTCTACTCCCTGTGAGCCCGAAACTTCACCCTACAATGAGAGTCGGGAACGAGTATGGTTTCTTCTTTCAGAAAGTACTGGTGCCAAGGATTATGAGCATATCGCACTAAAAAGCTGCAATTATTAACGCATCATGTTACTCCAACCTAATTTTTGTCACCTTTTTATGAATGTTTGTGATAGGCTCCTAATCTCCTGAGGCCTGGACTTTCTTAGTCTTGTTCTTGCTAGTTTCTTTTGGGATCGGCTGTCTGATCCCTGTGGCGCAGAGCAAGGAGCAGTCAGCTACCATACAGAACGAAGGAGGCGAGAATAGCATGCAAGTTCGAGCGTTCTATGCTAGTGTATGTATAGTTGTGAGAATGATTTTTTTTTTTTGGTACACGTTTCTCCCATGATCCCATCGCGCCCGCTCTCTTCACCTCTCAGACATCACGAAGGGCAGTCGCCTTGACGTGTCGCTGCTGGCTGTGTTGGATATCTTCCTCGGGACCTGAGGCGGCTATTTCAGATTCACCAAGACGGTTTTTGAAACTCCCTCGAATCGAAGGTCATGATTAATCGTGACCTTTATTACCGAGGCAGTTTGCAGCCCGCCATGATAAATCAAGAAAAAATAGTATCATACCCGTGGATGAGCCCACCAAGCCTATCCATTGGTTAGCTGAGCGCCTGAGCCTATCCGCGGTCGCCTCCGTCACTCACCGGGTCGGATCTGCTCGCTGCTCAGCGAATCCGGCCACCACGGACGTGGATCCGCTCGGTCGTCGTTGTCATCACTAGTCAAGGATCTGACCTCCCGGCCATTGGATGTGGGCTCCTTGCCACTGGATCTGTGCTCTCTATGCCGCACCATGCCGGGTCTGGAGGAGGGTGCCGCCGTCTGAGGGGCCCTTGCGCGGCCACGACAGAGGAAGAGCAGGCATGCCGCACCTTTATGAGGGAGAGGGAAGAGCCACTTGAGCCACTGTAGATTGATAGAAGCAGCTGCCGTTCATCGGGTCCACACACCCACCGCCGGATCTGAGCACCGGCCGCACGGGCTCCTCCTCGCCGGGCACGGCTCCTCCCCACTGGCGCTTACGTTAGGATGAGGGTGACCACCTTGGTTAATCTATTTTACAAAGCGGTTTCTTGTAACTTTCTTGGTTAATAAAAAGTGACCGCCTCAGTTAATCAAGGCTTTAACTGAGGCAGTTTGGAGGTCTGTCTGTCATGGTTAAAAAATTGAAACGCCTTCTAAAAGATTTTGTGGAATAGTGAATCTGAATTTTGCACCTTAATATAAGAAAAAAGTCAGTTTTTCAAAGTAGTTCCACACCAGGTTTGATGGTGTTGTAACCAAGATTCTGGGATTCCACCGAAATAGTCTGAATCTTTGCGAAATTCATCCATGTCGGTGAGCTTCGAAACGAATTATCTGCTTCGTATTTCGAAAATTCACCGAACTAAGTCTAAATTTTTCCGAATTTCGTCCATTTCGGTTGGGACCAAATTCTTTTCAAAAATGAATCCCAAAACCTTGGTTGTAACTATGTAAGAATCACGTGCCCACACCTGTTTTTTTTTTTTTTTTAGTTAAAGCATACTCCTAGAATGTACACACCAAAAGAATCGCAATAACTGTAGTACAACTTGAGTGTAAATCCGGTATAAATTTATAGTAATTAAAAACAGGTGTGTGTGAGAGAGTTGTTTCATCCAAGTTTTGCTTTATTCCTACTATGATTCAACAAGAAGAAAAAAAAAAAAAAAGAAAAGCAAAAAATTCAGGTGTGGAATTTCACAAAAGTCGGGTATAATCAAGTTAATGGAAAATACACAAATTTCTACAAATCAAACAAGATTCATTAGATAACAATGAAATATATTTATGTAGTCCGTTTATCAGGTACTGTACATGTTAATATTTTTCTCATTTTCTATAAACATAGGTCAAGTTTAGTTAAATGACTTAGGACAAAGTTAAAACAATTATAATTTGCTATGAACAAATTAATGTTCAACTTCTTCCAATAAATATGCGCATTATTCTGAATGTTTCATAAAATTTGATGTTTATGTTTTACACAGGAGGATTAAATTATCTTTTATCATGTTATATTAGCCTTTAATGTTATAAGTAGAATAAAGGTTCTATATGTAACTAATGTACAAACCAGGATGAACAATATGGCCTAAATTTTGTCAAATCAAATCAATTTATTGATGATTTATTTGACAATATATATTTATATATGTTCCCATGCCATCTTTGATGTCCGTACTCATTCTCAATTACATGAAGCCCTCACTCAATACACTGTCTGGATCTTAGTTCTCAGCATCAATAGTGCCCTCAGGGTAATATATGTAAAGAAACTTTCAAGAATCCTTTCAAGAACCGAGAAAATCTTTATGGAAATTTGAAGTGACTTTATTAACTACAAACATCACTATGAATCTTGTGAATTAGATGGCAGATATCTACAGACAAAGTAAATACATGATGGTAAAAGAGAACCGCTAGAGGCAGAAGAAGTACACATGCTTATGTTAGCAACTGGAACCGGTATAATCAGAAAGTTAATATATACACAATAGGTGAACAATTCTGCATTTGATACACAAGCCGTTGCTTCCACCATCTTCGATCAGATGATTTTTTGTGAACGGGATGGTCAATAATTGATCAAGCAAAAGTTTTTGCCACTGAAAGCCAGAATGGTGAAAAAACTGTATTAGAGGCCGGGTAAGAAGCACGACCAAGATCCTAGCGATAAATGAGATGTCATGGACATTCACATGCATACAAAATTACCATGGAGGCTGCGGCGTGCATATATGTACAAACACTCATGACCCAGACAGGTAGAATTAATCATTGGAAAGAACTTTAATTAAGTAACCTATGTGCAAATAGAATGCAACTTTAAGTTTGTATTTAGTCAAAACTATTTTAAATTTGAAAAAAATAAAAAATAACATTTTTGCGACTCCAAATAAAATGAGAAATCTAACATTTATTTAATACCATGAAGATTTGTAGTTTTTATATAAATTTGAACAAACCTGAGATACTTTGATTTGCTACTATGCTAAAGTTTTTCTTTGGGAGGAAATAAATTATTGCTATCAAATTGATTACTGCTAATTTTCTTCTTCAGTCAAAACAAAAAGTCACGACAGAAGACATATATCGATTGCTACCTGCTATTTGCTGATGTTCAACAAATAAGAAATGTTTTGGACATCAAAAGTTACTAATTATATGCCAAATTTGCTATCCAAAACGGAATCTAATTATTACCTGGAGCTAGTAGTAATGGTACTTCCTCCTATAAGATACAGTGATTTTACTATGTATCTAGACATTGTGTATGTCTAAGTGCATAGTGTATCTAGACAAACATCTAGCTACAATGTTTTTCTACGTATCTGGACATAGTGTATGTATAAGTGCATAGAAAAAATGATATATCTAAAAGCAAAAAACGTTTCATAATTTGGAATAGAGGCAACATTCATAGTAGGTGCAGAACTTTGCGCAAATATCATGTAGATATTGTATGTCTTTTTAATATATGCATTGGGGAGCAAGGCTCCATGGTTTTCCTTAAAAAATATATCATGTAGATATAGTATATCTAACAGTGGTAGAGCATTTGATTTTTTATCAAATATTATTTTTTATAAAATACTATTTTGTAGTAGATATAGAGTAAATTTAAAGATATTGAATGAAAAATTTTCTACAAAAAAAAAAGAATGGAATTGGAAATAAGAAAATTGGAAACAAAGAGAAACTCATTTAAAATATCTTATTTTTCTTTTACCATTCTCATTGCCTTTCTATCCTTCACATCAAGCGGTCACCGTTTCACCCGGTTGGGCCATATTCTTAACCACAACTCGGATTCTAAAATTAATCCTCCGACAAGTTATTGTAGTATCACTGTTTTGCACTATAGTTTAAAGATGTTCAGATCCTGATGCACCGAACAAACTATAAAAACTGTGAAGTAGGTGAAGCTAATATTTTTTTTTTTGCCCTGTTTGACAGAGCACTAGCTTCAGCTTCTTGTGGTTCCTTGCATGGAGCTTGGAGGAGCTGGAGCTGTTTTTTATAGGAGAGCGAGAGTAGAAAAAATGGCTTCTCTTGATTTCTCTTCACAAATCTAATACTAACTAGGCGAATACCCCACGCGTGTTGCATGCGAGGATTCCAGTTAATTTTAAAAATAAACTATTTATATTTATAGTTATAAAAATGAAATAATCTTAAATTAATTTTGATGAATGGTTTGATGACATGTCGATGCTAACATTAAATGCATGTCAGTGGATGAAGAGGTAACTATTATAATTACATGTGCTAGTTGGCTATAATTGTAAATTTAGTGGATTGCTTACGTGAATAACTTGCATGTTGAGAGAATTCTGTAGTGGGGTTTGTTTATATAAGAAGTATAGATTACTATCAAACTACTACTAGAGCTATTTTAAAATGGCTCTAGCTAGCTCCACTAGAAGCCGCTCCACATCAGTATAGCCAGAGTCAGTTCACTTTTCGGAAGAGCCAGAGCTCTACCAAATGAGTCCTTAGCTTCTCTTGCTTTACAATATATTACGTCTATTAGTGTGCCTACAGTACTGTTGAAGATGAAGTTGTGTGAATCTCTACAAAACATACCCATATATTTAGCAATTAGTTTGCTAGATATTCCTATTGTTTATAGTTATGATATTTATATTCTTTTTGATTGACCATTGGAAGAAATACGTTCCATCCATTTTTTAAGGAATCAATGATTAAAATGTTTGATTTAGAACAAAAGGATAATGTCAACTAATCTAAGCAATGGTAGTGCATATATATACATCTTAGAGTTACTCCAAATTGAGAAGAAAATTAAATCTCTAAACAGCGGCAGTCCTTCGACACATAAGTTTTGATTTGCGTGCTCTAGTAGTTCATCCCCCTGTTATGTAATGTAATACTGCAGTTCCGATCGGAGGGGAGTTACTAGTATGCAGGCCAATTTGATCACATCGTGATCAGTTATCAGCTATGGCGGCTCAGGTAACATGAAGTTATTGCAAGAGAAAAAAGAGTTACAGTAATGTCGTGAAAAAACAGGTATGTTATATGTAAGTTCGATGCCCGCGGTGGTAAATAATAATGTCGAAGAGAAGATGGATGCGCACCTCTCGACGACTCCCGCACGAGCACGATATGCACGGCGGCGTTGTTGGGCGGCAGCTGCAGGCGGAGCGGCAGGAGCTTCCCGTTGATGGGGCTGCGGGAGCACATGATGACGTCGTCGAGCCCCGTCTCCTGCTTGAGCCTCTCCAGCAGCTCCTCCAGGCTCGTCCCGTTGAACGTCAAGTACTGAGGCTCCTCGTCCGGCGCCACCTCGCCGTTGCTGTCCCCGATGTGGTAGTGCACCGCTCGCCCCTCCACCTTGTGCAGCGGCACCGAGAAGGACTCCGTCGACTGCATGCACAGTCCGCCGGCCGGCGAGATGGTCATAACTCACCATGGAAATCGTGCGCAAGCAATCTGCATGCCTTTGGTTGCTCAGGTGATTGGATACGCACCTCGAGCCTGTACAGGCCGGGAGCGGGTGGCGCGATGTATCCCGGCGGCGGCGGCGGGGGCTGCGCTCTTAACGGAGCCAAGTTCTCTTCGCGGTGGTGGGCCGGCGGCGGCGGCGGCCTCAGCGCGGACGTCGGCAAGGGAGCCGGAGACTGCGGGCGGGAGGGCGGTCGGCTGCTGTACGGCGACGGAACCGGGGAGGTGGCGAAGGCGTCGGCGTCGGCCTCGGTGGCGGACGAGGCCGACGAGGAGTCCGGTCCCGTCGGCGGCGGGAGCGCCTGGACAACCTCGACGTCCCAGACCAGCCACGCGCTGTGCCGGTGCGGCGCGTCGTGCGTCACCGAGTTCCGCCACGGCGGGAGCCCGGCGTTGGCGCGGAGGAAGTTACCGTACCGCGTCCGGAGCCGCGCGGCGCGGGCGTGCGCGTTGGCGCCGGCGTCGTCGCGCACGGGCACCCACTCGACGGAGGAGTCGAGGCGGTGCGGCAGCGTCTGCAGCACCTTGCGGCCCGTGAAGCCGAGGATGAAGGGCTCGTTGGAGGCGGAGAGGTAGCGGCCGTAGCGGCTCCGGAGGCGGAGCACGCCGGGGGAGTGCGGCACCGGCTCCACCACCCACCGCGCGTTCGGCGACGCCGCGTTCCGGTCATGGGTCACGTGCGTCTCGTCCTCGTCCGCGTACAGGTACTTGTCGTGGTGGCTCCGCAGCCGCACCGTCCTCGCGCGCTCGAACAGCTCCATGTCGATCGGATCGATGATGGCGATCGGTGCGTCGTCAGCGTTGGGTCGTCGTTGCCAGGCCGGCGCGGCGGCGGTGCGCCGCGGCGTGGTCCTTGTTGCGGTGGGCGCGATCCGTCAGGGACGGCCGGCCGCGCATGGGGAGTGGGATTGGGCGGTGCGCGCTGCGGGCATTACGCGCGCGGCGAGTCTATTCTTGAATCTGGAGGAGAGACACGGCATGGCGCATGGCGCATGAGCATGGCGCGCGGGGCGCGAGTACAGAATAGACTAACACTACTGAGCGGCGACGGATGCATGTTTGACGCTTTTTGACCCGACCGTGGGTCATGGGCTGGTGGCTACCTACTAATCTGTGAGACTGTGACTGTGTGCTATATATTTTTTTTTTAATCTGGGTATCTTTTCATTACTCATTGGCTAACAAATCGTAGTGACAATTACCTCCACCGTCTCACGAAGAGAGGTAGAGATCACCTCTTCACGCTCATTACAGAAAAAATCTAGAGCGGCCAGCTCATGGACGGCCCTATTGTGGACAATTTTGCCACTGCCCCTGAAGATCAATTACTCGTTTGCCCCTATTTTTTAACTTTGCTCTTTTGCCCTTCTTTTTCAAAAATGAAAACACCGTTTGCCCCTATTTTAATTTTCTGTTAGCTTGGGGTTAGAAAATGGCCTAAAAAAAAGAAATGGGAAAAGGGCCAAACTACCCCTTATCCCTTCCCACCGGCTTTCTCTTTCTCCCATTCGGTCAGGATTCTTGCATTCTCGGTCGTCTTCCCTGGCCGCATCTCGTCTAGGGTTTGGGCGACCTCCAAGCCAGGCGCGAGCGGCAAGGCAGCGGAGGGAGCTAGGCGGCCTCATGCGGCTGCTTGGGTGAGCGGGCGGCAAGGTAGCGGCAGCAGGGCGGCCTCGCGCAAGCGTCTGGGCGAGCCGCAGGGGGGGCGGCCCCGCGCAGGCGGGCGGCGCGGCAGGGCGGCCTCCTCCAGGCCCAGCGCGCTCAACGTGCTCCTCTGGGCCCTCGCCGCGGCCGGCCGCGTCCACACCGCCACCTCTCTCTTCCGCGCCATCCCCGCGTCCGTGCCTTTTAGGGAATCTGGCTGCGTGGGGGAGGGAATATTTCCTCATTCTCAGTTCTGGGCGGGAGTCCGGCGGCGGCGCGCCGACACATCGCTTGCGAAGGAAGCGCATCTTATGGCAGCGGCGTGTGTTGCGGCTGGGACGCATCGCATAGCGCGGCGGCGTGCAACTGGTGGCTGCAGCAGGCTGGGCTTCGGCGGTTGGTGTGCTGCCCTGCGGCTGCGGCGAGCTGCTACTGCGGCCGATGCCGCGAAGGACGGCACACGCTCAGCCTGGTCTGCGCCGGCGGGCGGTGGTGCTGCGGCCAGGGCCCCGTCGAAGATCGACTTGCTGCGTCCCATGCCGTGAATGACGGCACACGCTCAGCCTGGTCTGCGCCGGCGGGCGGTGGTGCTGCGGCCAGGGACCCGTCGGAGATCGACTTGATGGCTGCTCTGCTCCTCGTGTAGACGCCAGTGCTGATGCGACCTCCAGGCTCGAGCTACGGGCCAACAGGCAACTGCTACTGCCGCTCCGCACCTGTGCTCCAATGTGCACGGTCCAATAGTCCAGTCTACTCCACAACATGGCTAATGGTGATTTGGTGACCTAATGAGTTCGATGTCACGGCTGTAACCACCTGTGACGCATCAGTCTCGACAATGATGTGGCCAACGCTGGCATTGATCGCTGTTTGGGTTCCCTGAATGCAAGCCACCAGTTCACCATGTAACGGACTAAGCAATGCTTCAAGCCTCCCTCTCAGGATTGTCACTGGATCACCTGCCGAATCGCGCAGAATGCACCCCCACCCTCCATTGCCGGAATTTGGATTGAAAGAAGCATCGCAATTCACCTTGATCTTATCATCTTCAGATTTTTCCCAACTTTGCTAGCGTTGCGAGATAGGGCCAGGAGCCATTTTTCCTTCACGTCTCCACTGATCTACCTCACACTATCTCCCTCGAGATCCCTCCTCGGCGCCACAAGCCAAAGACCGGTGTGACTCTCCACTTCGCTTCACGAGCATGACTTCGCGCGACTCCTCTCCTCTTCGCTCTAGCGTGCCGCCTCTCACTCTCTCTGTCCTCTCCCTCCTCCCTCAGCGGCGACTGATGGGCATCCGGCCTCACCTTTATACCTCAAATAGCGACCAGTGGTGGCGCAGATCCTCCCCCAGCGGCGGCGGCGCCCGCAGGTCCACAAACGACACATGGGCGCGCGGGGCTGTGGCGGTGTGCGAGGCGATGGCTCCCACAGGGCCATGGCGCGCGCGTGACGGTGTGGTGGGCATCAATCCGAGGTAGGTCAGGTTATCTCCCTCTTCCTCTCTCTCTACCTCACTCCTCCCTCTTCCTCTCTACCTCACTACTAAATATTTAATGAGGCGTGAGCCATGCATATAGTTACTAAAAGGCATGAACCAAAAGGAGTGAGCCATGCAGATAGTTAATGAGGCGTGAACCAAAATGCGCAAAAATGATTTTTTATAACAGTCTCAACTGGTTGTTAGAGCATCTCCAACAACTTGAAATAATTCACTTGCTAAATTGTGCGATTTTAGCAAGTTGCTAAAAGATATACCAAGTGAAATAACATGTCATCTCCAACAACCCCCTATTTTCAGCTTGCTAAAACAAAAAAGGCCGGACTGGTAGAGGATAACTACTTTTGCAGATTAGTCCCCAAACTTTCCTGACATCAACCAAGGGCATATCTATAACTCTCTGTGTCTAGTACTTTTTTAAAAAAGTCTGGAAAAGAAAATCTATCATGTATTTAGTCCCTCTAGGCCACCGCGACGGCGCGAGCAGCGGCGGGCGGTCATCGGGCGGGCGGTCGCCGGGCGAGCTGCGGGCGCCGAGCTGCGGCGGGCGAGACGCAGCGGCGTCGCAGCGGGCGAGCGGGCGGGCGAGACACAGCGGCGTCACAGCGGGCGAGGGAGACGCGAGCAGGGATACGCGCTGTTCCGCACTGCGGAAAGATACGCGTGCGAGGGTGTTGTTTAGCAACTTGGGAAAAATACAAAGTGGATTTAGGGAGTTGGGAGAGGTGTTTTTGAGTTTTTGTCAAAATTATAAGAATACCAAGTGGATTTACCAACTTGTTGGAGATGCTTACTATAATCCAAATACCATGCATGGAAATCACTTCAGCCTTCTATGCTCTATATGTTTCTTACACTTGGCCTAGGCAGATATACTTCCACACCAACTTAAACTGAGGGGGCTAAGATTAAAAATGGCGCAGTAATGAGCGATTAGGGTCCTGATGATAATAAGTCCTCAACAAGATTCATACTAAGAGCAAGGTCCTTAGGTGCAAATTTGAACCGATTACTAAGGACACTCTACAAACATTTATAGTTGTCACACAAAAGAACTTGCACAAAAGAAGCAGCAAAGAACCAAGGTTCACATGAAAGTAGTGTAAGAAGTAAAGAAAGGCAATAAAGAGGCAAGTATATTTGTTCTCATGATGTCAAGTTGTTACCAGGACCCCATAAATCACAATGGACAACCAAAGAGTAGTCATAAAGATCCAATTTTCCTCCGTTTTGAGTCATGAAGCCTCAATACTCCACTACTGAATACCAATAGAAGTACAATAAGAAACTCCACTAGAAAGGTTATATAATCCTCCACTAGGACATTTAGGTGTTGGAAAGCAGAAAGAGTAACAAATCTTCAGCAACATATATTGATGAAAATTAAGCTAAGAACACCGAATGCACTGAAAGCATACACTCACTGTTTCAGAAGATGCAATCTAGGCTTTGGGTATCTCTAAATCTCAATATGTGTTGGTCACTTGATGTGAAATCGAAGCTCCGAATGAGCTAATGGGTGCACATAATATATATACTGGGTGTAATTAAAGGCACTGCTCAGGATTGGAACGGGCCAGCCCAGACCTACCCCATGGCTTCAAGGCCAATTTGTGAGGCCACAAGTTGGTGTAATTCTACAAAAGACTGTAGCCTCACTGGCCCAGGTATGATGGGTCGACCCAAAACTATTATACAACAACGCTGTTTTAGTTTCAATATAGATTTGAATGTATGGTACTAACCATAAAAAAAGTCAACAAATAACACTTGACTGCAATAAAAATAAAGAGCATTGTACTACTAATAAATAGAACAATGACCATGCAAAATACTGAAGAACATTGTTCTGCCCAGTCAACAACTCCTTGTTCGACTACTTTAAGTCTGTTGCCACATGGGAGCAAAAATGGAGACAAGCTAAATAAAACACCATAGTCTGAAGGGCACCATCGACCATTGTACTGCTAAACGGAGCAATGATCTTGCAATCTTTCAAGAACAGAAATGGACACATGATAGAAAATACCTAGGGACACCATGAACTGCTAAACTGTATAAAATGCATTATGTATTTGCTACTTCGCCACGGCCACTATGTCACAAACGATTTACCACAGTGTCACCATTTTGGTCTCTATGGTGGACGTTTAGCTAGGTTGCCCGCTGCGATAAATCCCATGATTTACCACAACATGCATTTTTTATTTACCGTGATCGGCACTTTTGCCCGCTGCGGTAATCGATTTACCGCAACGGGCATCTTATGGTGTCCGTGTGGTAGATAGGTCATTTATCACAACGGACACCTTAAGATTTACCACAATGGGCATCATATAAAGCTCGTCACTGAAAAAAGGTGAGGCCCAATGGCCCAAGCCAGCCCAATCTGGCGGCCACATATATAACCTGAACTTAGGGTTTTAACCTCACACTCTCTCCCTCACATCCCCTCCTTAGCGCCGCACGCGAGCGATTCTCGCTCACTTCGCCTCTTAGTGCCGCCCCGCACCACTCCTCTCCTTCCCCTCGCGGCCGTCGTCCTCGCACCCCAGCCCCGCACCACTCCTCTCCTTCCACATGTGCGGACATCGTCCTCATGCCCCATCATATTCTCTTCTAGGCGGCGATGGCAGGATGAAGGCAGATCCGGCGTGGTGGTGATAGATCCGGCGTTCTTCGGGGCGGCCTTCTCCGGGCCCCTCCTCTTCCCGGTGTCCAGCGACCGGCGGCACACGCAGGGGGACAGATCGAGCGCGGTGAAATGATGGTCTCGGTGTCCGGCGTCCTCCCTCCCTCCTCCTCCTCCTCCCAATAGAAGAATGGTCTCGAAACCAGGCAGCAGTTGCACAGATCCGCCACCGGTGACCCCGGTATGTCTCTCTCTCTCTCTCATCCTTTCTCCTCAGGACCTCCTTCATCCTCTATCTCCGATGGTAGTTCCAGATCTCCGGCCTCGACAAGCATGGGGCGTGGATCCTGGCAGCGTGCAACGTTCCAGTTCTCCGGCTAGGGTTCTAGATCTTGGCGGTGTGTGGAGGTGGAGCACGTGGATGGAGGCGCCACCTCGTTCAGATCCAGTGACGGCGGCACTCGATCTTCTTCCTCAGATGCAGTGCCCCTTCACCCCAACACACCGGATCTGGTGGTGGAGCGGCCAACTGCACCGCTCTGGATCCCGGTGCATCCTATGCCCTTGGATGGGCTCGTTGGGCCCGTGGATGAGCTTGCTGGGACTATCTAGGTTTTGTTTTTCTTTTGTTTTTCCATTTTTTTCAAAATATTTACCGCAGCGGACATCCTAATGTGCTGCTGTAGTGCCGCCAGTTTACCGTGGCATGGAGCAGACGCGTTGCCCGCTACGGTAAATCAAACGCCAACTGCAGTTAAGTTTTGTGTTGTAGTGTGCATCCAGCAAATTTAAAAAACAAAAGGCACAAAGATCTAGAGGTCCTAAAGATCCAGGTAGTTCACGAATAAACTGAACCTCATAATCTCACTAATAAACCGAACCTCATAATCTCACTAGTTACAGAATATACTACTTTGCTAGTCTTCCATAATTTAAAATGCAGCACAAGAATACTCAGATTACTCGCATTATTTGTTTCCCAAATGATCAGAACCCCTAAAGATCCAGGTAGTTCACAAATAAACTGAACCTCATAATCTCCCTAGTTACAGAATCTACAACTTTTGCTAGTTTTCCATAATTTAAACTCCAGCACAAGAACACTGTAGTATGCACATTTGTTTCCCAAACAATCAGAACGCCCTTTACTGAGACTCACTAGCTGTCCTCATCTGCAGGTTAAGAAAACTAAATTAGTTGCGATAAATGAGCACTTAGATTATTCACATTTCTTTCACGGATTTATAGATCGAGGCTATACAAAACTGAACAAAATAACTTAATGAGCAGACCAGACCAGTATAAAAACAGTATACTGAAAGGCAAGAAGACAATACTAGGCGCACACATGGCAGAAAGTAGAATCTCCTTTGGAAACAGAGTGAACCATCTTGCAGTGAATGAACAAAATAAAACTAATGAAGAATCCAACACATCTCGATTCTTGAACAGGAATACAATCAATAAAACTATAAGCCAGTCAGTTCAAACAGTGTCATATGATCTGATATTTTGATTTATGTGGTACACTAACAATCAGAGTCCCTTTTGCATTTTGGAAGAAAAATAACTAAGTAGTCACTTGGTTAACTCTTCTCTTATCACAAGCTATCACGCATTTTCCGCTGTAGTTTCTCTTCCACTTTACCTTTGTGGTCTGATGTCTTTCTTATTCTATTGCCAAGGAAATTATATGCATATAATTTTTTCTAGCACAACAAATGCGTGATGATACTGGCTTTTTGGTCTTAAAGACCCTTCCAAATTCGTCACGCTTTCCACTTCCGTTTCTCTTGAACTTTTCCTTTGGTGATACTATGTATTTCTTATATTTCTCTTTTTTTACGAAGGAAATAGAGGCATATAGTTTTCCTCTATTTTGTGTTCTTATGGTATTAAAATAGTCTCATTAGTTGGTTGATCAATTAAGGAAACATGCTGCACAATGAAGTTTGAGTTTACAAGGATTTGTTATGAGGACTCTATAGCTCTACATATACATCAATCTGAAACTTATTTTTTGGTAATTTCTCTTCCACTTTCTCTAGCAGCATGTCATATATTTTTTTATTATCTTACCAAGGAAATTATAGGTAAGGATGGCAATGGGTCGGGTTCGGATCGGGTGGAGTCTTCGTGCACCCAAACCCAAAACCCGAAGTCAAAACCCGAACCCGAACCCGAAACCGATTCGGGTGGAATTTCATAACCAAACCCAAACCCGCGGGTACCCAAAAACCAAACGGATACCCGAAACCCGAATAAATACCCGAAACCCACGGAAATATATACACATATTCACACATAAATATACACATATTCACATATTCATATATACACACACACATATTCGCATATATATACACACATATTCACATATCTATACATATTTCGAATATCCATTGGATATCCACGGGTGAAAAACCAAACCCGAACCCAAACCCGTTAGGTTTCGGGTACTGAACCCGAAAACCGTGGGTGAAAAATTAGTCCCAAACCCGAAACCCGCGGATACCCGCCCCGAACCCGACCCGCTGCCATCCTTAATTATAGGTATATAGTTTTTTCTTCCCTAGATTCAGTTATTTTCTCGATTAAAAATCTTTTTAGTTGGTGGATCGATTCACGTTGACGAGACGGAGTTATGAGGAGTGTACAAAACTGAGTTTTGAGAGAAATTAAGAAGTAGTCTTCACTGGTGTTTAATTATTCTTCCCCTTCCAAGCTGTCATGTTCTTTCCCCACTTCCGTTTCTCTTCGACTTTATTTATTCTTTTTGAAACGAATGAGACAGGAGAGCTGCCAATTATATTAAAAAGAATGTAAATCCAGATCTTTTAATACAACAAAAACTACAACAGAGCGACGATTGCCTAGGAAAATTAGGGGGAATGCAAACTTTGTTCTCTATCTTATGTTTTTTCTAGTTATATTAATCTTTTTAATTAGTTGGTCCATCAATTGTGAGAAGTAGTCATCACTTGGGTTTAATTACTGTTCCCCTTTTCTAGGTGTCATGTTCTTTCCCCATGTCCGTTTCCCTTCGACTTCATTTATTCTTTTTTAAATGAATTAGGCAGGAGTGCTGCCGATTATATTAAAAAGAAGATAAATTTAGATTGGTTAATATGATAAAAACTACAATAGAGCAACCATTGCCTAGGAAAATTAGGGGGATGCAAACTTTTGTTCTCCAACTTGTGTTTTTATCTGGTTATAGTAACCGTTTTAATTAGTTCAGGCTACATCATGCTGCACTAGCCAGTTCAAATTTAACGAGGCTGAGTAGTGAGGTGTCTGTACCCAAGCCACTAGGTTCCAACGTAAGTTTGCTGCTCAAGATTTAAATATAATTAAATTGGTTGTTTTCTTTCCTTTTGACTCGCATGAACTGGATTTATTGTGGTATATGCTCTAATTTCCTTCATGTTATTATTGATATTCTGTTTGCGATGCTGGATTCCATATTATTTTCCCACATAGAATTAGGGAAAACATATTCTTGCATCTCGAGAAAAGTGAGAGAGAAGCATAGAATAATGAACTTATAGCATTGAGCTGTTGATATGCTTGCATTTTTTTTTCAAATCACTAGCTTATCACTGGCGCTAATGATTTTCTGTGCTCACAACATATAATTAATTGATTCAGGACTAAATAAGTCTAATAATATATGTAAAATTCTGATATGGTTCTTATTGCCAATATGCTCATGACTTGTTTATGTAGTCTTAGTTTCTTGTAAGAGAATTACTTAGAGTAGTGCTTACATTGTAGTAAGTACACCCTTCACAACGCAGTGACATACAATAATGCAGTAATGAGTTGTATATATTTCAATATTTCATGCAACTACGTACTCCAATATTGAGTAGAAAATTGTCGTCATCACGTTCTTTTGCCACCAAATTTACAGAAATTGCACTACACAAATTATCTGGCCGGTACTGTAGTCCTCAACCACCAAATTGCACTTACTGCACCAGTGTACACTACGCTTACGTACATTTTTTCTGGTTGGTCTTTTTTTTTTTGGCTCCAGCAAATTTACAAGCAAGCAGGTTTATTTTTCTATAGATATAATTCAGCACGGGCCAAAGCCGCGTACTCATTGATAGAATAAGCATGTCTTTATTAACTGCTTCCATTGATAGAATATATAAGCTAGCTTCCATTAATTGATAGAATAAGCATGTCTTTATTAACTGCCTCCTGCCAAATTCAAATGTGACTACACGGTTGCCAAGCAGTCGCATATTAATGAATAATAAACTCATACCAAATTTAGGTACACTAACCGGGGCATGGTAATATTGTTGTATACTAATATATTTTTAGAGGGAATTGAATCCATGCCTTGTATAGACGAATTCCTCTGTGAAGTACTCCAATCATACGTTTACAGCTGTACAGCACCTGGTTTTTTCCTCAGAAACCAGAGAAGACACTCCTAAGTAAGATTACTCTTTTACTTCTATATATACCCACCCAACCCTCTGTGAAGTACTCACCCACGCAGAAGCTAAAGCAGGAGAGACACAGCAATAGTACACTGTACGTAGTAGCCAACCCAACAACACCAAACCATGCCTTGCACACTCTCCACCCAGAAGAGGGCTCACCTTGCCCATCAGGCGGCGCCAGCATCAGTGACGGCCTACTGGTCAACCTCGCTTCCCGAAGAGATCACCATCAAGCTTGCTGAGCGCATCGTGGCCGACAACGACATCGATAGCTACATGGCTTTCCGCGCCGTCTGCCACAACTGGCGCACCGAGACCACCGACCAGCCTGGGAAGGTGGAGGACCACACCGACCCCACCCGCTTCCAGCCCACCAAGTGGGCTCTGCTGGAAAAGCAGGACGACCGTGTCATGTTCGTGGACGTCGACACCGGCCGATTCCTTTGCATCAGCATCCCAATCCTTCGCAACTACCTCTTCGTCGGCGCTACAAGTGGCGGCCTCATCCTCCTCGGCGAGAAAGTGGAGCCCCACCAGACTTGTTTGCTCAACCCCTTCACGTGCGCTATCGCCGACTTCAAGGTGAGAGCACCCGCGGAAGGGGTGATGGCGGTCGCAATGACCACCAAGCCGCTGATGGTGTTCATGTCCCTAGAGGATGGTGACATCATATGGGCGGACCAGAGCAGCGAGCACTTCAAGCGCTATAACATCATGGACTCTGGCAACCCTACATCGATAGCTGCCGTCAACGGTGAAGTTTATGCTAGCGATCCACACGGTGCGATTTTCACATCGATTATTGATGATGTCCCTGATGGTGAAAAATGCCGCTCTGCGGCAACAATCTGGATGGGAGCCACTATTGCTAGCCCTAACAACAATGCTATTCTAGATGCAAGTCCTGAGGCATTGGCAGGGAATGGCAGCAGATATTATCTAGTGCAATCTGGGGGTGATCTATTGCTTGTGACTAGGCCACTAGATGATGTTGCTGATGATCAGCCGTTAGTTCGCAGGGTGGACATCACAAAGAATATGTTTGAGCCAGTCAATAGCATCGGAAGTCATGCCATCTTCGTTAGCCATGTCCGGTGCATCTCCATTGATGCCGACAAGTTTCAGGGCATCAAAGGTGGCTGCATCTACTTCGTGGGACCGATACTAGATAAAGTAGGTGATTACAAGCCTGCAACAATCACCACTTATCAGGTTGCTGGCGGACCGCAAGCGGGGCTTATCATGTTTGAGGAAGGTATCCCTGAAGGCTGCTTTCGTCCGTTCACAATCACCCAAGTCTTTGCAGAGTACTGTAGGACTGTCCACTATCATGAACTACACCAAATGATCTGGAGTGAATGGGACTGGGACTTCACTGACTCTGAATTTGATGATGACGAAGCAGAATTATGGGAACTTGAAGAGGCAGCTGAATTCTTGGGAATTAATTTGGAAGCTGAAGAGTGAACAAATGTTGTATGCATAGTCTGGACTTGAGCAATGCACCTTTAGTATGTTATATACTAGAGTAGTACTATTTATAATTTTCATGCTGTTATTAATAATGTTACTCAAATTCGATGGCTTAGCTCAGCATCATGCTATCTGCCAGACATTATATTCTGATATGCTACAGCTTGTGTAATCTTCTTTCGGATGTAGTAGTCATGGCTAAATCAATATATCAGTCCGCTATCTTCGTTTATTACTTAATGTTTGCAACTTTATCTTTCAAATTAACATAATTTCAATAGAATTATGTGTTCATGTTTCAGTTGGTACGTGTTCTAGGTGAAGAAACATCTAATTGGTGCTTATTAATAACTAGAGAAACCGAGGCACAACATGTGAAGTCAATTGTATTCTCACTAGTCAAGGACAAGATTTGCCATTCCTGGGCGTTGCTGGAGTTAGCGTTGAATGGTTTTTTTGCCTTCATGAATATGTTTGACCATTGAGGGCGCCATTAGAGTTCGCTAGCTAGAAATCCAAGCGAAGTAGTTGTGCAGCGGCCGGGCATGGCATATATATAGGTGGTAGAGGATAGCATCAACGGCATCAAACTCGCTTGATGGAATCAAGGAGGGAGGGGCATCACCTTAACGACATTAAAAAGTCTCGTATTGTTCAGAATATTTATGATGCTGTCGATAATTATCGACATTTAAATTCCAGTTTTTCTTTGCCACCTAACCTTACTAATTAACCACGAAGCCCCAAGATGGCAAGAGACCCAACTCAGCTTAGGAAAAGGGATCGATGACACGCACCTTGAGTATTTTAATTAAGTTACATTCTAAGTCCATATAAACCATAAATTAAATTAGCTTATGTTATATAAAGTATGTGACAAATGCATTGCTTCGAACATGCAGTCCATAGCTAAAATCAAGATACCGCCAACATTTGCGAAGCCTACAAATATTTGAGTTTTTGCAATGGAATGGAAAATGTATCAGGATCTTAACATTAAAGATATTAAACGCGTATATGGGGCATATTGTGGAGATTACCGGGTTTTAGTGATTTTGGAACACAAGTAGTTGTGACTATCTTGTGTTTTGGAGGGTTAAGTGGAATTTATAGTCAAATTGAGAATGGACACTTGCATGTGTCTTGGTCCCGACTTGTGTTTTCAATGTCCCAAATTAATGTTTTTGAAATGAGTAATGATGAAATCCTAAGCTGACTTTGTTAATCAACCCATGCTTATAATTAGGGCATAACCCATAATGAGCTAGAGGTTACGACGGGGCCGTAGAAGTCGAGTAGAAGCTTGATCATGGTAGAAAAAGAAATAAGACTGAAAATAAAAAGCAATACAAAATACCATAACATTAATTAACTTGTTTTATGGAATACATAATTCAATATTGCCTTTTCCGTTGTTTTCCTCGTGCTCATTTGATTCATCATCTAGCTAGTGCTATCAATAGTTGTGTCGGGATTTATTTAACCTTGTGCCTTTAGTTTTGTCAAAATTCAAAATGATTTGAATTAGTTCTGAAAAGGCTTTGATATAAAAACAAATAACGCTCCTCTACCCTTTTGGCCCGAGACCTATGTCTCTTTCCTTCCATCGTGCGGGACCGAATGACAGAAGCCCACCCCTTCTCCTTCTCTAGCCCTTCGGGCCTAGCAAGGGCAAGGCCCATGTTGCGGCAACTAGCCGAGCCCAACTTAGCGCGAGCAACCCCACATTTCCTCTAACTGACGGGTTGCGACCCTATTTGCATGGCTAGTAGGTCCCACCTATTTGCCAACACTCCATCACCTTCCTACTTCCTCTTCCGACTCTTTTAGTTTTGGATCTAGTGCCCTTCCATTTTTGGCCGCTCCTTTCCATCAATTGCACACTCCCGTGCTATAAGAACCGACATCGACGCTCTGTTCAACCTTGATCTAGCCCTAATCCATTCTTCCTGGCTTTGAAATGAAAAATAAGCAACTCTCCCTCTCCACTTGTTGCCTAAGGCCCGCCTCTCTTTCGCCTCCTCGCGCAGGCCCAGCATGCCAAAATCCCACCCCTTCTTCTCCATTTGGGCCCAACTTGGGCAAGGAAAATCTTGTGGCTACGGGAGAGCCCAACTCGGCGTAAGCTGCACCTCATTCTCTCTAACTCAAGGCTTATGGCCTTTCTTATTTCGTCGATCGGTCCCACCTTCCGCCACATGCCATCACCTTATTTTTTTCATGCTCTCACTTTCCCTTTTCTCAATACGGCGCGCTTTCATTTTTGGTTGCTCCTTGCCTTGATCTAGCCCCTATCTAGCGGCCACCGAGAGCCAAGGGTTTTCCACCAATCGCTGAAACCTTACAACATCGCCGTTGTGATCTCTACTGTTGATGTATTTCTGTCACCATATCTGCCTTGATGACCTACGTAAAGGTAAGGAGAACAAAAGTACCACCATCACTCCCCATCTCTTGATTTGTTCCGTGTGTGTTATCTCACAGGAGCATCACCGACAACCTGAGCCGCTTAACCGAGCCTCATGGAACCTCTGCTGCCTGGCCACGGCTACCACCATCCAAGTGGAGGAGTTTTTTGAAAGTAGCCAAGTGGAGGAGTTTGTGACATTGTACTCTGCACTCAAGTGCCCTCTTTTTTTTTTGAACAAAAGCCAGAACACATCTTTGGCCTTGGGGGAACCCCAATGAGAACCCGTAGACGAAAATCATTCCCTGTACTTACAACAGTCCATCCATCAATCAACGCCGCAGATCAGAAATGGAGCCCCCTTACTGGTTTGGTCCACACCATGCTCCCATGGACACAACCCACCATGCCAGCTCCCAGCATCTATTATTTTTTATAGAAGAGCCCCTCTATTTTCCATAACTTAATCACTTCCCTTGGTCTGATTCGAAAATAAGATTTTATTTTGTTTAATTCGAAATCCATCTGCAATGTCTACAAAATTTCTATCCAACACTGAGTTTTGGGAGAAATTTAGATGTAGTAACTTTTGCTCCTGGTCCTAAGTAGTCATGTTCTTTCGACTTCCATTTCTCTTCCACTTCATTATGTTTTCGAAATGAATGAGACAGGCAAGCTAACGATTATATTAAAAAGTCAATGAACCCAGATTGAGTAGTACAACAAAAATTAACAGAGCGTTAATCTTCCACTTTCTTTAGGCGGCACGATATCTTTCGTTAGTTCTCTAGACTAGGAAAATTAGGGGAATTCATATCTTTGTTCTCGATCTATCTAGTGTTTTTATCTTGTCATATAGTAATCGTTTTTAATTAGTTGGTTGATCAATTGAGGCTGCATGCTGAACCAGCCACTTCAAATATAACCAGGTTACTAGTGAGGTGTCTGTAGCACTCTAGCAGCAAGGCTCAAAATTAAGTTTGTAACTCGAGATTAAATTGGTTATTTTAATTTCTTTCGTTGACTAGCATGAACACTGTGGGTGTATTGTGCTATACTCTATTTTCCTCATATTATTATTGTTATTCTGTTTGTGAAACTGGTTTCCATATTATGTATTTTCCCAAATATAATTAGGAAAATATAAAGGGTCAGAGAAGCACTTCTAATATAAACTCATAGCATTGTGCTGTTGATACGTTTTTTTAAAATAAACTTCACAAATTACATATCAGGTCCAGAAACTGGTGCTAATGATTTTTTGTGCTCACAGCACACAGAAATTAATCTGGGACCAAATAAGTCGATCTTCAAATATATAAAGGCAGTGCTCATCAAGTACGCCCCAGCCAAGGCATGCAATGCAGCCGGATCCCTTCGGGCAACTCCCGTCACGGCAAAAGAAACTGAGGAATAAAATAAAAGGCTCAGTACGTTATAGGGCGCTCAACTTCCACCTCCAGTTCCACCACCCAAGCGCGAAGAGCGCTGTTCTCTGGCCTTGTTTAGGTTGTAAAAAGTTATAATTTTTTTAACTGTAGAACTTTCGTTTGTATTTGATAATTAGTGTCCAATCATATATTAACTATGCTCAATAGTTTTAGTCTTATGATTATAACTAAATTGTACAATTAGTTAATTTTTTATCTATATTTAATATTTTATGCATGCGTGGTGATTGATGTGGAGAGAGAGTGATTTTTTTTTCAATGTTTCAGGTGAATCTAAACAAGGCCTCTTTATGAATATTCCATGATATATTGCTGAGCTTGGCAAAACGGCTCTGCAAATAGGCAGACTTGGCCGCCAAATTCTTCTAGGCCTCTATGAAAACAAAGTGCAGCCTCGTCAAGTCCTCGTTTGACTCTGTAACACCCTAACTTAAAATTTTCTTTTTCCTAAATAGACACAAGATGATTTATTTATTTATTTTAGTGCTCATGAAAACATAGAAAATAATATTTAAAATTAAATTAAAATTGATTTTATGGTGTAGCAATTTGTTTCTGCATACACGCTGATGCATTGGATATTGTTACGTGTGGCTTTGTCAATACACGTTGGTGTATTGGATGCATTGTTATGGGCAGCTTTGTCAACATTCAAAATGCTTTGAATTGCATTTGAAATTGGTTTTGAAAATGCATTGAAACAAAAAAAACAATTCTCACTCTCCCCTTTTGGCCTAGGCCTGCCTCTCTTTCCCAACCCCTCGCGCAGGCCCAGCTCCATAGAAGCTTGCCCATTCTCCTTCTCCCATTGGGCACACCTTGGGCAAGGCCTATATCTAGGCTAGTGGTAGAGCTCGACTTAGCACGAGCACCTCCTCATTTTATATTCGACTCGTGGGCCCATGGCCACTTCTTAGGCCGGCCAGTCGGTCCCACCCGTCCGCCACCATGCCATCACATTCCTTTTTCCTCCTCTCATCTTTCTCTTTTTTGATGGTGCGCCATACCATTGTTGTCCGCTCCTTTTCATCAATGGCACACCCCCGGGCTATAAGAGGCAACACTGCTGCTCCAAGCAGCCTTTGTCTAGCCCTAATCCAGTGTCAAACCCGTGTGTAAAGGTAAGGAGGACGGATGTTTCTTCCTCGCTCCATTTCTCGCTCTGCTCCATGTGTATTTTTTTTACATAATGGATAATTGTATACCCGGCTTTTTCTATCAAAAGATAGAATCTCGCCAATTATTACAAAAGTTTTGCCAATGGGCATAAAACACTGACTGCACAACACTTTGTGCAAACCTCTAGTGGGAAACAGAAACGAAATAAAGTTGTTAAACTAAACATGACCAATATGTATTGAGGATAACCACCCATTAGAACTAAAAAATTGCAACGCTGATGCTTCTAGGAATTGTCCAACTTGAAGCAGTTGGTCCCACTGGTCATCATGCCGTTGCAGGCTTGCCCATTGTCGAATCCAGTACGTTCCCCTGAAGAGTACCTGCAAGAACATTTTTGGTCTACATTTATCCAAAACTACTTCGTGAGTCTCTATTCCATGTGCATTAGCTCAGCGGAGCATCACCGGCAACGTGAGCCGCTTAATCGTTGTTCAGCAATTAATGTGTTCATGTACATGTACACTTCCGCAAAAACGTGGCCAATTAATCAATTCCCCTGTAGCAGATTATATATATCAGCAAACATCTCGCTGATATCTGCTTGCAACTAGCCTAGAACAGGGTTTATACCAGCTTCGAAATGAAACAAATCGAAACCTCTCGTCTCTCGTCGAAACAGCTGCCGTGAATACGCATATGATACGCCTCAGGCCTCAGCGCGCCCAGCGCCAGGACAAAGGGGCTACGGAGCAAGCAATGCGCGCTGCAAGCCTGCAAGCTGGTGCGCAGCTGCTCCAGTCCAATACTGTCGATGATCCTGATACACGATTCTATATGTAATGTGAGTTTTCATGCGTGGTCCAGCGCTGTACCAATGCAAATTTCCAACACCGGCTATGCCTCGTCCCAGAACACTGCTGCTGCTTCTCCTCCTTGTCGTCACTGTCCTCACCTCTTGGCCGAGCGTCTCTGAATCTATCGGCGATGGGAAGCAGGTCAGAAGGATCACTGACGACCCATCAGCATACATCTGCGCAGTTTTATGACATATATTTGATCGTGATGATGGTGATATACATATACTTTTATATAAGCAGGTCTATATCGTGTACCTGGGGCACCTACCCAGCACGGATGCGTCAGAGACTGACGGCTTCTCTGCTGTAGAGTTTGCTCATCACGACCTGCTGAACCATGTCCTCGACGACGACAGGTTCAAAACTCTCTTTGTTTCGTAAAGGAAAAAAACTGTCCATATGGATGTTCTCTTGGTTTTCCTTTCCTAGTAGCGAATACGTACCAGGTATATAACGTTACAAAAAAAAGTTTAGCATTTGGTGGAAATTATATTTCCTCATATTAAAAAAAACCTTGAAGTGTAAACCTATATACTACTTTTGTCCTTTGCAGCTCTACTTCAGATAGAATCCTTCATAGCTACAAGAGAAGCTTAAATGGCTTTGCTGCCAAGCTAAGCCAAGAAGAGGCACATAAACTGTCAGGTATGTGACAACTAACGAGCTCTTATTCAATTCTTTCTTTGTGATTGTGCATTGCGATTTATTTGAGACCTCAATGCAATATCAAGGCATAGCTGCATGAACCCAATAGACGTATCGATGTAAATAGTATGGCGTATTGGCGTGCATGAGACTAGCTGCTCATAGTTATAATGTTTTTTTCTACCTATAGGTATGAATGGCATTGTCTCTGTCTTCCCAAGTAGAAACCTGAAGCCTTTGACCACAAGGTCTTGGGACTTCCTGGGCTTCCCTCAAACGCCCAAGGAAGAGCTACCATTGCAGGGAGACATCATCGTCGGTATGCTCGATAGTGGTGTGTGGCCTGACTCGCCATCCTTCTCCGACGAAGGTTTTGGCCCACCGCCAAGTAGGTGGAAGGGTAAATGCCAAAACTTCATGTGCAACAAGTAAGAAAACACTACTGGAAACCAAAATTTGCCGTGTGTTTTCACACACGGCAAATCCCCATATACACCGGACAAATGATTTGCCGTGTGTAGCACATGGCAAATGGTACACGGTAAATGTGTTCACGGCGAATGGGTATTTGCCATGTGCCTTTTCTCGGGCACACGGCAAATTGTCTTGAGGCACTCGGCAAAAAAAAGTAGCCGTTACAGTGCCGACCCAGTTAACGGCAGATTTGCCGTGTGCCTGGCACACGGCAAATGTACGGCACACGGCAACTCTTATTGTTTTTAAAAAAACAGAAATATTATTTGCCGTGTGTTACGTGAGACTGGCACACGGCAAATGTACGGCACACGGCAACTCTTATTGTTTCAAAAAAAAACAGAAATATTATTTGCCGTGTATTATATGAGGTTGGCACACGGCAAATATTTAAAAAAAACAGTGCTTTTGCTTTTTCCATTTGTATATATATATATATATATATATATATATATATATATATATATATATATATATATATATATATATATATATATATATATATATATATATATATATATATATATATATATATATATTTTCTACTCCTAGGGGTATGCTCCCATGTTTATATCTCAAGATCTAGGGTATGTATGACCAAAAAAAAAAAATATATGGATATATATATATATCATACTAGAAAAATCTATGGTAGTATATATGTCAAGTATGCAAGCATATATATAATAATATATATATATATATATATATATATATATATATATTTTTATAATATATTAAAAAGTATGGGTTCCATATTGAATTTTTATTCGCATAAGAATATTTAGAGTATCTATATATATAATATATAGACATACTCTATGTGACAAATAAGTATGAACATATACCTAAAGTGAGTTTTTAGAGATGGGAGTAACTATCCAGGATATATATATATATATATATATATATATATATATATATATATATATATATATATATATATATATATATATATATATATATATATATATATATATATATATATATATATATATATATATATATATATATATA
Organism: Themeda triandra; assembly: GCA_018135685.1. NCBI lineage: Eukaryota > Viridiplantae > Streptophyta > Magnoliopsida > Poales > Poaceae > Themeda > Themeda triandra. The sequence continues at coordinate 546,449 of JAENPR010000102.1, read as the reverse complement.
TATATATATATATATAAAAGTATTTTCTACTCCTAGGGAGTAGCTACTCCCATGTTTATATCTCAAGATCTAGGGTATGTATGACCAAAAAAAATATATGGACGCGAAGTATATGATCATACTAGAAAAATCTATGGTAGTATATATGTCAAGTATGCAAGCATACGTAGGTATGTGGTCATACTTATTTTATATAGTACAGTAAGTGGTATTTTCGTAATATATTAAAAAGTATGGGTTCCCTTGAATTTTTTTCGCATAAGAAGATTTAGAGTATCTTAGTATTAGTATATAGACATACTCTATGTGACAAATAAGTATGAACATATACCTAAAGTGAGTTTTTAGAGATGGGAGTAACTACTCCCGGGAGTATAGAAAATGCACCCTATATATATATATATATATATATATATATATATATATATATATATATATATATATATATATATATATATATATATATATATATATATATATATCGACCATCGCAACATCAATTATATATCACAAGCCAATCATTTAATCACAATATAGCACAACCACAAACATAATTCATAAGTTCATCACATGTCCATACAAAAGTCCTCACATGTCCATACAAGTTCATGACATGTCCATACAAGTTCATCACGAGTTCAACATCACAAGTCCATAACTCACTTGTGGGGCTTTGGTGGACCGGATATCTGGGAAAAACCGGACCGTGGTGAAGGATTGACTCGATCTGGAGGCGACGCATTGACAGATAGTTCGAACCCGCCGACGCATTGCCATTTTTGTGCCATGTCATCTGTTTTGCGGATTCCTCGATCATGAATAGGGCGTTGGAGCCTTGGCGGGAATGGAAGGTGACGTAGGACACTCGCCGGGATCGTAAGCTGCCTCTTCTTGCCATCACCTGAGTCTACCTCCAGTGTACTGAGGACTTACACTTCGGACAGTACTTTGCATCCTTGTGATCTTTCCAAAATAGAACGCAACCCTTCGGACGAGGCATGTATCTTCTCATACGGCATCTTAAGTCCATTAAGGAGCTTCTTTGACTCATAGAAGTTCTTTGGCATAATGTGTTTTTACTCGTAGCATGTCCTGCCACACGGCACACATCTTATCGAAGCCTTCTCGACTCGGTTTAGCTCGGCCTTCAACCCCATTATACGTCCAATGGCATCCAGTGAGAAAGCTTGGTATGCCCATGAAGGGGTCTCTCGTGGAGTCCAACATTGCGTCGAAGGCCTTTGCGGCAGCCTCCATCTCCTCCTTCTCACGTCCTTGACAAAAAAAAGCTTGTTGAGTGTCCTCTAGCATGTCTCGCTACCCCGGCACCATCATCAAAAGCCTCAAGTCGAGGTCTCACCACCTCCTCTCATACGATGGGCTTCACCATGGTGGATCCACCGCTCATAGCCCGGCGTAAATCCATTTTTCACAATATGTCTACCCATGGTGTCCATGTCTCTACTTGTTATGTTGTCGCATTTAGTGCGGGGACAAGGAACCCGAGACTGTCCTTGAGCACTCTCGCCAAATGCATGTTTTCAAGAAAGCTTCCATTTTGACGAACCAGGAGCCGTCGAAATCTCTCATGTGTCTCCAGCCCGTGTACATCCACTCACGGTCCTCCATCCTTTAACATATATATAGCAAGGAGTACCGTGACCATCAATTGCATCTATGTGGTGTTCCTCTTTGTCTAATAGGTGAGGATAGGTCCTAATCCCACTGGGATGCGCGGTTAAGTTAGTTTCCATGATCCGCTCCTATCCGAGACGGGGCAATTCCGGCACCTCCCCACCGTTCTCCCCGATACACGTCCTGCAAGGGAGAGTGTGTATCCGAGAACAACGGGGGGTGATGCCGAAACTTCTGTCTCGCAATGCCGAAACTCATCTCGCACAGAGCAGACCATGGAAACTAACTCATCCACGCATCGACGGGCTGTCAAAAAAATGTGGACAATCCGAAACAGATACGGTCGAAGATATGCAAAGACCTGCATACCTCCATCCGTATCTTTGTTGGACAGGAGACGCCTAACTAGGTTACGTGCAGGCTATGACAAAGATATGCAAAGAGAGGTTATCCATACCTAGGGTCGTCTAGGTGCTCCGATTCACCTCCAACAGGTCCGGCTCTGCAAAAGAAGGAATAAATTAGTCTTGTGAATCCAAAAAAACACCCACATTCTTGCATTGGGAAGTGGAACCCAATACTAAGCGAAATGTGTGCCAGCTCAAGTCGGTTGAATTGATTAGGCCACCATGTCGTCGAGGAATCTGGCAATAAGCTTAGGTTCCATCGGTAACACCAAACAACACAAAGCTATTAGCCATTTGATACTAAAATAAGGACGAACCGTGCAGCTACTGTTTTTTAAAGGTTAAACCAGCCTTGGATTCTTACAAGTGCTGAATAGAAATCAACGCCCAGTGTGTGTATATATATAGAGACGAAGGAACGCCCAAGTCATAGAGTATTGCTGCATCCCTAAAGTCCTCGATTCACAAAACATTGCTGTTACAATTCCGTTCTTACCAAAAGACGAAGGAACGCCCAGGCAGCTGCGCGAGATTGCCTACGACGCGGAGGACTGTGCCTGGCTGGGACGCCTCCTCAGGACGCTCCCGCTCCGGTACGAGCAGCAGCGCGGAAGCGCGGCGCCAAGCGGGCGAGAAGCGGCGGCGCGCCGGCGCGCGGCTGGGAGAGCTGCGGCGGCGGCGCACGGGCTGGCTTGCGAGCTGCAGCGGCGCACGCGCGGCCGGGCGAGCGGCGGCGGCGGGCCTGGTCGGACGAGTGGCGGTGCTGAGGCTGGCGGGCGAGCGGCGGCGCTGTGGCTGGTCGGGCGTGCGTGTGGGAGCTGGGTGGGATGAAGTTAGGGTTTGTTTTAGGTGGGCCGGATGGGCCTTTGAGTTAGCATTTTTCTGGAAAAAAAAACATTTGCCGTGTGCCACATAATACAGGCACACGGCAAATAACGGCACACGGTAAATTTTTTTTTCTTTTTTGGTTTTTTTGTTACCATTTTTTTTTTTCAAGGCTTAATAAATCATTCTAAACTACACATCAAAATTTTAGCAAATTTTGACTTTTTGTTGCTATATTTACTTCATTAAAACGGTTTACTTGAATTTTTTTACATAATCCAAATTTTGAACTTCTGGTGCATGAAACAATAGAATTTAGTGATTTAAAAAATGATATTCTTATTGTTTAGGGTATCTTGACCCGTATCTAGCAACTGCCACGGACTTTGGAGCATCTTTGTTCACGGTACATGACGAGTGACCTCGGGAAAAGTGTATTTAAATTATATAAAATTCAAACAAAACGAAAAACAAACTTGTCGGGGTGTCATGTCATTACTGTGGAGGTTGTGATAAAAAACTTTCAATGTTTTGAGCAAGTAGTGACGTCGGATACCTAAAACCAAGACATCTCAAGATGTCATCACATGCGAATCACACCTTGAGATGTCTAGGTTTTAGGTATCCGACGTCACTACTTGCTCCAAACATTGAAAATTTTTTATCACAACCTCTACACGTGATGACATGACACCCTGACAAGTTTCGTGTTTTTCAGATTTTGTTTGGATTTTATATAATTTAAATACACTTTTTCCCGAGGTGACTCGTCATGTACCGTGAACAAAGATGCTCTGAAGTCTATGGGAGTTTTTAGATACGGTGTCAGGATACCCTAAACAACAAGAATATCATTTTTCCAATCACTGAATTCTATTATTTCATGTACCTGTAGTTCAGATTTAGATTATGCGAAAAAATTCAAGTAAACAGAATTAATGAAGTAAATATAGAAAAAAAGTCAAAATTTGCCAAAATTTAGATATATTGTTTATAATGATTTGTTAAGCCTACAAAAAAAATGGAACAAAAAACCACAAAAAAAAGAAAAACATTTGCGATGTGTCTTGCCAGGCACACGGCAAATAGTATATTTGCCGTGTGTTGTAGTTCAGTGGCACACGGCAAATGTTGGTAAAAAAAATTATAAATTATTTGCCGTGTGCCAATATCCGCCGTGTGCCAGATAAATTATTTGCCGTGTGCCAATATCCGCCGTGTGCCTGGCACACGGCAAAATTTAACGGTGTGAGACGCTATCACGGCTCCGGCAAATTTGCCGTGTGCATTGATTCGCCGTGTACCCGGTACACGGCAAAAAAGGGGCTTGCCGTGTGACAAAATTTGCCGTGTACCCGACACACGGCAAATAGACTATTTGCCGTGTGTAGGAATTTGCCGTGTGCCTGGCACACGGTAAATTGTTTATTTACCGAGAGTTACTATTTGCCGTGTGTGGCACACGGCAAATATGCGATTTCCAGTAGTGAAATCTCTTTTCTTTTACTTTCTTGCTAACTAAAAGTAGTTACTCCTCTGTTTGTTTTGTACTACAAGTTGTTTTCCAGGTACAACTTCACTATGAACCTAAATATATATTATTTATAACATCAAACAAAATATATATCTAGGAATATTAAAACAACTTATAATTTGGAACGGTGGGAATATTTGAGATATCCCTTATTTAAGTTGTTATTTATTTAAATTGTCTCCATCCAGTTATGAGATTACTACCATAAACGACCTGTTTGCCAAGTGACTGGAACTTTGCCGAGTGCATTCTATCGGGCACTTGACAAAACAGCAAGTTTGCCAAGTGCTAGACACAATATACTCAGTGAAATAATGACACTCGGCAAAGTAGGTCTTTGTTGGGTGTCACATATAAAAAACTCGGCGCAAACATTAAGACTCAGCAAAACAGCCGCAGAGCTTAACGACCGGTAACCATAGAGAGCTTATCATATGGCGGATGAAACTGTTGCGAATGACGGCAAGTAAACGATGAAGAACACAAGATCAATCACAAGTGGATACACAAGATTTAACGTGAAAAATCCTCCCAATGCGGAAGAGAAAAACCATGGGCGCCGGCCAGCAAACAGTCCTTACCGTATCAAGAGTCGGGTTACAACGCCGTATGGCGGCTTTAGAGAGAATAATCAAAGTGAAACCCTAATTAGGGTATATGTACCGTACCGCTGGGAAGGCCAAGCCCGCCCCCGGCGATCCGGTGATGGGTTTCCGCTTCGCTTCCGTCGAAGTCGGCCAATACAATGTCCAACTATTTGGAACATATACAACAGAAACCACACAACATGTCTTACTTTGACTTTGCTTTTGCTAGACAATATCGGCTCCTACTTGGTTTGCAAATGCTGAGTCATAATGGATTGTAGAATTTGGCAAACAAGAAGTGAACTCATTTTTGACTAACCATAAAGCTCACAATAGCTCCTTGCAAAGCACTTGGCTGACAACACTGAACACTGTCTTAGGCCTTGTTCTTTGTTATTGTTTGTGGTGTTTTAAGTGTCCTTGTTACATTTTATTATACCGACTAGTAGTGGTAGTGCTTGCCCTTGCCATAACTGAAATTGAATGGCCGAACCACGACATGTAGTAAAATCATTGGAGCTCGGGTCTACGGCATCGGACAGAATGACAGCGCCCGCTTGTCGCCACTGGACAAGGGTGGCCACGGCAGCCACACAGCATCAATCGTGGCCGGCAGGGAAGTGCGCAACGTGAGCCTCGGCGGCCTGTCTGCCGGCACTGCCCGTGGTGCCGTGCCGGGCGCCAGGCTCGCCATCTACAAGGTGTGCCACGGAGGATGCCAAGACGTGGACATCCTGGCCGCGTTCGACGACGCCATTGCCGACGGCGTCGACGTCATCTCCTACTCCATCGGGAGCAAGGTCCCGTCGCAGTACTTCATGGATGTAGGCGCCATTGGCTCCTTCCATGCCATGAGGCGCGGGGTTCTCACGTCGGCTGCTGCTGGCAACTCTGGGCTGTTCGGCGGCCACGTCACCAATGTCGCGCCATGGATGCTATCTGTCGGGGCCAGCAGTATCGATCGTGGGTTCGTCGACAAGATTGTCCTTGGGAACGGCAGGACTATAGTGGTTATTGCTCAATCCAAACGTCTCTTCAATTTTGTTTGGTCTAGACTAGCCAGAAGCTGACGTATACAGTGTTCTACCATTGTACAAACAGGGGGCCTCCATTAACACCTTCCCACCGCTGCAGAATGCGACTCTTGCGCTCCCTATCAATGGGTAATATCGGCAGCCTGAGAATGCTATGTAGAAATTTTGAATAAATTTCCTGCACACAAGTCATAATTTAGATCCTCATTTGCGCTGCAGTTCTTGTGAACCAGAAGGTCTGGCCGGTGGTTCGTACAAAGGGAAGATAGTCCTCTGCCCGGCTGACAACACCAGTCTTACCGATGGCAGAGGTCCATTCATGGCAGGTGCAGCTGGCGCTGTCATTGTCGGCTATTTCCACAACGTTGCCCTAACTGTGATTCTCCCCGCGCTCATGGTGACTCAGGACCAGTTTGACGAAATCCTGGCCTATATGAAAACCAGCAGGTAAGTACTCCACTGTCAGCACATTTGGCCTCATTTTTTCTAAATATATATCTTTAGAGCCTTTGAGGTATTTAATGCATCTTATATAGTAACTATGCTTACTAGAAATCTGAAAAGAAGTATGCTTAGTAGTAGGTACAAGCTGAACTTCCACTGTCAGCTGCTGCTTAATTGTCTAGAAGTGGATTCATTGATCTGTCTCTTTGCAGTAGACCTGTGGGTACCATAGACAGCACGGAGACAACGGTCGATCCTCAGGCTCCCATAGCGGCCTCCTTCTCTTCTCCAGGCCCTAACCTAATCACCCCTAGAATCTTGAAGGTGCTATACATATAAGAAGTTAACATTTCACAATCATTTCAGTAATACACTGGCAAATTAGTACACATCAATAAAAATTAGATAGGTTCTCTGTTCGTTAGAGCTATATTCTTATATACACAGTGTGCGGCATCGTGCAGCCTGATCTAGCTGCACCCGGGATTGACATCATAGCAGCATGGTCACTCTTGCCATCGCCAACAGGTGAGCCTGTCGACAACAGGAGAGTCCAGTACAACATCGAGTCCGGCACGTCCATGGCATGCCCACACGCGAGCGGCGCCGCTATACATCAGGTCCTACCACCGCGACTGGTCTCCGGCAATGATCATGTCAGCTCTCATCACTACAGGTGCTGTACATCTATTAAGTTTTTGTTTTCTCTGGTTGAATTCAGTAAAAGAAGTTACATACAACACATATATATCGCATAAATTTGTGTTGTCCATGCACGCAGCAACTCCGATGAACACCCAAGGCAACTCTGGCTACAACGAGCTCAATTACGGCGCCGGCCAGCTCAACCCATCCAAGGCCCGTGACCCCGGGCTGGTGTATGATGCGTCGGAGGGTGATTACGTCGCCATGCTGTGCACACAGGGGTACAACACCACACAGCTAGCTATAATCACCGGTTCCAATGCCACGTCTTGCGACACCGCTGCCGTCCCGCGGGACAGCGACCTCAACTACCCAACCATGGCAGCCCACGTTGCGCCTAGGGCAAACTTCACTGTGAGCTTCATGCGGACCGTCACCAACGTCGGAGCCTCTCCTGACGCCGTGTACATCGGTAGGATCGTTCTCCTTAGCGAGCAGCCCGGCCTCACAATTATTGTTTCGCCGGACAGGCTGGAGTTCAGCGGCCAGAATGAGAAGGCCAAGTTTAGCGTGTTCATGTCCGTCGAGGGGCTGGCAGCGGACGAGGTTGTCTCGGCCGCCATCGTTTGGTCTGATGGAAAGCATGAAGTGAGGAGCCCATTGGTGGTGTATACAGTGGACGTTAACACAGACCCACCGACTATGACCGGAGTTACGACTGAAGAATTCTTTTGAACGAATATGACTCGCGATGAAAACGGATCGGATACGAACGGATACTATTGATATCATATTTGTTTTCATATTTTCTCTGGATTCGAATTCGACACGGATAGCTATCGGATACAACTACGGATACGGATTGTCTCGGATACGAATACGAATAAATATATCGAATACGGTTGAGTCGGACACGGATTGTGTCGGTTACTAATATTTGTCTAGATATATTGAGTAAAAGCAACAACTATCTATACAACTAGGAGGATTTCCGGGCGCTGCTGTCGGGGCATGAAGGAGGAATAAAAATATATAAGAATAGGAAATTGCTGAGGTGGACACTTTGCATCTTGATAAATTAGTAATGGCAAATAATAGTGGATTGCTGATTTATACGCATTGCATGTCAAATTGAATAGATAGTGGGCATGATAGTGGAGAGCTGAGGTGGACGTGTTGAATGTTGAGAGAATTAGTAAGAGTTATAGACGAGGTATTATGCCCCATCCAAATTCCAATTATAAAAAAAGTCCAAATTTCAAAACCAGCAGGCAGCAAAGTGGCGCATGCAACAACCAAGGGTAGCAGGCAGGCCGCAGGCGGGCCTACTCGACGGAGGAACGATGGCCACCAGCTATTGTGTGCTTCATGGGCTTCGGCCTTAAATCCTGCTACTTGTGTTGTTGGGCCTGTGCGAATGCGAATCAGAGCAGTCAAGACACAAGTGCACAACAGCGATGAGTAGTTTAGTCCCACCTCAATGCCCCAGCCAGTAAGAAGGAGCACGCTTCCTATATGAGACTGTGACCACTGCAGTAGTGAAGAAGTAAGCCACATACAGTGCGCCGGGCTCTGGCAATGATGAATATATTTTATTTTCAGATTTGAATTGATTTTGATGTCAATTTAACTTAATGGAATATAAAATTTTTAAATTGGATATTATTTGGATGTATTATTCGGATTTATCTGCCTAAAATATCGGATATTTGATATCCGACGGATATTGGCAATATCATATTTGTAGCAAAGTACTTGTATTTTTATTCGTTGTCCGCAAAATCATTGGGATATCCGGTAACCGCGTCCGTTTAAGTATTTGAGGGCCTCGGACGGACGGATAAAAATCCGATCCGTTTTCATCGAAGAATGAATGATTACATTTTGATACATTGGGTTGAATTCCATTATACTACATACCGTTCATCTTATTCAAAAGTTTTAATAAATATTATTTATTTTGTTATAACTTATTTTATCAGTAGAGATACTTTTATAATGATTTATTTATTTTACTATTTACATAAAAAATTAAATAAGACGAGCGGTCAAAACGGAAGTACAAAAGTCAAAATGTGTGATTATTTGTGAGATGGAGGGAGTATATTATATGGGTTTGAATTAAGTAAAACTTTCTTATTTAGACCCTTGTAGAAAATTTATGACTCCAAATAGATGTTAACAAATGTGTGAAAGGAGACTGGCTACCACCTCAACTTTCCTTATCCAAGCGGAAGAGTATAATTATCTAACTGCCTTCCTAACTTTTTGCATGAGCACTTTGTTCATTCAGACTACACTTGTCAACCAAATTGATAAATACAGAAAGCTCTTTAAATTTACAGATCACAAATATATAATTTCTTTATGGAAGAACAAATAGTGGATCCTATAGGTAATCAATTCATTGGTAATAGCTATTTGGCAAAAGACTCGCTTTAGTAACTTGTGTCATCACTAACGAAGTAAAATTCATGTAGTGGTACTAGTGAAAATTGAAATTTCAGCAATGAACATATTTTATCCGACCTAAACCGTATACAAATTAATAAGATCAAATTTGGGAAAATAATCAAAATTTAAGATCATATCGTTAAAATATAGACTACAACTAAAGCCATCATAGTTTCAGCAAATGCTTCAACTAAATGTATATCGGAGATACAAATAGGTGTTCTATATAAATAAAAAACTAATGGAAGTGGATTAAAAACAAGCTATATTATATAGTACCTATTATCATAACTGTATATAGACTATAGTCTAAAAAATACATTTAATATGAGTAATTTTTATTAGTTATTGTCTTATAAGATTCTAACCCGTGCGAGAGCAGGGGTTGATGAACTAGTACCCCTAATTATAAGCAAGGTTCACTTTTATCGGTAGCAGAAAAATACTGGGTCACGGATGATAAATGGGCTTATCTTTTTTATCAGGAAAATTTACAGTGAAAACTAAAAAAAAATTCACTAGAAAAATGTCTGTAAAGCGATTAACATCAAAAAAATAGCATTAATAGTATTGGTATAATAGAGTATCACACTTCATTTAGTGGTACTAGTGAAAATTGAAATTTCAGCAATGAACATATTTTATCCGACCTCAGCAATAAACAGGATTATCGGGTTTATCGAAATTTTATCGCCGATCACACGCCTTCGGTGGCAGCTCCTTCACTGTCTAAACCCCATTTTGCTGGGAGGCCACACGATGGCAGCCGAGTGCACGCAGACTGAACTCGGCCTCCATCATGTGGTAAAACAACAAGGATGACAACAACGAGGATGAGGTGAGGACTGAGGAGCCCAGTGGTAGGTTTACGCAACATCGGATGACAGCCGGCCTTCCAGAGAAACTGGATTTAGACAGTGAAGGAGATGGCAATGGTTTTAGAATAAAACTCTTCCTTGTTTAGTACGAGTCGACGAAATTGAAGGGCCAAAATATAACATGAGTGGCTGATGTGCGATTTTCCAAGTTGACCTATTTATTTAATGTTGGCCGAAACAAGGATTTTTTTTTTCTAAAACCATTGCACAAATCACAAGCCTAGGACTGCCTTCACTGTCATCTAAACCCCGTTTTCCCTGGAGTGGTTTACGCTCTTGTGTACACAACCACCGGGCTCCTCACCTCATGCTCATTGTTGTACCACACAATGGCAGCCGACTGGACCCTGCCCTCCTCCATTGCCACACCGGACACCGTCACGGTGAAGAAGACCTTCTACCCCTGTGCACTGAACTCTAGTCTCTTCGGCGACATCGAGGGTGAAGTCATTGTCCGCCTCAATGGGAAACATGACATTCACATCGTGCATGGTGCTTGCAGCCCCAACATTGGTGGCTGTCCGGGGAAGACCATGGTGAAGTTCTCGCCCTGCCCGACACGCGCTGCCATTGTTGGTAGTTGAGGTCGCTCGGAGAGCTGGATGTAGAGACATTGCCACAAGCCGTGGTGTTGGAGCCAATGATGAGAGCAAGCTGCGTGGAGTTGTACCCCTGTGCGCACAGCATAGCCACGTAGTCGCTCTCTGATGCATCGTACACAAGGCCCGGGTTCATTGCTGAAATTTCAATTTTCACTAGTACCACTACATGAAAGTGTGATACTCTATTAATTAGTGATGATTGCTTTAATATTATCAATGGTGACTATATTCTACCAATTGAATGACAAAATATTTTAGTTTTTTTTGTAAGAATTATAGGATAGATTTTTCCAGTTTCTAGGAGGTTTTATGAGTAATTATTTATAGGATTAATCTTTTTTAGCTCGCACAATATGAATTTTGTTAGAACTTAAACTTAAGGTATATAAACTCTTATTTCATCCATTATGTGATATCATGGAGTTCTATATTTTAACTTTTAACTTTTCATCTAGTTGTTATAATATTTTACACATGTGTTTATTCCCACCTTGCTAGTCCAAGAGGAGTGTGTAACACCCTAAAAAAGTAAGTGTCATTTTTTAGATAAAGAATAAATAATATCCGGCCTCTACATTCAAAGATGTACACAATCAATTATTACAACATCGCAGATCACGAAAACAGAAGGCCAAAGTCTTATACACGTACTAGGATATTAAAACAAACGATACAAAATGTTTTCACCCTCTATTTAAAATCTTTAAAGCAAATTTCTTGCTCATCACCGAGAGGGCGTCCTTGGCTTGCTCATCACGCTGCAGCTTAGTTTGTGATAGTTGACGTGCCAAAGTTAGACAAGATAAGAGTTACATGCCAAAGTAGCTTAGTTTTTCAGATATTTATGAAAAAAGTTTATGTATTAAATTTAATCATTGTTAAATTAATAAGAAAAAATATTGATATACACAAGGAACAAAAATCCTAACCTAAAAATGAAAAAAAACTAAGAACCAAATTTATTTAAAAACTTATAATAAGAAACATCAAACCAAAAAATCTAACACGTGGGGAAGCACGGGTCGATGGACTATCTTCTAATACGAAAATCAAAGCGGGGGTCATCCTGGCTGCCGCTGGTCCCCTCGCGGCTTGCGTCAAGTCGATCGACTCGAGCGGTTGCCAGGTCTGGTCTCGTCGTTAGAAGGCGCCACCACCACACAAACCCATTCAAAAGTGAAAATTCTTAATTCTACTGTTTGTGACCTTTGAAGATGTGAGAAGGTTGCCGACTTAGGAGATGCAAGTTCGTCGTCTCTGCCAAAGTGTTTTTTGATGCCGTGGGGATTAAGGAGAGGGCGGAATGTGTCCCGATACCTATTCAGCATCCTTCCTGATGTATGATCTCATATGTGATGTGATCTTGCCAGGCAACAATAGGAATAGAAAATAAATTAGGTGGGGTTCAACCCCCGGTTTAAACCTCAAAAATAAATGCAATTGCCAGTAGCAGGCTATTATCTAACAGGACAAGATGATGATCAATAAAGACAGCTTCGTCCTAATGGAACCAATCTAAACCCTCTTGTTCTTCGCTCTCGTCCATCTCAAACAGCTTCTGATAAAACACTATGATACACCTCAGGTATATCCCGGCACAAGGACCCGGAGATATTTCATCGTGGAATATTTTCGTCCTGAGCTGGGCGCCCAGGACGTATGATACGTGCCAAGCGCCTGCGTTGTTTCCTGCACAAGGCTACGGAGCAAGCAATGCGCGCTGCGATAGCTGGCGCACGTTCGGCTGCTCCGGTCCTATCGACGTTAAGACTCTGTCTGATGTATACACTTACCTCCAAAAATTGACTGATATATACACGCAACTATTATAGTTGACTAGTTCTATGTGATTTTATACGGAGCTTGGGATCGGAATAACAAGAGCCATCCGTAAATATTTATCTTATGGTTAAAATGATAGACGAAACAAACGATAGAAACTTAAGTGGAGGACCAAAACTAAAAATCCCATTGGCTAGGAAACTTTTTACATTGATTCTACAGTAGCACCAGGCCAGCGACCACACCGGGTGGTGGCTGGGTGGTTGGTGGCAAGAGCTGAGTTGCGCGGGTGCCAGCGGCGGCAATGGCATTGCCCGCGCGGGCAGCAGCAAGACCCTAGCAGGAAGGCAATCGGTGGTGCGAGCTCCTGGAAGGCGCGCAGCCAGCGGCGAGCCAATCCATCCATCAGCCATGTCAGGGGAAAATATAACGGATACCCCTGATGTAAATGAACAGATTCAAAGTACTCATCTCAATTATAATTGTTTTTCTATTTTTTCAACCAGCGTCTAACAAAAATTCTAGTGAGAGGTACCGGTGGTGGTTCCTGTCAAGCATAGATAGTAACGAAGTTCTATTCTATATATACACATAACACATGGACTAGATTTGCACGAAGCTTCCAAAACCGTGTAGGATACAATGCCTCGTCCTAGAACACTGCTGCTGCTTCTCCTCGTCGTCACCGTAGTCTTCGCCGCGAGCCTGAGCGCCTCTGTATCCATCGGGGACGGAGGCAAGGTCAGAGGGAGCAATTCATCACGCATGATTTTTCTTCAGGAGCGGCAACATAGACCTAGCTAGGAAGTTTTGTCTAATCTATTTGTTCGTGATGAGCATGCAGGTCTACATCGTGTACCTGGGGCACCTACCCACCACGGATGCGTCGGAGCCGGAAGGTTTCTCTGCTGTAGAGTTTGCTCATCACAACCTCCTGAGGGAGGTCCTCAACGACAGCAGGTCCAGAATTCTCTCTTCAGTTTTCACCAGAGAGTAGCATCTGATCATTTCAGGACAAATAATGTTATACCCCATTTTTTTTTCGTGACTATGCCAAAGCAAGTTTTGGCTATACTACATTTCTGCGTCCAGTTCGCGGCCGACCGCAGGGCAATTCTTTTACGCTAGTAGCTGTCATATAGTCCTTATGCAACTGTACAGGATATGAGATGCAAAGTTTTTGTAGCAATCCACGTCTTTGTTTCTTTTTGTTTTAGAATTATGCACTATAGTATAGACACCTATAATATAGATGTATACTCGTCTCTTATGAACACATGTACGCAAATCCTACCTCTATCTGCTCCACCTACCTCTTTGAGCTCCACTGAAGAACTGAGCCAACAGATCTTATGATTGACAATGTGTACCATTGAAAGTATAGTGTTGTTAAATCCTAAAATAAATCTAAATATGTACAAGCACATGTACGAAATCCAAGACATGACCTGGGTAGGAAGGTTCCACCATAAGGAACCCAACCATATGATCAATTCGCATACACGCCTAAAATTCTATCCCCATGCATGTAGTTTTGTTTTCCTTTCTAAAAGAATAAAGGGCTGGTATACTACGTATCATTTCAAAAAAAAATTGAAGTCTTATTACATTCTTTTCTTTTATTGAAAAAGATGGAGTCTAAACCTGTATATTATTTTGTCTTTTGTAGCTCTACTTCAGATAGGATCCTCCGTAGTTACAAGAGAAGCTTAAATGGCTTCGCTGCCAGGCTAAGTGAAGAAGAGGCACATAAACTTTCTGGTTTGTGACAATTAACAAACTCTTCTTTTCAATCATTTTATTTTGTGGCAGTGCATTGGAATTAGTGTCCTACTCCTTCAATTTCAAATTGTAAGTCATTCTAGTTTTATAGAAGCAAAAGCATAACTAATATATATCTACATACATACTTGATTTGTAGAAAATATGTGTAAGATTTATATCTCTAAATAATTTTATTAAAAAACTAGACTTAAAGATATTTACGATGATACTAATTATTTAGCATAAATATTTAATATATTTTAATATGTAATTGCGAGTAGTTTTTTCTTGGAAAGCGAGAAGGACACTTATTTGGAATAGAGAGAAAGTATATAGTAAGCAGCTACAATACTAACTTAGAAAGTCAGAACGACTATCAATTTTGAGTGGAGGGAATATGTCTCAAGGATGTAGACACTACGGTGCATGATCAAGGGATTGTTGGATGAACCCAAACATAACAACTTTTAATTTATATCAAGGTTGGAACCGTGTCATGCATGAATATAGCTTTAACTTAGACAACTTTTTCTTACTTTTAGGCATGAAAGGCATTGTCTCAGTCTTCCCAAGTAGAACCCTAAAGCCTTTGACCACAAGGTCCTGGGACTTCTTGGGATTCTCGCAAACACCCGTTGAAGAGCTACAACTGCAGGGAGATGTCATTGTTGGTATGCTTGACACCGGTTTGTGGCCTGACTCGCCGTCCTTCTCGACGAAGGCTTTGGCCCACCACCGACCAGATGGAAAGGCACATGCCAAAACTTCACGTGCAACAAGTATGAAAAATGCCTTTTGTTTTACTGTTTACCAAGTTCAAATTTGTTTTTTTGGGACTCTGTTTTGGACCCTTGTGGCCCACAATACACGTATAGCAAACTTCATGACTATTGGGCAGCGTTAAAATGAGCATCAAAATAATATCATTATATTACTGGGCATTAGTTAATTTTAGCTTGCCCGGTTTCAAAGTATTGTGTATCACAAGCTGCTTCTTGGTTAGGGTCGGCTATTTTGACTCCTTCCATG
This sequence comes from Themeda triandra, assembly GCA_018135685.1. NCBI lineage: Eukaryota > Viridiplantae > Streptophyta > Magnoliopsida > Poales > Poaceae > Themeda > Themeda triandra. The sequence goes on along the minus strand of JAENPR010000102.1, from coordinate 530,829 downwards.
ACGTGTATTCACTTATGTTACCTCCTCCAAGAAATATGATGGATCTATGTGGTCACCAAAGTTAAATAGACCTGAGCTTTTAGATAGAAAAGTTTATTTTTAATGTCAAATCCTAGATGCTGTAGGCTCCTTATCGGGGCCAACCACAAAGTACACATCTCTTGTGCAAAGAGACGATCTTCCATCATAGACGTGATACGGACTCACTGTTTGACTACGACGTTATGTGCAGTAAAATCATTGGAGCTCGCGCCTACTCGAGCCCGTCGCCGCTAGACGACGAGGGCCATGGCAGCCACACAGCATCCACCGTGGCAGGGCGGGCAGTGGCCAACGTTAGCTTTGATGGCTTGGCTGCTGGCACAGCTCGGGGCGCGGTGCCAGGTGCTAGGCTCGCCATCTACAAGGTGTGCCAGAAAGACGGCTGTGATGGTGACGCTATCCTCGCAGGGTTCGACGATGCCATCGCTGACGGTGTGGATGTGATCTCGTTCTCCATCGGTAGCACGAACCCATCTGATTACTTCAGTGACGCACAGTCCATTGGCTCCTTCCATGCCATGAGGCGTGGGGTGCTTACATCCGCGTCGGCCGGGAACTCGGCACTCGATGGTGGCAAAGTTTGCAACGTCGCGCCATGGATGCTGTCTGTGGCGGCGAGCAGCATCGACCGCCAATTCATCGACAGGATTGTTCTTGGGAACGGCGATACCATAGTGGTCAGCGCAGAACCCTGACTTTATATACTATATCCTTATTTTTTCTTCAGAAATCCGAGTCTGAGACTCTGAATCAAAATGTCAACCATTTATAACTGATTTCTTCTGTCGCAGGGAGCCTCCGTTAACACCTTTGCAACCTTAACAAATGCCACACTTGCATTCCCCACTAACGGGTAAGACGATGACAATATGACATGCAAACATAAATATACATACTAGCTAGCACTTGTCATAGTTTGTGTGAGTGCATGATGACTGAATATGTCATATATATATTCAACTTGCACGGGTGTGAGTTGGAAAACATTATTTTTTTTGAAATTTAGACCAATCAGTTCAATACCTGCATAAAACTAACATAACCAAAAATATCCAGCATAGTGTTTATGTTTTCTTTTTGCTAAAATAATGTAGGTCCTGTGATCCAGAGGACCTTGTTGGAGGTTCTTACAAAGGCAAGATTCTCCTCTGCCCAACCCAGAAGCGCCGTCTCACCTTTGGCGCAGCAGGTGGTGCTCTTTCAGCCGGGGCAGCAGGCGTCGTCTTACTCAGCCGCTCACCCGACATCGCGTTCATTCTGCCTCTGCCAGGTCTCACAGTAAGTCAGGCCAAGTTCGACCAAATCATGGCGTATGTCAATAGCACTAGGTGAGCTCAATGACCGTTGCTAGATTGCCAAAAAAACTTCACTAACTATATATATCCCAATTCATGCTCAATTGTCTAAAAATAATCCGGATCTGTTCTGCAGTAACCCTGTGGGTACCATAGACCGCACTGAGACTACGAGCAATCTCCAATCTCCAGTGGCTGCCTCCTTCTCTTCTCCAGGCCCCAACTTGATCACCCCTTCAATCTTAAAGGTGCCTGATCGATAATGTTCACGAACATCTGCTTCCGTCATTTCTTGGAAATGTCGCCACTTAAAATGATATCTCTACAATGTTCAAATGCCTGCAGCCTGATCTATCTGCGCCAGGGGTCGACATCATTGCCTCATGGTCGCAGCTGTCATCACCCTCGGGCAATCCTAATGACACAAGGAAAGTTCAGTACAACATCATCTCCGGCACATCCATGGCGTGCCCACACGCGAGCGGAGCCGCCGCGTACGTCAAGTCACTCCACCGTGACTGGTCACCGGCAATGATCATATCGGCTCTCATCACCACTGGTACGTACGATGGCGTAAACCATGACTTCAAAGATCTATTCCATTCCACTCCATTAATTTAATTAGTTCATCTTTGTCAACCAATTGCAATATCATCATATCACAATGCACGGTTCTCATCGTGTATGCAGCCACTCCAATGAACACACCGGGCAACTCCAACACGACCGCGCTCAAGTACGGCGCCGGGCAGCTCAACCCGGTGAAGGCACAAGACCCCGGCCTTGTGTACGATGCATCGGAGGGCGACTACGTGGCTTTTCTGTGTGCGCAGAATTACACAGCCGACCAACTTGCCCCCATAACCGGCTCTAACACCACGGCCTGCGCCAATAATGGCTCGACGTCCAGCTCTCCCGGTGACCTCAACTATCCGACCATGGCAGCCCGTGTGGAGCCCGGCAAGAACTACACCATGGTCTTCCCGCGGACTGCCACCAACGTTGGGGCCGCAAAATCTGTGTACGATGTGAAGGTTGTGCGTTCTATTGAGGCAGGTAATGACCTCACAGTTGACGTGTCGCCGACCAGACTTGAGTTCAGCGCACTGGGGCAGAAGATCTCGTTCACCGTGACAGTGTCCGGTGTGGCGATGGAGGAGGGCAGGGTCCACTCAGCCACCGTCGTGTGGTACAACAACGAGCATGAGGTGAGGAGCCCGTTGGTTGTGTACGCAATACCTGACGATTTCCAGCTAACTGGGGTTTAGACAGTGAAGGCAGCCGGCATCCAAGGCTTATGATTTTAGCAATGGTTTCAGAATAAAGCCTTCTTTGTGTCTGTCAGCAATAAGTGAATCAACTCGCGAAATCTCTGCACTTCTTCTAGTGGAACGTGTGGAAGGAGGACAATAGAAGAACTATTCTAAACAAATCGGTGCAGCCTAGACATGTCGACCTTTCATTGCAAGGAAGAATTAGAGCAGTACCAGTTGGCAACAAGAAACAATGGGAGGACCCAACTATCGTAGTGCACATTCCCTCTATCGGCCAGGCTTTTTTCTTATATATTGTGCTTCTTTGGTTTTGTTTCAGTTGAGAGTTTCTTGTTTCTTGTTTGGGACCAGGTCGTTTCCTGGTCAAGGAATCGTGTTAATAGGGGTTTTTGAGGAAAATCGTGTTAGGCCCTGTTTGGTTCCAAGGGACTAGAGACTAGGGACTAATTTTTAGTTCCAATTAGTCCCTAAATTACCAAACATAGGGACTAAAAGAGGGACTAATAGTCCCTAGTCCACTAGTCTCTCTTGAGGTGCTAATTGGGACTAGTGGTCCATGGGTAGTCCCTAGTCCCTAGTCCCATGAACCAAATAGGGCCTTAATAGGGTGCCTAGTCGCCTTCTTTGGTTTGTAATTTATTTCTATCATCCAGTGAAAATACAGCAAAACGCGAAGAAGGCGAAGCCAGTCATGTTATATTTTGTATCCTTCAATTTGTCATCTAGATTTCTTCATTCGTAAGGTGCTGATCTGTATATAGAAACTTGGCATATATACTACATCAACGGTCCGAAGAGATATTTGTGACACTCGCTTTCAGGCTTGGTAGTCCATGGCTCCGCGCTAGCACCTGCTTCCATGATCCGAGCGCCTCACACTACCATGGCTCCGCGTTAGGTCGGCCAGACTCCATCGTCCATAGCGTCATCTGCACCGCGCCCGAACCCACTACCATGTGCCCCCACGAGGTCCTATTTGGTTTCCTCCTCCTAAAGTTAAGTCACCTATAAACCAAGAACTAAACTTTTATCAATGGCGGTGTTTCGTTTGGTTGACTAAAAAAGACTAAAAGAGGCCTTTTAGTACCAATTAGTCATGGTGTTTGGCTCCAAAGAGATTAAAAGGTGAGGTTTAGTCACTTTTAGCACATATTAGGTTACTAGTGAGAATAAAGTGTTTTAGTCACTTTTTAATCAATTCATTGGATCAGTGACTAAAGGAGGTGTAATACAAACAGGCCGAATGCCAGAAAATCTCAGTATCACTGGATACATACTAGGGGATTTTAGCCATGAGGATTTATATTGAAAATGATTGATAATTACATTTATGTACTATTGCCTGTATGAACTTATAACTAGATGAAAATATATGCTCGTGATAGGCGAGATGTTATGGAACTATCATACAGTGAAATTGTCACCAATTTTTGGTGTAGAAGTACCGGTTCGTATCACGTCGTATTTATCATCATTTGGCTAAACGGTCATTTATCCCGTTTACATACTGTTTAAAGCAACGTTTAACCCGTTTGAACGAGCCGTTTAACGGTAGGTGACCAACTATTAGACCAAAAAATGTCTAAACGGTATGTGACCAACTATTTACCATTTCGTTTTTAGAAATACTTACTAGTTAAGTGCCCGTGCGTTGCTACGGGTTTGCAATGTATAGGGAAGTCGGGGTCGGTGGGTGTCGGGCGTCGGGGGCGTTTCTGCGTGTCGGGGTCGGTGGGTGTCGGGCGTCGGGGGTTTGCAATGTATAGCACTTCACCCTTCTCGGCCCCGGTTCTTCTCGTCAAGAAGCAGGACGCCTCCTGGCGTTTCTGCGTGGATTACCGGGCCCTCAATGCAGTCACGGTGAAGGATAAGTTCCCCATACCTGTCGTCGAGGAGCTGTTGGATGAGCTCCATGGCGCTCGCGTCTTCTCGAAGCTCGATCTGCGCTCAGGATATCATCAGGTGCGCGTTCACCCGGACGATGTGTCCAAGATGGCATTCCGAACGCATCATGGGCACTTCGAATTCTTGGTTATGCCCTTCGGCCTGTCCAATGCACCGTCCACGTTCCAGGCGCTGATGAATCTGATCCTCAAACCGTTCTTACGGCGGTGCGTCTTGGTGTTCTTCGACGACATCCTCATCTATAGTCGGTCGTGGACCGAGCATCTCAAGCACCTTCGCGCCGTTCTTGACGTTCTGCGCGCCAACCAGCTGCATCTCAAGCGCTCCAAATGTTTCTTCGCCACGCCATCGGTGCACTATCTTGGACATGTGATCTCGGCTTTTGGCGTGGCCATGGATGCCAACAAGGTGGCAGCAGTGAGCACGTGGCCCCAGCCCCGTTCTACCCGCGGCCTGCGAGGGTTCCTCGGCTTGGCGGGCTATTACAGGCGCTTCATCAAGGATCTCGGCGCTATTGCGGCGCCACTCACTCAGCTTCTGCGCAAGGATGCGTTCCAGTGGACGGACGCCACGACGACCGCCTTCGACGCTCTCAAGCTTGCCCTGTCCACGGCACCGGTCCTGCACCTGCCCGATTTCTCCAAAGACTTCGTGGTGGACCGCGATGCGTCCGGGTCTGGATTCGGCGCGGTTCTTCACCAAGGGGATGGGCCGCTGGCATTCTTCAGCCGTCCCTTTGCGGTACAGCCTTGTCCACGCCGTGCGCCATTGGCGCCCCTATCTTTGGGGACGTGCCTTTGTCGTGCGCACGGATCACTACGCGCTGAAGTACATGTTGGATCAACGCCTCTCCACGATCCCGCAGACGCACTGGATCTCCAAACTTTTTGGCTTTGATTTCAGGGTTGAATTCAATCCGGTCCGGTTCAACACGGTTGCGGATGCCCTCTCTCGGCGGGATGGCGAGGTGCCGTTACTCGACGGGCTGGCTGGCGTGGAGGCTCAGGTAGCCGCCTTGTCCGTGCCCGCGTTCGACGTCTACGACGCACTGCACCAGGAGTACGAGGCCGATGCGGCACTCCACGCCAGGCGCGACGCAGTGGCGGCCGGTGACTTCGGTGCATCATGGTCGGTGCGCGACCAGCTTATCCTACATGATGGTCGCGTGTTCATCCCCGACTCCTCGGCTCTTCTACCCGACGTGCTCCAACTGGCTCATACGGCGGGCCACAAAGGGATCCAAAAGACGCTCCAACGACTGCGCGCCGATTTCTTCGTCGAACATGATCAGCGCGTCGTCACCGACTACGTCAAGGCGTGCGCGGTGTGCCAGCGCAACAAGACTGACGCGCTGCATCCGGCCGGTCTTCTCCAACCGCTGCCGGTGCCGTCGAGGGTGTGGGCCGACATCGCCATGGATTTCGTCGAGGCTCTTCCCAAGGTACACGGCAAAAGTGTGATTCTAACCGTGGTGGACAGGTTTTCAAAGTACGCGCACTTCATTCCTTTGGGCCACCCGTACACGGCGACTTTGGTGGCTCGGGCTTTCTTCCATGGCATCGTCCGACTCCATGGCTTCCCCGAGTCCACTGTCAGTGATCGCGACCCAGTGTTCACGGGAAACGTGTGGCGTGACCTCTTTCGGCGCGCCGGGGTGCAGCTGCGCCTGAGCACCACCTTCCATCCCCAAACAGATGGGCAATCGGAAGCGGTGAACAAGACCATCGCAATGTATCTGCGCTGCATCACCGGAGATCGGCCTCGGGAGTGGCTGTAGTGGCTCCCGTGGGCCGAGTATTGCTACAATACTGCCTATCACACGGCGCTTCGCACGACCCCCTTCACGGTGGTCTATGGCCGCGACCCGCCGGCCTTGCTTCCCTATGAGCCGGGCTCGGCGCACACGGACTCCGTCCACGCCCTCTTCACCAGCCACGACGAGTTTCTTCAGGAGGTCAGGGCGCGTTTGTTGCAGGCTCAGGAGTACGCGCGCCGCTACTACGACGCCAAGCATCGTGATCTCGAGTTTCAGGTAGGGGATTGGGTGCTGCTCAGGCTTCTTCATCACCCCACCCAATCCCTCCTACCCGGGCGCCGTCACAAGCTCAGTCCGCGCTATGCTGGCCCTATCAAGTTGTCGAGCGCATTGGCTCCGTCGCGTACCGCCTCAATCTTCCTGACGAGGCCAGGATCCACGACGTGTTTCACATTGGCGTCCTCAAGCCGTTCAAGGGCGTTCCGCCGGCTGCCGCACCACCACTGCCCCCTCTTCAGCATGGGCGGCCTCTACTCAACCCAGAACGGGTGCTTCGGTCCGAGCTCCGGCAGGGTGAGTGGTACATCCTCATGAAATGGGCTGACCTGCCACCGGCCGATGCTACTTGGGAGTCTGTTTCCGCGTTCCGTGAAGCTCATCCCTCCTTCCAGCTCGAGGACGAGCTGTTTCCGAAGGGAGGGAGAGATGTTCTGGTGGGCAACACCTATCAGAGACGACGTGGTTAATCAAGGCGCCAAGAAGATATCTGGCGCGCCAAGGAGGCTGGTGACCGCGATCACCACGGCGACGTACAGAGTCTGCAAGTCTTAGTCGTCTTGAGTCTGGAGTCTTAGTCAGTTTATTCGGTAAAGAGTCTTAGAGTTTGTTATGATTCTTAGAGTTTGTTATCAATTCATTATTTGCAGCAAGAGTCGGTTTGTAATTTGCCTATATAAGGCCAACTATCGTATCAATGAAGGACTAGCCTGGGATTGTGATTTTATATCACCCTTGGGCGCCCGACGCCTTATTCTCATCTACTGTTCCTCGTCAAGCTCTTGTCGCCAACCCTCGATCACGGCTCCAGCTCGCCGGGATCGATCTCGCTCGCACGTTCCGCACTCGCCTCCATACTTCCTACGCAGCAAGGTTCGCCGTCGTAACAGTACCTCGGACACCTACCCAGCCCTGGTCCTTCCGACAATGAGCCCCAGGGTTTTACTGCAGTAGAAGCGGCTCATCACGACCTGCTGAACCAGGTCCTCGACGACGGCAGGTCTAATCCAATTTTCCTTGACCCAAGCTACTCCGATATGGCATCTCGTTTTATGTTATGTGATCTTTTTTTTCCAACCCGAAACCCATTTCCATTATGAATAACGAAAATACAGAGTTTGATACAGATAGATCAGACTTCAGGAAAAAAACAACCTTGCTCAGCCCTGCCGAATCTGGGGAAACTACAGCAAGATAGCACAAAAGAAAACCGCTTCCAGGAAAACTACACCGAGCCTGAAGGCCACCAGATTACCTACTTCAAAAGAACTCCAGAAAAGAACAGCTAGCAGCGCTATAGTTTTCAGAAAACTAGCTTTCGACGACAGCTACATCTAGATTCATCCGAGGAAGAAGAACAAATCAAACACACTCAGAACTTGCATCTGAAGAAGCTGTTCATTCATCAGTCACCGAGCTTCACCTTCCCTTCTCACAACTTTTTCTTCGAGATCAATTGTCACCATTGGAGTCTCCAGGAGCTGCATCACTTTGGAGCAGGAGCAGAACCCTGTTGTCGATGTTGGAACCAGAACTCCGGCGAGGAGCTCCGGCGGCGTCGCGACACCGGCAGGTGGTGACCGCGGCGACTAGAACCCTAGACGCGAACACACGAGGAAGAGAGAGCGAGTGCACACACACGAGGACAACTGTTTCACTGCAACTGGCGCAGCTTGTGTTCGATGCATTGCTTGGAGTTTTACTGGCCTCGATCCGCTATCCCCGCCACGAGCAAGTCGCTGCACGGTGAGCCTTATTTCTCGGACTCCCGTGCGACATGCCCGGCACACCAGTCGTGGCGGGGTGGGCCTTCAGGTGCGGTCTTGGATGCCAATGCGCATGACTCCACGGCATCCAAGAATCTACGCGATTACAAAACGTGCTTACAAAACGTTAAGTACCTAATACATGCATCTACATGATAACTGAAAACTCTGACAACGATTACAGGACGATGATCAACAAATCACCCCCTTAATCTTGTCAGACCTTGACTATGCCCAATTGCCTTCTCATCTCAGCGAACCTGATCCTTGCTAATGGTTTCGTCAGGATGTCGGCCAACTGGTCATCAGTACTCACATGTTCAAGTTCCACCACTCCTTCTGAGACACATTCTCTGATGTAGTGGTACTTTGTGTCGATGTGCTTGGTTCTATCATGAAAAACAGGGTTTCTACTCAGCTCCTCTGCAGACTTGTTGTCGATCAGCAGTCTGAATTTTTTCACCTCTGAATGAGTTATGTCAGCTAGGAGTCTACTCAGCCACACCCCCTGACAGGCAGCAGTAGCAGCAGCAATGTACTCAGACTCACATGAAGAGAGTGACACCACCCTTTGTTTCTGTGAATGCCAAGTAACAATGTTGTTACCCAAGAAGAAAACTGCCCCAGATGTGCTTTTCCTCTTCTCCATGTCCCCTGCATGATCACTATCTGTATAGCCAAGTAGTTCACTGTTTGCACCCTTGACAAACTTGCAACCAAACTTTGTTGTTCCTGCTACATACCTCAGTATCCTCTTTATGGCAGCCCAATGTTCAGAGTTTGGACACTCCATGAATCTGCTGACCATCCCAACAGAAAAGGACAGGTCAGGCCTTGAGTTCACCAAGTATCTGAGACTTCCCACAATACTCCTGTATCTTGTAGCATTTGACAACTGTTCAGGTTTGCCAGGCAACAACTTTAGGTGTTGTTCCATTGGAGTGTCAACTGGGTTGCACCCTTTCATCCCTGAAATTTCAAGAATTTTTTCAGCATAAGCACTCTGACAAATTGTGATTTCTCCTGGCTTCTGCTTCACTTCCAGTCCCAAATAGTAACTGAGTAAGCCAAGATCACTCATGTTGAAACTCTTCTTCATCTGTTCCTTGAATGTTGCTATCATTCTGGTGTTTGGCCCACAGATGATTAAGTCATCAACATACACTCCCACTATCAGCAATGACAGTCCTGAACCCCTTCTGTAGACTGCATTTTCTTCCATGCTTCTCACAAAACCCAACTTGTATAGCTCTTGATCTAATCTGGCATTCCAAGCTCTGGGAGCTTGTTTCAGGCCATATAGAGCTTTCCTCAGTTTCAGAACTTTTCCCTTTGCTTTTGGATCAGAGAAACCAGGTGGCTGTTGGACATAAACTTCTTCTTGCAGCTCACCATTCAAGAATGCAGATTTTACATCCATATGATGCACTTCCCACTCCCCCTGAGCTGCTAGAACCAGCAACAACCTCACTGTTTCCAATCTAGCCACTGGAGCAAAAACTTCATCATAGTCAATTCCTTGAATCTGAGCATAGCCCTTTGCCACCAACCTTGCTTTGTGCTTGACAATGTTACCAGCAGGGTCTCTTTTCACTTTGAAAACCCACTTTAGCCCTATGGCTTTGTGGTCTTTTGGCAGTTTTGACAGTGTCCAAGTTTGGTTCTGCAGAATGGACTGCATTTCAGCCTCCATTGCAGCTTTCCAAAGACTCTTCTTCCAAAGGCTTGTTCTACATTTCGGGTTCATCGCTGCAAGCATGCACACTCCACTATATTCAAAATCATGCATCTCCTCAGTTGAGTCCAATAGATCTGTTACTGTCCTGTATCTGACAGGCCCTTCATTGGAATCTACTGACTGTTGAGATGGTGGTGTGGCCCAACCATGATTCTGAGCAGGAGCTGATTGTGGAGTGTTTGGACAGTTATGTGGTGTGTAATTCCCACCTTGATCACTGTAATCTGCAGCTGCACCTCCTTGAGCAGAAGCTTCACCTCCCTGATCTGCATAATGGTCAGGTTGCTGCAATTCAGTGTCTGAACCGGCTGTTGTCGGATTTTGTTCAGACAGTTCATATTCCACTATGAAACTGTCTGGTTCTTGCCTACTGCTCCCACTTGCATTGGTCCAGTTCCATGGTTCATTCTCAGCAAAAATCACATCCCTACTCACCACCAACTTGGCAGTAGAGGGATCATAAAACCTGTATCCCTTGGTTCCTGTTTCATAGCCGATGAACACCATCTTCCTTGATCTGTCAGCCAACTTGGACAGATTAGGACCTGCAATCTTCACACTAGCAGCACAGCCAAAAATTCTCAAGTGACTAACTCTGGGCTTTTTCCCATGCCATGCCTCAAAAGGAGTCATATTATTCAAGCTTTTTGTTGGAGCTCTATTCAGTGTATACACTGCTGCACACACAGCTTCACCCCAAAATTCAGCAGGCACTTGCATTGACTTCAACATGCACCTGGCCATCTCTACTACAGTTTGGTTCCTCCTCTCTACAACACCATTCTGTTGAGGAGTATATGGTGTAGTAGTGTAGTGTTTGATCCCATTTTCATTGCAGAAGACAGTAAACAGGTTTGAGATAAACTCTCCCCTCTCGTCTGTTCTCGACCTTTGAGCTTGCAGGCACTTTCAATTTCAGCTCGGTCTTGATTTTTCTGAAACTTTCCGAGCTTGATCCTTAGTTTTGAGCAACTCCACCCACATAAATCTGCTATAGTCATCTACCACTAGCAGAAAATAAGATGCTCCCCCCAATGACTTAGGAGTGATCTGCCCACATATATCAGCATGCACTAGCTCAAGTCCCTTCTCTGCCCTGAATTTGGATGCTTTTGGGAATGGCAGTCTATGTTGTTTTCCAAGCACACAACCATCACAGATTTTATCAACCCTACTCACAGTTGGCATCCCTTCCACCATGTTCTTTGCAGTAAGATCATTCAAAGCTCTAAAATTTAAATGACCAAATCTAGCGTGCCACTGCCATGAAACATCTTCTGAATGTGCAAGCAAACAAACTGGTGGTGTCAACTGAAATTTAGCAAGGTACATTCTATTTGCAGTTCTAGGTGCTGAAATCAACAAGGTGCCACATTGATCAAACACACAAAGCCTTCCATTGCCCATAGTCACTTTGAATCCCTTTTCTTCTAACTGACCAAGACTAACTATATTGGTTTTCAACTTTGGTATATAGTATATTTCGGTCAGTACCTTGTGAGCATTGTGACGATCCTCCATCACCATGGAGCCGATGCCTTCGATGTCGACCTTGGAGCCATCGCCAAATCTCACCGTTCCTCGTACACCTTCGTCCAGCTGCGTGAGAGCCGACTGGTGCCGCCATGTGGTTACGCGGCCCCAAGTGTCCAAAGACCCACACACCATCAGGAACATCAAATGGCACCACCTTCTCGGTCAGATGCACGATCTGCGCGGTCCTGCGCACGACGTCGACGTCGCACGCCGCCACCATGAGAGCACCAGCTTCGTGCCCACCGATTGCCACATTGGCCTCCGGCTGCCTGGCGTCTCTTTTCTTCTCTTTCTTGGGACGCTTGCAATCTTGCTCCCAATGGCCGTAGATGTGGCAGTTCCGGCACCTCCCCTTGCGCCATGGAGTGCCCTCGGAGGTCATCTTGACCCCTTCCGAGTTGCCACCATCAGAGCGCATCGGCAAGCGGGCCCATGATCGCCAAGCCATGGCGGCGCTTCTGCGCTCCGTGCCACGAGACATGTGGCAGATGCTCGGCCGCAAGAAGACGGTCAAGGAGGCATTGCCCGGATCAATCGCGTGCCAGATCTCGAGGGCCTCCAGGTTGCACTGCAGAATCATCACCCACTCGGCGTAGTTGGATCGGTCCAACATGGGCCAAACCAGGGAGCTTTCCTTGACGCCGGATCCAGAGCTCGACGTCCCTTCTCCGGTCATCTTCTCCGCCGCCGGCTTCTTCGGGATCACGTACTTCTTCCTTGCGGGTTCACGCGGTGGACTTATGGATCCACTGTATTGCATAAACCTTGCGCTCTGATACCAGATGTTGGAACCAGAACTCCGGCGAGGAGCTCCGGCGGCGTCGCGACACCGGCAGGTGGTGACCGCGGCGACTAGAACCCTAGACGCGAACACACGAGGAAGAGAGAGCGAGTGCACACACACGAGGACAACTGTTTCACTGCAACTGGCGCAGCTTGTGTTCGATGCATTGCTTGGAGTTTTACTGGCCTCGATCCGCTATCCCCGCCACGAGCAAGTCGCTGCACGGTGAGCCTTATTTCTCGGACTCCCGTGCGACATGCCCGGCACACCAGTCGTGGCGGGGTGGGTCTTCAGGTGCGGTCTTGGATGCCAATGCGCATGACTCCACGGCATCCAAGAATCTACGCGATTACAAAACGTGCTTACAAAACGTTAAGTACCTAATACATGCATCTACATGATAACTGAAAACTCTGACAACGATTACAGGACGATGATCAACAGTCGATTGGTATGCACCGCTAGAACAGTTTTCACCACTTTTCAACATGTTGTTTGTTCCTTCAATCAGCATCTCCTTGTCAACCTCAACATAAAATCCTGCTCAATATTTCAATAGAGCACAAACATGACACAATATCTCAATTGGGTTTTTAATCAACTTTTTGTCAAACACAGCCGTGGTTCTACACTTCCAAATCCCCTAGCAAATGGCTGCCACACCCCATGTGTGGAATTTCTTAACATAAGTAAACCATCTATCACACACCATAGCCAAACACACAAGTGGGGTCTCCCTGCCAATTCCTTTTTCTCAAGTTATGTTTAGTTAACACAGCATCATTAGACATTAACCACAAGAAAAGTTTGATCTTTTCAGGGATCTTTCCTTTCCATATTCTCTTCTGATATATAGAACCCACATTCAGAAACACATTGATCATCATATATAGACTTAATAGAAAAGGTTCTTTTTTCCCAATAGACCACCATATTTTGTCACCAGTAGAACTTAACTCAAAATTCAAAGCAGCCAACCAGATTACTTCCCATTCTTTTCTCAAACTCTCATACAGCCACGTTCTAAATGTGATAGGCATATTATATTTCAGAGCTTGTTCAACAGTGATAGACTTGTTTTTACATAACTCAAACAGACTCGGATTAGATACAACCAATGGTTCATCATAAAGCCAAGGATCCAATCAAAATCTAGTTATGTTCCCTTTTCAATAGAAACACCTCTACCTTGTAATTATAAATTTTTAACTTTTAACAATTCAGACCAGCTAGGGGAGTCATCCACCCTATGCCCAACCTACATGGATTGTTTTGTTTCTCAAATATTTGCATTTTACTATTTCTTGCCATAACCCTTCTTATGTTTCTAACTTCCACCACAATTTACACAATAAACTTATATTCATCTTTCTCAAGTCTTTAATGCCCAACCCTCCCTTTTTCTTACTCTTACAAATAATTTCCCACTTCACAAGATGATATTTTTTCTTCAAGCCACCCCCTTGCCAAAAATGTTCTCCTAATCTTATCCATTTTTGCAATAGTAGTTTGAGGCAACAAATGCACAGACATGTGATAAATAGGAGAGTTATTCAAACTAGTACTTAGAGCATCTCCAACAACTTTGTAAATTTCACTTGGTATATTTCACGTTTTAGCAACTTGGTAAATTATTTAGCAAGTGAAAAAATGAGTCATCTCCAACAACTTGGTATTCCAACTTGGTAAAATTAGAGGATGACAGATGGGACCCGTATGTCATTGCCTATTTCTTCCCCACCGTGCCCTCCACGCGAACAGATCACGACGTTGACTAGCGGGATGGAAATTTTGACTCGAGATTTCTCGACAATGGCTGCACCAAATCGGATGAGGTTTGATCCTACGCGATCGTAACGAAAAAGCAAAACTTTTGAGCATTTCTCATCAACATATTAAGCACTCTACGGGCACCCGGAAGTCACCGACCTCAACTTAAGCAGTTCCGTTGAGCTTTGATCGTACGGAAGCAGCTCCGGCGTGTGCGAGCGACCGCGATGCAGGAGCAGCCGTGGAGCAGCGCGAGCGAGCAGCGCCATGCAGGAGCAGCGCGAGCTTGCAGCGCTAGCGGGCGGACGAGCAGTCCGTGGAGCAGCGCGAGGCCAGCAGCGCCATGCAGGAGCAGCGCGAGCGAGCAGCGCTAGCGGGCGGATGAGCGGTCCGTGGAGCAGCGCGAGGCCAGCAGCGCCATGCAGGACGCGGCCTTGGAGCAGCCGCGAGGCGAGCAGCGCGAGCGGCGAAGGAGGGGACGGAGCACGAGCTGGGCGATGGCCAAGTCGCGCGATACGCAGCGACTCCGCGCGCGGATATATCCGCGCGCGGAGGGAGGAAATAGGCACTTTGGAAATATACCAAGTTGGTTTACCAAGTTGTTGGAGAGGTCTTTTTGTGTTTTTGCCAAAATTATAAGTTTACCAAGTAGATTTAAGGAGTTGTTGGAGATGCTCTTACTAAAGCTAGTCTACCAACAATAGATAAAGTGCCTCTCTTCCAAATATCCAACCTTTTCACCCCTTTTTCAATCAAAGGTTCCCAATCTCTAACTTTCAACCTACTTGGAGATATAGGAACCCCCAGATACTTAATTGGGAAAGACCCCATCAAACAATTAAACAAATCAGCATACTTTTGAGCCCATTCCCCATTATTATTAATCATGAATATCTCAATTTTATTAAAATTAATCTTTAGACCAGACATAATTTCAAAAAGATATAACAGAAACTTCATGTGAATTGCATTTTCCATTCCCTTTTTCAAGAAAAGTATCGTATCATTGGTGTATTGTAAAATAGCAACACCATTAGGTATGATATGACCAATCAGTCCAGTAATCAAACCATTATTTTGAGCTCTATGGATCATTCTAGTCAAACAGTCCGCCACAAAATAAAAAGGATGGGTGACAATGGATCACCTTGCCTAACTCCCTTATGAGTTTTTATATAGGAACCAATTTTTTGAATCCAAGTGCACCATCTTTTGTTAAACCCTCTTTTTTCCATACACTCCAAGAAAAGGTCCCAATTAACCTTGTCGTAAGCCTTCTCGAAGTCAATTTTTAAAATGACCCCAACCTCACCTCTCCTATAAACAATTCAGTAAACAAATTGGTCTAAATTGTTGAATTTTCATTGCATTTTAAATTTTGGGTACCAAAGTAATTATCCCATAGTTCAATCTACAAATGTTAGATTTGTGAAAGTAAAAGTCCTCAAAAGTTGGATTATGTCACCTTTCACAATCTCCTAACAATTTTGGTAAAACTCTATAGGAATTCTATCAGGCCCAGATGCCTTATTCTTTTCCATTTGATCTAAAGCATGTTTAATTTCTTTTTTAGTAAAAGGCTGATTGACCATTTCATTTTCAAACTCATGTGTTATACTATCCTAAAAATCAGCCTCAAGTTGAAAATTGTACTTTTCAGAAGGACCAAATAGCCTCAAGTAATATGCAGAAGCTAACTTCAATAAATTGTAATCTTCTTCAACTAACACACCATCATTTTCTAAACTAAAAATATTGTGTTTTTCTTTTTCTGCCATTAGCCACCTTATGAAAACATGAAGTATTAATATCCCCTTTTAGGAGCTAACTCGATGAGTTCTCTCATGCCACTATAGTTCTTCTTCTAAACTCTTTAAATTTTCACAAATGAGCCACATTATTCTATCAATCTGACTGTCTAATAGACCAAAATCCTCTTCAATTTCTTCCAAAATAGCCAACTCCTTTTGATTCTGTTTTCTTAATTTTCTCATATTCCCTTGAAAATTAAAACCCCATCCCTTAAAATACTTTTTCAAAAACTTGAGGTTTTGTTGCACACTATCTAAAGCAGAACTAGCTCTACAAGGACCCCCAAACCTTCTTAACCTCTCAAAAAAAATTGGATTCTTGAACCAACTCATATCAAAATTAAACTAGATAAAAGATATTTTTTTCACAATTTTCATAGAAAATGATGAGGGGATTATCATCGAACACTTCTCTAGGCAATCTCTTCACCATAACTTTTGGAAACAAATCTTCCCATTCTTTTGATACTAGGATCATATCCAGTTTCTCAAGAACTGGTGGGGTCTGGTTGTTAACCAAGTAAAAATCCCACCATTAGTCACCTCTCTCAATTCATAAAAACTAATCAAAGAGTTAAACAGAGGTGTGAACCGGTGAACTTTATCCTTACAATTCTTTTGAAAAATGAACCTAATGAGATTAAAATCTCCCCCTATGAACAAAGGTTCACTCCTTGAAGCACAAAAATGAGATAATTCTGCTGAAAAGGCAAACTTATTCTCCTCCTGAGCAGCACCATATACTACTAAAAAGTTCCATTTTACTTTAATCATTTAATCCCACAAAGTCATTTGAATCATAAATTGACCTTTCAAAAAAACTCCAACATCAAACCTTTCAATTAATACTCCAGCCAATATACCCCCAGATCTCCCAGAAGATGAGCTACACAACCAAAGATAATATAGGGAAGGATCACATTTCTTTAACAAACTATCAGCACAATCAATCACCATGATTTCTTGAATACCAATGAAATCAAACTTTTGTTCAACCATCAGATTTTTAAGAATGTAGAGACACCTTTTTTTCATGCCTCTACAGTTCCAAATTAGTCCTTTAACTATCATTTTTTCCTCCTTTTTTATGTTATGTGATCTTGCATTGTCATTTTATTTATGGCTTCCTTTGTCACATGCTCAAGTTAAAAGATAAATAATTCTTGTCATGAAAAAGAGGCACTTGACCATATTAACCAATTCTCTTGAATGTTTGGTTGGCTGGACTATGAGTTCTAGAGACCCGACTGCAGAGATGTAGAGATAGTGGATATGCAACATTCGTGTCTTTAGGGCCGGTCTCAGTGAAAGTTTCTATCTGTTTCCAAGACTCCCAGTGTTTGTAACAGTAAAAAATTTACATCCCCATAAAACTCATTTCCTGACATAAAACTAGTTTCTATCTCTTTCTTCGTTTAAATTATACCACATCATCTTATTTAATTTCCATGCTACTCCTATGAAACTCCCTGTAAGATTGGTCTAATTAAGGACGTCCCCAACAATGTCACGTCAGCTAGCTTATAGCAATTCACATCAGAATTTTGCCTCTGTGGAAGAGAGAGGAGAGGTAAAATAGAACAGTTTCTCAAGCGCGTACGAGGCCAAGGCCGGCAGTGACGGTGCACCCTACCGTAGCCTACAACGGACAAGGCGCAACCAAGCACAACGTGCCAAGCCCCTGCGTTGTTTCCTGCACAAGGCTACGGAGCACGCAATGCGACCTGCAAGCTAATGCTCCTGCGGCTGTTCCTGTCCTGTCGACGATGAATCTGTCTGATACATACACTGACGTCGTCCAAAAAATGACTGATATATAGTGCATGGGAATAATAACAATTATTAGGTTACTAGTTCTATGTGATTCTATATGGTGCTTGAAAACCAAACTAAAACTACAAATTTTAGTATAAAGTGTACGCAATAATCATCGCCTGCACGAAAAACAGAAATCCAGGCATCTGAAATTAGCAATTTTTTTCAAAACAAATTCTACAGTAGCGCTGGGCGAGCAGACGACTAGGGTTCCTATCAATCATAGATAGTAACGAAGTTCTATATATAAACTCACAAGAGACTTTTTTCTTTGAGCATAATAACACATGGGACTAAACATGTTTCGATATATATCGCCTACATGAGTGGTTCGTGGCTGGAGCATCTCTGCACCAAGCTTCCAACACCGTGTCGGATACCATGCCTCGTCGTCGTCGAACACTGCCGCTGCTTCTCCTCCTCGTCACTATCTTCGCTGTGAGGCTGAGCATCTCCAAAACCATCGAGGACGGAGGCATGGTCAGAGGGTTGCATCATCAATCCATCAGCAATCTACATGCATAATTTTTCTCCAGGATCTGCACACACCTATGTAAGTTTTGTCACATTTATTTCATCGTGATCATAAGCAGGTCTACATCGTGTACCTGGGGCACCTACCCAGCACGGATGCATCAGAGCCTGAAGGTTTCTCTGCTGTAGAGTTTGCTCATCACGACCTGCTAAACGAGGTCCTCGAAGACGGCAGGTCAAAAATTCTCTTTTCAGTTTTCTCCAGAGAGTATGTAGCACCTGATCATTTCAGGACAAATCATGTTATACCTTATTTGTTTTTCGTGACCGTCCCAAAGCAAGTTTTCGCTATACTCCCTTTCAACGTCTACTTCGCAGCCGTCTGCAGGCAATTTTTTTGAAGCTATTCGCTGTCATATGGTCCTTATGCAAGTGCACAGGAATAATAATTATCTGATTGGAGGTGCAAAGTTTTTGTACCAATCCATGCCTTTGTTTCAGAAAGTGAAAAAAATGAGCATGCATGTACTTTCTCATTTTTTAATTAGAAAAAAAGTTGGAGTGCAAACCCCTATACTATTTGTCTTTTTTACAGCTCTGCTTCAGACAGGATCCTCCGTAGTTACAAGAGAAGCTTAAATGGATTCGCTGCCAAGCTAAGCAAAGAAGAGGCACATAAACTATCTGGTTTGCTACAATTAACAAGCTCTTCTTTTCAATCCTTTTGTTTTGTGATTGTGCATTGAGATTTCAGTCCAACTCCCTCAGTTTCAAATTGCATATATAGAGGGGTAGTTGAACGAATAGAAAAATAAGAAATTTTAATTTGTATAAAGGTAGGAACTGTAAAACATGCATGAATCTAGCTCTATTTTGATCAACTTTCCTTACCTTTAGGCATGGATGGCGTTGTCTCGGTCTTCCCAAGTATGACCCTTAAGCCTTTGACCACAAGGTCCTGAGACTTCTTGGGTTTCCCTCAAACACCATTTGAAGAGCTACCACTAGAAGGAGATGTCATTGTTGGTATGCTCGACAGCGGTGTGTGGCCTGACTCGCCGTCCTTCTCTGACGAAGGCTTTGGCCTGTTAAGAAACTTGTTGCCAGCGGTTAGGACCTACCCCTCTCCGTCTCTCGTGATCAACGTAGTAGATGAAATAGTAGAACATGTAGACACAAGGTAGGGAGACTATTCTTTATTTCTCTGAATATTTGTCATTACAACATAGATCTCCCACGTATATATAGTCCGGTCAAGGCCTAAGAGTTTTGGTAAGAGCCCACATACAAACGGACTAGGATTAGGATTCTTCCTTCTCCTTTCCTTCTAGGATAGAAAGTCCGTGTGTTTCTCAACACTCCCCCTTGGGCGATTACCACGATATGCACATGCCTCATCATAAACTCCATCCGAAAACCCAGTGGGAAAAACGGTTCTTGGAGAAAAGAGTACATCGCATTCGTTAATTGAATTGCACATGTTGTCTCATTAAAAACCTTGTGTGAGAAACCTTCGAGTAAAAACTCACATAGGAAAAAAGAGTACAACATTTAACATTTTTGGTCATATATTCTTCAGAATATTTAATAGATATTGATCTTCATGATCTATGCATAAACTTCAATGTTTTGGCAAATATGATCTACTTGATCTTTCGAATTCTTCTAGTGGATAATTACCTTCAAGGTAGATCGAATCAAATTGCTCCCCCTCATAAAGCCATTCTTTGAACTTCATTGTTCAAACTGCACTTTTGAAAAATTGGCTCATAATTCTTTTATGAATTATATGGGTACAAACAAGAGCAATATGAGTCATGCATAATGACCACTTATTAGTTGTGCAAAACAAATAAATTTTATCCTTCGGGGTAATAAATTCTTTCGAGAATTATAGGGGTAAATAAGTTAATATTCAATATCTTCTAGATAGTGTATCAAACTTATACAAGCTTGAAGACTTTATAATTCTTTCTTAGTGGATTTTAAAACTAAAATCTTCAAGATTCTAATAGTACCACTAAATAATAAATCCAGTCTTGCATTTGACATTTAGGGAATAATTTAAATACCAAAATCACCATTATTCTTATACCTTCTATGGTATTTAGAGGATATCAATATTTTATTGCTAGCTCTATACTTTCTGAGTGTTTGTATGGCACCTTCATGGTGTTTAGAAGTCCTCATTTTCTTTTCTCGGGTCTATATTTACTTCAGGGATAAATGGTTTTTCTTCAAGAATTGACTGATAAATCCTTCATGGATTAGTTCCTTCAAGGATGTTCTCACTCTACTACATTAGATATTATTAAGTGAAATACACTACGAGACAAAGTTATACACTACAAAGTCATTCAATGACGGTTCCTTCTAGGATATGCTCTTCTAGAGACTTTAATATTCATTCATGAATATATTCTACCTTAGACTTCATAATACTTGTATTAGATTTAATTTTCGTATGTTGCGATTTATATTCTTCAGGAATTATATGAATTTTCATAATCCACTTATTAACTGCATATTTCATATTCATTCATTTTATTTGCCAGAGATATAGCAGAACATTTGTTTCTTCTTAGTAGGAGATTCAACCTCAATTGCTTTCTTCATTGACCCGATATAATCGCTACAAGCGACTTTGCCATGGACTTTGTTTTCCGGATCCGGGTTCTCGTAAGAGAAACATTTGCAATTATAGAGGTAGCGTTGTCGACAACTATTATTTTCTCCCATTATTCTCATAATATGAGATTATTCTATCTTTTTGTCATTTCCCAAACAAGAGATACTTTATTGTTCTGCATATCCAACACTAAAGATGTGCGCACTTAGTGTGTTGGATTCCATCTTCACGATGATCCTCTTCATGAGGTGCTCAACCTTCTTCATGAGGTGTTCTCTTCATGAGAATGGTGGATTTTTATTTTATTTCTATTCAATAAGTATATGCTAGAACTATAACCCACAGGCGTCCCCGTAGATTTTAGCTTGATAGTATACGGTAATTAGTTTACTACTAGTAAATAAAAACTTCTGGTTTATAACTTCAAGTTACTCCTCTCATTTCAATATCTGGCATATGCTCCGCTTCATGCTTCATAAGAGCATTAGTCAAACTAATAGTTGACTTAGTGTGTGATAATATTCCTGCTTCAAGCTTCAAGAAATATTTTCTCTAGATCATTTTCCTTCAATGGAAATAATATTTGGCATTTAAAATAGGCTTTCTCTCCCCCTAATGCCAATATTTGATCTTTAATAGCATACTTCAAAATAATCCCCTATGATGGGCTTATAATAATTCATATTCATGTATGTTCGTCTACAAGCGGAGGCCCATTTATGTATGCTATAATAAAATTTTATGGGAAATATTCACACACATATTTAAACATGGGGGGTTATTCTATATTATATATGCAAAAGTGAGCTAGAATACATAAAGAGCATTTAAGAATGTTCAACATTCCTACAAACTCAGGGATATTCTCCCCCTGATGTGCACATATCGTAGTTTATAAATCTATTTTAGTGTCTAGCTTCTTTATTATTTAGCCAAAATAATTGATCCAAGTACTCATACATTAACAAAAATGGACCATATACTTCGATGTATAAAAATACGCAACATACAATTCACATGGAATTTCTTCTAGAATTTTCTAATTGCCATTAATACAAAATTCCCTTGATGCCTTTTCTTCATAAATCCCAAATCATCATAAATATGTTATCCACCATCTTATATCCACAATTATTCATTCAATCAACAGGGTTAGTCTCTATTGAGCAAACATATTAACTTACTCCCCTTGATCTTAAGGCTACATGGCCGTAGACCAATCTTTTGCTTATGTATGCAACACATTGAAAGCAACATATTTCTTAGTTTAACAAGAACCATTGGACATAGCATGCTAGCTAGTCAATTTAATTATAATATAAATGTAGCTACTAGCTACAACTATAGCTTCTATGCTAATATTCATGCAAGAGTGTAGATAGTTTAGCTCAATGAGAGAACAAAATAGTAATACACGTGCATGTGTATAATGTGGAATGTTGGTATTTGTTCCAATGTCGTAGATAACAATAAAATGCAAAGCTACAAGCTTACTTGCAATTAGTGCAGTAGAGAAAGTTAACTCGGCCGGAAGGGACGCGAGCAGAACTTCAAGTCCTGATACATGCACTTAAAGATAGATTTAGGAAGGCTATGCCTATTAAATATATATTACCCATATTTTCTTATGCCTTTACCCAAATTTTCTCCCCTCATGCCATAATTACTTCAAGTAGTAATATGCTTCCTGCATCATCTATGAATAATCTCTTCTAATGCTCCATAGAATCCAATCATACTTCTTGTACTTATTAGTTATGGCATGAAATTCACATACATAGGGTAGAATAAAACTTCGAGTTCTTGGATCATGTGCTTCTAGGAAATTCAATTTCCATTCTATCTACATAGTAGTGGTGCACAAAGAACTATAACCTTCATGGTTAATTGAGACTTCTTTGTGGATAAAATAATACAAAATTTATTTAGATAGGCAATATAGGCAATTGTTTAATTTATTCCATGAGAAATTATCACATGTTACTTCATGTAACAATTGCAACTAAGAATATTAAATATTTCATATTAGTCTTCAAGCTAATAAATTAACCATTAATCACTTAATTCAACGAGAATTAAAACTTAATGCATCAAAGAGAACAAATTTATAAGCACATGATTCACATTTTTTAAAAGTTTTCATATATCTTAGCTTCAAGCGCTTGACATTTAGCAGCTTCATGCTTGCTCGATCTCCTTCTAGGAGTATGATATATGCAAGTCACATATTAAAAGTTAATCCAACTGATAATATCTTGGTTTATAAAGTTGTCTAAAAAAAACAACTATTGAGTAATTTTTTATGGTAAATTCAAATACTTCATGTATTATATTGCTCTGTGATATTCTATACACAAGAGATAATTCTTCGAGAATAGTGATAAAATCTTATTTACCATCTTGTCTTCTAGACATTTAATCCAAAGCTTCATGCTACTGTTTATAGAGCAGCATTATATCTCAATATTAGGTATATAAGCTTGAAAATTCAACTTTCAATGCAATATAATATTCTGTAATCATAATTTGAGATTTTACTCATGCAGTGAGTCCCACAATGCCTTTACTTCTCTTGGCCATATACTCATTCTAGAGTTTACTACACTTCAATGGTAGTCAAATATCCTACGTGGATTTAATAATGACCGTAACAAATAATTATGCTATTCAGGGCAAGTCCATGATATTCTTTCTCCATAAAAGTATGCATATATCATTATAATAAAATTATGTGCATATAGGTTTACTGCGTGTAAACAAGTAGTAAGGTGCAAAAATGCAGTGGATGGTTATGCAAAAATATTCTTAGAAGCATCCTAGCATTTTCAAGATCATGGTATACTCAAATCTTCCGAATTAATACCAAGCATTCGTCGATCCTAAAAATTCATTATACTAGAAAAAATAAATATGAGACTCCCAAAGGTGGTCTAAGGTCTCAGGATTTAGAGAGCTCATAAACCATATGTACCATGTTTCTAGTGTAACTATATTATTCTTACAATTACATGGCATACAATTCTTACAGAAAAATAAAGCTAGGCAAAACATTCGTTAATGAACTTCGAATTCAATATTTATATACATGCTCTTATACATGCAGGTATAAGAAAAACATCGACAAAGATCTAGGGTTAATTACTTAGAAAACAGTTATAAAAACTAAAAATATCAAGGGGTTTCATTCATAAACATTGTAAAACTGGAAAGTATAGGAACTATTCTGCAAGAATGAATTACCTATACCTAGATTCTGCTAGAATCATGGGCTTATATATATAAATTTCAGATTTATATAGCCCTTTCTTATTTCTGTTTTGTTTCTGATTTCTCGGATTATAATGTGGCCAACACACGGGCAGGGGCAGTAGCGGCATGCAAGCTGGAGAGCGTTCACATCATGTGAATTTAGAGTTTGAAGTTACACAAAGTCTGCAGGACCGTATTACGTGTCGACATTATACAGTCCGTATTCAAGTAAGATTATGGCGTTCGGGCCGTGCGTGCTCTTCCTGGCAACAATACGTATAAGAAAAATAAATTCCTCGTGTGTTGCTAGCTGCTAGCTTCGACTGCGAGTCGTCTTCCGGATGCCGAAACAGTTGGTCCTACACCAGCGGCGTACAAAAAGCCCGGGTGAGTGCATTGGCGTATTTGGCGTGGCAGCGACATACAGGTCGCAAATTACTAGCCATGCCATGGATGTTCACGTCACCATCATCACATAGTGTTGTTCTCGGTCACGGTACTGCAAAATCGACACCGTAGTAATTTCAAAGCCGATGAGTTGGTTCGCAAGCACGGGTGCCGCCGGTGCTGGCAACGTGCAAGCCACGGTTGATGCCGTATCAACGGTGTGATAAGCTCATGCTGGAGCATGATATGCCGAGATAAAGTTGGATAGTGCCCACTGTCCACATGCAGGTGTATGTACTAATATAGTATATATACACATGTACGAAAAAACAGTATGTACTTCATGTACACCATTAATTTGTATATATTTTTTTTAAAAAAAACCTTAGATGCAACTGTGCGATCTTTTTACTTCAAGATATAGGTACTTCGTGTACGATGCAACATGTATATAGAATATAGAGATCGGCTCAACGAGGAACACGAGCAATCTGCGAGATTGTACTTCATACCTTGCAATAAAGGATGCCAGATTGATCTACTTCACATACCGCGTAGGGCAGTGGTTAGTAGATACATACCGCGTAGGGCGTTTGGCATTTTCGTAGACATGTCTGCTTGATGACGATGGTACATGTCGATGCAGTACAGATTCGATGTAGGTAGAGGTAGCAGATCCGTTCCGCTAACAACGTCGGGGATGTCGACGTCGTCGAAGTAGTCGCGGCCGCGTCGGTACGGACGTCGTCGGCGTCGAGGTCGGCGGCGGCCTCAACGGCGATGTCGACGAAGAGCTTGTCGTGCTGATAACGTGTTAAGAAACTTGTTGCCAGCGGTTAGGACCTACCCCTCTCCGTCTCTCGTGATCAACGTAGTAGATGAAATAGTAGAACATGTAGACACAAGGTAGGGAGACTATTCTTTATTTCTCTGAATATTTGTCATTACAACATAGATCTCCCACGTATATATAGTCCGGTCAAGGCCTAAGAGTTTTGGTAAGAGCCCACATACAAACGGACTAGGATTAGGATTCTTCCTTCTCCTTTCCTTCTAGGATAGAAAGTCCGTGTGTTTCTCAACATGGCCCACCGCCGAGCAGATGGAAGGGCACATGCCACAACTTCACATGCAACAAGTATGGAAAAAATGTCTTTTCTTTTATTGTTGTGGCGGCTCTGTATTGGAAGCCTATGGGCTATGGCCCCAACACACACATATAGGAAACTATTTTTTGAGTGAACTGGAGTCACCTTTGGTCCCTACAGAAGTTTATTAAAAATAAGAATAGGTTTTACAAAATTTTATGAGTATTGGATGAGTTTATTTATATATATAAATATAAGCTGTAGTATATATTCAGGAGCAACTGTGTACTAGGACCAATTAGTAGCGTGTATCCTCAACCATGAAGCATTAAAATGAGCAACATAATAAAATTGATATCATTATATTACTGGGCCTTAATTGACATTTAGCTCGTCCAACACAAGCTACTCCAGTGTAGGCAGATTATAGCAATCCCTAGTTTTCCATAACACATATTGCACATATGTCACCGAAGCTAAATGGACTAGAGCTTTTGATCGATGACCCAAAACAGAAGTTTATTTTTAATGGCAAGTCCAAGATGATGTAGGCTATGGTTATCAGGGTCAACCACAAAGTACACATCTGACGTGAAGAGACGATCTTCCATCTCGTATCAAAACCTAGAGACGATCTTCCATCATATATAGACATGACATAGACTCACTGTTAATCTACGCCATGATGTGCAGTAAAATCATTGGAGCTCGCGCCTATTCTGGTGAATCGCCGCTAGATGACGACGGCCATGGCAGCCACACGGCATCCACCGTAGCAGGGCGGGTGGTGGCCAACGTGAGCTTCTATGGCTTAGCTGCCGGCACAGCTCGCGGCGCGGTGCCGGGCGCTAGGCTAGCCATCTACAAGGTGTGCCAGGGAGGGGGCTGCGACGCTGCCGACATCCTCGCAGCGTTTGACGACGCTATTGCGGATGGTGTGGACGTGATCTCCTTCTCCATCGGCAACTCGACGCCATCTGATTACTTCAACGACGCACAGGCCATCGGCTCCTTCCACGCCATGAAGCGTGGGGTGGTGACGTCCGCGTCGGCCGGGAACTCGGCGTTCGGTGGCGGCAAAGTTTGCAACGTTGCGCCATGGATGCTGTCTGTGGCAGCGAGCAGCATCGACCGACAATTCATCGACAGGATTGTTCTTGGGAATGGCGAGACCATAGTGGTCAGTGCAGAACCCTGACTTTTTATACCATATCCTTGTATATATTCTTTCACAGAAATCTGAGTGTAAAACTCTGAATCAAAATGTCAACCGTTGTAACTGTTTTCTTCTGTCGCAGGGAGCTTCCGTTAACACCTTTGCAACTGTAACAAATGCCACACTTGCATTCCCGACCAACGGGTAAGACGATGACAATGATATACATACTAGTGTCATAGTGTGTGTGAGTGCATAATGACTGTGTAAATCATATATATTCAACTTGCACGGATCTGAGCGTTTTGAAAGACATGAATTTATTCGAAATTTATACCAATCAATTCATTACCCGCACAAATCTAACATAACAAAAAAAAAATCAAGCATTCGAAATGGTGGCAGCAAAGCATTGCCTAGCTAGTGTTTATGGTTTTCTTACTACAATAATGTAGGTCCTGTGATCAAGAGAACCTCATTGGAGGTCCCTACAAAGGCAAGATCGTCCTCTGCCCGTTCCCGAAAGTGGTCGTTGACTCACCAAGTGCTGCTCTTTTGGCCGGTGCAGCAGGTGTTGTCTTAGTCACCCGCGCGCTCGACATCGATATCACTCTGCCTCTCCCTGGTCTCACGGTGTTGGGAAAAGGCATCTCAGCAGCGGAGACATGGCATGAGCCTACGGTCAATTGACCCCCATTTATCTTGTTTACTATGGTTGTCTTTGCTTGTTACGCAGGTTTGGATCGGAGGTATTGGGACCGCCGGCGGAGACCATGCCGGCCTGCGCCTGAGAAGGTCTCCGGTCACCATCCAGAGACAACAGGCCGGCATCCTGACCTCAGGCCTCCGAGCGGAGGTATTGGGACCGCCGGCGGAGACCATGCCGGAATGCGCCTGAGAAGGTCTCCGGTCACCATCCGGAGACAACAGGCCGGCATCCTGACCTCAGGCCTCCGAGCGGAGGTAGCGAGCCGGAGGCGGAGACCCCTGGTCTCTGGCCACCGGCGGAGGCACCGGACGGAGGCGCAAGCCTCCGATCCCGGAGCGGAGATACCCTGGGCAGCGGCGGAGACGGCAGGACGGGAGCGGAGACATCCGGTGGCCCAAGAGGCGGCCCGTCAGCGGCCCAGGAGCGAGGAGGACATCACACGCCTAGGAGGCCCAGGAAGGGCCCAAGGGCCCATCGGCGCGCAACGGCGGACGATCTTGCCCCTATCGACCCCACCGGCGAGTCTTAAAATTAGGGTTTCCCCGTCTCCCCTTTGGGGTTGTAATGTCTTTTCATATTGGGGAGCTGGACTGGCTATAAAAGGAGCCCCCAGTCCCCGTTGTAAGTCAGGATCGGCTGGAGTGGAAGAGTTTCTGTTCTTCACACTCTAGTATTGTAATTGTAATTACGATTGAACACTAAACCTGCTGGAACCTTGTTCCAACAGTTGGCGCCCACCGGTGTGTCTGGCCGAGAATATCACTCACAGATGCCAACAAGAAAACAGACAGCGGCCGCCGCCGCTCGACGAAAACGTGCCGCCGCCGGGGCGGAGACACCCGCGGAGGCACCTGAACCACCGCGAAGGGGCAGACCGCGAAGGTCCGCCCGAAGCGCGTATGCCTCTGAGCAGGCAACCGAAGATGAGCAGAACGATGATGACCACGGCGAAGATGAACAGCCTCCGGCAAGCCAGGACGGCGACCAGCACCAGGAAAATGAGGTAAGTCGGCTGAGAGCCGAAATGCAGCGCATGGAAGCGAACGAAACAGCCGAGAGCGAGCAAGCAGCTACGCACGGGCAATACACACCTCCCGGCAAGCGAGAGGAGATTAGGCGGCAAATGGCAATATTGCAAGCGGAGATTCGAGCATGCAACCCATAACAATGCATCAAAACAATACTATGACAACCCCACAACTCACCAATACATGGCCGCAACAACCCCGGAGATACCTCGATCATGGTTTACCGAGAGGACGTTCGACCGAAATCCCCGCCGTCGAAGGCCTCGTAAAGCACCGTGGCCTCCGGGTTACAAGCCCATGGTCCCGCCTGTACAACGGAAAAACAGACCCACGGCGGTTCGATGAGTTTTGAGGCGGCGCGCCTCCGCGGGAGGAAATGACAATGTCCTAGCCAAATCCTTCGTCATCGCCGCGAGGGCGACGCACCGACATGGTACTCCATGCTGCAGGCCTAGCACAATCTACTCATGGGAGAACCCGAGGGATAAGATAATCGCCAACTTCAAAGGTTTCTCAAGTGAGTCATTGTCGCGCCAGACACTGTTCGGCAACAAACATGACAAGGGAGAGCCGTTAAGGGATTACTTCCAGAGATTCTTACACCTTAGGCGAAGGCGCCGGATGTGCCGTACAACGTCGCGATAGAGGCAGCAATTAAAGGTCTCCGCATTGGACCCTTCGCAAGCCACTTAGCGAGAGAAAAGCCGGCTACCATGGAAAAGCTGCATGAAGAGTTCGAAAATACTGCAGATCGTACAATGACCTCCGGAAAAGACTGGATGAAGGAGAAGGCGGAGCAAAAGGTATTCCGGTAGGAACAACAATAGAGACAACGGGTCCTACGACGGGCGGGAATGCTCGGCAAAGGCAAGTCTTCAATGTGCAAAACAGCCCCGGCCCTCAACGTTCGGCGGACAAGGAGCCGAGGGAACGGCCAAGATACAAAGGCTCGGAATAACCGAATTTCAACAAGAGCAAGTCGAAAGACTGGAATAGGAACCAGAAACCAAGAAGGCATTATTGTATCTTCCATGGGGAAGAAAAGGGGCATAGCACCAAGGAATGCCCCGAAACCAAAGAAACAATGGATCGGATGAAGAACAAGCAACGGCCGCCTCCACCCGTTCGGAACCAACCGGACAAGTGAATCACACCTTCAATACACAACACCATCGCAGTACAACCCAAGCTATCCGGGGTACACTAACGGTGTCTTCCCCGCGAACGTCGCACGAGTACTATCCACCGTCCCTACCAAAGATGGCGGCTCAGGCGGTACGGATGTCTCAAGTACGGCAACCAGGCACCCGTCAGGGCGGAGAGTGCGATCACTTATGTCAACACTCGACCCCCACAGATATCCATGGTAGAAACACCTCAGTCTTCGCATCAACAGCAGAGAGGCGACGCAAGCATTACCTCCACCTCCGCAACAGAGGCAATTCGAGGCACTACCAGCACCTCCGCAGCAGGTCACCTGCCCCAGTACCATGCCAAAGGCTGAACCTCCGATTGAGAATCAGATGAACCCCCACTCTGCTCTGCCCACAATAGGAATGATATTACCGATAGCCGGCGGTTCAGCGATGGAATTCGAGACAAAGAAACGAAAAGATCACCTCCGATTGGTGAATAATGTGGTCAGTGCGGGAGCACACCGAACAACGTAATGGTCTAAGGCCCAAATCAGTTTTTCGAAGAGGACCTCCGATTGGAGAGTTATCCTCACACCGACGCGATGGTCATAAAAGCAAACGTGGCGGGATGGGAGATAAACAGAATACTTGGTTGACTCCGGGAGTTCGGCGAGATATCATCTTCGCAAGTGTGTTTGATCAAATGAAGCTCGGCGTCTCGGCCCGCAACCACCGAGATACACCTCGATAGGATTCGGAGGAAGGAAGATTCACGCCCTCGGGAAAATTTCCCTACCCGTGTCTTTTCAAGATGGGGACAACGCAAGAAACGAATACATCACCTTTGATGTAGTAGACATATATTACCCATACAATGCAATCCTAGGAAGAGGATTCGCAAACAAGTTCAATGTGGCAGTCCACATGGGTTACCTTTGCATGAAAATGCCAAAGACCGCATGGAATAATCACGGTTCGAGGAAGCCGAAAGGAAGCCAGAACATAGAGAGAGCAATATACAAGGCCCACAGAAACATAAACACGGTGGCATCAGATGAGCCACCAGACATGCCCGGAGGAAAGACGGACATGAAGGACCAGGAGGGCACAATAACAGTGCCCCTCGACGAGGCAGTGCCAAACAGGAAGGTCACGATCGGAGCAAATCTATCAGAAGAGGAACGGACAGAATTAATTAGCCTATTGTCCAAAAACGAGATGTCTTTGCATGGTCGCGAAGACCTTAAAGGTATTGGGAGAGACATAATCGAGCACACCCCGGATTTAAACGAAACGTAAAGCCAAGGAAACAAAGGCAGAGGAAAATGTCAGAAGAACGAACCTTGGCCGCGAAGGCGGAGGTGCAGAGGTTATTGGATGCAAACGTCATACGAGAGGTCAAATACTCAGAATGGTTAGCAAATGTGGTACTTGTCCCAAAGAAGAATGGCAAGATGCGAATGTGCATCGACTTCACTGACCTGAACAAGGCATGCAAAAAAGACCCATTCCCGCTACCTAGAATAGACACCTCAGTTGATAAGGCCGCAGGATGCAAAAGATTCTCCCTCCTGGACTGTTTTTCGGGATATCATCAGGTCTGGCTCAGGAAAGAAGACGAGGAAAAGACAAGTTTCACTATACCGACTGGAACCTACTTGTTTTGTGCGAATGCCCGAAGGGCTCAAGAATGCGAGGTCAACCTTTGCAAGAATGGTACAAGCTGTACTACGGTCTCGGTTAACGAGAGAAACATCATAGCCTATGTAGATGACATTGCCGTGGTAAGCAAAGAACCGAAGAACCATCTCGGAAGATCTCAAGGAAACCTTTGCAAGCCTTAGGGAAGCCGGATTGAAGCTAAACCCGAGAAAAATGTGTCTTTGGAGTCGGCGGGGAAAAATGTTGGGATATGTCGTCGGACCCGAAGGTCTCGGGGCCAACCCGGACAAAACAAAAGCCGTCCCGGCCATGCCCGAGCCATCAAACAAAAAAGAGATCCACGACTCACGGAAGAATCGCGGCATTGAACAGTTTATCTCCAAATCAGCCGAACGCGGCCTCCCTTTCTTCAAAGCACTCAAGGCCAACGAAAAGTTTGAATGGGGATCGAGCAATCGAAGCTTTCGAGCGGCTCAAGAAATACATGGCCGAGGACCTAATGGTGGCAGCCCCGAATAGCGACGAGCCACTCTCGTTGTACGCGTATCGCATCGCGGGGGCGTAAGTGCGGTACTCGTGCAAGAAAGACGGATAAATGGTAAGCGGTGCGGCGGCCGATATACTATGTGTCCGAGGCATTGCAAGGAGCAAAGCCGAACTACGAGAGATTGAAAAGATAGCGTATGCAGTAATCACGGCATCAAGGAAGCTAAAGCACTACTTTCGGGACCACACTATTCGATACCGACAGGCGCAGCCAGCGAGATCCGAACAACAAAGAAGCCTCGGGAAGAATTGGCAAGTGGGCTCTGAGTCGTCTCGGTTCGAGATCAAGTTTGTTGCAAGAACAGCAATCAAGTCGCAAGCACTAGCGGATTTTCTCTCGTAATGGGTGCCAACAAATACCTCCGAATCAAAATCGGAGGTATCCCACTTTGGACGCTTTACACGAGATGGTGCCTGGGAGTCCGGGGGCCGGGCCTCCGCAATCCGTTTTCACCATCGGTCAAGACAAAGTATGCGGCTAGACCGTGCTTCAAAGCCACAAACAATACAGCAGTATGAAGGTGTCATATTGGGGTTGTCAAAAGCAAAGGCACTCGGGGCTACTCACGTGCTAGTAAACACGAGACTCACGGTTGGTAGCAGGTCAAGTGGAAAAAGAGTACACCGCGAGGAACTCGAACTCGCAAGATACCTAGAGGTCATGAGAAGCCTTGAGAAGAGATTCAAAGGTTTCACCCTCGAGGCACATACCGAGAGGAGAAAACATGGAGGCCGATGAGTTGGCAAAGGCGGCGGCAAACAAGCTTGACATGCCGGCGAGGCACCTTTTACCAAGAGCTACGGCAACCAGCCACGGCAAGGTTAAACGAGAGCATTTGCGGAGGTACTACTAATTCACTCCGAAGACTCGGAGGCAAGCAATCATAGATCAAATCGGTGGCAATCATGTAACCTCGAGATGAAGCCGGCGCGGCAAGGCTAGCGGCTCGAGCAAGGAGCTACACCGTGATAGAGGGACAGCTATTCAAAAAAGGCGTAGTGCAACCACTACTCAAATGCCTAAGCAATGAAGAAGGCCGGAACTCCTACGCGGCATTCATGCGGGGATTTGTGGATCCCACATAGGCCCAAGGGCATTATCCGCAAAGGCCATTCGTCAAGGTTTTTACTTGGCCCACTCACATCAAAGACGCCCTACACATAGTGAAGACGTGCGGCGCCGCCAAAATTTCTCACCAAACCAAAGCAAGCCGGGGGGAGTCACGGCTCATCCCACCAACGTGGCCTATGCGAGAGATGGGGTATGGACCTCGTTGGGCCGCTCCCACCGGCTCAAGGAGGTAGCAAGTATGCGGTTGTGGCGGTAGAATATTTTACAAGGTGGATTGAGGCCAAGCCACTATCAACCATCACTTCGAAAACAAAAAAAGTTTTTTTCGGCAAAACATAGTGTGCGAGATTCGGTGTTCCAAGAACCCTAACGGTAGACAATGGAAAGCAATTCGATTCGACAAGTTCAAAGAGTACTGCGAAGCATTGGCACAAAGCCGGCCTTTGCCTCGATACCACCCGGAGAGCAACGGGGCGGTTGAGAGATCCAACGGGATCATATTCTCGGAATCTCAAAAACACCGCACGGCACGAAGAAAGGAAAGTGGGTTGAGGAGTTGCCTAAGGTCGTGTGGTCTCACAACACCAATATCTCACGGGCTACCGGCTTCACACCTTTCAAGTTGCTATATGGGGAAGAAGCTATGATGCCGGGAAGAGTTAAGAAACCAAAGTCTCCGGGTCACAAAACAGGCGCTAGCGAAAAATGAAGAGTACAAAGAAAGAGATGATAGAGGCGAGAGAGACTAGAAGTCAGGACAACATAATCAAGTACCAAAACCAAACGAAGAAATGGAGGGATGCCAAAGTGGTAATCAAAGACATCAAAGAAGGAGACCGGGTCCTCCGGAAACCAAATGCACCAAACGCGGGGAAACGCAACCAAAGTGGGAAGGACCTTACCTAGCTCACCAAGCGGGAAGGAAAGGATCGTTCTTCTTACGGGATGAAAATGGGAAAGTATCAACCCACACTGGAATGTGGACAACCTCGGAAATACTACATCTAAAATGTAAGGAACCTCCGTAAAACTATAAGCGGGGGCATCCGGTAGTTCATTTTCATGTTTCTTTTCTTTCCCTTCGAACCGGATCGCACTCTTTTCCTCACGCGGGGACTCCTTATCGGAGGTGAGGTTTTTAACGAGGCGACTCCGTTGTAATCAACCTCGCAATATATAAAGAGGGCCCCGAGAAATGACGAATGCAGCAAAGTCGAAGCGGCCGGCAACGCAGCCGCAATATTCGACGTGCTTTAAGCATCGGAAGAGGTCACTTCAAACTTCGCCTTGACCGGCGGACCTCAAAAAGATTTGTAAGCGACCTCCAAAAAGGTTGAAAACCCTTGGAAAAAGACCCGATCGGGCACTAAGGGGTACAAAATAAGCGACCTCCAAAAAGGTCGAAAACCCTTGGAAAAAGACCTCGATCGAGGCACTAAGGGGTACAAAAAGCCAAAAAAGGCATCACCAAAATCGGAAAAAGACCCAGCAAGCAGCTAGGGCACCGATATTAAAGCAAAGATCGCTTGATCAGCCAGTGGCTTCTCATGCCTCCGCAAGATCAGCGGAGGCATGCCAAACACGAAAACCGAAAATTGAAGAAATCGGAGCAATCTAATCGTCATAAGCAAAAAAGGCTACCGGAAACAAAGAGAAGGTAACACGGCGGCTGAGCAAGCCACTCCAGTCCATTAATTTGCATACAAATATGAAATCAAGGCTACAAGAATCACCAATGCCCTAGCTCCAACTAGTGTAGACTCTAGAGAAGGTGTGCCACCTCTTACTATTACAATCGGCAAACGAGCACCGCAAAAGAGCAAAGAGCGCTGCAATTCTCCATCTCCGAGAAGGAGGAGCCTTAGTATCGACGGACTTCGGCTCCCGGTACCCAAAACACAAACGCCAACCGACACACCTCGGACTAGCCCGCCCCACTACACACCTAAGAAGAATAGGCCAAGTAGCAAGCACGGTTGTATTCGTAGCCGGATACCACTCCACCTGACCTCTCTCGGAAGAGCGACACACCATTGTGATATAGCCATTACGAATTCTTACTCAGTATCAGCTCAAGTGCATCTAACAGCAAGACCATGCTCTCACTAAATCAAAATCCTGGCGAACACTACCCCAAATGACCAAGCATCACCAAAAACCATAAGCCTTATATAGCCCTAGGGAGGAGAAAGGTAAATGAATGCCTTGATCTGCAATCTAACGCATTAAAGGAGCAAGATCTGTACCATAACCCATAGTAGCAATCAAGCTCATTCAAACCGCAGAGTACCATCGCGCGGTTGTTTTGGTCCTCGAGCAATCAAGAGAGCATATCACGAGAAATCAAACACAGGATCCACAAAAGATTCACTAAGAAGTGTACCAAAGAGGTCGAGACATTTAATCCAATCGGCCATGCCAAGGCCTATAAAAGGAAGGCGCTTCCAAGATCCACCCCCGACATCACACAAAGCACGTATCAAGAGTAGGGGGATGGAGGCTGATGTATATTTACAAGAGTTCCACGGTAAGCGGAGAGACGACGTAAGAATTCGTAGCGAGGGCCACATAGACCAAAATGAACACCACCCTTTTCTTAAGAGCATGCACCAATGAGCCTTGCCTCGGGGAAGAAGACGGGATAGGGGGACACCGCGTAAGAATTCGTAACGTCCCCTATCGCCGGTCAAAATCACGCAACGAAGGGTGGAATATCACGTGAAAGTGAGCCCGAAGACGGTGGTACCTAGTCACAAGTTGAGAGTCCCCATCGCAAGGGACCATGTCCAATTAGCTACGGTTGGAGAAAAGGCAGCACTAAGAACCTAATCTCCATGCCTTAGCATGGAACCATGTAACCTAACAAATTGCCCATCCAAAAATATCAATAAAAGGTACCCGACAAAATGCCTCCGGAATCGACTAGTAACCTCCGCGCGCAATTCAAACGTAGTATGGACTAACGTTGCGGCGCGCGAAGACAAGTTAAAAAAAAAAAAAAAAAAAAAAAAAAAAAAACTACGTCTTAGCAAAGACGGTACCTCCGTCTTAACACCTTAGCTCGAATCGGGTAACACCGGCATACAACACAAAAAAAACACGTATACGATAATCTAAGATTTCTTCCATAGCCTCCGCGCATGAAATGAATGCGTCGAGTTCCATTACACAAAGGCAAATCTCGGGAAAAAGACCAAGAGTAAACAAATACATAGCCTCACGAAAAGAAAAAGGCAACGAGAAAAAATAAACATCTCATGAGAAAAACCGACGAGCGCCAAATTCAAGGACCCCTCCATGCTAGCGACCCAACGAAGGTGTCGCGCCTATCGTCCAACCGGCGCGAACAAATTCAAACATATCATCAACGCTGCGATGAGGGAACACCGATCGCCGGCAATCCCCGTAAAACCGCTAACGTAGACACCATCGCGCATAAGGGTTGCGGGTTCCACCTCCCCGCACAGCCCAAAATCGGAGACTGCGCAGAGGATTGACCAATAAGTTTCATTTACAATACGCGCACACCGGGCGCCCGGCAAAAGTAACAAGTGTTTTTACACGAGACACGAAAAAGTAAAATCCTAGTCTACCTCCTCCCCGCGGACGTCGTGAGCCTCGGCGGCTCTATCGGCATCTCCATCTTGCCTCTCTTGTAATGTCTCCGCGGGAGGACGGCGCGAGCCGGTGTGTGCCGGGTTCCCGACGAACCTCCGCCTCGGCTCCGAATCCTCGCCGAGACACGGTTGCGAGGAATCGAGAACCTCCGCCGCGGCCTGGTTGGGAAGGCTCACCAAGGACGGGGACACCTTTCATCACAAGCCTAACGGGTGTCCGCCTCCGTGGCGGCCTTAAAGACACAAAAAATATTAGCTTCGTGAAGAAGCAAAAGAAAAGATAAACATAAAAGACAAAGGAAGACAAGTTTCACCTTCCGCATTGTGTGAGCAAAGCGCGAACGGCTTCCGCCCGGCCAAAAGGCACCCAGAAAGACTTCAAGAATTTTTGAATGGTCTTGCGGATTGGGCGGGAAGTCTCCCCGAGCTCTGAGGAATCGGAGATCTCTGGTAGACCAACAGCGCTAATGTCCAGACCTCCGCGAACCAAGCTCTTAATTAAACCAGTGGCGGAGGCCTTGGCCGCAAAATCGGACACGCCTTCGACGAATAGGGACAGCTTCGCCAGATTGGATTTGATCCAAGACATCAATCCACTGCCAGTACAGTTAGCGGGAAGAGGAGAGGCAACACCACCAAACTCTTCAAGTACAGACAGATATGTCTCCGCAATTTCGTACGGCAACCCCGATCTCCTCGATCTCCGCAGCCAATCCCTCCGCCTCCTTCGAAAGGTCTCCGCAGTCTTTTCCATCGAAGCCCGGGGGTGCGGAGGTTCTCGAGACACCTCCGCGGCTTTATTGGCACGCTCAATTGCAACGTCCTTGGCTTCATTAGCAGATTTGAGCCTCACTTCCAAATCCTCAACCTCCTTCTTCAGGGCCTCCGATTGCTGGAGAGCGGTTTCCAAGTTAGAAACTTTGGCCGCGAGGTCAGTCTTCTCGCGGCCAAGGGTCTCCACTTCTCCCTTCGGGGCCTCAATGGCTCGCGTCCCGGGGCAAGTTCCACAGCTCCTCGGTGCTCAATAGCGAAGGCCATGTGATGCGTCTATAGACGACAATAAAGTGAGAAAAAAGCAACAAGGAAAAGATTAAAAGGCCAAAAGCCCAAAGCACACTCACCATACGGTGGTGCTCCGGTTGAAGGCGCGAAAGGCGTTCGTAGGGCGACGCATCAAGGTAGTTGTCAACTTGGGCCGGATCAAAACAAAAACCATAGGGAAAATGATCATGAGTACAAGCCCGGAACATCCCAAACTCGCGGAGACAAAGGTAAAGTAACATGACAAAAACCTCCGTAATGCTCGAAAATATCATGAACATTCAAACCCCACGCACCAAACGTAGCGGAGGCATCGAAAGAGAAGCGAAGACACATCTTAGCAAAGCCAATCGTGCAATCAACGTGTGAGCTAAAAATAAGACAAGAGTAAAGAATCTTTACCTCCGGAAGCACGAGCGGCGGAAGTAGAACCTCCGCCGTAGGCGGAGTCTCGTGCACCACGCGCCGGAACACGCGGGCCAAATCAACACCGGAGGAGGCCTCATGCTCCCAAAGAATACCGGCAAGCTCGGCTATAGAATAAAAAGGTTAGAAGTCTTCTCACCCTAAGAAAAAAGAGAGGGGGTGGTGTCCAAGAAACTTAGCCAAAGTCAAAAAAATTTTAACTTACGAAGAGAAAGCCCGCCCACCGGACCTTTGTCACCGGAGCGGAGGCCCGCCCTTCACCGGAGGCTGCCGGCACGGCCTTGTCGGACACCTTATGGCCGGGACTCCCAACAAAATCATCATCGGAGATGTCGTCGGGGATATCACGAACTGGTGAGCCGGAGAAAGCGACGCCTCGGTGTCCCCGCCTCTTCGTCCCCTTTCGCTTCTTCCTCTTCTTCACCACCTCACCGTCTTCGAGCTAGACAGCTCGGCAAAAGCGCTAGGGAAGGGGTGAACGGACACCTCCGGTGAGGGGACCCGCGCAGAAATGGAGGGGCGTGAAGCCACCTTCGCCTCCGCTGTAGGTGAGGGCTTAGCGGACGCTACCGCCTCCTTGGCAACCTCTTCTTCCCCGTCGTCACCTTGATAGCCAGCCTCGAGGCATTGGGGGAGGCGATCATGCGGAAGCCTCCAACGGCCTCCGGCTCGGAGGTCTTCTCCTTCTTGGAGGGCCCGCGGCCAACGCAAGAACGTTTCCTCTTTTTTGATGCCTCCGCCTTGACCGTAGCAATAGCGGAGGCATTCTTCAACGCCTTGACTCTATCCTCCCAGAACCTTGCCGGGGACAGGCCGGGAGGAATAGGGGATTTGAAGTTCCTCAAAGACGGTTTAGGCGCGGCATGAAACCAGCCTCCGCCTTCCGCGCAAGGTATTCACGTTCGGAGACCTCTCCGATCAGCTCCACAACTTTCCTTTCAATTCGGTTGACGAAATTGGTCCCGCCTCCTCGAGGTAACGAGACCGAAGACAGGCACGGTATGCCCGCGGCTTCTCCGAAAACAGGCAACTCCCTCCGTACAATCTCAAACTTTGGCCTCTCCTTAGCCAAGGGCCGGCAATGGAGGCCACTATCTCCTCCGGAAGGTCGCGACCTCCGGAGTATTTGCAAGCCAAAGCGAAGGCCTTTCGCGGACTTCTCGCGAGCGGAGGCTGCGCAGCGGAAGACGCCGGAAGAGGCTTCAAATTGGTGTGCGGCTTCATCGCCGTCATAGCGGAGGCCAAGGGGTACCTCACAATCTTATTGCCATCGTCATCCTCCCCGGTGACACCGATAGTCTCGCACGTAGAACCAATACTCCATCCAATTGGCCGGCTCCCACTTGCCCTTTTGACACCACGAGATCTCCAATCGTTCATCCCGAAACCTTTTCGCCATAAAGGTGCAGGCCCCAACCGTGCTTTCACCTTGTCC
Source organism: Themeda triandra (assembly GCA_018135685.1). Taxonomy (NCBI): domain Eukaryota; kingdom Viridiplantae; phylum Streptophyta; class Magnoliopsida; order Poales; family Poaceae; genus Themeda; species Themeda triandra. Next base: position 491,406 of record JAENPR010000102.1, on the reverse strand, counting down.
TCACCAAAAGACCGTGGTTGCTTCGCAGTTCATAGTGCCTCACAAAGGCATTAACATCGATCTCTCCGCCATAAGACTCCACGCCCGCATAAACTTGCTAAGGTTCAAGAAGGCATGAGGAGTTAGGTGGTGAATTTGAGCATTGAACTCCCCCGGTAACTCTCCTCGAAAAGGATGGGCCGGCGGCCGAAGGCCGCAAGTAAAGAAATCCTTGAAAACGACCGCATACCCCCGAGCGGGGGTTGGCTCGATCTCGACCCGGAAGCTTGGCACGCCCGACCGGGATGACACCCCGTTGCTCAAGGTCTTCGATCATCGCCTTGGTCATCTTGCTAGGACCAAAATCGTAGGTAATAGCAGCCATACCTCCGGGCCGTGTGAAGGAATGAGGTCTTCGACGGAGGCTTCCACGTCGAGAGAGACTCTTCCAGATCTCGGCCTCCGCCGCAACAAGCATACACTTCTCAAAAGATCCAGCCAATCTCCGACCTTCACTCTCTGAAACCGGGAATAAGGACCGGTGTAGCGGTGGCGGAGACAAGTGCGCCGCAGCGGAGGTGCCACGATGGAAATCGGAGGCAACCGTCGTATGCGGAGGTGGCACGAGAGAGCGAATAGAAAACCACGGCTTGGGTAAAAAACTATTACCGCCCCTCCCCTTTTATAGTGGCCGGACGGCGGTCGTGGGGGAGGACATCCCCCCACACCAACGGTAAAAAATCCAACGGTCGAAAAAACCGCGAGAACCCGGATCCAACGGCGGAAAAAGAGAGAGAGAAGGCAAAAGAGAGAAAACCTTTTTCGAGACCACCCGAAGTCTCCGTCCACCAAAGGCGAGCCGGGGGGGGCCATGGTCTCCGCCGATCAAGCCAAGAGTTGATGGCCGGGCCCGCCTCCGCTGGACCTAACCCTCAAAGGGGGAATGTTGGGAAAAGGCATCTCGCGGCGGGAGACATGGCATGAGCCTACGGTCAATTGACCCCCATTTATCTTGTTTACTACGGTTGTCTTTGCTTGTTACGCAGGTTTGGATCGGAGGTATTGGGACCGCCGGCGGAGACCATGCCGGCCTGCGCCGAGAAGGTCTTCGGTCACCATCCGGAGACAACAGCCGGCATCCCCGACCTCGGCCTCCGAGCGGAGGTATTGGGACCGCCGGCGGAGACCATGCCGAATGCGCCCGAGAAGGTCTCCGGTCACCATCCGGAGACAACAGCCGGCATCCCGACCTCGAGCCTCCGAGCGGAGGTAGCGAGCCGAGGCGGAGACCCCGGTCTCCGGCCACCGGCGGAGGCACCGGACGGAGGCGCAAGCCTCCGATCCCGGAGCGGAGATACCCCGGGGCGGCGGAGACGGCAGGGACGGGAGCGGAGACATCCGGTGGCCCAAGAGGCGGCCCGTCGGCGGCCCAGAGCGAGGAGGACATCACACGCCTAGGAGGCCCGGAAGGGCCCAAGCAGCCCATCGCCGCAACGGCGGACGATCTTGCCCCTGTCGACCCCACCTGGCAGAGTCTTAAAATTAGGGTTTCCCCGTCTCCCCTTTGGGGTTGTAATGTCTTTTCATATTGGGGAGCTGGACTGGCTATAAAAGGAGCCCCCAGTCCCCGTTGTAAGTCAGGATCGGCTGGAGTGGAAGAGTTTCTGTTCTTCACACTCTAGTATTGTAATTGTAATTACGATTGAACACTAAACCTGCTGGAACCTTGTTCCAACACACGGTAACTCAGGACAAGTTTGACCAAATCATGGCGTATGTCAACAGCACTAGGTGAGCTCAGTGACCATTGCAAGATTGCCATATAAACTAGACTATATATATCCCAGTTCATGTTCAGCTATCTGAAAATAATCCGGGTCTCTTCTGTAGTAATCCTATAGGTACCATAGACCGCACTGAGACTACAACAAATCTACAAGCTCCGGTGTCTGCCTCCTTCTCTTCTCCAGGCCCCAACTTAATCACCCCTTCAATCTTGAAGGTGCCCGATCGATAATGTTCACAAACATCTGCTTCCATCATTTCTTCGAATGTTCGCCGCTTAAAATGTTTTCTTTACAACATTCAAATGCATGCAGCCTGATCTATCTGCGCCGGGGGTCTACATCATTGCCTCGTGGTCGATGCTATCATCACCCTCAAACTGTCCTAATGACACAAGGAAGGTTCAGTACAGCATCATCTCCGGCACATCCATGGCATGCCCTCACGTGAGCGGTGCTGCTGCGTATGTCAAGTCACTCCACCGTGACTGGTCGCCGGCGATGATCATGTCAGCTCTCATCACCACCGGTATGACGACCAAGTAAACCACCATTTCATAGATCCGTTCCATCCTGATAGAGTTTGGTATCATTTCCATTATTTTAAGTTTTGCTCGTCTCGGTCAACAACTTGCAATATCATCATATGACAATGCACAGTACTCATCATGTGTGCAGCCACTCCGATGAACACACCGGGCAACACCAACACGACCGCGCTCAAGTATGGCGCGGGGCAGCTCAACCCGATGAAGGCACATGACCCGGGCCTCGTGTACGAAGCATCAGAAGGCGACTACGTGGCTATGCTGTGCGCGCAGAATTACACCGCCGAGCAACTCGCGCTCATCACCGGCTCCAAAACCACAGCTTGCGCCACGTCCACCTCTCCCAGTGACCTCAACTATCCAGCCATGGCAGCCCATGTGGAGCCTGGCAAGAACTACACTGTGGTCTTCCCGCGGACAGCCACCAACGTTGGGGCCACAAGCTCTGCATACGATGTGAAGGTCGTGCATTCTATTGAGGCAGGTAGTGACCTCACCGTTGATGTGTCGCCGAGCAAACTACAGTTCAGCGCTCTGGGGCAGAAGGTCTCGTTCACCGTGACAGTGTCCGGTACGGCGATGGAGGAGGGCACGGTCCACTCAGCCGCCGTTGTGTGGTACAACAACGAGCATGTGGCGAGGAGTCCGTTGGTGGTGTACGCAATAACGGACGACTACCATGGAAACTGGATTTAAATGGTGAAGGCAGCTGCCATCCAAGGCTTGTGATTCGAGCACTTGTTTCAGAATAAATAAAAGCTCCTTGGTTCGGCCAGAAATAAGTAAATCAACTCACGAAATATCTGCACTTCTTCTGGTGGAATGTGTGTCATGTGGAACGAGGCCAATAGCAGAACTTTTCGAAATAAATCGATACCGCCTAGAGGAGTCGCCCAGCTTTGAAATGAAGAATTAGAGCTGTCCGAGTTGGCAACAAGAAACAATGGGACGACCCAACAAGGGCACTCACAATACAGACTCTACCATAGAGTATAAGTGTATTTATTGCTCTTCTATTTATGATATTTTGCCAATGTGACAATATATTTATTGAAGAGAGAGGGAGAAAAAACCAAGACTCCAAGCCTTATTAAGACTCTAAGTCCACAATCTTTGAAGTAATAAATGGGTTTAGACTCGATGATAGAGTTTGCATTGTGAGTGTCCTAATGGTAGTGCTTGTTCCCTCTTGCAGCCAGGCTTTGTTGCAAATTTGAGGTAGAAACGCTGCAGGCCTACATTGTCCATGGCGGCAACAATGCTCAGTGAGGGATGGTGATGCCGAGACGCTTGACGAGGGAGTGGCGGCGACGTAGCCAGCACCCAAGGGACGACGATGGGGCGGCTCTGGGCGAGGGGATGGTGACAGCACAACTCTCCACAATGGGATGATGACGGTGTGGTGCTCGAGCAGAAAACAACGGCGGTGATCTCCCATATCCATGGGGAGCTCTCGGCAGGGTTGTCAGCTGCTTTGTACGCTTAACAGGCCTTGTTTGTTGGGCCACACCACGCATGAACGAGGTCAAGTGCCTGAGCTCAGCTGCTCCGTTGGATGGCAATGAATGACAGAGATTGAGCGACTACCGACAGCAGTCATGGAGAGCAACTTCAGTGGATTTCGTTCCTGTGCTGCAGTGAGGAATGGCTCCCGCTGTGGCCACTAGATAGCATCCGCCCAATGCACTGCAGTGGGTCTTCCTTGCCTGCCATGCGCCATCATAATCTACCTCGCCGCGCTAGGCCATGTCATGGTGGCGGTGGCGGTGATGGCATTCGACTCTGTCGCCTCCTTGAAGATCCACGTGCAGACATCTTAGCATCTTAGGGTGTGATAGTGGCATAGTGCGCTAGCAGAATCTGAGATCTTCAATGGTCACAAGCTCGTGTGCAATGAGGACCGCATCTGAGACTACAACAATGTATCGTTGAGCCCAACCTCCGACCCGCTTATCATCATGACCCAGACGTGCAGGGTGGCAACTTTAGGGTCTGATTGGTTTCCTGTGTGGATGAGCCAGGGTGGTGCTAGAGGATACAAGCTCTCGGTACCGTGTCAAGCACTTCAATGTGCCTTATTTGACTGTCGCCCTGTGCGCGCTGCTTGTTTGGTTAGGTGCACCCAAGCTGCGCGCTGCTTGTTTGGTTAGGTGCACACAAGCTCCAAAGCATTTGTTCCCCCGCTAAGACACTTGCTTCGTCCGCGTGAGCCACACTAAGAACTAAAAAGGAACACATAAGATTTCCTCACCACTAGAGCAAGACTGGGGTGCTAACCTAAAAGCTAGTCCTGAAATCCAACTATGAGGGTGCCATGGTCTTTAGATATCACTTGAATACACATTTCAGTATGGAAGACCATAGTAGACTCCAAATACAATCTGGACAAATCTAATATGCTCTGCTGTCCTAGCCAGGGTACTTCCCTTTTTTTAAAAGGAGTGATGTGGGCTACGAAAGCTGCTCTCTTAGGGGTGAAGTGGGTGGCTGGTAATGGGAATAAAGTTAGATTCTGGGAAGTCCATTGGATTGGTAATAATACTAGTCTAGCAATTACTTAATGGCCTCTTTGTGTGATTTGTGAACAGAAGTCAGTTAGTGAAGTGTGGGATGGGGAAAATTTGATGTTGACTTTTAGGAGTGTATCAAGTAACATGATGGAGTGCTGGAGGGAGTTATGTGCCCTGATTAGTGATTTAATCCTCTCCGAGGATGATGACCAAATCCAATGGAACTATACTTCTAATGGAAAAATACTATGTTCAGTCCCGTTATTTTGTGGGTGTCCCACAATTTATTAGTGCTATATGGAAAGTCATGATCCCCCTAGGGTATAGTTCTTATTGTGGCTTTTAGCCAAAAATAGATTGTTGACAAGCTGGTATAACCTAGCCAAGAGGAGGATCCTCCGTCTTGTATCTTCTATAAGGAAAACGAATCGATTGACCATTTATTCTTTGAATGCTGTTTAAGTACAGTTTGGAGAGTTATCTCTAACGTCTTAAGTTTAGAAATTGGCAGGAATTTACACCATGTTGTTACTAACATAGTTTTTTCAACAGTGCTTTGGGCCATCTGGAAGCTAAGAAATGAGATTTTCTTTCAGGGTGTGGTCTGGACAGGAATGAAGAAGATACTGTTGAAGATCCTTGGATTAGTAAGAAGATGGAGGGCAATGTTCAAGCAAAAAAATGCCGGTCTAGGAGGAGGAATTGTCAAATCGTTTGGAGACCATAGCATGCTTGCTGCCTCAGATGCAGTGGAGGTTGGAGGAGATGTTGTCATCAGAATCGGGGCAATTGGCCGCTCAGTGTTTGGAGTTAACAAATGTAGCTTTAGGGCAATCAGAGATATTGTTGGTGAGTGCGTAGGCGCTGAAGTATCTGTTTCTAAGGCTTTGTTGGCGTGCGCACCAAAAAATGCTGAGAACTTTGAATGTTGTTTGCTTTTGGTCATACTGATCATACCCTTCTCTCTAAAAATAACATCCAACTATGAGGAGGCTACATGAAGGGAGTCGAGCATCTCCAACAGTTTGGTATATCCCTTTGCTATCTTTATTTTTTTAGCAAAATGAGAAAAAACTGTCTCCAACAGTATCCTATATGGCTTGCCATTTTTTAGCAACTTGACAAAAAGTGGTGTTTTGTGCGCATATATGCGCGCGCCGATACTCCCGCGCATCCGCTCTGGCCCCTCTTCTCTGCTGTGCTGGTCTCCTGCGTCGGCCTGTTGTGCTTGTCTCGTGTGCTTGTCCGCCCGGCGAGGCGCCACCGCCGTGCTGCGCGCTGCAGGTGCAGGCTGCGGCCTACGGCCATCAGGCGTGGCGAGTGGCGACCAGGAATCCACAGGACATGGCGACGTGCTAGCTACTCTGTGGGCCCCATCCGTCCTGTTAGATATTCCCAAGAAAAACACGATGAGGCCCTACATGTGCTTGTCTCCTGTATGATATTTTTTTTAACATTCTTGTATGCTAGTGTTGCTGATGGCTATCTGTTTTCTGAATGCCACTACTGAGTACTGGTTGTTGGCCTTGTTTAGATCCATGTAAAAAGATTTTTTTTTCCATTCTCTTTCCATCACATCAATATTATTTGCACACGTGTATAAAGCATTAAATATAAATTAAAAATAACTAATTACACAGTTTAGTTATAAAATCATGAGACAATTTTTTAATTCTAGTTAGTCTATGATTGGACACTAATTATCAAATACAAACGAAAGTGCTACAATTAGAAAAATTCTAACTTTTCGCGAACTAAACAAGGCCTGGATGGTCGTTTGCTGGGGTGATCGGCCCACCTGTAGACCCGAGATAGGGTGGTCGACGCCTGCATGGAAGAGATGACCGGCTTGGACAAAGAGAACCCTGAGGAGGAGATGGGCACTGCGATGGATACATTAGCTATGGCGGCGGCGGCGCAGTACCTTCACATCGCGGTGGGTCCTTCTTTTTTATGATTTGGCAAGTTAAAAAATAGGGAACTATTGGAAATAACCTCTTTTTAACTTGGCATATTATTTTAGCAACTTACCAAAACACAACATTTGGCAAGTCAATTTTACCAAACTCTTAGAGATGCTCTAAGAGCATCTCCAACAACTTTGTATTTCAACTTGCTATCCTTATAAAATTGACAAAATCACAAAAAACCATCTCCAACAACTTGATAAACTTACTTGCTATTTCCCAAACTGCGTAAACACCGGGCTCGCGCGCGGGAATATACGCGCGCGGTGCGGCTTGCTGTCGGGCGAAATTCTCCATGGCCGCCTCCCGTCCCGCGCGCCAAACACTTCGCTTCCTCTCCCGCGCGATAAAGCAGCTAGTCCACTTCCCGATCTGCGACGATTCTATTCTTCGGGAAGATTCACGCCGCTGTCTCTCCTCTTCGAAGTGAAGGAGCAAGGCCGCCCGAGGTAGTAGGCGAGCGCGTGCTCAGGCGCCGCCTGCGGGACATCGATCTTGTTCCCGAGCACGAGGAACGGCACCCCCGCCAGCGCGTCGTTCGACAGCAGCGCGCCCAGCTCCGCCTTGGACACGCCGAACCGGTCACCGTCGGCGGCGCCCACCATGTACACCACCGCGTCCACCCCGGCGTAGTAGTCCCGCCATACACGGCGCGCGATCCGGTGGCCGCCGAGGTCGAACGCCTTGAACCTGATCCGCCCGATGCTCAGCTCCTCTGACGTCGGGTGTTGCGTCGACGCGTGCTGGCTCAACCTCTGCGTAGATACAATACAATGTATATGATCACGACAACCATTCAATCGCTCGGCCGGCACGACAATCATGAACCAGAACAGGAGGCAGAATATACCACGATCCTACTACTCACATTCACATGGTATTCTATTTTTATTCGAGCACCGTAGAGTGCTCAATATTTTGATGGGAAATGCTCAAAAATTTCGCTTTTCGTTACGATCGCGTAGGATCAAACCTCACCCGATTTGGTGCAGCCGTTGTCGAGAAATCGCGAGTCAAAATTTCCATCCCGCTGGTCAACGCCGTGTTCGTTCTTCCGGTCACCCGAAGTAGGCAATGACATGCGGGTCCCATCTGTCATCCTCTAGTTTTACCAAGTTGGAATACCAATTTATTGGAGATACCTCTTTTTTTCACTTGGGAAATAAAATATCAAGTTGCTATAACACAAGATATACCAAGTGAATTATTGGGAGTTGTTGGAGATGCTCTAATCAGATCCGGGCAACCAAGCAGCCACTTTTAGGTTCTGCATAGAGCCTGACACGGTCAGGGTAAGTGAAGTAGCAGATCGCCATGGACCTATGGCTCCAGCCATATGCACTACGATGATTAGCGGCTTCTGACTTTTCCTTGCCGTGAGCACCTCAACAATCACCACCTCGCATTCACGACGTCTACTGGGTGAAGTGGCAGAGCTCATCAATTTTAATGCCTAAGGCCGCTACAAAAGCATATATACTATTCGCATCAGGTCGAAATAACTCCCACACCAGGTCCACTGCTGATAGAAGATAATATATGAATTCCATACTTAAATCGACAAAAAGATGATGGAAACATAAAGTTTTAGATAATGGATGCAACTTTTTATCCGATACTTCAGTTTACAGAGCATCTTCAAGAGATTATCTAAAATAACTATTTAAATTTAGTGATTTAGTCATTTTATATAATGAATCTTACTTAGAAAAACTAGAGTACACCAGCAGATTATCTAAATGAAATGAAGACTCTACTTTCAAAAACCTAACACGTCGCCTGACTGTGTGGTTGCCGGTGCGCAAGAATGGGCATGCGCTGGAAGAAGACGCCTCACTCTTGGGAGTGTGTGCAAAGGCTGAATGGAGAATGGGCGCATGCTATCCATCTTTGGATAGCGGAAATTTCGGGATGAAGAGTTATTTGAATTAGAGAGTCATCTAGAGAATCAGGAAGCTATTTTGTTCTAATATTAGCTAAATCTACATTTAGAAAATGATTTACATACTCTGTTGGAGATGCTGATAGAAACGTTATATACAAACTATCTTCATCTTTTCTACTACCTCCATCAGTTTCTAGTTTCTACAAAAATTGGCATACACAAATAAAAATATCTTCATTAAGCCGCTTGCTTGGTAGGAACATATGGCAACACAGCTGGTAGCCTGGTACTACGAACTTAGATTTGATATTTGAGAATGGGAAATTACCAATCAGGGGAGGCTGCTGTTGGAACACAGTTCCAGCAAGTTTAATATTAATTCGTAATCACAGTTACAAAGCTAGAGTGTGAAGAAGAGAGGCTCTTCCACTCCAGGAGTCATCATTTACAACAGGGGCTGGGGGGCTCCTTATATAGCCAAATCCCAAGTACAAAAAGACATTACAGCCCCAAAGGGGAAACAGGAAACCCTAATCCTACGACCCTTCCAGGGGGGCCGGCGGGGCAAGGTCGTCCATCGTAGTACTCAGCGGTTCATGGGCTCCACTTGGGCCTCCCAAGCGTTCTATGTCTTCCTTGCTCCCGGCCGTTGGTGGGCCGTCTTCCTTGGGCCGATGCCTCGAGCAGCCGGTGGCCTCCGCCATCGTCCCGATGCCTCCGCCTTGAGGTCCTCGACTCGATGCCTCCGACGGAGGCCGGGTCTTCGTCTCCGGCCCGGTGTCTCCGACGAGGCCGGAGGTCTTAGCCCCCGAGCCGATGCCTCCGCTTGGGGGCTAAGGTTTTCATCGCCGTCCCGATGTCTTCGCCCCGATCGGAGGTACCGCGACGCACCGGCCGGCGTGGTCTCCGATTACTCCCGCACAACAGTTAAAGCATGTGTAACAAAATAGGATAAATGTGGGGTCAAACGCCCGTGAGCGTGTGCCATGTCTCCGCCGCCGAGATGCCTTTTCCCAACATTCCCCCCTTGAGGGTTAGGTCCAGCGGAGGCGGGCCCTGGCCATCAACTCTTGGCTTGACCAGCGGAGACCATGGCCCCCCCCTGGCGCTTCTTTGGTGGACCTCGGTTTTTCTTTTTGTTGCTGAGGGTCTCTTGTCGTCCGTTGGATCTGAGGCCGTTGATTTCTGACCGTCCGATATATGACCGTTGTGGTGGAGGGGCGGTTCCTTCTCGGACCCGTCGCCCGGGCACTATAAAAGGGGAGGGGGTAGGTGAGAGTTTTTTACCCCGCGCCGTAATTCCCGCGCTGTAGTTTTCTCCACCGTCTCTCACACCACCTCCGCGCTCGCTTGTTGCCTCCGCCTTCGACCGTGGCACCTCCGCTGCGACGCGCCTGCCTCCGCCACCACTACACCGGTCCTTATTCCCGGTTTCAGAAAGTGAAGGTCGGAGATTTGCTGGATCTCTTTGAGAAGTGCATGCTTGTTGCGGCGAAGGCTAGGGACCTGGAAGAGTCTCTTTCCGACGTTGAAGCCTCCGTCGAAGACCTCATTCCTTTGCACAGCCCCGGAGGTATGGCCGCCATTACCTACGATTTTGGTCCTAGCAAGATGACCAAGGCGATGATCGAAGACCTTGAGCAACAAGGCGTTATTCCGGTTGGCCATGCCAAGCTCCCCCGCCCGGGGGTATGCGGTCGTTTTCAGAGACTTCTTTACTTGCGGCCTTCGTCTGCCGGCCCATCCTTTTCTGAGGAAAGTTCTGGGGGAGTTCAATGCTCAAATTCACCACCTTACGCCTCGTGCCTTCTTGAACCTTAGCAAGTTTGTCTGGGCGGTGGAGTCGTATGGCGGAGAGACTGATGTCAACGCCTTTGTGAGGCACTATGAGCTGCAGAAGCAACCACGGTCGTTTGGCGAGGACAAAGTGAAGGCTCAGTTTGGGGCCTGTACTTTTATGGCGAAGAGGTTTCAGGAAGAACGATTGGAGATCTCTTGGTGTCAGAAGGGCAAGTGGGAGCCGGCCAATTGGATGGAGTACTGGTTCTACGTGCATACCATTGGTGTCACCGGGGAGGATGACGACGGCAATAAGATTGTGAGGTACCCCCTGGCCTCCGCTATGACGGAGATGAAGCCGCACACCAATTTGAAACCTCTTCCTGCGTCTTCCGCTGCAGCTGCCGCTCGCGAGAATTCCTGCCGAAAGGCCTTCGCGCTGGCTTGCAAGTACTCCGGAGGTCGCGACCTTCTGGAGGAGATAGTGGCCTCCGGATGCTGGCCTTTGGCCAAGGACAGGCCCAAGTTTGAGATTGTCCGGAAGGAATTGCCGGTCTTCGGAGAAGCTACGGGCATACCGTGCCCTGTCTTCGGTCTCAGTTTACCTTGAGGGGAGACTGGGACAAATTTTGTCAACCGCATTGAAAGGAAAGTTGTGGAGCTTATCGGAGAGGTCTCCGAACGTGAATACCTTGCGCGGAAGGCGGAGGCTGGCTTCATGCCGCGCCTGAACCGCGTCTTTGAAGAACTTCAAATTCCCTACTCCTCCCGGCCTGTCCCCGGCAAGGTGCTCCGGAAGATAGAGTCAAGGGCATTGAAGAATGCCTCCGCCGTTGCTACTGTCAAGGCGGAGGCGTCCAAAAAGAGGAAACGTTCATGCGTTGGCCGCGGGCCTTCCAAGAAGGAGAAGACCTCCGAGCCGGAGGCTGTTGAGGCTTCCGCATCTGCATCTCCAAATGCATCTCGAGGCCGGCTACCGGGCGACGACGGGGAAGAAGAGGTCGCCAAGGAGGTGGGAGCGTCCGCTAAGCCCTCGCCTACGGCGGAGACAGCCTGGGCTCCACAACCTTCGCTTCGCGCGGGCTCCGTCGCCGGAGGTGTCTGTCCATCCCTTCCCTAGTGCTTTTGCCGAGCTGTCTAGCTCTGAAGACGGTGAGGCTGGTGAAGTGGAAGAAGAAGCGGGGGAGGACGAGGAGGCCGGGGATGCTGGGGCATCACTCTCTCCGGCTCATCAGGTTCGTGATATTCCCGACAAAATCTCCGATGATGATTTTGTTGGGAGTCCTGGCCGTAAGCTGTCGAGAAGCACATCTGATGCTGAGTTTGTTGCTGACAAGGCCGCTGCTGGGCAAGCCTCCGGCGAAGGGCGGGCCTCCGCTCCTAGTGACAAGGGTCCGGTGGGCGGGCTTTCTCTTCGTAAGTTAATTTCTGCCTTGGTTGTTTTTCTTGGACATCTGTTGTAACATTGAGTCTGAGAAGACCTTTAACCTTTTTATTCTGCAGCTGAGCTGGCCGGGATTGCTGGGAGGATGATGCCTCCGCCCGGCATTGATTTGGCGCGCGTGTTTCCAGCGCGTGGTGCTCGTACTCAGCCTCCGGGCGGAGGTTCCACTTCTACCGCTCATGCTTCCGGAGGTAAGCCTTCTACTCGCGCCTTATTTTGGTTGACGCGGTGGCTGTACGACTTGCTAACAAAAATACGTTTATATGTCTTTGTTTTCTCAGATGCCTCCGCGACGTTCGGTGCGTGGGGCTTAAATGTGCATGATATTTTCGAACATTACGGAGGTTTTTTGCCAAAAGATTCACTATCGTCTCCGTATGTTTTCGCTTATTCTGGGTTTGTACTCATTTTATTCTGTTTCTTGGTCTCTCTTTTGTTTTGGTCTCAGCCCAAGTGGATAACTATCTTGATGGGCTGCCCTTCGAACGCCTTCTGCGTCTTCAACTGGAGCACCACTACATGGTGAGTATGCTTTGGCCTTTTGCCTTTTTATCTTTTGCTTGTTGTTGTTTCTCACTGCTCTATTATTGGCTATAGACTCACCACATGGCCTTCGCCATTGAGCACCGGGGAGCTGTGGAACTCGCTCAGCGGACTCAAGCTATTGAGGTCCTGAAGGGAGAAGTTGAGACCCTTGGCCGCGAGAAGACTGATCTTGCGGCCAAGGTTTCTAACTTGGAGGCCGCGCAGCAACAGTCGGAGGCCCTGATGAAAAAGGTTGAGGACTTGGAGCTAAAGCTTAAAACCGCCGACAAGGCCAAGGACGTTGCTGTTGAACGTGCCAACAAAGCAACGGAGGTGTCTGAGAACCTCCGCACCCAGCTGACTTCAATGGAAGAGAACGCGGAGACCTTCAAAAAGGAGGCGGAGAGATTGACCGCGGAGATCGAGGCGATCTGGGTTGCTGGTGCTGAAATTGCGGAGGCATACTTGTCCACCCTTGAAGAATTTGGCGGCGTTGTCTCTCCTCTTCCCGCTGACTGCACCGCCACGGGCTTGATGTCTTGGATCAAGTCTAATCTAACGAAGCTGTCCCTGTTTGTCGGGGGTGTATCTGATTTTGCGGCGAGGGCATCCGCCACTGGTTTGGTGAAGACTTTGATCCGCGGAGGCTTTGACATTGGTACCATAGATTTTCCCAAGATCTCCAATCCGTCGGAGCTTGGGGAAACTTCACGCTCAATTCGCAAGACCGTGCGAGCTTCCGAGATCTTTCGGGCGCCTTTTGCGGGCGGAGGCTATTGCAGCTGCTACCGCGATGCGGAAGGTAAACTCCCTGTTTATTTTTCCTTCTTGTTTTCTTTTGTATTTGTTGTTTTCTTGAGTTTGTTTTTGCGTTTACAAAGGCTGCTGCCGGAGGTCGGACACCGCTAGACTTGTGATGAAGGGAGTTCCCGTCCTGCCCAAGCTTCCAAGCCGCCGTAGCGAAGGCGCTCGAGTTCCTCAGGTGACTGTGTCTCCGGCGGGGATACGGGCCGAGACAGAGGCCCAGACGGAAACTCAGGCGCTCTCCGAAGGTCGTGCCAGTTCACCCACGGAGACGTTACAAGAGGGGCGGGAGAAGGATGCTGAGAAGGCCGCTGAGGTTCGCGATGTTCGCGGAGAGGAGGTAGACTAGGGTCCTGTCTTTCTCGTAATGTAAAAACACTTGTTGATTTTGCCATGGCGCTTGTCGTGCGCGTATTGTAACTAAACTTTCTTTTGTGCATGCTATGAAACTTATGGGTAAATCCTCCGCGCAGTCTCCGATTTAGGGCCTGTGGGCAGAGGTGGAACCTGCAACCCTTATGCGCAATGGTGTTTACGTTAGCGGTTTTCTCGGATTGCCGGCGACGTTGTTTCCTCATCGTAGCGTTGATGATATGTTTGAATTTGTTCGCGCCAACTGACGATAGGCGCGACACCTTCGTTGGGTCGCTAGCATGGAGGGGTCCTTGTTGAATTTGGCGCTTGCCGGTTTTTACATAAGATGTTTCTTTTTTCTTGCTACCTTTTTCCGGAGGTTATGTATGTGTTTACTTATGGCCTTTTACTTAAGATTTGTCTGGCATGCTGTAATGGAACTCAGAGGTATCTATTTCATACGCGGAGGTTATAGAAGAAACCTCAGATTGTTATATATTTTATTATTATTATTATTATTATTATTTTTTTTGCGTGTCCTGTGTCAGTTTTACCTGATTCTGAGCTAAGGCATTAAAACGGAGGTATTGTCTTTGCTTGCGTGTAGTTTTGTAAACTTATCTTCGCGCGTTGCTATGCTAGTCTATACTAAGTTTGAATTGCACGCGGAGGTTACTGGTCAGATTCCGGAGACTTCTGGTCGGGTACCTTTTTATTGATCTTTTGAAAGGTCAGCTGTTGGTTTATAAGATTCCATGCTAAGGCATGGGTATTAGGGACCTAGCGTTGCCTTTTCTGCTACTATAGCTAATTGGACATGGTCCCTTGCTAATGGGGACTCTCAACTTGTCACTAGGTACCACCAATCCTCGGGCTCACCTCCTTGTGATATTCCACACCTTAGTTTAGCAATTTTAACCGGGAATGGGGGGACGTTACGAATTCTTACGCGGTGTCCCCCCTAGCCCGGCTTCTTTCCTGAGGAAAGACTCGTTGGTGCATGCTCTGAAGAAAAGGGTGGTGTGCATTTTGGTCTATGTGGCCCTCTGCTTACGAATACTTACGCTGTCTCTCTATTACTACTGTGATTTTTTTGCAGATTTACATCAGCCTCCATCCCCCCTACTCTTGATTTGTGCCTCGTGTGATGCTGGGGGTGAATGCTGGAAGCGCTTTCCTTTTATAGGCCTTGGTATGGCTAGTTGACTTAATTGTCTCTGATCTTTTTGGTACACTTCTTAGTAAATGCTGTGGATCTTGTGTTTAGTTTCTCGTGATATGTTTTCATGATTGCTCGAGGACCAAAACAGTCGCTGCTGATGGTACTCTGTGATTGAATGTGCTTGATTGCTACTACTGTTTATGGTACAGATCTTGGTCTTTTAATGCACTAGATTGCAGATCAAGGCATTTACTTGCCTTTCTCCTCCCTGGGGCTATATAAGGCTTATGGTTTCTTGTGATGCTTGGTCATTTGGTGTAGTGTTCGCCAAGATTTTGGTTTCGTGAGAGCATGGTTTTGCTGTTAGGTGCACTTGAGGCTGATACTGAGTAAGAATTCGTAATGGCTACATCGCAATGGTGTGTCGCTCTTCTGCTGAGAGGTCTGTAGTGGTATTCGGCTACGAATACGACAGTGCTTGTTGCCTGGCCTATTCTTCTGAGAGATCGTCCTGCAGCGCTTGGCTTTGTAGTGGGACGGGCTAGTGCGAAGTGTGTCAGTTGGCGTTTGTGTTTTGGGTACCAAAGCCCTCGAAGTCCGTCGCCCGAGGCTCCTTCCCTTCTCGGCGATTGAGAATTGCAGCGCTCTTTGCTCTTTTGCAGGCTCGTTTGCTGATTGTAATAGTAAAAAGTAGCACACCTTCTCTAGAATCTACATTGCTTAGAGCTAGGGCATTGGTGATTCTTGTAGCCTTAATTTCATACTTGTATGCAAATTAATGGACTGGAGTGGCTTGCTCGCCAGCCGTATTACCTTCTCTTTGTTTCGGCGGCCTTTTTGTTTATGTCGATTGGATTCCTTTGATTGCTTCGGTTTTTCGTTAATGCGTTTGGCATGCCTCCGCTAGTCTTGCGGAGGCCTGATAGGCCACTGGCCGATTAAGCGATCTTTGCTTTGATATCGGTGCCCTAGCTGCCTGCTGGGTCTTTTTCTGATTTTGGTGATGCCTTTTTTGGCTTTTTGGATCCCTTAGTGCCTGACTGATCAGGTCTTTTTCCAAGGGTTTCCAACCTTTTGGAGGTTGCTTACAAATCTTTTTGAGGCCCGCCGGTCAAGGCGAAGTTTGAAGTGACCTCTTCCGATGCTTAGAGCTCCGTCGAATATTGCGGCCGCGTTGCGCCCGCGACTTTGCCGCGTTCGCTTTCTCGGGTCCTCTTTATATATTGCGTAGGGTTGATTACAACGGAGTTGCCTCATTAAAAACCTCACCTCCGATAAGGAGTCCCCGTGTGAGGAAAAGAGTGCAATCCGGTTTGAAGGGAAAGAAAAGAAACATGAAAATAAACTACTGGATACCTCCGCTTATAGATTTGCGGTGGTTCCTTACATTTTAGATGTAGTATTTCCTGAGGTTGTCCACATTCCAGGTGTGGGTTGATACCTTCCCGTTCTCATCTTGTAAATGGAACGACCCTTTCCTTCCTGCTTGGTGAGCTAGGTAAGGTCCTTCCCATTTTGGTTGCGCTTCCCGCATTTGGTGCATTTGGTTTCCGGCGGAGGACCCAATCTCCTTCTTTGATGTCTTTGATTACTACCTTTGCATCCCTCCACTTTTTCGTTTGGTTTTGGTACTTGACTATGTTGTCCACAAACTTTCTAGTCTTTCTCGCCTCTATCATCTCTTTATTGTACTCTTCTTTTTCTGCTAGTGCTTGTTTTGTGACCCGGAGACTTTGGTTCTTTAACTCCTCTAGCATCATAGCCTCTTCCCCATATAGCAACTTAAATGGTGTGAAGCCGGTGGCTCGTGAGATGTTGGTGTTATGAGACCACACGACCTTGGGCAACTCCTCGACCCATTGTCCTTTCTTCAGGCCGTGTAGTGTCTTGGAGATTGCTGAAAATATGATTCTGTTGGACCTCTCAACAGCCCCGTTGCTCTCTGGGTGGTAAACTGAGGCAAAGGCCAGCTGAGTACCAATGCTTCTGCAGAACTCTTTAAACTTGTCAGAATCGAATTGCTTTCCATTGTCTACTGTTAAGGTTCTTGGGACACCGAATCGCACACTATGTTCTCGCGTAAAAACTTTTTTACTGTTTCTGAAGTGATGGTCGATAGTGGCTTGGCCTCAATCCACCTTGTAAAATATTCTACCGCCACGACCGCGAACTTACTGCCTCCTTGAGCTGGTGGGAGTGGCCCAACGAGGTCCATGCCCCATCTTTGCATAGGCCATGTTGGTGGGATGAGCTGTGTCTCCCCCCCTGGTTTGCTTTGGTTTGCTGAGAAATTTTGGCAAGCACTGCACGTCTTCACTATGCGTACGGCGTCTTTTATGTGAGTCGGCCAATAAAAACCTTGGCGAATAGCTTTTGCAGATAATGCTCTTGGGCCTATGTGAGATCCATAAATCCCTGCGTGAATGCTGCGTAGGAGTTCCTGGCCTTCTTCATTGCTTATGCATTTGAGTAGCGGCTGCACTATGCCTTTTTTGAATAGCTGTCCCTCCATTATGGTGTAGCTCCTTGCTCGAGCTGCCAACCTCGCCGCACTGGCTTCGTCTGAGATTACGTGATTGCCATTGATTTGATCTATGATCGCTTGCCTCCAGTCTTCTGATTGAATTAGTAGCACTTCCGCAAATGCTCTATTTAACCTGGCAGTGGCTGGTTGATGTACCTCTTGGTAGAAAGTGCCTGCCGGCATGTCAAGTTTGTTTGCTGCTGCCTTTGCTAACTCATCAGCCTCTGTATTTTCTCCCCTCGGGATATGCCTAAGGGTGAAACCCTTGAACCTTTTCTCAAGGCCTCTCATGACCTCTAGGTATCTTGCGAGTTCGGGTTCCCTCGCGGTGTATTCTTTTTCCACCTGACCCGCTACCAATTGTGAATCCGTGTTCACCAAAGACATGAGTAGCTCCGAGTGCCTTCGCTTTTGTCAACCCCAATATGACACCTTCATACTCGCGTATTGTTTGTTGTTTTGAAACACAGTCTAGCTGCATATTTTGTCCCGATTCCCGATGGTGAGAATAGTATCGCGGAGGCCCCGGCTCCCTGGATTCCCCAGGCTCCATCCGTGAAAAGTGTCTAGTGGGATACCTCCGATTTTGAATCGGAGGTATTTGCTGGTATCCATTCTGAAAGAAAATCCACTAGTGTTTGTGACTTGATTGCTGTTCTGGCGACGAACTTGATCTCGAACTGAGACAATTCTGTAGCCCATTTGCCTATTCTTCCTGAGGCTTCTTTGTTCTTCAGGATCTCGGCTAGTGGCTGCGATGTTGGTATCAGGATGGTGTGGTCCTGAAAGTAATGCTTTAGCTTCCTTGATGCCGTATGATTACTGCGTATGCGATTTTTTCAATCTCTGTGTAGTTCAGCTTTGCTCCTTGCAATGCCTCAGACACATAGTAAACCGGCCGGCCGCACCCGCTTGCCGTTTATCTCGTTTCTCTTGCACAAGAACCGCACTTACGCCCCGCCGACGCCGATACATACAACAGAGTGGCTCATCGCTTTCCGGGGCTGCCACCATTAGGTCCTCGGCCATGTATTTCTTGAGTCAGTTCGAAAGCTTCCGATTGCTCGTCCCCATTCGAATTTTTCGTCGGCTTTGAGTGCCTTAAAGAAAGGGAGGCTGCGCTCGGGCCGATTTGGAGATAAACCCGTTCAAGGCCGCGATTCTTCCTGTGAGTCGCTGGACCTCTTTTTTGTTTGACGGTTCCGGCATGGCCAGGACGGCTTTTGCTTTGTCTGGATTGGCCCTGAGGCCTTCGGGTCCGACGACATACCCCAACATTTTTCCCTTGCTGACTCCAAAGACACATTTTTCTGGGTTTAGCTTTAATCCGGCCTCCCTAAGGTTCTTAAAGGTTTCCTTGAGATCTTCTAGGTGGTTTTCCGGCTCTCTGCTTACAACTTCAATGTCATCTACATAGGCTATGATGTTTCTCTGCAACTGAGACCGTAGTACGGCTTTCACCATTCTTACGAAGGTTGATCCTGCGTTCTTGAGCCCCTCGGGCATCCGCACAAAGCAAGAGGGTGCCGCTTGGGATAGTGAAACTTGTCTTTTCCTCATCTTCTTTCCCGAGCGCACCCGATGATATCCCGAAAACATCCGGGAGGAAAATCTTTTGCATCCGGCGGCCTTATCAACCGAGGCGTCTATTCTAGGTAGCGGGAATGGGTCTTTTTGCATGCTTTGTTCAGTCGGTGAAGTCGATGCACATTCGCATTTTGCCATTCTTCTTTGGGACAAGCACCACATTTGCTAACCATTCTGAGTATTTGACCTCTCGTATGACGTTTGCGTCCAATAATCTCTGCACCTCCGCCTTCGCGGCCAAAGTTCGCTCCTCTGACATTTTCCTTTGCCTTTGCTTCCTTGGCTTTACGTTTTCATTCAAATCTAGGGTGTGCTCGATTATGTCTCTCCCAATTCCCTTAAGGTCTTCTGCTGACCATGCAAAGACATCTCTGTTCTTGGACAATAAGCTAAGTAATTCTCTTCGTTCTTCTTCTGACAGATTTGCTCCGATCGTGACCTTCCTGTTTGGCACTGCCTCGTCGAGTGGCACCGTTATTGTGTCCTCCTGATCTTTCATGTCCGTCTTCCCCCCGGGCATATCTGGTGACTCATCTGATGCTACTGTGTTTATGTTCCTGTGAGCCTTG
Organism: Themeda triandra; assembly: GCA_018135685.1. NCBI lineage: Eukaryota > Viridiplantae > Streptophyta > Magnoliopsida > Poales > Poaceae > Themeda > Themeda triandra. The sequence goes on along the minus strand of JAENPR010000102.1, from coordinate 471,985 downwards.
TATATTGCTCTCTCTATGTTTCTAGCTTCTTTCTGGCTTCCTCGAACCGTGATGATTCCATGCAGTGCTGGCATCTTCATGCAAAGGTAACCCAAGTGGATTGCCACATTGAACTTGTTTGCAAATCCTCTTCCTAGGATTGCATTGTATGGGTAGTATATGTCTACTACATCAAAAGTGACGTATTCTGTCCTCGCTTTGTCCCCATCTTGAAAAGATACGGTGTTAACACCAGAATTTGGTCAGGAATATGACAGGTGGACCCGCAGGCGGCAGAGAGAGGGATTCGGCAAATGCATATGCGGTCGGCTAATTTCCATGTGTTCGGCAAATGGCCAAGCGGTCGGCAACTGCTTTGTTTGAAGGCGGAAAAAGGAAAAGGGAAGCTGATCGAAAAGGGAAGGAGTCATGATGATCAAGGACTCCGATTATGGATAGAGTTAGCGTGTTTTGTCTTTCCAATTTTGTTTAAATAGTTCGTAAGTGCTTAGGACTCATGTTCTGTCCCGGGTATAAATATAAACCCTCGACCATTGTAATAAGGGTTCACAACCAAATCAATACAACCGGCTACGTGCCACCTTTCGAGTCCTTTAGTCGTGTCGTCGAGTTCTTCGAGAGGGCCAAATCGATCCGTCGACCTCCGTAAGTCCCGCAACCTTGCTATCATGTCTAGTATCGTGCGGCGGATTTAGATTATGATGCAAGTAGTCTCATCCGTTTTGCTTAGTATCGTGCGGCGGATTTAAGCTTAATGATGGGAAGTTTTTGCTTGTGCCTTGTATCGTGCGGCGGATTAAGACATGAGTAAAGATAGTTATCGGCTCTCTTAGATTTGGCAAGATCTAATAGATTCATTAAGTTATCACGTGTTGCTTGCTTTATTTAATGTTTAATTATTTGCAACACTCTTTTTGCCCAATCTAGATTGATACTCTTTCGGCTTGTTGATCGCTCCTTTCATGCTTATTCAATATCGAGTAGATCAAGCTCATATAGCCGAATTAGATCTATCTAGATTGTCACGTGTTGCGGGTTCATTCACGTTATATGTAGATAAGCCTTGACAGACCGGGCGTGCGGCGGATGCGGTCTTTGGGTTACTCTAGAGCTAGTCATCCGGTGGACTAGAGATCGGTTTAATCTGATAGGCTCCTTTTACATGTTACTTGTTTGTTCCTTCTTCATGGACCCGATTCGGCAATCTTGCCGATACGGTTATGCTCACACATGTAGCGAGTATTTATAGATCTGTTAGGTAATTACGTGCTTTTAGCTCTTTATTGTTAGATTGTATCATGCGGTGGATTGATCTAATAGTAAGGAGTGGTGTAAATTCATAGCGAGTGGTATCATGCGGTGGATTAGCTTGCTTGGGTTTATGCTCGACGGGTTTATGAAGGCTAGACGTGCGGCGTACTAGTTGAGTAGCCTATGCATGTATTATTTAGTGGATTTATATTTATAAGTTACTTATCCTTAGATGTTAGTGCTTGATGATGCTTTAAACCTGAGATATAGTTTGATATGCTTTAATAATTTAATCTTGTTCAAACATGTCTTCATCTACCGTATTCGGCAAATTCGTTCTGTTTACATCAGTTATGTTATTTTAGCCGAATGAACGCAATCTGTTGGCAAATAGCTTCTATAGCTATGTGTCGTCGTAAGTGGCTTCGGGGCCGTAAAGATGGAACTGCCTCTGGGTCTCACCAAAGACGTTCCGGTTATGATCTTACCGTTTTATCCCTTGTCGATTTTTCGTGTCAAATCGATCGGGCACGCCACCGGATTCGACGCCGGGCACCCGATTGAAGCTAGGCTTTCCGGCTTGCTGTGTGTGAGACACAGTGCGCCACATTTTGTGTCAACACACTTTTTGGCACGCCCGGTGGGACCACTTCTCAGTCTAAGATGGGATCGAAAATTGACAACAGTCACGTTCTGAATGTGACTTTGGACGAGCTGCAGCCAGAGCAACGCCAGATGGTGGAACAGGCAATGGAACAGTTTCAGCAGAAATGTCTGATGTCTTTTTCCAAGAACAAGAGTGGCAGAGTGATCGTCAAGCAATCACTGCCACGAGTTCTTCTCGCTGGTCAGTCTGATATTACTGACGAGGAGGAGATGCAGAGGGTAGTTGGAGCCATTTACAAAGCTGTGGGAGATACTATGTTAAATCACAACACAGCTTTTCTGGGCACCTTCCGCAAAATCATGGCTGATACTTTTGGTCCAGCAGTTGACAAGCGCTTTGAAGAAAGATTTGGAGAGCTTGCTGGACCAGTGTACTTCAACACTCAGCAATCTTCAGGGAAGTCAACTGGAGGAGAGGAGATGATCGGTACAAGCAAGGATGGAGCTGTTCACAATGAAAAAGAGAAGCCTCCCGTGACCGAGCAAAGCAAACTCATGGCCAAGTAGCTTTTGGTGCAACAACAAATATACCTGCATCTTCTTACAAGATTTCTCCAGTGGCAAATAGATTGCAGAAGAGTATCTATGGAGATGGGTACAATGAGTTTACCGATTACGAGTTGCTCGAATGCTTTGCCGAATCCGGGTACAGGAGTGCATCGGAATGCCTTCTAGGAGACAGGGAGCGCAAGATGCAAATGATGACCTCCTAAGCGTAATGGCTGATATGATGCGTAATCAATTCGGCCTTAAACCAAAGCATCGACATATGCATATAAATCTCCTTTCCCGAGTGGTACAATAGGGTAGCTCTCCCACCAAGAGTTAAGCCACCAACGGATTTGACCAAATTCTTCCTCGGGATGACACCAGTACCATTGAGCATATCGCCAGATATCCGATGCAACTTGGAGAAGCTCTGGCCGATGAAGCTTGGAGGATCGATATTTTCCTATGTCTCGACGGGGCCGGCTTTCACATGGTTTGCATCGCAGCCGGCTAATTCCATTGGTACATGGGCAGAATTGGAGCAAAAGTTCCACTCATACTTTTACACAGAACCAATGAGAAGAAGATGGTTGATCATTGGGCTATGAGGATGAAGACTACTGAGACACCAATGGAATATCTTCGTAGATTCAGAGAAGCAAAGAACATGTGCTATTCTCTCGACTATTCCCGATGACCAACTTGCACAATTGGTCATTGCGGGCATGCTGCCACATATCAGAGACAAGTTATTTGGCATGGAGTTTGAAGACCTTGGACAGCTTGCACAAAAGTTGGCAGCCATGAGCAATCAAGCCCAAGGGTTCGAAGAGATGCTCGTTTTCGAAGAACAAGTGCAACCGTTGACATGTATCGGATTTCTAGAAGAAGCATCTCAATATGAAGATGAAGATGAAGTAGGCTGCTGCAGTTGAACTGGACAAAAGAGCCTACTTTGGTCACATCGATGGGTGAAGCAGAAAAGGGATCCTATGATTTTGACGTCAGCAAAGCAGATAAGCTCTTTCTGTATCTAATTCAAGAGGGACGCATCAAGCTGCCAGAGGGACATCCTATGCTGCGCCCCGAAGGGGTGAAGGATAAAAAGTACTATGGGTTTCATGATACAGGTTCTCATCATATCAATGATTGCCGAGTGTTCGTAGTAAAAATTCGTAAAAGCTATTCAAGATGGACACTTGAGATTTGATGGCAAGATGAAAGTAGACAAAAACCCATTCCCTCGTAACATGGTCTCTTTCTCTATAGGCATGGTTGATGCCGGTGAGTCCAAGGAAAAGGGAAAGATGAAGGTTCTAACCTCCGAAAGAGCCAAGGAGAGTGGTGCCGTTGACCCTAATCGGCAAGTTACCAAGGAGGAAGTGCAACAAGTATGGTTCAGAAATAGCCGAACAGAGAAGGGTCAGACTTCAGATGCAGTTAAGGGAAATTGCCGAATACACGCTGAGCCAAAGTGCAGAGTTACAGCACAACACTTGTTGAATAAGTGGCAGAGGGAAAAGGAAATGGAGTATGATGAGGAGCAGCAGTACATTGAAGAGGAACGCAGATTCATGGTAGAGCGTCGAAGATATGAGGCGAGGTGCGCCAAAGAGAACAAGAAGAGTACGAGGAGAGAACAAGAGCAGCCGCATTGAACTGTTCCTTCTTCGACACCGTTGGAATGAAGGCTTGAAGTTGCCCGCCAGAACAATTGCCCCGAATGCAGTGATCAATATTCGTAGTACGAGGCAATCTCGAGTCAACCGTCCCGTTCATGATAGACTTGGGATGAAAGTTCCGTAGAACGATCGGCGCCTAAAAATAAACAAGCTTTGATGGACATCTCGAAGAAAAGATTTGCGGACCAAGCTTGGATTCACAGCGGTGCCCATAATGCGGAAGAGAGCTCGTACGATGTGGCAAAGAGGTCAATGGTGCCCTCCCGGTTTGAGGAAAAGCCGAAGAGAAGAGTTCAACGTTTGAGGAATCAAGAGCTGAAGCGGAATTAGCCGAAAAGAAACCGGTGTGGCGTCCTAAGAAAAAGGATGATGGACAGGGTCCTTCGGCTGATACTAACATGGTGTTCTTTATTCCATTGGAGTTTAGAGCCCCTGAAGATCAAGAAGTTCAAGATGAAGTGTACTCGGACTTTGATGAAACTGAATGCCGAGACCTGATGGCTCAACTTGTGTTGACTCGGCAAGCGGCCTTTGACAAGCCGCTTAAAAACCGTCATCGAAACCATTATACCGAAGGGATATGTCAATGGCAAACCTTTGACCAAGATGCTTGTGGATGGAGGGGCAGCTATCAATATTATGCCCTATGCTACTTTCAGAAAGCTTGGTATGACAAGTGAAGATTTGCTTTGTGACGGATATGATCCTTAGAGATTTTGTCGGCAATGCTTCGATACTCGTGGAGCAAGACATGTGGAGCGATGATTGGATCCAAGACTTTGATCACTACTTTCTTTGTCATTGATGGCAAGGGGGCATATAGCATGCTTCTGGGAAGGGATTGGATCCATGCTAATTGTTGTGTACCCTCAACTATGCATCAAATCCTTATTCAGTGGATAGGAGATGATGTAGAAGTTGTTCAAGCCGATGATTCGAAAGAGTGTTGCAACTTCCGAGCTTGCTTATTGGGAATATGATGGACAAGACTGCCTTTCGGGTAAAATATGGAAAGAAGGTCCCGTCAATGTGTTCGACAGAGATCAACAGCCGATCCAAGCAAAATCGGCTCGACGAAGAACTTTTAATGGGGAATCCAATCGATGGCAACAAAGGCAACCGGGTCGTGGTTTCATGTCGGCCGACAAGTTAGAAGAGATCAATGTTGGTGATAATACGAAGTCAAGGCCGATGTATATCGGTGCAAATTTAGACCCGAATATAAATTAAAATTAATAGAGTTGCTTGAAGGAGTTCAAAGATTGTTTTGCTTGGGATTACACAGAGATGCCTGGATTGGATCGATCAATTGTTGAACATAAGTTGCCTATAAAACCTGGATTTCGTCCTTTCAAACAACCTCCACGAAAAATCTATAAAGAGGAGGTATTGGTCGATGTAAAGAAAGAAGTTGAAAGACTGATTGAAGCAAACTTTATTCGGCCATGCAGGTATGCGAGTGGATTTCAAACATAGTACCTGTCTACAAAAAGAATGGGAAGATGAGAGTATGCATAGATTTCGAGATCTCAACAAAGCTACTCCCAGGATGGTTACCCAATGCCAAAGGGCCGATTTATTAGTGGATGCGGCGGCGGGTATGAAGTCATCGGCTTTATGGATGGCAATGCGGCTACAATCAGATTTTCATGGCAGTTGAAGATATTGCAAAAACTGCATTCGATGTCCCGGCCACATTGGGTTATTTGAGTGGATAGTAATGACATTTGGATTAAAGAATGCTGGTGCAACTTATCAGAGAGCCATGAATTATATCTTTCATGAGTTGATCGGCAAAATTGTGGAAATTTACATTGATGATGTGGTAGTCAAATCCAGAGACCATGAAGGACATTTAGCCGATTTGAGGAAGACTCTGGAGTGCACGAGGAAACATGGTTTAAAGATGAATCCAAATAAGTGTGCTTTTGGAGTCTCGGCTGGTGAGTTCTTGGGGTTCTTGATCCACAAAGGAGGGATAGAAGTTGGGAAAAAGAGCATGGAAGCAATAGACAAAGTTGTGCCCCCAACTAACCTTACAGAGTTGCAGTCATTGCTGGGCAAGATCAATTTTGTGAGGAGATTCATATCCAATTTATCAGAAAGAGTATTGCCTTTCTCTCCATTGTTGAAGCTCAAGAAAGATCAGAAATTTATCCGGGGTGACATACAAAGAAAAGGCTTTTGATGAGATCAAGCAATATATGAAGGCACCACCAAGTGTTGGTACCTCCACAACTTGAGAAGCCTTTCAAGTCAGTATGTGGCGGCCGATAGCCTAACAATAGGATCGGCCCTTATGCAAGAGTTTGATGGAAAAGAGAGAGTAATAGCTTACCTTAGCCGAAAACCGTTAGATCCCGAAACAAGGTATTCGGCTATAGAAAAGCTCTGTTTGTGTGTTTATTACTCATGCACAAAATTTCGGCACTATTTGTTAAATGCCGAATGTGTGGTGATATCTAGTTTTGATGTAATTAAACACATGTTGTCAATGCCGATTTTAAATGGAAGAATCGGCAAATGGGTACTAGCACTGTCAGAGTTTAATTTAAAGTATGAGTCGGCAAAAGCAGTGAAAGGACAGGCAATTGCCGATTTTATTACTCAACATCGTGATTTATCTGTTGATATGATTAACATGGCCCCATGGGCATTATTTTTTGATGGATCATCATGTGACAAAGGTAGTGGTGTTGGTATTCTTTTGATATCCCCACGTGGAAAGACATTTGAGTTTGCTTTTTCAATTGAATATCCTGTCACTAACAATCAAGCAGAGTATGAGGCTTTGCTTAGAGGGCTTCGGCCGTTAATAGAAGTGAAGGCCGTTGCCGTTGAAGTATTTGGTGATTCTCGAATTGGTAATCAATCGGTTGACAGACAATATGAATGCAAAAATGATGTACTTGCAAGGGTACCATGAACAAAGTAGGGAACTTCGAAAAGCTTTTCGCAGTTACTTTGCATCATATACCCGAGAGCACAATGGAGAAGCAAATAGATTAGCTCAAGCCGCTCGGATATCGGGAAAATCATGAAGTCTATGCAGCGAGAAGAAGGTGCTTTCAATTGTGATCGATAAATGATGACCGGAGAAGTGACATTATCGCTTATCCGAAAGACCCATCTCAAAAGGTTTCCCGAGGCTCGGGTATAAGGCACTTAAATTCGTACTTCTTGATGATCGGTTGTACCACAAGTCTATAGATGGAGTGTTGCTCAAGTGCTTGAGTCAAGAAGAGGCTAAGAAGATTATGTTTGAAGTTCATGAAGGAGCTTGTGGTGCACATCACGGCTTACCGAATGAAGTGGATAATCGAAGGACAGGTACTTTTGGCCGACTATGTTGGAGGATTGCTTTGAATATTACAAAGGATGTCGAGATTGTCGATTTTTGGTAATGTTCAAAGAGCACCTCGCATCCGCTTCCGAACCCAATAATCAAACCATGGCCGTTTAGAGGATGGGGCATAGATTTAATTGGACAAATTAATCCTCCATCTAGCAAAGGACACAAATTTGTGTTGCCGGCAAAGTTATTTCACCAAGTGGGTTGAAGCTATCCCTTTGAAAAAAGTCACATCGAAAAATATGATCAGCTTTGTCAAAGAGCATATAATTCATAGGTTTGGGATCCCACACCATTACAACGACCAAGGGACTCGGTTCACTTCTTCGTAGTTTTGTGACCTTGCCGAAAGCATGGGGATAAGGTTGTATAATTCTTCTCCTTATTATGCACAAGCCAATGGCCAAGCAGGCGTCGAATAAGATCATGATCAAGATTATCCGAGAAGAAGATCGATGAGAAGCCAAGGAGATGGCACTTGGTCCTTAATGAAGCATTATGGGCTTACCGAATGGCTTGCCATGGATCCACACAAGCATCCCCATATGAGCCGGTTTATGGACATAATGCTATAATGCCTTGGGAGTTGCAATCGGGATCAAGGAGAGTTGAGTTACAAAAGGACCCGACGTAAAAAGATTATAAAGATTTAATGATGGATGAATTGGAAGATTTGCATTTGATTCGTCTTAAAGCTTTAGAGAACATCGAGAAGAATAAAATGCGTGTTGCCAAGTACTACAACAAGAGAGTTAAAGTTAAGCAATTTGCGTAAGGAGAATTGGTTTGGAAGACGATATTGCCAATTGGCACAAAGGATAAGACATTTGGCAAATGGTCACCAAATTGGGAAGGACCTTTTCGGGTTGTCGGTTGTGCACCTGGTAATGCGTATATATTGAAAACGCTATTTGGAGAAGAACTTACTAGAGCCATCAATGGCGTATACCTTAAGAAGTTTTATCCAAGTATCGAAGTTGGATCTTAACTATGACTATGACGTGAATGTGGCATAGCCGATTGAATAAAATCGCCTTCGTAGCAAAGGAAAGAAGTTGGAGAGAAACAAATGATATTATTGTATCGCCTCTAGTGCAAAAATAGCCGATATCGTGTGTATCGTCTTGAGAACAAAAATAGCCGATACGGTTGTATCGCCTTTAGCCAATTTTTAAAGTATAAATGAACAGTTTTATCTCTCAAATTTGGTAGGTTTATCGGAAGAAGATAAAGTGAATTGAAGTACTACGCTACAAACCGTCAAGTCGTGGAACAGACCAAGATCTAATCGGCTAAGACAACGTTGTGCGTTCGGGAAAATTTCGTTCGGCAAGAATGTTGCGCGAGTTCTAAATAAAGGGGTGATAATTCAAGCAAATGCAACAAATGAATACCATAACGAGACAAGCAAGAACAAGAAGAAGACCAACATTCTTCATTAAAATTTTTATTTACAACCCGCGCCGGTCCTAGTACAAGCTACTCCTCTTCCTCGGTGAAGAGCTTGTTGAGGACGGACTCCGGGTTGGTGGCGTTGGCCATGGCGTTGGCGTGGTCGTCATATGCCACCAGGAGGCCCTCGATGCCGTCGACCTCGTGGGGAAGCCCGCCCGGAAGCCGGCCGGCATCGGAGCGTAGTCGTCCCCGGTCCAGACGACATCCCCGCCCGACCGAGCGCGAAGGCCGAGGCGCACGCCGTGAAGGGCAACCTGGCGATCCGACTGTGCACCGCCTCGAGGCGATTCGCTAAGGTCGCCCGGGCTTTCACGTGGTTGGCCGCGCTGCGCCGCCAACCTCAGCGGTCCAGCTCCGCGTTGAGGTCTCGCAAAGGAAAACAAGACGGGACAAAGAGTAGCGATCAAGAAAAACGTAAATCAAGCAATGGCGTAAGAACAAGTACGGTGATGGTCTCCGTCATCCGCCGGCAAGTGTCCTCCCACTCCAACCGGGCGATCCCAAACTTCTTGGTTTCTTCACCAAGAAGCTCCATCGCCGTCCCTCTCGCGGCGGCGGTATGGCGTCAGTAGCGGCCGTACGGCGGATCTCCTCGTCGTTGCTGTCCCATATAGGACGGTACGAAGAGGCGGACCCCGACGAGGCCGAGGCGGAAGCCGGTGCCGGAGCAGAGCAGGAGCCGGGCCGGAGCCGGAGCCGGCGCGGGGCGAGGCGTCTAGCGCGCAGCCCGGCGCGCCAGAAACGCCATTGGCCGGTGCCGATCCTCGCCGTCCTACAAACAGGTGCAATCAAAATCGGCTAAACAGAAGAAACCGTAAACGAGATGGGGAAGTTATCTCTTACGCGACGGCGGCCACCACGGCCGCTTCCCTCCGCCGCATCCGTCGCGGGAACAGGAGCGGTAGCGGGGAGGAGGAGTGTGAGTGCCGGCCCTGGCGACCCGCCTCTGGAAGTTGGCAGCGTAGTCGCTGGCGACCCCGGTACTCCTGAAACAGATCAAGAAGATGAACAACCACAAGGGGGCAGAGACTCAGATCGGGTAAAATCTATCAATCAACACAACTCAAGGGGTTGAAGATCTCACCGCCGGCGCCGATTGCTGCTTCCCTCCGCCTCGTCCTGAGCAGGACGCTTGTTGCGATCACCGCCGCTCGCCATTGGTGGTGGTGGGGGTTTTTTGGGGCTTGAAGGCGGAAAGGAAGTGGAAGAGATTAGGGATGATAGCAACTGCTTGTGCTTGATATGATGATGGTGGGAGCCGACTGGTCCTATTTATGAACGTGGGAGCCGTGGCGAGACTGCGGGAAAGCCAAGCGACAGGATAGGGTTTCCACGCTTATGGGCCGATGTTGAGTTGGGCCGAGCCCATCACTACTGGCGATTCAGTTACCATACGCCCGATCGGCTAAATAGCTGATGAGAACTATTCGGCTAAGGTGAGCACTTGAGGCAGCAGTAGTTACATTCGGTTAAAACGCACAGAGTACAGTTGTGATTGGAAGAGCCGAATGATAACAGAAGCAGAGAAGAAAGAGAAAAACAAAATATTGAATCAAAAGGAATGAAATGTTGAAGAAGTATGGTGCATTTGGAGCACAATATTTACATATGTCATCATACAAGCCAGAGGTTTTTACACATTCAGATAAGAACTGATGACATTCAGAGCATCAGCCTTGATTCTATTAACCTCATCAAGGGCTATTTTATCTTCAACTTCGTAGTTTTGGATCTCGTCGTAGTCGCTCTTAATTTGCTTGGTCTCTTTGACAAGAGAGCTTATCTTGTTTTTGGCTAAGTCAAGAGGTGGCGAGTGGCAAGTTTAGCTTCATGAAATTGAATGTTGGCATCCAACCGGGCCAACCGAGCCGCGCCTAATCCTCTCGTTTCTCATACTCGCAACTCCGGCTCCAAGGTGTCCCAAGACCGTTTGGCCGATTTAAATTCGAGTAGAGCTTTTTAATTTGCTGTTCTCTCGGTTGCCTTGTCGGTCTCCAAGATAGCCTTGTCGATGTGTTCTTATGTGCTCTCTTGACAACGGCAAAATGGTCATCAAGATGAGACAAGGCGTTTATGGCATCCTTGAGATCGAAGGGAGCTCTTGGCCAAGTGGCTCGCTTATTTCCTTATTTTGTCGATTCTCGAGTCGTCAACAATATCCCTCTCCAAGAATGAAATTATGGCCTTCGCTTAACCTCGGCTCTCGATGATAATTGCCGATTGGAAGAGACTTCATCATCTTCGGCAAACTCTTCAAAGAATGAGAGAAAAGCTAGCCCGTTGGAGAGCGAACCCCGATGATGGAAGGAAAATTTATTTTAGCCGAATGACTTAATTCAAATAGGGAATGACTCGAGAAAGATTAAAGATAATACCTCTTCGGCAAAAGCCTCGATCAATAACCTCCCGAGTAGCATCAAGACTTTGAATCACCGACACGGTTGCTTTGTTTCATGGATAGCAAGTGTCATGGCTTGTTGATATATCTTGAATTGCCGAAGGAGTTAAATCCGGTATGTCTTGAAGAAGAATTTTTTCTCGTTGCTTCTCCCGACCGATGAAGAGGGATGTCTCGTTGCCGTTTCGTTTGTTCATCACCGATGAGAAGAAAATTCTTCGATGCTTCTCCTTGTTCACCCGCTTGGTCATTTGCTCGATGCATGCCGGTAGGCTCATTAGTGTTTGCTTGACCGCAGAGGCTCCAGGAGAGTTTTCCAAGATCACTACCCCGTCGACTTTGAGGGTTGGCCTGTACCTGTTGAAAGAAAGTGATAAGTGCAAACACATTTGCAGAGGACAATAAGGGGTCAAAAGCATTCATACCTGAGGGAGTGGCTTAGCTTTCTTTGATCTTGATTTCTTGGGAATTGCAGTGCCCTTGATAGGGGAAGAAGGAGTTTTTCTTTTAAGGTCCTTCAGGAGCACTGTGTCATCAGCAGGTGTATCTGGGATCTTCACCTTCAGCGTAGTTGATTGAAGGAAAGTTCAGGTTGTGAAGATCAACAGAGACAATCTGATGCATATATAGTTGCAACCACATCCGGAGAAGCCACCATGGTCCATTGACACAGAGATTTCACCCCGATTCCTCATCCGAACAAAGATCCGATGCATCATGTGGTAGAATGCTCCCAGCAGATATTTGCCCAAAGAAATCAACTTACTCGCAGCCAATTCTTCAGCCATCACTATGTGATTCGAGTGGGCTCATTGGACTTACCACAAGATAAATCTGCATAACCACATGATCATGAAAGCCCTATATTCTTTATCGATCAGACCGGTTGAAGCATAAGTCTCAACATACTTGGCCCAACCTCCTCCCGATTTGACCGCTTCGTGAGCTAGTGCTTTTGTATTTGAAGGGGTAGGTTGGTTTGGTGATATTCAGACCAGTCATCATGAAAATGTCTGACAAAGTGATTGACATAGGACCATGGCCGAAAATGAACGCATTAACGGCGTCAGACCAAAAATGAGAAGCAGATATAAGGAGGGAGTCATTTCTAGGCATTTCGGCTAAAGAAAGCTCCAAACAGTGCTGAATATCCTGAGGTTCCCAAAAGTCACTGTTCCTGGACTGCATCCTACAGTACCAATCGCGCCATCCTGTGATTGAGGGGAAGGGCCATGTTTTGAAAGTATTCGGCCATCTGTTTAGGGGAGCAATCCTAGATTTAAAGGGAATCCTCAGGGTTTCCTTTTCAATAAATTCCCTCGGATTAGGGTCTCCCCGCGGACCAAGGAAAAATGATCCAGGACATGCAAGATTGGGGATCAAGATCTCATTCTTCATTTCCTTTAAGAAGAAATTGAAGCGAATGGATCAAAAAGTGCATCTGGAAATTGATTCAAGAAAATTGCCGAATAGGTAAAGCAAGTAGGGTTACCTCTAGAAGCTCCTCTTGAGTTCCTGTTGCCATAATGGAGCTGGTTGAAGTTTCCATCGCCATTGAAGATAGCAACAAGTGCAGATCTCAAGTGGCGGCTGCGAGCGTCGGCGGTGCTGACCTAAATGAAAGGCGCTGATAGTCAATTTCGAAATAAAACCCTTTTATCTCGAAATTGAGGGGGCATGTGTTAACACCAGAATTTGGTCGAATATGACAAAGGGACCCGCAGCGGCGAGAGAGGATTCGGCAAATGCATATGCGGTCGGCTAATTTCCATGTGTTCGGCAAATGGCCAAGCGGTCGGCAACTGCTTTGTTTGAAGGCGGAAAAAGGAAAAGGGAAGCTGATCGAAAAGGGAAGGAGTCATGATGATCAAGGACTCCGATTATGGATAGAGTTAGCGTGTTTTGTCTTTCCAATTTTGTTTAAATAGTTCGTAAGTGCTTAGGACTCATGTTCTGTCCAGGGTATAAATATAAACCCTCGACCATTGTAATAAGGGTTCACAACCAAATCAATACAACCGGCTACGTGCCACCTTTCGAGTCCTTTAGTCGTGTCGTCGAGTTCTTCGAGAGGGCCAAATCGATCCGTCGACCTCCGTAAGTCCCGGCAACCTTGCTATCATGTCTAGTATCGTGCGGCGGATTTAGATTATGATGCAAGTAGTCTCATCCGTTTTGCTTAGTATCGTGCGGCGGATTTAAGCTTAATGATGGGAAGTTTTTGCTTGTGCCTTGTATCGTGCGGCGGATTAAGACATGAGTAAAGATAGTTATCGGCTCTCTTAGATTTGGCAAGATCTAATAGATTCATTAAGTTATCACGTGTTGCTTGCTTTATTTAATGTTTAATTATTTGCAACACTCTTTTGCCCAATCTAGATTGATACTCTTTCGGCTTGTTGATCGCTCCTTTCATGCTTATTCAATATCGAGTAGATCAAGCTCATATAGCCGAATTAGATCTATCTAGATTGTCACGTGTTGCGGGTTCATTCACGTTATATGTAGATAAGCCTTGACAGACCGGGTACCGTGCGGCGTATGCAGTCTTTGGGTTACTCTAGAGCTAGTCATCCGGTGGACTAGAGATCGGTTTAACTGATAGGCTCCTTTTACATGTTACTTGTTTGTTCCTTCTTCATGGACCCCGATTCGGCAATCTTGCCGATACGGTTATGCTCACACATGTAGCGAGTATTTATAGATCTGTTAGGTAATTACGTGCTTTTAGCTCTTTATTGTTAGATTGTATCATGCGGTGGATTGATCTAATAGTAAGGAGTGGTGTAAATTCATAGCGAGTGGTATCATGCGGTGGATTAGCTTGCTTGGGTTTATGCTCGACGGGTTTATGAAGGCTAGACGTGCGCGTACTAGTTGGAGTAGCCTATGCATGTATTATTTAGTGGATTTATATTTATAAGTTACTTATCCTTAGATGTTAGTGCTTGATGATGCTTTAAACCCGAGATATAGTTTGATATGCTTTAATAATTTAATCTTGTTCAAACATGTCTTCATCTACCGTATTCGGCAAATTCGTTGTTTACATCGCTTATGTTATTTTAGCCGAATGAACCGCAATCTGCTGCGTATAGCTTCTATAGCTATGTGTCGTCGTAAGTGGCTTCAGGGCCGTAAAGATGGAACCTGTCTGTCTCACCCGGACGTTCCAGCTTATGATCTTACCGTTTTATCCCTTGTCGATTTTTCAGTCAAATCGATCGGCACGCCACCGGATTCGACGCCGGCACCCGATTGAAGCTAGGCTTTCCGGCTTGCTGTGTGTGAGACACAGTGCGCCACATTTTGTGTCAACATACGGGTAAGGAAATTTTCCCGAGTGCATGAATCTTCCTACCTCCGAATCCTATCAGAGGTGTGTCAGGCGGTTGCCGCGAGACCGGCCGAGTTTCATTTGATCAAATACTCCCGAAAAATGATGTCCGCCGAACTCTCGAGTCGACTAGTATTCTGTTTATCTCCCATCCCGCCACGTTTGCTTTTATGACCATCGCATCGGTGTGAGGGTAACTCTCCAATCGGAGGTGTTCTTCGGAAAACCGACTGGGCCTTAGACCATTCTGTCGTTCGGTGTGCACCCTGTACGGCTACATTGTTTACCAATCGGAGGTGGTCTTTTTTCTGCCTCTTTGTTTCAAACTCCATTGCTGAGCCTCCGGCTATCGGTAGTATCATTCCTATTGTGGGTAGAGCAGAGTGAGGGTTCACCTGATTCTCAACCGGAGGTTCAGCCTTTGGCAGTGTGCCGGGGCAAGTGGTCTGCTGCGAAGGTGCTGGTAGGGCCTCAAATTGCCTTTGCTGCGGAGGCGGAGGTAATGCTGCATACTGCTTCTGCTGCTGATGATGTGAAGACTGAGGTGCCTCTATCATAGATATCTGTGGGAGTCGAGTGTTGACGTAAGTGACCGCACTCTCCGCTCTAACGGGTGCTTGGTTGCCGTACTGAGACATTTGGTACTGCACAGGCCGCCATGCTGGTAGGGACGGTGGATAGTACCGTGCTACGTTCGCGAGGGAAGACACCGTTAGCGTACCCTGGGTAGTTTGGGTTGTCTTTGATGGTACTGCGGAGTGAAGGTGTGATTCACTTGTCTGGCTGGTTCCTGAACGGGTGGAGGCGGTTGTTGCTTGTTCTTCATCCGATCCATTGTTTCTTTGGTTTCGGGGCATTCCTTGGTGCTATGCCCCTTTTCTTCCCCATGGAAAATACAATAATGCCTTCTCGGTTTCTGGTTCTTATTCCAGTTCTTGCTCGCTGCCGTTACGCCGCCGCAGCCAAGCCACCTCGCCGCAGCCGCCACCGTTTTCCTCTCTGCGCGCCGTTCTTGGTCGCCGTCGTTATGCCGCCGCAGCTGAGCCACCTCCGGACGCCCGCCGTGGGGGAAGTCCCGGGCTAGTTCTCCTCGCCGTGCTCACTCCCCTGCGTACCCTGAGCGGGCACCGCCCAGATCCAGAGCCCGACGAAGCGGTAGACCTTGGAGACGGCGCCGGCGTCGCCCGTGCGGCAAACGTTGGCGGGCAGGCCCGCCAGCTTCTTCCCGTCACGCTCGCCGCGGAGGTGGCGAAGGCAGTCTTCAAGCGGCAGCCGGAGCCCGGTGGCTGCCATCGACGCAATGGCAGCGGCGATGCACTAGTGGGCCTAGGCCATCCTCTAGCATTTATTTTACTCGGGTCCGGTTCGGAGGGGGGTGGACAGAGGACTGACTCTTTCATAGGGGCATGCAGGTCTTTTACCATTGCCCTTGGTACTCGCGTCTCCCAGAACGTCAAGTATTCTGGGACGGAGGGAGTACCCTAGTTTTGCCAAGTGTCTTGTCAATAGGCACACAACAAAGACTAATCTGATTTTTCTTTTTAAAAAACTTGAAAACATACTTTGTCGTGTGCTCCTGGATCGGCACTCGGCAAAATATCCTCTTTCCTATTGACCTCACGATTGATGTTTCTCCCACGAAGCAGGTCTCATTCACGGTGACAGTGTCAGGCATGGTGCTGGAGGAGGGCAAGGTGCGCTCGGGCGCCACCGTGTGGTACAACAATGACCGTGAGGTGAGGAGCCCAGTGGTGGTGTATGCAATGAATCCTAAGAAAAATGGGGTTCGGAAGGAGCTAACATATTCTGTATCCATCATTTGCATGTTGTGCAAAGGTATAAGAATAAAATGATCAATTTTTAGTAGAAGTGGATTGCATATATATGTCAGACCAGGAATTCCTTCCACTTCAACAATAGTGCACATCCGCTTGTGTTAAGTTTGTTGTTATCTAGATAACGAAATGAATACCCCTGTAATAAACATTTGTCAACTGTCAAGGGCGTCAAGCCCAAGGGTAGCTGGCCCTCGGCTACGTAGCTCGTAGCCTCGGTCCGTCGTCTTCTCCGGCGAGGTTTGCTCCTCCGCCGTAGGCTTAGGGTTTTAGAGAGAGAGAGATTGGGTTTAATCATATATTGCTTAATCTCAAAGTATCGATTACATAATAATATATAGCCAAAGGCCCAACTAATAGGAGTAACAAATCTCCACAAATTAAGGTAATTAAAATAGTAACTAATCCGGACTTCTAATCTAGCCACCCTCCTCGGTGGTAGAGGCCGACGCGCGCGCCTCGGCGCCGCTGGCCGCCGCGCGGCGCACGTCACGTGCCCGGCGGCGCTTCGTAGGTCGAGCCCCACATGACATCTCTCCCCCCTCGACGACCAGCTCGTCCTCGAGCTGGAATGCAGGGTAGCGCTCCTTGAACGCGTCAAGGTCTTCCCAAGTTGCTGAAGCTGCAGACTCCCCTTTCCAGTGGACGAGAACCTGCTGAATGCCGTGAGCCAGCCGAGAACGGGAGACGCGCTCCGGCTCAGGGTCGATGGCGCCGTGGTGAACGTGCGGCAGGGCCGGTGGCGCGGCCGGTGGCGTCCCCACGAACTTCTTCAGGAGCCCCACATGGAACACATCGTGGAGCTTGGCACGGGGCGGTAGCGCGAGGCGGACGGCGACGGAGTTGATGACCTCCACGACGCGGTACGGCCCGAAGAACTTTGGCTTGAGCTTCCCCTTGGTCACCTATGGGAGAGAAGCTGGCGCACGGTGACGAAGACGGAGAAGCACCCAGTCACCCACGGCGTAAGAGACCGCGCGATGGCCCTTGTCGTAGTACTTCTTGTGCAGCGCCTGGGCTTGTAGGAGGCGGTAGTGCACATCTGCCAGGAACTCCTCGCGCTCGGCCATGGTGCGCGCCACAGCAGCCACGCGCGTCTCGCCCGGTTCGTACGACCGGATGGTGGGCGGGTCGCGGCCATAGACCACGCGGAACGGTGTGTCGCGCAGGGATGTCTGGTAGGCGGTGTTGTAGACGTATTCCGCCCATGGGAGCCACCGAACCCACTGCCGAGGACGGTCGCCGGTGAAACAGCGAAGGTACATGACGATGACGCGGTTGGCTGACTCCGTCTGCCCGTCGGACTGGGGGTGAAAGGCCGTCGTCATGTGCAGCTTGGTCCCGGTGAGGCGCATGAGCTCCTTCCAGAACGCCGAGGTGAACACCGGGTCTCGATCGGACACCATGGATTGAGGAACGCCATGGAGTCGAACAATGTCAGCGAAGAATGCCTGGGCCACGGACTCTGCAGTGTAGGGGTGAGCAAGTGGAATAAAGTGACAATACTTGCTGAAACGATCCACCACCGTGAGGATCACTGATTTGCCGCCCACGCGCGGCAATGCTTCCACGAAATCAAGGCCGATGTCAGCCCACACCGCCGTAGGAACCGGTAGGGGGAGGAGCAGCCCGCCAGGGTGGAGATGCTCGGACTTGTGCCTCTGGCACGTGTCGTAGGCACGAACGAAGTCTTGGACGACGCGGCGCATGTCGGCGAAGTGGAAGTCACGGCGCAAGCGGTGTAGCGTGCGCTGCACCCCCTCGTGGCCGTCGTTGTGTACGGCGGCGAGAATCTCCTGGAGGAGCGGGGACGACGATGGAATGTAGAGCCTGGAGTCGAACGTCACCATGGCGTCGCAGAGTCCCCACGGCGCGCCCCTCGTACCCACCGCAATGGCGTCCCGGATGGCGACGAGAGCCGGGTCAGAGGCTTGCGCGTCGCGAAGTCTGGCGATGAAGTCGAAGCGGGGTGCGGAGAGGGCCAGCACCGCTCCCACGTCCGTGTCACGGCGTGACAGAGCATCAGCCACCTTGTTGGCGGCGCCCGGCTTGTACTCCACCGAGAAGTCGAAGCCGAGGAGCTTGCCCACCCAATGGTGCTGAGGGATGGTGGCCAAGCGCTGATCAAGCAGGTACTTGAGGCTGTAGTGATCCGTACGCACCACGAAGCGGCGACCCCACAAGTACGGACGCCAATGCCGTATAGCCAGGACGAGGCCGATCAACTCCCGTTCATAGGCGGCGAGAGCTCGGTGGCGCGGGGCGACGGGCCTGCTGAAGAAGGCCAGCGGGTGCTTGTCCTGGAGGAGGACCGCGCCGAACCCGTATGTAGAGGCGTCGCACTCGACGATGAATGGTTGAGCGAAGTCCGGCATGGCGAGGATGGGTGCTGTCGTGATGGCGAGCTTGAGGGCGTGGAACGCCGCGTCGGCCTCGGCCGACCAGTGGAACCCCTCCTTCTTGGTGAGGGCAGTGAGGGGCGCGGCGATGGTGCCGTAGTCGTTGACGAACTTGCGGTAATAGCCCGCCAGGCCGAGGAAGCCCCGGACCGCCCGAGTCGAGCGCGGCTGCGGCCACTCCTGGACCGCCTGGACCTTCGCGGGGTCCATGGCGACGCCGTCCTCGCTGATGGTGTGGCCGAGGTAGGAGATGGAGCGCGCGCCGAACGCACACTTGGAGCGCTTGACGAAGAGCTGATGCTGGCGAAGGAGAAGAAGCACCGTCCGCACATGGCGCAAGTGGTCGGCCCAGGATGCACTGTAGATTAGAATGTCATCAAAAAACACGAGGACAAACCGACGAAGGTAGGCGCCCAGGATGCGTTCATCAGGGCTTGGAAGGTCGCCGGGGCGTTGCACAGCCCAAACGGCATGACCAGGAACTCGTAGAGCCCGTCGTGCGTACGGAACACTGTCTTAGTGATGTCCTCAGGTCGCATCCGGACCTGATGGTAGCCCGAACGCAGATCCAGCTTGGTGAAGAATTTGGCGCCGTGGAGCTCGTCCAGCAGCTCATCCACGACGGGGATCGGGTAAGCATCCTTGACGGTGATGGCGTTGAAGGCCCGGTAATCGACGCAGAAATGCCACAAGCCGTCAGCCTTCTTGACCAACAGGACCAGGGACGAGAAGGCCGACGTGCTGCGTCGGATGAGGCCCTGCTCCATCATGGCCGCACACTGCCGCTCCAATTCATCCTTGTGCGCGGCGGGATACCGATAGGGGGCGAACCGCCACCGGTGGGGCGTCGGGGAGCAGGTGGATGGCGTGCTCGCGCCCGCGCCGCGGCGGCAGCCCCCTAGGCTCGGCGAAGATGTCGGTGAAGGAGCCCAGGAGACTGTCGAGGAGCTGCGGACCCGCCTCCTGCACGTCGGCCTGTGGCGGCGGACCCCGAGACGTGGACGGCGCGAGGGAGCCGGTAGCGGCGTGGACGTGGGGCGTGGCCGGCGTGGAGATGTTGGGCCAGCACAACGTGCGCCCGTCGTGCTGGAAAGACACCTTGCCGGTGCTTACGTTCCAGGCAATGTCGCTCCCGAGGCGCGCCATCCACTGCGTGCCGAGGACGATGTCGTAGCCAGCAAGGGGCATGACGTAGAGGTCGACGTCGAACGTCATGCCCTCGATGGAGATGGCCGCCTTGCGAAGGACGCCCGAGCAAGCCACCTTCTCACCGTTGGCGACCGTGGCCGTGAGCCGTGGACGGGGCTGGATGGGGAGCACAGTGCGTAGCGCCGCCGTCTCACCGATAAAATTATGGGTGGAGCCAGTGTCCACCAGAGCCACCAGGGTGGCGGCGCCCACGGCCACCCGCAACAGGATGGGGTTGCCCACAGCCACCCCTGCCACGGCATGGAGGGAGAATACCGGCGACTCCTGCGCGTCGGTGTCCTCGTCGTCCTCCTCATCGACGTCCACGCTGTCCACGAAAAATAGGCGTTTGCATACCTTGTTGTGGCCACGGCTGTACGGTTCGTCGCAGTTGAAGCACAAGCCGAGGCGGCGACGTTCATCTTGCTCAGCCTTGTTGAGGCGCTTGATCGGACGGCTGGAGGTCTCGGCGCCCGCAACAGATGGCGATGTCTTGGCCAGCGGTGTTGGCGCAGGCTTGGACCCCGGGATCTGTAGCACGCCCCGGCCTGGCGCCCTGGTGGACGGGTTGTTGTCGTAGGGCTCCAGCAACTCCATGGACCGCGCGAGGCTCATAGCCGCGGCCAGGGTTTGGGGGCCCTGGTTCTGTACGCGGATGCTGAGGGCGGTTGAAGGCCGCCGGAGAACAGCTGCACCCGCTGGGCCTCATCGAGGCGACCCGCCCGTGGAAGGAGCGCCTGGAAACGCTCTTGGTACTCCTCCACCGTGCCGGTGCGACGGCAGTTGGCGAGCTCAAACAATGGAGCCGCACGTAGGGGGGGTCCGAAGCGGAGGTTGAGCAGCTCCTTGAAACGCGCCCACGTCGGCGTCTGGCCCTCATCTTCATGGACCTGCATGTACCAGAGTTGCGCCGCGTCCTGGAGATTGTACGAGGCCATCCATGTGCGCTCCTCGGGCATGATCCGTTGCTGGCGGAAGAACGAATCACACTGGTTTAAGAAGGCCAGCGGATCGGTCTTGCCATCGTACTTCGGGAACTCGGGCCGCCAGTGCTTGGGAGGCCGGTCCTGGTGGTGCTCGCCCCCGGGCGCGCGCGAACCGCCAGCCGAGGAGGATTGCACTTGAGTCAGGGCGGCGATGGCGTTGGCGTTGGCCTGGATGGACGATTGCATCGTGGCGATGTTCTTGGTGAGGGCCTCAATGGCGGCCTTCAGGTCATCACCCATGGCACCGGCGCACGATCCGACGGACGACGAAGACGAAGATGGGGCGGCGGCGGGCCGAAGGTGGAGGGCTAGGGCTGGCGGGTGGCGGTGGGGCGGGTGGAGGCGCAGGAGATGGATTGGAGGATCGACTAGATCGCGATACCCGGGTTGTCAAGGGCGTCAAGCCCAAGGGTAGCTGGCCCTCGGCTACGTAGCTCGTAGCCTCGGTCCGTCGTCTTCTCCGGCGAGGTTTGCTCCTCCGCCGTAGGCTTAGGGTTTTAGAGAGAGAGAGAGATTGGGTTTAATCATATATTGCTTAATCTCAAAGTATCGATTACATGATAATATATAGCCAAAGGCCCAACCAATAGGAGTAACAAATCTCCACAAATTAAGGTAATTAAAATAGTAACTAATCTAGACTTCTAATCTAGCCACCCTCCTCGGTGGCAGAGGCCGACGCGCGCGCCTCAGCGCGGGCCGTCGCGCGGCGCACGTCACGTGCCCGGCGGCGCCCGTAGGTCAGGCCCCACATGACATCAACACTACTGACATGTCATTTTGTAGGCGCCATGACATTTTAGTCCTCCAAATTTGTAGGCGCGAAATCAAGGGAAGTTGGGCGCGCGCAGCAACAATCCAATATGGCGACCGACCGACGGACCCCATTCATAAGATATAGCGTCCGACCGTCCAACGGTAAACCTAAATAAAACTAGCGTCCAACCGTCGGACGTCAAAACACAATATAGCGA
Source organism: Themeda triandra (assembly GCA_018135685.1). Taxonomy (NCBI): domain Eukaryota; kingdom Viridiplantae; phylum Streptophyta; class Magnoliopsida; order Poales; family Poaceae; genus Themeda; species Themeda triandra. The sequence continues at coordinate 449,973 of JAENPR010000102.1, read as the reverse complement.
CGGACCGTAAGCCGCTAAGCTATACCGACCAACCGTCCAACGCTATTTCCGTATCTTTAGCGACCCTTGGTTGGACACTAGTTTGGGTTGCGGTATAGTGACAGTGGACAAGCATAATTGTGATTTGCGAGAGTCACACAGAAACTTCCTGACTCAAATAAATTAACTGCAGGGCCTTGGCCCCTCCAGATTTGTCAAAAAAAAAAAGAAAAAAAAAACCTTCCTGACTCGTTGTCTAGCTCAGCTCTTGTCTATCTCATCTCAACTCCTTGCGAATTCTTAATATACCAAGAACATTAAAGATAACGAGCCTTCTTGAGCTGGCTTGGAAAATGATGATGAGCCAAACGACCCATGACAACAACGTGGCCATCAGCTCAACTCAAATCGGTCATGCTTCTAGCCTAACACCAATAACCCAGCAACCTGGCCCTAGATCCCTCCACAAGTCAACTGCTCCACGGTCCACCCCTCGTACCCATCTAGGGATAGATGCGCGCGGATGTTCAGTTATCCGAAAGATCCGACATCCTATCTGTTGGAAATAAAAGCAATTTAGCGATGCATAAATTAATTCCGACAATTAGAAAAAGACCAACAACATGTAGGTGATCTAACGACAGCACTACGATCTAAGGCAAAGCCGCTGAATCTAGTGCTACCAACAAAAGAGAGACGAAGACGAACAACAACGAAACAAGAGACATCCTTACAGCGGGGATGTCGGCGCGCGAAGATGAAGACGAAGACGAAGGCCGTTGACGAAGATCCGGATCGGCGGTGTAGAGGGAAGAAGACGTCCCGAAGAAGCGGGCCGTGACGGCGCTTCCCAAAACCCGATACGTCCCCTACCCCGTGCGGACGCGAGGAGACGCGGGCCGGAGCTTGCTCTCCCAAAGACCGATGGGACGTCGGCGACGGATGGGGAAGACGGCGGCAAGACAGCAGATCCGTGAGACGGGAGAGAATGAATTCTCGGTGTACGAGGACGACGTCTCGCCCCTTCTTTATACACGCGTCGCAGCCTAACAAAGGAAAGCGATTAGCCGCGTAATCACAGCGTTATGGTAATTGACCTGCCGTTTGTGCACTTACCATAACACGAGAATAATTGCTTACCAAATAGGCCAGCACAATTTTCTCCATGCATGCAAAAATATCGAGCGGCAAAAGGAAGCCGCGCACCCGCAAGGTCGGAGGCGGGAAATCGCCGGACCATTCACGCGCATGTCGTGCGTGCGCGCCTTTCGCCACGCCACGCCACACTCGGCGAGCGAGCGCGCGCGCGCGTGTGGTGCTTCCTTTTCCTCTCCTCATCCATAGCTTCAACAAGCAAGAGATAGCTCAACTATTTAAGTTGGCCTCACTCCACTTGGAGTAGCAATGTGGGACTAAAGTCCCCCACCATACCTCATATACATGCATGTGTGAGTGGGCCTTTGGGATTTATTTGGAATTGTTTGGCCCATGGCCCAAAACATCTAACAATCCTCCACCACATCCCAAGTGCACGCGAGTCATACTCCCTGTACCACAGTACTGTTAATATACCAGCTATTCAGTGGAGACCGGTTAAGGTTGAACATCCACCTAGAACAACAAGATAGGCCCATTCGCAACTGCACAATGGACTAAGCCTTGAATTGGCAGTTTGGTGCGAATGAGCTTCACTTGAAGCCTTGACTGATACTAGGCTGCCATAGCCATCCCCGCGAGTGGAGCGTATAAGTCATACTCCTAACTCACTTCATGAGCTTTTAAAGAATACCCAATTCTTATAAACTGCGACTAACAGTTGGGCTCACATAGGTGTGTTCTTACGGGGATACTCGTAGGGACAAGATCTCGCTATGAAGCCTCGTAACACATTAAGACAAAGTCAACCTCGCCTTACGAAATGAGAGTCTTGCATCTCCAACGGAGTGGGTTACGAGGAAAGATTGTACTCTCCCGTTAATCATAAGCTTGTTCTTCCCGAGATCCTAATTCACGGGATCTCCGATCACATAGGTTGGGTTACCGCCGAGATTAACTCACATGGGTCTCAATCCCATCTCCTTCGATGCATTGTTAATCACGGTGCGTGATAGTCCCTTCGTAAAGGGATCCGCGGGTTCTTAGCTATCTGGATGTAGTCCACGGCTATTACTCCGAGCTCCTTAATTTCCCGAGACTTCGGTCTACGCTTTATATGTTTGCCGGACTTCTTCACATTATCCGACTATTCTTCACCTTTGTGATCACTTGTTTGATTATCACAATTTATGAGAATAGCAGAATTGGTTTCTCAACTATAGGTAAGTCCATCAACATCTCTCTTAACCATTCAGCCTCGGTAGAGGTTGTATCCAGAAACCATAAGCTCGCCTCCATTGTAGATTTTGTAAGTATTGTCTGCTTACAAGACCTCCAAGAGACAGCACCACCACCCAAAGTGAATATGTATCCACTTGTGGCCTTAAGCTCATCAGCTTCTGTAATCCAATTTGAATCACTGTATCCTTCTAGTACCCCTGGGTACCCTGAATAGTGAATTCCATAACTCATTGTGCCTTTTAGATAGCGCATTACTCGATCAATACCATGCCAATGATCAGTTCCTGGATTAGAGGAAAATCTACTCAACTTGCTTACAGCAAATGAGATATCAGGCCGGGTTGCGCTAGCTAAGTACATCAATGAGCCAATAATTTGAGAGTATCTCAGATGATCCTTCCCTAGCCTTTTGTTCTTTCGAAGTATTAGGCTGGGGTCATAGGGTGTTGGAGCAGGTTTGCAATCCATATAACCAAAGCGGTTCAAAACCTTTTCCACATAGTGAGACTGCAAAAGAGTAATCCCATTCTCACCCTTATTAAGTTTAATATTGAGGATCACATCGGCTTCTCCCAAATCCTTCATGTCAAAGTTTTGGGATAAGAATGACTTTACGTCATTAATCTCATTGATACTTGTCCCAAAAATTAGTATGTCGTCGACATACAAACACAGGATTACTCCTTTGCCCCCACCATAACGGTAGTACACACAAGTGTCGGCCTCATTTATTGCAAACCCAGCTGAAGTTAAAGTCTTTTCAAACTTCTCATGCCACTGCTTTGGTGCCTGCTTTAGACCGTACAAGGATTTGAGTAACTTACACACCTTGCCCTCTTGTCCTTGTGCTATAAATCCATCGGGCTGATTCATATATATCTCTTCCTCTAACTCTCCATTAAGGAAAGCCGTCTTCACGTCCATCTGGTGGACAAGAAGACCATGGGAAGCAGCCAAGGATAATAGCACTCGGATAGTAGTTAATGCGGCAACGGGTGAGTAGGTATCAAAGTAATCCTCGTCTTCCTTTTGTGTAAACCCTTTAGCAACAAGCCTTGCCTTGTACTTATCAATAGTACCATCGGGCCTAAGCTTCTTCTTAAATACCCATTTGCAGCCAATCGGCTTGCAACCCACTTTGGTTTGTCTACTACTTCCCATGTGCCATTTGCGGTGATGGAGTCCATCTCACTACGGACCGCATCCTTCCGTGTTCCGCATCCGGTGATGCATATGCTTCTGCAATGGTCGTGGGAGTATCATCTATGAGATACACAGTGAAGTCATCACCAAAGGATTTTGCAACCCTTTGTCTCTTACTCCTTCTAGGAGCTACAACACTTGTCATCCTCTTCATTTCCAAGTGGGCTTACATTTGGCTCAAAAGAGGGTGTGGGTTCGGGAATAACTTCATTAGACGAACTCGGTACGGAATGATCAACATTCATCGGGAAAATGTTCTCAAAGAAGGTAACATCCCGTGACTCCAAAAGTGAACCAACTATAACCTCGGCGACTCGCATTTTATCACTAAAAACTTATATGCGGTCTTTGTGGGTACGCATAACCCAAAAAGATACAATCAACGGTCTTTGGTCCGAGCTTGCGTTTCTTATTAATTGGTACACCGACCATGGCCAAACAGCCCCATGTACGCAAGTAATGGAGTGATGGCTTCCTATCTTTCCATCCTTCATACGGAGTAATATCACTATTTTTAGTTGGAACCCTATTTAGAACATGACATGCTTTGTTAAAACAAACCTCCCCCACCATGACTTAGCCATACCGGATGTTCCTAACATGACATTCACCAAGTCCATTAACGTCCGGTTCTTTCTTTCGGCAACCCCATTGGATTGGGGCGAATGTGGAGGTGTCCGTTCATGAATTATTCCATTCTCCGCACGAAAAGATCGAACTCATTGGAAAAATACTCACCACCGCGATCGGACCTAACACACTTGATTTTCTTTTCCAATTGATTTTCTACCTCGGCTTTATAAGTCTTAAAACATTCGAACGCCTCATCTTTAGTTTTTAGAAGGAACACATAGCAATATTTAGTTGCATCATCAATTAAGGTCATAAAATATCTTTTTCCTCCTTTTGTCAACACACCATTCATTTCACAAAGATCTGAATGTATGAGCTCTAACACTGTCGTGCACCTCCCGTCTATAGCCTTATGTGGCTTACGAGGTTGCTTTGCTTGCACACATGCTTGACATTTAGAGCCTTTGACATAGTAAAATTCGGAATTAAACTCATACCGGATAAACGCGACATACAACCAAAATTAATGTGACACAAACGTGAAAGCCATATATCGAGCCACCGAATTGTTTGAATCACACACATGGTTCACAACTTTATTACAGAAATCGGAGAGTGAAAAGCGGAACAAGCCTCCGCTGTCATAGCCTTTGCCAATGAATTGGCCAAACCTTGAAATGACTACTTTATTCGACTCAAATACCAGCTTGAATCCATCTCGACACAAGAGGGATCCACTAACGAGGTTCTTCTTTATTGAGGGCGCATGCTGCACGTTCTTGAGGCGCACGATCTTTCCCGAAGTGAACTTCAGATCGACCGAACCAACACCAAGAACAGAAGCATGCAAGCCGTTCCCCATCATGACGGTTGAACCTCGTGCGACCTGGTAGGAAGAAAACATGGAGATATCAGTACAAACATGAATATTGGCACCTGTATCTATCCACCAATCATTAGATTGACATACAGAAAATACACTAGGTAAAGAATTACCGTACCCAGATCCGTTAGGATCGCCAATAGTCACATTGGCAGATTTCTGCCCCTGCTGATTCTTCTTGCCCTTGCGGTTCTTGCACTTCTTAGCGATGTGCCCATTCTCACCGCAGACATAGCACACAATCTCGTCCATGTTCATCTTCTTTTTCTTGAATTGAGTAGTCTGGACAGCCTTTTGCTTGTTCTTGCCAGCATGCTGCATCACATTGGCGCTAGACTGTTCAGGTGCTTTGGGTGGAGCATCCTTTCCCCGAGCCTTCTCTTCAACATCAAGACCACCAACCGATCCTCAACGAGATCTTCTCGTCTTTTATGTTTAAGAGTTGTGGCAAAGTTCCTCCAGACGAAGGCAACTTGGCAATAATGCCACCGGCCACAAACTTGTCGTGCAAAGCATGTCCGAGCTGTTCGAGTTCCCTCACAATAAGTTGAAACTCATGAGCCCGTTCCACGACCGAACGATTTTCAACCATTTTGAAGTCGTGGTACTTCTCCATCACATACGGCTCGTGCCCGGCATCTCAAACACCATACTTATGTTCGAGTGCCTCCCACGGTTCAACGGCATTTTTGATGTTCATGTAAACATCACACAAACCGGTCGGAGAGAACGCTAAGAATGCATCCGACGAAAATCGTCGTAGCCGCGGTAAACTCCTCGCACCTCTTTCTCCGATGGGAGAGGTAGTGCGGGAGGAGTACCGACGACCCAAAATACACCCATAGCCGTGAGCCACAACTGGACCCTCGTCTGCCATCTCTTAAAATTCACACCAGTGAATTTTTCCGGTTTCATCGCGTCAGTATATCCCTTAGTCATCGCTAAATGCCTATCAGGTTTTTGGATTGTTGGAAATAAAAGCAATTTAGCGATGCATAAATTAATTCCGACAATTAGAAAAAGACCAACAACATGTAGGTGATCTAACGACAAAGACTACGATCCGAGGCAAAGCCGCCGAATCTAGTGCTACCAACAAAAGAGAGACGAAGACGAACAACAACGAAACAAGAGACATCCTTACAAACGGGGATGTCGGCGCGCAGCGAAGATGAAGACGAAGACGAAGCGGCACCGTTGACGAAGATCCGGATCGGCGGTGTAGAGGGAAGAAGACGTCCGCGAGCGGTCCGCGACGGTGCTTCCCAAAAACCCGATACGTCCCCTACCCCGTGCGGGGACGCGAGGAGACGCGGGCTTCGGAGCTTGCTCTCCCGGCCTGACCGATGGGACGTCGGCGACGGGATGGGGAAGACGGCGGCGCACAAAGCCGTGAGACGGGAGAGAATGAATTCTCGGTGTGCGGGACGACGTCTCGCCCCTTCTTTATACACGCGTACCAGCTAACAAAGGAAAGCGATTAGCCGCGTAATCACAGCGTTATGGTAATTGACCTGCCATTTGTGCACTTACCATAACACGAGAATAATTGCTTACCAAATAGGCCAGCACAATTTTCTCCATGCATGCAAAAATATCGAGCGGCAAAAGGATGCCGCGCACCCGCAAGGTCGGAGGCGGGAAATCGCCGGACCATTCACGCGCATGTCGTGCGTGCGCGCCTTTCGCCACGCCACGCCACGCTCGGCGAGCGAGCGCGCGCGCGCGTGTGGTGCTTCCTTTTCCTCTCCTCATCCATAGCTTCAACAAGCAAGAGATAGCTCAACTATTTAAGTTGGCCTCACTCCACTTGGAGTAGCAATGTGGGACTAAAGTCCCCCACCATACCTCATATACATGCATGTGTGAGTGGGCCTTTGGGATTTATTTGGAATTGTTTGGCCCATGGCCCAAAACATCTAACAATCCTCCACCACATCCCAAGTGCACGCGAGTCATACTCCCCGTACCACGCATGCGTTAATATACCAAAATATTCGGTGGAGACCGGTTAAGGTTGAACATCCACCTAGAACAACAAGATAGGCCCATTCGTAACTGCACAATGGACTAAGCCTTGAATTGGCAGTTTGGTGCGAATGAGCTTCACTTGAAGCCTTGACTGATACTAGGCTGCCATAGCCATCCCCGCGAGTGGAGCGTATAAGTCATACTCCTAACTCACTTCATGAGCTTTTAAAGAATACCCAATTCTTATAAACTGCGACTAACAGTTGGGCTCACATAGGTGTGTTCTTACGGGGATACTCGTAGGACAAGATCTCGCTATGAAGCCTCGTAACACATTAAGACAAAGTCAACCCGCCTTACGAAATGAGAGTACTTGCATCTCCAACGGAGTGGGTTCTGAGAAAAGATTGTACTCTCCCGTTAATCATAAGCTTGTTCTTCCCAGATCCTAATTCAAGGGATCTCCGATCACATAGGTTGGGTTACCGCTGAGATTAACTCACATGGGTCTCAATCCCATCTCCTTCGATGCATTGTTAATCACGGTGCGTGATAGTCCCTTCGTAAAGGGATCTGCCAGGTTCTTAGCTATCTGGATGTAGTCCACAGCTATTACTCCGGAGCTCCTTAATTTCCTGACAGACTTCGATCTACGCTTTATATGTTTGCTGGACTTCTTCACATTATCCCGACTATTCTTCACCTTTGTGATCACTTTGTTTGATTATCACAATTTATGAGAATAGCAGGAATTGGTTTCTCAACTATAGGTAAGTCCATCAACATCTCTCTTAACCATTCGCCTCGGTAGAGGTTGTATCCGAAGCCATAAGCTCGCCTCCATTGTAGATTTTGTAAGTATTGTCTCGCTTACAAGACCTCCAAGAGACAAACCACCACCCAAAGTGAATATGTATCCACTTGTGGCCTTAAGCTCATCGGCTTCTGTAATCCAATTTGAATCACGTATCCTTCTAGTACCCCGGGTACCCCGAATAGTGAATTCCATAACTCATTGTGCCTTTTAGATAGCGCATTACTCGATCAATACCATGCCAATGATCAGTTCTGGATTAGAGGAAAATCTACTCAACTTGCTTACAGCAAATGAGATATCGTGCCGGGTTGCGCTAGCTAAGTACATCAATGAGCCAATAATTTGAGAGTATCTCGAGATGATCCTTCCCTAGCCTTTTGTTCTTTCGAAGTATTAGGTCAGGTCATAGGGTGTTGGAGCAGTTTGCAATCCATATAACCAAAGCGGTTCAAAACCTTTTCCACATAGTGAGACTGCAAAAGAGTAATCCCATTCTCACCCTTATTAAGTTTAATATTGAGGATCACATCGGCTTCTCCCAAATCCTTCATGTCAAAGTTTTGGGATAAGAATGACTTTACGTCATTAATCTCATTGATACTTGTCCCAAAAATTAGTATGTCGTCGACATACAAACACAGGATTACTCCTTTGCCCCCACCATAACGGTAGTACACACAAGTGTCGGCCTCATTTATTGCAAACCCAAATTTGAAGTTAAAGTCTTTTCAAACTTCTCATGCCACGCTTTGGTGCCTGCTTTAGACCGTACAAGGATTTGAGTAACTTACACACCTTGCCCTCTTGTCCTTGTGCTATAAATCCATCGGGCTGATTCATATATATCTCTTCCTCTAACTCTCCATTAAGGAAAGCCGTCTTCACGTCCATCGGTGGACAAGAAGACCATGGGAAGCGACCAAGGATAATAGCACTCGGATAGTAGTTAATCGGCAACAAAAAGTAGGTATCAAAGTAATCCTCGTCTTCCTTTTGTGTAAACCCTTTAGCAACAAGCCTTGCCTTGTACTTTTCAATAGTACCATCGGGCCTAAGCTTCTTCTTAAATACCCATTTGCGGCCAATCGGCTTGCAACCCACTTTGGTTTGTCTACTACTTCCCATGTGCCATTTGCGGTGATGGAGTCCATCTCACTACGGACCGCATCCTTCCGATTCTGCATCGGTGATGCATATGCTTCGCAATGGTCGTGGGAGTATCATCTATGAGATACACAGTGAAGTCATCACCAAAGGATTTTGCAACCCTTTGTCTCTTACTCCTTCTAGGAGCTACAACACTGTCATCCTCTTCATTTCCAAGTGGGCTTACATTTGGCTCAAAAGAGGGTGTGGGTTCAGGAATAACTTCATTAGACGAACTCGGTACAGAATGATCAACATTCATCGGGAAAATGTTCTCAAAGAAGGTAACATCCCGTGACTCCAAAAGTGAACCAACTATAACCTCAGGCGACTCAGATTTTATCACTAAAAACTTATATGCGATCTTTGGTACGCATAACCCAAAAAGATACAATCAACGGTCTTTGGTCCGAGCTTGCGTTTCTTATTAATTGGTACACTGACCATGGCCAAACAGCCCCATGTACGCAAGTAATGGAGTGATGGCTTCCTATCTTTCCATCCTTCATACGGAGTAATATCACTATTTTTAGTTGGAACCCTATTTAGAACATGACATGCTGTTAAAACAGCCTCCCCCCACCATGACTTAGCCATACCGGATGTTCCTAACATGACATTCACCAAGTCCATTAACGTCCGGTTCTTTCTTTCGGCAACCCCATTGGATTGGGGCGAATGTGGAGGTGTCCGTTCATGAATTATTCCATTCTCCGCACAGAAAAGATCGAACTCATTGGAAAAATACTCACCACCGCGATCGGACCTAACACGCTTGATTTTCTTTTCCAATTGATTTTCTACCTCAGCTTTATAAGTCTTAAAACATTCGAACGCCTCATCTTTAGTTTTTAGAAGGAACACATAGCAATATTTAGTTGCATCATCAATTAAGGTCATAAAATATCTTTTTCCTCCTTTTGTCAACACACCATTCATTTCACAAAGATCTGAATGTATGAGCTCTAACACCGTCGTGCACCTCCCGTCTATAGCCTTATGTGGCTTACGAGGTTGCTTTGCTTGCACACATGCTTGACATTTAGAGCCTTTGACGATAGTAAAATTCGGAATTAAACTCATACTTTGGATAAACGCGACATACAACCAAAATTAATGTGACACAAACGTGAAAGCCATATATCAGCCACCGAATTGTTTGAATCACACACATGGTTCACAACTTTATTACGTAAATCGGAGAGTGAAAAGCGGAACAAGCCTCCGATTGTCATAGCCTTTGCCAATGAATTGGCCAAACCTTGAAATGACTACTTTATTCGACTCAAATACCGGCTTGAATCCATCTCGACACAAGAGGGATCCACTAACGAGGTTCTTCTTTATTGAGGGCGCATGCTGCACGTTCTTGAGGCGCACGATCTTTCCCGAAGTGAACTTCGATCGACCGAACCAACACCAAGAACGAAGCATGCAAGCCGTTCCCCATCATGACGGTTGAACCTCGTGCGACTGGTAGGAAGAAAACATGGAGATATCAGTACAAACATGAATATTGGCACCCGTATCTATCCACCAATCATTAGATTGACATACGTAAAAATACACTAGGTAAAGAATTACCGTACCCGGATCCGTTAGGATCGCCAATAGTCACATTGGCAGATTTACGCCCGATTCTTCTTGCCCTTGCGGTTCTTGCACTTCTTAGCGATGTGCCCATTCTCACCGCAGACATAGCACACAATCTCGTCCATGTTCATCTTCTTTTCTTGAATTGAGTAGTCCGGACAGCCTTTTGCTTGTTCTTGCCAAAGATGCTTTTGCATCACATTGGCGCTAGGCCTGTTCGGGTGCTTTGGGTGGAGCATCCTTTCCCCGAGCCTTCTCTTCAACATCAAGACCAGCCAACGGATCCTCAACGAGATCTTCTGTCTTTTATGTTTAAGAGTTGTGGCAAAGTTCCTCCGGACGAAGGCAACTTGGCAATAATGCCACCGGCCACAAACTTGTCGGCAAAGCATGTCCGAGCTGTTCGAGTTCCCTCACAATAAGTTGGAACTCATGAGCCTGTTCCACGACCGAACGATTTTCAACCATTTTGAAGTCGTGGTACTTCTCCATCACATACAGCTCGTGCCCAGCATCTGCAGCACCATACTTATGTTCGAGTGCCTCCCACGGTTCAACAAAGCATTTTTGATGTTCATGTAAACATCACACAAATGGTCGAGAGAACGCTAAGAATGCATCCGACGAAAATCGTCGTAGCCGCGGTAAACTCCTGCACCTCTTTCTCCGATGGGAGAGGTAGTGCGGGAGGAGTACCGACGACCCAAAATACACCCATAGCCGTGAGCCACAACCGGACCCTCGTCGCCATCTCTTAAAATTCACACCGGTGAATTTTTCCGGTTTCATCGCGTCGGTATATCCCTTAGTCATCGCTAAATGCCTATCGGGTTTTGGATTGTTGGAAATAAAAGCAATTTAGCGATGCATAAATTAATTCCGACAATTAGAAAAAGACCAACAACATGTAGGTGATCTAACGACAAAGACTACGATCCGAGGCAAAGCCGTCAATCTAGTGCTACCGACAAAAGAGAGACGAAGACGAACAACAACGAAACAAGAGACATCCTTACAAATGGGATGTCGGCGCGCAGCGAAGATGAAGACGAAGACGAAGCGGCCGTTGACGAAGATCCGGATCGGCGGTGTAGAGGGAAGAAGACGTCCGACGAGCGAGCGCGACGGCGCTTCCCAAAAACCCGATACGTCCCCTACCCCGCGGGGACGCGAGGAGACGCGGGCTTCGGAGCTTGCTCTCCCGACCGATGGGACGTCGGCGGCAGGATGGGGAAGACGGCGGCGGCAAAGACAAGATCAGAGACGGGAGAGAATGAATTCTCGGTGTGCGAGGACGACGTCTCGCCCCTTCTTTATACACGCGTCGCAGCTAACAAAGGAAAGCGATTAGCCGCGTAATCACAGCGTTATGGTAATTGACCTGCCGTTTGTGCACTTACCATAACACGAGAATAATTGCTTACCAAATAGGCCAGCACAATTTTCTCCATGCATGCAAAAATATCGAGCGGCAAAAGGAAGCCGCGCACCCGCAAGGTCGGAGGCGGGAATTCGCCGGACCATTCACGCGCATGTCGTGCGTGCGCGCCTTTTGCCACGCCACGCGAGGCGAGGCGAGGCGAGCGCGCGTGTGGTACTTCCTTTTCCTCTCATCATCCATAGCTTCAACAAGCAAGAGATAGCTCAACTATTTAAGTTGGCCTCACTCCACTTGGAATAGCAATGTGGGACTAAAGTCTCCCACCATACCTCATATACATGCATCTGTGAGTGGGCCTTTGGGATTTATTTGGAATTGTTTGGCCCATGGCCCAAAACATCTAACAATCCTCCACCACATCCCAAGTGCACGCGAGTCATACTCCCGTACCACAAGCATCTTTAATATACCAGCCCCTATTCGGTGAGACCGGTTAAGGTTGAACATCCACCTAGAACAACAAGATAGGCCCATTCGCAATCGCACAATGGACTAAGCCTTGAATTGGCAAATTGGTGCGAATGAGCTTCACTTGAAGCCTTGATCGATACTAGGCTGCCATAGCCATCCCCGCGAGTGGAGCGTATAAGTCATACTCCTAACTCACTTCATGAGCTTTTAAAGAATACCCAATTCTTATAAACTGCGACTAACAGGTTGGGCTCACATAGGTGTGTTCTTACGGGGATACTCGTAGGACAAGATCTCGCTATGAAGCCTCGTAACACATTAAGACAAAGTCAACCTCGCCTTACGTAAATGAGAGTACCGCATCTCCAACGGAGTGGGTTACTGAGAAAAGATTGTACTCTCCCGTTAATCATAAGCTTGTTCTTCCCGATCCTAATTCACGGATCTCCGATCACATAGGTTGGGTTACCGCTGAGATTAACTCACATGGGTCTCAATCCCATCTCCTTCGATGCATTGTTAATCACGGTGCGTGATAGTCCCTTCGTAAAGGGATCTGCCAGGTTCTTAGCTATCTGGATGTAGTCCACAGCTATTACTCCGGAGCTCCTTAATTTCCTGACAGACTTCAGTCTACGCTTTATATGTTTGCTGGACTTCTTCACATTATCCTGACTATTCTTCACCTTTGTGATCACTGTTTGATTATCACAATTTATGAGAATAGCAGGAATTGGTTTCTCAACTATAGGTAAGTCCATCAACATCTCTCTTAACCATTCGGCCTCGCAGAGGTTGTATCCAGCCATAAGCTCTCGCCTCCATTGTAGATTTTGTAAGTATTGTCCGCTTACAAGACCTCCAAGAGACAAAGACCACCACCCAAAGTGAATATGTATCCACTTGTGGCCTTAAGCTCATCAGCTTCGTAATCCAATTTGAATCACTTGTATCCTTCTAGTACCCCGGGTACCCCGAATAGTGAATTCCATAACTCATTGTGCCTTTTAGATAGCGCATTACTCGATCAATACCATGCCAATGATCGGTTCCTGGATTAGAGGAAAATCTACTCAACTTGCTTACAAAGAAATGAGATATCAGCCGGGTTGCGCTAGCTAAGTACATCAATGAGCCAATAATTTGAGAGTATCTCGTATGATCCTTCCCTAGCCTTTTGTTCTTTCAAGTATTAGGTCAGGGTCATAGGGTGTTGGAGCAGGTTTGCAATCCATATAACCAAAGCGGTTCAAAACCTTTTCCACATAGTGAGACCGCAAAGAGTAATCCCATTCTCACCCTTATTAAGTTTAATATTGAGGATCACATCGGCTTCTCCCAAATCCTTCATGTCAAAGTTTTGGGATAAGAATGACTTTACGTCATTAATCTCATTGATACTTGTCCCAAAAATTAGTATGTCGTCGACATACAAACACAGATTACTCCTTTGCCCCCACCATAACGGTAGTACACACAAGTGTCGGCCTCATTTATTGCAAACCCAGTGAAGTTAAAGTCTTTTCAAACTTCTCATGCCACCGCTTTGGTGCCTCGCTTTAGACCGTACAAGGATTTGAGTAACTTACACACCTTGCCCTCTTGTCCTTGTGCTATAAATCCATCGGGCCGATTCATATATATCTCTTCCTCTAACTCTCCATTAAGGAAAGCCGTCTTCACGTCCATCTCGTGGACAAGAAGACCATGGGAAGCGACCAAGGATAATAGCACTCGGATAGTAGTTAATCCGCAACAGTGGAGTAGGTATCAAAGTAATCCTCGTCTTCCTTTTGTGTAAACCCTTTAGCAACAAGCCTTGCCTTGTACTTTTCAATAGTACCATCGGGCCTAAGCTTCTTCTTAAATACCCATTTGCGGCCAATCGGCTTGCAACCCACTTTGGTTTGTCTACTACTTCCCATGTGCCATTTGCGGTGATGGAGTCCATCTCACTACGGACTGCATCCTTCCAAAGATTCTCGCATCGGTGATGCATATGCTTCGCAATGGTCGTGGGAGTATCATCTATGAGATACACAAAGTGAAGTCATCACCAAAGGATTTTGCAACCCTTTGTCTCTTACTCCTTCTAGGAGCTACAACACCGTCATCCTCTTCATTTCCAAGTGGGCTTACATTTGGCTCAAAAGAGGGTGTGGGTTCAGGAATAACTTCATTAGACGAACTCGGTACGTAATGATCAACATTCATCGGGAAAATGTTCTCAAAGAAGGTAACATCCCGTGACTCCAAAAGTGAACCAACTATAACCTCAGGCGACTCAGATTTTATCACTAAAAACTTATATGCAGTGCTGTGGTACGCATAACCCAAAAAGATACAATAAACGGTCTTTGGTCCGAGCTTGCGTTTCTTATTAATTGGTACACTGACCATGGCCAAACAGCCCCACGTACGCACGTAATGGAGTGATGGCTTCCTATCTTTCCATCCTTCATACGGAGTAATATCACTATTTTTAGTTGGAACCCTATTTAGAACATGACATGCTGTTAAAACAGCCTCCCCCCACCATGACTTAGCCATACCGGATGTTCCTAACATGACATTCACCAAGTCCATTAATGTCCGGCTCTTTCTTTCGGCAACCCCATTGGATTGGGGCAAATGTGGAGGTGTCCGTTCATGAATTATTCCATTCTCCGCACAGAAAAGATCGAACTCATTGGAAAAATACTCACCACTGCGATCGGACCTAACACGCTTGATTTTCTTTTCCAATTGATTTTCTACCTCGGCTTTATAAGTCTTAAAACATTCGAACGCCTCATCTTTAGTTTTTAGAAGGAACACATAGCAATATTTAGTTGCATCATCAATTAAGGTCATAAAATATCTTTTTCCTCCTTTTGTCAACACACCATTCATTTCACAAAGATCTGAATGTATGAGCTCTAACACTCGTCGTGCACCTCCCGTCTATAGCCTTATGTGGCTTACGAGGTTGCTTTGCTTGCACACATGCTTGACATTTAGAGCCTTTGACATGTAGTAAAATTCGGAATTAAACTCATACTTTTGGATAAACGCGACATACAACCAAAATTAATGTGACACAAACGTGAAAGCCATATATCGCCACCGAATTGTTTGAATCACACACATGGTTCACAACTTTATTACGAAATCGGAGAGTGAAAAGCGGAACAAGCCTCCGCCGTCATAGCCTTTGCCAATGAATTGGCCAAACCTTGAAATGACTACTTTATTCGACTCAAATACCAGCTTGAATCCATCTCGACACAAGAGGGATCCACTAACGAGGTTCTTCTTTATTGAGGGCGCATGCTTTCACGTTCTTGAGGCGCACGATCTTTCCCGAAGTGAACTTCGATCGACCGAACCAACACCAAGAACAGAAGCATGCGAGCCGTTCCCCATCATGACGGTTGAACCTCGTGCGACCTGGTAGGAAGAAAACATGGAGATATCGCACAAATATGAATATTGGCACTGTATCTATCCACCAATCATTAGATTGACATACAGAAAATACACTAGGTAAAGAATTACCGTACCCAGATCCGTTAGGATCGCCAATAGTCACATTGGCAGATTTCTGCCCCTGCTGATTCTTCTTGCCCTTGCGGTTCTTGCACTTCTTAGCGATGTGCCCAATCTCACCGAGACATAGCACACAATCTCGTCCATGTTCATCTTCTTTTTCTTGAATTGAGTAGTCTGGACAGCCTTTTGCTTGTTCTTGCCGGCATGCTGCATCACATTGGCGCTAGACTGTTCAGGTGCTTTGGGTGGAGCATCCTTTCCCCGAGCCTTCTCTTCAACATCAAGACCAGCCAACGGATCCTCAACATGAGATCTTCTCGTCTTTATGTTTAAGAGTTGTGGCAAAGTTCCTCCGGGACGAAGGCAACTTGGCAATAATGCCACCGGCCACAAACTTGTCGCAAAGCATGTCCGAGCTGTTCGAGTTCCCTCACAATAAGTTGGAACTCATGAGCCTGCTCCACGACCGAACGATTTTCAACCATTTTGAAGTCGTGGTACTTCTCCATCACATACAACTCGTGCCCAAGCATCTGCAGCACCATACTTATGTTCGAGTGCCTCCCACGGTTCAACAAAGCATTTTTGATGTTCATGTAAACATCACACAATACCTGGTCGAGAGAACGCTAAGAATGCATCCGACGAAAATCGTCGTAGCCGCGGTAAACTCCTGCACCTCTTTCTCCGATGGGAGAGGTAAAGGGAGGACTACCGACGACCCAAAATACACCCATAGCCGTGAGCCACAACCGGACCCTCGTCGCATCTCTTAAAATTCACACCGGTGAATTTTTCCGGTTTCATCGCGTCGGATATCCCTTAGTCATCGCTAAATGCCTATCGGTTTTTGGATTGTTGGAAATAAAAGCAATTTAGCGATGCATAAATTAATTCCGACAATTAGAAAAAGACCAACAACATGTAGGTGATCTAACGACAAAGCACTACGATCCGAGGCAAAGCCGCCCGAATCTAGTGCTACCAACAAAAGAGAGACGAAGACGAACAACAACGAAACAAGAGACATCCTTACAGCGGGGATGTCGGCGCGCAGGCGAAGATGAAGACGAAGACGAAGCAGACCGTTGACGAAGATCCGGATCGGCGGCGTAGAGGGAAGAAGAAGTCAAGCGAGCAGTCGCGACGGCGCTTCCCAAAAACCTGATACGTCCCCTACCCCGTGCAGGGACGCGAGGAGACGCGGGCTTCGGAGCTTGCTCTCCCAGCACCGATGGCACGTCGGCGACGGGATGGGGAAGACGGCGGCAGCACAGCACTGTGAGACGGGAGAGAATGAATTCTCGGTGTACTGAGGACGACGTCTCGCCCCTTCTTTATACACGCGTCGCAGCTAACAAAGGAAAGCGATTAGCCGCGTAATCACAGCGTTATGGTAATTGACCTGCCGTTTGTGCACTTACCATAACACGAGAGAGAATGAATCTTGTCTCTTGTATTTTCTATGCCACTCTTCTCATAGACATTTCTAGTACGGCAGCAGTGTAAGCATTGGGGCTTCTCCATCAGTTTTAATTAACATTTATAACTTTTGTTATAGAATTTCACAAAAGGATCTAGAAGTATATTCTACAGTGTCCTTTTGCATGCAATGTGGTGCTGGAATGTGATGGGTTTTGGCACACCTTATTCATCAACGGGACATTCTGGACACGATCCTTTGTTTAAGGCATCCAAACAGCTTCTATGAGAACACGTACATATGACAAGCCTCAGCAGTCAGAGCACACGCTGAATAGTACAACAAGTACGGCGCGTGATTTTGGCTCAAATCTCCTGAGCTTTTGCTTGTTTACTTTGTTTGTTCTTTTCTTTCTGTTGTTGTATTGTAAAACTCTGTTCTTTTTTTAATAAAGCCTGCAGGGGTGCAAACCCCTCCAGTTCATTAAAACAAAAAAAAAACAAGTACGGCGTGCTTTCGGACAAGGTGCCCAGCTGGACACTGAGCGCCAAGCCCCGGCGTTGTATCCTGCACAAGGCTACGGAGCAAGCTATGCGCGCTGCAAGCTGATGCACAGCTGCTCCTGCTCCTATCCTGTCAGTGCACACGCATATGCATATATATTGCCCACACGCATATGTGTGCCCTGCCGCGCTGCACAATTTACCTTCCAAAAAAGAAAAAACTTCCAACAAGAAGCATAGGATGCCTCGTGCCAGAACACTGCTGCTTCGGCTCCTCGTCGTCACTTTCTTCGCCGCTAGCTTGAGCGCCTCTGAATCCATCGGCGATGGAAGTCAGGTCAGCATGCATATGCCCTCATGACTTTGCTGCCATAGCTTTATACCTAGCATATGCGTGCTTGCATGCAGCATGTTGGTTGTGTCTTGTATTTGCTTTTTATTTTTCCAGGATCTGCGTAAATCAAGGCAATTTTATGGCATCTGTTTCATCGTGATATATAAGCAGGTCTACATCGTGTACCTGGGGAATCTACCGGCAAGCACCGATGCATCAGAACCGGAAGGTTTCTCTGCTGTAGAATTTGCTCATCACAAACTGTTGAATCAGGTCCTCGACGACGGCAGGTCGAGAACTCTACTTTTTTAGCACATAGTAGCAATCCAGGCCCCTGTTTTTATTTGGTCGGATACAGTTGTCCCATCGGATTCCTCGATGATCCCAAGAGCCATTAGCTTCGAAACCGAAAGAAGACATAGAAGAAGATTGTCTTTATACACGAGCTAATGTATTTTTGTCTTTTTTTTTAGAGTCCTAGGGCTGAAAGCCCCAGCCTTTCGATTAATATCAAAAGACCAAGATGTATTTTTGTCTTTTACAGCTCTGCATCAGACAGGATTCTCTGCAGTTACAAGAGAAGCTTAAATGGCTTTGCCGCCACGCTAAGCAACGAAGAGGCACATAAAGTTTCTGGTTTGTGACAATTAACATGCTCTTCTTTTCAATCGTTTTCTTTTCACAAGGACGTACAGACATCAATGCAAGATGAAGGGATAACTGGATCAACTTTTAATTGATTCTCCCTCTGTCCAGTAAAACACACAACTCTAGCACAATATAGTGTCACGTTTTAGTATTTTAAGTTTGACCAATTATAGAGAAATGATATTAATTTGATTAATTATGAAATGTATTTTTATAAGAAATTATTTTGGAGCCATAAATGTGGATACTATTTACTGAAACTTGCGAACTATTTTCCTGGCAGGCAACTATATAAAGTTCCATGATTTCTTTCGACAGAGGGAATATCAATCAACGGTATAAATTGTAAAGCAAGCATGAATCTACCTCTCTTATACTATATATTTTCATGTCACCTCTAGGCATGAATGGCGTTGTCTCAGTGTTCCCAAGTAAGACCCGCGAGCTTTTGACAACAAGATCCTGGGACTTCTTGGGCTTCCCTCAAACACAAATTGAAGAGCCATCACTGGAGGGAGACATCATCATCGCTATGCTCGACACTGGTATATGGCCTGACTCGCCATCCTTCTCTGACGAAGGCTTTGGCCCACCACCAAGTAGGTGGAAGGGTACATGCTACAACTTCACGTGCAACAAGTATGAAAAAGGTCTCTTCCTTTTAGTGTGTAGCAGCTAGTTCAAATTAGTTATTTGAGATTTCCCTTGGTTACTTTTCTCATTTTGGCAAAAATCTAACGGTTTAATTATAGTAAAGGTAATCATGACATTGTTCAACTATGGTGTGACATTCAGTAAAATCATCGGAGCACGCGCCTACCGTGGCCAGTCTCCTCTGGACGAAGAAGGCCACGGCAGCCACACGGCATCCATCGCGGCTGGGCGTGCAGTGGCTAACGTGAGCTTGTACGGCTTGGCCTCCGGCACAGTTCGCGGTGCAGTGCCCGGCGCTAGGCTCGCTATCTACAAGGTTTGCTGCAATGACGCTGACATACTCGCAGGGTTTGACGATGCCATTGCTGATGGCGTGGATGTGATCTCCATCTCCTTGGGGGACCCCTTCCCGAGTACTTCAGCGACGTGATAGCTATTGGTTCCTTCCACGCCATGAGGCGTGGGGTGCTCACGTCCGCAGCAGCCGGGAACATGGGTCTGCATTCAATAGGCCAGGTTTGCAATGTCGCACCGTGGATGCTAACTGTGGCGGCAAGCAGCATCGATCGCCAGTTCACTGACAAGATTGTTCTTGGAAATGGCCAGACCATAGTGGTTAGATATGAATTAACTCGAAGCCCACTACGTTTTACTCTCTATGTCCCTAAATTATATAACTGTCATTCTCGCTTCTTAACAAATAACTTTGACTAATTTCTTATAAAAATATATATTTTTATGCTACATAATTAATGTCACTACATAGATCATTGAATCTATTTACATTATAAATTTATTTGAGATACAAATATTGCATGTATTTCCTGTAAATCTAGTCAAACTTACTGCAAGGAAAAAACAACAACAGTTATTTAGGGATAGAGTGAGTATGCTCGAATATCCTATTTTCTCTTACTAAAACCAGTATGCACCAATCATGACAGTTGTGGTCTTCTCTTGCAACGCTCATAAATGCGACGCTTGCATTCCCGGCAAACGGGTAAGATGACAATAACGATGCACTACTAGTATATTAATTCAATAGAAACTACTCTATCAACTCGTGCTCTTGTGCAGGCTAGAACTTAGGAGATATACTAGTTATTGTTCAATATATGACTGATAAAGAAGTACTTATTAAATTATACATTTTTCTCTTTGTTCATTTTTATTATCAGGATAGACACCATAGATTCGTGTAGTCTATATCATGTTGTCATGAACTTATTAATATTTGTTTTAAACGACTGATCTATACAGTTTTTTTCAATAATATTACTATTTTTCGTTGTATGAAACCTTTGTATACTTCTAAAATTGATTAAAAAAATCAAAACTACAAAGCCGGCATCATGCCCGCCACCACCACCGAGGCTGCCATATATGAATCTGTAGGGACACCAATTGTCAATGGTGCTCAAGCTTAGCAGATTGCGGCGCCCCGAGTCAAAAGATTCCTCCCACATCCATTAGATCGGGACATTAGACATGTATCGGTTTGTCTCCACGTATGCCGTCATTGGTAGCCTCGGCATGGACCTCATACGTAGAGAGCTCAACGCCCAGTGTCGTGCTCTGAGGAGAAAGATGGAGAATGAAGGAGAGGGAGAGAGGTTAGCCATGCATGCCTGCTCCTAGCCTCCTCCTCCTTGCCCAAGATCAGCCTGCGCCGCTCTCCCTCCGTGCATGAGATATGCTACCATGTTCACGCCAATCCTGCCTGTCCCTCAGGCTCTCCTGCAACCTCACTGAGATTTTCTGCTGCCCTGAGCCTCTAATTTAAGCTCGCACTTGAGAGAAGGAGAGGGTACATAGAGTGAGCAGGTTGGCTAGAGAAAGGAGGGGCGTGTGGACTGAGAGAGGCAGTCCAAGAGGGCGGGGCACATGGACAGAGGACGAGAGCTCGAGAGGGGTCTAGTATGGTGGCGACAGAGTGAGAGATGCAAGAGTTGTGTATGCTTTTATATGCAGGGTTTACTTTGGGGCAGTGGCGAAACTAGCTATAGCTAGAGCAGATTAGAGAGAGGTGCACTTAGCTTGTGAGTGCACAAAAGTCTTCCATAGGAGGTACACATATGGTGAAATTTCAGACATAAACACAATTTTTACAATTTCTGAGGGTGCATTTGCACCGCCTAATCAACAAACAGCTTCATCAACACATAGCTTCGCCCCTGACCATGGGCCTCGAGACATATTAACAAAGATGCTCAAAATAAGCATGTTTTCAAAGGCGAGTCTCTTAAGATGACTGCTGACAAAGTTTCGAGGGGAGCTTTATTTCCTGAGCTTTTTTACAATGCTTGGAGAGCTATTGGGAATTATTTAGAAAATAATTAATGTGTCTATGATTAGTGGGTCCAATAGAAGGGGAGCCGTTGAGAGCCATTAAGGTGGAGCCGTTGGGAGCCGTTGAGATGTGTCTATGTTAGGTGGGCCAACGGCTCCCAATAGCTCCAAAATTCGAGTTGAATTAGAGCCCAAATATTGTAGTGGTAATTGCATTTTTGTAGTTCTTTTTTTTAACAAAGGGTAATACGGTACATTAACAATTTGCAATAATGAAGTTTTGTTTTTTTCCTATTATAGGTTGTACCGATTAATAAGTTTTTTTTATGTACGATCAAATATTCCGTTGGTTCGCTTCGTTCATACGATCAATTTTTTATGTACGATCAAATAGGTTGTACGCGTGTGCCGTACAAGGGTCCGGTTAGGGTTCGTCATTCTAGAGTTTATATGTCGCCGTCCATGTGCTGTCGACCTCCGCCGCCGTTGATCCTCGGCAGGGTACGCCCATGTGCTGTGCCGTTCCTGCATCGTCTCCGGCGAGATCCGAGCGCAACCCGTCTCGTGGCGGCGGCATTCCCTGTTGCGGTCATCATGGAGGAGAGCTCGATCGGACCCTTGCCGCCGCCGCCAAGGTCGCCATGTTGAGGCGGCGCTCCACACGGCGCTGCCCCCTGGGAGGTGGGCGCGGTGCGTGCGGCCATGGAGAACGGCGCCACCGCGATCCCGACCCGTCGCCGCCGTCCACATGTCCTGGCGTGCGACGTCATGGACGGCGTCGGTGTCCTCGTGTCGCTGCTCGATGCCCCGTCACGCGCGTCCAGGAGGAGGCCATGGAGGCGGTCTCGGTGATCGCCGGCTCCGACGCGCACAAGGCGAACCTGGTTGGCGGTGGCGGCGCCATAGGTCCCATGGTCCGTGTCCTGGACGCGGGAGGCGGGCAGGCGGCCAAGGAGACCGCGGCGCGGGTGCTCTGCAGGCTCGTCGAGAACTCGGACAACGCATGGGCCGTCGCCGCGCACACGTACGGCGACGTCACGACGCTGCTCGACCTGTGCACGGAGTCACGGACCACGGCGGCAAGCTCGTGTGCGCGGCGTGCCGGGTGCTGGGGCCGTCCTAGTGCTCGTGTCTCGCTCGCAGAGAGCCACGGACGACGTGGCGCAAATCCAAGCCATGGAGCTCAGCCATCGGCTTCGGGGATAGCTCAGCCAGGGAGGTCGTGGTCCAGGAAGGCGCCTTCGAGTCCCTCGTCCGACATCGTTTCCCTGCTATGCACGTCTCATGCGCTTGGCACGCTAATGGCATAGACAAGAACGACTCTACCGGGTCGCGTCGTGACCAGGCACGGCACCAATCACGCCCAACCCCTACGCCTAACTGTTACAGGACTCTTCACGAAGAATTACACGATGCACTGCATCAATTTACTGGCTACAGTACATATATCTACCGTAGTCGTCGATCTGCTAGCTACATGTGTGTGCATGCAATTTGTACTGCTGCAAATGATGAGCTTGATCCATTTGTACATCTTAGTGTCTATTTGATGTTGGTTTCATACTACTATTACTGGTGCTTATATATTTGTCTAAATTTAAATAATTATGTGCCCATCATATATTAGCTCAGTTAAGGGAGATTCATATACGACAGTATACTGAACAAAATCACAGAATATGAGCACTAGTCACTTAGCTAGCAACGATTAGCACTAGGATTGAAATAGGCCAACACCCTTGAAGGTTATACATGAATTTCTGAATAAAGATCAGAATAATTCACCACGATTTTTTCTTTTTTCTAATAATTGTTGAAGTACATGCATACGTACGAGATTTGCAGTCTGTAGTAAGATTATAAGGAGCCTCCAAGTCTGAAACAAGGGAGCGGCCGGAGCCTGCTAACTCAACTGTGAAGCCAGTTGGGGCACTAGCCAGTTGCCGAATTTTCATCGGAGCAACAGTTATCGGATTTTCGTCAGAGCAACAGTTGCCGGATTTTCGTCAGAGCAAAATCAACTACGGTCCAGTAGTATGTTCAACACCATAGTCTGTATGCTGATTTGTGTCTACTAGCTACACTACTGGAAACCCTTGCTTTGCCGGCTGCCGAAGGCAGGCGGCAAAGGCCGAAAAACAGCCGGCAAAGGCCTTTGCCGCCGGCTTTCAGTGTGCAAAGGCAAAGGCCTGCCGGCAAAGGCCAGGGCGGCAAAGGGGTCCTTTGCCGGCTGCCACGTGGCGGCAGGCGGCAAAGGCTTTTGCCGCCTGCCAACTTGGCAGTGGGCAAAGACTTTTGAGAAAAAATAAAAAAAGATGGACCCGCTGAGCCCATCCAGGCCCTGCGAGCCCATCCACGCCGCTGTCGGGCCGCCGCGCCGCCGTCCCGCCGCCGCGCCGCTGTCCCCCAGCCGGAGCTCGCCCTGCGCCGCCGGAGCTCGCCCCGCGCCGCCGTCCCGCCGCTGTCCCCCAGCCGGAGCTCGCCCTGCGCCGCCGGAGCTCGCCCTGTGCCGCCGGAGCTCGCCCCGCGCCGCCGTCCAGCTCGCCCCGCGCCGCCATGCTCGGAGGCCAGCCCAACGCGGAGGAAGGGGCCGCCGCCAGGGAGCCCAGCGCCGCGGATGCCAAGCACAGCCATGGCAGCTGCACGCCAATGGGGTGGCCGCACCCACTGCGGCGGCCGCGACCGGGAGCACCGGCGGCCGGCGCCCGGAGGCTCCGGCGTGGGCACGCTGGGAGGCATGCCGGCGGGCGCGACGGTCGGAGACGGCGGGCGGAGCGGCGCGGGGAGATGGCGCGGCGGCGGGCGGGCCCGACGGGAGGGGATAGAGCAGGGGGCGCCGCAGCAGCTTCTTGTGGCGCGGATCCGCCATCAGCGGCCCCGGATCCGCTGGCTTGGGAAGCGGCGGCGGCCCCTCCTTGCCCGTCGAGGGCTGGGAGCCGGAGGAGGCGGTGGTGTTGGTGGCTGGCGGCGGCTGGGGGGAGGAGAGAGGGTGGGTTAGGTTAGGTTAGGGTTAGGTTAGGATATTTATAGGAGTTCGCTCTTTGGGCTCATGGGCTGTTGGGCCGAAATCTTTGCCGACCGGCCCATGAAGGGCATCGGCAAAAATTTTTTTATTTTTTTATTTTCTCGTTTTAAATCTTTCAAATTCAAATTCAAATTCAAAAGCATGAGAAGATGAAGTCTTTTGAAATTCAAAATTTTTCTGTTGTCCAAGTATATTGTTTACAAGCACATATTCAAAATTGAGACTTTGTTATGACATTTTGCTATATTTAACTCATTTAATTCATTTACTTAAATTTTTTTGGATAATCCAAAATTGAACTACATGTGTATAAAATAATGTAATGTAGCCACTCAAAAAATTATATTCATGTTGGAGAGTGTATATTAAGGCCAATTATATTCACTCACCCAAAGTTTTGAAAGAATTATTCACGAAACATGACTATTTAGTTGTAGGAGAAATGTTATTTAATTATATAAAATGCAAACGAAGTCCGAAAATCACGAAACTTGGCGAGGTGTCATCCCATGGCATGTGGAGGCTATGATAAAAAATTGAGAATGTTTCGAACAAGTTGTGACAACGGATGGCTAAAACCCAAACATCTCCTCATGTGATCACTTGTGTTTACATGTGGAGATGTCTGGATTGTACACATCCGTCGTCAGAACTGCTCGAAACATTCTCAATTTTTTATCACAGCCTCCACATGCCATGGGATGACACCTCGCCAAGTTTCGTGATTTTCAGATTTCGTTTGCATTTTTATATAATTAAATAACACTTCTTCCGCAATTGGAGAACCATGTTTCGTGAAGTAGGAGTTAAAATTTTTAGGTGAGTTCCTGGATAGGGCCTCAAAATACATTACCTAACATGAATATAATTTTTTGAATGGCTAGGTTTCATTATTTCATGCACCTACGGTTCAATTTTTACTTTTTGAGAAAAATGCAAGTAAACAAAATAAATTCAAGAAATATAGCAAAAAGTTATGAAAATGTTTCAAATTTTAAAATATGATTCAATACAATATAGAATGATCACTGAAAAAATTTGAAATCAAAATTCAAAAGTAAAAAAACATTCTTTGCCGCTCGCAGTACGCGGTCAGCAAAGGCATCCTTTTGCCGACGCAGTCGGCGGCGGCAAAGGCCTGTCTTTGCCGACTGCCATGCCTTTGCCGCCTGCCTAAACTTGGGCAGGCGGCAAAGAGGGTCATTGCCGCCTGCCGTGGCCTTGGCAGTCGGCAAAGTCAGGTTTTCCAGTAGTGCTAGTAGGCATGTACCTAGCTAGCACTTTTTAGAGAAAGCAAAGGGGTGACAAGGTTCAACTCATATCACACCAAAAGATGCCCCTGATGAAACAAACGTACAAATTCAACAAATTCAGATGGTAATGACAAACTACTTCTTATCAAGTAATGCGATAACCTATTTATTTAGCCTAAGGACAAACTAAAACTAAACTACTTATTTAGCCAAGTCATCGAACTTGTTCTTAAGATCCTCGACCCTCCCAGACATAGTGATCATAAGCTTGTCAAGTCCATTGATCGCCTTTTCTATGGCTTCGACCTTGATAGTGGCTTCGACTTTGTCATACTCAAACTTATTCATGTCGAACACCTCCTAGAGTTTCTGAAGCTTCAAATTTACGTCATTCGCTTTGTGTTGGAGCTCGTATATCTCCTCTGTCTGAATTAATAATGGGCGCGGCTGTAGAAGATAAAGTTCATTAGTCGTTAGATAAAGTATGATAAACATTATATGAAGCTACGTATACCAAAAACGACCGGCTACTATATGTGTTCGGCCTACTCTTCATCGACAGCCTGCTCGGCACAGGCTTCAGCACGGCGCCGTGTGCAGCCGACATCCCACCATCCGGGACCGGTCCGTGGTCGCCGCACACTTACTCGCCGCACACTGTTATTTCTCCCCATCTGATCCCTCTCTCTTTTCTTTTTGCAGTTGTTCATTCAGTACAAATATATTTGAATAGCAACTTGCAGCTCCTGCTCCTTCGACATTTGAATTCCTCTTTGGCCATGGGTACTACTGTATACTATCAAGATAAGTGTTGTAGTGAGTCTGTAACTCTGCAACAAGTTTTTTTCATTGCAAAAAATTAAATGGCTGCTGGTTCACTCATCAACAACACATATATGTATTTCATAAAAAAACACATATATGTACACTTGTCTAATCTCCTCTTCCAAACTAATCTCGATGGTATGGTATGGCCATTTGTTGGATAGAAGCAAGTGATGTAATTAGTCTGTAACTCTTCAAACGTGTTTTCCCCCTTTTTACAAAATTATTAGATGACTATTGGTTCTCTCCAGCAACAACACATTTCTGTACTGTACTGTGGTGCAAGGCTAATCTAGCTTTGTAGGCAGCAAATGTCCATGCACAAAATGATAGGCAGAATGCATGGAACTACCATCAAATCGATCCACACCAGCAGCTTTATTTGGATAGACCCGAATATTTGACGCAAGAATGTTAATCTAATCTAATGTGTTATCCTAAGTACTGGTAGGACCACGACCATGAGCCTGTGTCACTGGCGGTTCTCCGGCCGAGAATGAGAAACACAGGAGTAGAGTAGAACGGAATGGGCGAGGCTGTGTACCTCGGGCACGATGAACTCGTGGACGACCCCGCGCTGGCGATCGTGGGTGGCGACCCTGTGCGTCCGGGCGGTAGCGGAGGCCGGTCGGGCCGCTACCTGCAGCTCCGAGGATCTTGGTTCGTCGATGGCGTGGGCGAGCCATCCCGCCGTCGAATTGAGGACGAGGGGGCGGCGGCTGGGGAGGCCGCCGGCGGTGACGGCGGCTGGGGAGGGCGGCGGCGGCGGGGGCTGCTGGGGCGAGGCCGAGGAGAGCCCTATCGCGCGGCTGGGGGCGGTCTCGCGGCTGGGGCGGCTGTGTGGCTGCGAGGGGGTTGGGTGAGATGAGAGGGGGCTGTAAAAAGACCAACGTACCCTTAACCGTATTAAATCAAAAGAAATTAATAACTAGTGGAGCTATTGGGAGCTAGTGGAAATTATTGGGAATTATTTTCAAGCATTGTAAAATGGCTCTTATTTCCTATCAATCTAAATAGATAAACGGGCCTCTTCTAAAAATTGCTAGTTGTTTGTTTTTGGAGGCACCTACTACTTCTAATAAGCATCTTTATAATAAAATAATTTGTCTCCTAAAATCAATTTTGTAATAACTAGTCCATCAATCCGTGCTCTCGCATGGGTTACAACTTTAAAGTAAATGTTTTGTTATTATTTGCTTTTAAGTATCATGATGACACGTATACTCAATATTATCCCTACACCATATTACTTAAGATTAGTGGTCGAGTTTAGTGTTTACGATGGGTAAGACGTAGACACCTGTGGTATATACTCTCTCTTTTCCAAATTATAAATCTCTTTGGCTTTCTTGGTTTATAAATTCTGCTATGTATCTGACATTTTATTTTATCTTTTTTTTAGCAAAGTAGATGTACCGAAAAGTCAATGTGAATTATAAATGGAATGGAGGGAGTGATAATTTCCTCACTTCTCAAGATGTTTGTTTTTTAACAACAAAATTTTAAGTAGTATTGGTTATGCAATCAATATAGATATGTCAAACATTTTGGCCAAAGTATAAAAATATATACCTTAAGTGTGTGAGACAGAGATTTACATGTTGGCATAATATGTATGTTTCCTTTAATTAATTTATTGCATTGATTTTTATAAAATGAGCAAGGGAGAAACATATTGTGTTTTTATTATTTTTAATAAACTAATAAAATAATTATAAGCTATAGATAATTTAGATACAAATCTAAATATGTTACCTGCTTTTATTATTTTTTCATAATTAGTAGAACTTACTAAATAAGTAGATGTTTTGTTTTTTAGCAACAAAATTTTTAAGTAGTATTGGTTATGTATTCAATATAGATATGTCAACCATTTTGGCTAAAATATAAAAATATAAACCTTAAGTGTATGAGACAGAGATTTGCATGTTGGCATAATATGTATGTTTACTTTAATTAATTTATTGCATTAATTTTTATAAAATGAGCAATGGAGAAACATATTGTGTTTTTATTATTTATAATAAACTAATAAAATAATTATAGGCTATAGATAATTTAGATACAAATCTAAATCTGTTATCATAATTAGTAGAACTTACTAAATAGGTAGTAAAATTCAGATATGTGGTCTTATTAATAACACCGTGCATCTTGGTCCCCTATTTTTGTTATCACTGTTAGCATGTACTTCAGATGTAATCTAACCATATTATAATCATAGTAAACAATAAGAATTATACTAAAACTTATTTGTTCGCCGCTACCAAGCAAGATTTCATCCCATACTCTGGTGACCCTTGGTTAATTTATTTTTCATAGTTCCTATGCTGGCTTAATTAATCTCACTTAAAGTTCATTGATCATCGCAGCAGGAAGCGGAAATAGTATAATGACGATGAAATTAATTTACCTTTTTTGTATGGAAGTACTTCATAAAATGTGCACAATCATGGTAGACCAGGGAAAACGATTTCTATTTATGTGTGGTTGATGAAAATTGGTGCTATCGATTTCTTATATATGCAGTTTATTAATAAAGACAACGACCTACTAAACATGAAAAATAGGACAATCTATTATTTTATTTTATGCTCTGTACTAACCAACAATGAAAAAAATGTTTGTAATATTTTTCAAGACTTGTTTCAAGAAAGCCAAAGTTATTTTGTTTAGAAAATTATTTTGTATAATGGTACAGATGGGTAACTTTTTGCACAATAAAACAAATCAAATTGTGATAAATGGCTAGATTTTTATTTAATGCCCAAATTTTTAAGATTAATGGGAAATTTTCTATTTTTTTAGATGCGTCTAGTGAGGATTATATTAATAAACCATAAACTTGTGTTGATACTTAACCAAGTGGATGTGATTGGTTGGCCAATCTAATGTTTTACATTAACTTATCTATGAACAATCATATATATGGAGGAAAACATTTTTTCTTATTGTATGACCAAACGTCACACTTTTTCTTTAAAAAAGAAAACAGGTTTATTAATATAGTTATAAACATGATGGCTATAAATATTTATATTAACATTGAAATATATGAACTATAGTAAACATGCTAGATAGGCCAATCTAATATTTTATATTAAGAGGCAACGTCACATTTTTTTGCTTCTGAAAAATAGATTATATTAGTATAATGGCAGAGTAGAGTAATTTATATGCAAAATTAGAGGGTTAATTTAAGTATTTTTCATAATGACGGAGTTGGGTTATTGCTTTTATAAATTCCAATGAATCCAATGGCTAAATTCCAATTTAAAGGTCAGATGTTTTTATTACTGTAAGAAATTGTTGGATTTATTTTTTTCTAGCATGTCTGGTAAATATGGTTCCTCTGTTAGAGCCTCTAATTAGTAATAGTCAGATGCTCCATAATAGCTGAGATAGATATTTTTTTTTAGAATTACACAGTACAACGCAGACGCGCATAAAACATAGGGAGAATTGCGAATATAAAGATTGATGAAAGACACTCCGGTTCTTGGTAAATTTGCTGGCAGACACCGCGTGGATTAAAATATTCATTTTTGGCCTGGGAGGAGAGAGAACAGCCGTTAAATGTCCTTTTTGCCCCTGGGTCTTTCTTCTTCCCTCCATCTCCTCTGCTTCAACCCCTGATGTCGGACAGAGCCACGCCCATCCGCCGGAGGGCCCCTTCGAGCCTCGCCGGCCGGTAGCTAGCGCGCTCGGTGCGCCACCCTCATCCATCCGTCATGCTCCCCGCCCGCCATGAGCGTGCCCTGGGCCCCACCCGCGAGCTCCGATGAGATCTCGTTGCTGCGGTGGCCGTCGCCCTTCTCCAGGCCTCGGACTACATGCCCCGGCCGCCTGCCCCTATGAGTAGGCGAGCTCAAGCACGGCGGCGTAGCAGACGTGCACGAGCGGTCGAGCGTGAGGTGCTGCGCGGAGACGGTCGGGATTCGGGAACCACACAACGTTGTGCACGGCGACGGCCTGGGTCCACCCGTGACTATTTTGGGCACCTGCACAGCGCGCGCAGCCCCGCATGCGCTTCACCCGCACCACGCTCGGCCGCCCACCCGCATGCGCTCCGCCGCGTACATGGGTGTCCGCTTGCATGCGCTCCGCGTCCATGCGCGCGAACGCGTCGCCTGGCCCGCCACCACCTCGTCCGGCGCACGGGCTCGCCGGATCCTGCGCTCACACTCGTAGCTCCACCCGAGGTGGGAGGCTCCGGCGCCAGCAGGTCGTGGCCTGGGCGTGAGAGGAGGAAGAAGAAAAGGGCAAGGGCAACAAAGACATTTGGCGACACTTCTCTCTCCTCAAAAGGTATAAATGAATACTCCCTCCATTCCAAATTATAAGGCATTCCAAGAATCTTGGAGAGTCAAAGTTTTTCAAGTTTGACCAAATTTATACGAAAAATAATAATATTTATGATGGCAACTAAGTACCATTAGATTCTCCATTACTTATATTTTCATTGCATACCTAATTGATGTCACAAGTTATTATAGTTTTTTCTATAACTTTGGTCAAACTTGAAAAGTTTGACTCTACAAGATTCTTGGAATGCCTTATAATTTGGAATGGAGGGAGTATTTTATTGGACAAAATGTCTGCTGGCAAATTAACATGAACCCGAGTGTCTTTCAGCAATCTTTATATTCGCGATGTCCAAGAGCAAATGGAGGTCACTTTGCATGTCCGGGAGCCAATTCTCCCTAAAACATACACACACTCACCTCTATGAACACACGTACACAAACCCTACCCCTATGAGCACCTCCGATGGACTAAGCAGCCGACAGATCTAGAGATTCCTGAAGTCAACAGTGACGCCTTGTTGTCAACAGGAACGTCGCTTACCACTTAATTCATAATACCAAAAAATACTTGGGAAAATCTATGGAAAATGTGCGAATAAGGGGTTATTTTTGAGTTATTTGTATAATGAAAGACGTGGATAGTTTATATATAAATATAAGGGGTTATTTTAAATTATCTTTTATAATGGCAAAGGTGGATAATTTACATGCAAAATTAGGGGGTTACATTATGTGTTTCTCATAATGGCAGTGGTGGGTAATTTTCAATAAATTACAATAGAGGTCTATTATCGGTTATGATGATTAGAGTCTACTAAATCAATGTTTAGATATTTTTGATTATTGTGACAATTTCTAGTATTTATCTTTTTTCTTAGCACGTGAGGTGAGAGTTAAGGTCGTGCCTCAGTTGAGGCCTCTAATTAGTAATATATTAAGATGCATTCACTACACATATATATGTATGTATGTGTGATGATCAAATTTGTTTCCACGTGAATCACATAACTCAATGTAAGGTTTGAGCTTAAAACAATCAATACATGGGGGTTAATAATTCAGTGCGAAGGCTTAAGTATGAACACACACATGGAAAAGTATAGAACAAACTATGAATAGGTATATGTGGGAAAGCGTAAGAGAGCAAGCTATATCTATATTTTTTGACAAGAAAAGACTGATTTTTTATTTAGAAAATAGACATCCAAATTCGCTCCCGACGGGATTCCAACCTGGATGGCTAAATGTATTGCCACATCGAATCACCTAGCCAAGTGAGCTAGCCTCAGTTCCCTATGCTATATCTATATCTTAACACCGATCTCTCGAAACTACTAGGTGTCACCCAGAAAACCTCGCTGGAGGTTCGTACAGAAGCAAGATCATCCTTTGCCCGTCACAGGGCGGTTATCCCGACAAAGGTTTAGGTGCACTCTCGGCACGTGCAGCAGGTGTGGTCACAGTCGACAGTCCAACCAACGAGGCCTTTGCTCTCCCTATCCCTGGTCTCACTGTATCTCAGGACCACTTCGATCAAATCATGGCGTATGTCAACAGCACTAGGTAAGCTCACGCTGACCATATTTACATTTATATGTACTATTATTAGTTCTCCGACATATCTGTTATGTATATATCAGTAATCCTATGGGTACCATCTATCGCACCGAGGAGACGACCAATCCTCTAGCACCAGTAGCTGCCCCCTTCTCTTCTCCAGGCCCCAACGCGATCACTCCTGGGGTCTTGAAGGTGCATGATAGTGCTTACATTCAAACATTTTAGTCACTTTAGTGCTTCTATGGACGCACTCGTATCACACTAATTCATGAGTTTTGCATTCAATCTACCCATATATATATATATAAAGCATTACCTTTATATTCATATGTACCTTAGCCATCATAAAAAATATATAAGAATATCTTTGGAATCTACATGTAATACTAATATATGTTATTGCAAAAAATCAATTAATATTCATAAAGTACGGATATGTTTCTAAATGACGTAGTTCTACAACACTGAAATTAAATAATCACAACGCTATGTTTTACCATGCCAAGTAAACATGTACATATTAGGATAAGTTTTATTTTAATAGCTTATGAAGCATGAAAATTATTCGTTTGACCACATAGTAATAACTCTGACAATTCACTTTAATTTATATGAATACTCCACGGTAATAAATTTTGTATGGTGTCATTTTAAATGATTTTACACGTTTTGACTAAAACATTATGTCATATCAGTATTGGTTATTTAATTTTAAATATTTTATGATATATAAAAGAATATTACATACATAATCTTGTGAGACGATTCAACATGTTCATCGCCGATCAACAAGTTATGTTCTAATTTGACATGTGTGAAACAATACTAGCTACTACAACCTAAACTCTTTGCAACAATAAAATAATCTAAATACAACAATAAAATAAAAACTCTAGAGTTTCCAATTAATATGTAGAGAAACTTTGCAACAACTCCGTTAAAAGTTCAAGCCAAAATACAAATTTAAAGATTAAGTTTTGTTTAATACAAAGCCTAACCCCCAATGGACCCTCCATATGTGAAAACAATAGATAGATTTTACAAAATCTCACAAAAATCAGAAACATGTGAACATCTGTTCGGTACTACCTAATGAGCATCAACAATAATATTTATTAGATGATTTATATTTTGTAAATAATTGCCCACCTCTACTAATGCATAAAACAACAAAGAGTAAATAATGTCTGTATTTAAATTCTCCGCGTATGCCACTAGGAATTATGATTTAAAGTAACCTAATTTGCATCTAATCACACACGCCCTCTTATTACGATCGTTTGCGTATGATGGTTACCTAACCGAATTTTCATCTCATTATTAAAAAAACTAAATACCTCCAAAAATGTATAACTAAATTGTCAACACCTTCTATTTCTTAAATAACCATGGAGCAAACAAATATTTCAACATTATATGCCACTCCTATTTATTCTAATATATTTATATTTTATTAAAAGAAGCAAACATGTCATGCGAGCATTGTATGAGTGATAAATATATGTGTTGTTGCATCACGTAAAAAATATTTCCTTAACAACTCATATACAAATGATACTAACAAATTGTTTGAAACCATATTAGTAGCTAAGACATATAATTTATATATGTTGTTACTTTAGATGTATCTACATATTTCAACTAAGATATTTGTAGGCTTTATTGTAGTAGAAGTATAACAGTGCACAAATAATTCCTTCATCTGAAAATTCAAACATTTTAGTAAGTATGGGAAACCACCAGCAACTATATTTGCTCGGTCCTTTAAAATTACTTTAGAGTAAAAAATCAATCATTATAAGGCTGAAGTATTAAAATTCTAATCAGAGGTTAGCACTACTACTCCCATCCAATATCTCAGTTCTTCAAGCTCTGCCACTTATGTTAAGTGACATGGTGCAGGTTTTAAATAATCCCTCGGGGTATTGTTGTATTTATTAATAACATACTCTCTATAACCTAAAATCCTTATTAAAAAGGCGAAAAAGTAAATTTATTGAAAGTAAAATAAGAACAAGAGTATTAACTTAACTCGAGGATCCAACAAGAATAAATTTTTAAAAAAATCATAAATTCATGATTTTGTAAGATATATGACACAACAAGAGCCACCATATTCAATGAAAAGGTTTCAACTGATTATACATTTAAAATATAGGCACACAATGGAAAAATGTGAATATGAATGAATAGAGTACAAATCAACCCATGAAAAAGTTATTATTATGTTTATGATAATTGCATATATAGACTACGAATATCTATTAGTCTAGAAAATAAACATATAGAAAAACACACAATTTAAATAAATGATTCATTATTAGTCAATATATTAAATAATAACGAGTGTCATAAAATTGTAGCCCATGCTTCAGCACGGGTTAATGGACGAGTGTCATGAAACAAATTTCTGCAATGTTTGTGTTCATTCGATGCAGCCAGATCTATCGGCGCCAGGGATTGACATCATAGCATCATGGTCTCCGCTGATATCACCTACTGGCATTCCCAACGACAAGAGGAAAGTTCAGTACAACATCATCTCAGGCACATCCATGGCGTGCCCACATGCCAGCGGAGCTGCCGCCTACGTCAAGTCATTCCATCACGACTGGTCACCAGCGATGATCAAGTCAGCTTTCATCACTACTGGTACGGTACAACAAACCATCATCCATGGTCTATCCCCTCTCATGTATGGAATCAGTACTTCCCCTGCCCTCACTACAATATATAGTTCCCTTCGTTGTAAACCTGGTAGATGCTGTTGTTGTCTCCATTATTTTTTCAGTTCGCTAATTAAACAAGTTGCAATGTTGTAATGTGCACGTGATATTCATATACGCAGCCACTCCGATGGACACACCAGGCAACTCCGGTACCAACGTGCTCAAGTATGGTGCCGGGCAGCTCAACCCAGTAAATGCACGAGACCCCGGACTCGTGTACGCCGCATCAGAGAGTGACTACGTGGCTATGCTGTGTGCGCAAGGGTACAACGCTACGCATCTCGCACTCATTACAGGAACCAACACGACGGCCTGCACCAACGTCTCGACGTCCAGCACTGGGAGCGACCTCAACTACCCGTCCATAGCGGCACATGTGGAGCCGGGAAAGAACTTCACCGTGGGCTTCCTGCGGACTGTCACCAACGTCGGGGCAGCAAATGCCACATACGACTTGAAGATCCTCGTTCCTACTGACCTCACGATTGACGTTTCTCTCAGGAGGCTAGAGTTCAGCGCGCAGAAGCAGAATGTCGCATTCACCGTGACAGTGTCAGGTGTGGCGCTAGAGGATGGCGAGGTCTGCTCGGGCGCCATCATGTGGTACAACAATGAGTGTGAGATGAGGAGCCCAGTGGTCGTCTACGCAATGAATCCTATGAAAAATGGGGTTTAGACAGCTGGGAAGAAGCTAACATTCTATATCCAACATTTGCAAGTTGTGCAAGTGTCCAAGAATAATATATACGTTCCTTTTTTTCTAGACATGGATTGCATATGTTAGACGCGGAATAAAATAAATTTGCTGTGAATCCTTTCGACTTCACCAATATGGTGTATCGGCTTGTGTTAAATTTGTTATTATCTAGAAAACGACATGCATACCCTTGCAAGAAACATTGGTCAAGACTGTTAACATTGGATATGCATCCATTATATGAACCATATGTATTCACATATCCATTTTTTAATTATCATATATTAACTTGAAACCTGGCTGCTGCCTAAGGTCACACAGCCAGCGCCCAAGTTCCAAAGAGAAAGGTAGCTATTCTTGGTATAACCTACTTTAACATATACCTATACCTATATCTATATTTTTTTGTTTGCGAACGTATCAATATCTATATCTATATCGATATCTATATCTATATCTATATCTATATGAGGACACATGGTTTTTACCATAACCATTGTGTGGACCTTTGTGTGATGTGTGATTGTCAACATGCCAACACAAGGCGTGTGTGTTCCTACTAACCGATGGCACGCGGATTCGTGTCAAACAATGGTGTCTCTTGGCTCATGTTGTCTGCAGGTGTCGAGCTCGGAGACGGTGGTCGACGGTCGGTGAAGATCAAGTAGGGCGAGCCGTGCTGACGGACCGGGTGCGGTGAAGGGCGGACGTGAGGCTTGGATCGAGGGACCTGAGGACCGGGTGGCCAGCCGTGGTGGCTGACAGCTGGGACATCGACGAGCGCAAGTGTACACGGCGGGGGATGCGTACGGGCTACGCTACTCGCGGAGGGTTTGGTGGTTTCGCCTCAAAACCATCGGTGGCGGGTTTCCCTGGTTTGCGCCTCAAAACCGGGGCGGAGGTCCCGCGCGGACGGACGGCACGTGGCGGCATCGGGGAGATTGCTTGGAAGCAAGGCTACCGGTGAGAAGGCGCGGTGGCCGTCGGATCAAGTGAAGCTTGAGTTAGACCCTTATGCCCCTGGCTAAGTGGTGTGGCTCTTCATGTATCTAAGGGCAAAGAAGGAATGTAAAATAGACTTGCTCCCCCTCCATAAATAAGGGATGAGGGTTCTCCTTCCCCCTCACCTCTGCCATTTCCATTTTCCCTTAGGTTTCTCCCTTCCTCTAGATGCTGTGAGAAAGAGGTCTGCAAATCTTTCATTTGTACTCAAACCAGCGTGTATGGCAAGCTGAGCGCCGAGTCTCAGCTGTTTCCTCTGTGAGTAAATCACCTGTGCCTGTGTCTCTGTGATGGATTTTGTGTTCTTCCCGAGTTGACTTTTGGGCCACTTTGTTCTTCGCGTGATTTCTCCGTTTCTAGACCGTTTTGAATCATTCTTCTTGCGTTGTATCGATCTATGACACAAGAGTGATGTTTCCACCGAAGGAATTGTGCTAGTTCCTCTTGAGATCAAAGATCCACGTGATTTCCTCTCCGGTCGCTCAAGAACGCATTTTCTCATCCCCTTCTTGATTTCTCCCTACTCACTTCGAATTGGCCGATGATCTTTTGAAGATAGGCTCTCCTCTGCATAAGCAACAACATTCCTAAATTTGGTTGCAAGAGGTTTCGATTTGAGAAAGTTTGGGGCGATTCTGTTTTCTGGGGTCGCGGACAGTCCGGTGTTGTACACGGGGACAGTCCGACCCATAAGCATCGGACAGTCCGCAGGTCTTCAGTCAATCTGTGTCCAGGAAGTTTTCAATCTGTTCGTTTTTCTCAGTTGTAACCGTGGACAGTCTGGCCCGTTTGCTCGGACAGTCTGACGGCCGGAAGTCTGAGCCAGTGGCCTTCGTGAGCTTTAATGTTGAAGTGTAGCGCGGACAGTCCGGTCAGTTCAGTCGGACAGTCCGACGTCACACTCCAGAAGAGTACTGAGCTCTCAGCTTCATGTTCACTTCTCGGATTTTGACCCGCGGATAGTCCGACCTCACAGCGCGGACAGTCCGGCGTTGTCCTGCGTCTGCAGTACAGAGTCTATTTCGATAAGTTTGTTTCCTGAGTTTTTGAACCGCGGACAGTCCGAGTCAAAACCGCAGACAGTCCGATGGTCATTTTTCGACTGTGCCCAGAACCTATCCCGAGCTGTTTGTTTTCTGGAAGTTTGCCTACGGACAGTCCGGCCATACTCGCGTACAGTCCGACCCGGACAGTCCGAACAGAGAACGCGGACTGTCCGCCGTTGGACTGACAGAGCAGTTTCTCTGATTTGCGATCGCTTGTCCTCCGATTGTTCTTCCGCTTCTTCCGCTACTTGAGTAGTGATCCGCTGTGTTCCAAGGGAACATCCACCCTCTCATTAGGGTCGTGATCACTATGTTTTGAGCGTCGCATTTTGGGGTTGTGTTTGAGCCTAGGACGTGAAATTTTCGAAAGAAATTTTTGAGGCTCCCATTCACCCCCCTCTGATCGCCGTTACCAGTCCTTCACTATATCTATATCTATATCTATATCTATATCTATATCTATATCTATATCTATATCTATATCTATAATCTTAAACCCTACTAGAAGTCTATCTTGACATACAAAAAATCTGCGTACATCAACATTACACTTATTTACTGTTGCATGCTATGCATGTGAGCAAACCATATCATCCACTAGCATACAAGGCAGGGATCCACCTGGGGCGCTGCCCGGGCTACAGCCCATGGTAGCCTTAATTAGCATGTAACAAACAGTAAATTAGCCTTAATTAGTGTATAAAAACTATAGATTAGCCCTAATCTTTATCATTTAGCCCCCCTGAGGATGATATCCTGGATCTTTTGCCTCGTGCATAGATTTCTTAACAACTCAACTGCACACTATTCTAAGCGCTCTCCTTTTGAATGGATTGGGGAGGACCTTTAGTTCTAGGTGGAAGACCTTTTATTTGGGTTGGTGACATCAACAGGGACTAAAAGGTAACCCTTTAATCCTAGATGGGACTATGGGAGGGAGAGAGAGAGATGGCTTTGCCGGCCTGAACAATAGCTTCGGCGTGGGGACTCCATTGCCGGTGATGTGGAGGTCGTCGGCGAACATGGGGATAGGTCTCCGGGCCACCAATTAACGACGAAACAAATGCACCCGGAGAGGGAGGGGATGAGGGCGAGTCCACACATGGGCTTAACGTGGCAGCCTTGGCCGACGGCGTACATCCCGCCAGCTATCATGGGAGATAGGCCTACGAGCTATCTTGGCAACGAGACAAGGAAGGGAAGCCTTCAATGTCAAAAAACAGACACGGGGGTGGGGGAGTAGCTGCGGCGGTGGCTTGGGCCTCGGCTTGGTTTGGCCACGATGAGCTCTGATCGCTGCGCGCAGGGAAATAGGCCACGAGGGAAGGAGAAGACCAGACCGGGTTGGCTGGGCTTGAGGGGATGAAGCAAGCTGGGCTGGACTACAAAGGAGTGGGCATCGGACAGTCCGCAGGTCTTCAGTCAATCTGTGTCCAGGAAGTTTTCAATCTGTTCGTCTTTCTCACTTGTAATCGCGGACAGTCCGGCCCCGTTTGCTCGGACAGTCCGACGGCCGGAAGTCTGAGCCAGTGGCCTTCATGAGCTTTTCTGTTGAAGTGTAGCACAGACAGTCCGGTCAATTCAGTCGGACAGTCCGACGTCACACTCCAGAAGAGTACCGAGCTCTCAGCTTCCTGTTCACTTCTCGGATTTTGACCCGCGCGACAGTCCGACCTCATAGCGCGGATAGTCCGGCATTGTCCTGCGTCTGCAGTACAGAGTCTGTTCCGAGAAGTTTGTTTCCTGAGTTTTTGAACCACGGACAGTCCGAGTCAAAACCGCGGACAGTCCGACGGTCATTTTTCGACTGTGCCCAGAACCTGTCCCGAGCTGTTTGTTTTCTGGAAGTTTGCCTACGGACAGTCCGACCATACTCGCGGACAGTCCAACCCGGACACTCCGGACAGAGAACGCAGACAGTCCGCCGTTGAACTGACAGAGCAGTTTCTCCGATTTGCGATCGCTTGTCCTCCGATTGTTGTTCCGCTTCTTTCGCTACTTAAGTAGTGATCCGCTGTGTTCCAAGGGAACATCCACCCTCTCATTAGGGTCGTGATCACTACATTTTGAGCGTCGCATTTTGGGGTTGATTGTTTGAGCCTAGGACGTGAAAGTTTTAAAAGAAATTTTTGAGGCTCCCATTCACCCCTCTCTGGTCGCCGTTACTGGTCCTTCAATTGGTATCGAAGCCGGTTAAGGATCACTTCACCTTAATCGGTTCGTGATCCTCGAAGGCGACATCATGGAGAACCGTGGGCTTGGCAAGTCACCGCACTTTGATGGCAATTACTATCCCTATTGGAAGATCCGCATGTCAGTGCATCTCCAAGGGATTGATTCGCGTGTTTGGGAGATCTGTGAGAATGCGGACTATGTGGTACTTGCTGCCCGTGTTGACCAAGCACAGATCGACCAACACAAGGTGAACAACACCGCGTAACCGTCTTGTTCTCTCGCTCTTTCTATGGAGGAATTTGAGCATGTTTCGATCGCACTCTTTTGCTCGAGAGATCTGGTCTAGACTGCAAAATACCATGAGGGTACTACCCATGTCAAGACCGAGACTCTATGAGACACACAAGAGAGAGTATGAGAACTTTGTTCAAACCGATGGTGAATCTATTGATTCTTTGTTCACTCGCTTTCAAACCATCGTGAACAAGATGAGGGCAAACAACCCTCGATGCCCCGTGATGATCATCAGAGAGCGCTTAAGCTTCTATATGCTCTAGATCGGAGGGTTTGGGAAGTGAAGGTCTCGGCGATCATCGAATCGCCCAGCTATGAGACTCTTATCGTGGATGAGCTATTCAGCAAGCTCAAGTCCACCGAGATTGACCACCGACGCGGCGAGGATCGGGAAATCCGTCGCCCCTACCATGGCTTTGGTCTCGAGTACGGGAGGTTCAAGTTCTTTGACTAACCCCTCACGGTATGCATTTGCCTTGTCTTCTATAGTCTCGGCTACGAGGGAGCGATGGAGGCTCTTGGGGATGATGAGCTTGCCTTGGTGATTAGCCGGTTCTCACGGTTTCACAACAACCGTTTGAATCGCCGGCGTGGCATCACCAAGCAAGGATGTTTCGATGTGGAGATCCCGACCACTACATCGCAAGCTGCCCCAACCCCGACAAGAGCTCCTACAACAAGAATGACCACGGCAAGCGCAAGGACAAGCATGAGTCTTCTCCACCCAAGTACAAGTACAAGTACAAGGGAAGATTCGACAAGGAGGCGGTCAAGAAGAAGTTTCTGGAGAAGCAAGATCCGAAGTAGCGAGCCTTCCTCGCATCCCTCAGCGATCTCGATGATGACTCCGACAGCGGCTCACCTCCAAGTGATGATGAGGCCGAGCAGAAGGTCGAGAACAAATTCAATGGGCTGTGCTTCTTTGCTGACTCCAAGCTTGGAGGCTACTACACCATGGCGCTCGACGAGTCTACCCCAAGCATTGAGAAGAACGATGACACCGAGCCTGAGGTAGAACAAAATCTCGAGTCCCTTGCTGCTGAGGTTGATAACTTGACTACCACTTTGCTTAGTCAAGATGCTTTGCTTAAGCGTGCTGCTCGTGAGAGGAAAGAGTTCAAAGCTAAGTGGGAGCTTGCTGTCAAAGAGCTTGAGTTTGTTAAGGAGTCTGTGCCCATCTCTGATGAGTCTGAGTGTGATGCTTGTGCCATTCATATGACAAATCTAGCTAATGTGCAATTCAAGTATGTTGCTTTGGTAGATGAGCTTGATGAGGTTAGAGCTAAGCCTATCATTTTGAGTCCTTGCAAGTCTTGTGATGAGTTGAAGTCTGAGCTAGGTGAGAAAATGACTAGGATTGCCATGCTAGAGAAAACTAGTCAAGTTTCTAGATGTGTTTGTTGTGAGGCTTTAGAGCTAGAACTGGATTCTTGTAGGCATGACAAGAAAAGGGCCGAAGAAGAAATCACAAATCTTCGGTCCATGCTCAGTTGGTTGTCGAGCAGTGAGCCACAGCTTGGCATGATGATGAGTCAATTCAAGAGGGGAACTGACACAACGGGTTTAGGCTTTGCTACAGGTGGGAAGGGTGAAAATGTTTTTGGTAAGGTTGGTGATCACAGTGGTCTGAGTGCATCTGAGAAATCCACCAAGCCTTCCACTACTCCCAAGTTGATCAAAATCACCCCACCACAGCCTAACAAGCCCAATGTGAAAGATGGTGTGTTTGAGGAACCTCCCAGAGCTTCACCTCCAAAACAAGTGTGGACTCCAAAACCAAACCACCTAAGGAACCCACTTGACACACTTCCCGACATCTCTATTAAACCCCCTCCAAAAAACAAGCAAACCCAAAGAGTGATCCATACCCATGTGAGAGTGAGTCAACCACCAACCAAGAGAGAGGTGTATCACTGTGATTATTGTCACCATGATGGTCACTTGTTTGAGTTCTGCTTTCGGAGGAAGAGAGATGAGCGGCATGAGTATGAGCTTTTCCATAACTCTACTCAAGGTGTGTTTGCTCCACGTTTCCAGAGGCACAGTGCTAGGCAAAGAGGTGCAACACCTCAAGGACCTAGGCCTCAAGGTGTGAGACCACGAGGTGGTCGTGCCCGGCGGGGTTCAGGTTTTGCTTATGACCTTGGATCTCGTGACCGTGGATTTCGTCTTACGTAATGAGCGGACCACGTTTTCTCGTCGTGGTGATCGCTCTACTCGGATGGGACATGACATGCATGACGCTTTTGCTAACACTTCTCGTGGGCGAATGAGCCAACACTGGTTTTCTCCTCAGTTTACTAACTGTTGACGGTTGTTAACGATCAATTTTATATGTCAACAAGAGAGAGAAAGAGGGGCATAATCTGTTCACCGCCATAGACTTAGGGTTTAAACTGACAGATTCCACAAGTTTTGGTGATTATGTGTTTTCGCAGGGGATTATCAGGAAAACATCCAAGAAGGTCCACATGTCGGGATTACATAGAGAGAAAGACCGAACGGGTAAAAAAGAACAATCTGGAAGACTCGAGAAGGCAACCCCTGGAAGCGGAGCCCCACCTGGCATTGGCCAGGGGCGGCCGACTCCAGGGGAGGGCCGGCCAACTCTCCACCTCAGCCAATGAGGTGGAGTCTCGCAGATCCTGCCTCCACCGACCTTGAGGAGCAATAATTATCGTCCATTTAGGTCGGTTTGATCCGATGGCCGTGGTTCCTTCAAGGGGCTATATATTCAGGGCCCCTCCCCTGGGTGAAACCCTAATTCATTCAAGAATTCATTATTCAGAGGTAGCCATCAGCAAAGCCAGGGTTTAGAGAGATCTCTCCACCAGAGAATTAGAATAGCTACTCTAGTTCTTCAAGTTCTACATAGGTTTAGACTAGATAGAGGAAGAATCAGGCGCCTGTGTGCTCGGAATTCCGGATCTTCATCATCAGAATTTGGTATTATCTTGTATCTATTCTTGTGACTTTATTCTAATATCATTATGTTTCTATTTATTATGTTCCTAGTTTATTCTAGTTCGCATTTGATATGGTTATGATTGATAATAAGTTT
Source organism: Themeda triandra (assembly GCA_018135685.1). Taxonomy (NCBI): domain Eukaryota; kingdom Viridiplantae; phylum Streptophyta; class Magnoliopsida; order Poales; family Poaceae; genus Themeda; species Themeda triandra. The sequence continues at coordinate 406,263 of JAENPR010000102.1, read as the reverse complement.
ATGTATATGTTTGCAAAGCGCTTAGCTCTCTTCGCGGGAGGGTTAGGTGGTAGATTTCATGTGAGCATGGTGCTTAGATGCCGTTTACTGCCGCAAATGCACCCTATTGGCCGGTCGTGTGGTAGATTGCGGAAGTGACAGTTCCGTTGAGTCCTTTGTATTCCATCCCCCGTTGGTAGGTCTAGCAGAACCAAAGTTGCGTAGTAAGCCCTGCTATGTCTTGGCTTGTTATAGCAATGATTCTTATACATAGATGAAGAGTCTTTTGTGCTATATGTGATAGTGTAGAGTTGGAGTAGATGAATGACTTAGTAGATTAGAACCTACATAGGATTTCTATTTCTTGTGCTAATCAGATGTCAACCTACCTTTTGTGAGTAGTCTATATCTAATCTCTCGTGTGATTTATACCCCGAGTTTATTACTTTATATTCCCTTATTTATCATGGTTTACCCCTCTCGCAAAGTATGTGACAAGTGCAATCAATCACTCATAAGTAGTCGTGTTTAGCACGTTTATCCCATCGTTTAAGTCCTTAGTTCTTTCCCTTGAGCTAAATATAAATTACGATACCTGGAATACTTCCTAGTAAAATGCTACGATGGTGTATTATCTCGTTCGCTTGCGGATCCCATATTTTGTTTACTAGAGGAGCAGTTTCTATACCAACACTTCTGGCGCCATGCTTGGGATGACAACTTAGCATGAGTGGTGTTAGAAGTGTCAACAAGCATTTTTGGCGCCGTTGCCGGGGAAGGAATAAACTTTTAGAGAAAAATTTCTTAAGCAGATACTTAGAAAATGAGTGATTATCACTAGTCACCTCTACTTTGGCGTTCACCCCCGTTGTTTTTTCTTTGTTTATATTTTATAAGGGGTATTAGCGGGATTGAATCTCGATTCATTCAAACTCTCGATCATCGAGTTGGATCAATCAAGAAGGAAGCTCGTCACCAATCCGGATGGCCGAGAAGACCTTCGGAGTTCTCTCGCTCCAACAATAGAGAACATCCGCACCGGTCCAGAATAGACAATAATATGGAGTTCGAGCTCAAGCCAAGTCTCATCAACATGGTGCAAGCTATCTAATTCAAAGTGGAAAGGTACATGAAGATGCAAGTACACATTTACGGACTTCATGGAGATTGGAAACACCATCGCCATAGACGGAGTTAAAGAAGACCTCATACTTCTTCACCTCTTTCCATTCTCACTAGTGGGAAGAGCGAAAAGCGTGGTTCTATGCAAATAAAGAAGATATCAATACATGGGCGAAGTGTTCCAAGGCCTTTCTAGCAAAATTCTTCCCAATAGGCAAAACCAATGCCTTAAGAGGAAAGATTACCAACTTCCAACAAAGAAGACGGAGACCATGTCGGAAGCATGGGAGCGTTTGCAAGGATACATCCAAGATTGTCCCCATCATGGAACGGAAGAATGGTTACTCATGCAAGGTTTCTATCATGGATTAACTCCGAAGACGCGTGAGCACCTAGATGCAACCGCCGAAGGATCATTTTTATCACTTACTCTTGGGAGAGCTAAGAGACTTATGGAGAAGATAGCGATAATCAAAGCCGGTCCCAAGATAACATTCAAGATTGCCATCAGAGTGAAGAAGCAATTGAAGAAGTAAATGCATTGTCAACCAAGATGGATACCTTACTCCACTGGCTTGACTAGAGGGCCAAGTACAAGGAAGATCAAAGGGCAATTGAAGCAACATACAAACAAAATTCAAGCCCCTTGTAAGAAAGGTTCCACATTGGGTGCAGCCACCGATCAACCAAGGTACACAGTCAGGTAATTTTGCAAAGCAACCTACTTTAAGAGAGTTGGTTTTACAACAGTCAAAGATCAATTCATCTATGGAGGATAGGCTTGCTGCTAATAACAAAACCTTGGAAAATTTAAGCACTAAAATGGATAGTTTCTCCGCTGCCATTAATGACCAACTAGAGTTCAATAAAAAGATAGAAGCAAAGATAGCACAGCTGGCCATTGCATTGCCTGTTGCCACTAACCCTGAGCAGGTAAGATCTATTACTACAAGAAGAGGGAGTTCCACTAGAGATCCTCCCTATCCAAAAGGAGCAAGAAGGCCATCCGTGCTACCCCCAGTAGCAGAAGAAGAGAACTTCCAACCTGAGTTAGAAGTATTACCACAAGAGCCAGTACGAGAGCCAGTACAAGATCAGAAAATGAGACAAAATTTCCGAGACACAAACTACTTACCGTTCCCTCGGAGAAAGAGAGGACCACAACAGACAGATGAGCAGTTTGGTAAGTTCGTGGAGGTAATTCAAAAGTTATATGTCAATATACCTCTGCTGGATGCCATACAGGTCCCCACTTATGCCAAGTACATAAGAGATATTCTTAACAAGAAGAGACCACCGCCATCCAATGAAGTGATCAAGCTAACCGAAGAATGTAGTGCGGCCATCCTCAACCAACTACCGAAAAGAAGAAAGATCCAGGATGTCCCACTATCGACCGCACAATTGGAGATCAATATTTCAATAATGCACTCGTGATCTTGGAGCAAGTGTCGATGTGATGCCCGCAGCCAGCCTACTACAAGCTCAACCACACCGCACTTGAGCCAACATCAATGTGTCTACAACTAGCCGACCAATCGGTTCGTTATCCATTGGGCATTGCTGAAAACAACCCAGTCAAGATAAGGGAGTTCTTCGTGCCAGTGGACTTTGTAGTACTGGATATGCATCCAGACTCAAAGGTGTCACTCATCCTTGGAAGACCCTTCTTGAGCACCGCAAATGCTCACATTGATGTCGGGAAGGTAGAAATCAAGTTCACTATAAATGGGCAAGAAGAGCAATTCGCATTCAAGTCAAAACAAGAGCTCAACAAATCCGCGAAGATGGTAGAAGAAGATCGAGACAAAGACAACCACCGAGAGACAAAGGATGCATCTCTGGGAACATCAGCGGAATAAATATTTTGGAGGGTCCAATTCGGAGGACTTTAAAAATCCGAATCCTCGCCGGAAGGTAACTCGGTATTTACCCACATTTTAAATTGCATCTCTTATAATTTTCTTAGACATATTTATTTTTAGCATTGCATTATAAAAATTCTATGCCCCATATAAATAATTTTACGGTGTGTGACAACCCGTCAAAAATAACTTATTGTGGTGGCACAAAATCTATCATTTCATGCATTTAAATTAGTTTACCTTCAATTAAATTTCTGCATTAGTTATATTTTTATCATGGCATTTAGTGCATGGTGGGTCCCTCACCATGGGTCCCCCATGTCATAGACTACACCTCACATACATCCCATCACATAATTTCATCCACTTCCACTCACCTCCACTATCCTCTCTTTTCCACCTCCAAATCCACCCAACCGACAAAAATTTCTGGATTGACAAAAGATCACGCAATGGCATGTGAAGGGGCAGCCAGAAAGGCCACCCTTGGTGGGCGGCCGCCCCCACCATTGGGGCGCCCGCCCCCTCACCTCCTCTCCTATAAATAGGCCTCCTCCCATGGCTTCCTTGCACCACCCACACTCTAGAATTTTAGCCAAACCTTCTGCTCTCGACTTCGAGTTTCCTAGAGAGAGCTAGAGAGAAGAGAAGGAGAGTAGGAAGAGAGAAAGAAGTGAGTAGAAAAATTAGAGAGTGAGCAAGAGTTAGTAGCAAGTGAAGGGATAGTGCTGAATAGATCATCATAAAATTAGTGGAGATGTTGTCCAAATAGAGTAAAGCCAATTTAAAATTAGGGGGAGGTTCTGTCAAAATCAAGACCTGAAAGTAGAAACATTCTTTGTGAAGAACGACTAACCCCTGAACCGCTGACTCTGGATGGCTAACCACTAACCTTGTGCTAATCCTTCTCTCCACTAGTGTTTGTTTTTGTTTCTTTTGAGCAACTTGCAGGATGAAGGGCCTCTTCAAGGAGATCTCTGGAACCATCAAGAACATCAGGACAAGGAGTGCGTCTCGCCAGAACTCGGTGGCTGGTTCTGACATGAGTGTCGACCCACCTGCAGCAGCACCTGCAGCAGCGCCTGCAGCACCATCAGCATCTCGAAGAGTTCTCATGAGAACATCCGACCTCGTCCTGAAGACCGCCCAAGAGAAGGAGATATACAAGAAGCTCAAGAACAAGCACTTCACCCACACGCCAGTCATCGATCCGACACTTCTACTAGAGACAGGTATGGCTCATGAATTCGACACAATTTTTCCGCTAGTTGGTTGGACTTCATTTGCAAACCTCACTGAGAAAGGGATCATACTCTTGACCATAGAATTCCTTAGCACCCTTCGACACACAGAAAATGGGGTTTATTTTAGAATGTTTGCTCTGGAATATTCTGTCTCTTGGAGAAACCTTAGCGACCTCTTAGGTTTCCCTCAAGATGCTGTCATAGACTTAAATGCAGCACTAGGTGATTTTGACACGCATAGGTTCTGGAGTAGCATTGCTAGAGGACCTTAACACCTAGCACACCGCACTGCAGACATAGAGCATCCTACGCTTAGATTCTGGCATCGCTGGATAGGAGCAACCTTTTTTCCCCGAGACGATGAAACTAAGATCAGAATTGTCGACTTGCAGCTGATGTATGCAGCTGTCAAGAAAAAGAAAGTGTCTCCTGTCCACCTCTTGGTAAACCATTGGATGACGGTCCCCACTTACAAAGTAGGAAGAGTAGGTGTTTGTTCACTCATCACTCGCATTGCCACAAGCTTGGAATTGTTAGAGGGAGCCACTTTTGAGTACATCGAGCTCCATAGAGAATTTTATGACTACTACACTTTTGTCCAAGGCCACTTGCTGAAAAAGGTGAAGGGTGTTTTGTATGCAAAATATGGAAATGCCTCGATCCGGTTACCTAACCTGGAGCTGGCTTTGTATAATGTGCAAGATTATCATGTTGAGTTGCAGGCAGAACCGGTGAATGAGAGGGCACCCCGAAGAGTCCGCTCGGAGAGGGTGACAGGAAATCGTGAACCCGTTTGGCGTGGTGCCGAAACCGCCCCAGAGGAACCAGCACATGCAAGTTTTAATGAGTGGGATGTACCCCATCACCACTCACTAAACTCATGGGTGTACCCACCACAACACCAACCATCACAACCATTCTATGGTTTCTACCCACCATACACCACCCCAGGACCATCAGAGCCAGGACCATCAGAAGCAGGGCCCTCACAACCACCAAGATACTCTTGTGACCCCTTTGGTACAACCGATGAAGAAGAAGAACCACACCATGGCTTTGAGCCACGTCGCCACTCTGATGCCACTGGGTTTATTTTTACCCAGCAGCATTATGATGAACAAGTAGCATTCCAGCACAACACCACAACCACTCTGAGTCACCACGATCAGAGGTGGAATGACCAGCACCAGTGGAACCTCAACACCTCCCAAACACTAGGAACCATTCAAGAGAACCAGGGAGAAGCCGCCTCCATGCTGCAAAGCTTGGTGGACATGTTGAGCATCCACTATCCACCACCGCCGCCGCAAGACTAGCTTGGGGGAGGACCCCCATTATCAAGATAAGTATTTCTTTTCTTTTATTTCAGTTTATTTGCTTTTCAGTTTGTTTTATGTATCTGAAAAAAAATCAGAAAACCCAAAAAAACCCAATAAAAATTTGCTTGCTGTTTTAAGAGTTTGCTTAGTTTGCTTTCTTTAAAGTATGTTTGTTTACATTCCAAGTTTGCCTTAAGATAAAAACCAAATAAAAAGAGTGTGTAAGTTTGCTTTCAATTCAGTTTGCTATAAATAAAATTGTGTAGACTTGAAGACTGCATGATGGAAATGATGAATAGTTGCTCTGCCTAATTCTTTGGAAGTACTTAGCTTTAAATTTGAGTTCTCCCAAGATTTGGATACACTGTTTGACAACTGGATTTACTCTACACCTTAAACCTGTGGGAGCATATGCTTAAACTAAGTCTAGGTAGTTGACGGACATGATATGATGATAGTCTAAGCTGCTGTTCATTATGTTCCAAAGTGCCACTAAATTCTAGAGATTTGTTTGTGAAAATTATAAATGTTTCATGATGAGTTCCTTAGATGACAGAGAGCTAAAATTCCTACCACAGCCAAAACTTGATCATTAGAATAGGAAGCCTCCTCATTTGTTTAGGGCTCATGCCGTCGGCTGTGTCGTATCCTTATGAACTCATCATACAGCTAAATCCTGGTTTCACACACTCACATTCACCCCTGCTACTTCTACCCTGGAAGTAAGCACCACATAAAGCCTATTTTCATTCTTTGAAATTGTTCTACTCTTACACTGAGAGTGAACACACCAAAAATATCCCCCTGTTCATTTTGCTAGCCATTTCTCCAAGATCAATGCTCCAAGTATCATTTGTTATTCCCAATGCAGAGTTGTCATATTAAGAAGTATTCCATTCCTTTTTGGGCTGCAAGAATTAAAAAAAAAGAAAGAAAGAAAGATTTATGAGCCCAGTCTTTATCAAGTTTTCCAAGTTCAAAGTTCCAAGAAGTTCAAGTGTTGAAGTAGTTCCAAGTTTCTTCCAAATAAAGGAGCATTGATAGTTCTTTTTGTGCACCCCTTCTCCTCCCACAAATATTTCTCTCTATTACATCATCCACGTATAAAACCACACATGCACACACCGATTGGTTGTATGTTGAGTTCCTTCGGATCCATGGTTCGATGAGGCCAACGCATTAGTTCTCCACACCTATAAGCTCCACATAAGCCTTTATTAGAGTAGGGTGAGAGCGAGTGAGTGAAGGCTCATCTATAAATGCCTTGAACCACAAATACCACATATTCTGAGAGTAAGAGAGAAGGCATACTTCCTTTCAATGCTTTAGAGAGGATCCAAAAATACCACATATTGAGAGACTTGAAAGGGTCATACTAAGGAACTCGAGTTTTATTGAAAATCTTGTAAAAACTCCGCAACGAGGTGGAACAACGAGCATGAGACAACAAGTGCTTGACTTAATTGTTCTGTCTTTCAACTACTCAAGACCCAAGTGCGGTAAAAGCCCCATGGTTGAAAGAAACATGAGTAAGTTTGGAAGTTATGATAGTTCACTCTAGTCTGGGGATGAATTCTTGTTTAGAGCATGTGTACTTGTGAAGCGTGAAAGCATTGCAGCAACTCCTGATCCGTCTTCTGTAGTTGTTTGCTCAGGGACGAGCAAAGGGTAAGCTTGGGGGAGTTTGTTGACGGTTATTAACGATCAATTTTATATGTCAACTAGAGAGAGAAAGAGGGGCATAATCTGTTCACCGCCATAGACTTAGGGTTTAAACTGACAGATTCCACAAGTTTTGGTGATTATGTGTTTTCACGGGGATTATCGGAAAACATCCAAGAAGGTCCACATGTCGGGATTACATAGAGAGAAAGACCGAACGGGTAAAAAAGAACAACCTGGAAGACTCGAGAAGGCAACCCCTGGAAGAGGAGCCCCACCTGGCATTGGCCAGGGGCGGCCGACTCCAGGGGAGGGGCGGCCGACTCTCCACCTCAGCCAATGAGGTGGAGTCTCGCGGATCCTGCCTCCACCGACCTTGAGGAGCAATAATTATCGTCCATTTAGGTCGGTTTGATCCGATGGCTGTGGTTCCTTCAAGGGGGCTATATATTCGGGGCCCCTCCCCCGGGTGAAACCCTAATTCATTCAAGAATTCATTATTCAAAGGTAGCCATCAAGCAAAGCCGGGGTTTAGAGAGATCTCTCCACCGAGAATTAGAATAGCTACTCTAGTTCTTCAAGTTCTACATAGGTTTAGACTAGATAGAGGAAGAATCGGGCGCCGTGCTCGAAATTCCGGATCTTCATCATCAAGAATTTGGTATTATCTTGTATCTAATCTTGTGACTTTATTCTAATATCATTATGTTTCTATTTATTATGTTCCTAGTTTATTCCGGTTCTGCATTTGATATGGTTATGATTGATAATAAGTTTATGTATATGTTTGCAAAGCGCTTAGCTCTCTTCGCGGGAGGGTTAGGTGGTAGATTTCATGTGAGCATGGTGCTTAGATGCCGTTTACCTGCAAATGCACCCTATTGGCCGGGTCGTGTGGTAGATCGCGGAAGTGACAGTTCCGTTGAGTCCTTTGTATTCCATCCCCCGTTGGTAGGTCTAGCAGAACCAAAGTTGCGTATTAATTCCTGCTATGTCTTGGCTTGTTATAGCAATGATCCTTATACATAGATGAAGAGTCTTTTGTGCTATATGTGATAGTGTAGAGTTGGAGTAGATGAACGACTTAGTAGATTAGAACCTACATAGGATTTCTATTTCTTGTGCTAATCAGATGTCAACCTACCTTTTGTAAGTAGTCTATATCTAATCTCTGTGTGATTTATACCCTGAGCTTATTACTTTATATTCCCTTATTTATCATGGTTTACCCCTCTGCCAAAGTATGTGACAGTGCAATCAATCACTCATAAGTAGCCGTGTTTAGCACGTTTATCCCATCGTTTAAGTCCTTAGTTCTTTCCCTTGAGCTAAATATAAATTACGATACCTGGAATATTTCCCGGTAAAATGCTACGATGGTGTATTATCTGTTCGCTTGCGGATCCCATATTTTGTTTACTAGAGGAGCAGTTTCTATACCAACACTTCTGGCGCCATGCTAGGGATGACAACTTAGCGTGAGTGGTGTTAGAAGTGTCAACACTAACCCCAGTGTTGGATCATTTGCTCATCCCATGTCTCGCTATTGATGCAGGATGAAGGGCTGGAGAACACGTGGCTAGTTGATTCCGGTTGCTCTCGACACATGACCGGGAACTCAAAATGGTTCTCCAGCCTCACCCAAATGAAGTGTAGTGAATATGTTACATTTGGGGATAACAGCAAGGGTAAAGTGCTTTCACGTGGGTCCATCCGTCTGAATGAGAACTTTGTGCTTAAGGATGTGGCTTTGGTTTCAAACTTGCACTTCAATCGCTTTCCTCTCAACTTCTTGATGACGGTTTTGAGATTCGGTTTAAGCCAAGACTTTGTCGTGTTCTTGATGCTCAAGAGAACCTCGTTTGCAAAATTGTGCCTTTTGGGAAAGTGTTTCGTGCTGATTTTTCTCGATCATTTGGTCTTTCCCGTTGTTTGGTGGCTAGCTCCTCCTCAGAGCTCGGAAGTGGCACCGCGACTTGGTCACTTGAGTTTCGACTTGCTTGCAAGATTGAGCTCACTTGATCTAATTCGAGGTTTGCCCGACCTCAAGTTTGAGAAGGATCTTGTTTGTCACTCGTGCCGTCACGGGAAGATGATTGCAGCTTCTCATTCTCCCGTGAACCAAGTGATGACTAAGGGACCCGGCGAGCTTTTACATATGGACACTGTAGGTCCAGCTCGGGCTCGATCAGATGGTGGAAAGTGGTACGTGTTGGTCATGGTTGATGACTTTTCTCGCTATTCGTGGGTCTTTTTCATGGAGAGTAAAGATGAGGCTTTTACTCATGTTCATGACTTGATCTTGAGGTTGCAAAATGAGTTACCAAAGCATGCCATGCGAGCTATACGCAAATGACAACGGCACCGAATTTAAGAACACTTATTTTGAGACCTTTTGCTCATCCATAGGTCTTGAACATCGTTTTCCTCGCCGTATGTCCCACAAAAAATGGGATTGTTGAGCGTAAGAATCGGACCCTTGTTGAGATGGCCAGGACGATGCTTGATGAGCATAGGACTCCTAGGTGCTATTGGGCCGAAGCAATCAACACGGCTTGTCATGTTTCAAATCGCATTTTCCTTCGAGCTTTTACGAAGAAGACTTCTTATGAGTTGCGGTTTGACCGTTTGCCAAAAGTGAGCCATTTTCGGGTGTTTGGCTGCAAGTGCTTTATCTTGAAGAAGGGAAACTTAGACATATTTGAATCAAGATCCTCTGACGGGATTTTTCTTGGTTATGCATCTCATTCGCATGCTTATCGAGTACTTAACCTTGAAACTAACCGTGTCATGGAGACTTGTGAAGTCACCTTCGACGAGACCGCACCTTGTTCTTCTCCTGTCTTTGAAAGTGCAGGTGATGAGGAAATGAACAATAGCATTTTTGTGGAGGAGGAGTAGGACGATGCCGATTGGGGTGATCCCGAGCCGACTCCACCGGCTGCCCCAGTTGACCCTGCGACGACTACTTCGGTTGACGGCCCCACTGCCACATCCTCCACCACATGGGGACCGTACGACCAGGCTCCTCAGCTTGTTCCAGCTGCACTTGAGGGAGCCCCAGCTGCTGTTGAGGGGGAGGCGACTTCATCAAGAGAAGCACCGCGACACATTCAGCATCGCCATCCTCCTTCAACCATGATCGGTAACATAGATGAGCGGGTCACTCGCAGCAGATCTTATGAGATTTCGCACTTTGCACATTCTGCTTTTGTTGCAAATTTCGAACCCAAAGAAGTGGTTGAGGCATTAACTGATCCAGATTGGGTAAATGCCATGCATGAGGAGCTTGAGAACTTTGAGAGAAACCAAGTGTGGGTTTTAGTGCCACCTCCACCTCGTGTCATCCCATAGGAACCAAGTGGGTGTTCAAGAACAAGCGAGTGAGGATGGGGTTGTGGTGAGAAACAAGGCTAGGTTGGTTGCTCGGGGTACCGCCAAAAAAGAGGGGATAGATTATGAGGAAACCTTTGCACCTGTTGCCCGTTTAGAAGCCATTAGGATCTTCCTAGCCTATGCAGCTTTGAAAGGGTTCAAGCTGTATCAAATGGATGTAAAGAGTGCTTTTCTGAATGGGTACATAGATGAGGAGGTGTATGTAAGGCAACCCCTAGGTTTTGAAAATCCCAAGCATACCGACCATGTCTTTAAACTCCACAAAGCCCTATATGGTCTCAAACAAGCCCCGAGAGCGTGGTATGAGCGACTGAAGTCCTTTTTGCTGGGCAAGGGTTTTACCATGGGGTCGGTTGACAAAACCTTGTTTCTCCTCAAGCATGGCAGTGACACTCTCTTGGTGCAGATTTATGTCGATGACATCATTTTTGGCGGTTCGTCACATGCTCTTGTTGCAAAGTTTTCAGATATGATGAGCAGGGAGTTCGAGATGAGCATGATGGGTGAGCTGACGTTCTTTCTCGGGTTGCAAATCAAGCAAACCCGAGAAGGGACATTTGTACATCAAGGCAAGTACACGAAGGATCTTCTGAAGTGCTTCGACATGGGTGATGCCAAGCCACTTCAAACTCCCATGTCGACCACAACTGCATTGGACGCCGATCTAGAAGGAGAAGCCATGGACCAGAAGGAGTACCGTAGCATGATCGGGTCGTTGTTGTACCTGACGGCGACGAGGCCCGACATCCAGTTCGCCGTCTGCCTTTGCGCACGTTTCCAGTCTTCACCGCGCACTTCGCATCGACAGGCCGTCAAACGCATCTTACGGTACTTACGCTTCACTCCGGAGCTTGGCCTATGGTACTCAACTTCTTCATCTCTTTCTCTTTCGGGTTATTCTGATGCTGATTATGCGGGTGATCAAATTAAGAGGAAGTCCACATCGGGAACTTGTGAGTTTTTGGGTTCGTCGTTGATCTCTTGGTCGTCTCGCAAACAGTCGTCTATTTCCCAATCCACGTGTGAGGCTGAGTATGTCACTGCTGCTGCGTGTTGTTCTCAATTGCTTTGGGTGGTTGCTACCTTGAGAGACTATGGGTTGAACTTTAGGAAAGTGCCTCTTTTCAGTGACAACACTAGTGCTATTAGTGTTGCTAAGAACCCAGTACTCCACTCAAAAACCAAGCACATTGAGATCCGATATCAATTCTTGAGAGATCACCAAGAGAAAGGAGATATAGACCTACAGCCTGTGCGAACCCATGAACAGCTTGCGGATATCTTCACAAAGCCCCTCGATCAAACCCAATTTGCCCATCTGAGAGCAGAGTTGGGCATTTGCTACCCTTTTTAGAGTAGGGTAGCTGTTTCTTGGTGTATAGTATGTTCTTTGGCTTTCTTCTTTGTTTTTGCTTCTGTAGCTTTTCATGTGTATCATATTGCATATCATCATGTATCATATTACCTTTATTGAGCTTCATGACTATAGCAGTTTTTGATTACATTCATGCTCTTGCTAGTATGTCTTGTGTATGTCACTTGGAGCTCGTGGCTTAGGCTTCTTTTGATCACTTGTTACATGTTATGAGCTAAGCCTGTTTTCTAAATGTGAACCTCCTTAAATCTTGATGCAACTCGAAAATTGTTCACCTTTGAGATGGCAACTAGCATGTGTAGGTTTTGTGAGAACCTTGTTGCTTTCATATGTATGCTTGAGTTGCTATGTCTCATGTTTCTTGAGTCATTCACTTAGCTCGGATCTCTTGATAATCTTGTGCTAAAACTTGATGTCTAAGCTAAGAAATGATGAAAAGTTTTAAGTTGGATCTTTTCTCGTCCCACCGCAATGTCACGAGATTGCTTCTCATTCATTCGAGTGAGATGAACTTGGGCATTGTAGTGCTAGTCCACAACCACTCGTGACGAGACAGCTTCCCACTTGCACTAAGTGATGAAAAACATGATAAAAACAATCTTTTTGGCGGACAGTTTTTGATCCTCTCATACACACATGTCTAAATGAAACATTGTTAACTACTATTTTAACTCTGATCAATGTTGTAGTTACAAGTGTTGTTAAGTGTATCTTTGAGACATGATGTGTGACCGTTATATGGGGTAGTTCACTCTTGTATACATGTGTTAGCACTTGTTTGATCTCCTGCTTATACGTGCTAGGTGCTACTCTTTTTGGTGAACACCTTTTATAAATTGCCCAACACCTGATCAAATGCTTATGTTTCATATTCCGTACCACTTGATCAGCTTGAGCATTGATTTTGTCTTGTGCCTTTTGCTATACACTTGCTATACGTGCTAGATCATCCATGTACTCAAATTGCTATACTTGTGAAGCTCTATCTTTTTGCATTTCTTTCATGGCATGATTTGAGGGGGAGTTGCAGTCACTTTTGATCTAATCTTGATAAGTGCATGTGCCAACAAGGGGGAAAAACATCCACAAATCCAGAGAGTTCATTGGTGAGTATGCATTTGTCAAGGGGGAGTTGCACTCCGGGTTTTGCGTTGCTAGATGTGTTGAGCCGTTGCCTCTTCTTGAGGGTCTAGCCGTTTTACAGGTGCTCTTTGCCTTGCTAGTGGTGTTGAGCCTTTTACCTCTTCTTGAGGGCTAGCTTTGGTTTTCTTGGTCGCGTCGAGCCATTGCCCATGTCTCTGGGGACCAAGTTGTGACTTTGCTTTGCTCATTGCAAATGACTTGTTTTCTGCTTGTCTTTGGCTCTTGGTCATTTGGATGGGTTGTCTCTGGTTTGTGTTGGTGTTGACAATGCACTCATCAAGGGGGAGATTGAGGACACATGGTTTTTACCATAACCATTGTGTGGACCTTTGTGTGATGTGTGATTGTCAACATGCCAACACAAGGCGTGTGTGTGTTCCTACTAACCGATGGCACGCGGATTCGTGTCAAACAATGGTGTCTCTTGGCTCATGTTGTCTGCAGGTGTTGAGCTCGGAGACGGTGGTCGACGGTCGGTGAAGATCAAGTAGGGCGAGCCGTGCTGACGGACCGGGTGCGGTGAAGGGCGGACGTGAGGCTTGGATCGAGGGACCCGAGGACCGGGTGGCCACCGTGGTGGCCGACACTGGGACATCGACGAGCGCAAGTGTACACGGCGGGGGATGCGTACGGGCTATGCTACTCGCGGAGGGTTTGGTGGTTTCGCCTCAAAACCATCAGTGGCGGGTTTCCCTGGTTTGCGCCTCAAAACCGGGGGCGGAGGTCCCGGTGCGGACGGACGACACGTGGCGGCATCGGGGAGATTGCTTGGAAGCAAGGCTACCGGTGAGAAGGCGCGGTGGCCGTCGGATCAAGTGAAGCTTGAGTTAGACCCTTATGCCCCTGGCTAAGTGGTGTGGCTCTTCATGTATCTAAGGGCAAAGAAGGAATGTAAAATAGACTTGCTCCCCTCCATAAATAAGGGATGAGGGTTCTCCTTCCCCTCACCTCGCCATTTCCATTTTTCCTTAGGTTTCTCCCTTCCTCTAGATGCTTTGTGAGAGAGAGGTCTCGCAAATCTTTCATTTGTACTCAAACCAGCGTGTATGGCAAGCCGAGCGCCGAGTCTCGCTGTTTCCTCCGTGAGTAAATCACCTGTGCCTGTGTCTCTGTGATGGATTTTGTGTTCTTCCCGAGTTGACTTTTGGGCCACTTTGTTCTTCGCGTGATTTCTCCGTTTCTAGACCGTTTTGAGTCATTCTTCTTGCGTTGTATCGATCTATGACACAAGAGTGATGTTTCCACCGAAGGAATCGTGCTAGTTCCTCGTGAGATCAAAGATCCACGCGATTTCCTCTCCGGTCGCTCAAGAACGCATTTTCTCATCCCCTTCTTGATTTCTCCCTACTCACTTCGAATTGGCCGATGATCTTTTGAAGATAGGCTCTCCTCTGCATAAGCAACAACATTCCTAAATTTGGTTGCAAGAGGTTTCAATTTGAGAAAGTTTGGGGCGATTCTGTTTTCTGGGGTCGCGGACAGTCCGGTGTTGTACACGCGGACAGTCCGACTCGCGGACAAAGTCCGACCCATAAGCATCGGACAGTCCGCGTGTCTTCGATCAATCGTGTCCAGGAAGTTTTCAATCTGTTCGTTTTTCTCGTTGTAACCGCGGACAGTCCGGCCCGTTTGCTCGGACGGTCGACGGCCGGAAGTCGAGCCGCTGGCCTTCGTGAGCTTTTCGTTGAAGTGTAGCGCAGACAGTCCCGTCGCCCAGCGATCGGACGGTCCGACGTCACACTCCCGAAAGAGTACCGAGCTCTCAGCTTCCTTTTCACTTCTCGGATTTTGACCCGCGGATAGTCCGACCTCACAGCGTGGACGGTCCGGCGTTGTCCTGCGTCTCCGCAACGATGCAGTCTGTTTCGATAAGTTTGTTTCTTGAGTTTTTGAACCGCGGACAGTCCGAGTCAAAACCGCGGACATACCCGACGGTCATTTTTCGACCGTGCCCTGAACCTATCCCGAGCTGTTTGTTTTCCGGAAGTTTGCCTACGGACAGTCCGGCCATACTCGCGTCATGATCCGACCCGGACGGTCCGGACGAGAACGCGGACAGTCCGCCGTTGAACCGACGGTTTCTCCGATTTGCGATCGCTTGTCCTCCGATTGTTCTTCCGCTTCTTCCGCTACTTGAGTAGTGATCCGCTGTGTTCCAAGGGAACATCCACCCTCTCATTAGGGTCGTGATCACTATGTTTTGAGCGTTGCATTTTGGGGTTGTGTTTGAGCCTAGGACGTGAAATTTTCGAAAGAAATTTTTGAGGCTCCCATTCACCCCCCCTCAGATCGCCGTTACCGGTCCTTCACTATATCTATATCTATATCTATATCTATATCTATATCTATATCTATAATCTTAAACCCTACTAGAAGTCTATCTTGACATAAAAAAATCTGCGTACATCAACATTACACTTATTTATTGTTGCATGCTATGCATGTGAGCAAACCATATCATCCACTAGCATACAAGGCAGGGATCCACCTGGGGCGCTGCCCGGGCTACAGCCCATGGTAGCCTTAATTAGCATGTAACAAACAGTAAATTAGCCTTAATTAGTGTATAAAAACTATAGATTAGCCCTAATCTTTATCATTTAGCCCCCCTGAGGATGTTATCCTGGATCTTTTGCCTCGTGCATAGATTTCTTAACAACTCAACTGCACACTGTTCTAAGCGCTCTCCTTTTGAATGGATCGGGGAGGACCTTTAGTTCTAGGTGGAAGACCTTTTATTCGGGTTGGACATCAACAGGGTCTAAAAGGTAACCCTTTAATCCTAGCTAGGACTATGGGAGGGAGAGAGAGAGATGGCTTTGCCGGCCTGAACAATAGCTTCGGCGTGGGGACTCCATTGCCGGTGATGTGGACGTCGTCGGCGAACATGGGGATAGGTCTCCGGGCCACCAATTAACGACGAAACAAATGCACCCGGAGAGGGAGGGGATGAGGGCAAGTCCACACATGGGCTTAACGCGGCAGCCTTGGCCGACGGCGTACATCCCGCCAGCTATCATGGGAGATAGGCCTACGAGCTATCTTGGCAGCGAGACAAGGAAGGGGAGGCCTTCAATGTCAAAAAAAAAGACAGGGGGTGGGGGAGTAGCTGCGCTGGTGGCTTGGACCTCGGCTTGGTTTGGCCACGATGAGCTCTGGACTGCTGCGCAGGGAAATAGGCCAGCAGGGGAGGAGAAGACCAGACCGGGTTGGCTGGGCTTGAGGGGATGAAGCAAGCTGGGCTGGACTACAAAGGAGTGGGCTGCGGCATTTTGCAAGAAAATGGCCAGTTGGCCGAATAGAGAGAAAGGCCGGCAGGCCCAAATAGAAAGGAGGAAGCGAAAATGAATTCATTTTCATTTCTAAACAAGACTCTTCAAACCATTTTGAGCTTGGTTTTGAAATCTATTTAAATTCAGTTCAAAACCACTCAAAACATAAAGTAGAATGCATCAGCATGTATGCATCAAGAATGTTGCTAACTCCTATAATAAATTTATTTTTTTGAAAAATATTTTTTTACTTATGTGTTTTTATGAGCGGAAAAACACATAATTAAATCATTTTAAGCCTAGTTCAAAAGAAGCAAATTTTAGGGTGTTACATCGTCTCAGCAGCCATCATATGGTCTGACAACGAACATGAAGTAAGGAGCCCAGTAGTGCTATACACAGATTCTGATGATTAATGAAGATGTCAGGTTTAGACAGTGAATGAGTCGACCAACAAATGGTAGAGATGTCTATGGGTTTAAGACAATATAGATTTTATTTGTTTCATGGAAGGGCCCTTCATAGAAATTTGATTACAAAGAATCAAAGATGCACGCTTATGGTAATTAGATAATTTTCTAGTTCAGATTGGATCAGGATTGTATTTTCTCATTGTCGTGGAAGATCAGCCTAGAAGAAGCCCCAGATTCAAAGAACAGAAGAAAGGGTTCATGAAGCCAATCTGCAACAACAATACTGTTTAGGTGCAACGCATAACTATCACAACCATCGTCCTCTCTGTCCACAAAGACAATCAGGAAGATGGGATCATCTTTTTTGCAACAAGAAGAAGGAAATCCGCCCTATGGGGGTTGGATCCTCAAAGAGCAACAAGCCAACAACAAGACAAGAAGCCAAATGAAGAACAAGACAACAACAACAACTTGGAAGGTTATTGAAGCTCTGATGTCTTCCTTTCTCCTCGACTCTTTTGCTCTTTTCAGAGTTTAGTGAGGTCTTTTTCTTTTGGGGAGTTTGGTGAGGTCTGATTCTTTTGGGTTGAGTTGTTGTTTTGTGAAACAAATTTCAGTCCTTGGCCCTTACCTATGCTTAGACAGCAAAGGAACTGCCAACCAAGTATCTACATGAATAAATTTCAGCCCTTGGCCCTTACCTGTGCTTTCAGCAAAGGAACGCTTGTCCCCTAAAAAAAAGTATCTAACGCTTGTAATTTGTGCAATGGTTTACGAATAAATGTTCCTAGACAGCAATAAACAGTAAATGAATAATTAAACTTGTGAGCCCAAGTAGGTTCTTCTTCCATTTGAGGAAAGGAATACTAAAAGACTGGATGTTTGGATAGGTGGATCAATAATGTCAATTGTCAGATCCACCTTGATTAGTTCCCGTATGTCAAATACACCAATGTAACATGTGTGAATTTACATGATGCATAAAAGAGTGATTAAAAACATAGATAAGATAAGGAGAATTTTTTTCTGGTGAGTTGAGGGCTCCAACAAACAATATCATCTAGTAAGACGGCCCAAAGTCTGCGAGAACAAGAAACGGGGAGGGTCTGGGAATTAAGAATCTCCAGAAACTAAATCTTGTTTGTTATGTAAGTAGTGGTGATGGAAACTGCAAGCTGAAAAAGGTATTTGGGAAGACATCATTGAAGCCTAGTATTTGAGTGGGGAATCAATTTGTTCTGTGGATCACAAACATGATTATTCTCCTAATAGGACTGATATATCTATTGAAAGTAAGAAAATATATATCTTTGAGAGAGAACAATCCAAATGAGAAATGGAGCGAAAACATAATTCCTATGGGACCCATGGTTATATAAGGATTGTTTGAAAATTCTATACCCTCCCCTAAAAAAAAAAAATCTATGCCCGGTGCTCTTTCAGCTATGTGAACAAAAAGGATATAATTAACAGCTTTCCAATTTAGAACCACCTTTCGATGATGGTTGTTTGAAGAGCTAAGGCTCCTGTGAGAGCAAATTTGTAGGGATTTGACAACTTCATATTTGTGGAGATAGAGGGTCACATTGGTTGGAAACTAAACAAAACCAACAAATTGTCAGTGAAACTAGTTTATAATGCAGTCACAACAAATGATGCTGGACCTTATTATTTTAAAAAAAATCTGGAAAGATGGAATTTCAGCCAAAATCAAAATAATTCTAAAGACAATAATTCTATGATAACTAAAGACAAATATGCTGAAAAGGAATTTGATAGGAAATCCCAGTTGTTATTTCTGTGACCGGGCGGAGAATTCTTCTCAGCTTTTGTTTTCTGTTTGTTGTGCGTGATTTATACTAGTGAAGTGACAGTATAGGAGAAACGGCAGTAGTGACATTTCCGCCCGTTTCTGATGTTTGGTTTCTTAGCGGTGCTAGCAAACAAAATGAATGATAGTTGCTAGGACATGATAGGGAAGTGATTGGAACAATCTTCCGGAGGCTCTGTTCAGTTACGGAAATTACGGAACAGTTCTGGCATTATAGAAATTACGGAAGAAACAGACGGGCCAGGATCAGTACAACCGGACAAGGCTAAATGTAATCCTAGTTTAACCCCCCTAGCTAGCTCCGAACATGCATTCTAAGAATCTGAGATAGGGAGTCTCTACCGCTCACGTCACCTCGGTTGTTCCTCCTTGTGATCTAGTAAACTACAAACAACAGAACAAACACAAAAGCTACGGACCAAGCAATGCTACCTTGCAAGCTGTGCAAGTATATAGTACACAAATCGATCGGAGCGAGCGTCGATTAAGGAATCATACTGCTGGCCGGGGAGTTTATGTGGTGAAGCTGAAAAAGAGCAACCACCCAAGGTTCTTCCACCACGTACGCAAAGCAAAGGCGAGATAGAAATACCCAATGCGTCGTCTCAGCATTTGTCTTCTTCGCCTCGCTCTCCTCACTGAGAGCATGTGCGCCTCTGACTCCATCATCAGCGATAGTGGCGACAATGGAGAGCAGGTCAGACAGATCATTGATCTCTAGCATGGTTGACTGCTCACTGCTCCTCGATTTACCATCCATGTGATTCAGTGACGGTATATTTCCAATGCTTGTGAAATGTGCAGGACTACATCGTGTACCTGGGACACCTGCCCAGCTCCGAATCAGATGAGCCTGATGAAGTAGGCTTATCTACCGTAGAAGTTGCTCATCACGACCTGTTGAACCAGGTCCTTGAAGACGGCAGGTCTTAATAATAAATTAGCTTTTAAATTGGTCCTGTGGTCCTGACATATATTGCATTCCAAAAGAGATCATGCTAGACTTTGTTGTGGCATTTGGGCCGTTGTTTGTCATGCCAGATCAAGTTGAGAGATTCTTTCTAAAAACAGAAAGTTGAGTGTAAAACTGTGCTTTGATTTTGCACTTTTGCAGCTATGCTTCAGACAGGATCGTCCGTAGTTACAAGAGAAGCTTAAATGGCTTCGCAGCCAGGCTAACTGAACAACAGGCAAATAAACTAGCTGGTACGGATCCAAATCTCTTGCCCTTTGTGGTGGACATCTCCCGTGTTTACTCATTTTTTTTTCTTTCAAACATAAAAGAAAAACTCAGCTTGCGGAGGGTACCCCAGACACTATTTTTGTGATAGAGAAGACCTTCTCATATAGGCAGAGAAAACCCCTGCACACCCTGTGTCACCCTAACACAGGGGCACCACTAACCTGTGAGAACCAGGCCTGACTTGTTGATCTGTGCTTTGGGCATATATAGGACAGATGAGTAGTTTTTTACCGTCGGCCTAAAACTCGCTGACACGGAGTCGAACCCATCATTACTATTAATTACAAACTCTTTTATCAGACCATTCAGCATGATATGTGTCACCACGCAAACCATATGATGAAGCAACAAGCATATCGATTCCTCTGTCAAACCCATATCTCAAACTAAGGGCACGACATCACTCAACCTGGCGGGAGCTTCTAGAGCACTTTTTGACGACAATAAGCGCGAGGCACATCACATGTTGACATGAATCTGTTTACTCCCTTGACGCACCGATCTATCTCGGTGACTTTGTCTTCCCCATGAAGTGAGGACAACAGCAGTGAGGTGGATGTGCTGCAGCAGTGGTAGGTGAGGATGCCGGCTGGAGAGGGCAGGGCACAACAAAGTTTGGCAGCCAGCTCAATGGGATCAAGATCACTGCTACAAAATTGATTTTAGGAGACATCCTAGATTCATTTTAGGAGGCGGCACAGAATGTCCCCGTCACCTAAAATATGTGAGGGAGGCGATCATTTTATTGAAGGAGACCGGCAAAAAAATGACTGTCTCACAAAATTAATTTACAGACATGCACTAGGAGCCTGGCTCCTCCTGTTCCTTCAAAAAAAAATTTACAGACATGCACGTCTTTAGTGGTGGCAAACCTCTAAAGAAAAGAGTCACTTGAAGAGACTAAATCCAGTCGGCCCAGTCTAGCCCACTTATTAGCAAACCGTAACTATAAAATAGATACCATGGCTGCTGGCCCCTTCAGTTTATTCTCTCTGTCTCTCACAAACACGCGGCACCGAAACCTCCCTCCTCTCTCAAACAAACTGGCGGCAGCGCTCATCCATGCATGTAGGGCTCCACAGGCGAAAGCGTTTCCGCAGGGCTCGCACTTGTCTCCATCGAAGCCAGTGCATTGGCAGGGCTTCACTAGTTTGCTCGACCAACAGTTGTGGCGCTCATGCAGGGCTCCCCGATGGCAGCAGCAAGGGTCTATCTCCGATGGCGGCGGCAGCACAGGTCCATCTCCATGGTGGTTTGGTGGCAGCGTTGGGTCGGTCATGGCGGCATCACCGTGAGTGCCCCTTCACGGCGGCTGTGGCCAGCTCGCGGTGGTGACCAAGGCTTACGGCATGTGCCGATCTAGCGAGGAGCGGTGGCAGCATGCTGATCCGGCAGTGGTAGCATGTCGATGGGCAGGATAGGATGGTTCTGGTGGATGTGCTCACTGAACCTCTCTGCGGGCATATACCCGTTTATGTAAATCTGGATTTATAGAGGTGTAGAGGTGGAAGAGGACGGTCTGCCTGCCTCCATTAAAGCTTTTTTACCTTCTCAAATAATATGTTACGAGTAGTAGTGAATAGTTATGGCCAGTGACGGGTAGAGGAGCTGCTAGACGGCTCAGGGAGGATAACTACGGCCAACATTGGTACTACGGCAGAAATGGTAATTAGTGACGCGTCCAGAGGGTCATTAGCAACGTGGAAAAACTGCACAACTTTTGTTGCGTCAGTGATATCAAGGGATTAGTGGTGTGTAAAAACGCGCAAGGGATGACTTTCTGGAGGGACGCACCCAGCCAAGAAGCGTCACTAGTAACTACCAGGAGTGACGTGCCTACATCACCTCTAACTTTTCTAGGACCGACGAGCCTAGCCAAGACACGCCACAGGAACATTCGAGAGTGCCGCATCCAATCAAAATGCGTCAGTAATGACTCAGCAGCGACGCGTTCAACCAAAATGTGTCACTGGTGTTGACCATTGCAATGAAGCTTCTTGGCTAGACACGTCACTAATGAAAATTTATATGAGAACAAAAAAAGCAAATATCCACCCTTGTGCTTTATGCATCACAATGAGATCTGGAGGAGGGAGCAGCTCCGGCCAGATTTGTGGGATTGAGGCGGTGGCAGCTAGATCTAGAGGTAGCTGGCACCAAACATAAGGAAGGCAGTGTCAGTGGAGGAAGAGAGAGGGTCGGCGGTGCCGAATGTGGAAGAGAGAGAGGGGTGAACTGGGCGAGGCATGGATAAGGGGTGGACTCTGGGTGAGCAAGGTACAACTGGACAAGGTGGGTCCGGAATTGACTCTTCGTTCACTGGATTTGATATTTTTTGGGGTCCAGGTTGTTACACAAGTGACCCAAATTCGTTGAGAGTCTTAGATACAAAAACCTTGACATCTGTGACGTGTGTAGCTAAAAAGAGTCACAAAACTTGTTATTGGTGACACGTTTTGTTTTCTGACCATGGACGACACCTAACTAGCGATGTGTTAGGTTTACACGCATCACTGATCTGATATTAGTGATGTGTTTCAATTATAGGTCACTGATTAAGGTGTCTCCTTTGTGTTGTTTTGGCATAGTGTGGTAAGCTACACACGGAAGGTGTCGCAAAGCCAAGCTCGATGACCATGCATATAGGGGGGTCGCAGTAGCGAGCTGGGTGGGAATACAACACCGGCATCGGTTCACCGGTGCTCTGAGCTCGCTGTAAGATTAGGTTGGGAATGATTTTTTTACTATGGGCCATTTCATCTCATATTAAGCCATGACTTTCTTCTGAAAGTTATGGTGCTTTAAATTACAAGCCCTTGAACAAGCACCAGCTGGACTAGGCTTATGCATGATCTCAATTACTCGATTCTTAACTTTGCTTTACAATTTAGACATGGAAGGAGTCGTGTCCGTCTTCCCAAGCAAAATGCAGGAGATCCAAACCACAAGATCATGGGACTTCTTGGGCTTGCCGCAACCACCACAAGAAGAGATGGCCTTGGAGGGCGACGTCATCATCGGCATGTTTGACACCGGCATATGGCTGGACTCGCCATCCTTCTCTGATGAGGGCTTTGGCCCGCCGCCAAGCAGGTGGAAGGGTGTCTGCCAAAACTTCACCTGCAACAAGTATGGAATGAAAGATGACATTTTATTTATATTAGCAGACAAAACCATGATTCGCACCTATTGATGAGGCACACTGATGGAATGCAGTAAAGTTATCGGCGCTCGGTCATATCAAGCTGGGGTTACCGGCTTGTCGCCACTGGACATGAATGGCCATGGGAGCCACACGGCGTCCACCGTTGCCGGCCGGGTGGTGAGCAATGTCAGCTTCGGCGGGCTGGCCGCTGGCGTGGCGCGCGGAGCCGTGCCGGGCGCCAGGCTCGCCATCTACAAGGTGTGCTCGGACGACGGGGGCTGCCATGACATAGACATCCTCGCTGGGTTTGACGACGCCATTGCCGACGGCGTCGATGTTATCTCCTTCTCCATCGGGAGCAGGTTCCCCTCCTATTACTTCAAGAGCGCGCAGGCCATCGGCTCCTTCCACGGCATGAGACGTGGCGTGGTCACGTCCGCCATAGCCGGCAACTCCGGGCTCAGCGCAGGGTACGCCTGCAATGTCGCGCCGTGGATGCTGTCCGTCGCCGCCAGCAGCATCGACCGCCGGTTCGTCGACAGGGTCGTGCTGGGGAACGGCAAGACCATAGAGGTCAGTGCTCGAAAGACAGAAACGTCGTCTCTGAATAACATTCGAAACTACCCTGACACTGCATGGGCGCACGTCTATACTATACTAACACATGCACTGTGCTATTCTTTTTCACGCAGGGATCGTCCATAAACACCTTTCCGCCAATTAACAATGTGACACTAGCAATCACCATCAATGAGTAAGTAATGATACGAATACAAGGAATTACATTATATAATGGATATATATACTCTTGTTATGTTGTATAGCACCTCACGGTTTCTTTGATTTGAACTGCAGTTCTTGTGATCCATATTATCTCATCGGAGAAGAATCATACAAAGGCTTCGCAAAAAATGGAGACTCGTACAAAGGGAAGATCCTCCTGTGCCCGGACGAGGACGGCTTTCGAACCAATATATCTGCAGGCCCGTTCTTGGTCGGCGCAGCAGGAATCATCGCTGCTGGCATGGCACCAGATGCCGCTTTCATCTATCCATTGCCGGCGGTAGTGGTGTCTGACAGCCAATTCGATGAAATCATGGCCTATGCCAACAGCACGAGGTAAGTTCATTGGCCGTGCCATAGTAGTACTCACACATGGCACATTGGCCTTATTGATTCTTTGCCCTGATTTTCAGCAACCCTGTGGGTACCATAGAAAGAACCATAATGACGGGGAACGCACAAGCTCCAATTGCCGCCTCGTTCTCTTCTCCTGGTCCAAATCGGATCACTCCCGAGATCCTCAAGGTCATTCCATCAGCTCATATTCTTATGGAGTAACTATTGCATACTTGCATTAGCTTGCGCATTAATAATTACATTAATGTAATCACTCTGCGATTTTGATCTGTCTATTGTTCATTGTTCATTTTCTAATACGTGGTGAGTATGTGGTATCCATCATCCATCTACAGCCTGATCTATCTGCACCAGGAGTGGACATTATAGCCGCTTGGTCTCCACTGTCAACGCCGTCAGACGATCCCAATGATCAAAGGAGGGTCCATTACAGTATTAACACTGGCACATCCATGGCGTGCCCACACGCAAGCGGCGCCGCAGCCTATGTGAAGTCCGTCCACCGCGACTGGTCTACAGCGATGATAATGTCGGCTCTCATCACGACAGCCACTCCGATGAACACGGCGGGCAATGCCGAAACAAATGACCTCAAGTATGGCGCCGGGCAGCTCAACCCAACCAAGGCTCGTGACCCTGGGCTCGTGTACGAGGCATCAGAAGGTGACTACATCGCCATGTTGTGCACGCAGGGGTACAATGCTACTCAGCTCGCGCTCATCATCGGCTCCAACACCACAGCCTGCTCCAATGGCTCCACGTCGGCAGCAGCCGCCTCTGCCAGTGACCTCAATTATCCGAGCATGGCTGCGCGAGTGAAGCCTGGGAAGAAATTCACCTTGTCCTTCTCACGGACAGTTACCAACGTCGGAGCTTCAGGGGTGGCCGCCGTGTATGACATGAAGGTAATTTTTACCAATTCAACGGATAAGCTCGTGGTTGACGTTGCGCCGAGCAGGCTGGAGTTCAACGGGCAGACGCTGAAGGCCTCGTTCACCGTGGCGGTGTCTGGCATGGTGCCTGCAGCAGGTCAGGTCAGCTCGGCGGCCATCGTGTGGTCTGACAACGTGCACGAAGTGAGGAGCCCAGTGGTGGTGTACACGGACTCTGATGATTGATGAAGATGACTGGTTTAGATAGTGAAGGAGTCGTGCAACAAATGGCAGAGATGTTAAGTGGTGGGTTTAAGAGAATAAATTCACTGCTGTTCATGTGTAAGCAGAGTGAAAAAAAAAACATGTGAAAGTGTCATCAATAGATGCACGCACTTGTGATAAATTTGATGTTTTCTAGTTGAGAAAGTGAACTGTTTAACTTTCTGGATAAGTTGGCATATCAGGATTATATTTTGTCATTCACTACGGGAAACGGCTTTTTGCCGACCGCCGCGGATTTGGCCGATCGCCAAGGCCAGGGCGGTCGGCAAAGAGGTGATTTACCGCCTCCCTCACCAAGCGGATCGGCGAAAGGCGTCGGCAAAGGGTGCCCTTTGCCGATCGCCCCTGGATTGCAGGCAATGGAAAAGTAAGGCGGTCGGCAAAGGTCACCCTTTGCCGATCGCCACTTGGTTTCAAGAAGGGCGGCAAATCCGGAAGAAAGGAGGTCTTTGCCGATCGCAGACAAGCGGCGGCAAACCTAACAGATTAGGTTAACCGCCTGCCAGCGCCGCCTTCTTTGCCGACCGCGCGCCGTGAGGCAAAATGCAAAGATTTTTTTTTTTTTTTTTTTTGTTACAAGTGTGAGTGTTGTACATTTTACGTGGCCACTAGCTTCAAACTTCATCAAAAATTTTTCCTAGCCTCCACATGTGATAACGTGATACCTCGAGAAGTTTCGTGATTTTTTGAATAGTTTTTCTATATTCCGTTGATTTCTTTTGTTTCCTTGCATTTTCCGCCATAATTCAAATTTGAACCGCAGTGCATGAAATATCGAACGTAGCCATTCGAAAAATGATATTCATGTTGAAGAGTGTATTTTGAGGCCGTGTGCGAAGCTCACCCAAAAGTTTGAAGTCCTTGTCCACGGAACAGGACTTTCCGGCGTGTTAGAGGTGTTTTTTAATTATACAAAATCCAAACGAAGTCGAAAAATCACGAAACTCGTCGAGGTGTCGTGTTATCGAATGTGGACGCCGCTATGATAAAAATTTGAAAAAGTTTGGAGCAAGTTGCGACGTCGGATGTTAAAACCCGCCTCTCCACATGTGATCACATGTGATCACATGTGGAGAGGTCTGGGTTTTGAACATCCGACGTCGCAACTTGCTCCAAACTTTTCCAAATTTTAATCATAGCCTGCACATACGATAACACGACACCTCGACCAGTTTCGTGATTTTCCGACTTCGTTTGGATTTTATATGATTAAAAAACACCTCTAACACGTCGGGAAACTCCTGTTCCATGGACAAGGACTTCAAACTTTTGGGTGAGCTTCTGCACACAGCCTCAAAATACACTCTCCAACATTAATATCATTTTTCGAATGGCTACGTTCCGATATTTAATGCACCTGCAGTTCAAACTTGAATTATGCCCGGAAAATGCAAGGAAACAAAATAAATCAACGGAATATAGCAAAATATTGTAAAAAAACCCCAAATTATGATATGTGATTGAAAATTATTTATTTAGGCCAAA
Source organism: Themeda triandra (assembly GCA_018135685.1). NCBI lineage: Eukaryota > Viridiplantae > Streptophyta > Magnoliopsida > Poales > Poaceae > Themeda > Themeda triandra. Next base: position 379,472 of record JAENPR010000102.1, on the reverse strand, counting down.
GAAAAAATTTGGAGCCAAAATTCTAAAGAATTATGAAAATTGTTTGCCGACGTGGTCCGTCGGTCGGCAGCGGGTCCTTTGCCGACCGCCCGACAAGCGGTCGGCATAGGCGGCCTTTTGCCGACCGCCGTCGGGCGGTTGGCAAAGAGGCTCCGGTGGCGGCCCACGGTGGACCACCTTGCTCGCCGGCAGTCGGCAAAGGCGTCCACATCATTTTTGGGCCGGCGCACCGCCCATTCGCCCCAACCCTATCTCCTCGCTTCCTCCTGGGCCCGACGCCGCCACTCCGCCCGCCGAGCGCGACGCCGCCACCACCGCCCGCGGCCGCCGCTCTCCGCCCCCTCCCCCCCCGCCGCTCTCCGGCCCCCGGCCCCGCTCCGCCACTGTTTCGCCTGCCTGGCCGCCTCCGCTCCCGCTGGGCCCCTCCGTCCGCCACGCGCCCCGGCCCCGTCCCCGATCCGCCGATCCGCCGCCTGGCCCGCCCCGGCCCCGCCCCGCCCGCCCGGTCCCGCCCTCGATCCGCCGTCCGGCGCGCCCGGTCCTCGGCCCTCCTTGTCCGCGCCTCGCCGTCCGCACCCGCGCCCCGCTCCCGTCTCCGCGCGAGTCGCGACCGGCTTCCGCTTCCTCCTCCTCTCGTCTCTCCATGGCGGCCGGCGTAAGGGAGTGATGGCTCGACGCCGTGATCGGGAAGCCGGCCGGCCGCCTCAAGACAGTAGAAGCGCGCTCCGCTGCAGGACCGTCGGCATTGTGGCGCAGTGTACTGGTGCGGCACCGCCCGTCTCCCGCCCCCGGCTTGGTCTTGCACGAACCGCACAAAGACGGTAAGATTACGGCCCCCTTTGTTGGATTTCCATTGTTTCGATGAATGACAATGTCTCGGGTCCTAATTATTTCCATGAATGCCAATGCTTTTTAAAAATATTATATAGAACTAAGGTGATGAATAACAAGGTGTGAAACTGTTAAGCAATATATATCATCTTTTCGTTATCGTATTCCTCTTTATTTGGTAAATTTTGTATCCACAATGTCATATATTGCTATAGCACATTGAATTGATATTGGCCTTCGTGCCGTATGTGTTGTTGACGGCCTTCGTGCCTAGATTGTGCAAAAAGTGGCCTTCGTGCCCCGTATGTGTTGTTTACGGCCTTCGTGCCGTATATGTGTTGTCGGCCATCGAGCCGTCTTTCTTTCTTGCGGGTTTTGTGAACCTCCCCGTGCGGGGAGGTTCTCGCAAATTTTGTGCTTATATTGTTTTTCTCTTTCTTTCTTTTGCAAGTTCTTCGGAGTAGCTTGGCGACGCCGATTGTCTTCGTCGGGGCCGTGTCGCCTCGCCACCGCCCCCGCTCGCCACCGCACCGCTAGCCTTGTCTCCACCGCCACCCTAGGTATAAATATTCACCTCTCTTCCTTATAGTTGTTGGTCGTAGATGACGTAAACGAGTTAGGCGTCTCCCGTCCGAAAGGGATACGCGGTCGTTGGTATGCCGATCGGTGCATATCTCGCGACGGTATCTCTTTCGGATTGTCCACGTCTCTTGGACAGCCCGCGATCCGTAGATGGGTTAGCCTCCATGTTCCGCTCCCGTCCGAGCCGGAGTTTCGGCAAGACCTCCCCGTTGTTCTCCGGATACACACTCTCCCCACACCGGACGTGTATCGGGAGAACAATGGGAGGTGCCGCCGAAATTCCGTCTCGGGCGTGAGCGGAGCATGGAAGCTAACCTCATCTACGCATCCGCGGGTGGGATTAGGACCTATCCTTCACCTATTAGATGGTAGGAACGCCTTGTACATGCAAATGTTGGTTTCATTACCCCCTCACTTTGGCGAATGACGAAAGATGGCTGGCCGTGAGTGGATGTACAAGGGCTGGACCAAAAAGAGGCAAGTCCCGAATGGGTTCATGGTACCAATGAATTCCCGAGTAAAGCATTTGGCCCGACTCCTAAAGGGTCTCGATCAAAGCGGTGCCCATGCAATGACCGCAAGAACCAAAAAAGAAAAGTATTCAAGGATGTCTACAAAGATCTTCCGAAGCATGGATATGTGGCAAACTACGAGAGGTGGATCTTCCATGGTGAACCGAAAGCTACCATTAGAGAGGAGGAGGTTAGAGCACGCCTCGATGAGTTTGAGGGAGATGCCGGCGTGGCCGACATGGTGGTAGACTTTAACGAGGGCCGTGGCAATGAAGGTTTGGTGGAGGAGGATCCTGAGGAGACCGCAAAGGCGTTCTATGAAATGATGTCTTCGGCACGAAGCCCCTTCATGAGAAGACAACAAAGTCCCACTGGATGCCATTGGACGTCTTCTAGGGTTGAAGTTGCGCTGAGCCCGAGCCGAGACGGATTCAATCTCCGTTGGCGTGGTGGGCTCCTTGCTTCCGGATGACCACACGCCGCCGAAGAGCACGTACGAGCCTCGGTGAAGCTCCTGCGTGCACTTAAGATGCCGTATGAGTCGATCCATGCTTGTCGTAATGGGTGCGTCCTATTTAGGGGAAAAGAACTAGAGGCAAAGAACGCACCGTACAAAGTGCAAAGCCTCTAGGTATGTGGAGGTGGACAAGGGTGATGGCAAGAAGGAACAATCTAAGATCCCCGAGATGGTCGTACGGTACCTCCCACCCATTCCAAGGCTCCAAAGGATGTTCATGATAGAGGAGTTGGCGAAGCGTATGATATGGCACAAGTTTGGCAAAAGATACAAAGACAAGATGGCACACCCGGCCGGATGCCGAGGCATGGCAAGTATTTCGATGTCCAAGATCCCGATAAAGCTAAGGAAGCTCGGAATGTACGTGTAGCGATAGCAACAGATGGGTTCCACCGTATGGAACACATGCGGCCCCGCATACACTTGTTGGCCCGTGTTCGTGATCCCCCTCAACCTCCCCCCGGCGTCATGTTTGAACCCAAGAACGTGCTATTGTCGCTGATAATACCTGGACACCCGGGCAACAATATGGGTGTGTTCATGCAGCCACTGTGGGATGAATTGGAGCATGCTTGGGAAAAGGGGGTAAGGACGTACGACCGAGCTACAAAGAAGAACTTCACAATGCATGTGTGGTATCTCTATTCAATGCATGACTTCCCGGCATACGGCACATTCTCCTCCGGTGGTGTGTTCATGGGAAGTTCCCTTGCCCAAGATGCAAGGATTCCGTGTTGTTCACCTGGCTGAAAAAGGGTGGCAAGTACTCTTCGTTTGACAAACATCGCCAATTCCCGCCAGAACCATGCATTGAGACTTGACACCCAACACTTCACGAAAGGCCTTGAAGTCACCAACCCTATTCCTCGATTATGAGCAAGGAATGTGTCCTCGCCGAGTTACAGTGCTCTCAAAATGGACAAAGACAAAAAAGGCTTCATTGGATATGGTCGCAACACATGTGGACCCATATTTCGGCTTGACTAGGCTCCCCTACTACAAGCACCTACTTCTTCCACACAATATCGATGTGATGCACACCGAAAAGAACATCGCCGAGGCACTTTGGGGAACACTCATGGACATAAAACAAGTCAAAGGACAATGTTAAGGCTAGACCGGACGCCGAGGCGCTCGCGATGCACCCAAGCTAGTGATGAAGCCCCCGCTCCCGGCAAGACTTGGAGAAGGGGCCCGGCGGATTACATCCCGAAAAGGCCCGACAGAAGGAAGTGATGCAAAGGATGGAGACGATATTGTTCCCCGATGGGTATGCGGCGAACTCGAGCGGGGAGTGAACCCTAAGACCGAAAAAAATTAGGGATGAAGAGTCATGACTTCCACATATGGATTGAGAGACTCCTTCCTGCGATGACACGTGGATACCTCCCCGAGCCGGTGTGGCGCGTTCTGGCGGAGTTGAGCTATTTCTTCCGCCAGCTTTGTGCCAGGGAGTTATCTCTTGAAGTGATTCGTGACATGGAGGACAAAGCACCTCTGCTGATCTGCAAGTTGGAGATGATCTTTCCACCCGGCTTCTTCTTGCCGATGCAGCATCTGATCCTGCACCTACCACGTGAGGCACGGCTGGGGGTCCTGTACAGGCCCGTTGGTGCTATCCAATCGAGAGGTGTCTAAAGATTCTTCGAAAAAAGTGTAGAAATAAAGCTAGAATTGAGGCTTCCGTGGCGGAGGCAGCAAGAGTGGAGGAGGTGTCGAACTTCACAAAGGCGTACTATACCGAGAACCTTCACTACATGCATCCACTCCCTCGTTACAACGAGGACGAGAACTTATCGACCCCGAGCCTTTTCGTAGGGCAACTCGGAAGGGGCAAACAAGCAGTAACCCAAAGACGTTGCAATATTCTCGAGTGGCGTGCCATCATGCTCTACTTGTTCCCGAGCCTTGATGAAGTGGTTCCTTATCGAGTGTAAGTTCTCAAAGCACTTGTTACATACGTTGTCAATATCCTCCACCTATCGGTCCGACCCCTTCATGTCTTGTTTTTCAGGAGTTCATTCGCAAATTCTCGAAAAGGAATACGCCTCCTACCTCGTTACAAGAGGAAGAAGCTTTCCTTAAAACCGCCAGCCCGATTTTATTGGGTGGATGCATACAAAGGTAACATCCAACTTACCTCGTTCCATCTTTGAGTTGCTCCTAGGAGCGATTAATGTAACTATCTAAGTGGCCTCACCTTGCGTGCACGCACGGATGGGGAAATGCCCGCCGAATTGAAACAGTTGCTAGTGGCTTCGCACTAGGGTCACTGAATTCACAGTATTTGATGTTAATGGGTATCGCTTTCGCACAAGAAGCTACGAGGAGAAAAGGCCCGGCCTGAAGACCACGTGCACAGGAGTCCGAACGAGCGGCAACGATAAGCTCGAGTACTATGGCATAGTCGAAGAAATATACCAGCTCGACTTCCCGGGCCCCAAAGCTCAAGCCCGTGGCCGTTCAAATGCCACCGGTTCGATCCTCATGTGACGAGAAGAGCCGATGACATCGGAATAGTCGAAATTCGACAGATTCCGTCTATAAAGGAGATGATCTCTATATTGTGGCTCACCGGCAAAAACACAAGTTTATTATCTCCCATGGGCGTGCCAAAAAGACAAGAGGCTTGCGGGTTGGTATATTGCGCAATTGGTATCGCCACGCGGCAAAAACGCCCGCCCCCAAACGATGATGACTACGACTTCGACCCAAAGGCGAGACGCGGAGAGTTCTATCAACCCGAGGGGCTAGATGGGCGTTTGGAGATAGACATTCTTTCGCCGATGGCCATGGACGAAGACAACGACATCGATGAGGACGACGACGAGGAGAAGTGGTGCAAGATGCTAAAGACCTAATGATGCTTGAGAAATGGAGGGCTCTTCGCGAACAAGGTGTTGAGGACGATGGAGGTGGTGAGGAGACAACAGGGAGAGACGAGGACGGTTTTGACAATATTGATAGTGATGACGAAAGCAAATGCCGACAATGGTGAAGACAATGGTGATGACAATGCCGATAGTGACGATGAGTACTTCGGTTTCTAGTTCATGTAATACAATATTATTCTTATTATTATTACTTTGCATTTATGTTTCGTTAATTTTGCATCTCTTCACAATTACTTATCGATTATTTGAGCTAATTGGTTTAATGTTTGTCATTGCGGTGTAGGACAAAATGCCGGCGGGAGGCGGGAACCGGTCAAAGAGACCGGTGAGAAACGCAAGTCGCCGTGACGGGTCGAGGAGACAGGAGGACGTGCAGCAGGAGGTCGACGAGCGACGAGGAGGTCGACGAGCACGTGACGGTGGGGCCGACACAGTGCGGGGTAGACCTCCCGCTACCGCACGCCCGTTTGACGAGGAGGTTGGCGACCGTGACTCGGGCGGGGAGGACGAGGCGGGGAGGACGGGGCGGGGAGGACGGGGGCGGGGAGGGCAGCGAGCCGAGGAAGCCCTACAAGCGCGGATCACGCGCCTCCCGCGCGACAAGCCCACGTTAGCCTTCCGTCCGGTGCTTCGACCCGAGGGAGATAGGTAAGTAACCATTCATGTTTTCGCTTTTTCATATTACATGTTGAAAATTGAACTTCGGACTAACATTTCTTCTTGTTGGCTTGTGCGCGGCTGGAAGCGTGTGGATAAAGGCTTGCAAAGTCGTCATCCTAATAGCATGCAAAGGCCTCATCATTAAGAAGAACTTCCCGGCCTTATCCGGGTAGACGGTGTGCAAAAGGTGCCCCAAAGATCGGCCGGACTACTCCAAGGTGGTTCTCGAGCTTGATGGAGGAGTTACCGTCACCCGGCCGAGAAGATCAAGAGGGAGTTCTCGGGTGAGTCTTCATCCCTCCGCTTTGCCAATACTACGCATTCAACAAATGTCCTTCAAATAATGAACTGATACGTGATATCTTATTATTGCGGAATGGTTCACGTGCGAGCCGGGGCACGAGGCGGAGGCGTCGGTCCACTGTAGACAAGGTCTCGCCTCCGTGCCGAAGAACATGTTCTACGAGGCGCACATCCAAGTGCATGATCGACTACTATGCCGAAGTCCGCCATGAGAAGCTTGACAAGAAGGACGCCAGACAGATGATGCAAATCGCCGAAACCGACATGCCCTATGAGCACTACCTGCTCGTAAGTAGGAAACAATAATTCGATTCCATTTTGATTCATCTTGTTACTTACCTAAATGCATGTTGTAATGCGGTTTCTCCCGATTGGTGCAAATCGCACGTGACCGCCGGGAGGCGATTGTGGCCGAGTGGAGAACGCCGGCAGCGTACGAGGAGCGCAGGAAGAAGTCCGGATATGCCAAGTCGAAGGCGGGGCCGTCACACCACCAGGGGAGCCGCAGCCTCGGAGGGTTCATGGACGCATGGGTACCATTCGCATTAATTTGTTTGTTTATTCATTTACCGAGTCATTCATTCTCATTACGTGTAATCGTCCTTGTGTTTTCCTCGCAGAGCGATTCGCATGATGGCCAGGTCATCAACGAGTTCACGGGCTTCTGGCTGGCTCACCAGGGCAGGGCGACAGATCCGGAGAACGTCTACGACCCGGCGGGGGACCGAGGCGATCACCAACTCGAACATCGCCGAAAACCTGGTCCAAGACACCCGTGCGGTTCGCGCGCGCCATGGTGACACCTACGACCCTTCGACCGCGCCCCGGATACGGACACGCTCATGAGGCGGGGAGGAGGGAAGCAAAGACGGCCGCTACCTCATTGCCCACAGCGTCATCGACCCGGCCGGCCCCTCCCTTCGTGAGGTTCGTAAGGCCACCCCGCAGTTCCTCCTCCGCCGTCCCCATACAACCTCGACGGGCAAGCTCCACACAGATGATGGCGTCGGTTCAGGTAACTATTCGTCGTTCATTGATTTCACATATGTTGCCGAAGCCTTATATGCATTGTCTAAGCATCGCTTGTGGATTGTTGCAGGCCCAGCTGGAAGAGATACGGAGGCAACGTGAGGCCGACGGTGGCCACGAGGAGGAGAGAGGCGGCCATGCGAGCGGCCCATCGCGGCGGGCCGCGGAGCAGCGGGAGGCCCATCGCAAGTGATTGCAACTTTGCAAAGAGCAGCGGTCCAAAGCAGCAATGGTCCGAGTTCACCAAGTCGTTTTCCAGCTACTTGCAGAGCATGGACATCCCGAACTACGTACCACCGCCGCCGCAAGTGAGCATCCCTCAACCGCCGCCGGTTGTTCTCCCTGCACTCCCTCCACTGCACCCTGTACGGACCCCGGTGAGTTTCTAGCGGCCTCTCCATTGATTTCTCTTGTGCGGCCATCCCTTAGGTACTAATGAGATCGCTTCTCTGTGCAGCTGCAGTCGGCGGGTTCGAACCCGACTCCGGCAGATGGACATTCTCCACACCACCCAAGTCCGAGTCCGGGCATTTCACCACAGCTCGATGCGTGGGGGTATGGCGCGACACAGGCTGGACCGAGCGGGTGGGCTACGTGGCCGACAGGGAGCTCCTCACACCACCACAGCTCGGGTGGAGACGGCTGGTACTGAGGCGAGTGAGTGAGTGGCTCCGTGACTTCATGTTAGGTTGGCAGTTGGTGCATGGATGCCACTTTGCTATTTTGTGTGGATTCGTTTGAGTACTAGATGGATGATCGACGTGGTTATGGATTATGTGTGGATTTATGAGACATATATGTGGATTTCTGTGATATAAATGTGGATTTGTGCGATATCTATGTGTATTTCTGTTGTATATTCATATATGTGCTTTGGAGAGTGCGATACGTGAGGCAATGCGGCAAAAACCACAAAAAAAAGCAGTTTACCCAGCTTTGCCGACTGCCCTGGGTTTCATGCTGCAAATTTTCCCAGCTTTGCCGACTGCCAGGAAAGGGCAGTCGGCAAAGGGCTTTGCCGACTGCCTTCTTTATGCCGGATATGGCCTGTCAAAATGGCAAAAAAAAAAAAAAAAAAAAAAAAAAAAAAAATCTTTGCCGACTGCCACTAGTCGGCAGGCGGCAAAGCCCTTTGCCGCTGCCAACTCGGCAACGGCAAAGGAAACGCCGACGTCGCTGACGGCCGGCGCGTTTCCTTTGCCGCCGCCAAGTAGGCGGTCGGCAAAGGCCTTTGCCGCCTGCCGACATGTGGCAGTCGGCAAAGAAGGCCTTTGCCGCCTCAGCCTTTGCCGCCTGCTCTTTGCCGACTGGCACGTGAAAAGCAGGCGGCAAAGAGTTTTGCCGACTGCTTTCGGCCTTTAGCCGACTGCCTTCGGCAGTCGGCAAAGACGGCGTTTGCAGTAGTGATTGCTCTACTTATGTAAGAACAATATATCTAAACTTCGCATGGCACTTTGCTAAACATTTTTTTTTTACGCATGCAGATCTGTCCTTCAGTGACCTCTAGCTGTTAATATTGTTCTCTGATAATACAGATCTGTCCTTCAGTAAGAATAATGTATGGGACTTGAAACAATATATTGCGGATCCCATGTTGATGTTGCATTGTTCTTTTTTTGTTTTGAATGTAGAGACATTGCGTGCATGCCTATGGATATTTATACACTTTTGTAGATAGATTTATAAAACATGTCTATTTATGTAGTTACGATATATAGCTACAAACACATGGTTTTCCATAACCATTGTGTAGCGATTTTTATGATGAGCAATTCTTAACATGCCAATACGTCGGTGTGTGTACGTGTTTCATCTAACCTGGCACATGGAGTGTGTCGAACAAATGTGTCTCTTGGCTTATGTTGTGCAGGTGTCGAGCTCGGAGGCGGGGTGTGCCGTGCTGACAGACCGAGTGCGGTGAAGGGCGGACGTGAGGCTTGGACCGAGGGACCTGGAGGCTAGGCAGCTAGCCGCGGTGGCTAACACTCGGGACATCAACAAGTGCAAGTGTAAATGATGGGGACGCGTATGCGTTACGCTACTCGCGGCGGTTTGGTGGTTTCGCCTTAGAACCATCGACGGTGGGTTTCACGGGTTTGGGCTTCAAAACCCGGGCGGAGGTCCCGATGTGGGACGGACAACACATGGCGGCATCAATGAGTTCACGTCGAACTGAACCTACTGGTGAGGAGGCGCGGTGGCAGTCGGATCAAGAGAAGCTTGGACTAGACCATAACACCGTCGGCTAACTGATTTGGTCTCAATGTATCCAAGGGCAAAATGGTGAATGTAAAATAGCCCTATCAAATAAGGATGGTGGAGTTCCCCTTCTCCCCATCTCTTCCACTTCCAACATTTTTCTTTTGTCCTTGCTAGGTTTTCCCCTCTAGTATTCTTGGTGAGAGAAAGGTCCATGGATTCCTAGAATTCATGATTGAACCAAGATCAAGGGAAGAGAGGCCCCTAGTCCTCTTTGTTTCCTCTGAGAGTTAATATTTTGTTGTGTTCTATTGGTGCTTGACTTGTTCATCCCGAGCTCCCTCTTCTCTCTCTATTTTCGAGCTCGGGTTCTTCGTTTCTTGAGCGTTTTGATTTGTTATTTTTGCGCTGGGTTGAACTATAATGTGAGTGGAAGGTTTCCACCGAAGGAACTTGGCTGATTCTTCACTAGATCAAAGAACCATGTGTTTCTTGCTCTAGGGTTCCTCAAGAACGATTTCTCCTCTTCTTGATTTCTCTTGATTCCCTTCAAATTGGGTGACGATCTCTTAGAGATAGCTCACCTACTACCTTCTGATCGTCTATACTAAATTTGGTGGCAGTTGGTTTCAATTTGGTAGCTCACCTACTACCTTCTGATCTCTAGCAGTTTTGTTATTTGACCCGTATCATGCCCGTTCGGACTCCGATTTGATTTCCATTTGTTCTGCTGCTCTTGTGGTGATCCACTTTGTTTCTAGGGAGCATCCACCCTCTCAACAGGGTCATGATCATCATCTCTTTGTGTGTTGCTTCTTGGGGTTTCTTGTCGAGCTGAGGACCAAAAATTTCAGAAGAAATTTTGAGACTCCCATTCAACCCCCTGGTCATCATTACCGGTCCTTCAATAGCAGCGCTTCATTATGTGCTAAGAAGCGCTTCATTATGTGCTAAGAAATTTAGAGTCGGGTTCATAGATACATCTATATAATTTGTGTACTAATGTAGTGACGATGTGCAACTCTGCTGTATTGTGTGTTAAAAAGTGTAGAAACATTCTCATAGATACATTTATATTATGTGTGTATTAATGTTGTCATGTTTTGTAATGACGTCAAATTGTGTATCAAGAAGTATAGAGATGTTTGAGTAGATATCTTTATATTACATGTCTAACAATACAGAGACGTTCTTAGACGTCGACACAAAAGTTTACAGCTACTAAGACTAGAATTCCATCCCTGTCACAAGTAACCGACGGGAAAACTGAATGAAAATATCTAGAATTCCCTTTGCTTTCACCACACTGAACTTTTGCAAACAAAACTGAATTCATGATACTCTACAGAATTAGAGCAACAAGTACCATCACCACTAGCCAATTAACTTAGATTTTGGTAAGAAAGCAAATATGACAAAACATCACAAAAAAAGTTTGATTGCATCCCAAACGGGCAAACCTGCAAGATCAAAGTAAGGAAATTTAATAGCACCCATAACTTCGAAGAAAACTAAAGTTTCTTATTGTGTAGGCATGATGACATATAAGGTGGAGAACAGGCGACTGATCGAGGTGGAGCCGTGGCTAGGGAGTTGGATCTGCTGTCATCGATCTCATACCCTAGCCCTACCTAGATCGCCCGCAGCAAGGTCAGAGCCTTAGCAAGGGGTGGTGCGGGTCCCATACATATGAAAGGGAGGGGGCTGCTGCTTGTGTCTATGTCGCCGTGGCTGAAAGATGAGGGAAGAGGTTGGGGGCGCTGCAAGAAAATGCACAACTGCTCCTATCCGTGACTTTTTTTTTTGAAAACCGGAAGAGCTTATATTTCAACCGTGAGCGTGATTACAATCAGAGTCCAAGGCTTCCGACGCACAGGCTGGGATACCTTCAGACATGAAAGAAGAAGAAAAAACTCTGCTGCTAAATTTCCCTAGAGCATGAGTAGCTCCATTAGCACCATTGTGATATTTTGGAACTTTGAATAGCCTTGATAAAGTCTCAAAATTTCTTTGCCCGAGGGGATCGATTTGGAATATTAGTACAAAGTGCTTGTGCAACAGCTAAGCAATCGGATACCAGCCATATAGGTCCAGTAGAGATGCAGAGTGCCTTCTGAATTCCCGTCAAAGTTGCTTGATTTTCAGCTTCTTCAGTAGGGGAGCATAAGCAATTGCTACTCGAGCCCAGAAAAAACACTCAGCTCAGATGAATTCTAGCAACAAAACCCAAACTTGTTCGCCATGTGATACGATCATAGCCAGCATCAGCGTTAACTTTGATCCATCCAGGAGGGGCAGGTGTCCAAGGATGCCTTTCTTGATCTGTATTTTGATCATGTTGGCACATGAAGTCCGGATTTGAAGTGCATGGATATTTCCCTTTGTCATTACTAGGAGGTGCAATGTCACCATCAAAAAAATTACATAGGCAGAGATGAGGCATGCGCCTTTATTGAACACATTGTCATTCCTGTGATGCCAGATTCTCCATAACAACAACATCAGCTTTACTTAGTTCTTTGTTGGTGCTATTCACAAGAGCAAGAATCTACTAAGGTCCTATGTAGGCGAAGGCTGATTCATTGAGGAGGTTCCATGGTCTGCGTAGAGGATGCCTAAGCGCATATGCGAAAGAGCAGCGAAGCATGGCATGATGACCATCTTGAGGTTCCATACCACATATTGAACAGGTACCGTCATGGATTAGATGGTGTCTCACCCTGTTTGATTGGACCCAGAAACCATTATGGGCAAGCTTCCTAATAAAAAATCTTATTCTTACTTTTGTGGCACTAGGTTTTTTCATATTGCCTAAAAAAATTTCTATTAGCAAATATGCTAGTTCCACTCGTATTTTTAGATTTTTCTTCCATTACAAGTTTGTATGAACTTCTAACAGAGAAGAGTCCATGGTGCCAAGGTAGCACGTCATAACCTTCTGAAGCCAGTATTAATGTCTCTTCAATATTAATGTTGTGCCCCCAATTTACTCTCCAAATGATGCCTTTTTTTAGGAGATCTAGGTCATGCTCAATGCAATTCCAGATTTGGAGTTCTGTGGTAGGCTAGTATCTAATAGATCACCATTAATCTAAAAAAATCTAATAGATCACCAAAGGGATAGTACTTGGCTTTTAGCAATTTTGCGCACATATTGTTGGGATAAATAAGCAGGCGCCATGCCTGCTTTGCTAATAGAGCTCGATTAAAAAGTTTTATATCTGCGAAGCTGAGTCCTCCTCTCAAATCTAACTTGAGTCATTCGATCTTGATTAGTGTGTCTAAAATCTAAATGGACACGTTGGCGCCGCCTTGTACCCTTTCCTCATGTGTGACACTGAAGATGTACATAGGGCTTGAGTCATTTCATCATCATTAATTAGCTTGACTGGCACACTGAGTCACACATCTTTATCTTGTTGATTCAAAGTGAAGTCTTAGGCATTTTCAAAGATCTTATATTTGATTCCAATTCATCTATTTCTCGATATAAATATCGATAATAATTCTATAATCTAGTCAAATTTAAGAAAGCTTGACTTAGACTATACGTAGAACGACACTGGCTCAGAGACCGTGATGTGTTACATTTACGTACACGAGATAGACACTATCTTGTCCGACTCATATCCCATATACGGTTCGGCTGATCAATATTCCAAAGAATAGCATGAAAACAAGTATGACCCCGCGGGGCAGCTATCAGTTTTGGATCTTATGTTGAAAAAACAGGCCATCAGTTTTGGATATAAATAATCTAACAATTAGTAGTTTCCGCTTGTTTTCATGTGTGTACTTCCCCAATGACGTAACAGGCCAAATAGTCAATTAGTTCCCGGTAGCAGGCTATCAACAAACGTCTCGTGGATATGCGCTTTTCTTCTTATTTGTCCGGCGACCTTCGGAAGCATTTGTCCGGCGACCTTCGGGAGCCAACCAGCGTACCGACGTCGGCATCCGACCTGGAATCCAGCGTGGACTTGGAGGGCTCTTTCTCGCGTCCGTCGCCGCCCCTTCCCCAGAACGAGATCGTCTAACGGACTGCTCTCTATGTACGAGGGACGTACTTTGCCCGATCCCGTCCATCAGCCATCCAACGGTCCATTGAAATATGCAGCACGACGCAGCCTCGGTCCACATACGCGCACGGCCCAAAACGCACCTCGCCGCCACCGCCGTGCCCTGCTGAGTAAAAGTGGCGCGAGACTGACGGAAAATGGCGCGAGACAGGCTGAAAAGTGCGCGAAGCTGGTAAAATCGGGGCAAGATCGAAACGAGTCGATTGCAGAGGAACAGCTTGCTGCAGGGTCGATCTTCTCTACTCACGTAAGTCTCATGTCAATATTCCGCCCTTTAATGTATTTGCTATATGAATGGCTTACGGGATTGTTGGATCTTGAATATTGAAGGTCTCCTTTTCTCATGGATGAATCATTTAGATGAGATCCTATGGAGATGGATGCAAATCAAAGCAAATCTAACACTCCTGTCATGGGAGAACAGAGGTGTGTAATAAAACTTCATCTTCGTCAGAAAACTTCCAATCAACTAAAACTGTTTGCTTCTTCTCCTTTGGCTATACAAGCACAAGGTGCATTATGTCTATTTTTGGCTGAAGCTTCTAATTCAGGTGGTACACAAGCACAGCCACAAGTTAGCTTCACTCAAATGTTCGGTAATATGCTCATATAGCTACTTTACAAATCTTGAGGAAATATTTCCTTTTTAAATGAACTTACTTCTGCATTTAACTTACAGGGACCAATGACAAATGACTTTACGATGTTGTTATGAAGAGCTACTAGTATTTTGAGCTATGAGAGCTATACTAATTAGGGGGTGCTCCCGGGTGTATAAAAATGTTCAGGTTTCTTTTGCCACAAATCAGTTGCCTGGTGCTAGATGATATGCTCCCAGGTGGACAAATTTGGCCTTTTGTTGCCATTTGGCAAGCATCATGAAAGCAGAAACTATGGCGTTGTACACATAATTTAACTTTCTTTTGCTATGCTGCAAATGAGCATTCTAGTACAATTGGTACATATTTTGCCCTTACAGAGTTATCAAATTAAACATCACAACAACACTGAAGTATGAAATTCATAATAATTATACTCTCAAATTGGCAAGCATTATTCTATCATCACAAACAAAGTTGACCCCAAGCTCAATTCACATCAGTTACACAATGACAATTCAACACTACCAATTGTCTACTGCTCGTATGAAGTTCGACTTCTCAAGGTGTTGCTGCTGCAGTCTGAACTCTGAAATTTGGAGTTCAGCTTCTTGCTGACAGCGTGGGGATGAGCCAGGCGGAGGATGAGGGCGGCGGAGGAGAGCAGCTTCCCCGAGACATGCTTTCCTACTCCAGCGCCGAGGGAGGCCATGAGCAGCGTCGCAGCCGAGCGGCGGCCATCTTCACGCGCACTGCGACTACGGCGATGGAGAAGAGAAATTTCCCGGGATTTGCTTGCGTGCTCCAGCGCCGGGAGGCCGCGAGCAGCAAGTCGGGGAGGCCGCGAGCAGCAGCAGCTTGCCTCCCTCCGGCCATCTTCACGGGCGCTACGGCAGCGTCGGCGGCGGCAGCGGCGGTGTTCTGGAGGCTGAGAGCGTTTCTTCTCGGTCTTGAGGCTGAGAGCGTTTCTTCTCGGTCTTGTGTTCTGTGCTTCTTGAACATGGGCCGCTATGGGCCGACGGAATAAGGCTTCAGTGTTTATTTGTTGTGTCTTGTCTGATGGCCGTCGGATTGTGCAGCAACGGCGTAGCTGCTTTGCACGTCCCTCGTACATAGAGAGGAGTACGCGATCTCGTTCCCCTTCCCCTGGTGTGCTGCATTTACTCCGGTCCACCTACCCGTTTCTCTCTCTTTTTCTTTGGCTCTTCCAGTTTCCTCGCATTCGTCGCATCAGCACATCGCCTTGGTTCTCGTCGCCGCCGCCGCAGCCGTTGCCGCCACCGTGCCCGTGCATCGCGGCTGCCCTCCTCGTTCGGTCCAGGGTTCCTGCTCCATGGTCATGTCGTGTCCTTCTTCTGCTGTTTGCATTCTTCGGTTCCTCACCTTCCATCCTCCGTTTCTCTCTTCCTTCTTTCCGCTCCTCCCGATGCAGCGACGGGCGCGAGACGGCTCCTGGCTGCGCGGCGGCACGGACAGGCCTGGCGGCCCCCTCCCTTCGCACACCGCCCGCGCGGCCGTGCCAGCCACCGCTGCTGGCCGCTCGACGAAACCCCAGCTACCTCTTCCTCACCGTCGACGGCGGCGATGACGACGTCCGGCGGCTGCACCAGGCGGTACGTCGCCATCTTCTTGCCTTACCCTTCAATGGTGTAAGATGAGAAGGGATTCAATGGAGCAGCAGCGAGGCAACGCAATCGCCGGGGACGACGCAGGGTCGGCGGCCGCGCCCGGGCACCGCCACCCCGCTCGCGGGGACTTCCCCTTCTGTATCCGTACAGCGGTGATGCCCGCACCTGCAGCTTCACGGCTGGGCCGGATCGACTCCAGACACCTCCCCCATGCCTCTTCATCTTCCCCTTCGTGCAGGTGACGCCTTTTGTTGTTACCCTGATGATGATCATGTAATTGCACGGCTATTTCGACATTAAGATGCATATTATACTTGGTTGCTGCCCTAAAGATCTGACGGCCCCGTTGTTGCTGATCCTCCTCGTCCGACATCCACGTCGTATGTACGAGCTCAGATAGCCGAAGTATCAAGCAGGTGCTTCCCCTTCGTGGCCATATAGATTTCACCAATTCTTATTCAGAAATTCCACTACAAGATATTTGGTACTCACATCATGTTTGTTCCAATGCTTCTTCAGAGTGTTGCGTGAAGAAATTCAATCCCATTTTGATCCTCATTCAAGGTTGGTGATGGTGCCTTCGAAGAATATGATGGCAAGGATCAACAGGTAACCTGAAACCTTTCTCGATTCAGTTGATTTCTGCACTACGTGCACCAACCTCAGAATTATGAGTGCTGGCGTTCCAAGCTAACAGCACTGGGAGGGCTATAATAATTCTATGCCAACTTAGACTCCACTCACAACTCCCAGTTTATACACAATTAGTTTTCCCCAATCATTTTCAAGTGCACATTCTAACTTTACATAATTCTTACATCAGTTATCTGGAAACTGGTAAAGTATGTGGCTTCTGACAATCATCTCTACCAAATGAATATTGATTGCTTGGTTGAAAAAATGGCATGTGAGAGGCTCTGAAACTCTGTCCAACTGTTTGGATTTTGCGATCAGCAGCCCTGCTCCATGCTCATAGTGTTCGAGGTCGAACGAGAAGCTAACTCATCTCTTGCAAAATGCCATGCCATAGCCTCGACACTCGTCATACTGTTTCGATTAGTGATCAGCATAGCTGAGCCAAGGTATCAGTCCACCGCGATAGTTTTGCCTAACAGTTCATTTTCCCAACGAAAAGGCGGAGTGGAATTTCACGACAAAAAAAAAAAATGGGACTCAATTTGCTATGCTTCACATGGCATGCTTACCCTGATGTTTATGAATACTAACCACATCTGAATGCTTTGTAGTAAGCTGACACACCATGTTTATTAATTTACTTTCTCAACCACTTTTTTCCGTACAGTCATAATATTGCCAAATGTATATCCTCTCCATGGAAGACAGTTTTGGCTTCGTATCAGTGTCTCACTAAGTACTAGATGTACCTGAGGTACGTGAATGCTGTCAAAGTCTCAATACCCTCTCCGTTCTTTACCATCAACTACCTATAATTATTAAATCTCTAATGCAGCTTTTGCTAATTTCAATTTTCATTCATAGTGTGGCGCACCCTCATATAGGGACTGCACATGCTTCATGACATCTCTAAGGGTATGTTTCATGGGACTTTGTTCGGCTCCCGCTCTTCCATTGTTGTGCTACTGTGTCAGAACAGCCGGAGCCCCTCAACTGTGCCTCCAGCTCCTGCAGCTCCCAGTCTGTCCCTCCCCACGGGAACCCCCGCCATGCCATCGGTCGTCGTCCCCGCGAGGCTACTGCCACAGTGGACAAAAGGAAGTATCAGTCGTAGGTACGTCTTCTCTTTATTTCAGTCCAATTAGTTACCTCAAGTTGCTCTTCCTATATCTCAGTCCAATTAGTTACCTCCATTTGTTTACTTAATAGTTCCTGTTTTCATGTTCTCTACTGCATGTAAATGTACTCATTCTTGCTGTTCAGAGAACTGAGGCAGTTTACCTTTGTAGAAATGCCTCTGTGGATTTATGCCACTGTCAAACGGGTGACCGGAAAGGTCTTCAAGATGGCATATGGACTTCTGTAAATTATCCTTATGGCAACAAATAAGATGATGTCAAATTGCCTGATGACAGACTTTCTAGGTTCACTATTACCATCCAGGAAGGTCAAAATTTGTTCACCAAACCATATCAAATCGATTACCGTTCTCTCAAAATCATCTATCACTGTTCCATGTACCTATGCAGAGTTTCAAAAATGGCGTTGGGCTCATGTTACTACTTCATTTTAATTGCTAGTCCTGATGGGCTCCCTTTTACTATAGCAGTTCCAAGTATTTCATTCTACAACTTAAGCTCTGTTGCTTGGCTTCAATGTTCAAAATTTCAAATTCTATGTTGGTAAAACAACAACAGAAGTCAATGAATATATTGGCATTTACTTCACACGATTTAGTGCGTGCACTAAATCACCTTTTTTCTTAGGCTATAGGTGCCATACAAGACTGTCATCTGCCTGAGATTTGGTGATAATGCTTCTGTCACCGACAAAGATCCCTGTTTCCACTACTATTTAGGTACCACAATTTACCCTTGCTTCTCAAAATCACAAAATAAAAAAGCCTTGCAGTACATTATAGTTGTTTCAATTGGATATGTACTTTCATGTTTGTCGAATCAAGCTTTCAGCTTTATCATCACCAGTGTACACCTTCTGAATGTTGTGCTAATATATAAGAGAAATAGTTTCATGTTGAAATATGGAGTGTTCTTCATACTATATGACCACATTATTTCTTGCAAACATGTACTCTTATTGTGTCATAGCAAGGCTTCTATCCTAGACTAGAAGAAAATGAAATTCTACCACCACAAAAATCTCTTAAAAAACCTAGCCTACTAAATTGAAGTGACATGATCCTGTGATGTCACCAGTTACACTGTAATTTTTAGATTCACCAAAGCTTCTACAAAATTATACTACAATGTGATTTTTTGAGTTGCCCAATTATTAAATTGTATACTACTGACCCACGATTTAAATAGCGTGCTATTTTCGCGCAATAGCGGCGCTATAGCAGGAGAAAGAACATGCCGCGAAGCTATTGCTCATTTTCACGCTATCGGCGCTATTGGTGCTATAATGCCATAGCACGCTAAATTGCCGCTATCAGTGTGTTTCCCCGGCTGGGCCAAAAAAATGTGGTTTTGCTATTTTGGTTTTGCTTTGTGGATTATGGATGAGTTATGAACTTATTATTATCATCATATTATGACTTATCAAGTTATCATTTATCAACTTATGAACTTATATGAATTATTATGAACTGTTTTGCTATTTTCCCAAGTGTATTAAAATAGCGCGCTATAGCGTGGCAAACTATGTGGCGCTGCATCGAATAGCTGCCGCAATAGCGGCGCAATAGCGGCACTATAGCGGCGCATAGCGTCAAGGAAGCCTCGCCGAAAAAATTTAGCGCGCGATTTAAAACATGGCTACTGACACATTAAGCTTTCAAATTGGGGGGGGGGGGGGGGGGTCAGCAATAGTAATTACTTATTTCTTAATTGCAGTTGCTTTCAAGACTGCAACAAAGCGGGAAAACCATGTTGTGCTCTTCTTGCTGATTAATACATTACCACCCACAAGCTCCTTTCTCCACTGCTGCTAAGGTACATCTCTGTAAATTGGTCAAATATTCCCTTCTGCTTCTAATTTTACATGATATTTTCGGCATACCACTTCTCCTATGCCAAAACAGAACACCCTACATTCCTGATTCATGTGTGCGGAATTAGAAGAGAGATAGAGTGGATGCGGTACAGACTTATGGTGCACAGTACTGTGATGTCCCAAGCATGACAAGATATATATGTGCAATTTCCTGTTTTATGGAAACTATTTGATGTGCATCTCAATAATTATGGTTATATTTACTTACTGAATATATCATGGATCATTAGGTTATTTTGACATAGTGAAAAGAAATTTCTCACATGCTATTCAGTGAGATTTAAGGAATTTATTACCTGTATCTTAGCTTGGTTTATCACATTTCCTCATACTCTTACTATCTTAGCATATAAGATTGCCTTCGGCTAGCCAAATATAAATATACCTTCAATTTCATTACATGGAACACAACAAACACACCTCTTGCCGCAGATATGTTTGTGTTGTTCTTGCCTCCCCCAAAGCTTCCTTTTCTGAAAGTTTTTGACAGATTTATTTTGTATACTATTTATTAGGTTCACAACTTTTGTTGTCCGGTGCTGCCTGTTCGTTATTACCTGCTCTGCACATAGCTTTGCTGATTTTCTCGTTCGGACCAGGGCCATTAGCGCAACTCTTTCGGGGCTGTACAATGAGACGTCAAGGAAAGACAATTGGCACACATGAGTGCATTTTGGTATATCTCTTATTGCTTTTGCTACTCCACGTTATAAGTTCCTTGACTTTGTTGCTATATTTATTTACATTGAAGGTTCCATGCCCTTATACAAGTTCCTTCTTGAAGTCATCTGGGGCTTAGCTACTCGGTTCATTGCAGTTTACTGGCCATTATGTAATTTGAGAGTGGTTAGCCAGCCTTTTCCTGTTACTTTTTCCATTTCATAATGAGTACTGTGCTACCTCCATGATCATTTGGATCCTCTATAATCTTACATCAATAATGCTGTATATATCGTTTATAGAATTTCGACTATCCATTGTTTGAGAAATGTACATGTAATAAAGTTTCTGAGCTATTTATTTTGTTTCCTTATAGGTGCTAATGCAAGATTGATAGTTTTTCATCACTTTCTTAGTTGTAGCTTATGCACCCGCATGTATGTGTACACATATAGCTATAGTAACATATCTCAGTTTCTTGGTTGTATTATTTTATTCTTGGTTTTCCTGTCTTGGTGCTTTGCTCTCCAATTAAATTTTACGTTCCCACCTTGTCTTGTGGAGTTGTGCATAGTATAGGTTAGGGAAGTCAGACTTCCTCCACCACAGCGATACATTAGTAGCCCATAGAATTTTTTTAATAATTCATGGGATCTATGTTGAATTTTTGCCATTTTTAGCTGTAGCAATTTTGTACTTGGAAATTAAAAGTGCCCCCCAAATAGAATGTAGCAAATCATGATGCCAGTTAGCATGCTCAAATGCTCAATATATTGATTTAAAGTTTTTGATAGCCATTCCATTCTGTTTAGTCGATTATATGCACTGATTCCTTAATGTTTATTTTCTTAATACAGGGACATCCCCTTCTGAGTGTGCATGACACGAGGCTTACTGCTGATTTCAGGCTTCCAGCCTTTCAACAGCTAGGGTCTGCCAAATGACAAAATGGATGATCAGCCTACCAGCCCCAGCGGCAAGGTAATTTGGGTTATGTGCATTTTTTCATCATGCTCATATCGTAATTCATAAGAAAGGATGATGCTTTCCTTTTCTGTTTATCTATCTTGATTATTTTGATTGAAAATTATATGTCTCGGATGAGCAAAGCTTATCCCCCCAGTGCACTGCCTATGCAAGGATAGATGAAACTAGCTGTAATTTGTTCATTTTTTACTTGAGGTTGCATTGCGACAACTAACACCAGGTGGGTTTGCAAGACATAGATTGAGTCATGTTGATTAACAAAGCGAAAACCGAAGGAAAACAGGGACACTGGATCATTGGTTACCTTTTGTGGCCTCTTATTCTAGAGTAATAAATATGTTTCGAGCCACCTAGAAAAAATATTAATAGCTTGCTCTACGCCATCTTTTTTAGATTGGGCTACTAATATATCGCTGTGGTGGAGGAATCACTATTATTGAGAACTACACCATCTTAGGTTGATTTGGATAAATCACTGTTATTGAGAACTATGACACTGCTACCTTTCCTACCGTTCCTAGGATCTGTCCCTTCCTGTTCAGACCAAAGCATTGATGAACCTAGATATTTGCACTAGGTGGAACTCAGCTTACCTGATGATAAATGTTGCACAACAGTATGAAAAGGCCTTTGAAAGGTATAGTGATGAAGACCCATACTAAACTAGAGCTAGAGAGTGAGAATGATCCAACAATTCCAACCAAATCAGATTGGGAAAAGGCAAGGAAAATGGCTAAATTCTTGACCATTTTGACCCTCCGCTCTCTGGCACAAACATTGCAGATCCTGTCTCTGGGACAAACATTGCAGATCCTCATAAGTTAACATCTGAAATACATGAGAAATGTTTTATGCCTCTTAAGCACTGAGGGGAGAACACTAGATGAATATTGTAAAGCAATGGCAGGTTTGCTGGACTGATGTGGGCACTCTTCATGGAAGGTTGGGGATCATGGAGAAATGATTACTTTAATCTTAGCCATATTCCTTTCACGGTGAGTATTACCTATAATTGTTATCGTTTGTATATTACTGAGGTCATAACTGTAGGATTCAATAACCAATTACTGAAACATAACATCATGGTAGTCATGCTTATGGATTTTGGTTTCTTCCTATGGCCTTCCAATTTTCTTGTGACAGATGCATGGGGTTGTCTGGAAATATCAGCACCATATTTGATTATATGAAGAAAATTGGAGCTACTGAATTATGGATTTTGAACTGCAGTAGCTTGATTCCAAAGCCTGAATGTTGGGGCGGCTACAGATTCATACCAACACTAGCTGATTTTGTTACTATGTTCAGTTTCACTGGATGATTGTCTTCTGAAAACTTTAACTGAGTTGAATCTTGAAAACGTCATTCTCCTTTATCTCCAAATGATTTGTGTACTGTCTTCTCCCCATTTCTTCAGGTACAACATGATGTTCTTTTCTCTCTCTTTTTTGGCAAGAAAATGATTGCCACTACTCTACTCCCTTATGAATAAAAACTTTCACCTTGCTTATCCCGCTGGTGCTAAGTAGTTTTGCCGAGATAACTCGCAAACTGAAATAGCAGTCTCCACACCAGTGATTTCTGTATGTTTAAAACAGAAAATTGGGGTATGCAATTTTGGGGTGCACCACTACTAATACAATAATGCAAGATGTGTCATTTCTTAGACTATTGTTACTATTACCCAGTGATATTATTGTTTTACTAATATAGAATTACTGAAATGGTCTATTTCTAATCTTTACAGCAGGAACAACCATTTCTGGAGAGCAGTTTGCATGGCGGCATGGCGCATTGACTTCGATGGTCCATTTTTAATCTTTACACTAGGTAAATACCCGTGCGTTGCAACGGAAACAAACTATTATCCGACCACCTGATGCACACAAACAAAAGTAATGCCTGACCACCTCGGAGCAAAAGCGACACACTCCATCCACGGCAGCAGACCTGCTGCCCACATATTGCCATGCCAGCTTAAAAACCATGTGTAAATGACACAAGAAAGCCATTATGTCACAAACCTATCTTCACATAATCCGACCAAGCATGGCAAACAAGTGCTCTGTATGTGCTCAATTACAAGCAATCAGAAGCATAAAGACATAGCATACAATTCTCTAGGCTGCAGGAAGTCAGCAACGTTCACATAAACATAAAGATTTATACATTTAACAGAATCCATCTCCATGAAGACAACAACCTGTATTTGGTTTCAGACTACATTCCATCTATCAGAGGTAAACCAAAGTATCATTAATAACCTTGTGACACTATTTGCTAAAATTATTCATTTATCATACTCTAAATGATCAATCCAATAGTCTTCTACAAATGGGAACACATTAATGCTTTCCTGGTTGTTGAAATCCAGTACCAATCCATGAATATGCAAAGGTGAGCTAGCCTTGCAGCTTGTCAAGACATAGATGCATCCTGATCAGTTAGTGAACACATGAAAAAAGAAATAAAAAAAGTAAGGGAAGTAAAAAGGAAACTGATTGAATTGAAACTGAGACGGTAAACTACAACAACTTAAGGAGATTTTCCTCCATCCTTTCATCTCCTATGGTGCATTTTAAAGAACCTGATGACTACACTGAGGCTTGGTTCCTGGACTTCGTAACTTTTTTATGTGAACGTTTAATCTAATTCCAGTAGGGGCTCCTTGCCCCTCCTGTTCTAAAAAAAAAACACTGAGGCACAAACCCTGCAGTTTAGTACTGTTTGTTGCTAGTAAAGTAACAAGACGACGAAAAAACTCTAAATTATGAACAAATTTATTATGAAAAGTTCTGATGACCATTCACGCCATATTCAAATGCCTAAGTTGGACATACCGTTTTTGTTTGCATGTTAATATTTGACGTATTGTAGCCATAGTAGATCTGCAAAAGCAAGAAACTGTGACTTGGTTAGTGCAAACTATTGTGAACAAAAGATAAAATATTGTAAATCGAATCTTAGCCTGAGAACAAAATCTGACAGCACAAATACGCATGATAACCTGCTGCTCTGATCCTATACATAACTCAAAAATATACTCAAAAATATACTGGCTTTGCTTGAGAACAAGTAGCAGATCATAAGCTGTATCATTTGCATACTTTCCCTCTTCAGCTATCAGATCATATGTTTCTGATAGCTGTTGTGGTCTGGTTTCTATTTAGTTGAAAAGTGCTTCTTGAGTTCAAAGACAGTTTAGAGAAAATCTCGATCAAACATGACCAAACAGAGCTGAGCAAGGAGATAAGAACTATCCTGACAATCTTAGCAAGGAGTGCAAAGTCAGGACATCGAAGATGCAAACCCACAAATAAGAAACATGGCACCAATCTAAATAGGTTTAATAGGGAAATGAAAGCTGAGCCTTTTTTAATCACAAAACACTATTCTGCAGAATGGCATGCAATTCATAAAAGGTTGAAAGTCATGCACTTAAGGGTCCAACACAGCAGTTACATAAATGAGGTATGCAAAAACTCAGATTTCCAAAACGAATTTACATAACTGATGCAGCCCAGGAGTCAATGCTGCAACACAACTAAATTCATACGATTCTACTTGTGTGTGCACATCCATATATCCAGAACACAAGAATTGATAATCAATTAAATAGATAGATCAATATAAGACGAGGACTGAACATAGTATCATAGAAGCTTGATAGCCTGTATGGATTGGATTGCAATTGCAAGGAATTAAATATGCCTGATAGCCTATCTGGATTGACTGCCAAGCCCCATAAAGCCATATATTTAGTCCTTTCTAGAATTTGTTTTGGCCATCTAGATCTCTAATTTAATCCAAGAACAGTCACACCCTACCAAAATTATTCTACGACTAGAATAATCACATTTTTTGCCATCCTTTCTCGAATCTGTTTTGACCACCACCGAGTTATTCTTTAGAACAAATCATCTCCAATTTACAAACCATTGCTCTCTACAGTTCCGATTCAATCACGCCTAATCCCTATCAAAGTGAAGCGATATACATAAGCGGATAAGCCTATTAAAGCTGTAGCAGTTTATATGCATTTGATTTCCATACTTTCCCTCTTCAACTGCAGCCTGTGAAACCCAGCCTAATAAATCAAATCGATCCCCACACATTGCCCAACAAACCATTAGTCTGGCCAATCATAAGGAGATGATGCAAGCGATTGTAATATTATGCTTTGTTTTCCAACTTGTTCAGCACAGCAAGAGGCAAAAGAATTTCAGAGTGGTGGGATAAAATAATAGCTGATCTCACAACCACCTGACGAAGCATGACCTCTATCTGCAACGTTGCACAGTCCTCTGCTCCTCTCCAGCACTATCGATTCACCAGCATCCTGTGCAGCGGAGAGCACCAAGGAATGAAAACAAATTAAAAAAAGAGGTTTTCTTCCTTTGAACGATACGGATGAAGAGGTCACTGACCTTGTAGTTTGGATCTTGTGACCTGCATCATGGCCGGGCGTTCCCCAGGTCCACGGGCGTGTTCCTCCGTGGGCAAGGGCTACGGTGCACTGGCCGGCGGCAGAGGCCGGGTCAGCGGAGAAGGAAAGCTCCGCAGCAAGGGAGGGTGGCGGAGGAGGGGGACCGGGACGTTTGGCGCAGACACGGGTGAGCTCGCCGCAGGAGGCGGTCAGTGGGTGGGCGCGGAGCAGGCACTGAGGGCGGGCACGGATGAAGACGACGGCGCGGGTGAGAGCTGGCGGCGCGTCAAGGAGGGAGAGGACGCGGCGCCGCGGCAAGGGAGTCATGGACGGAGCGTGCTCGGCCTCGGCGGAAGAGAAGCAGCAGCACGACGCGGCCGGTCGGTGGCCTCGTCTCGCCGCCGCATGGAGAGGGGTTGTGGCCTCGCCGCGCCGCTGTGTCCCGGCCAGTCGGCGGCCTCGCGCAGTCGCACGCGCCGCCGCGTGGAGGTGCTTGGTAGCCTCGCCCCGCCGCCACTCGTGGGGAGCAGCTGAGCAGGGGAGCGACGCCGCCGCATGCCGCGTGCCGCCCGGAGCAGGGAGTAGGCCGGGGAACCGCGCCGTCGCCTATTTCTACGGTTTTGCGAGCAGCGTCGTGGGCAGACGACCTTGGCGTCGTGGTCGTGGGGCGGCGGTTCCGCGGTTCCGCGTTTCTTTTTTTGAGCGAAGGGAGGCTGCGCGCGGAGGCAGGCCGATTACTACGATATCATTTGAGTCTTTTAGTAGTTAGATTAGATTGTGATGCAATGTAAATCTTTTGGTTACAATGTCGCTAGACTTAAGTAGCTCCTTTATGTAAAATATATATAGCCAAATATTTCTCATGCAAGTACTCAAACCTTATATGAAAAACCAATGTTCAAGCTCCCCTGCATAACATGTACATTCAACTCGATTGATGCATTTCTGCCTAACTCGTGCCGTGCGCAATGGTGCGCGCAACTTACTAGTGCCTATGAAAAGGTGACGCATAATGACAGCTTTCCTGTGAAAATGAAACCAATCTAAAACCTCTTTTTTGCTCTCTCGATCCTCCACCTAACAGCTTTTGGGAATCCACAATATGATACGCCTCGGCACGCAGATGGCAAGGCGCCAAGCGCCTGCGTTGTTTCCTGCACAAGGATACGTAGCAAGCAATACAGCTTGCAAACGATGGTCTACGTACGGCTTCCAAAAGCGGGTGCACATACGTCAGATAAACTGACTGACGCAACTACATACTATTACTTTACTGTGGTCGATTAGTTCTGTGTGATTTTATACCGTGCTTAGGAATAACCATTCGTCCATAGATCGTGATCTTGTACAGTTAAAGATAGAGGAACCAAATAACAGCTAGATACTTAAGATGTACTTCCTCCGTCCCGCAAAGAGTGTCGTCCTGGAGATGGGCACAGGGACCAAGGAGAGCTACGCACACAGAGACATGCATCCCTAGCGTCTGTCTCCTCTATATGTCTTCTCTCTCTTCCATGTTTTTTTTACACGATTTGTTCCCCTATCTCTCTCCCCTGCTCTCTCCTGTTCACCTCCAGATCCACGGCCGCCGGTGCGCCCGCCCATCGCCGCCCGCCAAGACAAGCTTGTGCTCGCCGCCGGTGGACTCCGCGTCCGGTGGAAGGCTGCCGCTTGCCGCCGGTCCGCTCCACGTCGCTGGATGGGGCCGGGCTGGATCTCGGCGTCGGTCGGCTCCGCGTCCGGTGGGAGGCCGCCGGCCGCCGCCGGTCTACTCCGCGTCACGTGCCGCAACGGAGGCCGCGGCTCGCCGCAGGTCCGCCGGTGGTGGAGAAGAGCCGGGACGGCAGATCGATGACGGAGGGGGCGGAGCAGATGGGCCTCGATGCTGCATCTGCTTCCACATTAGGGCGCGCCAAGGGGCCGCGCTCATCCCGCGGGCCTCTTCTTCAGCGACCGGGAGCTGCGCCGCCGCGCTCGTCCCGCGGGCCTACGCCTCGGCGCCCAGGAGCCGTGCTCCCCCCGCGGGCCTCTTCTTTGGCGGCCTGGAGCCGCGCCCGTCCCACAGGCCTCTTCGTCGGCGCCTCTGACCCACGCGCATGGATGCTGGGCGGCGCTCCTCCGCACCGGCACGACGGCAGCCTCTCCAGCTCGAGACTGCCCTCATCTGGTGGAGAAGAAGGGCTGGAAGGGCGCCGGCAGTGGAGATGGGAACGGGGTCAGCGATCGAGAAGATGAGGGAGGGCGCTGGGAGTGGAGAAGATAGGAACGCAAACTGAGGGGATGGAGACGAACCGACAAAGCTGCCAAGGGACAGGCGTACAAGACCTAGTATACGCTAGAACGACACTCTTTTGCAGACATGCTTCAAAGCTAGGACGACACTCTTTGCGGGATGGAGGGAGTAGACCGGAACTAAGAATCCCATGGGCCAGGATCCGAACCTGTCTACCTCATACACGGTTGATTTAGGCAATGCCTTCAACCGGTTGAGAGAAACATACAAATCAACCACCATTTGCAAAAGAAGGCAAAGCCAGGTGATTTGTTGTTTATTCGAGTGATCGGGTGAAAGACGGTCACTTGATTTTTGATCCAGCACTAGTACCGTGAAAAAGAACATCGCTGGTAATATGACAAAACATCGCTAGTACCGTGACAGAGCATCACTAGAACATGTATAGAAGATAGAACATCACCGGGAACGTGGTAGAACATCACTGAGAACGGTGCGCGATAAGGAGAACGGACAGTGCGAGAATCGCGCGCGCGAGACCAATCAGGCGAACAGAGAGCAGCACGAGATCGAGCGATTGGCAGCACGACATCCATTCCGCCCGGTCGGCCGTCGAATCTGCAAAAATAGCCAAAGACGCCCACAGACGAAGAATTAGTAGAGAATGGTGAAAACATAGACCAATAACGACGAGAACGAGCTTTGTATGCATCCACGAAGATTCTAGATCGACAAAACACCAACTTCCCATGCCTAATCACAACTAGATCAAGATCTAGATTTAGATCTAGAGAGAGAGGACAAAAAAGTAGAAAAAGAGAGGGAAAAGCGGGAGAGGGGGCCTTTATTTTCCTCCTATGGTGCCTTAGAGCATCTCCAACAGTTTGCCATTTTTTTACCATTTGTTGTAGTTTGCCAACTCCTAGAACGAAATGGAAAGGAGAAAAACTAGTCATCTCCAACAGTTTTGCAAAATTGACTTGGCATTTACTAAATTGTGGACCCAACCGACTATATATGGCGTGAAGACATTACAAAAGGACACCCCCTTTAGCAAGCCCAATAAAGTGTTGGCATCCAATATGCGTTGCTTAAAGTGGCGTTGCAAAGATCAATTGCAACACTTATACATGTGTTGGTAAGAGGGGTATGTAAGCGTTGCATGCTAGCAACGAATATGTAGCAACGTTTATATGTGTTGCTAATTCAATATGCCACGTGCTTTTGGGATTTCTTATTAAATCATATATATGTTTATTTTATTTGTTTTATACAGTATAAATGGCTTGATAAATTAATTGGATGTCTTACATCCGGCAGCCCGAAGCATTAAATGTATATATCTTCGAAATTGAAGATAATATTAAATAATTGAACTTAAGTAAATGATTTTATAGATACAAAAAAATGGTCCACTATGTATATTGTATAAAATGATTCACGAACTACAAAGTTACATATTGATCTTATATACATAAGTCTAACACAACTCCTAAACAACTAATCTTGAGAGGAAGTCTTGTTCTTCATCCTTCCAAAATATCATATATTTGTCCTGCATGAAAATAAAAAGTGCTCGTTAAAACACATTTAGGGGAATATGCGTTTTTCCAGTGAAAATTGCAAATCTCGATGAAGGTAAATAACTGAGCCAATGTATATCTATATATACCTGTTCCTGGCAGCTCTTCTAGAATTAAGGCTTCGTGAACACCTTTGTCTACAGTGACACAACAGCCCTGACATAAAACAAGTGAAGCTAAATTAGAACCAATAAAGCCACACAAAATTATTCAAACCGGTTGATGTGCTTTAATTTTTTCTATCAGAAGTTCTCTCAAATTTGAACTAGCACAGTGCAGATTAAGGCAACAGTCTTCCTTAGTTTTGTATAGCATAAGCATTTAGCTAGTGTGCATCTGACGTCATGTCACATACATACATGTATATTAAAATTACAGATGAATACATATGCCTGATATCCATTTCCTGACCTGTCATCAGGAACAAGTATGAAAAGTTTTGGATACCTTTATCTTGCTAGATCTGTTCATTCACTTGCTCGTAGCTCATAGTTGTATATGCACAGTATAAAATTCAGAAGATTTGCCTTCATCTGCACATGTTCAAAAAAAAGATAACATCATCTGTTACCGAATACTTGTTAATTTCAGAACTGAAGAAGATAGAAACACCACATCCAATTGGATTTTCTATAGTGCAGCATCCAATTAGTTCAGAAATATATGCATGGAAGACAAGTAAATTTCTTTTGACTATTTTTTCTCAGATTCCCTAATAACATAATTATTATGCTGGTAAAAGAAGAATCAGAATGGGGAGGATTGGACATATTATTGTGCTGAGAAAAAAATCAGAAAAGAGGGGAGATTGGACGTGACCCACCGGAGATCACGACGCCAGAAAATTGCCGCTCGCACTAAACTGAAAGGAAGGGAGAGATCATACATGGTCACGTACACGTACAAACTAGTTAACTGGACCATAATTGAAATAGAAATTGACGATACGTATGAACTAGTTAATTGCCCGACGAGTACCTTGACTGAATGTTTAAGGAAGGAGGGCGCCGTCGTCATCCGGCCAGATCCAATCGATAGGGATAGACAAGAGGAGGGCAACCCGATCCAATCGCTAGGGCACAAACCTGTACATAGGATTGAGGAGGACGTAACAACCACAAGAGGAGATTCGTAACCTGGTTAAGGAGATCGCAACCTGGAAATCAGCGGATGTGGAGGCGAAGTAGTTTCCTCTGCCGATGGCCAACGCTACTCTCACCGCAGCTAGCGCTTCTCCCAACCACGCCCGTCCTTGTATCGCCGGCGTCGAAGAACCACCTCCAAGCCATCTAAGTGAACTGCCTCCGTGCACACGATAGGTAACTCAGACGGAAATAGATGGAAGATCTGAGAAAAAAAACTGAATGAGAAACTACCCAGACGAGAAGGCCGGCACTTATTATCGTGCTCGCGTACGTGGGAAGTGCGGGTGCGGAGGTGTGGCAACGCATTTTACTAGCGTTGGAAGGCATCCGATACTACACGGGGGTTCGTGTTGTAGTGAGAGAGTCCTACATACGCGGAGTAGCGCGGGAGGAGGGCCCGATCGCGTTTGCCAAGCAGTCCGCGGCTTTGCAAATATGCCAAGTTTCCTCCGTCAAGTTGCCCAAATTGCAAAACCCAAATGCAAAACTGTTGGATACCTCATTTCGTGATGTTTTGCAAATTACAAGAATGCAAACCCCAAATGCCAAACTGTTGGAGATGCTCTTACTCCCCCAAATCGAAGCTCTAAACCTAATTCCAATGAAGTGGTAAAAAATTAGGGCAAAACCTCCCCCCAGGAGTATGGAAGAGGAGATCTGTGGGGAAGAAGCCTAGGGGTCTGCTGCTATTTATAGATCCAGACACTTAACCGTGGCGGGCATCATAACGTGCCCGCTGCGGTTAATGCGGTTAATCTACATTATATTAACCGCAGCGGGCATCCTAACGCGCCCGCTGCGGTTAATGAATTAACCATGGCGGGCGGGTTATGTTGCCCGCCCGCAGCGGGCGCGTTAGGATGCCCGCTGTAGTTAATGGATCCACAGTGGGCGCTGCCTCGGCCGGCCGGCGGAGGTCGGCTAGGAACAACCGCAGCGGGCAATTTGGATGCCGGCCTCGGAGCACTGAAGGGCCTCATTGCGCAAAATCAAACGTGTAGTAGTGAGCAGCGTAGGATCGGCTTGCGACTGTAGATCGCGTTGGTAAAAAAAATCGAGTGAGCCGCCACCTACGTTCAGTCGAGGGATCTATAGTTTAACCATGCCGGTTGAAAGCAACAGACAAATCAACCGGTTGTGCTTTGGACTTTCTCCTATTTTTCTCTAACTTGTGTCAGGTGACATCCCAACCAGTAGAGGTAAGTGGGCACATGCACTGCAGTGCGGGAGGGGAGTGGGCTCATGCAGGGGTAGATTGATCACTCAACGGAGCGACAGTCGCGCATTATCCCCAATCCTAATTCTATACTACATATATAGAATTCTTTTTTATATCGAGCTACTTTATTTTAATACAATCGGAGTACATATCGACACTTAGCATTAGGACCGGATATTTTGATAAAGTGTTCTTCTAAATGGAGTTAGTTTATTTTAAGACAGTCTGAGTACATATCGGCACTAGCGTTGGCCTCAACTGAGGACCGGATGTTTCGCATCACTGCTCACTTATTTCTATGGACATGCATTTGGGTCTCCTGTGTTGGCCTTGCATGCATGGATCCCACTACCATTTTAGACGACATAGTCACTTGGTCGATATGAGGCGATGAACACTATATATTTATGGCAGTGTGTGCCTCACCTCTCACACCACACGCCTAGCTTCTCTTTCCAAAAGCATGGCGTGCACTAGTCTTTCATTGCTAGACCACTTCTTGATCACTGTATTGCTCATCCTCGCTCGCAATATTATCACAACCGGTGTTGTCATAGCTCCACCTCCCACTACTCTACCTCTTCCACCGCTACGTGCACCTTCTCTAGCTCCTCGTCCATGGTTGGGGGCACCCCTTCGTCCCCCACAGTTGGGAGCACCTCTTCCTAACCCTGTTCCTCCTACTCCGCAGCTGGGAGCACCCCTCCCGTCTCGTCCTCTTCCTCCAGTTCCTGCTCCTATACTTCCGCCTCGTCAGAAGCGCACTCCACCTCCTGCACCAGGATTAGGGGCACGGCTCCCGTCTCCTCCTCTTCCTCCAACTCGTGCTCCTGTGCTTCCTCCCCGTCGGAAGAATGCCCCACCTCCTGCACCGCTCCCGTCCTCACCTCTTCCTCCAGCTCGTGCTCCTGTACTTCCTCCCCGACGGAAGCACGCTCCACCTCCCCGCACCAGGATTAGGAGCACGCCTTCCGTCTCCTCCTCTTCCTCCAACTCATGCTCCCCGTCCTTCCTCCCCGTGGAAAACGCGCTCCACCTCCCCCGCACCTCTCCCGGCCCAGCCTCTTCCTCCAGCTCGTGCTCCTATACTTCCTCCCCGTCAAAAGCGCGCTCCACCTCCTGCACCAGGATTAGGGGCACGCCTCCCGTCTCCTCCACTTCCTCCCACTCGTGCTCCTGTGCTTCCTCCCCGTCGGAAGCATGCTCCACCTCCTGCACCCCTCCCATCCTCGCCTCTTCCTCCAAAGCGTGCTCCCTGTACTTCCTCCCCGTCGGAAGCGCGCGCCACCTCCTGCACCACGCTTGGGGACACCTCTTCCATCTCCTATTATTCCTCCACCTAAGAAGGGCACTCCACCTGCTTCCACTCCAATTCCTGCACCGCGGTTGGGGATACCCCGTCCATCTCCTCCTCTTGCTCCACCTCGTGCTCATATACCTCCTCCCCGCCGAATGGGTCCACCTCCCGCACCATGGTTTAAGGCACCTATTCCACCTCAGGTTATTCCTCTCCCTCAGAAGGGTGCTCCATCTCCCGCTCCAGCTCCAATATTGTGGCATAGAGGAGAGTCCTGGACGGTCGTGGGTTGAGGCTCGGAGGACAAACCGACATGGACTTTTTTGTTTGTTGTGATTACTAATGCTTGGACAAAAGGAGAATTGAGTTGGACTTTTCTCACGAGTTTATAGTAGGTCATAAATTTATAGAGGTTACCTCTCAGTGTATTCTTCGGAAAAATAACAGTCGACATGTAACTTTTTTCATCCCAATTGAATCCACTAGATCCAAGCATACCATTGATTGTAGAACGATGTCAATATTTGTCTTGCTTCTTGATAGAATCTTGTTTTTTGTAACATCTATGCCACACTTCTCGCAGACAGATTTTTATGGCCGCAGTGTAAGCATGGGGCTTTCTCCATCTATTTTGCCATTTATCACCCTTGTTATAGCATTCTACAAAAGTCTCTAGAATTATATATCTTCCACATATCATATAATTCCAAATACCATATCCGTAGCAGCAATTTTTTCCACTTTTCCGATGCAGAGCTTGCACCCCGAAAAACTAATAAACGAGATATTATTACGCCTCAGCACACGCTGAATATTCGGCACCGGCAGGCAGCATGAGCCCCCAAGATATTTAATTCGTGGAAAGTACGGCGTGTTTCCAGACAGGGCGGCCAGCTGCACGTACGCTGAGCACCACGCCTTTGCGATGTTTCCAATCCTGCACAAGGCTACGGAGCAAACAATGCGCGCTGCAAGCTGAGGCTGCTTTCATCGTAACTTCTCTGACGCACACGAATATTTATGCGCTGCCGCGCTGCACCACGCTGTCCAACACATGTAGAAGATATACATGTGTTGGAACACGCTTCCATCACGATTTTCTTTCACAAAATAAAAAGTTTCCAACAAGTAGGATACGATATGCCTCGTGCCAGAACACTGCTGCTGCTTCTGCTCCTCGTCGTCACTCTCTTCGCCGCGAGCTTCACCGCTTCTGAATCCATCGTCGATGGAGACCAGGTCAGATGGATCATCCATCGATCAGCTTGCATGATTTTGCTGCCCATAGTAGGAAGCTAGCATGCGTGCTTGTAGCATGTTGGTTTTGTCTTGTGTTTTTCTCTTACCAGGGATCTGAATAGGAATTTTATCGCATTTGTTTGATCGTGGTATATAAGCAGGTCTACATCGTATACCTGGGGCATCTACCAGCCAGCAACGTTGCGACGGAATCTGAAGGTTTCTCTGCTGTAGAATTTGCTCATCACGACCTGTTGAATCAGGTCCTCGACGACGGCAGGTAGACAACCTCTTTTTCTATTTTTTTTATTTGATGGGCTAAAGCTCTCGTTTTAGCACAGGGTAGAAATCCACGCCTTTTGTTTTTATTTTATCAGACGATTTGTTGTCATACACTCAGTACACAACACTGTATAGGGATTGACGTCCTCAGAGCCATCTCTTCGATGCTCCCAAGGGCCAATGTTGGCCTCGGAAACGAAAGAGCAACATTATAGAAAAAGATTGCCTTTATACAAGAGCCAATGTATGTTTGTCTCTTGCAGCTCTGCTTCAGACAGGATTCTTCGTAATTACAAGAGAAGCTTAAATGGCTTTGCGGCCAAGCTAAGCAAAGAAGAGGCACATAAACTGTCTGGTTTGTGACAATTAACACACTCTTTTTTTCCAATCATTTTCTTTTGTGATTGCGGATTGCGTTTTCTTTGTGACTTATGTCACAAGGACGAATAGACATCAATGCAAGATGACGAGATAGTTGGATGAACCCAAACTTTTTTTTCGAGCCAAAGGACCACTAGCTGGGCTGCTTTATGGCCCCAGCGGCACCCCTTGGATCCCCCACGTTGAAGAATTTCAAGATTGAGGGTAATAAAATACCCTCATCAATCCCATATCTAAGTACAGGTTTGTGGCTGTCCCGTCTCACGGGGATACAGTGCCGCTATATATGAGTGAGGCTGGAGTTTGGAGGTTTTCCGCTAGCTGTGTAATATGTTCTTCCGGGGTTCACCGGTTTACCACGAGTGTGTGTGAGAAGTTCTTCTTAATCAAAAACCGGTGGGGATGTCACTTCCCCGTGACTTGCACTTTTTTTCCAAAGATTTTCTTGATAAAGGAAGGTTATGCTAAATTTTCAAGTACATTACATCAAATTGATACAGAGTCTTGGAAATAGTTCTTTCAGCCCTTGCTGACAAGAAGCACACAGCCAACTAAAAGAGAAGAACCACACATACTCTAGTTATGAATCCATAGACTAAAACGTCACCAATGTGCCTGAGAGAAGATAACCAATGCCACCTATGACCCAATCATGTATATCAACTTTTATTTGATATGTCAATTGTGTGAATTGTAAAGGAATCATCTCTCATACTCTTTTCCATGATACCTTTAGACATGACTGGCGTTGTCTCGGTCTTCCCAAGTAAGACTCTGGAGCTTTTGACGACAAGGTCTTGGGACTTCTTGGGCTTCCCTCAGAGACCAATTGAAGAGCTACCAGTAGAAGGAGACATCATCATCGGTATGCTCGACACCGGTATATGGCCTGACTCGCCATCCTTCTCCGACGAAGGCTTTGGCCCACCACCGAGCAGATGGAAGGGCACATGCCACAACTTCACGTGCAACAAGTATGAAAAAACACTTTCTTCTTTCACATCTTCTGCTTGAATTTTAAGATGATTTTAGGCAACACCCTTATTCAACCGTTACAAGTAAACTGATACTTTTATGATTTAACTTTGTAGTACAACATAATAATTTTTTGCCCCTGTCAGAATATAAACAATTTAAAATTGCTATTTGTATTTGTGCCCACATAAATCAGAGTTTTTCATATTTATAGTCCCTAACGGGTTTTTCTATTTTTTGAACAAAAAATACAGATTATTCCCACATAAATTGCAGTTAGATGAAGTTGCAATTTAGTTCAAAATATATGTGCGATAACCGTCAATTATGGAAAGCTAAAATAGAGTGTCTCCAAGAGTTTGGTAAAATTCACATGACAAATGTTGTGTTTTAGCAAGTTGATAAAAGAGTATGCCTAGTTAAAAAGAGGCTATCGCCAATAATTCCCTATTTTTAACTTGCCAAATAAAAAAAAAAAGTCCACCACAAAGGTTGTTGACCAGTAGATTTCTTCCCCTAGCTCTGCGTACTCTCAAAGGAATGCATGCAGCGCACGGCGGAGAGAAGGGGCGACCCCAGTTTTTCGTGTGATGGCAAGTCACTCCGCTCGAGGCCTCGGGATGGCAACTTGACAAAGATTGCCAAAAAACAAGGGATGGCAAGTTGATTTGAGTAGTTCTTGGAGATGACACCTACGTTTTAGCAAGTTCAGTTTCTTTTAGTGTCTAGCGAGTTCAAATTAGTTTTTCAGATATCCTTTGTCTTTTAGTTTTTTCCATTTGGGCAAAAAATATCAATAGAAGGGTTCAATTAAAGCAATGGAAAATTGCCTAACAAATAGTACAGACTTAAACATGACATAGAATCACCGTTCAACTATTGCATGACATGCAGTAAAATCATTGGAGCACGAGCCTACGACGGCCGATCCAGCAACTCTAGCCTGTCGCCACTGGACGAAGACGGCCACGGCAGCCACACGGCATCCACCGCGGCCGGGCGTGCGGTAGCCAACGCCAGCTTGTACGGTTTGGCTGCCGGCACAGCTCGCGGTGCGGTGCCCGGTGCCAGGCTCGCCGTCTACAAGGTGTGCTGTGGCGAGGCGGAGATCCTTGCAGGGTTTGACGACGCGATCGCCGATGGTGTGGACGTGATCTCCATCTCCATCGGAAACCCCTTCCCATTTGATTACTTCGCCGACGTGATAGCCATCGGCGCCTTCCACGCCATGAGGCGTGGTGTGCTCACGTCCGCATCGGCGGGGAACTCGGGGCAGGTTGGCTTCACGGTTACCAACGTAGCCCCGTGGTTGCTGTCTGTGGCAGCGAGCAGCATCGATCGCCAATTCATCGACAAGATTGTTCTTGGGAATGGCAAGACCATAGTGGTCAGCCCCGAAATCAACATGTTCTTGGGGCCTCCCTCTAATACTACATTTTTTTTTCTTTACTGAAATGAGTATGTACTGCGCCAACCATGCATTACATTGTGTTCTTCATTTTGCAGGGAGCCTCCATTAACACCTTCCCGACGCTATCAAATGCCCCTCTTGCATTCCCTGCCAGCGGGTAAGGAGACGATGCATGACAACAAGAAGCATTTGCAAAACCGGAAATTTGCATAAATTCATATCAAGCATTGTATATTCTGAATTGGACTATACTAGGTGTTTATGTTGCCTTGCTATAATTGTAGGTCTTGTAATGCAGATAACCTTGCCGGAGGTTCATACACAGGCAAGATCGTCCTCTGCCTGGAGGCCAGTGAAAACGACGGTTCAGGTCCTCTCTCGGCCGGTGCAGCAGGCGTCATCATAGTCATTGAAGAACCTGATGTGGCCTATATTTTGCCTCTGCCCGGTCTGACGGTAACTAAGGATGAGTTCGACCAAATCATGGCATATGTCAACAGCACAAGGTGAGTGAGCTCACTGACCACACACATATCGTCAACTTGCTGATGAACTATATGTATACTATCCCACATTCGTGTTCAATTGTCTGACAATAATACGGTCTCTGTCTTGCAGTAATCCTGTGGGCACCATAGAACACACCGAGGCTACGGTGAATCCACAAGCTCCAGTAGCCGCCTCATTCTCTTCTCCAGGCCCCAACTTGGTCACCCCTGATATCTTGAAGGTGAGCCTGACTAATAATGTTGGAACATCTGCCGTAATTGCAAATAAATCACAGTTATCAATGTACATATTTCAAATGCAGCCCGATCTATCTGCACCGGGGATTGACATCATAGCCTCATGGTCTATGCTCTCATCACCTACGGGCATTGCCAATGACACGAGGAAGGTTCATTATAACATCATCTCTGGCACATCCATGGCATGCCCACACGTGAGCGGAGCTGCTGCGTACGTCAAGTCATTCCACCCTGACTGGTCACCGGCGATGATCATGTCGGCTCTCATCACCACCGGTATGGTACATTTCTATTAAATCTTTAGCTATAGAGTCCTTTGTCAATATATCACAATGCATGGTCCTCGTTGTTGCAGCCACTCCGATGAACACACTGGCCAACTCCAACACGACTGCGCTTAAGTACGGCGCTGGGCAGCTCAACCCGGTAAAGGCGCATGACCCAGGACTAGTATACGATGCATTGGAGAGCGACTATGTAGCTATGCTGTGTGCGCAGGGGTACAACACCACGCAGCTCGCGCTCATCACCGGCTCCAACGCCACCACCTGCTCCAACAGCAC
The DNA here is from genome assembly GCA_018135685.1 of Themeda triandra. Lineage (NCBI taxonomy): Eukaryota > Viridiplantae > Streptophyta > Magnoliopsida > Poales > Poaceae > Themeda > Themeda triandra. Next base: position 340,838 of record JAENPR010000102.1, on the reverse strand, counting down.
AACGACCAGCTCTCCGATGGACCTCAACTACCCAACCATGGCGGCCCGTGTGGAGCCAGGGAAGAACTTCACCGTGGTCTTCCCGCGGACTGTCACCAACGTCGGGGCCGCAAACACTGTTTACAACCTCAGGTTCGAGTTTGCTGACGAGTATGCCAGTGTCCTCACTGCTGAAGTTTCACCAAGCGAGCTAGAGTTCAGCGAGTGGAACCAGAAGGTCTCGTTCACCGTGACTGTGTCTGGTGTGGTGTTGGAGGAGTACAAGGTCTACTCATTCACCATTGTGTGGTACAACAACGAGCATAAGGTGAGCAGCCCAGTGGTGGTGTACACAACGAGTAAATGACGACTCCCAGTCCCAGCAGGCATCAAACCGGTGGGTTTAGACAGTGAGAGAGGTGCCATGCAACGCTTGTGTTTTGTGCAAAGGTTCAAGAATTAAACTTCCTTGGCCAGGAATAATAAATACTACATAAACTTGTCATATCCCTGGATAACAGTGACTGAGTGATGCCATACGACTGAACGATATCCCTCAGGTTTCAACAAAGGAAACGAGCTTTTAGTAGCCTCTTTTATAGAAGAAGAGGTAAGATAGGTTACCTTATAATTGAACTGTATGCTGCATTGAATCATGTGTTAAATGATGATGTTGTCGCAATGTTTGAGAAATTTCATATGGGCACTTTATTTTTCATGACATAAATTATGGAAAAAATAATTCTACTAGCAAAGAATAATATGACACCAAGTAAATCTAGCAATACAGACCTATATCTATTTCTTGAATATGCGAATTTCAACAATTATGTTCCAATGGTAGGCACTAATATACTTATGATGGATGCTGAACAAATTATGAAATTGTCCTAGGTAGCATTATTCTTACTAGTACTAGCAAGAAATATTATCGATGGTGCCATTTCTTGTACGAAATAATACATACAAAAAAACACATTTGCATGATCTTCCGGATTGGCTTTAACGTTGCGTGATAATTCCTAAACAGCAAGCTCTAAGAAAGAAGAGTTTTTGTCATATATTTGGTGCAAATGGATTAAATTAGATCATTTGTTCAAGGAGATAATGTAAGGATAAAGGAGGAATGGTTCATTGGTATCTCATCTTCATAACAACAAAGGCCTGACAAGGGAGCCAACATTCACTATGCTCTTCAATATAGTTGATATATATGTTTAGTGCCAGATCTAGAAAAACAAGTTAGGAGGTGCTTCTTCCATTATCTTCCATATTGGCGTGCTACGCCCAGCAGCCATGGCCCTACAGGAAAGGCCACCTGGCCGCGCCACAGCATAACGCTGGCAAAATTGTTATGGGCATTATTCCATTTCTTCCACCAGGTTGCATTCAGACATTTTTCTGGACACATACATAAGTAGCAAAGAAATCTGAAATTTTTGGTGTTATTGTTGTTGCTTAAATCGATGCCTATGTTGCTGAAGCAATAAAAGAAGAACAAGATCTGAAGACTCCACTTCAAGTTGTATCTCATGTTCTGCCCAAATCAACTTTTCTTTGCAATGTTTGCATGTAGTCCGCAGTGATGAAAAGAGAAATACCAAAGTTGGTGCAATGAATGGTTGCTACTTGAGCTTGAAAATGAATTTCTTGCTGAGAATAAGGGATCAGCAGGATTGCGGTCATAAGAGGCTGATCTGCGCAAGCCAGTCGAGGATCAGAAAGAGGCAACAACAACCACTGGTGCATGATGGGCTTCTACTCCCGGCTGGGAAGGAAACCCCCTCAATTCCCGGTTTCCCAACCGGGACTGCTAATACGGACTAAAGGGTAGCCTTTAGTCCCGGATAGGAATCCGGGATTAGTACTCTACTTCTAGTCCCGGTTGGTAAATCGGTTGGTATTTACCAACCGGGACTAGATGTTGCGCCGGCCATGTCATCTGCCACTTCTTTTTTCTTTTTCTTTTCTTATTATTACATTTTTTTCTTGTATAGTTTCTTTGCATTAATTATTATACACACTTATAAAAAATCTCCATTAATAGGGACTCCCAATTTCTATAGCCCTTGTGAACAATGGACGTTCCTCCTCTCTATGCAGAATGGACCATTGCCGGATCCAATTGGTCGCCCTGAAAATTACCTATATAACAGTGTCGATTTAGCCTCGTTAAATATCATAGCATTCCTATTCAACCACATTGCCTAACAAAGAGCAGTTGCCCCTAGCAGAATTTGGTTTTTGAGTTTAGGACGTAATCCGTGAAGCCAAGAACCAAATCAATTATGAAAACTAGTAGGTGGATGAATTCGAAAAGTGATACACATAGTATTCCAAACAAAGCGTGCAAAATGATAGTCAAAGAACAAATGTCGGATAGTTTCCGTTAACTACAAGACAACATTTGAAACTTCCTTGTAAGTTTCTCTTCACTAAATTATCTTATATAAGTCTTACCCCTTTTTAAATACCATAAGAAAATTTTAATTTTCAGGTACTTTTAACTTCCAAATAGGAATTTTCTCCGGGAGGACATCTTGTTGGATCGAGTTTTATATATAGACTAGAATGTGAACATACCATTCTTACCGAGGTTCCATCAGAAAACATCTTTCCCGTTTGAGAGGTGAACTTGTACAACTTTTGACAAGAAGTCAAACCAGATATATATTCTGATTTTCATTAACCAAAATCCCCGCCTAAAGGACACATTAAGTGGTGTTGTCCCTAGGACATTTGCAACCGTGCCATCGACCTCACAATTCTATATAGATTAGGGCAAACCTCCTTAAGAGGTTTGTCTCCTAAACACACATACTCCGAAAACCTCACCTATTCCCCACTCTAGACCTTAAAAAGTGCCACATGCTAGAAAATCAGCCTTAGCTTTCATGAGGCCAGCCCAAAAATGAGAATCCCTAGGCCTATGTTGCACCTGAGTAAGGGATTTATTTGACAGATATTTCCTTCTTAGAAGGTTCAGTCAAATGCCATCCTCATTAATTAGCCTACCACTTACTCAAAAGACATTTATTTTGTAGTTTAGATTAAGTACTCCTAGCCCACCAAAATTTTCAGTGTAAAGAGAACACTCCACTTAGCCACACAATATTTCTTCTTATCTTCCTCAATATGCTATTGAGAGGAAAAGGACTAAACCCTTTATAAGAACTGAAACAAACTCTGGATGTCTGCTGAATTGGTAGATGGATGTAATGATGTAGCATTTGTAAGACTTGTTGAGTGCTTGTGATATTTCAACAATTTGTGGAGATGTTGTTGATTCATTTGAATTCTGATATTTTTGTATGGGCTGAAAAAATTACTCCATCCATCCAAGAAACACTGCAGTTGTAGAGTTGAAACTTTTTTCTCCCACAAAGACCTATGTGGAATCCATATACTGCATGGCATATTCCATCTAAGATCCCAAAAAATCTGCAGGCTCTCTTACACATCTCCATTCCCCATCAAATAATCTCCATCCTTCAACCTGCCCTGCATGCCAAGCAAAGGCTAGGGAGGCTAGATCCCAACCCAATGATGGCTGGCCAGAGTGACTCAATGCCACTGGACACACAGTTGCCAAGTCGGCCGGATCCCAACACGCCAGGGGCTAGATCACTGTTCGGTGATGACCTGGACGAACTGTTTCCAAGATGATGGAGTTGTTGTTAGGCAAGGAAGCCATGTGCAAACAAGGAAGCCACAGAACTCAAGCGGCCTCAATGTGGTCATATTTTTCGTACACAAGGCGATGAGGGTTTCGAGGCGGTCATCCTCTTGCTACCTGGTGGCGCTTAGACGCTCAATGCAGCCATCCTGATAACACCCTGAGGGGGTCTTCGCACGGCTAGCCCTATGGCAATGTGCAGGGGTTGGTGCGGTCGGCCCAGCTCCCACGGGGGCTCCATGTGGCGATGGAGTCGGTTAGTGGTTGGACCGGGTCAAAGGTTGGAGCCAATTGATTTTTGTAGGGGATTTTAGTAATTTCTCACTTATCATTTGTTGGCGTGGGACAGAGGAAGTATAAGGATGGAATTGTTTGTGCAGAAATATTACATGTTGTACGCCGCAAAAAAATATCACATAGTGTATACGGGCAGAATTGTGTAGGGATCAAATTGTATGGGTTGAAAAAAAATGTATGGTTGGAATTGTGTGGGCTGAAAAGAAAAATATGGGCTGGATTGTGTGGGCTGTAAAAATTTATGGACTGAAATATGTGGGCTGAACAAAGGATCTGAATTGTGGGAGGAGAAAAATTGTATGGGCTACAATCATAAAGAAATAATGGGCCAGCCAACAACAGCCCAAAAAATGTTGACACACCCATAATAATAATGAGGTTGCCTGCTATGTTGCTTTTAGTAAGCCGTAATTTATTGTGACGTTTTTTTTCTTACCATGTCACCTTTTGATCCTAAGTGGCATTCGCCTATGTGGCAAGGCCTTGAGAAGAAACCAAATGTCATAAGCCTATATGACACTGAAACTAATGTCTTATACTTGTGACATGAAATATATGGACATCGTATAATTTAATGACATTTAGATTTTCGTCAATTTAGATTTTTGTCAACTGGATGTCCCAAATCGAAAATGGTCACATGAATTCCATATATCAAGACGTAAATAGAATGTCAAAAAGTGGCACATTTCTTATGGTTCTTTTCGCCCTTTTTCCATCAGAACTTGCACCAAAACAAACCAATAAACCTCGGGTCACATCGAATTATCCAAACAAATAAATTCTATGGGAACAAATATACATGCGTCAGCACTCAGCACACGCAGAATATTAAATAATTACAACGTGCTTCCGGGCAGTGTGCCCAGCATGAATGTACACAGCCCTTACTACGAAAGTGTGGTAAACAACCGAACAAAGAGAGCCAAAAGTCTTAAAAATAGACTAGAAAACTAAAGCAAACGATAAAGCTGCTTGCACCCTCTATTGGAAATCTTCAGAGCTATCATCTCTAATTTCTTGCTCATGGTGGTGAGGGCGTCCTTGGCTTGCTCTTCACACTGGCGTGTGTATGGACTATGGGTATAAATGGCCAGATGTAAGGGGAGCATGTTAGTGCCTCAGGTGAGTTGTAATCTCCATTTTTCTCGAACTTCCGCAAGGTGAAAAAGGGACACTGTCAATCCTTGTTATAATTGCTAGTTCATCGTGTTCTTGTGCATTCTGTGTGCGTGTTCTTGACTTAGGCTTAGCCCCTGTGAATATTTGTGTGTGATCGTTGATTCTTGGCCAACAGCACCGGAGACACATTCTCTAGCTACATGGGAGGTCTTCATTTTCCTAGACAGCACAACATCTAAATGAGTTTGGAGACCAACCCCAAAGTAGCCTTGCTTCCTGGAGAGTACTTGTGGGATTGCATTGTAGCCCAGGCAAGACTTGCCATGGCATTAGGAATTCTTTAAGCCCATCTTCTGGCCTTTAATTCTTGTGCTTATGCGCACCTGACTGTGGTGGACACATGCCGAAGTTCTTGGGCTTCAACCCAAATTCTTGGGCTTCTGTGCACCTGACTATAAAATATGAAGACTTTTCTTCATCCAACTAACCTGTCCCAGATCAGGCCCATGAGGGTAGGTTAGCTACAAATTCTGCACTTCCTAGGAATCAGAATTTGCTGTTCTGCTCAAAAAAAAAAAAGGAATCAGAATTTGCTTACGCAGCCTAGTTTGCGGTGCCATGGTACTAGGGTCCATGTCCAAGATCATCTCCTACGGGTCTGGTACTCGGTTCAGCTTAGGCCTGGGGCTACGATGTCTGGGGGGGGGGGGGGCACTGAGGCTGCTCATGAATTTATAGAGCTAACCTCAGTGTATCTTTTGGAAACAACATCACTATCAATATATAACTTTTTTTGAAATCCCAATTGAATCCACTAGCTTAGATTCTAGAATACCATTGATTACAGAGTGGTAGTTGTCAATATTTGTCTTGCATCTTGCTAGAATGTTGTTTTCGGTAACTTAATATTTGTCTTGCATCTTGCTAGAATGTTGTCTTTGGTAACTTCTATGCCACACTTCTCATAGACATTTTTTATGCCAACCGCGCAAGCCGGCCTGGGTCTTCTCCATTCGTGGACAAGAAATGCGCCACGCCCTTGCGATGTTTCCTGGACAAGACTACGGAGCAAGCAATGCGCTCTGCAAGCTGATACATGGCTGATGCTCTCATCCTATCGTTGAGATACACACGCGTATATATTGCCCACACGTTCCAACACGATTTCCATCAAAAGAATCTTCCAACACGTAGGATACCATATTACCATATGATGCCTCGTCCCAAAACACTGCTGCTTCTGCGCCTCGTCGTCACTGTCTTCGTCGCGAGCTTGAGGGCCTCTGAATCCACCGGCGATGGAAGCCAGCAGGTCAGACGGGTCATCTATCCATTATCATGCATGCATGTTTTGGCTTGTACCATGTTTTGGTTCTGTCGATCTTGTGTTTTTTTGCTTCCCAGGATAAGCAAAGTAATTTTATCGCCTCGGTGTAATCGTGATAAGCAGGTCTACGTCGTGTACCTGGGGCATCTACCGGCCAGCACGGATGCGTCAGAACCTGAAAGATTCTCTGCTGTGGAATTTGCTCATCACGACCTGTTGAATCAGGTCCTCGACGACGGCAGGTTCAAAACACTTCTTGTTTTTACCACATAGTAGCAATCCAGGCCTTTGTCTGCATTTGGTCAGGCTATTAGTTGTCGTACACTCCATATGCAACTGTACAGGAATTATTATTGTTCTTTGCTAGGAGCTGCAAGATTTTTATAATTCACGCCTCTGTTTCAGGAAAAAGAAAGTGCACGAATGTGCTCTTGTTTCCCTTTCCTAATAATTATTCAAGAACTTTAGCTATCGTTGAAGTATATATGATTTTTGCTATATGTCTATCAGCAAAAAAAAAAATAACTAAATCTGTCAGATCTATTATATATACATCGTTGTTAAAGGGGACCTTAATATTCACTGAGAGGAACTAGGACGTGATTAACTAGAAAAGAAATAGTTTCCATGATCTGGGTATCTGGACTGCACGGAATGATGTGATATTCAGGAACCAAGCACACTCCCTCCAAGCCTGCAAGTATGTTTTCAAGAATCTCGTCAAAAAAAGTATGTTTTCAAGAATGAAATCGCTCGAGCTAAGCTTAAAGCTAAAGAAGACCTGAAGAACTCCATTCAATCATGGATAGATGATTCTGTGTAATTTTATGATTTTCTTTTCTTCCTTTTATGTTTCTTGAAGTAAACCTGTAAGAACTTTCCTATTGTTTATAATTCAATCAAAATCAGTAGGGGGGCAGCCCTCCTGTTTCCCTCAAAAAAAAAACTGAAAAAAATAAGAATATACACATCATGACAAAATAGAATAAATAGAAAAAATAAAACCATTGGATTAATCAGGAGATTAATCAGGAGAAAATGAAAAGAATTTATACACCATTGGATTTTGTGATGATCGAACACTGACTAGATTTAATAGATAATGAAAAAAAGAATATGTTAGCGACACATATTAAACATGAGTCAAATGGATAGAGCTAGAAACGGATACAAGTTGGAATTATCAATCATCGATGCTTCTAATTAAGATCCAATGTATTTTTGTCTTCTGCAGCTCTGCTTCACAGAGGATTCTCCATAGTTACAAGAGAAGCTTAGATGGCTTCGCCGCCAAGCTCAACAAAGCAGAGGCACATAAATTATCTGGTTTGTGACAACTAAAACGCTCTTCTTTTCAGTTATTTTCACAAGGAAGTAGAGACATCGAAGCAAGATCAAGGGATCGCGGGATGAACCCAAACATATATACATCAACTTTTAATTGACATATCAACAGTATGAGTTGTAAAACAAGCATGAATCTCTTGCTTTTCATTGTGACCATCAGGCATGAATAGAGTTGTCTCAGTCTTCCGAAGTAGGACCCTCAATCTTTTGACCACGAGATCCTGGGACTTCTTGGGCTTCCCTCAAACGCCCATTGAAAAGCTACCACTGGAGGGAGATGTCATCATTGGTATGCTTGACGGCGGTATATGGCCTGACTCACCATCATTTTCCGACGAAGGCTTTGGCCCACTACCAAGCAGGTGGAAGGGTACATGCCAGAACTTCACATGCAACAAGTACATAAAAGATCATTTCATAGCTAATTCAAATCAGTTACTACATATATCCCTTAGTTACTTTTCTCATTTTGGCAAAAATTTATCAGTACAATTACAGAAAAGAACATGACACAGACTCATTGTTTCGACTATGGTGTGACATGCAGTAAAATCATCGGAGCACGTGCCTACGACGGAGCAGGCTCCAGCAGCTCTGGCCAGTCGCCACTCGACGACGACGGGCATGGCAGCCACACGGCGTCCATAGCGGCTGGGCGTGCGGTGGCCAACGTCAGCCTGTATGGCTTGGCCAACGGCACAGCTCGCGGCGCAGTGCCTGGCGCAAGGCTCGCCATCTATAAGGTGTGCCAGGGAGGAAGCTGCAGTGATGCCAACATCCTGGCAGGGTTCGACGATGCCATTGCCGATGGTGTGGACGTGATCTCCATTTCCATCGGGAACTCCTTTGGCGCAGATGATTACTTCCACGACGCGATAGCCATAGGCGCCTTTCATGCCATGAGGCATGGGGTGCTCACGTCCGCGGCGGCTGGGAACTCGGGGCTGGAATTCGGCCACGTTGAAAACCTCGCGCCATGGATGCTCTCTGTGGCGGCGAGCAGCATCGATCGCCGATTCATCGACAAGATTGTTCTTGGCAACGGCAAGACCATAGTGGTCAGTGCTGAAATCAACATGTTCATGGGACCTCTCAATAATATTAGTGCTACTTTTTTCACTGAAATGAATATATACTGCACCAACCATTATTTACCGCTGTGTTCTTTTGCAGGGACAATCCATTAACACCTTCCCAACGGTCACAAATGCCACACTTGTATTCCCTCCCAACGGGTAAGAACGACTAGCATAATTCTGCGCATACAAAGAAACGAGAACCACTCAGAGAAAAAATAAAATAAAATTTTGTAGAATTTCATATCAATCAGTTCCATGGCCACAAAACTCTTGAAAATAAACATCAAACATTATTTCAGATCAAGCATTACAACTAGTACGTATGGTTAATGGTTTCTTGCTATAATTGTAGGTCCTGTTATCCAGAGGACCTCGCAAAAGGTTCATACACAGGAAAGATCGTCCTCTGCCCGCCAGACTTTGGAAACGACGGTTCAGGTCCTCTCTTGGCCGGGGCAGCAGGTGCAGTCATAGTCGGCATGATACCTGATGTGGCCTCTGTTCTGCCGCTCCCCGGTCTCACGGTAACTCAGCGTCACTTCGACCAAATCATGGCCTATGTCAACAGCACAAGGTACCGAGTGAGTTCACGGACGAAATACATATTGCCAGGTGAACCGTACTGTCCCATGCTTAATCACTGACCATGTACATGTGCGCATTTTCTGCAGTAATCCTGTGGGTACCATACACCGCACCGAGAAAAGAGGCAATCCAGATGCTCCTGTAGCTGCCTCGTTCTCTTCTCCAGGCCCTAACTCGATCACCCCCGATATCTTGAAGGTGTGTGCAGTGCATTCCTGATTATGTTCACAAACATCTGCCATCGCGGTTAAAAATGTCACGCAGAAATTAATTTGTATAACGTTCAAATTAATGCAGCCCGATCTATCAGCGCCGGGGGTTGACATCATAGCCTCATGGTCGCCGCTTGGATCACCTACGGGATTGCCAACGACACGAGGAAGTTTCAGTACAACATCATCTCCGGCACATCCATGGCGTGCCCTCACGCGAGCGGTGCTGCCGCATACATCAAGTCATTACACCGCGACTGGTCACCAGCTATGATCATGTCGGCTCTCATCACCACCGGTATATATGCTGTATTCCATGATGTCATCAAAGGTCCATTCCGTTTTAGCTATACTTCTTTGTCAACATATCCCCATATAATGCATGGTGCAGCTACTCCGATGGACACAGTGGCCAACTCCGACACCAGCCCGCTCAAGTACGGCGCCGGGCAGCTCAACCCGGTAAAGGCACACGACCCAGGACTCGTGTTTGACGCATCAGAGAGCGACTACGTCGCGATGCTGTGCGCGCAGGGGTATAACGCTACGCAGCTCATGCTCATCACCGGCTCCAACACCACGGCCTGTAGCAACCGCTCGACATCCAGCTCTCCCAGAGACCTAAACTACCCAACCATGGCGGCCAGTGTGGAGCCAGGGAGGAACTACACTGTGGTCTTCCCGCGGACCCTCACCAACGTTGGGGCCGCAAGCGCCGTGTACGACTTGAGGTTCGATTTTCCTTATTATCAGGCGAGAAATGTCCTCACTGCTGAAGTTTCACCGAGCGAGCTACAACTCAGCGAGCAGAACCAGGTGGTCTCTTTCACCGTGACTGTGTCCGGTGTGCCACCAGAGGCCGGCAAGGTCGACTATTTCACCGTCGTGTGGTACAACAACGAGCATGAGGTGAACATCCCAGTGGTGGTGTACACAGCTGGCAAACGGGGGGTTTAGACAGTGAGGAGTCCGAGGTGCCATGCAATGCTTGTGTTTTGTGCAACGGTTCAAGCAATAAACATCCTTGCTTTGGGCACAAATAATAAATATTCCCTTTGTCCCTAAATAAATCAATCTCTAGAAGGTTGAACGGTCGTGGACTGTACTCTTGCATGGAGCAGGAGTTCCTTTTGATGGGCCTGTGCATTGGGCCTCTACAGGCCAGCGGTTTTGTTCGGCAATTGATGACATGTCTTCAAGTAGCCGGGGTACCAGCGAATTGGCTTGTAGTCCAATGGTAGAACGGTCCAGTGCGACGCTACCTACTACCTACCAGGGTTCAAATCCTGGTGCTCGCACATTTTTCTGGGATTTTCCCAAAGATTTACCGGCGTTCGCATTAAGTGGTAAGCGACGTTCTCGTCGACGACGAGGCGCCGCGTGGTGACTTCGAGAATCTCCGGATCTACCGGGTGCTCGGTCTTTCGAAGGGGTAGGGGTAGGATTTGTGTACGTATGTTCGTAGGTATTGTGAGCGTTTGAGTTGTACTGTGTAATCTCAAAAAAAAAAAAATCCCGGTCCTTCTCCTCTCAAGCGCCTTTATGGTCATGGTGACTTCTTCGATACATGCATCAGGACTACAAGAGATTGGGCCTTCTATGACCATTTTCATAATATAAATACTTTTAGTCATGGAAGTGTTCGCAAGGCCGATGATCGATGTGTTGGAGGACGGGTTACTATGACCACTAGATACACCGGCCATCAGGCACCACTGCAGCCTCTATGTCGATGATGTCATCAACTTCATGCACCCTAGCCTGGCCGAGGCAAGGGCAATTAGAGAGATCCTGCAGATCTTCGAGGATGCTTCAGGATTGAGGACCAATCTTAGCAAATGCTCCATCACACAGATCACCCTAGAAATCGACCTCGACCGGATCCAATGTATCATTGGCTGCAAGTTGTCCGAGTTCCCCATAACATACTTGGTTTGTCGCTGAGCACTAAAGAGATCCACATGGCTAGAATCCTGTCCACTGTGGAATCTATCGCCGCCAGGCTCCCGGCATGCCATGGGCCACTCATGGGAAAGAGCGGGCAACTAATTTGGTTCAAGTCCGTCCTCTCAGCAATCCCCATATACACAATCATTGCGGATGGCTTGCCGCCATGGGCAATCGAGGAGATCAACAGCATCTATAGAAGATTCCTTCGGACGGAGAAGGAGGGGTCCATCCGCGGCAAATGCATGGTGGCATGGCCTACCGTCTGCAAACCAATGGACCTATGGGGCCTCGGTGCCCTGGACCTGCGTCTCACATATATCGTGCTGCAAACCCGGTGGTGACGAGGACCGAGCGTGGGCACACCTAACGATCAAGGTGACAAGAGAAGTGCAAGACTTCTTCCGTGTGTCCACGTACACCGTCCTCAGCAAAGGGCGAACCACCCCTTTTGGATGGGGTAGTGGATTGATGGCCAGGTAATGAGTGACATTGCAACATCATTACTACAATTTGTTGGCTGCAGGGACATTCGAGAGACCACGGCCGCAGAGGGCCACCATCAAGGACCACTCAGAAGGACTTGGGTGCAACAAATATCCGGAGGGATCTCCATGTCGATCACTCAAGTCTACCTATGATTATGGCACCTCATCGGCCATACATTTCTCATGGACGCTGATGACTGAATCGTCTGGAGATGGACCACTGATCGAAAGTACGCCGCCAGGTCGGCATGCAGAGCACTCTAGATGACCTCAGACACCTTTCCGGGTTGTGCAAGGTTCTGGAAGACTTGGGCGCGGCTGGCCATCCGGAAGCGCCACTGGACATCGGACCGGTGACAGCCGTGACACGGCCTGCAGGCTGATGATAATTGCTACCTCAGCGATTAGGAGCCAGAGACTATCAACCCTATCATCGCATATTTCTCCTTCTCTTGCCAACTCTGGTGGTCCATCCTGGCATTCCTAGGGCCAAGACCTCTCAGTTCGGGGGCCAAGACCTCTCAGTTCGGTGCTGAAACCATATGGCAATGGTGGGAGCAATGAAGATAGGGATGGCCCAACAATAAGCGAATAGGTGCCGACACTCTGTTCGTCCTGGTGGCCTGGGAAATCCGGAAGAAGAGGAATGCAAGTGCTTCAACAAATCAAACATCCATTAGATCCAAGCACATCGCCCATCTCTGGATCGACGCTAGGGCATGCAAACTAGGATGTCTAGTGCATAAGTAATCAGTCGGGGGTGGCGGAGCATGTTTAAAATCTATGTATTCACCCCGGTAAACGCTTTGGCATCTTGTAAAACAATCTCTTCTATTTCAATATAAAGATGTGCAAACCTTTTCTGTATTTAGGAAAAAAACTTTTCTCTTCAACAAACATGTGGCGCCACTACATACCTGGCGTTGATTTAATCATGTCTTCAGTTACTTTCGTCTTCAAGATCTTCATCATAATAACTAATAAGCATCCTCCTCACTGACGTCTCTATGGTAGAGTGGTATGCTGCTCCATGCAGGTGGGCTATCATCCAGCACAGCACGGAATCGGCTGCGAAGGAAGCTGACGGCTTCCCTAGCTACCTCCTGATTCGCCTCTTTTTTCGCGTCCGGGACTTCACCCGTTTTTCATTAAGAGGGGTTAAAAAGCGATACAAAACGCGACGCGATGGCGGCAAGACACCGGCAACGCGCCGCGAACACGGGTCCTAGCTACTGGATTCCAAGATAAAGTACTATACTATTACACCATTTTGCGACAGTAGCTGCGCTACCTCCGCAACGAGACGAACCCGCCTTGAACCCACTCCTCTGCCTCGCTAAGGACCGCAGCACAAACCTCCAGCACGTAGGCGTGCTTATGCCTAAACACCCTCTCGTTTCGTTCTTTCCAAAGCCTCCAGATGATGAGAAAGACGATCGCGTCAAAGGCTTTGCGGGACTCCCTCACGACCGCATCTGCAGTCAATCCACCAGGTGGCGACGTCCAACTCCGACTCGGGGCAAGCGCTTGCAGCTGCACCGGGCACAACAGCTCATACCATACTTGTCGGCAAATGAGCACCCGATAAACAAATGGTCACAGGTTTCAGGCTCCCGATCACAAAGAGCGCAAGAGCTACTTTCCCCGCAGACCATGCCTTGCCCTCCTCTCATTAGTCCACCACCTCTTGTGCAGCAAGTACCAGAAGAAGAGCTTAACTCTCGGTGGCGCGCGTACTTCCCAAAGCTCCCTGGCACCTACCAACGACGTTGATCCATTGAAGAAAGCACGGTAGGTGTCCTTAGCCGAGTAGGATCCATCCTGCGACCCCTTCCAGGTAAACTTGTCCGGCTGGGACGGATGTACCGCAACGTCCCACAATAGCGCCCAGACGCGAAAGAAGTCCCGAAGGACTCGTACTGTGGTCGCCCCAACGACATCCTGCGCCCATTGGTGGTCCAGGATCGCGTCCCGTAGGTTTTGCCGCTAACCCGCCTCGACGTCGCCCTGAACAAGTCCGGGGCAAACGACTTGAGTGTGCCGACCGCCGCCCATTTGTCACCCAGAAGCGGATCGAGCTCCCATTGCCAATGGTGACCGACAAACTTGCATCTGCCATAGCCTGAACATTCTTCTCGACCTTCGCCGGCAAATTCGCCCACTGGCTGTTCGGATCGGTCCGCGCCAGCCACTCCCAACGGAGCCGTAGCGCGTACCCGAAGTAACGAAGGTCGATGACTCCGAGGCCCCCAAGATCCGTCGGCTTACAAACGGTTGGCCAGGCCACCTTGCATTGGCCTCCAGTGCACGACTCCGCGCCAGACCACAGGAAGGCGCGCCGCCGTTTGTCGATCTGTTTTATCGCCCAAGGCGACAAACAGCAGGCGATGCTGAGGTGTACAGGGATAGCAGACAGGGTAACCTTGGTCAATAGCAGCCTCCCGGCATTGTTCAGAAGACCGGACTTCCAAGTCGGTATTCTTGCTGCTATAGCATCGACCAACGGCTGCTCATCAGCATGCTTGAGCCTCCCCAGGGTGAGCGGGATGCCCAGGTATTTGCACGGAAACGGTGACAGGGCACATGGGAAGACACCCTGGACAGCGGCAATCTCATCCTCCATACACCTGATCGGTGTGGCTTGGCACTTGTCAACGTTGGTGATTAAGCCTGAAGCCCCCGCGAACAACTGCAGAATCTGTCCAAGGCACTCGAAATCCGTAGTGACCGGTGCCAGGAAAACCACAATGTCGTCTGCATACAACGACGTTCTGTGAGTGATCTTGTTCCCAGGTAGTGGCTTGAGGAGCGCACGACGATCAGCCTCACGAATCAGAGAGTTGAGGACTTCCATGGTGATGACGAAGAGCATCGGCGATATGGGATCTCCCTGCCGGAGGCCACGGGCGTGCGCGATTCGCCGGCCCGGCCTCCCGTTCACCAGTACCCTGGTGCTTGCTGTTGATAGGAGCATGGATATCCAGTTGGTCCATCTCCTAGAGAAGCCGACATGCTGTAGAATCTCAAGTAAGAATGGCCAAGCAACGGAATCGAATGCTTTAGCTATGTCGACTTTCAGCAGTACTGCAGGATGTTTCTTGGCATGCAGCCAGCGACAGGCCAACTGAATGGCGCGGAAGTTATCATGAATGACACGGCCCTTGACGAACGCGCTCTGATTCCTAGCGACAATTTCCGCTAGCCGCGGAGCTAGCCTTCTGGCGAGGCATTTGGCAAACAGTTTGCTGAAGCTGTGCATGAGCGAGATGGGCCGATAATCCTTCAGTGTGCACGGTGCCTCAGTTTTCCTCAACAGAATCATGAACGCGTCGTTTAGTAAATGGAAGCTGCGCGTGTCCAACGACCACAGCGCGTGGAAGGCTGCCATGACGTCTACCTTGATCGTCGGCTAGGCGAGTTTGTAGAATAGACCGGTAAAGCCATCCGGGCCCGGTGCACGGTCTGAGGGCAGGTCCTTCACCGTGTCCCACACTTCCTGCTCCGAGAAGCACGCGTCAATGCCACCCAAGTCAAGCTGCGGCAGGAGGTCGCCAAGGTTTATGCCATGCGTTCTCTGAAACGGCTTCCCCAAGATGTCGTTGTAGTAGTTGGACTGCCTCCGACTTGGCATCGTTGGACGACAGTTGCACTCCGTTGTGCATGATTGATGGGATCAAGTTTTTCCGGTTGCGATGGCAGGCTTGCAAGTGAAAAAACTTCGTGTTCGCATCACCCTCTTCTAGGAACCTGATCCGGGAGCGCTGTCGTGCAATGGTTCGCGCCATCGACCCGAGACCAAGGCACTGCTGCTTGAACTGCCTCCGCAACGCCACCTCGCCGTCCGAGAGGTCACGGTGCTCCTGTGCTTTGTCCAGTTGGGCAACAATCTCCCGCGCACGGAACAGCTCGACGCGAACGCTCCCAACAGAACGCATGCTCCAACTTTTCAGTTCTTTAGCCGTGTTCCTAAGCTTTTGGTCCAGGCGTCGGCAAGCATCGACATCATGGACCTCACAGCTCCATGCTCTCTGGATCGTTTCCTCAAAACCATCAAGGCGTGGCCAGAAAGATTCAAACCTGAATCTAGGCTTTGCCCATGGCATCGTGCACAGCTGGAGAAGTAAGGGGGCGTGATCAGAGCAATCCGACGACAAGCAACGCATGTGGTGGTGGGGAAAGGCCTCCAGCCAGTCAAGCGATGCAAAAGCACGATCAATGCGTTCAAGCGTTGGCCTTCTTCTTTCACTACTCCACGTGTATAGTCTGCCATGCAAAAACAACTCATCGAGGCGACAATCATCAATGAAACGACGGAAACGACGCATGGCACCGTAGTTCAGGCGATCGTTATTTTTGTCAGCGGCGCGGTAAATCTGATTGAAATCACCGCACATCAGGAGCGGTCCGGTGGACATATCCCTGACGACTCGCAGCTCATCCAAGAAGCTTGCC
The DNA here is from genome assembly GCA_018135685.1 of Themeda triandra. Lineage (NCBI taxonomy): Eukaryota > Viridiplantae > Streptophyta > Magnoliopsida > Poales > Poaceae > Themeda > Themeda triandra. The sequence goes on along the minus strand of JAENPR010000102.1, from coordinate 324,327 downwards.
TTGAGCCCCTCAAGAACAGGCCCATACACAACACACAGCGACCATGGTGAGTCCGGCGACTCTGCGGCTGTGATGACGACGGTCACAGAATGGTCACGAACATCTGTTGCCGACAACCGACCAAAGGTCACGACGCCAAGCGACCAACACTCCCCCTGAAGCACCCACAGACGACAAGCAAACATACTCAAATGCGTTTCCCATTAGATCATTGGCCATGGCCGCAGAAAGTACACTGATTTTTGTTTCGACTAAACATAGCACGGAGACGCGTTCTTGCAGCAAGAACGCGCGTACGACTGCTCTACGTGCTCTCATATTGAGCCCACGGACGTTCCAAATCATTACATTGGCTCCTAACATATGGAAACCAAATTTTGCGACACGGTACAGAAACAGCTCATGCGGCTGCATCCGCACGACGAGCACCGTTCTTCTTGGCATGTAGCAGTACCTGCATTGCTTCCTCGGCCTCCCCGGCCAAGGCTACCGTGAACGCCGCGTCGTGGAACTCCTGGAAGGAGGCCTCATCTTGCCTCGCCGTCTCTACTTCGTAGCCGAGCTTCCTCATGAGCACCAAGCGTGCCTGTGCATCGGGCTTACTGGCACGCATCTTGGCCGCCAAGCGCGCGCTCCGCTTGGGCAGCCAGGTAAGCGACTCTGCAGCGATGGGCTCCTTGGTGACGCGCAGGAGCGGCGTTGAGAGCAACGGCGACGACAGCTTCTTCCTGAAAGAGCCGATGAAATCATCCAGCGAGGGCACCTGCACCAGCGGTTCATCTCCCACCGGAGGCAACGACGCTGCACCCTCATCAGTGTCTCCAGCCTCATTGTCGATCATTGGGCTGTCATGGGTGACATGTGGGCCGGGCGACAGGTCAGCCGGCCCACCATCTTCCATCGCTCTCAACGAGCCCGACGCTGGGCTCAGCACAACACACTCATGGTCGGGGTCTGAATAGACTTCCAGCCCACCTGCAAACAAAGACTCATCATCTTGGCCCAACAGAATACAGCGGCCCACCATCAGTTCAAACTCCTCCTCCAGCAAGGCCCCCACCAGGCCTCCACGACAGTAGGTCACGGGCTCAACCATAGGGTGCCTGTCAATTGTCAGGATGGAGAGTTGACCCCGGGCACCCGGCTGCTCCATACCTGGCGTGCCCGCGAAAACCGGTGTGCGGCAGAGGGCAGCCTCGACCCACATGGGATCGACAGACCACAACTTGACAGGAGAGAGCGAGCGTTCAGCCTTTGCCCCGAGATCTCTCGCCAAGTCCACGCTGCACCCGTCGCGCGCCCATCCCTCGCTGGGAGATCCGCGTACAGCGTCAGGCGCTGGATTCTCGGCCATCCACGACGCGACCGGGCAATGCACGCGGCCCACCGTGATGACGTTGGAGGCCCCACGCCGCTGAAAGGGCGCCTCAAAGCTGCGCTGCATCCGAGGATCGCCGGCACCACCGAACCTCGTCGTCCTCGGCCTGGCACCATTGCCGCCGCTGGGACGGTAGCCCGGGTGGTACCCGTTGTAATTGCTGTCTCCACTGTCGCTGTCCTCATCACGACGGCCATAGCCCTCATCGTCGGACGGAGGAGGAGTATGCCAATCTTGAAATTCAACGATGCGCAGGCGAACAAGGTAGCGCAGCGCTGGCACCTCCTGATGGATCATCTCCTCACGCCTGAGGAACAGCGGCGGACCTGCATCATGCTCCTCTTCACGCTCCGGGACCGCCATAATCTTCTCATCCGGAATAAGGTCCGGGTGAGCGCACCACGCAGCGACGAACAGCTCGCGCTCATCATCGGGGTCCTCTACCGCACCATCATCAGCAACCTGGACACGGACACACGAGGAGCCGAGAATGATCTGCGCGGTCTCGGCCGATCTCGCGTGCGCCGGAATCCCCTTCATGCCCACCAGTACACGGCACCGGAACGAACCGGCGGAAGCCATGGACAGCCTAGACCACGGACGCCAGCGCTTGCACTGACCTACCCGTCTTCGTGAAGGACCATCCTTGGTCGTAAACAAGCACATCCATAGATATGACATGGTGGGTGTCTTTGTCCTGCGATTCTGATCTTGTGCAGTAGTAGGGCGTTCGGCTTGCACCGAGGCAAGCCATCACCTCCCAGAGCAGAAGCGCAGCTCCCCACTCTGTTGCCGCGGCGGTGGTGGCATGGTGTCCTGTTGCAGGAGGCGCTGAACCGTGACACATTGCCATGGCCCGGCGGCCGCGGGACGGCGACGGCGTTGGTACCTACGGAAGCAGTCCGTGTGCATGCCGTATAGGATTGAAGCGACATCGATGGCCGATGGCAGTTGCATCCGTCGAGGCTATTGCAGTCGAGGACGATCGATGAGATGTTATTGATCTCATCGTGGGCATAGAAAAATCTGGTTCTCCTTGATCTTGCTGCCTTCATCTCTGATGGTGAAAGCTCTGCAGCAGGCTTCTTCTACGAAGAGTGCATACCCGTCGAAGCTCTTGATCGGCACCGGCGCTGGAGGTGAGCTCAGTCACGGCGGCCGGAGACTCTGAAACCAACACTATGGTGGTGGTGCGCACCGCCGGTGACACGGTTCGTCCCAAAGCTCCTGCACACTATCAGTAGCCTCCCATGACAAGCAACCAGATAGTACCTTCTGTGAGCAGAAAAACGAGCAACTGGATCACGGTGGAACAACGGCCATTTCCCAAACGGGTGGCAGTATCGCTGTTTGCCGTCTGATGGGTTCGTCTAGCTCTAGCACTTGGTGGTGCATCACTAGCTCTAGCACTTGGTGGTGCATCACTAAGCCGTCTGATGGGTTCGTCTAGCTCTAGCACTTGGTTCGTCTAGCTCTAGCACTTTTTTTTTTCTTTCCTGTGAGACTCTTGTTGTTGACCTTAGCTTTAAAAAGCAACCATTTTATTTCAAAATACTATAATTTCTGAATCGAGTATCTGTTTCTAATTCCGTTTGCACTGATGTGTTCTACGCAACGAGATGAATAAAACTAGATCCTACTTAAATATGTTTTATTTTTTTATTTTTATATTGCTACCTTTCAATGTATAAGTTAGATTTTCTAAGTATGCAACGTGTTAGATCACATAAGTTAGATAAATAAGTTAGATTTCTAATTTAGATTTTCTAAGTATACAACGTGTTAGGTCACATAAGTTAGACATATAAGTTAGATCTCTAACTTTGCAATGTGTTAGAACAAGTAAGTTATGTGTTCTAAGTTAGATTTCTAACTTTACAACGTGTTAGATCATGTAAGTTATGCATTCTAAGTTAGATTTCTAACTTTGCAACATGTATGATCATGTAAGTTATGTATTCTAACTTAATCGTATAAATTAGACAACAGAAATTATGCATCTGAATTTGGAACATTGCATTTCATTTCCTATAAATAGAAAACTTTCTAAAAATGGAAAATTGCGGGATTTTCTTTTTGCCAAAAAAGGAAATTCGAATGCATGTCTGAAATCGTTCGCTCGGTCGGCTTCTCGCGGTCGTTCGCGAACTAGTCGTCCCGAATTTGAAATCGTGTCAATCCAATATTTGCCTTCACCTGTGTATTGATGGCATATCTGGCATTGAAGAATTTTTCCAACGACAGATACAACGTGTTGTTCCACAATATTTTTTTGCTGGCTGTTGCAACGTCAGCCTCACTTCGATGTGTTGTACACTAGTACTTAACATCCACTGTGTGCACAATAATCGGACTCCTAACCTGACGCACACCATCACACCACACGACAGCAGCCGACACAACTCGTTCCCATCCGGCAGGGCGCCGGAGACCATCACGGTAAACGACTGCTTCTGACGCAGCCTGCTGAACGCCAGCCTCCTTGGTGCGGCGGCGACTCTGACGTATGGCCCTGAGCCGGCTATCTTGGCGGTGTACACGAAGCCTGGCGCTCCGATGTTGGTGACGGTGCGCGGGATGTTGGATTTATTATGGGCTAGGCCCATTTTAGGTTTAATAAATCAAATAAACTCTATGGTGTGTAATTGTGGAGAATATTAATTGTACCGGATTGAAAGTCCAACGGTCCTTGACTTGACTTATATTGTGAGAATTATTCCACTTAATTTGAGAAGCAAGGAAAAGGACCAAGGTGTGTCACACGCGCGCGCGCGCCGCCGCCGCCGCCGGCGGCCGGCCGGGCCGTGGGCGTGGGCGTGGCAGGCGGCGAGCGTGGCGAGGCAGGCGGCGAGCGAACGGACGTGACGTGTTAACTTTTTAGCACTCACATACGAGAGTTTCAACTCAGTTAAACTCTTCGCCTTCCGTCTAACCCTTCAGCTCCTGCGCAACCTCTCCCTCTTCCTCTTCCTGGCCGGCTACATAAGGGCGCCGCCCGCTTCCTCCAAAAGAGAGAACACACAACGAGAACCGCAATCCTCAGCACCTCCGGAGCCTCTGCCGATTGAGACCTTGCACGGGGGGTCGGCAATTAGGTTTTTGGGGAGCGTCTTCGCGACTGCCCAACCTCCATTGTTGCTGTTCTTCGCGTTCGTCTTCTTCCTCTACATCCTGGAGAAGAGATCGGCGAGTTCGTCTTCTTCCTCTACATCCCGGAGAAGAGATCGGCTACTGCAAGTCTTCATCATGGCGTTAGAAGATGGACAGACTTCAGGAGCGAAGGGGTATGGACTGTTCATCTCCTCTTTAGTTTTCGCGTTTCTGATCATGCCTGTTTCAATAGCTGTCATGCGATGTTTCAGTATGTGTTATCGATATGTGTCACTAGATTCGAACATCGTTTCAGCTTTTATATTGTCTCTGTTCTTCTTTGTCGGTTATATGTTTTATCTATCTGTTTCGTAGTTATGTTAAATTGTTTCGTCGGTTGTTCTCTCGCATGTTCCAAAGAGCTCTGCTGCGTTCCGAGCTCTGTCGAGATGTTTCTTATGCAATCTGTTTTCAGCCATGATATACATGTTTAATCTTGATGCTATGCAATATATGTCATGTGTATATGTCTTTGATTATGATATGCTTTACATGATTATTAAACACATGGTTCATGTTCTTGTGAACATGATTGATGCTATGATCTTTATTTACAATTATATAAATGTCATCATCATTTTGTTAATTTATAGAATTAAATTGACATGGAAATTGCCTTATATTCTAACAATCCAAAAACCTAATGATAGGCATTTTTCTCGCCGAGGTTTTGCTTCTGCATTAAAACCTGATTCTTTTGATGGAAAGAATTTCTTGCTTTGGAAAGCTAAGATGGAACTATGGTTGATCGCTATGTCTTGTTATCACGCCGAGGGCGAGCTCGAAAACTTGTCTCTCGGAGCAGAGGACTAAGTTTAAGGCCGATGACAACCTCTTTAGAGGAGCAAAGTGATCGGTGCATTGGATGCAAAGTTTCGGAAGAGCTATATCATTCTTCCCACTGGAAAGCACCGTGGGATGCACTTGTTGGAAAGTTTGGAGTAACCGATGCCTTTGGTAGTGAGCTGTACCTCATGGAGCAGCCGTATGACTACAAGATGGTTGAGAACCGATCTGTAGTGGAACAGCTCATGAGATTCGTGCACCGGCTAAGGAACTCGAACTATTCCCTTGTCTTCTTCCCGACAAGTTTGTGGTCAGCGGTATAATCGCCAAGTTACCACCTTCTTGGAAGGATTTTGCCACCTCCCTTAAACATAAGAGGCAGGAGTTCAATGTTGAGGAGCTCATTGGCACTCTTGATGTTGAGGAGAGGGCAAGGGCAAAGGACAAAGGGAAAGGTGATGAGACCGCTTCGCAAATATGGTGCGAAGAAATTCAACAAGTTCAAGAAGAAGAAACAAAACAAGCAAGAGAATTCTCCAAAGCCCGTTCGTACGGCACAGGTTTAAGAAGAAGAACAACACCAACAAAAGCAAGGGAGGTTGCTTTGTTTGTGGGAGTGAACAAAGATTGGGCTAGAGATTGCCCCGGATCGCAAGTTCAATCCGAGAAGAAATCAGCAAATGTTGTCACTACGAGGCTGCGAGATGGAACAGTGGGGTATGGTAATTCTTTACCATTTGTTCTTTCAACCGTAATTCACCGCAGTGGTGGATGGATAGTGGTGCCAATATACATGTGTGTGCTGATATTTCTTTGTTCTCTTTTTACCAGTCGGGAGGTCTCGGCGCCTTTGTTGATGGGAAATGGGTCGCGTGCTCATGTTCTTGGTGTTGGTACGGTCATTCAAGTTCACTTCGGGAAAGACGGTGCCATTGAAGAGCGTGCAAAGCATGTGCCCTCAATAAAGAAGAACCTTGTTAGCGCGTCTATGCTTTGTAAAGATGGCTACAAAGTTGTTCGTGAGGCGAATAAATGTGTTGTTTCTAAACATGGTACTTTTGTTGGAAAAGGTTATGATTGCGGAGGTCTGTTCCGCCTATCCTTGCATGATGTTTGTAATAAGTTGGTAAACTCGGTTGATTTTTCGATGAATCCGATTTGTGGCATTCACGTTTTTGTCATGCAAGTTATAGTTGTCTTATGCGGCTAGCAAACCCGAGTTTATTTCCTAAATTTAACCTAGTCAAAAAGTCTAAGTGCCATGTTTGTGTTGAATCGAAACAACCCCGCAAGCCCCACAAGACTGTTGAGGCGAGGAATCGGCACCTCTAGAACTTGTTCGTTCGATCTTTGTGAGATGAATGGAATTTTGACGAAAGGCGGCAAAAGATATTTCCTCACCTTTATAGATGATTCCACCAGATTTTGCTATGTGTACCTCTTAAAAACAAAAGATGAAGCGCTGAATTATTTTAAGTCCTATAAAGCCGAAGTTGAAAACCAACTTGAGAGGAAAATAAAACGTTTAAGGTCTGATAGAGGAGGTGAATATTTCTCTAATGTTTTCGATGAGTTCTACGTGGAACATGGAATTGTTCATGAGAGGACACCTCCATTCTCACCACAATCCAATGGGATTGCCGAAAGGAAAAACCGCACTCTAACTGATTTGGTAAATGCCATGTTGAGTACAGCGGGATTATCCAAGGAATGGTGGGGTGAGGCAATTTTGACCGCGTGTCATGTCCTGAACAGAGTTCCTACAAAGAACAAAGAGATTACACCATTCGAGGAATGGGAGAAGAAAAGATTAAACCTCTCTTACTTGCGCACTTGGGGATGTTTGGCTAAAGTGAATGTGCCAATAAACAAGAAGCGTAAGTTAGGGCCTAAAACTGTTGATTGTATATTCCTGGGCTATGCCTTCCATAGTGTTGGTTATAGGTTCTTAATTATAAAATCTGATGTGCCGATATGTATGTTGATACTATCATGGAATCAAGAGACGCTACATTTTTTGAGAATGAGTTTCCAAAGAGGTCTACACCTAGTGAAACAAATCATGAGAATATAATTTCAAATGAGCAAGAACTATCTATTCCCATAGATCATGCTGAGGAATCTCCTTTGCACATCCCTGAGGAGGATGATACTATAGTCACACGCAAGAGTAAGAGGCAAAGAGTTGCTAAAACTTTTGGTGATGATTTTATAGTATACCTTGTGGAAGACACGCCATCCACCATACAAGAGGCCTATTCTTCTCCCGATGCCGACTTATGGAAGGAAGCGATGGGAGTGAGATGGAATCTATTATGGGTAATGGAACATGGGAGGTCGTGGACCATCCTTATGGCTGTCAACCTATAGGGTGCAAGTGGATTTTCAAGAAAAAGGTTAGGCCTGATGGTACCATTGAGAGGTACAAGGCAAGGCTTGTGGCAAAAGGATATACCCAGAAAGAAGGGGAAGATTTCTTTGACACTTATTCACCCGTGGCTCGATTGACTACAATTTGTACTTTGATAGCCGTGGCGACCTCTCATGGTCTTATCATTCATCGATGGATGTAAAGACAAACTTTCCTAAACGGAGAGTTGGATGAGGAGATCTATATGGATCAGCCGGATGGTTTCATTGCGGATGGTCAAGAGAACAAGGTGTGTAGGCCATTAAAATCTTTGTATGGCCTGAAACAAGCTCCTAAGCAGTGGCATGAAAAGTTTGATAATACTCTCACTACCGCTGGATTTGCTGTGAATGAGGCGGATTCGTGTGTGTATTATAAACATGGTGGAGGTGAGGCTGTCATGCTATGCCTTTATGTTGATGACATATTGATCTTTGGATCAAACCTCAAGGTCATTGAGGATGTGAAGAATCTTCTATCGAGCAATTTTGATATGAAGGATTTGGGAGAAGCTGATGTCATTCTAAACATCAAGCTTATCAGAGAAGGTGATGGTGGGGTACAATCTCACTATGTGGAAAAGGTGTTGAGTCGCTTTGGTTTCAAAGATCGTGATCCCGCTCCCACACCTTATGACCCTAGCATGATTCTCGAAAGAATAGAAGAATTGCAAGGGATCAATTAACATACTCCCAGATCATTGGCTCTTTGATGTACTTGGCAAGTGCAACTAGGCCTGACATCTCTTATGCTGTGTGCAAGCTGAGTCGGTTTGTTTCAAAACCAGGAGATGATCATTGGCGTGCTCTAGAGAGAGTGTTGCGCTACCTGAAAGGTACTATGACTTATGGTATTCATTATATTGGGTACCCTAGAGTGCTAGAAGGCTATTGTGATGCCAACTGGATCTCTGATGCTGATGAGCTTCATGCCACAAGCGGATATGTGTTCTTGCTTGGAGGTGGCGCTGTTTCCTGGAAGTCTTGCAAGCAGACTATCTTAACGAAGTCTACAATGGAAGCGAACTCGCGATTAGACACTGGGGGCCGAGGCCGAGTGGTTACGTGATCTCCTAATGGATTTACCGGTAGTTGAGAAACCAATACCGGCTATTTCCATGAACTCAGATAACCAGACTTTGTTATTACAAAGGTAAACAGTTCAAGGAGTAACATGAAGTCCACAAGGCATGTAAAGAGGAGATTAAAATCTGTCAGAAAGCTGAAAAACTCCGGAGTTATAACGTTGGATTATGTCCATACGTCGAATAATCTGGCAGATCAGTTTACTAAGGGTCTGTCACGCAATGTGATAGAAAGTGCATCGAGAGAAATGGGTATGAGACCCACATGAGGTCTACTTTAGTGGTAACTGCTCCTTGTGATCGGAGATCCCGTGAATTGGAGTGGTGAAACAAGCTAGTAGTAGATCGAGAGGAAAGATCCCTTCTTGACTCATTTCGATGCACATCTTTCCTATCTCGTAAGGCGGGATGGTATATTTACCTTAATGTATTCCAAGAGCCTATTGAGGTGAGATGTTGTCCTACGAACATCTTTTGAGGAGTATACCTATATGAGTCGACTGCTGGTCACGCCTATGGGACTTGGGTAATCCCTAAATACTCATGAAAGGCACGAAGTGTGACTTATATGCTTCAAACAAATGGGAATGTCTTTAGCTGCCCGGTATCGTAAAGGACTTGAGTGAATCTCATCTCGCACAAAACTGTCAATTCAAGGCATAGTCCATTGTTCGGTTGTGAATAGGTGAAACTCTTGCTCTAGGTGGATGTTGAACTTAACAGTCTCCACCGAAACACTGGTATATCAAAGAGCTGTGGTTCTGATGTTTTACTTTTACAAACCCTAGAGTTTGGTGGGGATTGTTGGATTTATTATGGGCTAGGCCCATTTTAGGTTTAATAAATCAAATAAACTCTATGGTGTGTAATTGTGGAGAATATTAATTGTACCGGATTGGAAGTCCAACGGTCCTTGACTTGACTTATATTGTGAGAATTATTCCACTTAATTTGAGAAGCAAGGAAAAGGGCCAAGGTGTGCCACACGCGCGCGCGTGCGCCGCCGCCGCCGCCGCCGGCCGGCCGGGCCGGGCCGTGGGCGTGGGCGTGGGCGTGGCGTGGCGAGGCGAGGCGAGGCGAGGCAGGCAGGCGGCGAGCGAACGGACGTGACGTGTTAACTTTTTAGCACTCACATACGAGAGTTTCAACTCAGTTAAACTCTTCGCCTTCTGTCTAACCCTTCAGCTACTGCGCAACCTCTCCCTCTTCCTCTTCCTGGCCGGCTACATAAGGGCGACGCCCTCTTCCTCCAAAAGAGAGAACACACAACGAGAACCGCAATCCTCAGCAGCAACAGAGAGTTCCCATCTCGTTGATCCGCGCGCACGGTGAAGCGAGAGGGCAGGTGCCTCCGGAGCCTCTGCCGATTCAGACCTTGCACGGGGGGTCGGCAATTAGGTTTTTGGGGAGCGTCTTCGCGACTGCCCAACCTCCATTGTTGCTGTTCTTCGCGTTCGTCTTCTTCCTCTACATCCCGGAGAAGAGATCGGCGAGTTCGTCTTCTTCCTCTACATCCCGGAGAAGAGATCGGCTACTGCAAGTCTTCATCATGGCGTTAGAAGATGGACAGACTTCAGGAGCGAAGGGGTATGGACTGTTCATCTCCTCTTTAGTTTTCGCGTTTCTGATCATGCCTGTTTCAATAGCTGTCATGCGATGTTTCAGTATGTGTTATCGATATGTGTCACTAGATTCAGAACATCGTTTCAGCTTTTATATTGTCTCTGTTCTTCTTTGTCGTTATATGTTTTATCTATCTGTTTCGTAGTTATGTTAAATTGTTTCGTCGGTTGTTCTCTCGTATGTTCCAGTAGCTCTGTCGAGATGTTTCTTATGCAATCTGTTTTCAGCCATGATATACATGTTTAATCTTGATGCTATGCAATATATGTCATGTGTATATGTCTTTGATTATGATATGCTTTACATGATTATTAAACACATGGTTCATGTTCTTGTGAACATGATTGATGCTATGATCTTTATTTACAATTATATAAATGTCATCATCATTTTGTTAATTTATGGAATTAAATTGACATGGAAATTGCCTTATATTCTAACACGGGAAGCGGACGGTGAAGTTCTTGCCCGGCCTGGCGTGGTGCGCCATCGTCGGGTAGTTGTGGTCAGCGGCGGTGCGCCTCCTGCCTCCGCCGCTAGCCTCGGCCGGGCAGCCTGTGGTGTTGGAGCCAATGATGTCCCGGAGCTGCGTGGAGTTGTACCCTTCCGCGCACAAAAAGCGCACGTAGTTGTCCTCGTGCGCGTCGTACACGAGGCCCGGGTCCCGCGCCCGCGACGGGTTCAGCTGCCCTGCGCCATATACGAGCTCGCCGCCGCCTGGGTTGTGCAACGGGTCCATCGGCGTAGCTTTGTTCGCAGGTCGCAATCGGTTAGTTCTGTAGCAGTGTTGATGAGTCGACCTATGAGGCAAATTAAAATTAAGTTACCTGTGGTGATGAGAGCTGACATGATCATCGCTGACGACCAGTCGTGGTGGAAGGACTTGACGTACGCCGCGACGCCGGTGGCGTGGGGGCACGCCATGGACGTGCCTGATTCGATGGTGTACGCCTGGAATGTGTTGTCATTGATGTTGAGGTTGCCGAACACCGGCGACAGCGGCGTCCATGATGCCTGCAGGATGTCGACCCCCGGCGCAGACAGGTCGGGCTGCAGGTTTACAACGCGTGTAATATGGCCTACAGAATCAGTAATTGGTCTTTCTTATTTGATTGCGATTTATAACTTCCAATCGACAAATATTAACAACCTTGAGAATCCCTGGACTGATCAAGTTTGGTCCTCTGGACGAGAACGAGGCGACGACGGGCGCCTTCGAGTCGAAGGCTGTTTCGGTGCTTCGTATCGTGCCCACAGGATGGCTGGAGAATAGAACACAACAAAGCATTTTTCAGCATAGCAAATGCCACATAATCTTGTTCTTGTTGCCTGAGAGATCGAGCTTAGTCGTACCGTGTCTTGTTGACGTAGGCCATGATCTCGGTGAATTGATCCGTGCTAATCGTCAGGGAAGGGAGGGGCAGCTGGAAGGCGATGTCGGGCGCACCGGTGACGACGACTGTGCCGGCGGCGCCAGCGACGACAGGGCCCGAGCCGTCACTTCCATTGGCGCAGAGAAGGATCTTCCCCTTGTATGATTGTCCGGCCAGTGACCCCGGTTCACAGGAGCTGCAGAGCTCAAGAAAACTACGAATTTAGTTTGGCGGATCACTGGGAAAAGAATTTAGTTCCAATTCCACTTCAATCCACTCGTGTGGACTGATGTAAATCTGACCACAAACAAACAAGGCCTGAATACTCGTCCTCGAACCAAACACATCAGAACAGAAAGACTTTTGGGATTACGTACCCGTTGATGTTCATCGGGAGGACGAGGGGGGCTTTCTTTAGTTTGGGAAAGATGTTAACAGAGGTTCCCTGTGCCACACAAGAACATGATCACCATCACCAAGAATTTCATCTTATGCAGTGATTTCCCGAGTATCAGATCAATGCAAGGCTCTCACCACAATGGTCTTGCCGTTCCCGAGGTCTAATTTGCCCACGAGCCGGCGGTCGGTGCTGCTCGCCGCGACGGACAGGATCCACGGGGCGACGTTACCGACGCGGCCGCCGTCAAGCCCGGAGTTGCCAGCCGCCGCGGAGGTGAGGACCCCGCGCCTTATGGCGTGGAACGCCCCGATGGCCGTCGCGTCCTCGAAGTAGGGCCCCGGGAGCTTTCCCCCGATGGAGAAGGAGATGAGATCGACACCATCGGCGACAGCGTCATCGAATGCAGCCAGTATGTCCTCGCTGCGGCACAAGACATCCCAGCACACCTTGTAGACGGCGATCCTGGCGCCCGGCACCGCGCCGCGCGCCGAGCCGGCGGCCAGCCCGGCGAGGCTGATATTCTTCACCACCCGACCAGCCACCGTCGACGCCATGTGGGTCCCGTGCCCGTCGGTGTCCACTGGCGACAGACCCCTGTAGCCTTGCCTGTACGCGCGGGCGCCGATGATCTTGCTGCATGCACACACGCGTAGATGTCAACTCTCAACCAACCATAGTAGCATCACAGAGAGCACGACGATGCGAACGTACTTGTTGCAGGTGAAGTTGTGGCAGGCGCCCTTCCACCGGCTCGGCGGCGGGCCGAAGCCCTTGTCAGAGAAGGACGGGGAGTGCGGCCAGACGCCGGTGTCGATCATGCCGACGATGACCTCCGCCTCCGTGGGAAGGCTCTGGTGCGCCGTTTCGGGGAAACCCAGGAAGTCCCATGATCTCGTGGTCTGGAGTTGGTACGTCCGGCTCGGGAAGATGGACACGACACCTTCTTTGCTTGACAGCTTATGCTTCTCCTCCTCGGTCAGCCTGGCTGCGAATCCATTGATGCTCCTCGTGTAGCTGTAGATGATCCTATCCACAGCATTGCTGCAGCGTGGCATGTTTGTAGAAATTAAAGTCAGTTTTTTACCTCGCTACTGGAAACTTAAATCCTGTGCATTGCCGTCAGAAACATTAAAAATTCTGTGAAGAAAATGAAAATCCAATTTTAATGACGGTGGAGTTAGCACGAGGGCAAAATATTAGTGACAAATTTCACCGCGATTACAAAAAATGAAAAACTGTTGTTCATGTTCTTGATTTTGCAGTATTTTCCCGTGTGCTTTTTAGAAATCGTCGGAACGGTTTGTCCAACAACTGTAAAAAAATTGAAACCATCATGGGATTAGGAATTTCCTTATTGGTTATGTACACTCACAAGTTAATTACGAATTTCTTTGTCGGTTATTCATTTTCCCTATGTGTTTTTAGAAATCATCAAGATAATATAATTTCCATGTGTGTTGTTTAAAATGCTAATTACCCATAAGGTTTATGCTATAACTGCCAAAAATTAAAAACCGTCAGTTTTTTTTATGCATGACTACCTTGTTGCCATTCTCAAAAAAAAAAAAAAAGACTACCTTGTTGTGTAACACTAGAGCAGTTCGATTTTATACAAGAAATGAAATTTATTTCAGATTACAGTAACCAGTTTGATCTGTGGAACAAAATCCATTCTAATAATCATAATTTAGGCACAAATCAATTAAGCTAACACTGTTGTTTTGGAATATGAGATTTTCTACTACGCTTGGAAATAACGTGAGCCCTTCGTTTGGTCGATCTAATGGTCTAAAATACGGTAATGCTCCTGTTAGAACATTCTAATCATAGAACAGGTGTCATTTGGCCATGTACCACCCCACGGCCCACTCCTGTGCAAGCGCACGCGTGCCCCATTTTTCTTCCCTGTGAGCACAACAGCGCCACCCAAAATCCCGGTGATTTCACCACCATCACCGCGTCATCCTGGGCGGCCGTCGGGCAGGGCGAGCGGCGAGGTGAGCATCTCCATCCCTGGCGCGTGCTTTTCAACCCGCGGCGGTGCGCGACCCGGCACCCATCAACGGCGCGACACCCACCCACGGTGGCTCACGGCGAGCATCCCATTCCCTGTGTGTGCTTCTCAACCCGCGGTGGTGCGCGACTCGGCACCCATCGGCAGCGCGACACCCACCCACGGCGGCTCACGGCAGCTGCCCCATCGGCACATGGACCACGGCCTTCAGGCGACGCGAAGGCTCCCCACGGCCTCCAAGCGGCGCCTCCCACGACCTCCATCCCCCCGCCGCTTTTCCTACCTGCGGCGGCACCTCCCCACCCCGGCAGCGTGCATCCAACCATAGCGGCACCCACGGGCGACACCTAAGACCTCACAGCGGCGCACGGCCTTCCCGCGGCGTAGGAGGCGACACGGCCTCCCGGTGGCACGAGGCCTCTCCACCCGGCCTTCCTCTCCCACCTCGGCGTCGCGTAGCCCCCACGGCCGGCGGTGGGCAACCATGGCGGCTCACTACGCATGCGACCCCCTCTGCTACCTCGGCGGCATGTGCATGGCTCCATGGTGGATCCAAGGCCTCCATGGCGCCAAATCTGGAGCCTTCTTCCCCTTCTCCTTCTTCTTCTCTCCCCCTCTATCCAGTTGCTCTTTTGTTTCTTTTTTCTCCCTTTTTTCATTTGTTGAATATCCGTGTTTCTACAACACCATTGTGGATGTTTTCAGCAGGGGGTTTGCCTTTTTTGGTTTCATATGCTTTTTCGCACAAATGTTTGTAACAATTAGTCTCTCAGTTTTGCAAGCTGTTGGGGCGATGTTCTGATAATTGCAAGGTGATGTCCTGCTAGCAGCAGGGCGATCTTCTGGTAGTTGCAGGGTGATGTCCCGCTAGTAGCTGGGCGATATTCTGGTAGCAGCTGGGCGAAGTTCTGGTACTTGCAGTGCGATGTCCCGCTAGTAGCAGTGCGATGTTCTGCTAGCAGCAGGGGTGATGTCCCGCTAGTAGCAAGGCGATGTTCTAATAGTTGCAGGGTGATGTCCCGCTAGCAGCAGGTCGATGTTCAGTTATGTTTCAGTTTTTTGATTCATGATGTTTCTGTCAGTTTTTAAAGTGATCTAACTAAAAAATTGTTTTGTTTCAACATCATCTCATATTTTGTTTCATTTTTTCTATTTTTGTTTCAATTTGCGTTTGATTTTCGTTTCATTTTTTCCACTCTATGTTTCCAGAGCACACACCGGCCATGTCGGTCGGCGGCGGCATCATGGAGGAGCAGGGTGTGTCGCGGCAGGGGGAGGGGGGGCTCCGGGTGTGTGTCCGCGTGTGTGCTTTTTGTCAGGGGGAGCGTCTGTGAGCTCCCTCGAGGTGTGTGTGTTCTCGCACGGGGAATATGGTGGACCGGGCTCGAGCGTTCTATGATAGAACGTTCCATCGCTAGTATGACCCTGTTGGTGTTTCTTAGCGTGTGCAGCCAAATCCACAAGCGCACGGAAATCACCGTTATAGCACTTCACCCGGTGAGTAATCGGGTATCGTATTTCTTTCACGAAGAACGGCTTGTGAGTTAATTCTAACCAGAGGTTGCCCAGAGATGGAGTAGGATAGCTTAGGTAATGAGGTTTTCTAGGGTAATGGGCCTAGGAGATGGCTAAACTCGATGCTATACTTCTTACTTCGGGCACCGGATCGCACCCGGTCCGCCAAGTGATGCGGCTCGTAGCTCTACGCCGTAGCCGGACGTGGGGATTACAAGGGACGGACAGGGGCTGTCACCACCTGCCGCCTACCACCTCAACCGTGGACTACGAGGCAAACGAAGGTAGGTCCTAGCCTAGACACCACGTCTATGCCGGTTGCTACAACTCTAGCGGTGGCCGGGAGCTCCGTCTCTATCGGGGTCCTCTTACTAGAGCTTCCGTCACGGGACGAACGACGAACCCGCAAGAAGATAACAAGCAAGAATAACTTACTCAAAGGTATTACCGAAAGATAAACACGATGTCTTACTTCAAGTAGCAAGACGCCGTAGAGGTACAAGCGAGGAGGGAGCCGACAAGTCCGGCACTCCGCCCGTGGAAGACTAGCTTCCCGAGAGCTCTCTTGAAGAGATGCTCTACTCTTGCTCCTCTCTCACTCCTTACTTCTATTCTAGCTAGGCTAGGTAGAGTGGCTCTACTCTCTCTATTGTACACTTGTGGAATGGAGGTATGGTGAAGAGTGAGAACTAAAATGAATAATGAATTGTTGTTGAAGGGAGAAGGCTTGCCCATGCTTATATAGGAGTGGGATGGTCGGTTTCCGTAGGGCAATTGTCGAAAATACCCCCGAACCGACCATCGAGGGTGGCAAACAAACCGACCGACCAAAGCCGGGCCCGGCCATGCTCGGTGGGCGCGCGCGCCTCGCGCGCTCGCGCTGGGCCGGGCTCCGCCGGCCTTCGGCTTTGGTCGGTTGCCTCCTTGTTGGGCCCCCGGGTCGGCCCATGCCGGTTATTCGGTTGGGCTGGCCTCGAAATTGGATTTCCCTTCTTTTTCTCTTGTTTTGCTTGGACCAAAATAAAAGATGTTTTCACCCAAGTGTTTTTCTTCATGTCTTGGTCTATTTTAGGTATATTTCGTGCATGTCCCGCAAAACAAAGAATCTGCACCACACTTTGTGGAAATAGTTAGAGTAGAGGCCTATTCTAGGTGAATTTTAGTGTTGCCTAGACTAAAGTTGGCGGGGTTGGAAATGAGTTTAAGCACCGCCAACAACTCCCCCACACTTAGCCCTTTGCTCGTCCTCGAGTAAAGGATGAAGAACTAGGTGGTTGTATTCTCCCAAGAGTTGACCCGCATACGATTATTCCGAGCTTTTCCCGCATGTGTGAACATTCATGGTGGCTACCAAGTCATCTTACTGCTATTGAAGGAGGAATAGCTTGAAATCAAGTCAACTCACACTACCCATGCTTTGAGACTCGGGGTTTTAGAATTTTCGCAAAAGTTAGCCTTAGCTCCTCATGTGATACTCTCAAGTCGCTCTTTTTCGGTGGCTAGTCCTATCCAGTGTTCTTGATCATCCTACCACTACGGTCGATATGTGGAGTTTTGGGTATGGATGATGAACAGGTTCCAATGTCAAGCCACTGGATGTTATGAAGAGAAGGCCATATCCCTAGATGATGCAAGTGCAAGTAAGTGTAGAAAATATTTGTGGACTCCTGATCATGTTTCTCTCTTGATGAATGAAAATGCAAGAAGGTATGGACTTTGAAGAACAATTCTAAGATTTGCGTTATTCCCCTTTTTTTTTACTGCTCTTTTTTTTTCTTTCTTCCCTCTCTCTCTCTCTCTTTTTTTTCTATCACAAGATCTTGGAGAAAAAGAACTCTTCCTTATTCACGAACCATGCTTCTTTTTCATAGGAATTTTCTAATAACAGTCCATACCTCTCTTGAATGAATGAGAGAGATGCATGACTTGTGACAGGAGTATTTTGGTGGAAGAGGGAGAAAAACGTGGAATATATGTGCTCAATTCTCGGTGTAAGCATTTGAGCATTTTTGGTGGAATGGTGGATGAAATGAGTGCGCGACTTTCACTGTGAGAGTCGGCATATTTATTTGGCGGGTGAATGCTGTGCGCGACTCTCAATGTGAGATTCGGCATATTTATTTGGTGGGTGAATGCAATGATCTTGGGGATAAGGCCATCTCTAACAAGAATCTCAAGACTTGACATCGCTAAAAGTGGCTAAAACAGGTTTTGCATAAGCGTAAGCGTAGATATTTGGCTCTGGTAGGACATAGCACTTATCACATGAGGAGCATTTGCTAAAAAGTTTTTGAATTTTTGCATAAAAATACCCAAGTCCATTGCACGAGTTGGTAAGCATCATATCATTCTACTATATCTCACCTGCCAATAACTTAGATAAAACATGGGGTCCCTATGGCACAAGTTGTTCACACAATCAAGATAAGCAAGGAATAAAAAGTATGCAACTCGTTCTCAATTGGTGAAAATAGGAGATGGAGTTTGCAAAATTTTTAGTTTTATAAATTTTATTTTCAGCGTAAAGAGGATTAGCAGGGAGTAAGAGGGCGCGCAAACTTGTGTTTTTGTCATGTCGAAAATCTTTGTGCGTCAAGGAGCGAGGTGCCTCCCCCACACTTGTTTTTGTACCTGTCTTTTTCTTAAAATGCACACAAAAACAAGTGGAGACAAGACACAATATATATATATAATAAAAATTTCATTGATAATCAAATT
Source organism: Themeda triandra (assembly GCA_018135685.1). Classification (NCBI taxonomy): domain Eukaryota; kingdom Viridiplantae; phylum Streptophyta; class Magnoliopsida; order Poales; family Poaceae; genus Themeda; species Themeda triandra. Next base: position 305,876 of record JAENPR010000102.1, on the reverse strand, counting down.
TGATACAAGAGGCACACTTAGGGAATTTAAAATTTGAAAGGGAAATGACGAAGGGAAAAAAACGTGCGAGTGTGTGCCTAGCTACTAGAGACGAGGCTCCTCGAGGGCGTGCATGACTCCGTGCTTACGAGCCATTTCTTTCAACTCCTCAAACATTTCTACGTGGTAGGAGTTGATTTCGTCCTGGAGTTGGACTTCATAAGTCCGCCCTTCGCCAACCTTCCCCTAAGGTGGCGAATGTAACTAGAAATCTCCTTGATTTTCCTATTCAACTCGCTCTAGTAGGTTCTTTCTTCTTTGGGGGTTCTTCTCCAAAGATACCGTCGTTGTCCTTGGATAGGTGGGTCGCAAACGAGACGAGGGACACATGGGTAGCGACCTCCGTTTTACTAAACAACCCTTTCCCTTGCCTTCCATTTGGCAAATTCGTTCCTCCTATGGTGTAGGAGAAACTTGGGGCCTTGAAAGACGAAGATCCGGCTGGCGCGGCTTTGCAGCGCTTGCTTGGGTAGGCATCGCCACCCTTGCTGCCCTTCAATGGAATTGCGTTGGCAATCTCCGGGGTCTCTTCATTCTTCCTCTCTAGGAACTTTCTAGCGAAGGAGAGAGCTTTCTCCCTGTTGAACCCGGTATTGGTAGGAACTAAGGCCATGGTTAAGGCTAGAAATGCTGCCGGAAAGTGAGAGAGAGAGGTAGAAGACAAGGTTTGTCTTGGTGTGAAGAGAATGAGAGGAGGAGGGTGGTATTTATAGGAGAGAATGAGCCATCCCCGCATCTCTTGCGCATCGGGATCGAATCACCATGATCATCGGCATCGCCACAGACACGGGAAAGAGATGGGAGAAAATCGGGCACCGAGGGCGCGGGTCGAGCGCGCGCGCGAGGCGCGACCGCGCGCCGGGCGCCGCTCGGTCCGGTTTTCTTCCATCTCGTGCTGATGCTGTTTGATTCTCGAATTTGTTGGTGATTTCGATTCTACTGGCGCGAAAATTTGATTTTGATTGAAAATCTAGAAGATTTTTGGATATAAAAAAAATATTTTTGTGTGGGAGAAAATCCTAGAGAAAAGATTAGAGAGAACTACAGGGTTCCCACACAAAATAACATTATTTTTTTTTAATAAATGGACGCAAGAGAAAATAGAATAAAAGAAGGTCATGCCTTGAATTTAATCGAGGAATTATCTGGCATGACTAAATCTATTCTATCAATTTCTTGGTCTAACCTTGCACGATAAGAAGGCTCAAGGAAAGGTTTTAAGCGATGGCCATTTACCTTTGAGATGTTACCGTTGTCATCCTGGATTGTGATTGCGCCATGAAACGATGTGTCGACGACGGTATATGGCCCCTTCCACTTGCTTCTAAGCTTTCCTTCACCGAACAATTTTACCTTGGAGTTGAATAGTAGGACCTTGTCGCCTTGCCGAAACTCCTTGGGCTTTATCCGGTTATCGTGCCACCTCTTTGTTCGCTCTTTGTAGAGCTTGGCACTGTGGTATGCCTTCTCTCGCCACTCCTCAAGCTCGGAGATTTGCCTTTGGCGGTTTCTTCCGGCTAGCTTGAGGTCCATGTTCCAGCTCTTAATTGCCCAGTAGGCTCGATGTTCGAGTTCTACTGGCAAATGGCAGCTCTTCCCATACACGAGCTGGAACGGTGACATGCCAATGGGGGTTTTGTAAGCAGTCCTGTATGCCCAGAGTGCATCAGTAAGCTTACTTTTCCATCCTTTCCCCATGTCATCGACGGTCTTCTGTAGGATGTTCTTGATCTGCTTGTTCGAGGTCTCAGCTTGGCCACTAGTTTGTGGGTGGTAAGGTGTGGCGATGTTGTGTTTGGCCCCCAGCTCTCTCAGGAATGCTCTGAAGGTTCGATCAACGAAATGTGATCCTCCATCACTGATCACCATGCGTGGTGTACCAAAGCGCGGGAAGATTATTTCGTGGAACATCCTTCGAGCATGCTTTGCGTCAGCTGCTCGGCATGGCATGGCCTCCACCCATTTGGAGACGTAGTCGACAGCAACAAGGATGTACTCGCAGTCTTGGGACTTCTGGAAGGGCCCCATGAAATCAATGCCCCACACATCAAATATTTCTATTTGAAGGTTGAAGTGGAGGGGCATTGCATTGTGAGCTGTGATGCCACCTTGGAACTGGCACTTCCGACACCTCCGAATGAATTCTTTGGTGTCAGCATACATCGTTGGCCAGAAGAATCCGCACTGCCAGATTTTTGCTTGAGTGCGGAATACTCCATAGTGGCCTCCGTATGGTGCCGAGTGACAACTTTCAATGATCTGTATCCCTTCTGCTGTCGGCACACGTCTTCTTAGTATGCCGTCTGAGCACACTCGATACAGGTACGGGTCATCCCACAGATGACGACGGCTCTCAACCTCCAGCTTTTTCCTGCTTTCGCGAGGTGGTACATGACCTGCAACCATGTAATTCACAATGTTTGCATACCAGGGGTTGGAGTCCGTTACTGCCAATAGCATGTCGTCGCGAAGGAAGTCATTGATGGGCAGATCCTGCATGTTAGTGACTTGCAAACGCGACAAATGATCTGCTACGGTATTCTCTACTCCTTTCTTATCTTTTATTTCTAGATCGAACTCTTGTAGTAAAAGAATCCAGCGGATCAAGCGTGGTTTCGCGTCTTTCTTAGTGAGCAAGAATTTCAAGGCAGCGTGATCCGTGTAAATGATCACTTTCGCGCCCACTAAGTAGGACCGAAACTTGTCGATAGCGAATACTACAGCAAGAAGCTCTTTTTCTGTTGTGATATAATTGAGCTGAGCTCCTGTCAGAGTCTTGCTGGCATAAGAAATCGCGTGATGCTTTTTATCTTTGGTTTGGCCTAAGACCGCACCAACAGCATAATCGCTTGCATCACACATGATCTCAAAAGGTAGAGACCAATCGGGAGGTTGGATGATAGGTGCAGAGATGAGTGCTTGCTTGAGAGTGTTAAATGCTTTCAAGCACTCATCGGTAAACTCAAAAGGAGCATCTTTAGCTAATAGGTTCGTGAGGGGTCTAGAGATTTGTGAAAAATCCTTGATGAATCTTCTATAGAACCCCGCATGACCTAAGAAGCTACGGATTCCCTTTACGTTTACCGGGGGAGGTAGTTGCTCGATAACCTCTATCTTAGCCTTATCTACCTCGATTCCCCTCTCGGACACTAAGTGCCCCAGGACAATGCCCTCTCGGACCATGAAATGGCACTTTTCCCAATTAAGTACCAAATCTTTGTCCCGACACCTTTGCAAGACCCCTGTCTAAGTTGTTCGAGACAATGATCAAAAGTTTTTCCATAGACGGTGAAATCGTCCATGAAAACTTCCATGATTTCTTCGATCATGTCCGAAAAGATAGACATCATGCACCGTTGAAATGACGCGGTGCATTACACAACCCGAACGACATCCTACGGTATGCGTACGTTCCGTAGGGGCATGTGAAGGTCGTTTTGCTTTGATCATCCGGATGGATGGGAATCGATGATATCCCGAATACCCATCAAGGAAACAAAAGAAGGAGTGTTTCGCTAACCGTTCCAACATTTCATCAATGAAGGGGAGCGGAAAGTGATCCTTCTTTGTTGCCTTGTTAAGTTTTCGGTAATCAACGCACATTCGCCATCCGGTGACGGTTCGTTGAGGTATGAGTTCGTTTTAGCGTTCTCAATGACTGTCATTCCTCCCTTTTGGGAACCACTTGGACTGGGCTAACCCAATCACTATGTGGTACGGGATAGATTATCCCGGCGTGAAAAAGTTTCAGGACTTCCTTTTTCACGACTTCCCGCATCGCATTGTTCGGCCTACGCCGAGGTTCTCGTGAAGGTATGCTAGATGGCTCTATGGGAATGCGATGGGTACGGAGCGTTGGACTTATCCCTTTGAGATCGTCTAAGCAATACCCGAAGACCGACTTATGTTTTTCTAGGACGGCTATGAGTTTGGTCGCCTCCTCATCACTAAGTTGGTTACTTATGATGACGGGAGTTTGGGTGTCGCCGTTCGGGAAAACATAACGTAAGCCTTTGGGTAAGGGCTTAAGCTCAACGGAGGTCTAGGTGGTTTCTCTCCTATAGGAAGATCAACTGTCTCCCGAACTCGTCTTCTTCTTCTACAAAAAATTCTGCATCTTTATCTAAAGACGATTCGGGTGACTCAAACATGTCAACCGCTAGAACCTCTATGGGCATACTAGGGGGAGGCTCGGTCACTGAGTTCCTGGCTCTAGTGACTTGAATCGGGAATGTTTCTCGCCCTAGTTTCATGTTAATTTCCCCTGTTTTTGACGGATTGTCAAAGAGTGTTTCCAGGGGATGCCCGATAAGTATGTCGAATTCCTGGATGTCAAAGACAATGAAGTCCAGGGCCATTTCGACATCTCCATGGTGGAGTGTCACGTTATGTACAATCCCTAGTCCTTCTTGAACGGAATCTGGTGTTCTTAAGGACCGTGTTGTTGGGGTAAATGACGTTACTCCTAGACATGTAAGTGCATAGGAGTAGGACATTATATTCGCTTCAACGGTAGGATTGTACAAAACATCCACCCATTTCCGCTGGATTTTGCAGCGGGTAGAAGATGGAGCGCGAATCTGAATTATTTCGACGCGAGCTCACCTTCGCCAACCATTCCGAGCTCATAACGAAGTTAATTCTCTAATGGACTCCTTAAGGAAAAATTCATCGAGGGGTTCGCTAGGAGCAACGGGAATTGGTGGCTTTGCGCGACACTCATATTTCGAGGTATTTCCTAAACTTTCGAAAAGCTCATCCTCGAAAGCTGGAAGATCCATGGGTTCTTCCGTCTTGGGTTCTGATTCGGGAGAGGGTCTCTCTATGGATTGGGAAGGTTCGGCTGATGCCGAAGAGACATCCTCTTTTATTGGCTCGGGTTCTATACGGATGGGTTCTAAGGGAGGAGCATTCTCTTGGATGCGATCCAAGAGAGCTTGCCCCTCTTCGGTGGTTTTGTCTTTGGAACGACCCTCCGGCAGCTACATCGAGTAATAGGGCAGAATTTCTGTCTAATCCTAACCAAAAGTGTTGTAAGAGTACATGGTTAGGAATAGACAGTGTCCGGGCTCGATCATGTTAGGATCAAAAAGCGTTCCCGTGCTGCACCTATGGTTTCGTTCTCTTTTTGTTGGAAGCCGAGCACCTCCCGTCGTAGAGAAGCGACACGAGAAATGGGGTAGAATGTGAAGCAAAAATGCTTACGCAATTCTTCCCAATCTCCGTTTACTTTCCCTACGTTTTGGGTGTACCATTGCTTCGCCTTTTCATGGAGGGAAAAGGGAAACAATTTCCACCGCAATGTATCTTGTGACATGCCCGCAATGGTCGCATGCACGAGTTGCTCAAACTCCCGTAGATGATCATATGGGTTTTCATATTCCAAGCCCGAGAAGGCTTGGTCCCGAACCATGGCTATAAAGCCGGGCGGAGCTCATACTCGGAAGCCGTGATAGGCTTCGAGGATTGGGGTGTTTGAATGAGCTCGCCCTTCGGGAGCTGATAGGTTGTAAATGGTTGGTTGCTCCATAAATATTTTTTGTTTTCTAAAATAAAACAAAAGAAGTGGAGCAAAGGTAGGTCAAGGTACACGGGCAATCTAGGTTCGAGCTAACTGCGACAACCGTTCCCCGGCAACGGCGCGAAATGCTTGTTGGCGTTTCTTAGCGTGTGCGACCAAATCCGCAAGCGCACGGAAATCACCGTTATAGCACTTCACCCGGTGAGTAATCGGGTATCGTATTTCTTTCACGAAGAACGGCTTGTGAGTTAATTCTAACCGAGAGGTTGCCCGAGAGATGGAGTAGGATAGCTTAGGTAATGAGGTTTTCTAGGGTAATGGGCCTAGGAGATGGCTAAACTCGATGCTATACTTCTTACTTCGGGCACCGGATCGCATCTCGGTCTGCCAAGTGATGCCGGCTGTAGCTCTACGCCGTAGCCGGGCGTGGGGATTACAAGGGACGGACAGGGGCTGTCACCACCGCCGCCTACCACCTCAACCGTGGACTACGAGGCAAACGAAGGTAGGTCCTAGCCTAGACACCACGTCTATGCCAGTTGCTACAACTCTAGCGGTGGCCAGGAGCTCCCGTCTCTATCAGGGGTCCTCTTACTAGAGCTTCCGTCACGGGGACGAACGACGAACCCGCAAGAAGATAACAAGCAAGAATAACTTACTCAAAGGTATTACCGAAAGATAAACACGATGTCTTACTTCAAGTAGCAAGACGCCGTAGAGGTACAAGCGAGGAGGGAGCCGACAAGTCCGGCACTCCGCCCCGTGGAAGACTAGCTTCCCGAGAGCTCTCTTGAAGAGATGCTCTACTCTTGCCGACAACTCCGGCCTTTAGCTTTGGTCGGTTGCCTCCTTGTTGGGCCCCTGGTCGGCCCATGCTGGTTATTCTGGTTGGGCTGGCCTCGAAATTGGATTTCCCTTCTTTTTCTCTTGTTTTGCTTGGACCAAAATAAAAGATGTTTTCACCCAAGTGTTTTTCTTCATGTCTTGGTCTATTTTAGGTATATTTCAGGCATGTCCTGCAAAACAAAGAATCTGCACCACACTGTGGAAATAGTTAGAGTAGAGGCCTATTCTAGGTGAATTTTAGTGTTGCCTAGACTAAAGTTGGCGGGGTTGGAAATGAGTTTAAGCACCGCCAACAGACCCCTAAAAATAGGAGGAACCAGATGATAGAAACTAAGTTATAGGCTTAAACCAAAACATATGTGGGCTCAGAACTGATTTTCTAATTAAATTTGGAGGGTATTGTCGTATTTTAACATTTTAGAAGCCGTTTCTCTCTGAATCAACAAATATAAAGATTCTCACGTGAATCAGAATAAGTAGTTGCTTCTCTGAATTAAAAAAAAAAAGACAGCTGGTCCTCTAAATCTTATCGTTCAAATCCCTTCTTCTCCGTTCTCCACGAGCAGCCGGTCCTTTGTCACCGCGAGGCGTGTGGATGCTGAGGTGCTCCCGCGACGGGGTCGGGTTGAGAGACGGCGCTCTGTGCCTCTCGAGCAGTCGGCGACGAACAGGAAGGCAACAGCAGCGGCTTCCTCGGCTTGCGAACGAGAGCAGGCTACGACGGAGACGGCGGCGCCTTGCACTCAGATTGCGTGGGTTCTGGCGCTTGCTCACAGAACTGTGGACGCCGCCGGCACGGCGTACGGTTGGTGCTCGGGTTTGGGTTAGGGAATCAGAGATTATTATTATAGGAACAAGTACTAAACTGCCAGTAATTAACTAATTTATTTTTCGTAACTGATAAGTGCAGTAATTATTTTCACGGGAGTAACCACCGGTTCCTCCCAAGCACCGTAAAAAAATCTCTTGGAATATATCTGTATACTAATGTTAGCCATATGGAAGAGGTACTTATGTGCAGTTGTAAGGGAGCGAGCTGAAGAGCAAGCTATAAGGACGTTAGCGTTTGCTTTGTATTGACATGGAGGAGAGACGCCGAAGAAGTAGCTCACTAACGAGATAACAAGAGCTAGTCTCGTATAAGACCCAATGGTCACCATCTCACAGCTTGTGTAGTTGTGTTATATTTGTTTTCATTTTCCTTACTTCTCTCTTTTACACGTCAGTTGGCTCTTTGAAAAGGCTGTTGTGGATGCCATAAGTTGTACAGTAATAACACACCGAGGGGGGGCGAGATGGCAGTGGGAACTGGCGGCCGGCAACGTGGCGTCTGGGGGGCAGGCCGGCGGCGACGGGGCAGCGCTCGGTGTCGCTCTCCGGCTCCAGGTCACGAACATGTCCGGCGGCGGCGCACGATGTAGACGAAGGGATCGATAGTTTTATTTTTTTTGAGCAGATGAAGAGATCGATAGGGTGTATTGGGCTTACGGTGATTACTGTGATCGGCCCACAATTCCCCAAGGACACACCTCAATTACTAAAATACCCATAGCAATATTTTTCCTCATTAATTGTCTAGAAAATAGAAAATGATAAAAGTACCTGGAAGTACCACGGTACTTTTCCAACCATTGTAAAACTATTGGAAAGTTGATTTTATAGATCACCATTGTAAAACCATTGTAAATCAATTTTCCAACCACGGTACTTTCCATCTTTAAGATACACTTATATCTAACTATTGGAAAGTTGTGGAATGTCAAATTCCAAGCCAAATAAGCGTTCATTAAGTATATCACAGGAAATGAACTATTCTGAACTATTCTAGTGAGGGTAGTATAACCGGTTTTGAGAGTTAAAGGTGGTATATGTTGTCTAAGTTTTTGAGGTGCCGAAGTTTTTTTATAGAATTCAGAGTTCAAGGGCAAATCAGGTTTTCAAAAATATAGCTTCTCACACAGGAGCTGATCAATGCAAATGAATCGCCACACCTGCCATCATCGAGGACCTGGTTCAGCAGCCCGTGATGAGCAGATTTTGCTTCAGAGAAACCACCACCAGCCAACTCTGACGGCTCATGCTGATGACCCATGTACACGATGCACACCTGCAAGTACACAAAAGTTATAAGTTCCTAAGCACGTACTGTACGGCGTACGCACGAGGTCTCTCAGGGACTGACCTGCAGTGACCGTTCGCCATCGCCGCTGACCTCTGAAGCTGAAGCATGCAAGCTGCTACCGAGGAAGACGAAGCAGACGACGGCAAGAGCGGAAAAGGCGAGCGCCTTGCCCATCGTGTGCTTAGTTCCAAGCTTGGAAGTAGTGTGGGCGATCTTGGATTGGCTGTGCACTCTTGTGTGGGTGGCCTTTTTCTATATATGGCGAAACCGGTCGTGCCGGGCGTGTCCAAAATAAATAGTATGGATCGTGATCTGCATATTCACGTCGTGCCTCGGTTCGACCGCACAAGCACAAGCTGGGTCTTGTCTGAGTCTGACGGTGAGTTCGCGGACACTTGCGTGGATTATTCGCTTTATTGTGATATGTTAGGAAATTTCCACTTAGTTCTGCTGAAAACAGCATATAGGTACGTCAGGTTCCTGCGCTTGTGTCATGTAGTCTGGTAGAAACAAATGAACTTGCGCGATGTTTGGCACCCGTACGTATATTTTCGTTAATATTATTTCGATGATAGACTACAAATCGTACATGGTTTTACTGATTTGTCAATTCGTTATCTCAATATGTATGTTTACTCTATTATAAATGGTAAGAGAGGCTACTCTTGTGTGGACGCGCATGAATAAGGTTCAGAAAAGCTATGCAAACAAAGCAAAATTGTACATGGGACGATTGAGCCCCTAGCTTTATTCATGATTGCATTGTAAACGATGTTACTATTTTGAGTGAATAAAAGTTTGCCGTATTGTTTAAAAAAGGGTTCAGAAATACAATGGTCGAGTTTGGCAAATTATTCCATTGAGGCCCCATTCGTCATCACCAAGATTCACTAGTGAAAGCATCTCCAGCAGACTATCCCACATCCCTTTAAAACTGTCATATTGGTTTTTTTCTAAACAAGTCTACCATCCCCCCTGGTGTCGTCCCCCTCAGGCTGCTCGTTGGCGACCCACACCACCCCACCGCCACGAGCCACCTCCGGACGCCGTTGCCGCGCCTCCAGCTGGCGGTGGCGGTGGCGGCGGCCCGCCGCGGCACATGAAAAAGGGTGCTCGCGGCAGCAGCCCCCTCTCTCCCACCGTCCCCCACCTTCTCTTCCCTTCCGGGTGTGACCCGGCCGACGCAACGGAGGTCGCCGCGTGCACAGGCACGTCGGATCCATGCCCCCTAGCCACGGATCCGGTGCCCCTTTCCCTGGATCCGGCGACTGGCGAGATGAGGGGCTGGGCAGGCGCTGCCGGCGACAAGTGGCCCCGTTCTGAGCTGGCGGCGCCGGCAGCGAGCATGGTGGGCGGGGTGCACCACATCCGCGACCCTGGCCGCCGTAGTCCCGGCTGCTCCTGCCCCGGATCCACCCACCTTAGCTATCGCGCGTGGAGGGCGGCTCTGGGCTCGGTAGGCTATGGCTTGGGTCGGGTGGGCCACCATCTGGCCGGGCATGGCATGGAGGGTGGAGGCGACGGCGTCGTCGTCTTGCCCGTGTGCAGCTTGGCCATGATGGCCCGGATCTGCGCGCCAGAGAGATGGCAGGTTGAAAGCCCTACTGGAGCTGCGTGGTACTTTTGGGCGCAGCGACTGGCTGGCGGCGTTTTTTTAGACGGCATGACCCTACGGTGGAGAAGGCGCGGGGCTTGTAGTTCGGCCGCGGGCATGCCGTCGGTGGGGCTGCGAGCCTAGTCCTTCTACGTGTGTTGCAGAGGCCAGCAGCGATGCAGTCAGCACAGTTTGGCCAAGGGCTTGCCAATGGTGGGGGCTGCGCACCCATGGAGCGTCGTATGAGTGTCATGGGGTTGAACGGGGCAGCATGCCAGGATGAAAATCCCCTTGAGTGGTCTCACAATGGCGATGGTGTCTACAGATGTCACAATCCTTCATGAAGGCATCGTTGGAGCATTCAAAGCTGCCTTGCTCCCCACCTCCACCCCTACTCTTCTCCGGCTTTGATCATCTCCGCTCATGTCAGAAGCGGCCGCAGAGCGAGCGTGGCGTGATCATCGCCGGCGGTTGAAGGAGATGACGATTGAGAGGGCACTGGGTAGTGAGTACCATCGATCGATAGCAAGAATTGGGAATGTAACAATCTGGGATTTTTTTTAGATAAAGAACAATCTGGGATTTGATGGTACACAGGGCCAGAGGCCGAATTTAACGGCCGTTGCGCATGTGGGGGGTCGTATCGGAATCGGAACATAGCAACGGAGTCGGAAACGGGCTGAAGCTATGCCATTCAAATCGTCTTGCATTTCCGTTTTTAAACTGCCACGTGTCCTGCTTCATCGCGTAAGTTCGTACTGCAGCGTTCAGAGAAGGCGGAACACGGTCATTTTCGTCCTCCTCAACCATTGCTTCAGATTTAATTTCGTACTTGAAATTTCACTAATGTTTACTTTTAGCTTCAGGTTTATTCTAACATTGTCAAAGACTCAAAGTGACTATTTCAGTCATTAAACTGTATATTTTTGGGCATTATTTTATCTGTGAACTTTCAGAGTGAACTTTTCTTTTCAGCTCAACTTCACCTACTTTTCTCTACGTAGATAGAATGGCGATAGTGCCAGGTCAGCTCTAGCACTACGCCACTACCCATGCCGACAGAAGAAAAAAAAACAGTCTATTTGTTGTTTTTTTCATGACCTGGTCATTACCCGTATTTTATTAAGAGAAATGGTCAAAAGAGAGACTAAAGCATATGGATATAAAGGGCTCACAAGTAATTCAAGAATTACTTGGCAAAACCCCAAAGACATAACATAAAACAAAGACAAACAACAAGAATATACGACGGAGGGGACAACCTCGCCTCAACATACCAACCAACTATATGCCTGCAAAAGAAAATACATCCATGCAAAGATCGTCAAGATGATAGAGATCTTCACTAGCGACCAGGTAGCCGCTATAGGGTATACATGACAACCGCAAATCCATTTGAGTGAACGTTCGCTCATTCAACAATCGAGCGAACGATCAGACACGGCAGGTGGTGTCCGCCCTCCACTCCCTCCATGTATGCTCCTGATCATCTAAGTTATTTTAAAATGCTATAGCTTCCAAACTGTGTATCTATTTTGAAATCCATTTATACCGATGTGTTCTACCCGACGACGCGAACAAAACTAGATCCCACTTAAATATGTTTCAAAAAAATTATCTATTTTTCATTTTTTCTATATTTTTTAATATTAATTTTTTTCATATAACCTAAGTTATACATAAAAGTTAGTTGTATAGGTTAGACGTAACTTTATAACGTTGTAAGTTATGTGTCTCACGCAATAAGTTAAATATATAAGTTACGAGCATAACTTTATAACATTGAACATCATGTAAGTCATGTGAATAAGTTATGAGCATAATTTTGTAAAGTTGAAATCACGTAAGTCATCTTTATAAATTAGATGTTTAAGTTATATGTATTAATTATAGATAAAAGCTATGTGTCTGGCTTTGTAACTTTTTCTTTATTTTGCTAAAAATAGAAAACTTTCCGAAAAAGAAAAGTTGCGGATTTTTTTGCCAAAAATGGAAAGTTGCATTGTCTGAAAAGTGTTTGCTCAAAACCCATTTGGGTGAATATTTGCTCATTAGCTTCCGCCCATGACAGTGCCCACCAACGACAAGGTAGCCGCTGCAAAGTAGAGCGCCAACGACCAGATAACCGTTGCGCAGAAGAGCCTCCCCAGCGACTAGGTAGCCACTGCGGGACACAACCAACAATATATGCCAACGACCTGGTAGCTGTTGCCGAAAAAACAACGACTACGACACCAAACACTTGACAAAACGTTGCGAAGATGACCACCAAGCACAAATAGGCATAGAAGGCATAGACAGGGAGTGACTCCTATGAGGGCGGCAGGAACCAGGTTGCATAAATTCTCTAGGGAAGCCTTCAGAAAAGATCTTGACATCCACAGATGCCAATAAAACTAGTAGATGCAAGAGTAGGTTTTTCGACCAGAGTCCACCTAGACGGACAGGGGCTTCAATGACACCTCCAATGAGGAACATGATGCTAGCTATGCCACTGCCGCTGGCCCAGTCGAGCTAGCCAAGTTTTCACCCAACTATACGTCCGTCAGGGCAGACCACCCCAAGTACCTACAGTAGTGACATCGACAGTAGGTCGAGGCCATCAGCAGGGCACTTCACCAGACCGCAACATCCTTGACACCACCGTAGCCGGCTAAAAGTCCGCTGCCTGCCATCACTGGCAACGCTCACTCCGAACCGTGGCCACGGCACTCGGCCACTGAGCAGCAGCAACCTCAATGTGGCCCAAACGTAGCCCAGAACATAGGGTGCAGCCGGGGCACGTGGGGACCGTGCCAAGAGGCCCCGCGCCCGGAACGCCGGGTGACGGGGAGAGGGCGAGCCCCCCCCCGCCGCCCGTCCACCGGTTCCGCGCCGAAGCCGTCGGGCCCGCATTAGGGACCTGGTCGCCGCCGGAGCGCGCCGGAGACGCGGATCCAAGCGCCGGCGGCCGGATCACGCACTTTGTCGCAGATCCAAGGCACGCCGGGAGGCCCGGCTGCCACCGGCGCACGATGGGGACGTGGGGCCCGACGTCGGGCATCGGACACCGGACGACGCTCCACCACCAGATCCGGGGCGAGGCTCGCTAGATGCGGGCCCAAGGGACCCGGATCGGAGGCCCCGGCTGCGCCGACCAACCAGGCGCCATGGACCTAGTCAGAGCAGGGCGCCAGCAATGTCTAGCTGCCGCGGCGAGGAACCCGAAGCCGAGGTAGTGGATCCAGGGAGCGCGACCAAGATCCGCCATGCCCCGCCGACGGGAGCCCCATGGCCAGTCAGGGACGAAGTTGAAAGTGGAAGAGGATGAGATGGAAGAGAGAGGAGAGGGTGGAGGGGGGAGATGGGACGGGCTGCAAAATCTGCCTTTTCGAGCAGGGCGACCCAGGCCGTTGCCACCGCAGGAGGGAGCGGCGACGGCGACCGGAGGGGTGGCTCCGAGGTGTCCTCGGCAGCAGCGGTGGTTGCCCCACGAGCCACCCAAGAGAGATGAAGCAGGGGTCTCTATCTATATATGTTGTTACTCCCTCTGTTTCGATTTAGCATGTGTGAGAGCCCGGATAACAGATACCAAGGATATTTGGGGTATATGAAGCGCATTAAGTATGTATACATCTCGATTAGCACCGCACCACCAGCTATTCAAATCATTTTTACTAAGCGGTCTCATACATAATCTAATGTATTGTCACGTAGGATTTTTGATGATGTGGAGGAAAGAGAGAAGTTAGAGAGAATGAGGTAGTTGCTTCGTGAAACAACCACCTCATGAGCTGAAATTTAGAACTACGAGACAATATTTTGCCATTGTATAAGTTGTTGTTATCATGCACCTCATAATCCTATTTTTTACTCTCTCCATAAATTAAGAAATTGCGAATTGCTATGAGACAACTTAAAATGATAAGCATTGTACATGTAATCTATTAAGTCGTCTTAAATTACGTGACACTTTACAAGACAGGTTATGAGACAAAACTAATATACCTGCCCTTAATCCCGCTTTTGGTTAGAATTCCATGTCAGTTTGTTTCCCGCTGATATTCTGCAGTTGTGTTTCTCTCCGTATAGTATCCTTCCTACGGAGGTGAGTACCATTTTAAGTGTTGATGGGAGCGACTTTCATCTTTAAACTGGAAGAAAAGTGACTAGTGGTTGTGTTAGCAAGTTGAGAATTACTTAAGCTCTATCAGGATCCCAGTGCTAAACTTCAACACTTCACTTTTAGTATTTTTTAGCTCTGGGATCCAAACAGGAATGCTAACAAGGAATACTAAAAGTATCCTTGAGCACTAAAAGAGTGCTACAAAATTTAGCAACAAAGTATAACCTAAAAACTTTAATGCTAAATTTAACACACGCAATGGATCCAAACACCTCAGCCTTAGGTGTTTTGTTTCTTAAGATTAATTAGAATAATTAATTAGTGATCAATTATGTAAATCCCGTAATTAGCATGTGCTAATTACTGGATAACCGATTAGGCCCCTTGGGCACCAATAGACACCAGTTCGCTTTGAGTCAATGACAAAAGCAACTGTCACTTGTATATATACCAAACAGTTTATCAGAATATACACCGATTGTCATTCTCGACATTCACTTTTACTGAACACGTTATCAGTACGCACTGCTCTGCCACCGCTGACGCTACAAGGCAGAGAAGGAAGGTCACCGGAATACTTGCCGGAAGTTCGCCGGAGTCGCTGTTCACCAACGAAGGTAGAGCCATGTCGACTCCTCCTGTTCCTTCCATGAACGCCAAGGTCGACGCCATCACCGATGCCGTCGAGGCCGCCATCGTCCGCGGCAGCAACCACCCTGGAGGCGTTCGTCGCTTCATCCTCCAGGGCGCCATTCATCGTGTCCTTCGCGACATCGCCGAGCGTCGCATCGCTCCTCGCCGTTTCCACGGCGCTGGACCGAACGCGCCGGCGGTCGTCCGACGACGCCGCGCTCGGTGCCTCGTTCGTCGAGGCTCCAGTATGCCCCCGGCCTTTGCCCCCGCCACGGCCCGATGATGTTCGTCCGCCGTGTTGGGGCATCGCCGGAGGCTCCGCCAATACCGTCGTCCATGCCGAGGCCGTCCTCGGCACTGCTGCATCCACCTCCACCATTGTCATCGTCGATGACGCCGACGCTGCCTTGGAACGGAGGCGGTGGCACCATGGCTGCACGCCGTGGCGCCCCTCCACTCCTCAACAGCAACGTCGACGCGGAGGCATGGCCTCCGGGCTTCGCCTGCGACCTCGACATCATCTTCCCGCAGCCGGCACTTTCTCCAATCCGTACTCCTTCGCCGGCGCTTCCTCCGATCGGGCCTCCGTCGACCAGCGACCGCTCCTATGCCGACGTCGCGACCGCACGCCCCTTGCTTCGCAGGGGCCCCCTTCCGCCTACCACTGGCCTCGGTGTGGCCTTCATCTCCTCCTCGGCTGAGGGGGAGGCGGCTCGCCGCTCCTAGGCTTCTCGGATAGGGCCGGTGGGGGCGGCGCCGTCGTTTCCCGGCACGCTGCGACGACCCTTGCGGTCGGAGCTCGCCGGGGATGGACGGAAGTCGCCCTTGCCAGCCGGCCTCCATGGCCAGAGGAAGGGTGGGGCCTTGATCTGCCATGGACGGAAGAGAGGGGAGGAGGAGGAGGCACTCGGCGACGGTGGAGGATGACAGCGCGGCGGCGAACGGCGGCGCAATGGCTGTGGCCGAGCGGCGGTGAACACCGTTGCGGTGGCTGTGGCCTTGCGCTGGCGGAGGACGACACGGCAGTGGACAAACGGCAATGGTCAAGCGGCGGCGGCGGCTGAACGGCGGCCGGTGGCTGGGAAGGGAGCGGTTAGGGTTAGCAAACCCTAACTGCTCGCCTTATATAGGCCTCGCCGCCAACTTGGGCCGGCTGGGCCGCCTGGCCGCCTCGGCGGCGCGCCTGGCTGGGCCGCCTGCCTTGGCTGGGCTGCCGGCCTCGCCGCGGGCCTCGCCGGCTGGGCCGCGCGCTCGGCTGGCTGCTGGGCCGCCCCCTGTCTTGGCCTGTTTCTAGTTTGTTTTTCTTTTTCTTTTTCTGTTGCCTATTTCAACAGTAATTTAGTATTAGTTGCATATATGATTTGCTAGTTAATTTCTGCAAGAACATCAGTATTTTATCTTGATTGTTGTTCCTATGTACCGCTGGATATTGACATTGTGAATATAAGTGTGGTTTATTTATATTACTGTGCAATGTCTTGTATTTCTATCATATTTTTGGAGTATATGGTGCATCAAATCACCCTTCGCACCACATACATATTACATTGTGACTTGCTAATTTTGTTTTTGGCTTATGTTGGTGCACCCAAACCCCCTATTTTGCACCAACATATTAGTTACATGTACTTTTATGATAGAATTGGGTATGTGGGTGCCCCAAACCATATTTTTAGCACCACATACAAGTTAAATTTGCTAGTTGACTTATTTGCAATTTAACTTACAATCTATAGTACTAGAAAATTTTAGTTACTATAGAATTTTTAGTTGCAATATATATCTTGTTTATTTTGGTTATATACACAAGGTAATAGAGTTTATGGCATTGGCTGCGTTTAATTCCCCGTGAATTATCCCGCTTAGAGACCGTGCCATAGCAGTGATCAAATCACCCATTACGAGAGGTCTACATCTTGTTTTTTTTGAAACTTGATGATTACCTACACTTGTGTTTTTAACCAAAATAAAGGTTTTGGATTGCTATGTTCATCACATTATTTTGATATTACACAAGATAGTAGAGTCCTAAGCAAAGGCTGCATTTAATTCACTTGTGAATTATATTGCCCAGAGACCGTGCTTAGGCAGCAATATGATTGCCTACTATAAAGACCTACTCTTTGTCTTTGACATAGAGATTATCTTGTCTTGTGTTTCTCGAAAATTTATGATGAACTTGGTTATATGGTCTACACAAATTTGTGATTACCTACAACAATCCAACACTAAGATAAGATATTAATCTTCAAATATTGCACTTTCATACTACAACTAACTAGTACCATGTTGATTTTTAATTTACCTTGCGGTAAATTAATTAATCCATGGTTGTCCATGTAGGATCATGGCCTCTAGAGAGTTCGATGAACTTCTGTTAGACGGTAGCAATTACCCTACTTGGGCTTCTGATATCAAGATAGCACTTGGCTCTCGTGGCCTTACAGCTACAGTTCAGGAACCCCAACCGGGGGTTGTCCTGCAAGATAAGCATATTAATACTGCTTTGGCTTTGATACGGTATTATATTCATAAGGATCTTAAGTTAGAATACATTATAATTGATAACCCTCGTGAATTATGGGTCGCTCTTAAAGAGAGATATGACCAGCAAAAAGAACTTATTTGGCTCGAGGCCAATCATGAATGGAATAACCTCCGTCTCCAAGATTTTAAATCGTGCGTAGACTACAATCATGAAGTTCATAAGATTTGCTCTAAGTTAAAGTTTTGCGAAAAGGAGCCCACAGATAAAGACAAGATAGAGAAAACACTCTCTACACCAGTTTATTCCCCGCTTATTCATACATTGACTCAAAGCGAGAAAAACATGATGAACTTCTTCAAGAATCATCATAAGCGCGCTGTTGGTTCAGCGCCACTGCCTGAGGTTCACAATGTACAGAAATATAATAGGAATAAAAGAAAGTTCAATGGACTGATCCAAAGAACAAATCTGGTAAGCGCAAACATAACAAGAGACAAAGAAAGAATTCAGATAAGAGGAACAAGGACAATGCGAAGCCCAAAAATGACAACAAGTGTCATAGATGTGGGGATTTTTCGCATTTTGCCAGGAATTGCCGTACACCAAAGCATTTGGTTGCTTTATACCAAAAGTCCTTAAAAGATGTCAAGCCGAGCGGAGATAAAAGATATGAAGCACACTTCAATCTTGCATACGAGATTGTCTCGGGAGAGGGTTGTTCTAAGCAGGCCCCTAAAAAGCAATTGAACAACAATTCTCTAAACATTGAAGAGAATCTCCCATCGACAAACAACTTGCTCCTAGACTTTGGTTCTGGAGACATGTTTGGAGATCTGGAGTAACTTAGCTCCAGCCTTGATATCATATTTGATAGTTGTTGTATATAGTTTAAGTTACATCTAGTTTTATACAATACTCTAGTGTACTAATGAGTTGTACATACTTGTCTATATTGATTGTATAACTCATAGATATTGTAATATCATACACTTATATTTGATATTCAATATATGTATGTACAGTTCTATATGTTACTTGACATTTTTAGTTTACATTCTTATTTTACATATAGATGTCTGTTGAAACCAATCCAAAGGAGGAAGAATTATGCCTTGTGGATTCATGTACCACAAACTCTATACTTAGAGAGATGAAATATTTCCAGACTATAAAGAAAAGAGAAGGAAATATTATGACCATTGCTGGTTGGGACGTATTAATAGTTGGTTCAGGTCGAGCCACTATTACTCTCACTATGGGTACACAAATAACGATGGAGGATGCCTTGTTGTATCCTGACTCGACTCGTACCCTTCTAAGTTATAGAGATATCCATAAGAACGGTTTCCATGTGGAAACTCATCAAGATAATAAAGAGGAATTTCTTCTCTTTACTAAACTTACTGGATTTGGCAAACAAATCTGTGAAAAAAAAATTTCACTCCAAACTGGATTGTATTATACATACATAAAGCCTATAGAACATGTTGCTTATAAGATAATTTTCCAAGATGTCGATTCATTCCGTAACTGGCATGATCGACTTGGGCATCCTAGTATAGGGATGATGAGGAAAATTATCGGCAATTCCATAGGTCATGACATGGAAAAAGCTAAATTTCCCCAAAATAAAGATTTTTGTTGCACTTGTTTGTGCAAGCTTGGGAAATTGATTTTAAGACCATCACATCTTAAAATTAGAGCTGAACCACTCAAGTTCCTTGAAAGGATTCAAGGAGACATTTGTGGTCCGATTCAACCATTATCGGGGCCGTTCAGGTACTTCATGGTTTTGATAGACGCATCTACTAGATGGTCTCACGTGTCTTTGCTATCGACACGCAACCATGCTTTTGCCAAAATAATGGCCCAACTTATTAAGTTGAAGGCACATTATCCTAAACATCGGATACAATCTATCCAAATGGACAATGCTGCTGAATTCTCATCCCGTGCTTTTAATGACTATTGCATGGCATTGGTAATTCAGGTCCAGATTCTGTTCCATATGTACATACTCAAAATGGTTTGGCTGAATCGTTGATTAAAAGAATCAAGCTCATTGCAAGACCTATGTTGACGAATTGCAAATTGCACAACGTCGTGTCGGGTCACGCGGTTCTGCACGCTGGGATCTGATCCAACTACGACCAACTGTATATCACGATAACTCCCCATTGCGGTTAGTACGTGGGAATCCTCCGAGTATTTCCCATTTGTGTAAATTTGGGTGCGGTTTGTTTACGTACCCATCTCACCACCTCGGCGGACATCGATGGGCCCTCACGAAACGGGGATCTATGTGGGATATTCATCTCGTCGATCATTATGTATTTAGAATCCCTAACGGGAGATCTATTTACTGCCCGATTCGCTGATTGTAATTTTAATGAGGATCATTTCCCGGCATTAGGGGGAGAATTGTACCAAAAAGAATGCCAGGAAATAGATTGGAATGCAGAAAGCATTTCATTTACTGATCCACGTACTACGTAAACGAACAACAAGTTCAAAGAATTATTGATTTGCAAAATATTGCAAACAATCAGCGACGCTTTCTCGGATTATAAAGGTGTCACAAAGTCTCGCATCCCGCAAGGAATGTGCCGAAACGAGTGGAGGTACCTAATAAAACCACTCAACCCCCTATTTGCAAAAAGAGGGGGAGACGCACTTCCAAGAGGCAAGATGTAATTGCTGGCAAGCAAAAGAAGACTGGAAATGCAACTCAACCTTTGGTTGAAAGACACCTTGAGGACATACATTGTCTTGTGGATAGGAGTAATTCACAATCCAGCTCAGTTATGCACATAAACTCTGAGGCTGGAACATCGGAAGACCCTAGATCCATCGTTTCGGGAAGTCATGATGGATCATTAAGGGTAGACGAGGTTTCTATAAATTTTGCTGAGATTGGAGAGTCTTATAATCGTAAGTCCATAGTAGTCGACATATATTTCTCTGAAGGAATTGCCGATATCCTTCTTACTGATTCAGATCCTAAGTCTATGACTGAGTGCAAGAAGCGCTCGGACTGGGATAAGTGGAAGGTAGCAATTGAAACAGAGATCGCCTCGCTTAATAAAAGGAAGGTGTTTTCGGCTGTAATGCCAACACCTCCTGGTATCTTCCCTGTGGGATATAAATGGGTTTTCGTCCGTAAAAGGAATAAAAACAACGAAGTGGTGAGGTATAAAGCAAGGCTAGTGGCACAAGGTTTTACGCAAAGACCGGCGTTGATTTCAACGAAACTTACTCTCCGGTAATGAGCGGAATAACTTTCCGATACTTAATATCTTTGGCGTACAAAATCGTCTATCTATGCGGTTGATGGACGTAGTGACAAGATATTTATATGGGTCACTGGACTCGGATATATACATGAAAGTTCGATGGAATTAGTATACCAAATCCTAAGGCAAATCGCAACACATATTGTATAAAGTTGCGAAGTCATTATATGGCTTAAAGCGATCGGGCGAATGTGGTACAATCGGTTAAGTAAATTCCTTACACAAAAGGGATATACAAATAATGATGATTGTCCATGTGTCTTCATTAAGAAATCATCAACAGGATTTTGTATCATATCAGTATATGTCGATGACCTGAATATCATCGGCAACGAGTCTGATATTAATGAAGCACGTCATCATTTAAAGACGGAGTTTGAAATGAAGGATTTGGGTCAAACCAAATTTTGTTTGGGTATACAACTTGAGCATTTACCTTCTGGTATATTTGTATACCAATCTGCCTATGTCCAGAAGATATTGAAGAAATTCAATATGGACAAGTCATATCCAATAAAAACTCCCATGGTAGTAAGATCCTTAGACGTTGAAAAGGATCCTTTTAGACCACGGGAAGAAGGAGAAGAGATATTGGGATCACAAGTCCCATATCTTAGTGCCATTGGAGCACTTATGTATCTTGCTAACAATACTCGGCCGGATATTGAGTTTGCGGTTAACCCGCTAGCAAGACATAGTGCTGCACCTACCAAACGTCATTGGGTAGGAGTTAAATCAATTTTGAGATACCTCAATAGCACCAAAGATCTTGGATTATTCTATAATAGAAATCAAGATCCGGTTTTATTAGGATATGCAGATGCTTTGGTTATTTGTCGATCCCCACAATGGCAGATCGCAAAGCGGCTTTGTATTCTTACAAGGTGGTACAAAGAATATCTTGGAAGTCTTCAAAGCGAGACATTAGTGTCTACTTCCACCAATCATTCTGAAATAATAGCTTTATATGAAGCATCACGTTAATGCGTATGGCTTCGAGAATGGTGAACCACATAATACGGTCATGTGGCATTGGTGCAGTTGACACGCCGACAATTATCTTTGAGGATAATTTGGCATGTGTTACCCGAGATGGAATCAGGTTACATTAAGAGTAATATGACTAAGCATATTACTCCTAAGTTATTCTACCCCCATGAACTCCAACGGAATGGAGAAATTAAAATTTTGCAAACTAAGTCATGTGACAATCGGCAGATTTGTTCACAAAGTCTCTACCATATTCCGCATTTCATAAATGCGTTGAGGGTATTGGTATGAGAAGACAGAGATTTGCAGAAATTAGGGGGAGAATATGTTTGAAAGTTAACTGATTCAATATAGTATTACACTCTTTTTCCTTTATATGAGTTTTGCTCTTCTAGAGTTTTCTCACATAAAGTTTTTAATGAGGTAATAAGTAACACATTGTAAATGTCATATTATCTATTTTTCCTCACTGAGGTTTTTCGAAGATAATATATGACATATTTGGTCCTTGATCAAAGTTGTTTTAGACTATGTCTTTGGGGTTACCCAAAGGGTCTATTAACATTGGGAGATATATATCATGGGGTTTCTCCTTATTTTTCCCACTGGGTTTTTAAGGAGTTTTACCTGGTATATCGATATACTTTGAATTTTTTCCACAGGGTTTTTCCAAAGCTTCAAGACATTTACTGAGATGAATAAGAAATGGTGTATATACAAGATCAATTGATCACGGGGAGTGTTAAGATTAATTAGAATAATTAATTAGTGATCAATTATGTAAATCCCGTAATTAGCATGTGCTAATTACTGGATAACCGATTAGGCCCCTTGGGCACCAATAGACACCAGTTCGCTTTGAGTCAATGACAAAAGCAACTGTCACTTGTATATATACCAAACAGTTTATCAGAATATACACCGATTGTCATTCTCGACATTCACTTTTACTCAACATTGTTCACCATGTGAGTGGTGGTTCTAACATAGTAACTCCAACTCATTGTATTCCAGTGGAGCAATTCATTCACTTGCACTGCAATTTGAAATCGTGCCAATCCAATATTTGCCTTCACCTGTGTATTGATAGCATATCTGGCATTGATGAATTTTTCCAACGACAGATATAACGTGTTGTCCCCCAGTATTATTTTGCTAGTCGTTGCAACGTCAGCCTCACTTCGGTGTGTTGTACACTAGTACTTAACATCCACTGTGTGCACAATAATCGGACTCCTAACCTGACGCACACGATCAGACCAAACGACAGCAGCCGACACGAACTCGTTCGCATCTGGCAGGGCACCAGAGACCGTCACGGTGAATGACAACCTCTGAAGCAGCCTGCTGAACGCCAGCCTCCTTGGCGCGACGGCGACTCGGATGTATGGCCATGGGCCGGCGATCTTGGCGGTGTACACGGAGCCCGGCGCTCCGACGTTGGTGACGGTGCGCGGGAAGTGGACGGTGAAGTTCTTGCCCGGCCTGGCATGGTGCGCCATCGTCGGGTAGTTGAGGTCAGCGGCGGTGGCCAAAAGTGTTGCTGTCTCGGCGCCGCTCGCCGCGGCCGAGCAGGCTGTGCCGTTCGAGCCGGTGACGGCCTGTAGCTGCGTGAAGTTGTAGCCTTCCGCGCACAGCATGCACACGTAGTCGTCCTCGCGCGCGTCGTACACGAGGCCCGGGTCCCGCGCCAGCGACGGGTTCAGCTGCCCTGCACCATAAACGAGCTCGCCGCCGCCCGGGTTACGCGACGGGTCCATCGGCGTAGCTTCATTCGTTCACGCAGGCAAGACGTGAGACGTTGCGACCGGTTAGTTCTCTTGGAAGGATCACTAGCGAGTATTGCATTGTTGAGGAGTCCATCGATGCAACTTAGTTACCTGTGGTGATGAGAGCCGACATGATCATCGCTGGTGACCAGTCGCGGTGGAAGGACTTGACGTAGGCCGCGACGCCGGTGGCGTGGGGGCACGCCATGGACGTGCCTGAGATAATGTTGTACGCCGTGAACCTGTTGTCTTCGAGGATGCCGGACACCGGAGACAGCGGCGTCCAGGCTGCCAGGATGTCGATCCCCGGCGCAGACAGGTCGGGCTGCAGATTTTATAGAGCGTATAAACAAAACACCAAACGTATGGCCTACAGGCTACACTATCAGTATTATATTACACGTTCGGATTGTGATTTACTACTTCTATCAAATCGATATTAACAACCTTGAGAATCCCAGGACTGATCAGGTTAGGCCCTCTAGATGAGAAGGAGGCGACGGTGGGCGCCTTGGAGTCGAAGGCCGTCTCAGTGCTGCGTATCGTGCCCACAGGTTTGCTGCAGCAGAACACACCACAGCAAGCATTGTTCAGCATAGCAAATGGCACAGAATTTTAGTTCTTGCTGCCTGAGGGAATCGAGCTTAATTAGTCGTCATACCGTGTCTTCTTGACGTAGGCCATGATCTCGGTGAATTGGTCCGTCCTAATCGTCAGGGCAGGGAGGGGCATCAGGAAGGCAGTGTCAGGTGCGCCGGTGACGACGACTGCACCAGCGGCGCCAGCAAGGAGAGGGCCCGTGCCGTCACTTCCATTGGCGCAGAGAAGGATCTTCCCCATGTATGATTGTCCGGCCAGTGACTCCGGTTCACAGGACCTGCAACGCAGCGAAGTTCATAGAAGGAGACATACAGTTCTTTTAGTCTATACCTCATATATAAACAAACCCCACTAAGTTAATTATCTGATCTCTCCTTGCGCCACGTCAACAATTTCCGTTATATTTTTCTGTTACTGACCGATCCAGTCCATCATAAGCTTCACCTTCCATTCCTCGTGCGCCATTTATTCTCGGTTCCACCAGGAGACGGTCTGCCGCTTCACCTGCTGCATGTTACCATGCAATTACTCATTCTTCCTCCGCATGTTTATCCGAAGAAAACCAAAGATCATCGCAGATCATCGCTGCAATCTGAACACAAAAGGTCTCGCTGCAGTAGTTTAAATAACTCCGCTCTGCCTCTGCCATGGCCTGCACCGTTTGGTAGCAGCTTCTCTCAGATGAGTAGCCGCGACGCCCCCATCCACAGACATGCACGAGAATGTCATGGGTGGCATCTGGAAGGAGAACAAAAGGTCAAAAATGGAGGAATGAGATCTGACTAGCGCTCCAATGTGGAGGAGGACGGCCATCTCGTGCTGGATACGAGTGGATAGACGAATGAGTGGACGAGAGCCATATACGTCCCCGCTTGAGGTAATGTCGAGTCGAGTGCCACTGTTTTTTTCTTCTTTTTACAGGACAACCGCGTTTTCCCCGTGAGACAGACGGTAGTTTTGAAGGAAAGGGAAGATAAATAGAGGAAGAGGTCTGATCACTGCTCCAATAAGGAAGAGGAGCCCTTCAAAAAACCTGTAAAATAATTGTTACATTTTACTATCATACTCACACTATTATAAATTGTTTATCCAAAGTTATATTTATCCTTAAATCTAACGCCAACACATGGTGTTGTTAGATGGTGATGTCCATTCTGTCTCGATAATTCTTCTCATATACCAAACAACATAATTCCTATAGCAATGGGAATACATTAACATAGCTTTTAAGTATTTTCCATGCAGATCCTATATAGTAGTGATCCATGCAGATCCCACGGCAACGCGCGGGGTATCCACCTAGTATATACTAGTATAGTGCCCGTGCTAACGCTTACGGTTTTAGTTTAGGGATGCACATGAAAACAATATAACAAGGATTTTTTTCCATAGTTTAAATTTCTTAACAATTATATTTTTAACTCTGTTATAATCCCGCATCTGCAAAAAACAAATGAAACAACTACAAGATAATCATGTGTTGTTTTTATTCAAAATGTTTTTACCTTTTAAATATCTTAGAAGAAATGACAACATATAAAATGATGACGCGCCACTGTTTTAGTGGCCCGTGCTCCTTCAATTAAGCCAATAAGCCCATACTGACGCTACAATAAAATACAAAAGCAAAATAAAATTTGTAAATAATAAAATGAGATAAAAGTTTTCAAGTTTTAGATCCCTGTTTAGATTATATAAGAAAAATGCGGGCCAGTGAACTTGAGGCATTCTTTAACTAAGCATTAAGGGATGGTCATCTCAGGGTTTTCTTTTAGTTAATTCACAAAAAAGGGGTTTTCTTTTAGTCTTTAAGGAGCGGCATAATGTACGTGCGACAAGTTTTAACTGCGAAAAATAGTCTCACCTCATTGTAACATATCCATGAATGGAACTACAACAATGTCCCCCCGAAGTAATCTGCCTCCTCCGGCTCTTCATTGGCCTACTTTATTCCATTCTGTGAAGTGTTTCATTTTTAGAATTTTGAACAGTAAATTGTTATTGAAATAATAATTCAGCTGTAGAAACCTACCAAAGCACAAATAAGCAAGTAACATCAGACGATATCTTGGATAGAAGATGACAGGGTGCCAATAAAGAGTTGAGCAGGTTCAGTTGGTAAGGATGAGGCCTGTTTAGAATTAAAAAATGCTTATCCTAGAAGTGTACTGAATAGAAGTGTTACATACCGTCTCTAATTTCCGGTCATACATATGATGGCCAGTAGATGAAACAGATAAGGTAGATACTGTGATGTGATCTTGTTTGACTTTCTGGACTACGCATTTTGAAGGCAATCATTTGTAAACAAACTTGTAAGGCAGCAAGATT
Organism: Themeda triandra; assembly: GCA_018135685.1. Taxonomy (NCBI): domain Eukaryota; kingdom Viridiplantae; phylum Streptophyta; class Magnoliopsida; order Poales; family Poaceae; genus Themeda; species Themeda triandra. Next base: position 279,545 of record JAENPR010000102.1, on the reverse strand, counting down.
AATCCGAGTTCACTTGTCAATGGTTGCATCTACTGTACGCATCTCCCCTTTTCATCAGAGTTAACTATCTATGCCATCAAGCATATCACAAACTGAGAGCAATTGTCAGAAATTTTACGCTAATACTAATCAACATAAGATGCTTCTCTGATGTGCTAATAAATTAGTGGCTGGATTGAGGCAATTTACATGTCTTACTTTGTGTTGCCCAGAGTAGATCTGCACAGGAGACGACAGGCACCACACTCAGATGTAAATAAGAGTAGCAGAAAAGAGCAGTTCAAGAATTGAGTTTTCAACTTGTATAAATACAAAATATTTTAGTATGGATACTCACTAATCTTTTACCTTGCTCGGCGTATGGCTGTCTGTAACCAACGTGGCATGCTTCGGGGTTCTCTAGCGTCCTTCCCGGATGCTGGCCGAGGGCCCGAGGCCTTCGTGTCACTGGTCGTGACGCCTGCCGTCTCGCTCGTGGTTTCCCTCAGCAGCCCCGCCGGATGATCAGATGGACTCCGGTGGATGCCATGTCCTGCTTCGCTGCTCGAGGCTCGCCGCGTCCTTCACGGCTGCGACGGTCTCCGGAGGGATGCTGCCGTCGTATTGAGGCGGCCTCGCCGGCGCCGCAGTTAGCGAGTGCGACGAACGCGGCGCATAGCCGGTGTATGTAATGTACTTGTAGATTTAGGTACCTGCAACAACACAATCATCATGCAAATAAGACAGGAAGCCACACGAAGGCACAAGCACAAGATGCAACACCACACTCATCATCAATCAGGCAATTAAGGCACGAAGCCAATAAACATGCAGGCGCAAGATCGATGAGCTAGCCGACCAAGCCCACCTGATTCACAGCAGTTGTATACCTGCTTGGACGCCGCCGGCAGATCGCTGATCAACTGTTGGCGCCGCTGTTAAGGGCTTTGGACTGCCGTTCAGGGCAGACCACCGGCGCGTGGGATTTGGACTGGGATCAGCGGGTTGCCGACGCCGCGGAGATCGAGAGGAGGCCTCGCCAGCGACGCGTGGCCGACGTGTGATGGCGCCCCCGTTGAGGGCTTTGGGTTGGACTGCTGTTCGGGCAGACCGCTGGCGCGAGGGATTTGGACTGCGATCTGCGGGTTGCCAGAGCCGCGGAGGGCGGCCTCGCCGGCGGCGCGGCGGACGTGTGCGTGGATGGAGACTGGGCGAAGAGATTGTGGGGGTGAACAACACCGTGGAGATTGTGTCAGCAACCCCGCGGTGAGATCAAATCTGAAGCCAGGCAAAGTGAAATCAAATTTGAATCCCGTGAAGAAGGCGTACGTACACTCGCCAATTGCTATAGGAAAGATCGCACAAATAGGAATGTAAATACACAACATCTAGGTATCTTCGTAATTTACTCATTGAGCCCTGAAAGAACCAGGGGCCGAGTTCCGATCAGATCGACTGCACGCACCTCATATATCAAGCAACGAAGCCGATCGGCCGCCGACTGATGTGATCTCGGTCACTTGATGATCTCCACCGGCTGCCAAAGTGCACACGTAGCTGATCTGCACCGGCCGCCGGCTGAGGACCTTGGCCGGACGCGGCCTGGTCAAGGCTTTCGTATCTAAAACCTTCGTCACGGCCTGCACGATCCACACCGGACGCAGCCTCCGCCGGAATTTCGGTTCGACGTGACCACGTCCGTACGTCGAGCGGGTGGTGCTCGTGTACCACGACCTCGGCAACTTGCCCGACAACTACAACCCGCAACGCCAGGGAGGCCGGCGGGGCGCGGATGTACGACAGTGTGGAGATGGAGTGCCTCTATCCACGAAGTACACGGACGGGCGGAGCGATGACGCAGAGATTGCGGTGGCAAACAATTAATTCAAATTTGAATCTTTAGGTACGTAGATTCATTTGCTTCCTTCCATGGAAACAGGAAGACTCGCGTGCGGGGATGAGATGTATGGGTGAGCTTGAGTCTGCCTTGTGGGGTAGGGGTGTATGATGCAGGCTTCCCACTCTTTTAGAAGAATTCAATTATAGTATAGATAGATAGAGAGAGAGACCTTGCTTGGCATCGTCGTCGAAATGAAATCTTCTTATTTATGGAGACGGCCTTGTAATCCTTTCTTGAATCATATTCTACTACATCAGTCTAAGTGTACGTTCTATATTCAACTAGCGTAAATTGAATTTTTTAGTTCAGAATGATGAATATTTATCTGATCGTTTTTTTGGCTTTTTATTTTCTGTATGTTTTATTTTTTTCTACTTTACAATTTTTATTTCCCTTTTATCGAAAAAATAATCTGGCTATTTTTTCTGCTTACTTAACAGTTTTTAAGACATTCTTTTGATTTGCCATATCTGGTCCAATAGTCGTAACAATTGTATGGCTAAAAAACACTGTATTTTTGTTCCTCCTGAAAACGAGTGTTGTAGTGGCTACGACCACTCAGCTGTTACATTACATCCACCTAAATCACCCGAGCCTTGAGTGGACAGACCCTAAGGCTTGTTCGTCTGCTCGTTTCAGCTACCTTGTGATTTATTGCCTCTCAAAACACTATTGAATTGGCCGAATTCAGCAGAGAAATAAATCAGCCAACACTATTGAATTCGGGAATCGGGATTACTTACCCGTTGATGTTCATCGGGAGGACTAGCGGGGCTTTCTTAAGTTTGGGGAAGATGTTAACGGAGGCTCCCTGTGCCAAAAGAAAATGATGAGCATCACAAAGAATTTCATGTTACACAACGATTTCCCAAGTATCACAGAATGTGCATCATGGTGTCCATAGACTCACCAAAATGATCGTGCCGTTGCCGAGGACAAGCTTGCCCACGAGCCGGCGATCGGTGCTGCTCGCGGCGACGGAAAGGATCCACGGCGCGACATTGTCGACGTGCCCGCCGTCCAGCGCGGAGTTGCCGGCCACCGCGGAGGTGAGCACCCCGCACCTCATCGCGTGGAACGCCCCGATGGCTGCCGGGTCCTCGAAGTAGGGCACCGGGAGATCGCCCCCGATGGAGAAGGAGATGAGGTCAACGCCGTCGGCGATAGCGTCATCGAACGCAGCCAGGATGTCCTCGCTGCTGCACGAGTCGTCCCAGCACACCTTGTAGACCGCGAGCCTGGCGCCCGGCACCGCGCCGCGCGCCGAGCCGGCGGCCAGCCCGCCGAGGCTGACGTTCTCCACCACCCGCCCGGCCACCGTCGACGCCGTGTGGGTGCCATGCCCGGCTGTGTCCACCGGCGACAGGCCCGTGTAGCCTTGCCTGTACGCGCGAGCGCCGATGATCTTGCTGCGTGCAAACACGTCAACCTGCATGTGTCAAGCAACTACTAACCAGTTGTGGCACAAAGAGAACAACGCGGTGGACACAGAACGCGAACGCACTTGTTGCAGGTGAAGTTTTGGCAGGCGCCCTTCCACCTAATCGGCGGCGGGCCAGAGCCCTCGTCGGAGAAGGACGGGGAGTCAGGCCAGACGCCGGTGTCGATCATGCCGACGATGACCTCCGCCTCGGTGGGTAGGCTCCGGCGCGCTGTCTCGGGGAAGCCGAGGAAGTCCCATGATCTCGTCGTCTGCAGTTGGTACGTCCGGCTTGGGAAGACGGACACGACACCTTCTTTGCTTGACAGCTTCCGCTTCTCCTCCTCGGTCAGCCTGGCCGCGAATCCATTGATGCTCCTCGTGTAGCTGTAGATGATCCTGTCCACAGCATCGCTGCAGCATGGCACGTAGAAGCAGTCAGTTTTTTTGTTTTTTGGTGCACTACTGCCTTGTTGCCTTTTTTTCGAAAAGGTACTGCCTTGTTGTCTGACTCTAGAGTCGTTTGATTTCATACATAATGAATTAATTTTAGAAAACAGTAATTAGATGGAACTGAAATATATTCTAACAATCATAAATCAATTAACCTAACAATGTTTTGTTTTGAATATATCTATATAATAATGTTGCCCATGAGAGAGAGATACTTATGTGCTCGTAGGGAAGAGAGCTGAAGAGTAAACTATAAGAATGCTTACAACAAAGTACTCCCTCCGTCCATAAAAGAATACACTTCTCATATTTCGAGAAATCAAATGAATTTCGACTTTCTAAAATTTTATGAAAAAGTATTAACACCCTTGAAACAAAATAAGTGCTATTAGATTTGTTGTAGAATATATTTTCATAATAAATTTGTTTAAAAAATGCTAATATTATTTTATTTATTATAAATTTAGTCAAAGTTGAACTAGTTTAACTGCTATATTTTTTATAATTACATTCTTTTATGGACAAAGGGAGTATCATAGATTTTACTTTGTGCTGGCGTGGAGAAGATAGACTAAAAGAAGCAGCTTGCTAGCGATATAGCATGAGCTAGTCTCACATGAGACCCGATGGTCACCCTGTCACACCTTGTAGTCTTAGACTAATGTTATATTTTAATTCATTTTTCTTGCTTCTCTGTTTTACACGTCATGTAGCTCTTTGACAAGGCTACCCCCTAAGTTGTAGACTAAAAACATAGCGTAAGTAGTGATCTATAGAATCAGTTTCCAATTCTCATCCTATGACTTTAAGTTACGCTTACATCTGACCATTAGAAAGTTGTGGATATCAAATTCCAAGCCAAATAACCTTTTTTTTTTTGAGAGAACTGGAGGGGCCGTGGCCCCAGCAGACTTACAAGAACAAACAGAGCGCAACCAAAGGGAAAGGCACTAAAAAAGGAAAAAAGACAAGCAGAGGGGGGGGGATCAGGGTACATGGAAGGAAAAAAGAACAGCAAGAGCACCGAGCGGTCTATTGAAGTCTTTGACACCATTGATCGAAACGAATTTTCAGGCTGCTTTTAACTCTGAAAGAGGTTAATCTGACTTCTTTGAAGAATCAAATTCCAAGCCAAATAACCTAGTCCATTAAATATATTTCATCCACTACGATCAGAACATCCTAATGCCTCCTATAAATGTTTCAACATTTACATCTTTTATGAATTAAAGTGCAATGTTCGATTTACCCTCTAAAAAGTTGTCGCTATTTTTCCAGTTCCTTCAAAAAAAAAGTTGTCGCTATTTTAACAACGCTCTCAAACTTAAAATAATCTACTGGTTCCTTAGATGGCTTTTGTTGATGTGGTGATGGGTCTAGGTCAGATGGTATCTGCCATTATCTTATTTATTAAATTCACACTATTTTTGTGTGAAGTTGGATAAACAAAAACTTCATATCAAACTTTGTAAAGCTTAGTGTTTTCTAAAACTTTGTATTCTTCAATTTTTTTATTTGAAATCATTTAGATGTCCAAATATTCATTTATACATGATCTCCAATGGAGACACGCTCTATACTGGATTTGTATTGCTAGCCGAATGTTTTTTTTTTAATTTGGCGACAAGTTCAGGGGCTAACCAGGTTTTGAAAAATAATATGGCTTATCACTGAAAATGCGCCTGACCTGCCATCGTCGAGGACCTGGTTGAGCAGCCCGTGATGAGCATATTTTGCTTCATAGAAACCACCACCAGCCAAGTCTGACGGGTCATGCTGATGACCCATGTACACGATGTATACCTGCAGAAGTACACGTACACACATTATGTGAGAGTTCTTGCTCAATCGATCAGGTGGTCCCTCAGGGACGACATACTGACCTGCAGCGACCGTTCATCGCCATCGCCTCTGACCTCTGAAGCTGAAGCATGAAAGCTGCTGCCAAGGAAGAAGACGACGCAGCAGACGGCAAGAGCGGAAAGGGCGAGCCCCTTGCCCATCGTGTGCTTAGTTCCAAGCTTAATTGGAAATGGAAGTACCTGTGGACGACCTTGGATTGGCTGTGCACACTTGTTGGTGGCCTTTTTCTATATATGGCGAGAACGAATACGTACGTAGAACCGGTCGTGCCGTGCGTGTCCAAAATATATACACTGGATCGTGAGCTACATATTAACGCAGTGCCTCGCTTCGACCGCACAAGCACAAGGTTTGGGGCCTTGTCTGGGCCTGACGGTGAGTTCGCGGACACTTGCGTGGATTTTTTGCTTTATTGTGTTAAGAAATTTCGTCTTTGTTCTGCTGAAAACCGCATATGTACGTCAGGTTTGCAGCGCTTGTGTAATGTGGTGTGGTAGAAACAAATGAACTTGCGCATTGTTGGCACCCGTACGTATATTTTGGTTAATATTATTTCGATGATAGACTACAAATCGTACACGGTTTTAGTAGTTTGTCAATTTTTTTTTTTTTTTTTTTTTTTTTTTTTTGAGAAAAGGTTTCCCTCGCTTTTTATTTCAAAAGCCGCAAATGGCAGTTCACGTCCCAGGATTATCGCTTAAGCGAGTCTTACAGAAACGAAGTTCAGAACTCGAGCTGATAGCTCCATTACACGGCAATATAACCGGACAACTTGGCACGCAGGCCTGACCATCACTCTGACTTGTTGAAGGTACAGCCAATTGATCCGACTGTGATGACGCCCCGTCCAGCTCCATTCGATTCGCGGTGGCTGTCTTGATAGTCCCTCCAGGCGCTCGCAGACGTTCACCAGCCGCTTCCCAAGATCCTCCCCGTACAGCGGCAACCAACCTCGTAGCATCTTCGCGATCTTCTTGTACATCATCTCTATTCCCATCAGCACAGTTCCCTGAAAGTAAACTTCATTACACATTTTCCAGATTGACCACATAACTGCTTAAGTAATTGCATTAGTCACCAAGTGCCTTTTATTAGCTATCCAATACTTAGCAACTGACTCATAAGAGTCCCCCAAACTGAGTCCCAACAACTCAGTTATGGCTTTCCAAACATGTCTAGCAACAATGCATTCAAATAACAGATGAGTCACACTCTCATGTTCAGCACAAAAAATACAAGTCAGGTAATTTAGATGCCTTCTTTTCCTCAAGTTATCTCTTGTTAGAATCTTGTTTTGAGAGATTTGCCACAGAAAGAACTGAACCCTAGGTGGGACTAACACTTTCCAAACTGTATGAACAAATTGAGGAAATACCCCCTGCAGTTAACAATAGCATACAAGGATTGAACTGTGTATTCCCCTTTAGTGGAGTAAGCCCACAGTATCTGGTCATCCTCCTCAGAGAGGATTATGCCTTCTACTAAACTGCATAGTTCAAACCATGCATTCATTTGTTGTTCGAGACATTTCTTCTGAAAGAAAGTTTTAGTTCCTGGCCATCTCAGACTTGAGCTACAGATTTACCCTGCTGCTCACAGATTACATACAAAGGCCAGAAAGCTATGGCTAAACTAATGTTCCCTATCCATTGGTCTTCCCAAAATCTTATCTTTTTACCATTATCTACTACCCATTTAATCCCCAAATGTGCTGCTCTTGCTGCCCAAAGCACTCCTTTCCAAAAAGGAGAAGACCCCAGCTCAGGACAGTAGAACATATTTGGGGCATCATTCTTGTATTTATAATCCACTATTTTCACCCACATAGCATTTTTGTTGAGATGATATCAAAAAATCCAAGAGGATAACAAGGCCAAGTTAAGACTTCTCAAGTCAGGGACTCCAAGTCCCCCCATCTCTTTTCTCTGTGAAACTAGTTGCCAGTTAGCCAAATGGTATCTGTGTTTTTCCTCTGAGTTATCCCAGAGAAAATGCCCCATGTGAGAATTCATCATGTCAATAGCCCATCTAGGAAATTTGATAATGGAGAGCAAATAGATAGGAATACTAGAAGGCAAGCTTTTAAAAGCACCAATCTACCAGCATAAGACAATAATTTGCCTCTCCACCCTGCTATTCTTTTAATCATCTTGTCCACTACTGGTTGTAAATCTTTTCTTTGCAGCTTACAGAAATGTAAAGGCACCCCTAAGTACTTAATTGGGAAATCAGATTTCTTACAACAAAAAACTTTAGCAAAATTATTAGCCAGATCCTCTTCTAAACCAATAGGTAATAGCTCACTTTTATCATAGTTGATCTTAAGGCCAGACATTTGCTCAAAGCAAATGAACAGCCATTTCAAGTGGCTAGCTTTGTCTAAATCCTCATTAAGAAATAACAGAGTATCATCTGCGTATTGCAGACTAATAATACCCCCTTCTACTACCTGGGGTAACAAGCCAGAGATAAGATCATTGTGAGCAGCTTTGATCAACATCCTAGTAAATACATCCGCAACAAGGTTAAAGAGCGAGAGGAGAGATAGGGTCACCTTGTCTTAACCCCTTACCAGCCTTGAAGAAGTTACTATTTTCATCATTAATCCTCACACACAAAGAGCCCCCTCTCACCACTTGGTTAATCCAACCCCTCCATTTAGACCCAAAACCTCTAGAGAGTAACATTTCATCTAGAAAGCGCCAACTAACCCTGTCGTAAGCTTTCTCGTAATCGAGCTTAAGGATCACTCCTTTCTGTTTTTGTTTATGTACCTCATGAATAATTTCATGGGCAGCCACAACGCTCTCCAAAATAAATCTACCTTTTATGAAGGTGGTCTGGTTGGGAGCTACTAATCTATTTGCCACTCCTACTAACCTATTATTAAGGACTTTTGAAAAAATCTTGAAGCTGCAGTTGATAAGGCTAATAGGTCTGAACTTTTTTAGGATCTTGGCATCCTGTTCCTTAGGGATCGGGTAACCATAACATAGTTCATCTGTCAAATTAAGGGTCCCACTTTCAAAAGCTTTCATTAAGTTCATCAAATCATCTTTTATCAGCTCCCAAAAGGATTGATAAAACATGAATGAGAAGCCATCAGGCCCTGGTGAGCTTAAAACTGCCTCCTTAACTTCTGATTCAGTGATTGGAGCTTCTAAGGAAGCATTTTCACCATCAGATACTTTCTCATCCTCTCCCCAAAAGTCATGACCTAGTTTAACTCCACTATCTTCTTCATCCCCAAACAAGTTTTTATAAAAAGATACAGCATGCTCAAGCATACTTGCATTATCTTCCAGCCAACCCTCAGGACTTTCTAAACCACTAATCCTTTTTTTTTTATGTTCCTTTGATTGGCCACGACTGGAAGTAGGCTGTGTTCTTGTCTCCTTCTTTAACTATTCTTTCTCTAGATCTTTGTCTAGCCCTCATTTCCTCCATTCTCCAAATACCCTCTAATTCCTCCACAATAGATTTCATCCTTTGTTTCTCTAAGCTGGAGATCAAACCTCTTTCCATTTTTAACTCTAGTCTCTCTTGCTCCTCATGGAGATCTTTTCTGTTTCTTAACCTGAGCATTCATATTGATAGCCCAACCTCTAAGCTTTTTCCTAAGAAATCTAATCTTAAATTGCCAAATTTCCACAGGATCAGTAAAGGCACATTCAGTATTCCAGTACTTATACACAAGTTCTCTAAACTCTGGTTGGTTAATCCACCATTTTTCAAACCCGAAGATAGCAGGTTTCTTGGGTTCATTCACCCCTAGATTAAGGATTAGGGGTGTATGGTCACTAGTAGCTCGGACTTAGCAGTCACAAAAGCTTTGTCAATAGCGGACATAATAGGCTGATCCTAGTTATTAGTCCAGGTATAAGCCCTATTAGCAGGCCTTAGTTCTATCAAGCCATATTTATGAATCCATTCCAAGAACATATCTACCCATTTTTGGTTGATGATCCCATTATTTTTTTCTTTAGCACTACTAACCAAATTAAAGTCACCTGCAATAATAGTAGGTCCCTCCCAGTTATCTAGGAGTCCCTCTAGTTCCGAATGAAATCAGATTTACCCTCATCATAAGGTGATCCATACACAAGTAATCATTCTCCAAATAAAATTGTCATTCAGATTTTTAATCATAGCGAAACACTATATTTACCAACTTTCCAAGCTAAGATGTCACACTTGTTACTATTAAAACCAACAAGAATACCCCCTGCTTTTCCATCAGGTAGAAATTTCCACACAAAATCTTTATGAATGCTATTCAAATAGCCATCTACAAAATCATCCTTTTTGGTTTCCCGAATACCCACAAAGTCTAGCTTATTATTATTCACAAAATCAACCAAGCATTGAAATGCCCTCTTTATTGAGGCCTCTAACATTCCATATTGCTCCTATCATTAAAAATAGTTTTATTTGTTGTAACCTTGCTTTTAGAAGCAACTTCTACCCAAGAATTAGCATTAGAAGTACCACACACCTTTAAAGGTGTTTCACAATCAGTACTCAAAGGAGGGAAATTGTTAATTCCTAAAGCATCATCTAAATTTGTAGGTAAATTAATCTCAGGATTGTTTACCTCAAAACTTCTTCTATTCTCTAATTGTTTGGCTTTCAAAAGCTCAATCTTATGTTGTGCGAAATGCTATCATCACCGAGAGATATAGATACAGATTTAGCTATCAATAGCAATTCATTACTGCACTTAGAAGAAAAGGTGCTAGAATGAGAATGAGAAGTACCTTCTTCCAAGTTCTTCATTTTCTTGAGTCCCTGAGCCTTCTCCAACATTGTCCTTCCATCCTCCACCCCTCTTCTTGGTCTAGAAGCTCTCATAGTTGGGCCCCATTTTGTCCTTTTCTTCTGGGTCTTGAAGATATGTGTTGGCAGTCCTTAACTCAATTCTAACCCCGCCAACTTTAGCCTAGGCAACACCAATTTTCACCTAGAATACGGCTCTACTCTAACTATTTTCACGGTGTGGCGCGATTCCTTGTTTTGCAGGACATGATTGAAATACACGCAAAATGGGCCAAGACATGAAGAAAAACACATATATAAAATACCTTTTATTTTTGGTCCAAGCAAATAAGCGAAAAAGTAGGAGAAAGCCCACTCAAAGCCAAGCCAATCAGAAGCACCAGCATGGGCCGACCAGAGGCCCAGCAAGGATGCCACCGACCAAAGCTGAAGGCCGGCAGGGCCCAGCCAGGCGCGAGCGCGCCTGAGGCGCGCGCGCGCCCGCTGGAGCGCGGCCCGGGCCCAGCTTTGGTTGGTCAGTTTGGTTACCGCCCCAGATGGTCGATTCGGGGGTGTTTCTGACATTTGCCCTGCGGAAACCGACCATCCCACTCCTATATAAGCATGGGCAAGCCTCCTCCTTCAATATAGAATTCATTCTTCATTTTTAGTCTCACTCTTCACCACACCTCCATTCTACAAGTGTACAATAGAGAGAGTAGAGCCACTCTACCTAGCCTAGCTAGAATAGAAGTAAGGAGTGAGAGAGGAGCAAGAGTAGAGCTTCTCTCCAAGAGAGCTCTCGGGAAGCTAGTCTTCCATGGCGCGGAGTGCCGGACTTGTCGGCTCCTCCTCGCTTGTACCTCTACTGCATCTTGCTACTTGAAGTAAGACCTCGTGTTTATCTTTCAAGAATACCTTTGAGTAAGTTATTCTTGCTTGTTATCTTATTGTGGGTTCGTCGTTCGTCCCCGTGATGGAAACTCTAGTAAGAGGACCCTTGATAGAGACGGAGCTCCCGATCACCACTAGAGTTGTAGCAACCGGCATAGACGTAGTGTCTAGGCTAGGACCTACCTTCGTTTGCCTCGTAGTCCATGGTTGAGGTGGTAGGCGGTAGGTGGTGACAGCCACTGTCCCCCCTTGTAATCCCCACGTCCGGCTACGGCGTAGAGCTACTGAGGGCCGGCATCACCAGGTAGACCAGTGCGATCCGTGCCCGAAGTAAGAAGTATAGCAACGAGTTTAGCCATCTCTTGGGCCTGTTACCCTAGAAAACCTCATTACCTAAGCTATCCTACTCCATCTCTAGGCAACCTCTGTTTAGAATTAACTCACAAGCCGTTCTTCGTGAAAGAAATACGATACCCGATTACTCACCGGGTGAAGTGCTATAACGGTGATTTCCGTGTGCTTGCGGATTTGGCTGCATACGCTAAGAAACCCCAACACTATGTTGTTCTTCCATGATTTCTTCATTTTGAGCAGCTTCCACATCAAGTGCTTCCTCTTCCTGGCTTGACCCATCCTCTTCACCCCCAGCAATCATCTCAGTGTCACCATTCTCCTCCTCATCTTCAGAGAGTTCCAACTCCATCTTCCTCAATAGGTTAGAACATTCATCAGAAGCCGACTCATGTTTAGCTAACTCATGCAATTCCTCCCATTTGCTATGATGAGACTCTTCACCGCATAGTTTATGCATTTTGTTACCCACATCCATGCGAGTGATTGAGGTTCACTGATATTAACTCGGTGTTTCTAGATTTATGTCCTTGCTTGATCATCTCAAGATGATTCTGCTCCATCTCGCATGTTACTCACATTCTCAAGAATGTTTTGTGTGACAGATTTAGATCCTGTCCCAGTTTCCATTCTGTCCATTAAATGGGTACTCTCCTTTAAAGGAGCTGATCCATCTTCTTTTCTCTCCATAACCTCTCTCGTCCGAGTCATCTCACCTATCCTCACATCCATATCAGCTGAAAGTCATCCACTCATCGGCTTTTGCCTTTAGACTCTTGGACAAACTTGTCTCGATCGGACTTATCTTTGAGCGAGGTCAACCACTCGGAGGATTTGTCATCGATTCTTAATCATGGCCTCCGATCCAGGACATCTTTCATAGGGATCTCCTTACTCACTTTGTTTTGCTTCCGAGAGAATCTTGGTGGGTTAGTTACGGGTGTCTTGGCTTCCTTTTCTTTCTCCTTTTCAGTCTCTTCCCGGAATTCATCAAGTCCTCATCTCCACCCACATCCTCTGTGCCATCATCACCTCCATTACCATCATCATCATCTCCTTTACCCCCCTCACCATCATCACCATAGGGGTGTTTTAAATGCCTTGAAGTCAACAACAAAGATATCCAAATTCATCTCAAAGAGCCTCTGTCTAGGTATCTTCTTTGGTTCTCTCACTTGCAACCTTGAGCTTGACTATTTCATAGAAGGATTTGAAGATATTGGCCCAGTCCACATCAATCAATAATCCAAAACTTGAGGCAATCTGTGCAAACACGGTCCGTGGCGATATTTTGGGGGAATGTTAGTGACTTCCACCCAAACCTCTTCTAGGCTGTTGTGGGCTGAAGCTCCCCAATCCATTCACACACCTCCACTTGCACACTAGCCTTCTTTAAGTTGAAGGAGGGGTAGTTCTTGATATCACTCACTTTCTTGTTGGGCGGAAACGACCAGGAAATGTCCCTCTTCCAATTCCCCGATTTGCCAAGACCAATCCTTGCTATATATCTCGACAATTCTTTTTCCAGCTCAGCAAGATAGATCGAGACCGCCTTGACCTTCACAACTCCACAATTAGTCGGGTTGAGCCATTGGGTGGATTCAACATTTGGCACTTCAATATGATAAAATCCCAGCCCACGACTAGCACTTCCCACAAAAGAATAGGATGTTCCTCTTTCCACTTGGGGCACACATCCATGTGATGTCCGGGTATGCCACAAATGAAGCAAACCTTAGGTTTAGCACGGTTATCCACAAAATGGCCTAGTTCTCCACGGTTATAGCATGTCGGGCTCCAATACCTTGGATCAATCACAAAGGGAGGATCTCGACTGGTTACCTTGCACACGCCCTTGTAGTTGACGCCATGGCGGCTGTTGAGGTTGAGCTTGCACTTGGGGTGGCGGTTGCTTTGGATCCGAGGACGAGCGAGGTTGTTGCGGGCGGCGGCGGCTACGGATTTTGGGGGCGAGCCACCCGCTGATTCGATGAGGAGGAGCTTGATTCTGGTTCGCCCTTGGTGGAGGAGGAGGTCGGGGCGCACCTTGTCTTCTACCCTGATCCTGCCACCCCTGGGGATTAGGGCCCCTGGGTGGTGGTGGTGGCGGCGGCGGGCGGTATTGACGCAGCGGTGGCCGAGGTGGCTCCGGTTGCCAAACCCATCTCCCCTCCACCATGGATTGGACCGCTTCGAAAAAGGTCTTCCTCTCCCTCCTCTCGCTCCGAGATATCCTTCGAGTAGCCGATCTTCACCGGCGGCTTGTCAAGGTGGTCGGATTTTTGTAATGGGAAGCAATCTTGCGCGGTGAAGTTCCTTGCCTCGACCCGGATCCCGCCGGACCTAGAAGAGGTTGTCGGCGGCCGAGGTGTTGGGGATGGACGGGGGTGGCCTAGGGTTTGGGCGAGACGGTGGGGAATCGATGACCCAAAGCTGACCAAAGAACTCCTCAACCACCTCGTCTTCTTGCAATTTTGCCTCGGGTCCTCCTCCCGGATCTCCTTCACGCTTCGGTCCTTGATCTTTGTCGTGGCAAGCTTCCCTCGGCCGAGCAGCGGACCCAGCCCTAGCGCGGGGCCACGTGTCCGGCCATGGAGGGTAGGTCCATGGCGGCGGGTCGGGCTCGATCCCCAGACCCACACGCAGGGCCGCCCGTACGGACGAAGAAGACGACATTTGGCTAATGTATGTTTAGTCTATTGTAAATGGTCGGAGAGCAAGGAGCAGCACCCCGGCGGAAACCGCGAGCAGCAGCCCCGCGAGGAGTAGCTCGTCGGATCTAGGGCTTCATGGCGTCCTCCACCACCTCTTGTGCTCCCGACGGCCGACCATGTCGGTGGCATCTCCAGGAGACAGTTATGAGCGACGCCATCCTCTATCCTCCCGCTGGACGACAACACGTGTAGGGCAATGATGGAATGCTAGTTGATGGCGCGTGCGAGGCAATGGTGGCGCACAGGGCAACGGCACACGGGTTAATAGCATGGGCTACGATTTCAGATCTGGTGAATTCATCTCTATTGACGGTGATTAAGTATCAATTTTATACCATCAACGCAGCAAGAGAAAGGACTAAAATGAGTTCACCTATTAGATATAGGGGTTACACCGAGAATTCCACGAGTTTTGGTGATTGTCTATTTCTCACGGGGGTTATCGGAAAGAACATAATGAAGGCCCACATGTCGGGATTACATAGAGATAAAGACCGAATGGGTAAAAAAGAATACTCTAGAAGACTCGGGAAGGCAACCCCTGGAAGCTGGGCCCCACCTGGCAGCCTCGAGGGGCGGCCAACCATGCCCTAGAGGCGGCCGCCTCTCCACCTCAACCAATGAGGTGGAGTCTCGTGGATTATGCCTCCACCGCCTTTGAGGATGAATAATAATCATCCATTTAGGTCGGTTTGATCCGAGGGCTGTGGTGCATTCTAGAGGGCTATATATTCAGAGCCCCTGACCCTGGGAGAAACCCTAATTCATTCTCTACTCATTCATCTGAGAGAATTCAGAGAAGCCAGAGCCACCATCTCAATTAGAGCTCCATAGTTTAGTAGCATAGCTACATAGGAATAGATCTAGAGGGAATCAAGCCTAGCTTGGAGTCCGGATCTGTCGGAGTTCTTGGTAATTCCCCTCTATATTCTTGTAATATTCATCATTGTTCGTGACACTATGAATAGTACTTTATTATATTCTATTATATCAGAATTGACTTTGCTCTATTTGATTATGTTCTCAATTATATTGTTCTTAGTCTACTTTGATTATATGTTTAGCATAGTTGGACTAGAATTATGTTTATGCATAGGATCGTATAGCGCTTGCTCATTAGATCGATGGGTGAGTGGTAAATATTGTGTAGGCGTGGTGCCTAGACCGTATTTATCTGCGATTGCACCCTATATTCCGGATCGTAAGGTAGATCGCGAGAGTGACAGTCCTGTTGAGTCCTTTGTAGCCCTTCTCCCGAGTATAGGTCTAGCAGAACAACCCTATTACATTGAAGTCATTGCTATGTCTCTAGTCTTCTCTGGTAATATCACTATGCATAGATGTAACCTTTTCCCGCCATGATTGCTAGATGTTCTTGCACTAATCATTGTATGCTTTGACTTTATAGTTAGAATAACATAGGATTATACCCTAGATCGTCCTAGTCCATGCTAGTGTTATAAGCTTAGAGTGCTAAGTTGAGATGGTTACTATCATTTTATGTGGCTAAATGCTCTCATTTATCTTATATCAATTATCATTCATTCATATATTTTATGTGACACTTACCCCGTATGAGATGATCGATACGGACAAGGTTAAGCTCTCCATTATCATATGTGCATTGCTCATCACTCATTATCCAGTGCATTCCCTTCCCGTGGTAAAATTATAAATAACGATACCTGGATTACTCCTGGTTAAAATGCTATGATGGTATTTTACGTAAACTTGCAGAACCCTCCTTATTTCAGTTGCACTTAATAAACATCAACAAGCATTTTTGGCGCCGTTGCTTAGGGGAAGGTTGAAAGCCAATGGATAATGAGCAAAGCATTGCACTAGATAATGTGATCGAGTTGTCTTTTTCATACTAAACCATCTCTACGGGATTACCCTTGTTTTGTCTATTTGTGTATTTTATACAAGGTAATCAAGACAATTCTTCCTAATAATTATATTGACAATCCAGAAGCTTTATTCAGGAAGGCCAGAAGCAAGTTGAAGAAGACCAATCAATCATCATCATCAGCTCAACTTGAAGGTTTGTCAGAAGCAGAAAGTCAATCTTTCGTTCGAGACTTGACACCAGCGTTTGAAGCCATGGCGAACAAGTCACTCCGTGAGTTCTCAGCTCCCACTACGGACAACATTCGTATTGGACCAGCTGCGGACATCAACAGAGCTTTTGAGCTCAAGCCTGCGCTGATCAACATGGTGCAAGCAAGCCAGTTCTGTGGGAAGGCCCATGAAGATGCTAGTGCTCATCTCCAACATTTCCTGGAGATTTGTAGCACATTCACTATCAAGGATGTCCCCAGAGATGCTATACTACTTCGCCTCTTCCCATTCTCACTTTTGGGGAGAGCGAAGCAGTGGTTCTACAACAATAAAGAGAAGAATACTACGTGGGCACTATGTTCCACCAATTTCTTGGTGAAGTTCTTCCCCATGGGCAAGACAAATGCTCTTCGTGGGAAGATATCAAGCTTTCAGCAACAACATGATGAGACTGTCCCAGAAGCTTGGGAGCGCTTTCAAGACTACATCCTCGAATGTCCTCATCATGGCATGGAGAATTGGCTGCTTATGCAGACATTCTACCATGGGCTCAGCAACAGCACACGTGAGACGATGGATGCTGCTGCTGGAGGTGCATTCTTATCACTCACTATACCTCAAGCCACAGCTCTTGTGGAGAAGATGACATCCAACCAAGGTTGGAGTGAAGAAAGAACTCAGACCCGCAAGAGAGGTGGAGGAATGCACAAGCTGAAGGAGGTAGACATGTTGTCTGCCAAAATGGACCTGTTAATGAAGAGGCTCGATGAAGAAAAAATTCATGCATATACATGATGCTCGCATGACATGTGAAGAGTGTGGAGAGACTGGGCACACAGGTGCTAACTGCCCATAGCTGAAGGTGGATGTGAACTACCTCAACAACAACAACAACAACAACAACAATTACTATCGTCCTCAGCAGAATCAAGGTTGGAATGTTGAGCGGAGGCCTAACTACTCGGGCAATTATTCGTAAACTATCAAGGTAACACTCCTCCTACAATAATTACAACCACCGCCTTTGAGAGAGTTAGTGCTTGAATCAAGGCAAGTTGATGGACAACTTATCTAAGAAGCTGGCATAAAATGACAAGGCCCTAGAGACAATCAGCAATAGAATGGATGGCTGTTCCAATGCCATTAAGAGTCGGCTCGGCTTCAACAAAATACTAGAGTCTCGGGTACAACAGCTTGCCAACTTTGCTCCCTCTGCCGGCCAAGGTAAACTGGCAGGACAACCGGAAGAGCTCGAAACTATAAATCTTGTTGATATATTCAATGCAGAAAGTAGCTGGAGTAATCCATCGAAAGGGTCATGGATTGATTCAACTCTGCCAATCAAGAAGGGTGATCCAGGGAGACCAGTCATTCCGATCTCCATTGGAAGTACCAACTTCAATGAGGCAATCTGTGATTTCGGTGCAAGCATCAACATCATGCCAAGAGTGATATATGAGAAGCTATTCAATTGTCCCCTAGCATACACAACCATGTGCTTGCAGCTTGCAGATCAGTCACTCCGTGTTCCCTTGGGAATACTTGAAGACATATGTGTGCGAGTAGGCAACTCGTATGTTCCTGGACTTCAGCGGTAGTGGATACAGGGTGTGACGAAAGGTCCCCCATCATTCGGGACGACCATTCTTGAACACTTCGCTGGAGCTATTATGTATGCCAACACCGCCAAGATCATCTTCAATATCAAGGGCAAGAGAGAGACCTTCTTCTTCAAGAACAGTGCTTTGCAGTTCCCGGACACACCCTCATCAATGAGAACAATGAGAAGAAGAAGAATCCAGCTAAGAAGAACAAGACCAAGGATAAGAAGACCAAGAAGATGGAGACAAGTGAGGATGGTCACTGCAGTCCACGGGAGCATGACCACCTACCCGGTCCCCACGTCGATCAAGAAGGATGACCTAGGTGTCCCAACCATTCAATGCTCCATCAACGAAGCTCTTTCAATAAAGGCATGCATGACACCGGATCGAGCGTCAACATTATGGCCAAGGTAACCTATGAATATCTATATGGCACTATGCCTTTGGAGCCCACCTATGCACAGCTGCAGATGGCAGATCAGACATTCCGCTTCGTCGGAGGAGAAGTGAAGGATGTCCTCATCCACAGACTTCCTAGTTATCGATATGGGAGATGACTACGACCCTCCGATCATCCTAGGAAGACCATTCCTAAATACCACCAGAGCTATCATCTATATTGGAACAGGAGAGATTCATTTCCACTTTCCCACTGAGAAGGTACGCCGCTACTTCAACAATAATTATATAATCACTGAGGAGCCCAAGAAGAACATGGCAAGGAGAAGGCAGCGTACCCGTCGCCAGAACAAGAAGAACATCACTACAGATGGATGGGCTGACTATGAGGGAGAAGTGTCTAGATGTAAAGATCGATACCCAGAAGAGAAGAACATTGCAGAAGAAGAAGAGGTGCTACCAGCAGAAGAAAAACAAGTGCTCCACGAAGCTTCCTCCTCAAGGTCACCCTCCCCAACAAAGAAGGTGTGGAAGGTAAAAGCGAATCGAAACAATTCCTACACACGAGGCGACGTCATCGGGCGCTAGCCAATGCGCCCTTGACAAATGAGCGAACATGACAAGTCCTGTTCGGAGGACTTAAAATCACCGAACGCCGCGCCAAGAGGTAACTTGGTATTTATCAATATTACTTTTCAGCATTGCATTGTTTTTACCTTAGCATATTTATTTTCCTACTTCCATCTTAGTTGCATTTTTGCTTTACTATCTCTGCATTAGAAAAAGAAAATAAAGATGTTGTGCATTCGCATCCAGAAAATTGTTAAGCCCCATGTCGATAATCATTCACTGTGGTGGCACAAAAATAATTTCTCAGCATATTTATCTTTCCCTGTCTGCATTCCTTAAATAATAAAAAGATAAAAATATTTCTTGTGATCCTGCTAGAGAAGGAAAGTTCTAGACAGTTAAGGCTCAGAGGTTTTATCACTAACACTTAATTAGTTCCACAAGTTTTGTTGTCTATTTGAGCTTCACAGAACATCAAGGATCAAGAAGAGCTAACAGGCAGAAGGACATCCAGTTCCCTGTCGAAGTGCTGCCCGCAACATTCAAGTGCTGTCTCCAACAGCAACTATCTACAAACACTCCAGGAGGACTAGAACGTCTTCATTGCCTGTCAGCAATATCAGTAGACTATGTCAACATCCAGCTTGGGGGAGAGCATCCCCCGTGTACCAAGCTAAGTGTTTTCAACTTATCTATTTATGCTTTGTTAGAGTGTGCTTTATTAAAACAACTAAAAAAGACGCGTAACCATAGAAACCCAGAAAGATTTCCTTCTTTATCTTTTTTTAATTTTGGAGAGCTCTTGCAATCTGTCTTTAAGTTGTTCTCTAGAATAAACTCTACATGGAGATGATGAATAGTTGCTCTGCCGTAATTCCTTTCAAGTACCTAGTTTTCAACCTTGCACTCTCCCAAGTTTTGGACACAACTGTTTAGATTTGAGATTTGCTCTGAACCTGAATCTTGTGGGTAGCGAACACTTGATCTAAGTCTAGGTGGTTGACGGGTATGATATGGGAAAGTTTTGAGCTGCTGTCCATCTTGTTCCTAGAGATACTAGAGTTCTGGAGAATTTACCTTTGAAAATATTAAATTCCTGCATGATGAGTTCCTTTATGATGAGAGTAGTCTTTATAGGCATTGAGTGTGGTTATGCTGTGGGCCCATAAGGAACCAGTCATGCAGTTATATATAGAACATTTTGTAGGCATTGATGCTTACTTGATTAGGAAAACCCATCTATTTATATAGAACATTTTGTAGGCATTGAGTGTAGTCTTTATAGGCATTGAGTGTGGTTATCTTTTGTGGACCCATAAGGAACCAGTCATGCGGTTAAAGTCGATACTATGTGCTCTCCATCCATTGATCTATGCTACTTCTATCCTCAGAAGCATGCACCCATTTTATAAATGATACATTCATCCTGTGCTATACATCCCTTGAAGTACCACCCAGATATAGATCCTTATCCACCACATATTGTGCTATCTCTACCTTGGAGATACGCACCTATCTTTGCTCCTACCCCGGGAGTACGCATTCCCCATGTATCGTGCTATCTCTACCCTGGAGATACGCACTTATGCTGCTCCTACCCTGGGAGTACGCATCCATCCATCCATCCATCCATCCATCCACCCACATATACATACGCCATTCATTTCACTTCATCCAGAAAAAGGTTACTCCTATCCTGGGAGTGAACATCTAGAAATAATCATCGCCGTTCCATTGCCTACATCAAGCTCCAATCATTATCATTTCAAGCTATATATACTACCCGTTGCTAAAAGTGTTGTTTTCAGAGGATTGGTTGCTCTAAAAAAAAGAAAGAAAAAAAAGAGAAAGAAAAAAGAGAGAGAAAGAGTAGCCAAGTCCTTCCTTCAAGAAGTTTCAAAGTTTCCGAATAAAGGGAGTCATGTTATCCCCAAAAGGAGCAAGTGTAGAAGTAGATGTTCACCAAGTGATCAGCCCTCATAATCATTTCCTTACCATCATCATCCTATCATCCATTCTATTCCCTCATTCACATGCACATATGACTTTATTATTATTCTAGTTTCTTTTGGATCCATGGTTTAAGCTGCAATATATGCAAGTGAGTTTGAGTGTCTCCCCACCTATGAGCTCCACATAAGCCTATTATAAAGTAGGGTGAGAGAGAGAAGGCACTTTCCACTATGCCTTAGTTCCACAAATACCACATATTTTGAGAGAAGAGAGAAGGCATACACTACTCATGCCTTGGAGAGGATCCAGAAATACCACAAATGAGAGACTTGAAAGGTTCATACAAGGAACTCTGAGTTTTATTTTAAAACCTTGCAAAAACTCCGGAATAATAGTTGATCAAAGAGCGCGAAACATGGCGCTTGACTTGACCGTTCTATCTTTCAACTACTCAAGACCCAAGTGACAGGTTACAAGCCCCATGGTGAAAGGTAATATGAGTAAGTTTTGAATCGAATAGTTCACTCTAATCCGGAGGAGAGTTCTTGTTTGAATGCA
Source organism: Themeda triandra (assembly GCA_018135685.1). Lineage (NCBI taxonomy): Eukaryota > Viridiplantae > Streptophyta > Magnoliopsida > Poales > Poaceae > Themeda > Themeda triandra. Next base: position 258,071 of record JAENPR010000102.1, on the reverse strand, counting down.
TGTGTAATTGTGAGGAGTGAAAGCATTGTAGCAACTCTACGATCCATCATTTGAGCCTATCTTTGCTCGGGGACGAGCAAAAGGTAAGCTTGGGGAGTTTGTTGACGGTGATTAAGTATCAATTTTATACCATCAACGCAGCAAGAGAAAGGACTAAAATGAGTTCACCTATTAGATATAGGGGTTACAGCACGGAATTCCACGAGTTTTGGTGATTGTCTATTTCGGCAGGGGGTTATCAGGAAAGAACATAATGAAGGCCCACATGTCGGGATTACATAGAGATAAAGACCGAATGGGTAAAAAAGAATACTCTAGAAGACTCGGGAAGGCAACCCCTGGAAGCTGGGCCCCACCTGGCAGCCTCCAGGGGCGGCCGACCATGCCCTAGAGGCGGCCGCCTCTCCACCTCAACCAATGAGGTGGAGTCTCGCGGATTATGCCTCCACTGCATTTGAGGATGAATAATAATCGTCCATTTAGGTCGGTTTGATCCGAGGGCTGTGGTGCATTCTAGAGGGCTATATATTGAGCCCCCGACCACAGGAGAAACCCTAATTCATTCTCTACTCATTCATCCGAGAGAATTGGAGAAGCCGAGCCACCATCTCAATTAGGGCTCCATAGTTTAGTAGCATAGCTACATAGGAATAGATCTAGAGGGAATCAAGCCTAGCTTGGAGTCCGGATCTGTCGGAGTTCTTGGTAATTCTCCTCTACATTCTTGTAATATTCATCATTGTTCGTGATACTATGAATAGTACTTGCATCTCTTCCCATAAACTGGCCCCACAAATAAATTCCACTTTTCCTCCTCTCTCGTCACTTCCATACAGGAGCTCGTCATGCACCATGGCGCAGCAAGGACAAGCGCTCTAGCTTGAGGATGATCTTTGTGGGCGGGCAACACTTCGACTTGAGGATGAGGCTCTGTGCAGCGCTCACCCTCTCTACCTTTTGAAAACATGGGGCTGCCCTTCGTGATTCTTTCTCTCATGGAGGTTTTCTTCGGTAACAAATCTACTCTCACAAATTGAATGAATTCTTCTAGGTCGGCTTCGGCAATCCACTTCTAAGAGTTAGCAAATGTTCCATGAGCCCATGACTTATCGAAGGATATTACCGCAGATCTACTCCGAGGTGGCGGAGGAACATCGGCGTGGCCGATGTCGATGCTTCACGGATGTCTGCCCACACTTTGGTTTTAGACCGTTGCGGCAAGACTTGATCCAAAGCATCGACACGACCACCGGCCCGCACGCGTCCTAGCTCGAATCCACGCGTATCACATCATCGGGCCCCGCCCTACAGCGAGCGCACGTGAATTGCCCCGCTAGCACACCAGCAGCCTGGCACTCTGTTGGCATTTCTTAGCGCGATTACCACAAACAGACATAAAGCCTATTTCTGATAACAGCGACAGAAACGCACGTTGGAATTTCTCAACACAATTACTAGAAGCAGATTCAAGCAACTATGTGAGAGTCGCCAGGAGATAGATCACATCCTATTAGAATAATATCTGCAAGCGCACGGATCTATCGTTGCAGCATTTCACCCGGAAGTATTCGGGGTATCATTATTTATAATTTCTCAAAGTAAGGCATGGGTCATTAAGTAACTAGCATGGGTATGAATATAACATTTATCATGAGGAGAAAGCGACCACTTTGTGCTATACGGGGGTAAGCATACGGTAGTTTGGATAGTGGACACACACTCGAGCAATCTCAAAGGAATAAAGGAAAATAAAGAATAAGGAATAATCTACGGAGCGAGCAAGTCCTATATGGTCAATACTAGAACGACTAATGTCACATGTTATACAAGTCAAGAGTCGACTATAGACTAGGAATATGAACGATGAAAAACAATGTAGAACACGATGAACAATTCTCCCAAGAACTATGGTCTAGTTCTTGATCATCGAATATATCGTGTACTAGACTATACTCTAGTTCATATGCAGGACTATATAAATATAACGAGAATTTGGCTAAGGAAGAATGCTCCATAGATTTATAGCTTTTCTCCTTGTCCCCAAGTAGCTTTGCCTAGCACCAAAAGTCTACTACTAACAACTAGAGAACAAGTGTGAGGTGTAGAGAGAGCTCCAAATGGTGTGTGTGTTGAAGGGGGGCCTCTCCTCTTCATTTATAGTCTCGTGAAGAAGGTTCAGGGGCAGGGAGGTAAAAGCACCCCGGTGGGAAACCGTCATGTCCCGGATGGAAGGAAGCAAACCCGCCTTGGCCGGGCCCACTGGCGAGCGGGGGCCGGGCGCGCCCGCGCTGGTGACGCCGCCCCCCTAACCGCCTTTGGCCGGTGGGCACAGGGCCACCTCCTGGGCCGTGCCTGTGCTAGTGTTTTTGGCCCATGTCGACCTGAACTGGCCTTCTTGCTTCTCTAGCTTGTTTACACCTTCTGGAAAGCGCCTTTTTATTTCGAAAATTTCTGCACTTGGTGTATAATCTGCAATGTGGCACATCCAAGTACAAGTGGAACTAGGTCAATAATAAAGATATATATGCAATAAAATATTATTTTTTCCCAAATTGATCTATAATTGGCGGTTATAAATCGGAGTTAAGGACCGCCAACACACTTGCATCGACAGACCCACGCTTGCTGCCCACCTCTTGGTATGTCATGGGGTCCAGTGGCACTAGCACGACCGTGCGGGAGCAGGCCGGCCCACCTCGTGCTCCAACGCAGGATCTCCTGGTCGCAGCAAGGTTCCTCAAAGTCCGCCTCCACCAGGCATGGCCACGCGTGGGACCTCATTGCCGATGGCAGTGTTCATGACCATGTCTTGGGTTTGGGACTTGAGAGGACGACGGAGGGGAGAGTAAAGGGACAAAAAAAAATGGACTAACAGTTGGGCCCAATACATTAGTAATAAATATTGGTGAACTACTGGAGTTAGCCACCAATGTTGAGGGAGATGATTGGGAAACTGCTAGAGATGCTCTAAACTTTTGTTTTTCTTTAAATTATTTTATAAGCAACTTTTTAGGTGAAGCTAAGCTGTTTTGCAAAAACTGTTTGCAAAAAAAACTTCAATTGTGAGAATTGTGAGAATTGCAAAAAGTTGTCTTGTCTAACATTGCTAACTTTCCCTTCTCTATCCATATGTTTGCTCTCAAATAAAACCTAGTTCACTCGCTAAACCATCAAGCATGGATATGAGAAAGAATTGTGAGACAGAGATGGGATAAGTTACCATTTTTGGCTTTATCGCAATTCATATATTTGTTAGAAGAAGTGACAAGATGTTTTTGAAATGAGTGTTTGGTAAAAACTGCTCACAACAACTCATAAAGCTGTTTGAGCTGTGCCAAACAAGCTCTAACCGGTTTCCTTACCTGTTTGTGTTTGGTACCATCTCTGTCCGCCCAAAAAGAAAACTTAAAGTGTTAGTTTTTTCTTAAGCTAATTTTCTCAAATTTAATCAAATTCATAATGATAACTATCAATATTGTGAGAGCAAATTCATATACTATAAAAAATATTTATTTGGTAATATAATTATTAGTATCCTTTTTATACACTTAGACATCTAAGTATAATAACTTAGAACAAAACTAAAACATCAAGTTTGTTTTTTTACAATGGCAGTAGTTCTCTAGCTTTTTGTGTCCTTCTTGAGAACTATTAATTGTACTATAAGGATCGTTACAACTTAGAAGTATGTTTCAATTAGAACTCGGAGTATACAATTAGAGCTCGGAGAATAATATTAACCATGTGAAATAATATGTGTTGCTCGCTTTTGTACCGGTGTTGTAGGCCCACGCGCGACCCACATGCACGAGTGAAGCCTTGGACGTGGGATTCCCAACTACAAAATAGTTATTTTACATAACACTTAACATTGCTAAGTCATGAAACTGATGGAAGGACCAAGAATCTAACGAAAACTTGAAACTAGACCAAATAACCAAATTCGCCCAAAAAACTAAGACGCACTTTCAGTAAGGCCAAGGAAATATTTTGCTTTTTTTGGTAAAGGGCGCTGCGGTCAGGTCAGGCCAGGCGGGCCACGGAATGGGCTACGAGGGAGGCGTGTGGTTGTTGAGCAGGCCTCGCCTACTAGTGTCCATGCGTTGGGCCAGAGGAGGGAGTGAGGCCGTACTAGGCCGACTGTGCTGGGGGTGGGGGGAGGCCGAGTGGGCTGGCTATGTTTGCGGAAAGAGAGAAGGAAAGGTTGGCTAGGTGGTTTAAGCCCAAATGAAGGAAGATGGTTTTTCCAGTCTTGCTAAGAGCCCGTTTAGATGCTTGAATTGAATTTATTGTAGTTTAGGCAAATATTTGAGCTAGGCTATATTTAAAATGGAATTGAATTAAGTGGAAGAGTGTAAACACAGCATGATGATCTGTATAATTTATTATCCATCTCTCACTCTATGAATTTTAAATAGGCTTATTTATGATTTTTGGAAAATTGAGGAAACTCAAATTGAAAACAAAATAGCCTAATTTTATTCCGTAGATTTCAATTCCTCCAAACTGAAGGGATCCAAATGGGCCCTAAGACGTATCTGAGAGTGAAAAAGGAAAAGGTCTTTCCGTACTGCTAAATTCGAGGTGAACTCAAAAGAGAATTGAGAGGATATTACTATCGATTTGTGCATTGTAAGTCCAAACGAAACTCAAGAACCTGAAGCCAACTCAGGAAAAGGCAAATTAAAAAAAAAACTCAGGGAAAGGCATACTCTCTCCGTCCCAAAATAGATGTCATTCTCGCTTCACGAAAAGTCAACGTTTTCAAAATGACAGCAATTATATTTTAAAATATATAAATATTTACGCTAAGTAATTAGTATCATCGAAAAGATCTTTAAGTCTAGTTTTTTAACAAATTTATTTAGAGATATAAATGTTATATGTATTTTCTACAAATCTAGTTAAAGTTGAGAAAGTTTGACTTGCACGCTTCCCATAGCGTCTTTTGGGACGGAGGGAGTACAATCTATATGAGTACACGATCTATAAACTCGCCTAGGTTGACTTAGGTTTGTTCCTGGTGACTACTTGCTTCACAGTTGGAAAATTTGAAAATGCGCGTGTATCTCTAGATGCGTGAAAACCGAGGTTGTTACCAACATGAGACAGTATGCGGTTTCCTCAGCAGAACATTTTGACCGAACCGTTCCTCAGCAGAACGTGGAAAATGTTAACACACAAAGCGAATGATCCAACGCGACAGTCTGCGAACTCACCATCAGACTCAGATAAGACACCAAACATCGTGCGGTCGAATCGAGGTAGTACGTGAACCTGCAGATGAGTATATATCTTTATCTTTATTTATTTTTGGACACACACGGCACGACCGGTTCTACGTACGTACAAATTCATTCGCCATATAAAAAGGCCACCCGGCCACGCACACGTACGTGGACACATACAATCCAAAGATCCACGCTTCCAATTGCAAGCTTGGAATTAAGCACACGACGACGATGGGCACCGTGCTCGGGCCGCTCGCGCTTTCAGCTCTTGCCGTCTGCTTCGTCTTCCTCGAGAGCTTGCATGCTTCAGAGGTCAGCAAAAATGGCGACGAACGGTCGCAGCAGGTCAGCAGCCCCTGACATAGAGCGAGCCCTGATGAAGCTAGAACTTATATTGTGTATATGTACATGTGCAGGTGTACATCGTGTACATGGGGCATCAGCCGCAAGAGCCCCCGTCAGAGTTGGCAGGTGGTGGTTTCTCTGCGGCAAAATCTGCTCATCATGGGCTGCTCAACCGGGTCCTCGACGATGGCAGGTCGGACGATTCATTTTCAGTGATAAGCTAGCTCCCTGTCTGAGAAGAAGCCATATTTTTAAAAGCATGATTTGCGCTTGAACTCAAAATTTAAAAAACATCGTCACCTGAAAATAGATACTTACATAACTTCATCATCACTTCTAAGTTCTAACTTTCAAAACTGGTTATATATTCTACCTTCACTAGAATTGTTCAGAGTAGTTTTGATGGTGGTTTTGAGTCGTTTCAAAAAGGGTGGTGTTGTTTAAAAAAAAAAAAACTAAGGTGGTGTGGTTTTTAGTGAAGTGGCATGTGGACCGTACGTCCGTACCCCTTATGTATTTAACCATGCCATCTTTTATTGAATATTTTAGGTCCTAATAAATGATCTCAAATAATAAAAATCAACTACTAGAAAGTTCAAGATCTTTTCACGCACTGCAAACTTTGTATGGAGTGTGTCTCCAACAGAGAACATTTGAAAACGAATATTTGGATATCTAAGTTATCCTGAATAAATAGGTTATCAATCGAAAAGTTATAAAACACAGTGAGATCTATTTCAATGTCCGAGGGCACTTCAAAAAATAGAAATAAATAAAATATGAGAAACTAAAATAAATATTTGATCCTCTAAAAGATATCATAGAAAAAATTATGAACTATAAAGTTGTAGATCGCATTTAGAGCTACAACTTTGGTATCAACAATCTCAATATCTAAGGTCATTTGAAAAATTAAAAATATAATGAATTTTAAAATCTAAGAAAGTTAAAACTATATATTTAAATATCACAAAAAAATTACAACAACAAAATTACAAATCGTGTTTAGAACTATAATTTTGTCTATGCCATCTACACCCAAGATCGTTTGGAAAATTTTAAAGAAATAATTTTTAAAATGACTACAAAATAATATTTGAACATCTTAAAAACTAAATAAAAAGATATAGTCAAGAAAAAGTTGTATATAATATCCACATCTACAACTTTTGCATATACCTTGTCAATGTCATCGGCCATTTAAAAAAAACCAAAATATTTGAACCTCTAAAATTTCAAACTAAAAAGTTGACATATATAAAGTTGTAGATTGCATGGAGGTACAATGATATACTGTTTGTATTTATTTAACTTCATATAAAAAAATATGATTTTTTAAATAGGGAGATACTATCTGACATGTAGACCCGACCGTCACTTCAGCAAAACCATCTAAGAAACGACTGGATTATTTTATCCGTTTTGAAAATTAAGTTGGCAAAAAAATAGGGAGATACTATATTGTTTTAAAATAGCGGTACCATCAGAGAGTAACATTGCTCTATAATTTTCTGAAAGATGTAAACGCAGAAACATTTTCTGAAAGATGTATATAAAAATCAAACTGCTCCCAATTAAGAAGGCACTAGTGCAAGGAAAAAACTGACTTTAATTTCTACATGCCACGCTGCAGCGATGCTATGGACAGGATCATCTACAGCTACACGAGGAGCATCAATGGATTTGCTGCCAGGCTAACCCAGGAGGAGAAGCAGAAGCTGTCCAGTACAGATGGTGTGGTGTCCGTCTTCCTAAGCCAGACGTACCAACTCCAGACCACGAGATCATGGGACTTCCTCGGCTTCCCGGAGACAGCGCGCCGAAGCCTGCCCACGGAGGCGGAGGTCATCGTCGGCATGATCGACACCGGCGTCTTCCCTGACTCCCCGTCCTTCTCCGACGAGGGCTTCGGCCCGCCGCCGAGTAGGTGGAAGGGCGCCTGTCAAAACTTCACCTGCAACAAGTACGTTCGCGTTCTGTGTCCACCGCGTTGTTCTCTTTGTGCCACTACTGGACTACAGGTTAGTTGACATATGTGTTAGACTGATAGGATCGACTAGGAGTAGATCCAGTAGGATTTGTCTCTTTAATTTGGTATAAGGCAGTGTATCCTGGTGCACCTTCACGGTGCACGCAACAGAGGGAGAGAAGAGAGACGGAGCAGAGGTAGAGAGGCATACCGAGAAGCGTTGAGGCGGGGGTTCCAGTCGTCACAGGTTCGCCGGTGAAGATCTTCATTAGGGCAGCGACGGGGTGTTGCAGTGGCGGTCGAAGTAGAGGAAGAAGACGTCCCGTCGGTGCAGAGGCGGCGGTGGACTTCCCGTCGCTGGCAGCGCCGCCCTCTCGATCGGTCTAGGGTTAGGACGGTGGAGGATGGCGGCTATAGTGAACCTCGTGACTAGAGCCAGTGGCCCCCACCTCCTCTTATAGGCACTGTGCGACAGGGGCCCACCAGCCAAGTGTTTGACTGGGCTCCCCCCGATCAGGGGCGATCAAAGGCCCTGACTCAGTCGTTGGACCGAGTCAGGAGGAGATCAACTAACATTCTCCCCCTTGATCTCAACATATACCTTACTCTTGACATTTTTCACTTTTACACATTCCATCACAAATTAATGCATAGAACTGCTTCATCGTCACGGTCAATTGCCGTTAGAATTCACAGCTACAATACATATCTCCGTTCTGAAATAAGTTCTTTAACTTTTGGGCCGTTTATTGTCCGGAAAACATAGGCTATACCATCAACCCATGTCGACTGTGTGTTCTCTAAACACACTGGGTGGTAAGCCTTTGGTAAGCAGATCTGCAAGCACTTTCTTATTACTTTTATGTTCTATACTTTGAATATGATTCCGGACTTTCTCCTTTACAACGTAAACCTTTATGTCAATGTGTTTGGCATCACACTTGTCTCGTTGTCTTAGGAGTGAACAACTTAAATGGTTATTGCTGTTGTGCACCATCATCCACTCCGGGTATAAGTTATCTTAATCATTTTGCCTGTCCCGTAGCCTTGTTACATGCTATACCTTAATTTTGCATCACTGATGATACAAAATAGTTCTTTGTTGGAGCTTTTCCACAATAAAACTCCAACTGCGAGTGTTTAGAATGTGGATTTCTATACACATCTTGCCATAATAAACTTTTGTACCCACAACAAGAGTACATACTCTTTCTTACTTAGCATGAGGCCAACATTCTTTACTCCATTCCAGTGATCTATATCTGGACTGGTTTTTGCCAAAATAACCCGGATATGTAAACTGTGTTAGGGTAATGTCATACTTGCATTCTTTAAGCTTCCAACAGCTGAAGCATATGGTACCATAATCATTTGAGCTATTTCATATCGATTCTTGGAACATTAAAGTTCTCAAATCCATTACCCTTAACTATAGGAACAGGCGTAGGTTTGCACACTCGCATACTTTATTTCTTTAGAATCCTTTCTAAGTATGCCGATGCGATAGTCCTAATACCCCTTTTCTTTTATCACGGTGAATCTCAATTCGTATAACAAGATTCATTTCACCGAGAATATTCCTATTGAACCTTGAGGACAAGAACTTCTCCTATAGTAGATTGACATCATTACTAGCAAGTAAGATGTCATCCTCATATATAGGATTGGGAAATGAATTTCCCATTCTATAACTTTGCACAAATGCAATTGTCCTCTCATTCTCTTTAAAACCCAAACTTCAAATCAACTATGATAGTTGATTTCTTTAGGCGGCATCCCTTATGCTCTTTTGCTTTCGACAAACTCTAAGGTTGTGCCTGTAATCAATTCCTTACAAATCCGTATTGGAAAAAACCGTCATTACTTCATCATAACGTATCACTAACATATATTGTAGTGCATTCTTTTGCTTTGCGTAAAACTTTTAATTCAAGACATGCTATATATCTTCACATATTCCCTTTGGAGTCACATATTTTGTCTTGTAAACCCATTACGGCCTACTGTTTTGGCTCCATTAGGAATTACTTATGAATCCCAACCATCGTTGGTAATCTTTGATTTCATTTTAGCATGCTTAGCTCATTGCCATTTAGACAAGCGAGTGCTTTCATGGCTTCTTCAAATAAGGTGGGATCACCCTCCATTTGAATTTCACTATGTCCCTTATTTGGTTATTGCCAAGAGGCAATTGATTCTATAGTCTCCTATATCATAGGATACTTGTTTACTCATTCATTTTCCCGGAGAGCTAACGATAGGTATCTTCATATCATGCTCCCAGATTACTCCATCCTCTATGAGGATAGTGTATCTTCAAACTTTCTTATTTGGGTTTAGTCTGTACGCTTAAAGCACTATATCTTAGTATTTCTTAATCTCATCGAAACTGTAAAAGATCCAGCAATTTAGCTATTCCTTTACTTTTGGGGTATCATTATTATGACCGTTGTACTCCCTCAACGATCATATTCATACTTTATAGATCACATTTTCTCTAAATTCAAACTATACAATGGGGAATATCTTTCAATCGTCTTTATCCGTCTTTATCAATTACCTTTCCCGATTTATATCGATTTCTCCCCCTCGAAATATGGCATAAACTTTGTTGCCATACTTTCGAAAACATTCATAACTTTTAGAAATGGGGAAACATTTATCACTTTACTTCGTTCACATGATCGAGTCATGCAAAACAAAGTTATTTCAAAAAATCTTTTGGGAGTACATTTTCTCATTCCACTTCATGAACTCAACGATTCCTTTAATACTTTTGCAAGTTACACTTGCGTGTCATTCTTTTCTTTAGGTTCATCTCAGTAACTTTTCTGTTCTCTTAAACTCATTGAATGCTTAATGACTATGACACAATGGAAGTGCACGGTCAACACTAAAGCACACGAGTCATCGTAACTTTCTCCCGCCGTGCGATGAGTATTATGCCAAACTTCACCGCTATGCAGATTTGATCAACATTTGCATTATGTTGACTTTACCCCGCCATGGGGTTGCTTTGTCAACCTTTTCTCGCTATACGAGATAATCCCTTTAAGGGATATAAGTGCCATGATGGCTCTCAGGGCATATTCATTCATCAGAATCAAAATATTCCGAATACTTTGTACCACATATCACACACATGGTTAACCCGATGTTGGTCAAATTAGACATGTATATGACTTATTACAAATCTTATCATAGGGAGCTTAGAACTGAATATTAATTTGTTCCTTATAAAAGTGTATATATAATACAATTGTTAAAAGAAAAAACATGAAAGTCACTTCTTCAACTAAACTTTTCTTTTCTTATGTCAATATCCCTGAAAACTTTTCTTTACAAGCTGTTCTTTGAAGAGAACACTATCTCTTAAGCAATTGACATTCTTTCTTACAAAATTTGCCCTTAGGCCTTTCATTATCTGAGTCACAAGTATACAACTTATTTTTTTTTTCTGCCTTCAAGAATGAAAACACGAAGATCCTTTGTCTGAAAATTATTCAACAATAATAATCAATAATGAGTATGAAATATAACCCTACGTTGGTCTGGTTAAAACATACTCATTAACCTTTTTAATCTTTCTTTTGTATTCTAAATCACCAATGGGTAGAAATAGAAACAAAACATCATCCTTTTATATTAATTCCATATCACCGTTAAAGTAAAATGGAATTAACATTTGAAAAACTCAATAATCCTATAACATTCTTCAAATTAAACTCTCCCGTTGGTTCGAATTTAATTAGAAGATAATCATTAACATTGCAGCGGAAACATGTAAAATACTATTCTTTATCTTTATGTATTCTCTCGAAAAATGGTCACTTTGATGCAAAATATATCGAGAAATAAACTTTAAGCTCATAAATAAACTTATAATATTGCTATCATCAACGTTGGTCGAAAATAACAATATTATAATTTAACTTTATTAATAAACCATATGTTCCTCCAATTAAAATTTAACCTTTAACTTTGCAGCGGAAAACATGACAATTTTTCAATTGTTCTTCTTTAGAATTTTGGTCCGAAGACCTACTTTTGTCAGCAAGCCAGCCTGTTCGCGCGTGGCAAGTGACCCATCTCCCCCCCGCGCGCGAGCACTCTAGCGGCGGGAGAATTGTATCGAAACAATAACATCATAATATTGCTATTAATCAACGTTGGTCAGAATAATAACAATATTATAATAACTGTAAAATTATCCATTTTCAAAATTAAATTCTCCCGTTGGTTCGAATTTAATAATAAAAATGACAACAACTTTAAATACGCAGCGGAAACAATAACATTCACGTAATCATTTTTCCAGAAACATTATGCCAATATTCTGTTCTCTGAGCAAAAAAGTGTTGGACAAAATTTGCCCAAGATTTGCATCAAAATTCAATTCAAATCATTAAAAAAGCATCAATAATTGATTCTGGAAATTGGAAAAGCAAAAAATCGATTTTGATACTATGCTGTTGCCACATTAGGCCCGAAGCCTGTGTCGGCCCGCGACCAAGAAACCGGCCCACGGCCGTGTGCGCGCGCGCTGCACAGTGGCAGGCAGCTGCCCAGCCGAGCCGACGCGGCCCAGGTATGCACCGCCGGCCCAGGAGCGCCGTTATCCTTTTTTTTTTTTTTTTTTTTTTTAACTCTGTTTGGCTGGTTAGCCAGCCCAGCCAGCAAAGCCGGCCCGGCCCAGCTCGCGGCGGCGGCGTCCCCGCGCCCCAGGCCGTAACGAAGGCCTGGGCCGGGAAAGCGGTGACCCGCCTGGGCCATTTGTGGCCCAATGAACTGTGGCCGTTGATGTGGAGCCATTGCAATCCGACGGCCATCCGGCCATTTCGGTGGATCAAAACGCCCACCCCGCCGGCCACCCCACAAACCCTAGTCCATTTCTCGCCTCCCTTTCTCTCTCTTCGCGCCGCGCACTAGCAGCGAGGGTCACCGGCGGCGGCCATGGGGAGAGGTCCCCGCGGCGGCGAGTTTAGGCGCCACGCCGACGTCTCCCGCCTTGCTTTTCTTTCTTCCTTCACTCCACCCCCGGGTTCTTAGCGCCGCACCGAGATGCCGATGGGACGACGACGACGCACGCGAGTGGCTGGAGGCAGAGGTGGTGGCGCCGCCGGTGCGCCCCTCGCCGGCGCACGCGTGCATTCGCACGCGGCACCGTCGAGTGGCCCCACGGTCGGCGCCCTTTAGCCAATACGCGCGCACGCGGATACGCAGTGGCGGCGCGGCTTCTATCTGCGCGCCGGCTAGGCCGACGGCGCGTCCGTCCCTACTGCCGATGAGGCGGTGGTAGTGACGAGGCAAGGCCCTGGGTAGGTCCTCTCCTCGATCCATTTCTCTGTCGATTTGGGTTAGGGTTTCGAACTTTTCTCTTCACCCGATCTGTTCTTTTAGGGTTAGAGTTCATGCTTTCGGATCGAAAATGATCCCATTTCCATCCCCAAACTGGATCCACTCTCTAGTATTGGCGTCTGATACCATTGTTAGACTGATAGGATCGACTAGGAGTAGATCCAGTAGGATTTGTCTCTTTAATTTGGTATAAGGCAGTGTATCCTGGTGCACCTTCACGGTGCACGCAACAGAGGGAGAGAAGAGAGACGGAGCGAGAGGTAGAGAGGCATACCGAGAAGCGTTGAGGCGGGGTTCCGTCGTCACGGGTTCGCCGGTGAAGATCTTCATTAGGGCAGCGACGGGGTGTTGCAGTGGCGGTCGAAGTAGAGGAAGAAGACATCCCGTCGGTGCAGAGGCGGCGGTGGACTTCCCGTCGCTGGCAGCGCCGCCCTCTCGATCGGTCTAGGGTTAGGACGGTGGAGGATGGCGGCTATAGTGAACCTCGTGACTAGAGCCAGTGGCCCCCACCTCCTCTTATAGGCACTGTGCGACAGGGGCCCACCAGCCAAGTGTTTGACTGGGCTCCCCCCGATCAGGGGCGATCAAAGGCCCTGACTCAGTCGTTGGACCGAGTCAGGAGGAGATCAACTAACAATATGCATGTAACGTGCTTGCACGCAGCAAGATCATCGGCGCTCGCGCGTACAGGCAAGGCTACACGGGCCTGTCGCCCGTGGACACCGCCGGCCACGGCACCCACACGGCGTCGACGGTGGCCGGGCGGGTGGTGAGCAACGTCAGCCTCGGCGGGCTGGCCGCTGGCTCGGCGCGTGGCGCAGTGCCGGGCGCCAGGCTCGCGGTCTACAAGGTGTGCTGGGACGACTCGTGCAACAGCGAGGACATCCTGGCCGCGTTCGACGATGCCGTCGCCGACGGCGTCGACCTCATCTCCTTTTCCATCGGGGTAAAGCTCCCGGTGCCCTACTTCGAGGACTCGGCGGCCATCGGGGCGTTCCACGCCATGAGACGTGGGGTGCTCACCTCTGCGTCAGCAGGCAACTCCGCGCAAGACGGCGGCCGCGTCGACAATGTGGCGCCCTGGATCCTGGCCGTCGCCGCGAGCAGCACCGATCGCCGGCTTGTTGGCAAGCTTGTCCTCGGCAACGGCACAACCATTGTGGTAAGAGCCTATGTACATGTAGACCATGATGCACTGATCTGAATTCTGATCCTTTGCGTACGATAAATTTTCTTATGACGCTGATCATCATGTTCTACAGGGAGCCTCGGTTAACATCTTCCCCGAACTAAAGAAAGCCCCGCTCGTCCTCCCGATGAACATCAACGGGTATGTAATCCCAAAAACAAATTGTATACAATAGTCTTTTGTGTCAACGGACAATGGTTGGATAATTTGTAGATTCCATACTCTGCATTGCAGGTCCTGTGAACCGGAGTCACTAGCCGGACAGTCATACAAGGGGAAGATCCTTCTCTGTGCCAGTGGAAGCGACGGCACGGGCCCTCTCCTCGCTGGTGCTGCCGGCGCAGTCATCGTCACTGGCGCACCCGACATCGCCTTCCTGCTGCCCCTTCCTGCCCTGACGATCACTGTCGACCAATTCACCGAAGTCGTGACCTATGTCAACAAAACACGGTGCGATTAATAAGCTCGATCATGTGTTCTATTTGTTCAGGCAACAAGAACAAGATTCTGTGGCATTTGCTATGCTGAACAATTCTTGCTGTGCTGTGTTCTGTTTGTGCAGCAACCCTGTGGGCACGATACGCAGCACCGAAACAACTTTCGACTCCAACGCGCCCATGGTCGCCTCCTTCTCTTCCAGGGGACCAAACTTGATCAGCCCAGCGATTCTCAAGGTACGACGATTGGAAGCAGTAAATCACAATCAAATAAGAAAGACCAGTACTGATGCTGTAGGCCATACTATACGCGTTGTAAACTTGCAGCCTGACCTGTCTGCGCCAGGGGTCGACATCCTGGCAGCATGGACGCCGCTGTCGCCAGTGTCCGGCGACCTCAAAGACTCCGCGTACAACATCATCTCAGGCACGTCCATGGCGTGCCCCCACGCCACCGGTGTCGCGGCTTATGTCAAGTCCTTCCACAGCGACTGGTCGCCGGCGATGATCATGTCAGCTCTCATCCGGTCCCCGCTCCTCCCTCCCCGTTTTCCCCTCTTTTCCACCCCTTGTAAGATCCCTATCCATACTACATGAACCTTCACCTGGAGAACGCCGCCGCCGCCGTCGTCATCGTCATCTTCTTCATCTTCGCTGCCGGCGCCGTTATTCACCAGGTCAGAATAAATCCGCCACCTCCTCCACCCGCTCCTTCCCATGGCAGCCCGGTTTCCCCTTCCTCCGCCTCCTCTCCGCCAAATCGGAGCTGTTCCGCCTCGCCTCCACCTCCGCTCGCGTCCGCCTCTGTTCCCGCCTCCACCTCGTTCCATGCATCCATCGATCCTGCAGATCCTGCATCAAGACAGGCAGCTCTTCAACAGGTGCTAGCTCGACGTGCTCGCCTCCACCGGGGATTTGACCTCCAGCTCCATCCCATGTCTCCGGCGACGGCAATACTTCGAATTTTCGGTCGCTTGGAGTGCTTCTTCTCAACGGCTGCGTCGCCCCATCATCAACCGACGCCTAGCGCGGTCTTCCATCTGGGTGTAAGCGCCCTTGGCGCCTCTACGGCCCCTCGCCGGCGAGCTCGTCGTTGTCTTCGCCGTCGATCTAGAAGCTGTCCTTATCCGGTCTTTGGACCTGGTTGTAATTTGGTTCTCTTTCGAGGACCTTGGTGTAAGATGGATGCTTAATATAATATATTTTCGCTGTTGTCAAAAAAAAAAAAAAAAAAAAAAAAAAAAAAAAAAAAAAAAAAAAAAAAAAAAAACTTGCATCGATGGACTCCTCAACAATGCACGTACTAGCAAGTGATCTTTCCAAGAGAAATGACCAGTCGCAATGCCTCACGCCTGCCTGCGTGAACGAATGAAGCTACGCCAATGGACCCGTCACGCAACCCGGGCGGCGGCGAGCTCGTCTACGGCGCGGGGCAGCTGAACCCATCGCAGGCACGGGACCCGGGCCTCGTGTACGACGCACGCGAGGACGATTACGTGAGCATGCTGTGCGCGGAAGGGTACAATTCCACGCAGCTCCAGGCCGTCACCGGCTCCAATGCCATGGCCTGCCCGGCTGCAGCCAGCGGCAGCACCGCCACCGACCTCAACTACCCGACGATGGCACACCACGCCACGCCGGGTAAGAACTTCACCGTCCAGTTCCCGCGTACCGTCACCAACGTGGGAGCGCCGGTTTCCGTGTACAATGTCAAGATCGCCAGCTCAGGACCATTCATTAGAGTCGCCGTCGCGCCGAAAAGGCTGGCGTTCAGCAGGTTGCTTCAGAAGCTGTCGTTCAATGTGACGGTCTCCGGCGCCCTGCCGGATGTGGACGAGTTCGTGTCGGCTGCCGTCGTGTGGTCTGATGGTGTGCGCAAGGTTAGGAGTCCGATTATTGTGCACACAGTGGATGTTCAGTAGTCCTACTCCTACAACACACCAATTTGAGGACAATGCTCTGCTCTGGATACTAACATTGCAATACCTAGTAGATAGTGCTGGAGACAACACTTATTTCTGTCTTTGAAAAAATTCATCAATCCAGGCGATGGCAATTCTTGGATTGCCAAGATTTCATATTGCAATGCATGTGAAGAATTTTTCCACTGGAATACATTGAATACGAGTTACTAATAACTATGTTGGATCAAAGAAAAATGCTGAAATGAGCTTCTATTTTTTTTTTTTTTTGAACCGAGGAGAACCCCATTTCCATTAAAATACAAAGTTATCAGAGTTTACAGGAAGCAAAAAGATAACAGGAGCAGAAAGGAAATACTACCAACCAGCACCCCCTACTCGAAAAGGAAGCACAACGGCCTAAGACCTGGTGGGGGGAACACAACTCGCCCAGCCACCACACACTTGACTGTTTAAGAGCAATGCAAGCTTAGAACAGCTGCACCAGACCGAGGAAACTAAGCAGCGAAACAGTATACAGAACAGATTGTATGCCAAACTAAGCAGCTGAAATGAGCTTCTATAGTCAGACATTGTATGCCAAGAGATATTGCTCCCAGAGACACATGATGAACAAAACCATCTACTAATTAATTCACCACTTGCTAAACAGCCATTGGTCACTTTTCTCCAGACTCAGCGCTTCAAATGGCATTTGCCTCCCTCTTGGATGCTAGCAGGGGCTCTTCTCTAATAGAACATCAGCAGGATCTCTCAATATAGTATCACAGGCTATAGCATATGAGAAGATATGTTAATTCAGACCCATCCTACTACATCGCAAAGAAGATTACACAAGTTGTAGCATATGAAAATATAATGTCTGCTTGGCTGAATAGATAGCAACATTTATTCACTCTTTAGCTTCATAATGAATTCCTAAGAATTGAACTGCCTCTTCAAGTTCCCATAATTCTGCTATATAGTCAGATCCATAGGATGATGCTTCATCGGATTCGGAGTCAGAAGTCCCATTCCCAGTGGCTAAAGATCATTTGGTAATTGGTATAGTACATGTTAGAGGACGGCCTTAGAGTAATCTGCCAAGACTTGGCTTGTTGTGAATGGACGGAAGTAGCCTTCAAGGATTACTTCCTCCACTACTACTTAAAAAATTAACCGAGGCAGTGTTTTTTTCGCGGTAGTTGGATGACCATCAAGGCAAATCAGTCAAAAAAAACAAAAAAACAGAAAATCCCAGTGAGCCCATCCACAGGCCCGCCGAGCCCATCCAGGCACTGCTCGTCGGATCTACACCACAGTCGCACCATCGGATCCGCATGTTCGAACCTTGCATCGCTAGGAGCCACCAGATCTGAAGGAGAAGCACCGGGATCCTGCCTTCCCACCGGCGACCTCGGTGGATCGGCCAGATCCGAGAGCCTGAGGCCGGATCTACCAGATCCGGGGTGCTAGGTTGGGGGAGGAGCGTTGGCGCCACCGTTGGGGTAGGGGAGGTGCGCTGTCGCTGCCGCTATTGGAGTTGTGGACGAGCACCGCAGCCCGTGCACGGGAGGGGGAGGATCGCCGCCACTGTGCACTATTGGATTGCTGGACGAGTGACACCGCTGTTGTTCAATTGGTGGATGAGCGCCACTAGCACTACATGGGTGGGGAGGAGCACCGCCGCCGCCGCTGCTCATGGGCTAGGGGAGGAGCACCGCTGACCAAGGGTGAGGGAGGGCTGCCAGGGGGAGGGGCAGTGTCGTTGATTTGGGGAGCGAGGAGGGAGATAGTGGAGGGAGGGGATGGCGCCGGATGGGTAGAGGGAGACACTATGGGCTGAGAGGTGAGGGAGGGAGAGTATTCATTTATTTGAAAGTCATGCAATTCAATTGGCAGGCCAAACTCAATCCTACTACCAGGCCACGATTTGGAAGGCATGCATGGTCACCACCAAAATGCAAGTTTTTCTTATGGCTACTCCTCTAAAACAGGCTATGGACAGGAGCACACTTACAACTACAAGGATGAGAAAAAAATAACTAATATGTGTTAGACAATTAGGCAATTTCCATGTCATTTTAATTCCGTAAATTAACATAAAGATGATGACATGTAATAGATAATTAGGCATTGTAAACATGATGTCACAAATGTCCATAACCATATGAACCATGTGACCGATGAACATGTAAAACATACAAGCATGATAACATGATTTGTCTACTAAAGTAACAAAGCATGATATATAACTCATAATAATTATAGCCTCCGGAAAACATGTGAAACAATGTAACTGGACTACTCAAAACATACAGGCAAGTAGAATATGAAGCAACATGACAAAGATTAACGAAACATGCATATATGGCAGATCAATTGCGGAAGTTCTGACAAAGAAGAACCGACGAAATAATAGATCGAGCATACGAAACATATCCATCACAAAGATACGAAACAGCGAGGCATGGACTAACGAAACATGCGTAAACCGCATCACGAAAAACAGAGAGGAGATGAATGGTTTATACCTTCCGTGAGGATCCCGATCCTTGTCCCGTTTCCATATGTCGATGAAGAAGATGAAGAACGCAAAGCCTCCGGAAGTAGACGACGACGGCGCCTCCAGGAAGTAGACGACGACGAATCGCCGGCGGCGGCGATTGGGCGTCGCGTAGACGCTCCCCAAAAACCTAATTGCCGATCCCCGTGCAAGGTCCCGAACGGCAAGGGCTTCGGAGGCACCGCCCTCTCCCTTCTCCGTGCGCGCGGATTGAGGAGATGGAGAAACCTTCGTTGCAGCTGGATTATGGACTTGTGTGTTTTCTCTTGTTGGAGAGAGGAATGAACCAAGCACTATGACTGAAGAACAAGCCCCAATTATATAGGCCAAAAAGGCACAGAGACAAATCAAGAGACTCACTTCTCTTTCGGAGGCAAAGGGCCTCACCATGGGAGGCAAGGAGACTCACGTTAGTCTCCACTATGGGAGGAGAATCAATATGCCAATTAAAACTAGTGAAAGTAATTTCCAAGTGGAAATAACTCCTAATTAGAAATTACTCCCATAAACAAGCATCATTATTGGCATATGAATTTCCGTCCGTTCGCCTCCCTGTCCGCCGCCTTTGCTACGTTCAAATCAAAATCTTGTACCGTACAAAACGGTTCATCCAACAAATTACATACCATAGAGTTTTATTGATTTATTGAATATATATAATTGGGCCTAGCCCATAATAAATCCAACAATCCCCACCAAACTCTAGGGTTTGTAATGATGTAGTTACCAAAACCACAATCCTTTGATATACCAAGTGTTTCGATGGAGACCGTTAAGTTGAACATCCACCTAGAGCAAGAGTTTCACCCAGTCAACCGAACAATGGACTAAGCCTTGAATTGACAGCTTTGTGCGAGCCGAGATTCACTCAAGTCCTTTGCTTGATACTAGGCCGCAAAAGGCATCCCCGCTGTTTTGAAGCATATAAGTCTCACTTCGTGCCTTTCATGAGTATTTAGGATTACCCAAGTCCCATAGACGTGACCAAGATCGACTCATATAGGTGTACTCCTCAAAAGATGTTCTCGTAGGACAACATCTCACCTCAATAGGCTCTTGGAATACATTAAGGTAAATATACCATCCCGCCTTCGTATAGGAAAGATGTGCATCGAAATGAGTCAAGAAGGGATCTTTCCTCTCGATCTACAACTAGCTTGTTTCACCACTCCAATTCACGGGATCTCCGATCACAAGGAGCAGGTTACCACTAAAGTAGACCTCATGTGGGTCTCATACCCATTTCTCTCGATGCACTTTCTATCACATTGCGTGATTGCACCCTTAGTAAACCGATCTCGCGATTATTCGACGTATGGACATAATCCAACGTTATAACTCCGGAGTTTTTCAGCTTTCGACAGATTTTAATCTCCTCTTTACATGCCTTGTGGACTTCATGTTACTCCTTGAACTGTTTACCTTTGTAATAACAATCTATCACAGTTCATGGAAATAGCCGGTATTGGTTTCTCAACTACCGGTAAATCCATTAGGAGATCACGTAACCACTCGGCCTCAGGCCCCAGCGGTGTCTAATGCTGCGAGTTCTGCGCTTCCATTGTAGACTTCGTTTAAGATAGTCTCGCTTGCAAGACTTCCAGAAACAGCCACCTCCAAGCAAGAACACATATCCGCTTGTGGCATGAAGCTCATCGCATCGAGATCCAGTTGGCATCACAATAGCCTTCTAGCACTGGGGAACCCAAGATAATGAATACCATAAGTCATAGTACCCTTCGGGTAGCGCAACACTCTCTCTAGAGCACGCCAATGATCATCTCCCGGTTTTGAAACAAACCGACTCGGCTTGCACACGCATAAGAGATGTCGGGCCTAGTTGCACTTGCCAAGTACATCAAAGAGCCAATGATCTCGGGAGTATGTTAATTGATCCCTTGCAATTCTTCTATTCTTTCTCGAATTATGCTAGAGTCATAAGGTGTGGGAGGGATCACGACCGAAACCAAAGCGACTCAACACCTTTTCCACATAGTGAGATTGTAACAAAGTTACCCCACCATCACCTTCTCTCGATAAGCTTGATGTTTAGAATGACATCGCTTCTCCCAAATCCTTCATATCAAAATTGCTTGATAGAAGATTCTTCACATCCTCAATGACCTTGAGGTTTGATCCCAAGATCAATATGTCATCAACATAAAGGCATAGCATGACAGCCTCACCCCCACCATGTTTATAATACACACACGAATCCGCCTCATTCACAAAGAAATCCAGCGGTAGTGAGAGTATTATCAAACTTTTCATGCCACCGCTTAGGAGCTTGTTTCAGGCCATACAAAGATTTTAACAGCCTACACACCTTGTTCTCTTGACCATCCGCAATGAAACCATCCGGCCGATCCATATAGATCTCCTCATCCAACTCTCCATTTAGGAAAGCCGTCTTTACATCCATCGATGAATGATAAGACCATGAGAGGTCGCCACGGCTATCAAAGTACGAATTGTAGTCAATCGAGCCACGGTGAATAAGTGTCAAAGAAATCTTCCCCTTCTTTCGGGTATATCCTTTGGCCACAAGCCTTGCCTTGTACCTCTCAATGGTACCATCGGCCTAAGCTTTTTCTTGAAAATCCACTTGCACCCTATAGGTTGACACCATAAGGACGGTCCACGACCTCCCATGTTCCATTACCCATAATAGATTCCATCTCACTCCCTTACTTGCTTCCTTCCATAAGTCGGCATCGGGAGAAGAATAGGCCTCTTGTATGGTGGATGGCGTGTCTTCCACAAGGTATACTATAAAATCATCACCAAAAGTTTTAGCAACTCTTTGGCTCTTACTCTTGCGTGTGACTATAGTATCATCCTCCTCGGGGATGTGCAAAGGAGATTCCTCGGCATGATCTATGGGAATAGATAGTTCTTGCTCATTTGAAACTATATTCTCATGATTTGTTTCACTAGGTGTAGACCTCTTTGGAAACTCATTCTCAAAAAATGTAGCGTCTCTTGATTCCATGATAGTATCAACATACATATCGTGCACATCAGATTTTATAATTAAGAACCTATAACCAACACTATGGAAGGCATAGCCCAGGAATATACAATCAACAGTTTTAGGCCCTAGCTTACGCTTCTTGTTTATTGGCACATTCACTTTAGCCAAACACCCCCAAGTGCGCAAGTAAGAGAGGTTTAATCTTTCTTCTCCCATTCCTCGAATGGTGTAATCTCTTTGTTCTTTGTAGGAACTCGGTTTCGTGACATGACACGCGGTCAAAATTGCCTCACCCCACCATTCCTTGGATAATCCCGCCGTACTCAACATGGCATTAACCAAATCGGTTAGAGTGCGGTTTTTCCTTTCGGCAATCCCATTGGATTGTGGTGAGAATGGAGGTGTCCTCTCATGAACAATTCCATGTTCCACGCGAAACTCATCGAAAACATTAGAGAAATATTCACCTCCTCTATCGGACCTTAAACGTTTTATTTTCCTCTCAAGTTGGTTTTCAACTTCGGCTTTATAGGACTTAAAATAATTCAGCGCTTCATCTTTTGTTTTTAAGAGGTACACATAGCAAAATCTGGTGGAATCATCTATAAAGGTGAGGAAATATCTTTTGCCGCCTTTAGTCAAAATTCCATTCATCTCACAAAGATCGAATGAACAAGTTCTAGAGGTGCCGTATTCTCGCCTCAACAGCCTTGTGGGGCTTGCGGGGTTGTTTTGATTCAACACAAACATGGCACTTAGACTTTTTGACTAGGTTAAATTTAGGAATTAAATTGAGGTTTGCTAGCCGCATAAGACAACTATAACTTGCATGACAAAAGCGTGAATGCCACAAATCGGATTCATCGGAAAAATCAACCGAGTTTACCAACTTATTACAAACATCATGCAAGGATAGGCGGAACAGGACCTCCGCAATCATAACCTTTTCCAACAAAAGTACCATGTTTAGAAACAACACATTTATTCGCCTCAAGAACAACTTTGTAGCCATCTTTACAAAGCATAGACGCGCTAACAAGGTTCTTCTTTATTGAGGGCACATGCTGCACGCTCTTCAATGGCACCGTCTTTCCCGAAGTGAACTTCGAATGACCGTATCAACACCAAGAACATGAGCACGCGACCCATTTCCCATCAACAAGGCGCCCCGACCTCCCGACTGGTAAAAAGAGAACAAAGAAATATCAGCACACACATGTATATTGGCACCACTATCCATCCACCACTCTGGTGAATTACAGACTGAAAGAACAAATGGTAAAGAATTACCATACCCCACTGTTCCATCTCGGCCACCGTAGTGACAACATTTGCTGATTTCTTCTCTCGGATTGAACTTGCGATCCGGGCAATCTCTAGCCCAATGCTGTTCACTCCCACAAACAAAGCAACCTCCCTTGCTTTTGTTGGTGTTGTTCTTCTTCTTAAAGCTGTCATGCGTCGAACGTGCTTTGGAGAATTCTCTTGCTTGTTTTGTTTCTTCTTCTTGAACTTGTTGAATTTCTTCGCACCATATTTGCGAAGCGGTCTCATCACCTTTCCCTTTGTCCTTTGCCCTTGCCCTCTCCTCAACATCAAGAGTGCCAATGAGCTCCTCAACATTGAACTCCCGCCTCTTATGTTTAAGGGAGGTGGCAAAATCCTTCCAAGAAGGTGGTAACTTGGCGATTATACCGCCACCACAAACTTGTCGGAAGAAGACAAGGGAATAGTTCGAGTTCCTTAGCCGGTCCGAATCTCATGAGCTGTTCCACTACGGATCGGTTCTCAACCATCTTGTAGTCATACAAATGCCTCCATGAGGTACAGCTCACTACCAAATCGGTTACTCCAAACTTTCCAACAAGTGCATCCCACGTGCTTTCCCGGTGGGAAGAATGATATAGCTCTTCCGAAACTTTGCATCCAATGCACCGATCACTGCTCCTCTAAAGAGATTGTCATCGCCTTAAATTTAGTCCTCTGCTCCGGACACAAGTTTTCGTGCTCGCCCGCCGGCGTGATAACAAGACATAGCAATCAACCATAGTTCCATCTTAGCTTTCCAAAGCAAGAAATTCTTTCCATCAAAAGAATCAGGTTTTAATGCAGCAAAGAAAACCTCGACGATTTAAAAATGCCTATCATTAGGTTTTTGGATTGTTAGACAATTAGGCAATTTCCATGTCATTTTAATTCCGTAAATTAACATAAAGATGATGACATGTAATAGATAATTAGGCATTGTAAACATGATGTCACAAATGTCCATAACCATATGAACCATGTGATCGATGAACATGTAAAACATACAAGCATGATAACATGATTTGTCTACTAAAGTAACAAAGCATGATATATAACTCATAATAATTATAGCCTCGGAAAACATGTGAAACAATGTAACTGGACTACGAAACATACAGGCGGTAGAATATGAAGCAACATGACAGCATTAACGAAACATGCATATATGGCGAGATCAATTGCAGGAAGTTCGACAGCAAGAACCGACGAAATAATAGATCGAGCATACGAAACATATCCATCACAAAGATACTCTGAAACAAAGGCATGGACTAACGAAACATGCGTAAACGCATCACGAAAAACAGAGAGGAGATGAACGGTTTATACCTTCCGTAGGATCCCGATCCTTGTCCTGTTTCCATATGTCGATGAAGAAGATGAAGAACGCAAAGCCTCCGGGAAGTAGACGACGACGGCGCCTCCGAGAAGTAGACGACGACGAATCAGCGGCGGCGGCGATTGGGCAGTCGCGTAGACGCTCCCCAAAAACCTAATTGCCGATCCCCCGTGCAAGGTCCCGAACGGCAAGGGCTTCGGAGGCACCTGCCCTCTCCCTTCTCCGTGCGCGCGGATTGAGGAGATGGAGAAACCTTCGTTGCAGCTGGATTATGGACTTGTGTGTTTTCTCTTGTTGGAGAGAGGAATGAACCAAGCACTATGACTGAAGAACAAGCCCCAATTATATAGGCCAAAAAGGCACAGGAGACAAATCAAGAGACTCACTTCTCTTTCAGGAGGCAAAGGGCCTCACCATGGGAGGCAAGGAGACTCACGTTAGTCTCCACTATGGGAGGAGAATCAATATGCCAATTAAAACTAGTGAAAGTAATTTCCAAGTGGAAATAACTCCTAATTAGAAATTACTCCCATAAACAAGCATCATTATTGGCATATGAATTTCCGTCCGTTCGCCTCCCCGTCTGCCCGCCTTGCTACGTTCAAATCAAAATCTTGTACCGTACAAAACGGTTCATCCAACAAATTACATACCATAGAGTTTTATTGATTTATTGAATATATATAATTGGGCCTAGCCCATAATAAATCCAACAATATGCGCTATGTGAAAGAGGCCTGGAGACAGCACAACACCTTTTCTTCGAAATCCCGGACGATGTGGCAGCTGGTGGCCTCATGGAGCAGCTGGTGGCCTCATGGAGCTCCTGCAGAGACAACCGTGTGACAGCACAGGCGGCATTCATGGAAGTCAAGGACACGGCACAAAAATGGTCATTAGCGGGATGTATAGCACTCGGGCCACTCATGGTTGTTCGTGCAGTTAGTGAGTAATCGGCTATGTAAATAAACCCCAAGCAGCCTAGGCTATTTTTGGGAGCACTGCTCACACATGTAACCTGGGATGCTTGCTTACTCAGATATACTTGAAACAGCTTGAAAGAAAGTCGTTTCTCTAGTATTGGTGCATCGCACGCGGTTATACAGTGGAAATCATTATTGGAGACGGCCACCTTTATTGCCCGTCTGAAATAGCTTCCTCTATGACGGTTAGTAATACCCGTCTCTGATGAACTCGCCATCTTTGTTTAATTCTACACTAGTGGTTTCTACGTCACAGCAAAATAGGCAGGAAACTTTCTCAACTTTCCTACTTAGGCACTTCGTTTTTAGGTAGCAACCAAAGGAAACATTGTGGAATTTTGAGACTCCAAACTGCTGGAACAAGAAGAGGTTTGATACCTCTAAAACTCACTACCTTAATATAAGGACTGAACTGAATAAATACCACTTGAATTAAAATGCAAGATTAAAGCATCCTCCTCCTCAGAAAAGGTGATGGTTGAAAGCTAGTTGCACAATTCCCAACCATTTACACTCTATACTATCATCCAGTTGTAACATGGTCTACCCGATCCACTGTGATGGAACAGATGTCTCGTGAATAGCACCAAATTAATTAAAGTTTAATCATACAAAAAGAAAGCTAGTATACTCCAAGGTCTAATTGAAATATACTCCTTAGTTGTAACGACTTACAGTAAAATTAATAGTTTCAAATGACAAAGAAAACTAGGGAACTACTAGCATTGTAAAAAACAAAATTGATGTTTCAGTTCTGTTCCAAGTTAAACTTACATGGTTGGACTATGTGTATACAAAAGAACACTACTTATTTACATTACCAAACAAATATTGTTAGGTCAGTCATGAGACACATTTTATAGTTTACCTATTTGCTATCATAATATTGAGAGTTTTCTTTATAAATTTGGTCGAACTTGAGAAAATTGACTTAAGACAGAACTAACACATTAAGCTTTGATTTTTGGGGTGGACAGAGAGTACAAAACAGAACCAGCTAAGGAAAGCAGTCAGTGGGATAACTTGCGAAATTCGACCACTTCATTTCTTGTTTCCAAGAGCTCTTTGTCGGCCTTTTTTTTTTTTTGCCATGTGCTTTTTGCCGAGTGCCGCACTCCGTAAAGGCTTTGCCGAGTGTAAAACAGCCGTCTTAGGCACTCAGAAAATCGTCTGAATCCAGTAGTGATGGACAAAGACACTCAACCTTATGCACATCCACACAACCTCTCCGAGAATTTCTAAGTCGTTTTCATTTTTTTTATTCATCAATTTAGCTATGTATCTAAACATATTATTATATTAGATACCCATGTTGAGTCGTCCATCTAGAAATCAAAATATACGGGTGCCACACCACACATGACACAGGCGCTGGAACCTGACGTGCGCGGTTTTCTCAGCACTGACGTGGAATATTTTGACACAAAAGCGAATGATCCACCCGAGTGTCCGCGAACTCACCGTCAGACTCAGACAAACACCAAACCTTGTGCTTGCTGTGCGGTCGAAGCGAGGCACTACGTGGATGTGCAGATCACGATCCCAGATTCCCAGCATACCTGTATATTTATTTTGGAGACGCACGGCACGACCGGTTCTACGTACTTATTCGTCCTCGCCAAAGAATAGAAAAAGGCCACACTACACGCGTGCACACGGCCAATTCAAGATAGTCCACGTGCTTCCAAGCTTGGAACTAGCACACGATGGGCAAGACGCTTGCCCTTTCCGCTCTTGCCGTCTGCTGCGTCGTCTTCCTCGGCAGCAGCTTGCAAGCGTCAGCTTCAGAGGTCAGCGGCGATGGCGATGAACGGTCGCAGCAGGTCAGTCCCTGAGAGACCTCGAGCCCTGATCCATGGACCAAGAACTTATAAATTTATAATGTGTGTGTACTTTTGCAGGTGTACATCGTGTACATGGGGCATCAGCATGAGCCGTCGTCAGAGTTGGCTGGTGGTTTCTCTGCAGCAAAAGCTGCTCATCACGGCCTTCTCAACCAAGGTCCTCGACGATGGCAGGTCAGGCGATTCATTTTCAGTGATAAGCCATGTCCTTCAAACCTGGTTAATTAACCCCTAAACTTGTCGCCATTTTTTCTCCATTTAAAAACAAAACATTCTCAGACTCAAATACTAGAAACCTTACTCCCTCTATTTGCTTTCATTCAAAACTGGATATATTACCCCCGCTAAAACAGTTTACACTGGTTTTGACTGTGGTTTTGAGTGAAGTGGCATGTTGACCCACATATATTTAACTATGCCCTCTTTTATTGACTATTTGCGGTCTTAAATGGTCTCAAATAAAAAACAAAAAAATCAAGTAAAAAGTTCTAGATCTCTTCACCATCATATATCGTTTAGAAATGAAAATTTAGACATCTAAATGATTTCAAATAAAAAAGTTAGCAATTACAAAATTTTAAATTACGCTTACCTCTATAATTCTAATACAAAATTTGTATTTATCCAGATTCATACAAAAATGGTTTTAAATAACATAAAGGCAGATACCATCTAACGTAAACCCACGCTGCCACGTCAACAAAACCATCAAGGAACCAATGGATTGTTTTAAGTTCGAGAGTCTTGTTAAAATAGAGAGATCCTTTTAGAGGGTAAATCAAACAATACTCTTAAATTCCTAAAAGATGTAAATTTGTTTACAAATTTAGGGAGCATTTGGATCCTCTCATTTTAGTGGAAATGAAATCTACTTAATGGACTAGGTTATTTTTGGCTTGTAATTTGACATTGCACAACTTTCAAATGGTCAGATATATACACGTACCTTAAAGTCGTAGCATGAGAATTGAAAATTGATTCTATAGATGGCCATGCAATTTATTGTATAAATTAGGGTGTCCACAATAGCCTCTTCAAAGAGCCAGCTGATATGTAAGAGCGAGAATACAAGGTGTGCGAGGGTGACCATCAGGTCCGTGCGAGACTAGCTATTGTTATATCACTAGCGACCTGCTTTTTTGCCTCTCCTCCATGCCACTATGAACCAAATTCTAACTACCTTGTTGGGAACAACCATATAGCTTGCTCTTCTTCACTCCCCTACAACAGCAACAAGTACCTATCCCATATGGCAAACAGTAGTATATGAATCTATTCCAAACACAACAATGTTAGCTTAATTGATTTGTGCCTAAATTGGATTAAGGATCAAATTTACTGCTTTCTGAAATAAATTGTTTTATGTATAAATTCAAGCGGCTCGAGAGTCTGATAAAAAGGCAAGTAAATCCGTTTCAAATTATAATGTCTGACTATGTTTGCACAAATTCTTTTTCAATAAGACAAGTGGTTAAACTTTAAGTTGAAAAGTCAGGCTTTTTATAGTTTGGAACGGAAGAAGTAGTAAAAAAAACTGACTGTGTGCCCTGCTAGCTGCAGCGATGCTATGGACAGGATCATCTACAGCTACACGAGGAGCATCAATGGATTCGCGGCCAGGCTGACCGAGGAGGAGAAGCGGAAGCTGTCAGGCAAAGAAGGTGTCGTGTCCGTCTTCCCAAGCCGGACGTACCAACTCCAGACGACGAGGTCATGGGACTTCCTCGGCTTCCCCGAGACGGCGCGCCGGAGCCTGCCCACGGAGGCGGAGGTCATCGTCGGCATGATCGACACCGGCGTGTGGCCGGACTCCCCGTCCTTCGCCGACGAGGGCTTCGGCCCGCCGCCGAGCCGGTGGAAGGGCACCTGCCACAACTTCACCTGCAACAAGTACGCTCGCATCGTCGTGCTCGCTGTGATGCGCAACTATGGTTGGTTGATTGGTTGACACTTGCGCGTGTGTGCACGCAGCAAGATCATCGGTGCCCGCGCTTACAGGCAAGGGTACACGGGCCTGTCGCCAGTGGACACCGCCGGCCATGGCACCCACACGGCATCGACGGTGGCCGGGCGGGTGGTGAGCAACGTCAGCCTCGGCGGGCTAGCCGCCGGCTCGGCGCGTGGCGCGGTGCCGGGCGCCAGGCTCGCGGTGTACAAGGCGTGCTGGGACGACTGGTGCCGCAGCGAGGACATACTTGCCGCGTTCGACGACGCCATCGCCGACGGCGTCGACCTTATCTCCTACTCCATCGCGCGCGTGCTCCCGCTGCCCTATTTCGAGTCTGTGGCGGCCATTGGGGCGTTCCACGCCATGAGGCGCGGGGTGCTCACCTCCGCAGCCGCCGGCAACTCCGCACTCGAAGGCGGCCGCGTCGACAACGTCGCGCCGTGGATCCTGTCCGTCGCCGCCAGCAGCACCGATCGACTGCTCGTGGGCAAATTAGACCTCGGGAATGGCAAGACCATTGTGGTGAGAGGCGAGAACCTATATAGATCATCCATTGATTTGATACTTGGGAAATCATTGCGTAAGATGAAATTCTTTGATGGTGATCATGTTCTTGTGTGGCACAGGGAACCTCTGTTAACATCTTCCCCAAACTAAAGAAAGCCCCGCTCGTCCTCCCGATGAACATCAACGGGTACGCAACGTCATCCAAAAATATTCTTGTTGTGAGAAGTCGTATTCGTGTTAAAAGTAACTCGACTCATGGGGGTTAAGACCACGCAGATAAACTGCGCCTCCTTTGGTCAACGAATCCGCCCCCAAGGGGGTTCCCTCTGAATGGGTGCAAAGAGCACAGCCTGAACAACTGGTCTAGCCGTCTTCGTGTTAATGGTTCGCTATTTCATATCTTTGATGAACTTTGCTGCATTGCAGGTCCTGTGAACCAGAGTCACTGGCCGGACAATCATACAAGGGGAAGATCCTTCTTTGCAATGATGGAAGCAACGGCACGGGCCCTCTGCTCGCTGGTGCTGCCGGCGCAGTCATCGCCACCAGTGCGACCGACATCGCCTTCCTGCTGCCCCTTCCTTCCCTAAAGATCTCTGGGGACCAATTCACCGAAATCATGGCCTACGTCAACAAGACACGGTGCGACTAAGCTTGATTCCCGCAGGCAACAAGAACAAGATTGTGTGGTATTTGGTATGCTTAAAAATGCTTTGCTGTGGTGTTGATCTGTGTTCTGTTGTGCAGCCATCCGGTGGGCACGATACGCAGCACCGAAACAGCCTTCGATTCCAAGGCGCCCATCGTCGCCTCCTTCTCATCCACCGGGCCAAACGTGATCAGCCCAGGGATTCTCAAGGTTGCTGAGGAGTACTAAATCAGAATCATTAACCACTCACTAATACTGATGGTGTAGGTCATAACTCATAACTGTTGTGTTTTGTGTACCCCTGAAATGTAAATCCTGCAGCCCGACCTGGCCGCGCCGGGGATCGACATCCTGGCAGCATGGACGCCGCTCGCGCCGGTTTCCGGCAACCTCATGGACGACAGGTTCGCGGGGTACACCGTTGACTCAGGCACTTCCATGGCGTGCCCCCATGCAACCGGCGTCGCGGCGTACGTCAAGTCCTTCCACCGCGACTGGTCGCCGGCGATGATTATGTCAGCTCTCATCACCACAGGTAACTTTTGTATGCATCGATCGACTCCTCAACACGTACTAGATAGTCACCGTTGCTACAGAACTAACCTGCCTGCCTGCCTGCGTGAACGAAGCTACGCCGATGAACGCGTCGCGCAACCCGGGCGGCGGCGAGCTCGTGTACGGCGCGGGGCAGCTGAACCCGTCACGGGCGCGGGACCCGGGCCTCGTGTACGACGCGCGCGAGGACGACTACGTGCGCTTCCTGTGCGCGGAAGGGTACAACGCCACGCAGCTCCGGGCCGTCACCTGCACCAAAGGCACGGCGTGCCCGGCTGCGGCCAACGACGGCGGCACCACCGCCTCCGCCGCCGACCTCAACTACCCGACGATGGCGCACCACCAAGCCAGGCCGGGTAAGAACTTCACCGTCCGCTTCCCACGCACCGCGACCAACGTCGGGGCGCCGGGCTCCGTGTACACCGCCAAGGTCGTCGGATCCGGACCATACGTCAGAGCCACCGTCGCACCGAGGAGGTTGACGTTCAGCAGGCTGCACCAGAAGCTGTCGTTCACCGTCACGGTCTCCGGCGCCCTGCCGGATGCCAACGAGTTCGTGTCCCTTGCTGTCGTGTGGTCTGATGGTGTGCGCCATGTTAGGAGTCCGATTGTTGTGCACACAGTGGATGTTCAGTACTGATAATGTTGGAACAACTCGTTGTATTTGTCGTTGGGAAAATTCGTCAATCCCAGATATGCCATATTGCCATCAATATAGGTGATGGCAAATCTTGGATTGAGAAGATTTCAGATTGCAGTGCATGCGAAGAATTGCTGCACTGGAATACGGTGAGTTCGAGTTACTATGTTAGATCAATGTAAAACGCTCAAATGGGCTTCTAATACAACAGCAGCAGGATCTACAGATAGCATCACATGTCATCATGGCTCAAAGATCACCAGTATTCTTTGCATGAGCATGCTCCGTCCTTGAAGTTATGGAATCAAATCTGATCCCGTACAATGATTTCTACATCGTACAGGATGGTGTGGCAGTCTTTGCACACTATATATAAGCCTAGACGGCGGGTCTTGCCAAAGTCTGTTTGGAGTCGTGATGTAGCATATGCCAAGTTTTCTTTATATAGATCACCATTTCGGATTCTATATATAGACCACCATTTCTGGATCCAAAAATATTGATTTTTCAAATTGAAGGATCAAATTGATTTTTCAAGTCCAGAGATTCCGCAAGTTGATTTTTTTTTTTTTGCTGGCCGAAACAAGTTTTATTCTGAAACCATTACACAAAACTTAAGATCTGGATAGCAGCTCCTTCACTATCAAAACACCATTTTGCTAGGAGACTGGGAGCGAGTCGTCCGACGTTGCGTAGACCACCACCGGGCTCCTCACCTCATGCTCGTTGTTGTACCAGACGACGGCACCCGAGTAGACCCTGCCCTCCTCCATTGGCCCGCCGGACACCCCCACAGTGAACAAGATCTTCTGGCCCGGCGCGCTGAATTCTAGTCTGCTCGGCGACACAACAAAGGTGAGGCAATTGACTGCCTCAACAGGAAAAACAACCTTCACGTCATACATGGCGGCCGCGGCCCCGACGTTGGTGGCAGTGCGCGGGAAGACCACAGAGAAGTTATTATTCCCCGGCCACACACGGGCTGCCATGGTCGGGTAGTTAAGGTCGCTGGGTGTCCCGAATGTTGAGCCGTTGCGGCAGGCCGTGGTGTTGGAGCCGGTGATGAGCGCGAGCTGCGTAGCGTTGAACCCCTGTGTGCACAGCATGGCCACATAGTCCTCCTCCAATGCGTCGTATACGAGGCCCGGATCACGCGCCTTCAGCGGGTTGAGCTGCCCGGCGCCGTACTTGAGCGCGGTCATGTTGGAGTTGCCCGGTGTGTTCATCGGAGTGGCTGCATGCAACATGAGCATCATATATATACGCTATATATTCGATGTCTTTGCAAATTATTTACACCATCGTACCGGTGGTGATGAGAGCCGACATGATCATCGCGGGCGACCAGTCAGGGTGGAAAGACATGACGTAGGCGGCGGCTCCGCTCGCGTGTGGGCACGCCATGGATGTGCCTGAGATGATGTTGTACTGAACCTTCCTCGTGTCGTTTTGATTGCCCGAGGGTGGTGACAGCGGTGACCATGAGGCAATGATGTCGACCCCCGGCGCAGATAGATCAGGCTGCACACACGTTGTAGTGATAACATTTTAAGCAGTGATATTTCCAAGAAATGGAGGAAGCAGATGTGTGAACATTATCAATCAGGTACCTTCAAGATCGAAGGGGTGATCAAGTTGGGGCCTGGAGAAGAGAAGGAGGCGGCCACTGGAGCTTGTAAATTGGCAGTAGTCTCAGTGCGGTCTATGGAACCCACAGGATTACTGCAGAACAGACCCAGATTATTTTCAGAGAACAGAACATATATATAGCGCTGCTCATTTTGCAATCTAGCAATGGTCATTGAGCTCACCTAGTGCTATTGACATACGCCATGATTTGGTCGAACTTGTCCTGAGTTACCGTGAGACCGGGGAGAGGCAGAGTGGAAGCGACGTCGGGCGCGCGGGTGACTAAGACGACACCTGCTGCACCTGCCAAAAGAGCACCACCTCCTACGCTGCCGTTCAGAAAGTGCTTTGGGGGAGGGCAGAGGATGATCTTGCCTTTGTAATTGTAAGGACCTCCGAACGAGGTCCACTGGATCACAGGACCTACATTATTATAGCAAAAAAAAACCATAAACACTATATATAGAAAGATCATATATAAATATATAATATAGACAGTCATGCACTCACACACACACTATGACACAAGAGTCATCTTACCCGTTGGCAGGGAATGCAAGTGTAGCATTTGTTATCGTTGGAAAGGTGTTAATAGAGGCTCCCTGCAACAGATGAAAAGAGTTTTGATGGTTGACCTTTTCATTCACACTGATTTATGCGAAAAAAATGTGTACAAGGGCACAATATAAAAAGCTAGTGTTCATCGCTGACCACTATGGTTTCGCCATTGCCAAGAACAATCTTGTCGATGAACTGACGGTCGATGTTGCTCGCTGCCACAGACAACATCCATGGCGCGACGTTGGAAACTTTGCCGCCATTGAGCCCCGAGTTACCGGCCGCCGCGGACGTGAGCACTCCACGCCTCATGGCGTGGAAGGAGCCGATGGCCTGTGCGTCGCTGAAGTAATCAGACGGGATTGGGCTGCCGATGGAGAAGGAGATCACGTCCACGCCGTCGGCGATGGCATCGTCAAACCCCGCGAGGATGTCGGCGTCTTCGCACCTCCCCCCATGGCACACCTTGTAGATGGCGAGCCTGGCGCCTGGCACCGCACCACGAGCTATGCCGGCGGCCAAGCCATCAAAGCTGACATTGGCCACCGCCCGGCCAGCCACGGTGGATGCTGTGTGGCTGCCATGCCCTATGTCGTCTAGAGGCGACGGGTCAGAGCTGTTGGATCCTCGGTTGTAGGCGCGAGCTCCTATGATTTTACTGCATATGTACGTGAAGCCATAGTTTAACAGAGAGTTTGTATCATGCATTCTGTAAAATCTACTCATCATTAGGGACCTGGCGAGCTAAAATTTATGACTACATAAAATACTAATCAACTCTATTTTGATGCTTATTTTGACCTTTCATGGTGACGACACAAGTTAGTAATGGGTGATACTTTTAGTACTTTTAAACATCACTAATGGATGCAACGTGTCTAGTACATACCAACCTCTCCGTGCAAACCATGCAAATTTCTAATCTGAATCACATGATGTTGATCTAAGGGGACACGGGGAGAGGTGGGAGGGAGAATATGTAAAAGTGTGATTAGGAGCGGATGGTTAAGCGCAAAATTACCCAACCCCCCTTGCCAGGCCCAAAATAGAGTCTCTAACTGCATTTAAAAAACAAAAATATGAGAAATTCTAATAAAAATCAGAAACATCTTAGCATTAGTTCAATCAACACTAAATATAATTATAGAATAAGGGCAATTGGATGTATTCTATTTTCTAAAATAATTACTCACATTTCCCATTGTGAAAAGACATACATGAATTCTTGAATCTACATCATTAAAGGGTAACTTATATAAGCAAAGGCCCTTTCGTACTTGTTGCACGTGAAGTTGTGGCATGTACCCTTCCACCTGCTCGGCGGTGGGCCAAAGCCTTCATCAGAGAAGGATGGCGAGTCAGGCCACACACCGGAGTCAAGCATACCAATGATGATGTCTCCCTGCAGTGGTAGCTCTTCCTTGGGCGTTTGAGGGAAGCCTAAGAAGTCCCAAGACCTTGTAGTCAAAGGCTCAAGGGTCCTACTTGGGAAGACTGAGACAACACCATCCATACCTAGATGTAAGGAAAAATGTATGAGAATTCATGCATGCTTTGGTATAATATATGTTTGTGTCCAGCTACTCGGCAGTGATGTTGTTTCGATTCACAGCCCCAATGATTTTTTGTCTAGTGGGTGAGTATGCAGGGGTAATTTTCCTCCATGGATTTTAGGTTTGGGGACCTAGATCATATTGGGTTTGGCTTCGAGTTTTGGGTTCCACCCTTGGTTGCCCAATGAAAATCTAGAATAGATCATTTTGAATCAAAACTCATGTCTTGTATTACTAAATTGTTTCTGTAAGCTACTAGGTTTGTTCTAATTTGAGTCATTGAATTATGTTTTGTTTGTTCCCTCTTTTTTATACATGTGAATAAATGTAATATAAAGCATGCATGTGTTGCTAGAAATTCCTTACTACTTTTATTGCATTGACAAGGACCGGTTTCAGGAATCCACTAGGTTTGGTGGGGGTTGTGGATTATCACATGACCCAAATCTACCCTATTGTCATCCCTAGCTATCCCTTGATCTTGCATTGTGGTCGCTACATCGTTGAAACAAACTCCCACCATTCATCAATTATAATAAATCATTCTAAATTTTCTAGGTCTAGGTATGTATCGCGAAAGCAAAAGCTATTATAGGGTATGTGGAAAAGCCAGAACGTCACAGAATAAAAGGAAAAGCTTGTTAGTTGTCACAAACCAGAAAGTTTATTTGCCTCTTCTTCACTTAGCTTGGCGGCGAAGCCATTTAAACTTCTCTTGTAACTCTGGAGGATCCTGTCTGAAGCAGAGCTACGAAAGACAAAATAGTCGATTATTGTACAATCCAAACATTTATCTATTAATACTATGGGAATATAAATTTCAACAAATACTCAACTTTTTTTAGATGGTACATATACATGGCATTCAATCGGACTTCAGAAAACAATGCATGCATGCTAATTTTTTTTTCTGAAAAAAGGCGTGGATTGCTACAAAAACTTGCACAATAATTATTCTTGGATAAGGATTACTCCCTCTACCCTGAATTAGCTATCAGTTTCAACCTCCATACGCGATTTGTAAAAAACTATCAATTAATATATGAGCCCTTTTACAATGGTTGGAAAAGCATCTAGATGCCTCTTAATGCCTCTCAATGCCTCATCAGAATTACTATTTTCGTTAATTAATTTACTCAAGGGCAGTATGGTCTTTTCGCAAAGCACCTAAACCCTAATTATATGTAAAATTGTTCATCTTTTTTAATAAAGCAAATACTAGTCAAACATCATTATTACAATTATAAAAGTACTTTTGTACCCTTGGTTAAAAAAATAAACTACAAAAAAGCAATTGTGACTCTTTTATTAGAGTCCTAATTTCCCCCAAATCCAGAGGCGTCACGATGCCTCACGACTTATGAGCCCACAAATTATAGACACATCAAATACCTCTTGATGCCTAGGCATTGATGCCTCACGACTTATGGGCCCGCAAATCATAGACACATCAAATGCCTCTTGATGCCTCTCCAACCATTGTAAATTTGCCCTTAATGTATAGCCTGACATGACAGCTGACAAAAAAAAAAAAGCCGGGCACAGGGTTGCGAACTGGATGCCGAAATGGAGTATAGCAAAACGCCAAAAACTTTGCTTAGGCACGGTCACGAAAAAGACATGGATTATATATATGTAGCATGATTTCTCCCGAAATGGTCAGGCGTTGAAAAGAGAAGTCTGGAGTTTAGACCTGCCGTCGTCGAGGACCTGGTTCAGCAGGTCGTGATGAGCAAACTCTACAGCAGAGGAACCTTCAGGCTCTGACGCATCCGTGCTGGGTAGGTGCCCCAGGTACACGATGTAGACCTGCTTATATATGACCACCATCAAATAGATCTGATAAAACTTCGTAGATCTACATTCGCAGATCCTGAAGAAAAATCATGCATGCTAAATTGCTGATGGATCGATGATCTATCCGTCGTCTGACCTTGCCTCCGTCGTCAATGGATTCAGAGGCGCTCGGGCGGCTCGCGGTGAAGACTACAGTGACGACGAGGAGGAGCAGCGGCAGTGTTCTGGGACGAGGCATGGTATCCTACACGGTGTTGGAAGCTTGGTGCCACGAACAACACTCGTGTGGGCAATATATATGCGTGTGTCGATCATATGATGAGACCAGCCGTGCGTCGATCAGCAGCGTGCATTGCTTGCTCCGTAGCCTCGTACCTGCAGGAAACAGCGCTGAGGGGCTTGGCGCTCAGCTAAGCGTCCACGGTCCAGCTGGGCGCCCTGCTGTCCGGCCGGAAGCGATATGCAAGCCGTAATGATATTCAGCGTGTGTGCTGAGGTATAATGATATAACATTTATTAGTTTTTTAGCTCTGGAAAAAGAGGACAAAAAGGTGAATATGCAGAGCCGATGCCCCGATACATCTTTTTTTCTTTTCCTTTTTTTCCCGATGAATCAGGATGGATTGAGCCTTATTAACTGGAAAATAAAAGGCTACAGTCTTATAGAATTTCTTTTCGTTTTTTTCCCCGATGAAACAGGAGGGGTTGAGCCCCTGCTGGAAGTTTATTAACTGGAAAATAAAAGGCTACAAAGTCTTACAAGATATAGAATCAAGAAACAAAAATGGCGAGGAAAAAATGCTAAAATAACTTCTTTTTGCTCTTAGAATAACTAGAGCAAACTTGTTTGAAGACATCCATGCATCTCTGAATGGAGTGTGCTAAGTTTGTGAAAATTATATCATTTCTCATCATCCAAATAGTCCAATACGTCGTGATGATGATTTTCATGAAGAAAGGAATCCTCAACTGACCTCTCTGAGGCTTTCCAAAATGACTGAAACATCATCTGAGTTAGGAATGTGGATCTGCAAGCAGTACAAACAAGCCATCAAAGGAGCAATGAAAGAGCATGTGGAGCAGATCTTCAATGTTAAGAGTGCAGAAGACACAATTATAATCTTCAAGATGCATACCCCTTCTTCTGAGTAAAGCTCTGGTGCTCAATCTGTCTGTCAATATTAGCAAGAAGAACTTTCTTTTATTTTGACAAGCAACCGGGTGTACATCGTGTATATGGGGCATCAGCATGAGCCGTCAGAGGTATTGGCTCTGCTAATCATGGGCTGCTGAACTAGATCCACTGATGGCAGGTAAAGCAATTGATATTTCAGTGATAAGTTCCTGTCCAAGAAGCCATTTTTTCCTCTGAAAGATGTAAACGTGGAAACATTTCCTGCTTCTCTGAAATAAGTTTCCGTATGTATATGTATAAATCACCCTGTCCCATTCAAGTGTCGCTACAGTATTTGTACCGAGCAAGCTTTGATAAATTTGATAAAAAAAAATATGTGAAATTTTACAGCATTTAGAAATGCTTCGGCAGGCTGGCGTTCAGCAGGCTGCATCAGAAGCAGTCGTTCAACATGACGGTCTCCGACGCCCTGACGGATGCCAATGGGCTCGTGTGTGTGTGTCGGCTGCTGTCGTGCGGTATGATGGTGTGTGTCAGGTTAGGGGTCTGATTATTGTGCAGACAGTGGCTGTTGAGTACTATAACACACCAAATTGAGGACACCTCTCTGCTCAGGACACTATCTATAATGTTGCAACAGGCAACAGCTAGCAAAACAATGTTGGGACAACACTTATTTCTGTCTTTGAATGAAAAAATTAATCAACCCAAGTAACAGCAATTCTTGGATTGCAAAGATTTCAAATTGCAGTGCATGTGAAGAATTATTCCACTACAATACATTTTTTTTCGATCTTAATTCCACTAGAATACATTGAGTACAAGGTACTGTGTTAGATCAACGAAAATGCTCAAATGAGCTTCTATAATCAGTCACATGGTGAACAAAACCATCTAATTCACAACTCTTGGAGGTCACTGTAACCATCATCTACGTGCAAATGCAAATGCACACTTACGAAAAAAAAACTGTAACCATCATCAGCACTTAAAATGGCACTCACCTCCCTCTTGGAAGCCAGCAGATGCGCCTCTAATAGAACATCAGCAGGATCTCTCCAGATAGAATCACAGGTGATCATGGCTCAAGGATCACCAGTAATCTTTGCAAGAACATGATCCATCCTTGAAGTGATGAAACCGAATCCGATCCCTCACAATGATTTCTACGTCGTATAGCTTCGATATGAGCTTGGTGATGGTGTGGCAGTCTTTGCACACTCTAAGGTTCTTCAGAATCCGGATGGGTGCTCCAGGTGTCACATTGAGCAATCCAAAGGATATGGCAAGCCGTTCGCTGTGCAAACGCAGGGTGGCGCCCTTGGTGCGGTCAATGTCAGCAACCATAGGCGCCTCCGACAAGTCCGGCTTGTATCCAGCTGACGCGAGCCTCTGCTGAATCTCATCCAGCTTCTCGTATATCTCTTCCGACTGAGGATGTGAAGTGTCACCCGCGACAAACTGGTGCACCAAACCATGCATTTCGATGGAGCTGAACCCTGGCTCTTTCTTGAAACCCTCTTCGCACATCAACTTCCGGATCATGCCCACATCGTTCCACCGCTGCGCAGACGCATAGACCCTTGAGAGAAGCACATAGACACCACTCACAGCGTCATCAGGGACATCAAGCGCGAGCTTGGCCATGGCCTCACTGAGCTCCAGCCCAGCATTCCTCTTGCAGCACGCATCAAGCAGGCTCCTCCAGATGATGGAATCAGGCCGACAGTTCATCCCGGCCACGACATCGAGCGCCTCCTCAATGAACCCCGCCCGCGCAAGGATGTCCACCATGCACCCATAGTGCTCGATCCTCGGCCTGATCCCGTACTCACTCACCATGGCAGCGAAGTACCTCCTCCCTTCCTCCACCAGCCCGCCATGGTTGCACGCGCTGAGCACCGCGACGAACGTGATCGCGTTGGGCGCCACGCCCTCCGCCCTCGTCATCCGGTCAAACAGGTCGAGCGAGTCCCGCACGCGGCCGTGGTTGGCGAGCGCGAGCACCATGGCGTTCCAGGACGCGAGGTCCCGCTCGGGCATCCGGTCGAACACCTGGCGCGCGAGCTCCACCGCGCCGCACTTGCCGTACAGGTCCACGAGCGAGTTGTTGAGGAGCACGTCGCGCGACACCGCTGATGCAGAGGCGTGCTCGCCGCTGCCATCGGCGGCGCCACCGAGCTCCCGGAGCAGGAGCGCGTGCGCGTAGAGCCCGAGCGAGAGCGCGCCGGCGGCGGCGCAGGCGCCGAGCACGCTCTGCATCGTGTAAGCATCAGGCGCGAGGTCGGGGCGGTCATGCTGCATCTCCCGGAACAGGTCGAGCGCGGCGAGGTGGTCCCCGTTGCCCGCGAGCGCGTCCACCGCGGTGTTCCACGACACGAGCGTCCGGTCCGCGTCGGGCACCCCGCGGAACACGGCGAGCGCGTCGCCCGGCCGTCCGCACGAGGCGTAGAGGTGGATGACAGAGTTGGCGACGACGACGGCGGTGCCGCTGGGCGCGAGGAGGGCCAACTTGGCGGCGAGCGCGTGCAGCTGCCGGCCCTCCGGGAGCGCCGCGAGGAAGGCGGCCGCCGAGAGCGCGGGGGGCAGGGCGTACCGCGGCGGCGGCGGGGAGTCGGAGGCGTGGAGCGAGCGGAAGAGGAGCAGCGCGCGGTGGGACAGGTCCGCGCGCCGCGCGCGCCAGCGAGCGCAGGAGGTTGACGGCGGAGCGGCCGGCGTCGGTGGTGGAGGTGGCGGTGCTTCGCGGCGGGGCGGCGGGGAGGGAGGAGCTGGGCGCGGCGAGGTGGGGCATGGTGGAGGATGAGGCGTGACGCCAAGCATGGTGAGGTTCTGGGAGTGGGAGAGTAGTGGATATGGTGGGGCCACTCAAGAGAATATGAGCCCGGCCCATGAAGCCGTGCACTGGCAGGCTGGAAGCACGGCCGTGGAGGCCCATCCACTCCAGGGCTTCCTTGCAACTTTGCTGCGTGGGCCGGTTGTTCATGCCTGGGCCCGGCCCAGCCCATGGGGGTTCCTCTCAATCGGTAACTGTATCTAGTGGACGTGAGCCCAACTCCCTGCATTATCAAGAATTCAATTCAACTGCGACCACTCCCTGACCAAAAATTGTGTTTGGAGTCGTAAAACGTGATGTAGCATATGCCAAGTTTCAATATATAGATCATCATTTTTGGATCCACTGAAGGGTCAAAATACAGCATGACCTGATCTATTTTTCTGCTGGGCTTTGCTATGGTACACTCAAATA
Source organism: Themeda triandra (assembly GCA_018135685.1). Taxonomy (NCBI): domain Eukaryota; kingdom Viridiplantae; phylum Streptophyta; class Magnoliopsida; order Poales; family Poaceae; genus Themeda; species Themeda triandra. The sequence continues at coordinate 216,409 of JAENPR010000102.1, read as the reverse complement.
ACTGTGGATCATCGATCTTACTATCTTTTATCACATATTACTACATGCTTCCTCCGTCTTGATATAAAGAGCATTCTAGATGTTTGGAGGTGTCCTCAAATATAGTGCATTTAGAGAACAAAAAGATAATATTTACTTAAATAAGAGTATATGATTGTTTTTTACAAGGAAGGTAACTCATGCACTTGCCATATTTTGTATAAGAACTAATAGTTCACCCTTTGATCATACAAAATAGAAATAGATTTCAATACATTAGGAAAGTAAATGAGGGGTATATACGTCTATTGCCTTCTCTCTTATTTTGTGTTAGAATGGCTAAAATGCTCTTTAATTCAGGACGGAGGGAGTAGGAGGTAATAGTGAAATTAATTTTTATTTTGGAAGGAAATGAAGTGTCAAAATATGGTGTCTATTTCTTTTTGGAAAGTTTGGTACTGTTTTTTCTTTAACGTGGTGGACTCAATAATGACCTTTTTTTTAAATGTGACAGACGTGTGTATAGTACAGGTTTTTGCAACGTGATATATATACAGTACGTTTTTTTTAGAATGTGATATACACAAACGTGTGTACAACTACTAGTATTGTTTTTTTTTCCTACTTACGTGACAGTTAAGTTGTAACACCTTTTAAATGCTCCTCTCAAATATGTAACATAGTTTAATTTGTGTTAGCGTGATGTATACACTCAACTCTGTGTAACATATATTAGGTCGCCGAAGTTCATGGCTAAATATTTAACCTGTTGATTTTAGAGATTACCGGATTCTCCGATTGATGGGTTCGCATGTTGGGAAGGCTTTGCATGCAAACGAACGAACAAGGAAGGGTCACGCACCCACTCACCTGTCTTCCACGATTTGAGGAACTAATATCTTTTTTTTCTTTTCTAGATTAATTAATTTATCTATTTGATTTAAAAAAAATCCAAAAAATCAATGGCTCAGATTTATTTAAATTATTACCTCCTATGAAGTAAAAACTAAAAAGTGTATTGTAGCATTGCCCTTAAATGCTGGCCGAAACAAGGAAGTTTTATTATGAAACCATTGCACAAAACCCAAGCCCTGGATGGCAGCTCCTTCACTGCCTAAAACCCATTTTGCTATGAGACTGGGAGCGAGTCGTCTGATGTTGCGTAGACCACCACTGGGCTCCTCACCTCATGCTCGCTATTGTACCAGACGACGGCGCCCGAATAGACCCTGCCATCCTCCATCGGCCCGCCAGACACCCCAATGGTGAACAAGATCTTCTGGCCCGGCGCGCTGAACTCTAGTTTGCTCGGCGACACAACAAAAGTGAGGTCATTGACCGCCTCAGTAGGAAATACAACCTTCACATCATACACGGCGGCTGCGGCCCCGACGTTGGTGGCAGTGCGCGAAAAGACCACAGAGAAGTTATTATTCCCCGGCCACACACGGGCCGCCATGGTCGGGTAGTTGAGGTCGCTGGGTGTCCCGGATGTCGAGCCGTTAGGACAGGCCGTGGTGTTGGAGCCGGTGATGCGCGCGAGGTGCGTAGCGTTGTACCCCTGCGCACACAGCATGGCCACATAGTCATCCTCCAATGCGTCGTACACGAGACCCGGGTCGCGCGCCTTCACTGGCATGGGTTGAGCTGCCCAGCACCGTACTTGAGCGCGGTTGTGTTGGAATTGCCCGGTGTGTTCATCGGAGTGGCTGCACGCATCATGAGGATCATATATACGCTATATATTCGATGTTGTTGCAAATTCTTTACACGATCGTACCAGTGGTGATGAGAGCTGACATGATCATCGCCGGCGACCAGTCGGGATGGAATGACTTGACGTAGGTGGCAGCTCCAGTTGCGTGTGGGCACGCCATGGATGTGCCGGAGATGATGTTGTACTGAACCTTCCTCGTGTCATTAGGATTGCCCTAGGGTGATGACAGCGGTGACCATGAGGCAATGATGTCGACCCCCGGCGCAGACAGATCAGGCTGCACATGTACATTTGAACATTGTAGAGTTAACATTTTAAGCGGCGACATTTCCAAGAAATGGTTGAAGCAGATGGTGAACATCATCAATCAGGCACCTTCAAGATCGAAGGGGTGATCAAGTTGGGGCCTGGAGAAGAGAAGGAGGCAGCCACTGGAGCTTGTAGATTGCTCGTAGTCTCAGTGTGGTTTATGGTACCCACGGGATTACTGCACAACATACCCGAATTATTTTCAGACAACTAAACAAGAACTGGGATAATATATAGCTCATCTGGCAATCTAGCAATGGTCATTGAGCTCACCTAGTGCTATTGACATACGCCATAATCTGGTCGAACTTGTCCTGAGTTACCGTGAGACCGGGGAGAGGCAGAGTGGAGGCGATGTCGGGCGCGCTGGTGACTAAGACGACACCTGCTGCACCGGCCAAAAGAGCACCATCTGCTACACTGCCGGACAGAGGGCCCTTTGGGGGTGGGCAGAGGATGATCTTGCCTCTGTAAGGACCTCCAACGAGTTCCTCAGGATCACAGGACCTACATTATTGTAGCAAAAAAAACATAAACACTATATATATAAATATATAAATATAGATAGACATGCACTCACACACACACAATGGCACTAGTATGTATGTCATCGTCTTACCCATTGGCAGGGAATGCAAGTGTAGCATTTGCTATCGTTGGAAAGGTGTTAACAGAGGCTCCCTGCAACAGATGAAGAGAGTTTTAACGGTTGATGTTAGGGTTTAGCGGGAAAAAGTTAGGGTTCAGCGCTGACCACTATGGTCTCGCCGTTGCCAAGAATAATCTTGTCGATGAACTGACGGTCAATGCTGCTCGCCGCCACAGACAACATCCATGGCGCAACGTTGGAAACTTTTCCACCATCGAGCCCCGAGTTACCGGCCCCCGCGGAAGTGAGCACCCCACGCCTCATGGCGTGGAAAGAACCGATGGCCATCGCGTCGATGAAGTAATTAGATGGGAATGAGCTGCCGAGGGATAAGGAGATCACGTCCACGCCATCGGCAATGGCGTCGTCGAACCCCGCAAGGATGTCGGCGGAGTTGCAGTGTTGTCCCTGGCACACCTTGTAGATGGCAAGCCTGGCGCCTGGCACCGCGCCACGAGCTGTGCCGGCGGCCAAACCGTCAAAGCTGACATTGGCTACCGCCTGGCCAGCCACGATGGATGCCGTGTGGCTACCATGGCCTAAGTCGTCTAGTGGCGACTGGTCAGTGCTGGATCCTCGGTTGTAGGCACGAGCTCCTATGATTTTACTGCATATGTACGTGAAGCCGTAGTTTAACAGAGAGTCTATGGCATGCATTCTGTAAAATCTACTCCTCATTAGCGACCTGGCGAGCTAAAAATTGTGGCTATGTAAAATAATGATAATATGGTCAGTTCTATTCTTATTTTGACGTTTCGTGGTGACGACAAAAGTTGGTGATACTTTAAAAAAACTCACTAATGGGTGTTACTATATATGCTATATTTATAGAAAGATCATTCGTCAATAGTGGTAAAGTATGCCATATATATACTGTTTGTTGTGGGTGCCTATTTTCTTCTTAATGAAAAAGCCCCCTAGTTCCTCCTAGGTTGGGTCGAGTTTTTTTTTTTTTTGTTGTGGGCGACGAAGGCCCAAAACAGAGTCTCTAGCTTCATTTAAGAAAAAAAACTAAAATATAAGAAATTATCCCAATAAACATCTTAGCATTAATTCAATCAACACTAAATATAATTATAGAATAAGAGCCTGGATATATTCTATTTTATAAAAAGAATTACTCACGTTTGCAGTTGTGAAAAACATACATGAACTCTTAAATCCACATCATAAAAGGTAACTTACGTAACCGCAAACTTGCTATTAAATTACCTACTGTTGTCATCCCAACAAAAAAAATATTACCAAGATGCATAGAACTAAACATTCTTAACCCTGCCTTAGATCATCCACCAATATTCTTAACCCTGCCTTAGATCACCACTCTCATCTATATATAATTTTTACTGGTGCCTAACCTTTAACGACATCTACTCATCGACACTTGCTACCAGGTAACATGATGGCCACCATCATCGTTTGGTCTTATGGTGTTAGTACTAAAATAAGCATGCATTTGACTACAAGATCTTGTGGAACCTGAAAGTTGAAGTATACATAAAAGGCCAATAACACTTCTAGCCCATGCTACATTGACAATGATATGCCTCTTTCAAACAATGCGATCAATGATATGGAACAAGTTGGATCATGAAATGCTATGTTTGAGGGCATATCATTGTTAGTTATGCCATAACAGCAACAAACAATAACAATAATAAAAGCTCCAACATGAAAAACATAACCAACAAATTTAATAACCGAGATGTTAAATAAAAATTAATTAATTTGTTAGTTATGCCATCATAGCAACAAACAATAACAATAATAAAAGCTCTAGCATGAGAAACATAACCAACAAATTAAATAAAGGGACATCTTAAATAAAAAATTTTAATTAGGTATACATATAGTACAAGCAAAGGCCATGTCATACTTGTTACACGTGAAGTTGTGGCATGTACCCTTCCACCTACTCGGCGGTGGGCCAAAGCCTTCATCAGAGAAGGATGGCGAGTCAGGCCACACACCAGTGTCGAGCATACCAATGATGATGTCTCCCTGTAGTGGTAGCTCTTCCTTGGGCGCTTGAGGGAAGCCTAAGAAGTCCCAAGACCTTGTAGTCAAAGGCTCAAGGGTCCTACTTGGAAAGACTGAGACAACACCTTTCATGCCTAAAGATAAAGAAAAATGCATGAGAATTCATGCATGCTTTGGTATAAATTAAAAATTTAAAAGGTTATATGTTTGTGCCCAGCTACCCGACAATGATGTTATTTCGGTCAGGGCCCCGTTGATTTTGTGTCCGGTGGATGAGTATATGCAAGGGTAATTTTCCATCCACGGATTTTAGGTTTCGGGACCTAAATCATACCGGGTTTGGCTTTGAGTTTTGGGTTCCGCCCTTGGATACCCAATGAAGACCCGAAATAGATCATTTTGAATCAAAACTCATGTCTTGTATTACTAAATTATTTTTGTAAGCTCCTAGGTTTGTTTTAAGTTGAGTCATGGAATTATTTTGTTTGTTCCCTCTTGTTTATACATGTGAATATATGTAGAAATCATGCATGTGCTGCCAGAAATTCCTTACTGCTTTTATTGCATTGCCATAGAATGATCGGTTTCAGGGATCCACTAGGTTTGGAGGGGGTTGTGAATTATCACCCAACCCAAATCTACCATATTGCCATCCCAAGCTATCCCTTGATCTAGCATTGTAGTCGCTACATCATTGAAACAAACTCCCACCATTCATCAATTATAATAAGTCATTCAAAATTTTCTAGGTCTAGGTATGTATCGCGAAAGGAAAAGCTATTATAGGTACGTGGAAAAGCGAGAACTCTCAAATCTCAATGAACAATCACAAAATGACGAAAAGCTTGTTAGTTGTCACAAACCAGAAAGTTCTTGTGCCTCTTCTTCACTTAGCTTGGCAGTGAAGCCATTTAAACTTCTCTTGTAACTCCGGAGGATCCTGTCTGAAGCAGAGCTGCAAAAGACAAAATAGTCTATAGTTTTAGGGGGCTTTTCTCTCATAAAAATATGGAAATATAAACTTCAAGAAAAACACGTCTTTATCTAAAAAAAAGAAAAACACATGTTTTTTAAGATGATACATATGCACTGTATTCAGTCGGACATAAAAAAACAAAAGTACATGCATGCTAATTTTCTCTTCCTCTGTTCTAAACTAACTATCATTTTTTGTTTTCGTGCTACAAGTTTGACTTTATTTGTAAAAACACATGCAATATTTGTATTCTCTAAAAAAATCCAAAAACTTTGCTTTTGCATGGTCACAAAAATGGCATGGATTATATATATAGCATGATTTCTCCCGAAATGGTCAGGCGCTAAATGCTAATACTCTGTCTCTGGTCAGCACTGAAACGAGAACTTTAGAGTTTAGACCTGCTGTCGTCGAGGACCTGGTTCAGCATGTCCTGATGAGCAAACTCTACAGCAGAGGAAGCTTCAGGCTCCGACGCATCCGTGCTGGGTAGGTGCCCCAGGTACACGATGTAGACCTGCAAGCTCATCACGATCAAATAGATGTGATAAAACTTCGTATAGGCCTATGCAGATCCTAAAGAAAAATCATGCGTGCTGAATTGCTGATGGATGGATGATCTATCCGTCTGACCTTGATCTTGCCTCCGTCGTCGCCAATGGATTCATCAGAGGCGCTCAGGCTCGCGGCGAAGACTACAGTGACGACGAGGAGAAGCAGCGGCAGTGTTCTGGGACGAGGCATGGTATCCTACGAGGTGTTGGAAGCTTGGTGCCCCGAACAAGACTCGTGTGGGCAATTTATATGCGTGTGTAACTCAACGTACGATAGGATGAGGCCAACCGTGCATCGATCAGCAGCGTGCATTGCTTGCTCCGTAGCCTCGTACGTGCAGGAAACAGCTGGGCGCCCAGCAATGCAAGCCGTACTTTCCACGAAATATTCAGGGCTCCTGCTGGTGCCGAAATAATACTCAGCATGTGCGCTGAGGCGAAATGATATCTCGTTTATTAGTTTTTCTAGCCCGGGTAAAAAAGGAAAAAAGGCAGTTTATGTCATTTGGAATTATAATATTAACATACTTCTATATATTTTGCAAGTGAACACTCAACACTTCGGATGGCATGAAAGAGAGGAGAGAGGAGAGGTAAGCCATGCGTTGAGTTGGACAACGCGCATGCCGATACGATTCGACTGCCTCTGTTCCATAGAGAATGTAAATCTCACATCATGTGGAAAGATTCTTAATTCTGTTCAAATGCTTATATAAAGGTATTGATGTTTGTGATGTCTGATGTGCAATAAGTGTGATGATTTTTTTTTTTTTTAGAATTACACAGGTAAATCCTAGAAAAATCTCAGGAAAAGGTGTGAATATCACGATTTAAATCCGGGTGGGTAGTGTCTCATTGAGCAATCCTACCAACTGATCTCGCAAGTGTCGTGACTTTAATCATGTGGTATATTTGTATAGTAAATTTAATTTAACTAAAGAACTAAATATAGATAATAATATCTTCTACAACCTTAGTCAAATTTAAGATTTTTCAAAATTTACATTCTTTTTTGATGGAGAAACTGGTACAGTTTTGCTGATGCATGGCAATACGGGCATGCATTTGTACGGTGTGATGACCCAATAGGCCAATACACAATGCATAGCATGTCCTTGTCGGAAAAAAAAATGAGATAGCATGAGGTGACAGGAGGAGAGGAAAATATAAAAAAGTGACGGGCTATAGAGAAACTAAAAAACTTACAGAAGATTTGATGAGACTAATAAAAATTTACTATTGTATAGCTTTGCTACACATTGCTTACTAATAAAACAGATATAAGTCTAACAATCGACTAATAGACGAACACATTAGCTAACCTGGAAGACAAAAGTGATGAGGCTAATAGTTTCGTCATAAGAATCAAGAAACCCAATGCAGCAAGGTATGCCAGATTTGTTTGACCGTACTTGCCATTTCAGCAAAACATGGAAATTTTAGTCCAAGCCAATGATCCAATCAAGTGTCCCCTAACTCACCGTCAACTCAAACAATGAGGCGAGACACCAAACATGGTGCGGTGGAGTCTGAGGTGAATATGCCCGATCCATTATTTGGAGTTGTATGTGATTGGGACGATTTATCCAAGGAACTACACGACGGGGTGTACATCGTGTACATGGGCATCAGCATGAGCCTTCAGAGGTATTGGCTGGCGGTTTGTCTACAGCAAAGGTTGCTGAACTTTCGGCTTTCGGACTTGATTCCTAATTCTCCACGTTCCCAGGTTTAAGGGTATTCCTCGGTATTCTTAGGAATACCTAACTATTTGGGAAGTACTGCCGATCGAACGTTCTATGGATAGAACGAACGTCGGCCCAGTACGGCCCGCAACGCAAACGCACACACGTCCGATACAACAACGCGCGCACACACACAGTACGGTACGGCACACACGCACACACATACACACGGCCGCCTCCCCGCCGCGACCCCCACCCCCGCAGCCCTTGCCTCCGTGACCGGATCCGCCGCCGCCACCATGCCGTGCTCTCTGAAAACAAAAAAAATGAAAAATTAAAAAAAAAAAAACAGAGAACAAAAGATGAAAATGAAACAAAACTGAGAGAGTAAAAGAAACAACAATAACAAAATAATTGAAACAAAATGGTTGAATCAAATGAAACAAAAACAGAAAACAATATGAAACAATAGAAAAATACAAACAAAACAAACTAAAAATCGCCATAGAAACAACATAAAAAACCAACATTACAAAGAAAGAACTGAGAAACAAAGCGTTGAGAAACATCTCAAACAAAAAAAAAAATGAAACAAATAAGAGACAAACACTGAAACAAATGATGAATTGAAAAAGAAACAAACTTCGATTGAAACCGAGAGAAAACAGGGCACAAAAAAACCCACTCCAGTTGTTCTGCTGAAACATATATGCAAAAACTGGTGAAACAAAACGAAAAAGATATTGGCAAACCAAGCAACAAGCATCACGCCACACCATATCGGAAACACGAGAAACATTGACTGCAAAGATGATGAAACAAGCCAAGCACCGCAATCGAAACAAAAAAAAAAACAGGTTGACAACACAGAGAAGCGGAGACAAATGGAAGCGGAGGAGCCATCGCCGGCAAGGAGGGGGAAGACGGCCAGGAGAATCCCGCACCAGCGATGGAGGAGAGAAGGGAGGTAGAGATGAGAGATGAGGAGCAGGAGGCATACCTTGCCCGAGAGCGCCAGCACTGGGCCAAAGATAACCATCAGACGCCGTCGTGGCTGCCCGAGAGCGCCAGCCCCGGGCCTTTGCCTCCACAGCTCATCGGGCAGTGGCAGCAGCCTGCTGACGAAACAGCCTGATCTGAAAAGCGGCATTCCGTAATCTGAAGAGCAGCATTCAGTATTCAGTATGATGATCTGAATAACAACTTGCCGAACAGCCTGACGATCTCAAGTGGCGCATCAGCACATGCATGCTGCAACGAGAGCCATCCATCACAAGTGAGCCCAGGACCACCAGAAGCTGCCGCATTCAGCACACATTACTTCAGGCATCCACCGCCACGGGATGTGCGCCCGCCGAGGATACTCGCGACCGCGCAGCCGCAAGTACCAACGAGCGGCGCCGGCCTGGACATGCGTCCGCCCAACAGGGTCCTGTGGCCGTGCTTCTGCTCTCAGCATCGACCTCGCCATGGCCGCAACAGGGGGTCGCCTTCCGTGCAACACGCTGCCATCTGCGTGAGCTCGCAGCTTGCCGCGAAAGCCGGACCCGCCCCTGCCGTGCTTCCGCGTCAACATGGCCGGAGCAATTGAGGCGGACACAGGGGGCCGCCGGGGAGGGGCGATGCCGCCAGCCGCGAGCTCCTCGCCCTGCCTTGCAGCGAGCGACGGACAGCCCGGTCGTGCTTTGCTGTGCCGAGCTGCTAGGCGGGATTGGGGCCACGCGGGAGGCCGCCGTCGAGGGGGCGTCGGGGTTGGGCGGCGCCGCCAGGAGAGGGCGCAGGGGGAGGTGTAGTGGGTCGCCGCGCGTCGGGGAAGGTGGAGGAGGCCGGCCGACCGGCTGTGGCGCGCCGATGCGGGCGGGGGAAGGGGAGAGGGCACCGGCGAATGGATTCAGCGGCGTGGGGAGCGGCGCGATGTAGAGGCGATGAAGAATGAGTGTCGGGCAGAGTGGATAAGGACAGGGACGGAGCGGGCGATGACGAGCAATAATACACACACCCACCCCCGGTAACAGCTCGCGTGCCGTCCCACCCCCGGCTGTTGGGCCCGTGCCCCGGCCCACGAAGGCCGTTCGACGCGTGGAACGTTCCACATGGAGCATTACCGTAACTATTTTGCTACACTTTATTGCATATATATGTGTATAATTTTTTAAATTAATATATATATATATACATATTTTTTTAAGACGTTCACAAAACACATGCACACTCAGCCCAATAGAGTAAAAACACTGACCTTTCGGCCTTGATTCGTAATTCCCCACCTTAGTTGTAAAGTAGGCCTCCACTCTCCACTCTCCACTCTCCACTCTCCATACTCCAGTTCTTAGTTGTTCATATTTTTTATGCAGCTGAAGTTTTTAATTAGAAGTGTAGATTTAAAAAAGCAAATAATGGTTTAGAGTTTATTGATTTACAACGCTATTGCCAATTGTTGTAACAGTATGGCTATTGCTATTGGTATTAGTTTGCAAAATGAAGAACAAATAAGTTGATTTGGGGACTGCTGCTCTAAATTATATTTTAAGCCTACCAATTCGATTTTGTTAGACATGGAAGTGGGAATACCAAAGTTTTAAATCCTGGCTCTGCCACCAATTTCCTGTCCAAGAAGCCATTTTTTTCTCTAAAATAAGTAACCGTGGAACATTCCCTGCTTCTCTAAAATAAGTTTCTGTATGTATGTATATATCCCTCTGTCCCATTTTCATGTGTCACTACATTATTTGTACCAAGCAAAGCTTTCATAAATTTGATTAAAAAAAGATTAGCAACATTTATATTTTTAAATAAATTTATTATAAAAAAATATATTCAGCCTGGGTCCGGGGGATTGCAGAGTGGGAGAGTGGTGGATACGGTGGGCCCAGCACACGTTGGGAGATTTTGACGGGCTTTCATAGGGGCACGCTGGAAAATATGAGCCCGGCCCATGAAGATGTGCAGTGGCAGGCTGGAAGCACAGCCGTGGGCCGTGGCGACCCATCTACTCCAATCTGATGTAGGGCTTCCTTGCAACTTTACTCTATGGGCTGGTTGCTCATGCCCGGGCCCGGCCCAGACCATGGGGTTCCTCCATGTCGGTACAGGCAGAGCCGCTGAATGGCTGACGCTGATGCACATCTGCAGTTTGCGCGACGGGTGTGCCATGTGCCGTTGTGCAATCCTGGGAGGCTGGGACGCGGGCCTACTGTGCCTGCTGAATTCTCAATTGCTCATACCAACGATGCCGGGCGGCCATTAGAGGCCACTAAGAGCAAATAATTAGCATGTGGATCAACAGAACCAGATACCATCAGGCCATTTAACAACCGGGCGAGCACTTCCTCTGAATAAACAACTGGGCACGGAGGGAGGGCACCCACATGCCAAGATCCCAGCCAGACCCTCCCCCATTGCTACAACCAATGAATGAATGCAACCTCGCACCAAGAAACCATTTCTCAGGCATGTGAGCGACTGATGCTGTCCATGCCGCAACGGCAACACTGCACATGCTCATGATCGACAAGCATATGCTATAATGATTTTGCTAGTTGCCACCGCTTCAGATTTAGGAATCAGGAATAACATGAGAAAAAACCAGCAGCATCAAACACATGCAGAGCAGAAACCAGGGAGCAAAGGATAATAATATCATTAACAAGCAAAAATGTACTATATCATCATCATCATCTACTAAGGGCTACTACAGAGTATATATCTCAATCTCAATCTCAATCTCAATCTCAATGATGCCTGCCGGGGGTGGTTAATGCACAGCGTATATGGCCATATGGGTGAGTGAGGCTATGGCAGAGTTGGCGACAGAGCACCACACCGACATCATAAACAACCCCGAACCAGTCATATATAGGGTTCCTCCTTGATCCTTATTGCTCCCTAAGTGCATGTATATATTTATAGTAAAAAGAACCAGCCTCTATATAATCGTGCATCTATACTCCGTCAGTCACGTCAGACGGTGTAAGATTGTTGGATGGTCTCGATGTCCAAACCCTTCTGCTTCACCACCGACTCCATCTTCCCCTTCAGGGTGCTCGTTTCTCGCAACCTGCAACGAAATCACAGGTCAGGTCAGGTTGAGAAGCTCAAGAAAACTACAGTTGGGCTAGATGGGATTATCCAGAAGCTCTGAAATGGCATGCATGTACCTCGCCATCTCGGCTCTCCTGCGGGCCTCTTCCGCGAGCTGGTTGAGTTCGTTGAAGGTCGTCTTGTTCTCGAAGATGGTTGCCTCTGGTGCCTGGAGACCGTGGAGAGTCCTCTGAGCATGCGCCCACTTGCGCTCCCTTTCTTCCGTACCGAAATTCTTCTTGCTTGTGAATGCAATCTGTATGCCAGCAAAACAGATTGTTACACATATTGGCAGGCAACAAAACACAGATGAGTGAGCATTTTACAGTCAGAAAACTAAATGTCAACAATCATTCTCTTATTATGTGAGTGTTCTTACCCTCTGCTCAACGACGAGATTCCATGCCCTCCCACTCAGGGCGTAACGAATGAAGAACTTGATGATATCCAGCGGAAAGTAGAAGACAATGTTGTAGAGCCAGATGACACCAGCCCAGCCCCATCCAATGCCCTTGATCGCAGCAAACGCCCAGTTGGCATATACAGCAATCAGAGTAGCAATCTGCAAACATGACACAATGTGAGCAAGACGAGATGCAGAAAGACAACATGGCAGTAAGGCCTGAATCTAGATTAAGACTGACTCACCAGCTGCGCCACCAAGAAAGCAAAGACCAGCAAGAACCCAGGACGCTCCACAAATGACCAGCTGCGAGACCGTGTCACAAAGATAAGTGCCTGACTGATTGTGCTAACTTGAAGGTACACCGCAGAGGCAAGCTTCTCAAAATCATCCTGGGCAGTTTTCTCAAGGCTTTCGACATGGAACACTCGCTGCAAATTAACAATCATGACAAGGATGAACATACTGAATGATCCCTCAAACTTCGATAATGCTTACAAAACTACGGATCCATACCGGGAAGAAGTCAGTCTTGTACGCAGCCCAGAAGAAAATGACAGTCATCATGGCCTGATAACCACCAAGAACTACTCCAGTTGCAAAAATCTCACCTAACTTCCAACTATCAGGTTGTGGAGATGGTTTTACTCTGTCCTTTGAGATAGTCATAATGGTACCTATATCCATGTCAAGAGGTTGAAGTTTGTTAGGTAACCTAATATGCTACTTACAATGACTAAAGGTGTGTAGATATGAACAGAACAAAGTAACGATCAACTACATGTTTTACTCTCAGCGTGAATTGACCAACTAAAAGGAGGCTTACCGTCATTGAGGATGGCAATGATCAGGACCATAAATGGTGGGAAGTCAAACTTCCATATCAGAGCTAGAAGCATAAAACCAAGCTGTTACAACAAAAGTATCTGGGGGTCAGATAAACTACTTGTCCAATCGGTCAACCAAGCATTATTTTCGAAAAATTAAGTACAGGTACGTACCACAATACGGATGGTAATTGATACAGCATAGATCTGCAAGCAAGAATAAACTTTGAATAATACTGCACAGAATGGAACACTAAAAAGACTGAAAAGAAACTGCAGAATTGGCGTACTGTGTAATTCTTCATCCTTTGGAAAATTGCCCGACTCGTCAGCACAGCACTGATAATCACACTAAGGCCAGGTTCAGTTAGGACAATGTCAGAAGCACTACGAGCTGCGTCGGTGGAGTCTGCTACTGCAATACCAATATCAGCCTTCTTCAAAGCTGGAGCATCATTTACACCATCCCCAGTCATGCCACATATATGTTTTCTTGCTTGCAAGCGTTTCACGATCTCATACTTGTGTTCTATCAAGCGATAATGAAAAATGAATTAGACATAAGTACTGCAAATATATGCTGAAAAGCTGTTGAGCATATCAAACAAGAGTAATCCAAAAAAAGGTAATCTGCATAGTTGTACCTGGAAAGACTCCAGCAAAGCCATCAGCCTTCTCGATCAATTCATCAATTGGTAAAGCAGCAATTGACTCATCCTTATTCTGTCCGAGTAAAGCAGATGAAGGGTACATATTAGTACCCATTCCCAAACGACGTGCTGTTTCCTTCCCAATAGCAAGCTGATCACCTGAGGAGGGGGAAATCGGGTCAGTATTACAGTACCAAGTACTAGCTAAACATATTGCTATCAACAAACTAGCAAGGAATCAGAGGATGAAACTTCAGATTAGAGCGATCAAGAATCAACTAAAGGTGGACAGGAACGCATATGACAAACCTGTAATCATCTTGACATTGACACCAAGATTGAGTGCCCTTCTGATAGTTTCTGCACTATCATGACGAGGGGGGTCGAAAAGTGGCAAGAGCCCAATGAATTGCCATGGTCCCCCAGCACTCTCTTTGCTACCTTCTGGCACTTCCTGTACATGAATTTTGTCAGTCCAGTACATCACACCTTGTAGTAAGAGTGTAGCAATAGTGCATGTCAAAGATCACGAACCTGGTAAGCTACACCGAGTGCCCGCAAACCACGTTCAGCAAATTTGTCAATCACAGCTCTGACCTTTTTTTCAATCTCCGACTTGTTGTGTGCAAGATGAAGGATCTGTTTAACTTCCACTATTAATAATTGAAATCACTGTCACAATTGTAGAGTTCCCAATATGTGCTTAAGAAAACAGTACCTGCTCTGGTGCTCCCTTGCTAACACGATGCATTCTTCCCTCTCCATCTAGGTAGGTTAAAGCAGTTCTCTTGTCAGTTGGATTAAATGGCAGAAAATGAATCTCTCGAACACCAGCACGAGCCTTTTGTCAAACAAGCAGAAGAAAGAGAAATAGTTAGAATAAAAGTAAAATTAGCAGCAGCCTGCACATCACAAACTCCTGAGGAATCTGAGGAATCTGAGTACCTCCTTTGGATCAGCCAGCATACCAACTATTGTGGCATCTATGGCATCCTGGTTTTCTGTACGAGAAGCTCTGGCAGCCATCAGAATTACTGTATCTTGGTCAATGCCTTTTTGGAAAACCTGATCCAGTTAACAATAAGGTTACATGGCTTCAATGATCCATACACAGAAATGAAAATGAACATCTAGTAACAACAGCCTACCTCTACAAGACTCTTGTCCACAGTCAACTTGTTCAAGGTTAATGTCCCAGTCTTGTCACTGCAAAGAACATCCATGCCAGCCATTTCTTCAATTGCTGTCATTCTCTTAGTAATTGCTCCCTAAACCAGCAAGCAAAACTTCAGTATTCAATTTCCATATTAGATCACATCACATGAGAAACAAAGATCAAAGTTTTCCTCATTGACAAGTTCATACCTGTTGAGCCAGGCGATGAGCTCCAATTGCCATAGTGACAGAAAGGACAGTGGGCATGGCGATTGGAATTCCTCCAATCAAAAGCACTAGTAGATTGTCGATTCCTGGTCTGTAACCCCTTTTTTGTATGGCATACATGACAACCAGCTCAACAAGCATTCCAACAGCAATCGAACAGATACAAAAATTCCCAATTGCCGTGAGAACCTGCATCGGGAAACAACAGATGTTCGTCGCGTCATAAATTTGCCAATGAAGAAAGTAAGCAAGTTCTGAAAAGCAGGGATTAGAAGCTTGCCTTCTGGAAATGACCGACTTGGTTCGTTGAATCGACGAGATGAGCTGCCTTGCCAAAGAACGTGTGCACACCAGTGGCAATGACAACGGCCTCAATCTCGCCCTGTTTGCAAGTGGAGCCAGAGTACACTCCATCACCAGGTCCTTTGGTCACAGGAAGGGACTCGCCGGTGAGCGCAGACTGCGGGCAACTCAAACATCAGGAGAAGCACAATTTCACATCAACCCAATCCACATAGAGAGGAGCAGCTTCGATTTGCATTACCTGATCGATTTTCAGTGGATCCCCTTCAAGCAGACGGGCGTCAGCTGGAATGATATCACCAAGCTTCACACTGATGACGTCCCCTGGCACAAGGATCGCCGATTCCTCCTCGGCCCACCGGCCATTTCTGAGAACCTTCGTCACGGCAGAACCGGAATCAGTACACCATCCAGCCAGGAAAACAACACGGCGCAGAAACCACACAGCAACCAGGATGATCCTGCCAGTACCTTGGCCTTGGGAGCGAGGCGCGCCATGAGAGCGGCGGCGGCATTGCCGGCATTGTTCTCCTCAATGAAGCTGATTGTGGAATTGATGATGAGCAGAGTGATGATCCCCACGAAATCCTGCCAGTCGGGCGGCTTGTTCTGAAAAACAATATCAGGAAACACACATCAATCAAAACCTCTGACGCCAGTCTCCAGAACGCCTCTGCCATGCCCACACGGAGTGAAAAGAAAAAATGAAAATTCAGGACTTACTCCGCCGTTGGCGAGTGCGATGGCCATGATGGCGGCGGCCTCCATGACCCAGGACAGCGGGTTCCACATGAACCCCAAGAACTTGAGGACTTTGCTCTCCTGTAGACACACAGAACTTGAGTACTTGCGAGACGGAGCAGCAGGAACAGAAACGCATGAAGAAAAGGCAAGGAAGCGGGCGGATGTCGGTTTTACCTGCTTCTCCTCTAGCTTGTTGGGTCCGAAGATGGCGAGGCGCTGCTCGGCCTGCTCCGTGGTGAGCCCCTGCGGGCTGCATCGCAGGTTCTCGAACACCTCCTCGATCGGTATGTTCTCCTGCGCAGGCAGGCGCAAGAACAGCAGCATCGCCGCCGCAAAAGGGGTCAGTCAGGGCAGGCAACAGACCAAGAACCGCCGCACGACATTTCTTTTTTAGATTATTTTTACCGGGAGACTCGCATAGGAAGAAGATCAAGAACCCGATTTGTTGCGTTGAAACGGCGGGGAACAAGTCCCCAAAATTAACCCAAGAGAAAGGAGCAAGCAGAACGGTAGAAAGAACCAGAAAAGTAACCTGGAAGAACAACCTGGGGCGGCCGGGCGTAACCGCAGCGAGATGAGGCGGTCAAATCTTAGTGCCGAAACGCTCGCCTAGTGGGGAACCGCGGCCGCCGAGTAGATCGGTCGCGGAGTCCCGCCGAGATCGAGGCGGGGGAGCACGAACGAACGGGACGAAGAAGAGGAGTGAGAAGCACCAAGACGAGTAGTACTAGTTCGCCGCCGCCAGCGACGGGCACCAAAACCCCACCCCATCCCATCCATCCAACCGCACTAGGCAAACGAAAACGAAGAAATCCGCGGGGCGAGGGAGGGACGCACGCGCGCGTACTACGAACGGAGCACCCAGCAGCAGAGCAGAGTAGCGGCGGCGGCACCCGCGGACGGCACGAGGCCCAAGAAGCAACCGCGAGAGCAGCAGGAAACGGCGAAGGCGAGATGAGTGGCGGCGGTACGTACGAGATCGACGGCCTCCTTGAGCACGGCGTCGAGGTTGGACGCCTTGTCCTCCATCGCTCCCTCCTCCCCCTCTGCTCGGCCGGCAGGCGGCGGGGCGCCCGGAGCTCTCGGCTGCGCAGTGCCGCGGCGGGGCGGCAGCCGGCGCAGCGGTGTGGGGGCAGGCAGGCTGGGCTGGCGGACTGTCGCGCACGGCACGGCGCAGCACGAGGGAGACGAGCGCAGGCTGGCGCGGCCGGACGGCCCTATATAGCCGGGCCGGCTGCAGGGGACGGCGAGCGAATCAGCGTGGGGTGGGGATCTTTTGCAGGCAGCCGCTGTGGTGCTGCAGTGGAGACCGGGCTGGACACGAGGTGGGGGGAGGGAGCGGGGTCCGGCGGATCCGGTGCGGGCGCCGGCAGTGTGGCCGCCGTCCGAGCGGGCGGGGTGGATGATGGGGCATGGGTCGCCAGAGCGTTTTTTTTTTTTTTGGTTAGCGAATTCCCATAACAGAGAGGGGCTCGGCTCTTGGTCTTTTTTGACTTTTTGGACTTGGATTGGACTGGGTGGAAAGCCACTACTGCTAGCATTGCTATTGCTGAAACAGACATTGGTCGATTATCTCGGTCCATATACGGAAGCACGTTCATTGAGGACGGTAGTCGGTAGCTGAGCAGGGTGAAAGCATCACCCGGGTTAATGCTATTACTTCCTTCATTTATTAAGAAATTCATTATATCGGTTTAGTCAAGCTTTGCTAAGTTTACTTAGTTAAGTTTATAAAAAAACCGCCTAATTTTTCTTTGACCGAGCCAAGAGCTGATTCATTGATCCATACGAGGGGCGAATGCAGGATCGAAATCCGTTGGTGTGCTCCTTCTACTACACGGTGTATCGATTCCAAAGGCTACATGTATGTAATTTACGATAGAGAGATCGAGCACGGAACATCATTGTTGTCACATGACGGCACAAAGCAGTCGCCTATGTCACTAATCAATATAGAGAACGTCCGGTTCTTAGGCCGTATTAGATTACCTTACCGGTACAAAACCAGAAAACTTGCTTAGCTAAGATGGCCATTTTTGGGCACATCAGTGGTAGCAAAGGTGAAAACGCGGTAAAATTTTGCTAGCACAAGAACCGGGACAAGCTAGAGCCAAGTATTCAAACACAGACGTGTACGGAATACTCCTACCTAGTGGCATCCCCAATCTCAGCATACTCTGGCTTAAGTGCAAGAGTTGTTGTATAATGCCAAGAATAACATTTCTTCGACTTCATCCACTCTAACGGTAACACCCAACATATCAATATAATGTCATTTTTGGCACAGCTAATACAGCTTCGCATACATGTAGATATACAAGTTTATACTTGTACATGGCTATTTCTGGGTACGTATCCATTTGGCAACTCAATGTCGACATATAGGCAACTCAGCTATTTTTTGGCAACCCAAGTTTAATCAAGTTTATACTTCGGTCAAAAAGTTTAATTAAGTTTATAAAAAAATAGGCTTGCTCACTGATGTTTCCTTGACTATGTCGGGAGCTAATAATTGATGAGGGGCGAACAAATATAGGATCAAGATCCGTTGGTGTGTTCCTTCTACTGCAAGGTGCATCGATTTCGAGGACTAAATGTAATTTACGATAGAGAGATCGAGCACGGAACATCATTGCTGTCGCATGACAACCACAAAATGGGACTGGCTATGTCAATGATCGATATAGAGGACGTACCTTACCAGCACAAAGCGTGTAAACTTGGTTAGTTGAGATAGCCATTTTAGGCACATTGGTAGTAGCAAAGGTGAAATCCTGCAAAATCTTGCTAGCGCAAGAACCGGGACAAGCTAGCCAAATATTCAAATACAGTAGCGTACAAACACATGTACGGAGTACTCATAGTGGCATCCCCAATCCGAGAGTACTCTGGCTTAGGTACAAGAGTCGTTGTATAATGCCAAGAACAACATTATATTGACTTCATCCACTCTAACGGTAACACCGAACAGGTCAATATAATGTCATTTTTGGCACAGCTAATACGGCCTCACATATATGTAGATATACATGTTTATACTCATACATGGCTACATTTGGCAACTCACCGTGAACATATAGGCATCTGAAAGGTACTCCAGCTGTTTTTTAGTACTCTCCCCGTTTATAAAATTATTGAAACAATGTAATTTTGTCACCATGGCTAATTGGTCATAGCTCAAAGTCCGTACACTAAAAAGATAAGAGTACTCTGCTCCAGTTTGCTTTCACTTACCACTGTGATATATAAAAAGATAAGCGTACTCTGGAAGAGAAAATGTTGCTCGATGGCAAACAGCTAGCCACACACAATCAGCGCCTTGTTGATTAGTATAAATTAGCTTAGGTAAAGTACAGTGCGCATGTGTGGTGTACTCCACCTGTACCATCCATCATGGTGCAGGCCACGCATTCCCTTGTAGAAAAATGGCACACCATGATCTCCATGCTTTGCCGGTGATCGCATTTGGTAGCATCCAAGAGGCGCGGAGAATATTTTATGACAAAAAGGGCCTCTTGTGCGTGTAAAGGGTAGACTATTGATGATTGATCTTAAGACAGCGTCCTCAAATATATTAAGCTCGTTAATTAGAGCATTTTTTTTTTTCGCGATTCATGCATGTATCAACATGTATTGTATTAAAACCAAAGTTAATACCTTCATATTTAGATCACAGTAAACATTAAAAGATATCACGCGAACAAACCATTTTAAAGAATCTAGTTTTTCCCCCGAAATCAGGATATCAAAGTTGAATGTTAAGCTGAGATGTTCATACAACCAATTAGCTCAAAGGTCACAAAACAAGTATTAAAATAAAAAGAACAGCCTTGAAAAAACAAAAAACTGACATTATCAGTGACTTCAAGACAGAGTTTCAGTTTTATATTTATCGAAGGAACAGCCATATGAACAACTAGGAGAATTCCCCGCGCGTTGTCGCAGGTATGCAAGAGGAATAAAAATATATTAGAATAGTGTACACTTTTTATGTCAAGATAAATTGTTAGTAGTAAATAATAGTTAATTGCTGAGGTGGACGCATTGTATGTTAAGGAAATAGATAGTGAGATGATAGTGGGATGCTGATGTGGACGCATTACATGTCGAGAGAATTAGATAGTGAGGTTTGTTTACATAAGAGTTATAGATGAGCTGAGTTGGTGGCATCGCTGTAACTAACACCAAAAGTGGAGCTAATGAGTCGCTTTGAATAAGACCTGAAACAAGAGGTTATATATATGGGAGTTGCTAATGCACAGTCGCCTGGTTTTTTAAAAATAAATCAGGCGACATGTACTAAGCACTAAGCAATGGTCATCCCCTTCCATCAGTTAGGCAGCAAAAAGCAGTAGCAGCAGGCTCCCTGCACGTCACCTGAGTGCCCAGTCGACTGGAGCTAAGGAAATGTGTATATATATTTATTTATCAAGCACGGCCACAAGGAAAACACCGCCCCCGTTAGAAATAAAACTTGTTTTCCATCCCTCCATGTTTATACCAACCACCAAATAAGTTATCCATATATCTAAAGGTGGAGTGATACCTAGCATGATGACACTTGAAAGAACAGATGTTGAATAGTCTCCATGTTACCATAAAAACATCAATAATAATAAGTACAAGATCCATGGCAGTTCCTTTTAGCTAATTATGTTTTTGGCAGTTCACCACTTTGAAAAAAACCACATAAATAGTTTAGTTTTGAAAGGAAGTTTCTTTTGAGACCTTAATGCCACTAATAATAACCACGTAGTAGGTATTGATGCATTTAACGAGCTATGCAAGGAACGGTCCTTATTCAAAGACCAAGTACACGATAATAATATCTTTTACATCCTGTAATAATTCTCATAAGGCGTGCGACCACCGTAATGCCTTTCTCTAGGAAACATTTTAGAGGTGACGTGCTAAAGACCTTTGTAATCATAGCTTGCTTCTTTCCAACTAACTACAGTACGATGAAAAGGCTTGGAAACATGCTTAAAAGAGGTTGATTCCCTAGCCATTGATCTTTCCAAAAACCTGAGTTGGTTAGTAGTACTGTATTATTCCCTAAACCTAAAGTAAACTTTAGTAGGCTCTCTTAAATTGGTCCTTCGCATCAAGGTGTTTAGTATTGATAAGGGCAGATTACTACTATACTGTATCCAGCTGTGTACCAATAGTACAAGCAAAAAGTAGCTGTGGAGATGCTCCTCCCTAACTGTAGGCTTTGCCTGCGTGGACACATTTGGACCAAATGCGTGCGTGCGTTGAACCAGCACCTACGGTGAAATAAAAGAGATCGAGGCCGGCCGGGCATCAGGGCGGCCGGCGTGTATGCCGCCTGCTGGCGCGCCGGCCGCCGGCGATGGGCAAGGCAGACGACCCCGGCGCCGCCGGCACGTCCGCACGTCTGGGACGCGACGCTGGAAGCTGGATTCCACGTCGTTGCCGTGGCGGCACGCCACTTGTACGGCTCGCCGGGGGACAACCCCAGGTACGGATCAGCAGGCAGAGCTGTTTATATTTGGATTTATTAATTAATCACAGTAGCAACAGATCGAGATGGCTGTTTGTTTTTTTGATTTGTTACTAGCCAATGCCCGTGCGTTGCTGGGATGAAAAAACGTGTTAATTCAATTTGTTGCTCCAATAAAAAGGGTTTTCAAAACGATGTTGACACCAATAATGAAATTAAATGGACACATGGTCGATTGATTTGCATCGGGTATAGGTGGAAATGAAATATTAATCAAACTATATAAGACATGTATATCCAAAATGTAGCATTGTTGAAATACCCACGGCAACAAAAAAAATATAATGCCATGATAATATGAATATGAATATGAATCCCAAAAAATAATACTTCAAGTTACGGTGCCCTCGGAGCTCAAGTGGCAATAATACAATATAACCAAGACGGGCTCAACTGCAACAAGTACGGTTAACCGAGAGGGAATTAATGTAATTTAACACAAATGATGATGGTAGAAGTCTCCACGAGTCCTAACCCTTGGTACTCCCATGACGGCATTTATAATCCCACATCCAACCATGATTATGTCGGTTTATCACCCAAACCGCAAATCCAAGATGCAAGCGACATGGTGTATCACATAACTCCAACTGAAGCATATATTAAGATTTGAACATTTCAAAAGGAGAATAGTCTCCGCAGATGCTAAACAAAATGACAGTTTTCTAATGATCATGGTCATTATATGATCTAAATATATTCTCACATGGTCAAAAGAAAATCTGTCTACCAACAAACCGATACTCTACAAATTGTATAATGCGATCATTACCAAATTCAAAATTTTCAAGGATGTGCACAGCAAACTAAAAGCATTAAGATGTGTGAATAGATACCGATTCTAACAGCCACACAAACAGTACGCGTTGTCTCTACGTGACGCGTGTTGGGAGCATCTCGTCCGGCTGTATCCGCACCTGGTGTGGCATGGATAAATGGCGAGCTTGATGGCGCCGATCAAAGCCACGGCGTATAAATCTTCCATCACAAAGTGAAAATGTTGACTAGTCACGGCGGCGGGGTCCCAAAGTTCACGGGCGGCGGCTCATCTCGGTGGCGGCAGATTTCCTTTAGGAGTTATGCCTTGACATTTTCTTTGAAGGCTAACCTTTTTGTCACTAAGGTAAGGACTGAGACCACCAACAAAGTACTAAGCATAGAAGTTTTATAGGAATAGTTGTCTAAAAAGTTAAGAAAAATGAATCCATAACTTGTTTGCTCGAGAAAATAAAGACATCAACATAACTGACCACTCCAATACATTGCCAACTCAAGGGCAGTGATGATCAAACATATTAGGATCAATGAGGAAGGCTGCAAGTTTCACAGTCATGCCATTGATCATAACCTCTTTCAATCAAGGGAACCGTCGAGCATATGGAGGAAGCATAATAAGAGAACTCTTCCACAGTGGGTGTAAATTTCGTAGTACAATACTGGATCTTGAGATGAGGTAAGGAAACTGTATCTTCTCCCAAGTATGAAACAGGACAAACCAGGGTGTACTACATGAACAATATCTCCTCTCAAGTATGAAAATGCATCAGTGAAATTGCTATTCGACACAATAGATTAACAACAATAATTAACAAACCCACCTGGCTAATCTAGGGAGAGATGGAGCGAGATGCTCACTGACTGTAAACATAACAAGTTCAGAAAGTCAGAAAGAACACATGCCCATGGTATTATCACATTATCTTAGAGAAAAAAAAACTTCCTTTTACCAATGGATATTGAGTTTTCAGATATGAGCACTCAACCAAACATTGGGTGACCATCCATCGTTTAGGTCTAATATTCTGTGCAGCCAACAAAAAGAAGGATAGAAAGATGGCCATCAGCAAGTATAGGAAGTATAGAAAAAAACATTCAGTAGTATACAACAGTCCATCACGCATTTGCACTATGTAATGGTTCCAGAAGCAAGAGAAAACGATCTAATGCCATCCAAGCATACAACAGTCCATGATTAACCTGGATAGCAATTCTGTAATGCTGTCAAATATTTTATCTTTCAAAACTTTTATTCATTGAAATTAGTCTTATGCCATACATCAAACAGGAACAAAGAGAGGTTCAACAGCCTTGAATTTGCATGGTTCCTTCACAACACATTTTCCGAACAATGCAGAATTACAAGTATTATAGAAAGGCATAAATCAAAGGCAATGACATATTGGCAAAGACTTATTGCAATATCCTATTCTCGCATTCAAAATAGTTTAGATATTGCTTTTCCGATGCCTTTTCAAAACACATGATGTATTTTACAAATATATTGTAATCATATTTTCACGTCGGTTTTGTCATTGTTTTGTTCTAAGCTAATGCTAACCTACTACAAATTGATAGATTTCATGCACGCACCTGCAAAGTTCACATTTAATATAGATAGGATTCATCCACTAACTATGTGCGATTGATCCACTTTGCATGGAAAACCCGGCAACCCGAAGCAAACATTCAATTGATTAGCTATTACAGAGAGAAGCAGTGTGACTACATGTGGCTAACTCTAATTTATTGGTAATTATTAAGATATTAAATATCGTTCATAATTCACGGGAGGTATGACTGCCTCGGGATAAGATACATCTTCACACCTTTTGTATCGCTCAATCCCTAAGCCTTTACGGTTCAATCTCCCTTCTCTAATGATGTCCAAACCCTAACACCGAGAATGAGATTTAGGAATTGGGGAAAGCGTGAAATGGAGAAGAACAGGCACTCACGAGAGGCCAGCGAGGCCACAGTACCACGCCCCTGCGGGACGGCCGGCATCCGAAGCACGCCGGCGCGGCGCAGGTGGACGGGCGTCTTGCGGAGCCGGCGGGGTGGGGGCGGCCGGCAGGGCGGCGGCGGCGGTCCGAAAGGCAAACGGCCCAACGCCACGACGGTGCACGGTGGCTCGCAGTCGCGGCCTCGCGCGGTGCGGTGCCGCGGTCGCGCCCTCTTCCAGCGTCCGCGCGTCGGGGTCGCCTAGGCTCGCCGAGCGTTGCGGCCTTGCGGGTGAGATGCGAGCGCATATGGCCCACCTGTCGGCGCCGTTCGCCAGAAGCGGGAGGGGCAGCGAGAGGGAGGGCACGCCCAAGTGTGGAGGCACGTTGAAGATTGTTGACGTCCCCACTTTCATCTTTTTAGGAGTAGAGATTAATGGAACAAGGCGAGGTGGGCCCCGCCGGGCCGGCCGCTCGGCGCGCTGTCGATCGGATGGATGCCGTCACGAGTGAAGTGGGTGCTATGGCTGTTTGCGTTTGTGAGGTGGGGTTGTACGGAAGCGGGGTGTACGGGTCCGTGATATACGGCCGGGTGCCTGCCTGGGCCGATGCGACGATGAGATCCTTCTGCCTGGTTTGCTTCGGCCTGCTTTTGGCTGGTGATTAGGCTACTGCTGGTTCATGATTAGGCCAGTGAATGATTTAACACATGGCAGATGGCACATCTCTGCACATACTCACACATGGCAGTATACAACACAAGAGCGACTTGGCAACCTGCCCTGCTGGCAGACTCACTGGACGGAGGACGGGAAGGTCTGTGCCTGTGGTGTTTGCCGCTACGACGGTGGAGGGACATGGCCACATGGTTTCTGTCACGGACACTCGAGTCCGGCACGTACGAGTACAGTACACAGGCGGGCTGCCGTTGTACTGTACCCTTTCCCCGCAGGACAGGAACACCGGCGCAGAGGATCCGGCGACGGCGACGTGGGGGAAGGTGAGGCGGGTACACGCCTTGGTACGGTTCCGTAGCTACGGCCGCACCACCCCCGATCGCGCGTCGGCGTCGCGCGCACCGCCCGCGGGCCCACCGAGATCTTCTGCGGCGGCGCGTGTGGCTCGCAGTCGCAGTCCCCACCGCCCAACAACACCGGGGAATGGTGGTGGATCATACGAATCTTCAGAAAGCCAGCTGATTTCTCACTCCTGCTACGGATGAAGCCACGTACTACTACACTCTGTTGCACAGCTGCCCGTGAGTGCTATGTGTTCCTGCTTCTACCTCCACGTCATTTTCACCTGTCAGTCCTTTTCTATCTTCAACGTGTAGATAGAAAATTTTTACATCTAAATTGGTACTCATATAAATAGTTTGCCTCGTACCCTCATGTTACCACAGCTAATTAGATTGGCGTGGCCATGCGTGTGCCACAATTATAGCCTTTGTACCTATGGGCTATGGCAAAATCTGGTATCTTAGACAGAATGTGGCAGATTAAACTAGGCCCATTTGGACTTAGGGCTGTAAAAAGCTACTGACTGAATCTTCACAGGTTTCACAAATACTTGTGCACGGCAGGATGCTGATGCCGTGGTGCAGTGGTGGTTGAACAACGAGACTACTACTGGTTTGCTAGATACACACCTGGGGTCGTCGATCCTGCAATAATCAAACACTAGCCACAAAAATTGAACGCTGGCATGTCTTGAAATTTGGTGTGACGAGAACCGCGGTAGCTATCAAATACGATCATCCTTAACCGAGACGAGATTCTGTCGTGAACTAAGCACGCATGCATACATGTTTGTCAACATAAAAAAATGTCCAGCAGAACCTCGCTCTCGAAGCGACTCTGTTCACAGAGACACTGAGCGTGAGTAACAGAGTAAGTGTGTGATTGTGTTTTTGGAAGGAAAAAAAAAAACTAGACACTGACTTCGATCCTTCAGCAAGTAGTTCGTAAACATCCTTTTCGAAGACTTCGTCAGGCCGGACCGCCGGCGTTTCTGACGAAGAGAGGCGTGGAATATAATCGATAGGTCCCCATCTTGTTGGAGCTGGAGCCACTCGTCTCTGTTTGGTTGATCGGTTCGTGGAAGTTTCCTTACACCGGATCTTTACTACTAGTCTGGATCTTGGTGGATGGTGAACAAATTAAAGTCCACATCTCTCGCGACAAGTTTCTCTTTCCCCTCCCAAGCATATTAATTTTTTGCGACAAGTTTCTTTTCTCCCTTCCCAAGCATTAATTAGAAACTCTGTTTGGTGATAGTTCTTGCGGTTGATAAGCCGGTTGATGTTTTTTTTTTTTTTTAGAACTGGAAGGGCTGAAAAGACCCCTACAGGGATTTTATTAAACGAAGCGAATACAAGCAGATTACAAAGCCAACCAGAAAAGGATCTCGTCAAAAAAAAAAAAAAACAGAAAAGGAAAAGAAGGCTAAACGAAAACAAAGCTAAATGAAATATTAAGCCGGTTGATGTTGTTTTGTTGTGAGAAAAAATATTATATTATAGCTAATAATTAAACAAGACTAATAACAGGTTTAAGCGAACAGGGTGATTATACGCTACGGTCTCCACTTGCAATACACTTGTATCTTCATTCGAAGTCAGTTAACAAATCCCCCCTTTTCATACCGAAATGGTGCAGTATGCATTCTAAAAAAACGAGTTTTATGAGCTCTAGCTAGTAGCTAGCTATCTACTGTAGCTTAGAGACACATATTCCCTCCTTTTCACATGAACAAACCCAAAGTCTCCCTCTTTATTATAATTACTTTAGTTATTCATCCACAGCCCGGCTGGACAAGTCCTTATCATCTCGTTAAAAGCCTAGCTACTGCCAAGATGCTGATCATCGAGCATGCTATGTAGCTCGATCGATCGGTAGAGTTGTCAGTGCTTACGCAGATAACAAAGTTTGGATTGTTGCAACAAAGAGTGCAAGATGAATTTTTACGCCAGTGCTGACTGCTAATCGATCGAGAGAGAGCCAGCTGAGCTGAGTGCACATGACAAAGTTGAGAATTGCACACAGCTACGCACAAACGCCAAATGCTAGCATGCAATGCTGCACCTGCACTGCAGATTGATCAAGACTAGTACACCACTTTATCATGTGTGCCAAAACATCCCTAGTTTGATTGATCAAGACTATACTACCTTTTCATGTGTGCCAAAACCTCCCTACTTTTTGATTGTTGCGATAAAGAGTGAAATATAATAAAAGGCCTTTTGATTGTGGGCTAGGCTAGCTAAGGTCTGTCTGATTGCACATGCCAAGGTTCAGAATTGCCCACACAGCTAGTATCATGCGGTCCTTGAGCCTGCTGTAGACGGACAGCAGCCAAGTAAGACCAAACAAGATACTGCTAGCTAGCACGAGATTTGCTGTTGCGTGCGCTGGTTTTGCCAGGCTCTTTGCATATGCAGGCATGCAGTGGGAAGGAAATTTGGGTAGGGAGATGCTGTACCGGTCACATGGCAAAGGTTGGTCAAGATGGATGTGGGCGAAGGACGGGCTGGAGTCGTATAGCCCGTGGGCACGCACATCAATTCGTTGCATTGCAGTGGTGGTCAGTGGAGGTGATGCTGCCTTCTCTTCTAGTGCAAAATGCTTCAATGCAGTTGGCCTTCCGTAGACTTGACAAAATGGCCATGTTGGATGTATGGATCAATCCAAAGCTAAGCAGTGTTTTCCTTGTTTACTTTAAAGAAAAATATAATTAAGAAAGAGATGGCAAAATGCATGTGAAACACACACATGCATGTTTAATGTTTTCGATCTTAATGATATATGTTTACTAGTGTTACTAAAATAATAGTAAAAGATGTATGTTATATGTAGCTAGAAAAGACATATTATATTTATAGTAGCTCGAAAAGTCGTACAACTTGGAGTTCAGAGAAAAGTATATATGGGGATAAACAATAAATGGCTAGAAAAATAAGTGAGACTAGTCAGCGTGGATTAAAACCGGGACAAGCATATGCATGGCTTGTATGAAGTCTAGCTTAAGTCGCACATATTACTAGTGTCACTATAGTACCTCGCTCCTCCTAGTGGAAGTTGGATTATGAGGCCACACGATGATGTTTATAGTCAAGGTCGTCAGCCACCACCGACACGCTGAGACACGTGGCAGAACGTTAGGCTCAAATTAAGACAGTACTACATTTTATTGAAACAAACTTTCGTCCAAATATTTCTCAGTCTCAAAGCTCTAGATTTCGTACTATTAATAAGAGTTCAGTAAAAAGTCAACTAGATAGTTACCCCCTCCGTTTCAAATTGTAAGTCGGTTAGACTTCGTTAATATATCCATTTTACTGTTCATCTGGATCTTATGTACATCTAAAAAGTTAAAACGACTTACAATTTGGAGCGAATGGAGTATATGGTTCAGATTGGATCGTGTGTGCATAGAATTCAACGCGGATTAGTAAAAGTCCTGGCGTATAGTATGCATGGACGTGGTTGAGGCTCTCTTTTTCTCTCTCTTTTTTTCCACGACCGTACGTGTTGTGGTTCAGGTTGCCTCGTGCATCTCCATCGCCCTTGCATTGGTTTACCGGCGTCACACACATATGTTGGTGCGAACACTTGCTCATCGATCGTACGTACGTGTCGGTTCTTCTCCCTGCAGATCCCGCAACTGTGAACCGTAACGTACCACAAAAAACGCGTGAGAAAAGAAGACTGCCTGAACATCGATGGCATTTTGATTTGATTAGATTTCGCAGCACAAGTTGGAGGAAAAAGAAACTTCAGCGTCGGCAAATAATCCGATAAATAAACGTCCATGTGGTTGCGCTGTAAATGTAAACTTTTATCGACGCTAGCTCAAACCATGCATCCACCGTCCACCACGCGCATCGTCGTTCGCACGTCAACCAGCAGTGAGCTCGGCGCAATGCCGTTCTGAGGGCGAAATGCCGTTCTTCTTCGGGCGTATGCCTTTCTTCTTCCTCTGACCTCCTCCCAGCTCACTCCTCTTCCGGCCCCCTTCCTCTGTGCCTCCGGCATCTCGCCGGCAGCCAGAGGGAGGTGGGCCGGCTCCACCTTCACCTGTAAATCTTCATTTTTCTTGTTGTTGGTTACCTGTCTGGGTGTGTGTCTCTCTCTTTCTTTATCTGTTCTTGCCGTGTTCTTGTTCTTCAAGTTCATCGGTGAGTATGAAAGAAAGATGAGCTCCAATAAAATAAATACTACTAGTACTTGTCCTTTCTCTCCCGTGCAGATCCGCTCCCATCCATCTCCATCCACCTCTTTTTGGATCGGCTCGGGTCCATCTTTGGTTTGGTTGGTGTTGTTGCTCCTCCATTCGATACTCATTTGCCTAGCTAAGCTAAAGCTCCAACCGTTCACCAGCACCCGCTGGAGTCATCGAGTGGGCAGCGGAGGGAGTCAGCTGATGGGCGATTCGACGCCTGCTGCTGCTGGATTGGAGGCCAGGCGCCCGGATCTGGTCTTCGCTCCGAAGGGAAGCCTCCGGGTTTCCTCCTTTCTCCATGGTTGTCATGATGCGGGGGCTCCGCACGAGCACCGAGATCTTGCCTCCGCCGCGCCCATCACGGTGGTCGCCCGTCCTCTTCTTCAGCGCGCGGCGGGAGGCATGCGGTGGGCTCCCATGCGCCGGCCGCGATCGGATCCGTGGCCGACCGCTGGGTCTCAGTCTCCTAATTGCTGGTGCATGTCTGTTGGCGGCGCCATCGCTGAGCCTGGTACGGGCTGCTACCCGCGTTTGGAAGGACTCGGCGGTGCGTGCGTGCCGGCGGCGTCGTCCCTCGGGCCCGGATCGGACATGGAGTTGGAGCGTCGTTGCCGGCCCTCGCAGTGGCGGCAACCCCATCATCGACGCTACCGAAGACGGCGATGCGGCCAACGAATCCCCCCAGATTCGCCACCGCGAGCGCCATGGGAGGCGGACTGTGGTGGGGCCCAACACCATTGTGGGTCCCGCTGCTGCCAGATGCCTCGCATGCAGGTGTCCCGCGCGGGAGACGTGTGTGGAGGAGGTGTTGTGTACGTGGCCGTCTAACAACCTGTCCAGATCTGTGGGGGGCCACCTTTGCCACGTGCATGACATGCTTCTTTAGTAAGCAACGACTTGCCGTTGGTCCTTCTAATGGTTTCTATACAGCGTGGTGGGTTTATTTGATACAGGTCCTTTTTCGTCGTCGCTGGCACTGCCATT
The DNA here is from genome assembly GCA_018135685.1 of Themeda triandra. Classification (NCBI taxonomy): domain Eukaryota; kingdom Viridiplantae; phylum Streptophyta; class Magnoliopsida; order Poales; family Poaceae; genus Themeda; species Themeda triandra. The sequence continues at coordinate 185,722 of JAENPR010000102.1, read as the reverse complement.
GGCTCCGTAAAGCTCGGCCGCCTTCCCTGGGGCTTCATCGACTCTTCCTTTGCTCCGACGTGATGCTTCTACATAAAAGTTGGTCGTCGGAGATGCTTTTCCTCCAAGGAGTTGGAAGCCCATCTATACCTCAGCTCAAAGTAGCGAGGCCTTTCCGCATCGACATCTCGCAGGTTCCGTGCAACCTGGGATGTCAACCGAGCTTCTTGTGTCCCTTGGCGTTGTCATCGTCGAGAGTGTTTCTAGGATTTGTAATGTTTCAAACACCTTTTCTAAAGGTGTTCATGTATCGCTGCTTAAACCTTAATTAATATATTGAAGTTGTTGTCAAAAAAAAAAACCAGCAGTGAGCTCGATGAGGCCAGATATTTCTTCCCGGATCGCTTCTCTGCCCAGAGCCAAGTAAATAAAATTTAAAATGGCCAGGACTACAATACACGTAACATCTCCAAGAGCTCCCAAAAACCACTTTGTATTCTATATTTTTTGACCAAAACACAAATTCTCCTCTCCAACAACTCCCAAAATCTACTTGCTAAAATAGGCACTTTGAAAATTCTCCCCTCCGCGCGCGTATCGCTACGCGCGCGTAGCGAGCGTGGATCCATGTTTTCGGTCGGTCCCGCGCGATGGAAAAGATCACGGCCGTCGCCGACCCCACGTCGCCGTTCACGCCGGCCCTAGCGCAGGCGCTCCCGGCCACGGAGCAGCGGCTCCGGAGGCACGCCCAGCAGGCGGGGCTGGAGTTCCGGTTCAGAGCAGTCAGCTGCGTCGCCGGAGACATCGAGGCGTCGTGTTCGTCCGTCCGTCCGCGGGCAGAGTCGCCGTCCGTCCGTACATCGCCGGCTTCGTGCCTTCGCGGACGGCTACAGTTGAAACTTATTGCGGGGACATATCTGATGGATTCGTCTCGTCGAGACGAAGCCAATGGTGGTGGTGGATTCACCGGAAACCTTGCCGTCATCGAGATATCGTCGGTCAAAGGCGCCCATGTGCTCCGCTCATGACTAATCCTACGATAGATTTTCTTTTTTGACTTTTAAAAAGTACCGGACACAAAGAATTATAAATATGCTCTTGGTTGATTTCGGAAAGTTTGTGGATTAAATTGCAAAGTGGTTATCACGGGATTTACCAAGTGGGGATAAGGAGTTGTTGGAGATGCACCTTTTTTTCACTTTGTAAAATAAAATAGCAATTCTTAACACTTATTTACCAAAGTGAGTTTTTGGGAGCTCTTGGAGATGCTCTAAATAAAATAAAAAAAGGGAGTTTGAAAAAGGCCGGAACGGCCCACCCGTACACGCGTGGATTTGTTTAATGTATATCAAGATCACCTGACAGTTAATTAGGAGTAATCTGTTGCTAATCCATCCATCCATCAGTCACTCGTTCAGTCGCCCTGCCACCGTTGAACTCAAACATAAAAATACCTAGGGCCCACCAGCACCGTCCATCCACCGTCGATCCGCGCACATGACATGACAGACAAGGTTCGTGGTGGACCCCCACAGGCCCGCGTTGTGGGACTTGAGAGTGGGGTGTCACGGGCGCCGCGTGCGTACGGAGACGCGGGGTGGTGCGGTAGGTGGCCGGTCGCGGTCCGCGCGCACATCAAGGCGTCGTCGTCCCCCGTTTCCGTACGAGCGGTGCTACGGAACCGCACGGAAGCGTACGGCCGTGGAACTTGAGGCACCAACCGCCGCCGTGGACGGACGACACTCGAGAGTGGACTAGTACTCCTCCAACTCTCTGCACGTCAAGCTCGTGGTGACGAGAAACGAAAATACAGACATGGAAAATGATGCTGCGACTAGTATGTGTGTGTGTAGCATGCTTCAACTCCGGCGGCAGTCTGTTTAGGTGGCTACAGTGCCAACCAAATTGACCCGGCGTGTGTGTGCACAAACCAAACCTACCCCTGGTCGATCCTTTTTCGAAGTTTCGGTGATGGTTTAAATTGCACAGTGATCGAAGCTACGATGTAGAAATGGCAAGGAGCGAAGAAGCATCATGCATGCACCTTTTATGTTGTCTCTGAAATGAAGAAGGATAATTTGCACCGGTTTGTCAAACCTTCGTTCGTCACTGCTCTATGCACCATATCAACGAGTGGCTTCCATCTATCTTCTCAGAATAAAGTTGGACCTGGTGAAACTATTATTTAAACTTTAGATGCTCTACCCGGCTCTGCTGCTGCAAAGAGTTAGAGCTGTATACTCCATCAAAACTATTTTGATGGTACGTTGGTATGATATACTCCCTCTGTCCTTTAAAGAATCAATTTATAACAAGTTTAGGGCATATTAGCATAGCTGCCAAATGATCATATTACCCCTAATTAATAAGTTTTGCCACTAAGTTGCACAATAATCGGTGTTTACATACTAGATATGGGAGGCCACGTGGGGATGCGGCAGTTAGTAAGATGGGAACACGAGAAGTATTAAATGGTCTAGTAGACAACATCATACTCTAGAAATCAACTTATTTGGGGATTATTTTTTTCTAGGAATTGATTTTTTTTAAGGACCGAACTTAAATATGTACTCCCTCCGTATCGAATTTAGAAGTCGTTTAGGATAACGACACGGTCTCCAAAGCACAACTTTGACCTCTTATTTTTTTATAAAAATATTTATGAAAAAATGATATATACATACTTGTATGAAAGTATTTTTCAAGATAAATCTATTCATATAATTTTTATATTTTCAAAATCAACAATTTTAAAGTTATTGATGATTTATATTCCTAATGTTTAACCCAAGTCTTGTTCAAAGCAACTTTAAATGCAATATGGAAGGAGTATAGTATCATTTGATGGTCACTTATATATTTTGTAGTTATCTAAGGACAAGAAAGTATAGTAGAGACCGAATATGACGATACCACTTTACGGCTCCAAATGAAAAGCAGCTCCGTGTCATTATCATCATGGAACCTAATTTCCTCGAGCACGGTGATGACCTCCGTGCAAACAAGAAGAAAAGGCCCACTCTGAAAGTTGAAACCACGCGCGCTCGCACACACACACTCGCTCTCTCTCAACGGAAACCAAATCCTTTCTTTAACCTCTCTCGACGCAACAAACCAAGACACTTAACCCAAAGCTCCCTAATAAAACCCCCAAAGCAAATCCACACAGAACCTAAAGCGCACACAGTCACAAGGCACTCAACCGGTGCCGGCCCTGCCGGGTGCACGCCTGCACCCACTAGCTAGCTAGCACACGCTCATCACATGGGTGGTCGTGGTCCACAGCTCCACCTCCACGCCCGAGGATCATGGATCTGCCGGCCTGGCCTGTGCTCTCTTCCGTACCAGAGGTACTACGGAAAGTGCACGGAAGAGCCGAGGTGTACGGCATGGACATCATCAAGTTTGGGTGGGTGGACTGCTCCGTTTGGCGTTTGATGCGATCGATCCTAGTGGATTGATTCAGCCAACTGCTTTTAATGGGGCGGCGTGGACCAAAACGTTCCTCAGATCCCATAGAATCAAATAAAGTCATTCCTACAATCTTTTCCCGAGGAAATATTTTCAACACTCTCTCAAACAACAAATGTAGAAGAGATCGCGTGGCTGAGTGCCATTTACATTATTCCCCTGCATGCAGTACACTTTGGTTGAACTGAAGTACTCTTTTTGTGTGGCTAATAATTAAAGAGATCCAATATTTACTCTGTTTTTGTTTTGATCATACTATAAATCGGATGATTGGAAGGCGAATTAGCCTTTTAAACCTATATATATATGAAGCCCAATTGTACGCTTTGGCTGATGTGCTCTCCTTGTGTGGCTAAAAAGATTAACAGGTCCTCTGGTTTTTATTCTGATCGTATTATAAACGCAACATATCTTTGTTACTCGCAAGGCGATTAGGCGTTGCTATTATTAAAGCTATGATGAAACCCAATTGTTACGCATTTTATACGCAAGTATAGTTCAGAATAAGGGAGCATGACGAGTTTATTTTAGAATAATAGCATGATGAGTTGACGACATTAATTAACACGATAATTAGTAGTAAATCACAGGCGACACCAAGGATGTTCAAACCGTACAATAAAATACTGAAACATTTAAGCAATGTTATATAGTAGCTGTGCCACTTGCAAGAAAAAAGCAGGCAGGCAGGGCAGGCACGTCGTTGTCGCCACCGAAACTGATTTCCCGGATCGAGTGAGGTGATTATAGAATGGTGGCACGATTCAGAAAAGACATTCCCAACTAGTAGCTAGGTAGCTTGGAAACCAAAACCTAATCGATCTTCTCTTCTCGTGCTGCATGATGTAGATGAAACTAAAGATGATGGGCCAAAAGCAAAACCACCGGGGATGAGCTGAGCTGATCCGAATATCCGATGCAGTTGCATTGCATGGTCCACGTCTCTAGGTGCGTAGCAGCCTCTGCTGTGCCTCTCTTGCCTCGCAAATGCTAGTCGAGGCAGACAGCACAAGCTAGCACTAGGAGGGGTAGTGGGACGTGAATCACTCCAATACAGATTAAAAAACAAACGGGTTTTCAGAAATGCAAAACAGAAAAAAAGAGAGGAAAAGAGGCAGAGATGGTCCTTCATCAATGAAAAGAATTAAAGGCAGGATGCATTTACGGTGCCAAACAGGCTAGGGCACAGGCACACCAAAGAAATGGCAGTGGAAATGGCCTTTTGATCTCTTCTGTTGGAAAGCTGTGGTGTGGTGGTGTCCAAAGGCAAAAGGAAGAAAGATGAGACGATGGACACTTGTCCAGCCAGGCAATGGCTGCTGCAAAGCTGTTTTTGGTGGGGACGACGATGATGGGATCGGCGTAGTTTGGTGGGAAATTCGCATATGCACCGGCCAGCCTTTCATTTGTACGGAGAATCTTATCTGCTCCATGATCTCTACTAGCTACAGTACCTTTTCTAGTTTTCGTGTGGCGTTGGCCTTTGATGATTAATTATCAGTAATCATTAAAAGTTTAATCGCAAAAAAAGTAGTAATCATTAAAGTTTGCGGCCGCATGCACTTGATTTCAGGAGCCGTTTCAGGCTTTCATCAGCGCCACCACCGGCCAGACCGTACGGTGTCCAAACTAAGCTAAGCATACTCTGGTTCAAAGGTTCCAAACACACGTGAAGTGTTCCTGCCCATTTTCATGAGACGGGCCAAAATAATTCAGTTGACCCTAAAAATTTTCATTAGAAACAAGAAACAGTCTGACAGTAAGACCGGCCTTTTTGTTTGTTTGTTTTATGAAAGCCGGCCATGCTTGGATTACCTAAAATGAATTGCTAGATACTAAAACGGCTTTTATTTGATTAATTCAAACAAACCACCTCTTTGTCTAGTCTAGATAATAGTAGCCCATTTAGTCTACTATCCAACCACTCAACTTATATAAAAACTTGGTTATATCTTGTAAAAAGTTTAGCTAATCCAAACACATGCCTTATTAATTCAGTAAGATATAATTGATATTGGAGATAGTATTCATTTGCATGTAACATGTCTTGTAGAAAACTTATTACCACTGCTGAGAGCCTCGCACCCGATTCCGAGTTGCACAAGGATCTGGTGCACGTGGGCACCCCTTAAGGTCCGGTTATTCCTGTGGCTCGCCATTCGCAGGAGACACTGCACAGCGGACAGGCGACACCGCCACGGTTTGCAAGCTCGTGACAACTGCTACATCTGCGACCAGGAGCCAGAAACAATCGACCACATCATTTCAGCTTGCTCCTTCTCTAGACAGATTTGGTGGTCCATCCTAGCCTTCCTCCAAGCGGATACGTCAAGGGTCGGCGCGGCAACCATAGGGGTATGGTGGGATCAGTGGAGACAGAGGTGGCACGGAGACAAGCGGAAAGGCGCCGACACGCTGTTCGCGCCGGTGGCCTGGGAGATCTGGAAGGAGCGGAACGCCAGATGCTTTAGGAGCGCTGTGGCAAGTGTCCAACAAATCTTAAACAACATCAAGAGCACCACTGATCTCTGGATTGGAGCAGGGGCACGGAAATTAGAATGTTTAGTGCGTGAGTAATCCGTTCTGTATCCTTTCCTCGGGGGCGCAAAGCGTGTTTCAAATCTATATCCACCCCCGGAAAAAACCTTGTAAAACTCTCTTCTACTTAAATACAATGATGCGCAAGTCTTTTGCGTATTCGAGAAAAAAGAAAAAACTTATTACCTACCTGATTTTTAATTGGTTACCGAGCTACTAATAGTTTTCTATTTTGTCAGCATCCTTTTATATTTTTTCAATAAAATACCAAATTAAAAAAACGGAGTATAGATAATAAAAAAAATAGCAGAGGAGGACGAGTCGCGGCATCTGTAGTGTTCATTTTCACCCTAGAAATTAGTAGAGGAGACACATTCATGAATACACACAATGACCGGCTATAGATGGGGAAAAAAGCAGAACAGATTAATTCATTGGTACTGTAGCTCGCATTGGATTCCAATGGGAGGGGACAGGATGGATCCGAAGCCGTTACTCCATTAATCACATGTCGTACGGATACGACCGATTCCAAAGCTGATAGTCTGATACTGTAGTAGATACGTAGTGCATTACTGGTATTCCAAATTGAGCAGGGAGAGGCCGGCCGGGTTACGAAGCAGATAGACTGAATCTCTGGGCCTTATATTTCAATTTATTTCTGCACCGGTCTGAAACAATGCCCGTGATTCTGGCACTCGATTCTAATGGCAGAGTAGTACACACGCTCTCTCTCTCACACACAACCGTTTGCGTGAATCTCGATGCGCAATGCACATACGGAGGCGCGTTCTTACCGATTTTGCACATCCAGTTCCTTTCCTTTGTTTCCCCTGACTCCTGCCAAAAGGGCCTTCCCATAGTTCTCATTTCCCATAGGATAAGAGAAAGGTGCCATCTCAATTCCTTTGATTTTCCTTTTCCTATCCTCCGATCCAAAGGGGGCCGAAATGGTTAAAAAAAACATCCAAGATGCAACGACGAGCATAATGTTGCCCATTCGGCCATTGGCCCATTGCCAATCCATCAATAACCGGTGCGCTGCGCTTGTCGCTCCGTGGCCGAACAGGCTTGTGGAAGTCGGGGCCGGTTCTGGGCTTGCAACTTTTTGTCCGGCCCGGGGAGAAGAATCTCGTGCTCTTTTTAGCTGTTTCTCCACGTCTTCGTCGGTCAGTGTCACCACCGTATCCTTCTACTACTACCTCTGTCTCCTGGACTTGGCGCCTTGCTTTGCCAATTTATTAGGAAACGCTGCCCTGCCTTGCATTGCATTGCATTGCATCTAATCCAAACAGTCTGGTCGTTGGTCGCGGAGGCATGCGGAAGTTCTGCTGCAACGAGCTCGAGGTCTTCATGTTTGCCTTTTCTTTTCCTGATGTCAGCGCAGATACATACTAGCTTCAACAGAGTAGGATATTGTACGTTTGCGTTTCCCTAAGGCATGTATATGTACGAGTGTCTGTGTGCTTGTACCGCGATTTGTAAAATTACACAATTTTAGCCGTGAATTCTCTCTTTTTTTTTGGCGAAATTTAGCCGGGAATTCTGTCAACCGTAGAACATTCTTAGAGTACCTTTGTCGTTACTCTTTCTCAAAGATCAGAATTGGTTCGAGAAAAAAAGATCAGAATTAATATATATGGACGTAATAAACAGATAGATACAAGCTCACACCCTACAGTTTCTTTCTTTCAATTACAAGGACATCATCAAGAATGGTACTAGTAATTAGCGCCTCTCTTTCGATGCCCGCCAAAACATGGGCAGCTCTATTTTCATCTCTACCTAGGAAATTGCAAACAAAAACATTACAATTGGAACAGACTAAAAACTTGAGCTCCTCAATCAAGCCCACCCCCTCATTCAGAGTGTCAGTTCCAAGAATAAGCTTGCCAATACCTTGCTTGCCCTTGAACGCCTTGCATGCAACCAATCAGTTCAGCATGAAAAGCACTCATCACGTTGTTTGTTAATTCTTCCTCGACCCAACATCACCACATCCCCATCATAGTCACGGATAAAAAAAAAAACAACTACCGGACATGGACTCCATGGTAAAAGAGGCATCACAGTTCAGCTTGAAGCCTTCCGGTGGCTTGCACCATTTTTCTTTCTTTTTTGTTTTGATTTGAGGAAGCTCACCCCTGCACATAAACAAAAGGAAAACAAAAATATGGGCCAGGCTAAGGAGAAAAACAGAGACAGTCAGGCCCAAGAATATGTGCCTAGGCCAGTCAGGACTCCGGCTGGCCTAGTTTTCATTGGGCCACAAAAGCGGCACCACACCTAGCAGACTTGGGCCTAGATGGGCTGCACCAGATTGAACATGATACTTGAGTGCTCCCGGAGTAACTACACATCTTTAGGAGATTTTCTTATTAGCTATCTTCCATTTTTTCATGAAATACAAAATGTTGTAACTAACAAACTAAACATTCAAATTAAATTTTGATTACACCATTGAACTCATTACAATAAATCTTTCAAAACAAGATCTCACATAGATATATTAGATAAAATATTATTTATAAATATTTTTCTTATCAAGATAAATCATTCTTAAAAATATGATAGAACATAAAAAACATTAAAAAAATTTACGACAACAAAAAATGAAGACAGAAATGAACTAAGAAAAAATAAAAAATAAAAAGTAAAAGAATATAACAAATACAAGAAATATAAAAAACAAATCAGAAAAAAGAAAAAAAAAAAAAAAATAGAAAATAAAAGAAAAGAAAAAAAAATGAAAAAAGAAAAAAGGAAACGCGCGCACGGGAGGCAGGCGCCGCAGGAAACGTGGCCTGGCACGCATGCGCTGACGCGGGCCGCAGGGAACGCGCAGTGCTAGCGCATGTGCACAAGAACCACAGAAAAGTGGAAGATGGAAGAAATAGAAAATCTTTGAAAGATAGATAGAAATTCCTTTTTCTTTTCTCTCGTAAAAAATCGGTCAAGTAAACAAGTTTGCTGATGCATTACGGTTTCACTTTGCTGATGCATTGCGGTTTCACTTGGGATCCACCGTCTCGCGTGGCATTTCTGGCTTCTCTCGCCTTCCTCTTGTAACTGAACCGCTGCTCCGCTGTGCTGCCAGCAGCTGTGGCCCGCGGTGTGGCCTGCCTGGAATTCCAGCGCTGAGCTGTCGCCTCCGCATCCATCGCTGCCAATTCGCCGCTGCCAACGAGACTACAAAGAGCGCAATACAGCAGTTACAGCACCCCCTCCACTTCCACACCGCCGCTGCAGTGCAGCCCTCCCCCACGCCGCCGCCGCTCCGACCCGACTGGCCGCCGGGGCGGGCGGGCGGCATGGCAGCCGCAGCCGCAGCCGCGGCCGCCGCGGCGGGACGGTGGACCGCCGAGGACGACGTCCTGCTGAAGAACGCCGTCGAGGTAATCCACACTCCGCAACTACCCGACCCCCGAGCATTGCCCCCTTTCTACTCGGTTCCCCCGCGAAGCACCTCGGAACGCTCCGTTGGAGCGCCCGCGCGCGCGCGCGCGCCCTGTTCCCGCCGCCGCGGAATTCAGGTGGGTGCTGCCTGCTCCGCTAACTTGCCGCCGCCTCGGCCGGCGGCCGCGGCCGCGCGCGTCGCCGGACATGATGGCGCTGGCGCCCTCCGTCCTGGGATAGTCAGTCCGACCTCGTCGTCTCCGTCGCGTTCGATTCGCGGTTCGTCTCGTTTCAGTGTTGCTGAATTTCGGGTTCGCATTGCCGCCCCGTCTCGCTTGTGTGGCTTTGGGTTCGATTGCTCGGAGGAAATTTGATACTACGATCGTCTCCTCCGCCCGAAGCACTCTTCGAAGCGAAGAGTTCCTGTAGATTGTTCGAGCTGCTGTTTTACGCCGGGGCACCTGGGTTGCTCAAACGCTGCCGTATCCCACTGTCCTGTTTTACTCGCGCTCTGTAACTGATAAGTTCTTCCCGTTGCTTGCTGCTAAATTTCGGGTGCGGTTCATGTTAGTCAGTGGCGTAGCTACCGGATTTAGTGGATTTAGCATCCGTGCAGAGGATTCGAGATCCTTGTTAAACAATGTGGCAACATACCTGATTCCATGTCTGCAGAAGTGAACAACGCAGGAACACACCTTTAGTTCTTGAGGTCGGTTCAGTTCACTGCAATGATCAACTTATGCTGATGTTATATCCACATTTTTCATGGTATTGTTTTGTCAGCTTGTAACTTTCCGGAACGGGTTATAGATGTCTGATCCATGGGGTTATTTGTGAAACAATTACTGTATTCTCCTATAGTTGCATTTAATAATAGTTATATTCGTCAAAAGGTTGATGAGTTATTTGTGTCTCTGTTTGGTAGAGAAGTGTCATGGTACTGGTGTAATTGATTTGATTTTGTCTATTCATTACTTCTCATCTCGAATGGAGTATTACTGTATTACCATTACCGTGTCTCCGGTTTCAGGTTTGGAGCCCAGTGCTGAATTTTCACTGTAGCATCCAGTCGGCTGTTAACAAATTTTTTGAATTAACATTAGTGATATGTAGGGATATTATAATCTACTTGCCAAAAATCTTCTTTCTGGCATTAAAAGTTCGTTGAATCAAAGAAACAATCGGAAACTGCCCCCTAACTTGCAACTAGTGTTCACTTGAGCCATACCCGATGTTATGTTTCATTGTTTGTGTTACTCAAGAACTGCAGTTTTCAATATCCTTATCTTCATATGTGTAAATGATGATCCGAATACTTCCAATTTCTTTGTGTATTTATGTGTTTCATTAATTTGTATTTTGAATGGTTATATGTTGTGTGAAGATCGCCACTGCAGTGACTCTGTGCCATATATATCACAGTTAAATGTAGAACCTAGTTACTTAAGCATGTCCATGACACAAAGTAGTTGTGGCATTGTGTTATGATTGTTTGAGCCAAAGCTAATGAGTCATGTTAGTTTGCCATGTCACTGTAAAATCGGTATGACATGGTTTGAATTCCATGTTCAAAGATCGCTATCCCAGGGATTACTTTCATGATCCCAATCTCTCACACTGCATCCTAGCTGCTTCATCTTGTCTTCTAAAACAAGTTGACTTAATAATGTATGCAAAGTACAAATCCAAAAGCAAATCACGACGATCACAACTAGAATGTATACCTTTTACTGTGGGCAAATGAAAGCTTGGACTATGAATTCAAATGTCTAGAAAACACTCAGTATACTGCTTTAAATATAATATTGAATCAAGTTGACTGATCTGCACATTTGATATGTTAGGGCAAAAAATAGTAACGGTAGTAATGATGATCGGCAGAACTAACTGCTTGTTTAAATGATCCAGATTTTGCAAATATTGTGAGTATTTAGTTTCTTTACCATATGCGAGTAATATCATTTTTTGTACTCTGTTAATTTATCTCTCTTATTCTTGTAGGCTGGTGCTTCATTGGAATCATTGGCTAAAGGAGCTGTATGCTTCTCCCATAAATTCACCCTTCCAGAACTGCAGGATCGCTGGTATTCATTGCTATATGACCCGGAGATATCAGCTCAAGCATCAGCTCGCATGGCCAAGTTTGAGGCGGAGCTTTCATCCTCTAATCCTGCTAAAGCATCTAAGCTTTTCAACCCAAAGGCAAAACACTTTTCCCTGTACAAGCAGAAGATATATAGTGTAAAGAATCACTATTATGCAATGAGAAAGAGAATTCGCCACAAACCATGTTTATCTGCTGATTTTTGTTATAGTATTGCACCCTGCTCATGCAATCTTGTTGATGGTGGTGGTTGTGCAAGTGGAGACCATCATTTGTTGCACAAAGTTGATCCGTCAGGAGCTGTTGTAGGTGGCTATGGACTTATAGGTGGATGTGGCTCTAAGAGAAAACATGTACATTCCAATGGTAGTGGACTATACTCATTTCATGAAGAGCATTCTAACTCTGATTGCAGCATGGTAATAGATGGAAATACCAGCCATGAAAGCCCACATGTCTGCTCAGATGTAGACAAATTATATGGCTGTGACGATATGCAGAAGAATTCTCAGACCAGTGGAAGTAATGTAATCTGTACAAATAACATGTCTGATGTTACTGATCAGTTTGGCTGTGGAGCTAAAGGATCCAAGGCTCTACTGGGAATTCATCAAGATGGTGCAAATCTTGACCAATCTTCTGGGAATACCGCAGGAAGATTTCTTGAGCCAGGCGCATTCAAAGGAATTAGTCAAAAGTGGTGTCTTCAGGAACCTAGCGTTTCTACTTGGAGTAAGGTCCTGGGTGTTAATTCATCTGATATGCTGACAGATATGCATAAAATTGAAGGGGAAACTCTTGCGCTTTCTGATGACAAGAAAATGGAAACAAATAGCATTGATGCACTTGCATTTCAGGCAAATTTGGATAGTGTAGTATGTGATTATGATTTAAGCAGTGCAATGGCACCAGAAGGTGGATTCATGCATTCCCACTTTGAGGTATTCAGTGACAAAGAAGACCTTGAGCTTAGTGATCTTATCCAAAAGGAACCAAATATAGCAGGTGTTTCTGGAGTAGGCAGTATACATGCTTCATCAGAAGTGCTTTATCCTGAACATAATGTCAAGTGCATGTTGAACAAAGAAGATTCTCAAATCCCTATCAATGACTGTATACCTACTGGTCAGAGCTCTTTAGAACCCACTTCTACCTTTGGCCAGGATGCTCAGCATGATGCCCGTTTGGTTGCCAGACTGATAAATTTGGAAAATGGCCAACCTTCGTCACCACAACCACCGGTTAATCTGGAATCAGCCATCCTAGAGCAAAATGATACGGTGCCTCTTAAAGAAGATTGTGCTGTAGGAAGTGAGGTGCCACCTGGCCTGCAGGGTAACTTTGGTGGTAACAATGCAAACACGTGTATTTCAGCACTGCATTCTGTTGATGGAGGTGAAGAAAGAACTTGTTATGATTTACAGAATTTGACTTTGGATAAGTCAATTCAAGTGTCCAATCAAAGTTATTGCAAGTTTACTGCTCATAAGCTCGGAATAGGCTGTGAAACTGTTATCCAAAGCTGTGAGTTGGCTTCTGCATTGCCAGATACAGAATTTCATGACCCCGTTGCAACCATATCAACTATGGACCAAGCAGAAGGATCTGACAGTGAGATTAGTGATCCAAACTATTCCGACCTAGAAGCACTGGTAAATATAGTTCTTTTCTTCATTGAGTTTACATGGCTTTGTATGCCTTGGTGCTTCTGACTTTCTTAAAAAAAATATTGCAGATACTTAGTCTAGACCTGATTCCATGGGATCAAGAATCTGACTTCATCCAACCGGAAGGTAAATGCATATGAACCTGATATTCCAATGTTCATCTTTGTTAAATATTTTTTAATTGGCCCTGTTGTCATCTTTTATGCTCTTAGTGAACCCTGATACTACGTTTTTGTGTTTGTGTTATTTGTATGATCAGTTTCAAGGTTTCAGTATCCTGAAAACAGGAAGGATTTAATAAGATTAGAGAAAGGTTCCTGCTCTTATATGAACAGATCTATCATATCTAAGGGTGCTTTCGCAATTCTTTATGGCCAACACATGAAATACTACATAAGAGAGCCTGAGGTAATACTAAGCAATGATACTGTGAATATTCATTGCACTATACTCCCTAAAAATTTTAAAAGTACACTTAGATTGGCCACATGATAATAGTATCATAAGATGTGTCATGAGGACTTTCCAAAAGTTATTAGTTTCTTCTGTATCATTTTTATGCCATTTGGTAAAAACTTTGCTTGGTCCTATTTTCATGCAGGTAAGTATTGGGAGAGAAACAGAAGAAGTACATGTTGATATCGATTTGAGTAAAGAAGGGAAGGCCAACAAAATTTCTCGTCGACAGGTACTTGCTTTGCCTTTTTATACGAGTTAAAAGGTGCAAAAAAAACCTTGGTTTGTTGGAAGCATTAATGCAATAACTGTTAAGGAGGTTCTTATTAGGTTTTTCAGGAGAATTTTCCCTTTGTGTTAATAAGCTTGGGCTGAGTACTAAGGATTGCATTCTTATTTTCTTGCCTAAACATGCAGCATAACCCTTTCTTAACCGTTTCTCTGCTTCTGTACCTTCCGCTGCACTGTCTTTTTTTCTTGACATGGCTATGCCCACTTGCCGATTTGGTTCTGTTTGGTCACATGGCTATAGCAGCTTGATGAGATTGTTCTTCTTTTGCTCACAAAGGAATAGGAGGGCACATACTGCATGCATTCTAGTCTGTTCGCTGCTGCCAAATTATGTTGTTCAGTTATTAATGTGCTAGCTTACCTTCCACATGCAATTCTGTATTCAATGTGCAGGCAGTTATTAAGATGGACGATGATGGATCTTTCTACATAAGCAATACTGGGAAGCCTTAATTTTCGTGAATAGCAAAGAAGTACCATGTAATAAACGTATCAACTTAACATCAGACTCATTAATTGAGGTATGACCTTCCAAACCTTTCTTTCTTCTTATACTATAGGAGATCCAAATGACTGCACTGTACTATCCATGCCCTGTTTAATTCTATGTACTGGTTCCTTCTTTTTTCAGTCTAACTTCGAACTAGTAGGCTGTAAAGCTATTAACTGTGCATAATTGTATGAAAAATCTGCTTTCGTATTGTACCATAATATTGAAGTAATGAAGCATTCATAGTCATTTCTGATATTATAGCTGGACGAGAGTATGGTTACCATAATATTGAAGTAATGAAGCATTCATAGTCATTTCTGATATTAGAGCTGGATGACAGTATGGTTACTTCACTAGCTACTGTTTCATTTGTGGTTCCTTAGTTCACACAACACATGATATGAGTGCACCTGTATATGTAACTGCATAAGATGCTTAGGAACACACTAATCAGGAAAGTGTGTTGTAGCTGGAAGGATACAGTATACTTTCCTTTTGCAACTTATTGACTATTTGATGCCACTCAGCTGTTGTGAATCTATCTGGAGTTAAATCAGGATTTGCCATTTGCGATGTCGGTTGGTTCGTATTTGAAATGAAATGTCACTGGAACCAGAGTGAAACTTCGATTTGGGATTCATAGATAATACTCCTCCATCTCAATATATAACCACTTGCTTTGTTTAAGTCAAACTATTCTAAATCTGACCAAGTTAATAAAGAGAAGTAATGCCTTACACCTATCACATCAAAGAAGTAAACTACGAAAATACGTCATAATGGATCTAATGATGCCCTTTTGATGTTGTAAAATTTATTGATGTTTTTTTGTAATCTTGGTCAAACCTAGTATAGTTTTGCTTAACAAAACTAGAAATGCTCATATTTTGGGACGGGAGAAGTAATGTATAGCAATTGGATCTAGGTAATAGTTATGGTTCATTTGGCTAGTTTTGAACTAATGCTTCTAACCTACTTATTTCGCTGATAAGGGAAACAATACATGTAGCATTCTGAACTCTTACGAAGCTTTTTATTTGGTTACCTACAGATAAGGAACCTGAAATTCATTTTTCATGTGAACCATGAGGCTGCAAGGAAGTACATAGCTCGAAAAAGGAGAGGAAGCTCCCAAGGCCAGACCACAGCATTTGATTGGAGTCAGTACCCATGAGTTATGTTATGATCAAGGTTATTTATAGATAGCTATATCTCTCTCTAGAAAGCATTGGATGAGAGCGAAGTTATTTATAATTTCCGATTAGCTAATATATCTCTTCCAGTTAGCACTGTTATCCATATTTAACTTAGCTCCACCCACCATATGTAAATCCATGTTTATTCTTGGTTCTTATATTCTGATTACCCCAAACTATGTTATTGGGATGCATGCTGCCATGTGCCATGGTTTTTTGGTTTCATTTCTTCCCATAAAACCTTCATTACTACTGGAAAAAAAATAGCTTAACTAGAGTTGGAATATTCAACGATGACAACCGTAATAATACTAAAATAACTAACCTAGAGGGCATGTGTCGATCAGAATTTCATTGAAAGGTTTTGGTACTAGCTCAAAATTTGAACTAGTCACAATACATTGCATTGAACTCTTTGTTCAAACATCCATTTCTAATAAATCTTTTGTTGTCTAGGGTTTTGCACGATGCCAATATGGTTATACTACATAGAAGTCCAGTCCAGTCCGTTTTGTATCCTGAACTTGTTGCTGAATTTGAAAAACACCGCTATACCCGAATGCTAAACAGCAAATATATACACCTTAAATGTCAAACCAGATAAATTACCCCACCTTAGGTAATAGTTTTGGTAACATTGGCAAGTACGTGATATGTGAGCCATGTATGTCATTGGTGTTTTGTCCATGTCAACGCACCGAGGCCACATTTATTTTTTGAACTTGGGTAATTAGACATGGACGTATGAGCTTCAAGAACACAGACACAGATTTGGTATCACCATGTAGATGATTACTTTAGAGATTTTTTTTAGGTGTAAAGAAAAGAAAAGATAATGACTAAACAAACAGTATGAGCTCCTACGTCAAAACTGAATACTCGTATAGGGTCAGTCAAATTTTAGTTCGCAAACAGAATGGATCGGGAGTATATTAAAATCAGGTCTCCTCTTTCCCTTTCAGAAGTATTTGAGTATTGACCCCCAGTGTGCATAGTGATTCTTTATGACAAGAAAAGGTGCACGTAGCAATGATTATCAGTCAATCTGGATTGCACCACTAAGCCCCCTCTGGCATTTTGATAATCGGAGTCCTCCCGGAGATAATCAAATATAGTTATAAAAAAAGATAATCAAAGTTTCAGGTTGCTTAAAGCGCCTAAATACCTAATTTAAGAAACATGCCTAAAAATATCGATCAAGTTCCATTCACAAAGAGCAAGATCAAGCACACTGCACACAATATCGATCACTATATCCGTTGAGGTTCCTTCTTGATCTCATTGGTTGTTCCAAAGTTCTCATCTTCAGATGACTATTTTTTTTTTTTCTCATGAGACGACCAAATATTGGACAAATATTGGAATTTGTCAAACTGTAGGCAGTTTCACATCCTAGCTCAAGTCAATAGCATGCACATAATGGACTCATAAAACCAAAGATTCTTTCAATACAAACGTGAGCCATGCAATAAGATGGCGATACCTTCTGACTTTTGTATATGCCATAGCTGACACGACCAACATCTCAGCAACGTATGAATGGAGTTTCATTTCTGTACTAGTTTCCTGTACTTTCAGGATTTTGCCTCCAGGTTGACAAGGCTCTGATCTACAGCTTAATTTGGAGAATATCCAACAAAAAAAAAGTAAAAACTTTTGGTGCTATAGTTTCTGGTGAAGCACGTTCAAAATTCCCAAGTATCATACTGCACAGTATAGACATAGCTAATCTGTACAGTTGTATATTTCTTTTAAGTACCTAGCTCAGCTATAGATAGTTGTAACAAAGAACAATAATTGTCAGTGCTAAAAGCAAGTAATCAACGTCTACAAGCAAGTTACGTTTCTAGCTGGAAGTCTCCAACTACAATGAAACAGTTGTTCCCTAGCATCACAGTGAAAAACATCAGCTAGGAAGCAAACAAGAGAGATATGACAGCAATATCCTACTGGTATAAATTTTTCCCATGTCACCAGTATTATTAACGTGTACATGAGGCATCAGAAGAGAACCGAGCTGCACAGAACGAGCCGTACATTAAACCACTCTGTTTTCTGTTAAGAGAATCTCACTATAGATTTGGTGAAGGATTCCTCGAAAATTTCAGAATTTACTTCTCACATTTTGCCAAGGGATTTTCCTAGAGTTAATTTCATATTTCAATAAAATCCTCGACATACAAAACACCTATTGAAGCACGACCTCAACCAAATATGAAGAAGCTATCTATCATGAAACCAGAATCAACTACGACCAACAAAAATGTTAATGTAACAGAGCTTTCAGTATAAAACTCTGTTACAAACATCATTTGCAACATATGGACGATTAAAAACAGAAAAGGATAGAGGAAACACATTTATTGTGAATAAATAGTAATTACTCAGTAGTAAGGTCTATAGAAATAGAGGGAATAAAGATCCAAGCATACAAGATTATGACAATTCTGTGAACACCAAATAAACATTTGAAAATGTAAATTCAACACAGATCATAAGTAGGCTAGCATCATTCATTTAAAGCTAGCTTGCATGCATATGTCAACACTCAACAGGCTTGCAGTGTTAGTCAAATCTAATGCATCAGAAGAGCCAAGGTAGGAGGCAGAGACAATGTGATTTGCGAAGCAACCAGAAAAGGCACCACACTCACATTTGGGAAAGAGTTGAGTTGCTGGAGATCAGATCACATTCTCAGTTGGTCCAGTTAAGGATGTCAGTTTGCTCTTTCTAATTTAGAATGCTCAACATTCAGCACTATTGACCCTAGTGTGCAAATCGGTCTTTACAAGAAGAAAAGGTGGAGCAGGAAAGGTGAAAAGGTGCATCATAGTAATGGTAATCAGAATCAATCTGAGATTGCACAAATGGAGCTCACACCGGCATGTGGACAATCAGTTCAGCCTGAACATATTTCAAGGGATAAAGTTATTCGGAGTATTGCCAGTTAGATTGTGCCTAAGTAGCCGCAATTTGGGTAATATTACGGGACACGAAAAAGAAAATCACAGAAGTATGGCTCAACAGATCAGAAATCAGAAGTATATATGGCTAATTCTTTTTCATAAGATGACCAAATAATTCTAAATTTTAGGATTTTTCAAAATATAGGCAGTTTGAGATGATAATCTCAACTTTGCAGGCAAAGATTCTTTCAGTACAAACATAAGCCATGCAAGGATTCTTTCAGTACAAACATAAGCTCAACTCTAAAGTGTAAATTATACAGAGCTAATTTGTACAGTTGTACCAAATTTATACATAGACCTAATTTGTACAGTTGTACCCGATTTATTCATAAATTACCTGGCTATGTATAAATAGAGCTAATTTGTACAGTTGCACACAAAAGAGTAAGACCGAGCTAAACAGAGCTAATCTGTACAGCAGGTGCTGAAAACAAGCAAGTTTTGTTTCTGGCCAAAAGTCTCCAATTACAAGGGTCAGGTTGTTCCCCAGCAGCATAGTGAATAAACATCAGCTAGGGAGCAAATATGATAAATGTGACAGTTACAGGTTTAAAATATTCACATGCCTGCAGCTTATTAATAGGTGCAAGAACCATCAAAAGAGTAGAACCAAGCTAGACAGAACTAATTTGTACATTAATAAACCCTACTATTTGGATTCGAGGGGGATTTTAGTTCTCCTATTCTGAAAATGGAAATTTTTAAGAGTTTAATTAATATTTGAATTAAATCCTCAACTACAAAAATCCCCCTAATAGAAGCAGGACCATACCTAGTTCTGAACAAGGCATATATATCATGGAACCAATATCAACTATGTCAAATCAAATGTTAATGTAGCAGAGTTTCAGTCTAAAATTTCCCCGTACGAATATCATTTGTCCGACATTTGGAAGTTACAAGTATTCAGTCAGACTAAAAGACTAAACAAAGGCCACAGAAAGCAAAGCCATTGTGAGGAAATAGTAATCACTCGCTAGTAGCGAGACCCAGCAAAACAAAGACCAAGGAAGCGGAATCCATTGTCACTAGTCACTTCCAGTAACACACAAACATTTCATTTGTGAGTAAATAGTAATCACGAGCTAATAAGTGCAGAAAAAAAAAGACCAAGGAGGCAGAATCCTTTGTCACTAGTCACTTGCCAGAAAGACCACAAACACAGATCTAGCATCCAGGCATAAAAGACTATTATAATTCTGCAAACATGGAAAAAGAAACATTTCAACCTCAAATGAACCAAAAGCATTAGAAGGGATACATAACCTTAAGCATTAGAAGGGATACATAAGCAACCAGCAGAATGCATCACCTAGTTCTATTAGGTCGAAACAAGCTGCTAGCTGCTCCATTCTTGAAGATCAAATTCCTGTTAGACATCCCACGGAATATCCCATAAGCAACAATTTCAGTGCTTCTTAGCGAGCGCTGCTGACTGAGCGAAATAAGGAACATATGGGATAATAGGCTTACGATAGCCATGTAGACTGCAGATAGCACACACTTCCTTCTTATCCATGTCATATGATATCAGCTTATCATTCCAATACTCAGCAAAGAAGACCAAACCACGATGTGGATGAATGCCGACCGCATCCCAGTCTTTGTGGCAACGGCCGCTCATTCTTCCAAACAGCTGGGAGCAGCTCATATTGTCTCTCAGAACCCATTTTTTTGCATTGTAGTCCTCAAGAACCCAAATGGACAGTTCAGTCACCTGGGAAGACAATGTCACACATCTTCCACTCAGGCAATGTAGGTGCCCCTGTGATTGACCAATTAAAAAAAGAAAACCACGGTCTTTTTGTGGCCAGTGCAGGGTCCTAAATGGCCTCCCTTCCCCACCAACAACAAGTATCTGTGTCATCTGGTATTCAAGAGCGAGATAGGGGTAGCGGAGAACAGCCCCGTGCAGCATGCCCTTAAAGAGGCACGCAACTGTGTACAGCATTGTGTGCTGTGGTACACCCTTGAGTTCGTGCCTCCATGCCCCAGTTACAGAAGAGAAGGTGTGCACCTCATCCAATTGATAAATACATCTAAACCTAAGCTGGATCAACTGAAAGTGTGGAGAGATGGCCGGGTCAAAGATCAAATAGGTATCAGGGTCGCTGTCAACCCTTTCCCGTGGAGTACTAGAATTGCTGGCGTTGGGCACGGACACCCACTCCTCAGTGGCGGGGTTGCACACAATATAGCCCAGTGATTCAAAACATTGGTTATCTTCACCTTCACCGTCGTCGTCGCTGCCACTGTCACTATCTGAAACAAGCCGCTTGTGTTCAAAGAGGACGAGCCCGTTGCTGGAACCCAAAAGAACAATCTTCTCAATCTCTGCCGACTTGGTCAAGAACGAGAAGGAAGACGGGTCGACGAGAGGCACTGGCCTCCCCGACAGGCCGATGAAACCACCGTAGCTCTCGGCTCCCTCGCCGGCGAAGAAGCCTTCTAGCGTCTGGGGGAACTTCCGGCAGCCGAGACGGTCGGTGATGAGGCCGCACCAGTCCTTGGACACGCACTTGAACCGGAAGAGGGGCTTGGCGGGGAGGCGCGAGAGGATCTCCACGAGGGAGTGTCGGGCGGGCAGGCCGCCGCGACGACCTCGCCCCTCTTGGCCTCGGGGCAATCCATGGAGCCCCCGATATCTCAGTCAGAGCGCCAACGCGACCTCGAGGCTGCATAAAAACCAAGAATTGACGAACAAGTTGGCACACTACACAGCGGAGCTAGGTCTACTGGCTTCACAAACGAAGGAAGGTGCACGCCATTGGAGGAAAGGGAGTACATACCGAGGAATGATTTCAAGTTTTCAACCCCAGCAGCTGCGATCCGTGTGAGAAGTGGGGCAGGATGAGCGCGCTGGCCGCACCGGTTCTCCGCGGCGGCGGTGGCGGGCGGGAGGCAGCAACGGCGAGGGGGCGCGGCGTGTGGGAGGCGGCGGCGGCGGCGGTGCTCAGGAGGTGAGCGCGGCGCGGCGCTCGCTCAGTTCGATCCGTTTCGAGTCTGTCACCGTTCCGTCGGACACAGGATATTTCAGTCCAAAATCAAATGGGGCATTCTAGCGTGACGGCTGTGTTTCGAGTTTCGTTACGGCAAACGGGCAAAGCAACGAATCCTATTTAATCTCAAAGAATGGCCAAAATTTAATCTAAAAAAAAAGAATGGCCAAATTTTCATTTTCTCGAAGATCAATTGGAGGCCGTGGATAGCGTTTATGTTTATGATTACTTGTTGGAAATTGGAAATTAATGTTATATATAGTGAGGTTCGATATAGTCGAAATACATGTGAAGTCGTGTTAACAAAAATGGATTTAATAGAGTCGAATTAGATTTTTTTTTCTCTTAAGACTAATAATTCTTACAATATGAATGATGAAAAAAAAAAGTTTGGAGGAATGAATATATTTGACCTTGTCTAAAATTTGGACACAGATAAGGTATGATCAGTCACACCCTCCTTTTTCTTGCACAACCATCTTCTTAGTCCGCACGTCTTGCTTGTCTCACCCGCTTCCTCCTACACTCGCCCCACTGGTCGTGTCGCCCACCTCTCACCCTACCCAAACACCTTCTCCCGGTGCCCTAGCAAGCGGAGCCCTTGTCACCTGTCGTTGTCTCGCCTGCATCCACCGTGTCACGACCGTCGCCCCACAAAGCCTCCTTCTAAGCCTGCTAGTGAGTAGAACCCTAACCTCTCGCTGCCGTCGAAAGCTTAACAACAATCGTCTTCTTCTACGCCTTTGGCACGGGCTTGGTCGAGCATGGGCACATATTAAAATTTGCGCTAAAATTTAGGAATATTTCAGTTGACGCAACACAACACAACACAAGCTTTTTTATTTTATGTAATATAAACTAAATATATGCCCATTGCACACGGTTGACAATTTTGTTTTGAATTTTGGTAATTAGACAGAGACGTGTGAGCTTCAAGAACTTCGTATCAAACCCAGACACGTGGATTTCGCATCCTAATCGGGT
Organism: Themeda triandra; assembly: GCA_018135685.1. Lineage (NCBI taxonomy): Eukaryota > Viridiplantae > Streptophyta > Magnoliopsida > Poales > Poaceae > Themeda > Themeda triandra. Next base: position 163,179 of record JAENPR010000102.1, on the reverse strand, counting down.
AAGGCGCTGACGTATGAGCTCCGAGTGGAGTATAATTCATATTGACACATACACAGATTTGGTACTGCTGGTAGATGATTACATTAGAGTTGATGTATTAAATGAAACTGTTTAGCGCTGTAGATGTTGGTACATGTTCCTCTAGATTAGACTCCGTTACAATACAACCGATTCCCATGGGATAAAAAAATATAAGAGCGTGTCATAGGAGGTATTTTTGTTCTTAGAGCATCTCCAACAACTTTGTAAATTTCACTTGGTATATTTCGTGTTTTAGCAACTTGGTAAATTATTTAGCAAGTGAAAAAATGAGTCATCTCCAACAATTTGGTATTCCAACTTGGTAAAACTAGAGGATGACAGATAGGACCGCATATCATTGCCTACTTCTTCCCCATCGCGCTCTCCACGCGATAAGAACACGACGTTGACCACCGGGATGTAAATTTTGACTCGCGATTTCTCGACAACGGCTGCACCAAATTGGGTGAGGTTCGATCCTACGCGATCGTAACGAAAAAGCGAAACTTTTGAGCATTTCCCATCAAAATATTGAGCACCGTAGGTACTCTACCACCAGCCTTGGCACGGGCGTCTTCCTCGATGTCGGAGATGCAGCGCTTCCTCGATGTCGGATATGCAGCGATCAGGCCGGCGATGCTGCTGCGAGAAGGATGGTGGCATGACGAGGATGCCCACGCCCTTCGACACAGTGTTGCGATCGTCGGAACATGGCTTGTGAACCTCGCGACCGCGCCGGGCTTCGCGACCGCGGGCTGGACACCGCGCGCTCGACGCTGGCGGGCGGGCGACGGTGCGGGCGACGGCGCGAGCAGGCGAGCGTGCGAGGAGGGGCGACGGGGCGAGGCGAGGGCGGTGGGGCGAGGCGAGGAGCGGCGACGGGGTGAAATCGCGCGATACGCAGTCGCTCTGCGCGCGGATAGATACGCGCGCGGAGGCTCTTTTTTTCCAAGTTGGTAAAATACCAAGTGGATTTAGGGAGTTGTTGGAGAGCTGTTTTTGAGTTTTTGCCAAAAAAAATAGAATACCAAGTGGATTTAGAGAGTTGTTGGAGATGCTCTTAGTTGTTACTGTTGTTCCCGTAACGTACTTTAGGAGTCTGTTGAGAAAAAAGAAATCCCCCAACAGAAATACAGGAATGAGTGTCAACAGAAATCTTGTTGAACGAGTTTTGAGCAACGCCTACTCAGCCCAAACCCCCATTTTGTTGGTCCCACCTGTCAGTCTCCTGTATAAGTGCTGAAACGCTGACTCCAGGTCTCTTGTGTACAGCGACAGATTCCTTGGCGCACGACGGTCAACCAATTCAACACCGCCTCCGACTCCGACTCCGATCCGGCCGCCACGTGTGTCGCGCCGCAAGAACTGCGGTGAGCGATGGCGCGCCCCTCCGTCCCCCGCACCGGCGGCGACACCATTCTCGCGGTCCACGATGACGACGGCACAGTCCAGGCGGCCACCGTGCCGCGGGACGCCGCCGGGCGGGAGGTCCGGTACCGGGGGTGGAAGGCGATGCCGTTCGTGATCGGGAACGAGACGTTCGAGAAGCTGGGCAGCATCGGCACCGCCGCGAACCTGATGGTGTACCTCACCTCCGTCTTCCACATGTCCAACGTCCGCGCCGCCGTCGCGCTCAACGTGTTTGGCGGCACCACCAACCTCGCCACCGTCTTCGGCGCCTTCGCCTCCGACCTCTGCCTCGGCCGCTACGCCACCGTCGGCTTCGGCTGCGTCGCCACGCTCATCGTATGTAACAAATCAAATCGGCATGGCATTGCCAACGAACTTGCATTGTGTTGCAGTTAGAGTTTGTTGCTGAAATCTTGGCGATGGCATGCAGGGCATGATCATCCTGACGCTGACGGCCGGCGTGCCGTCGCTGCACCCGCCGGCGTGCAGCGCCGTCGCGGGTGGGCAGCGGTGCGCGGGCGCGACGGAGGGGCAGTTCGCGGTGCTGGCGCTGTCGTTCCTGTTCATCGTGGTGGGCGCGGGCGGCATCCGGCCGTGCAGCCTTCCGTTCGGCGCCGACCAGTTCGACCCGCGCACCGAGTCCGGGCGCCGCGGCATCGACAGCTTCTTCAACTGGTACTACTTCACGCTGACCGTCGCCGTCGTGGGCTCGTCGACGGGGATCATCTACGTGCAGAGCAACGTGAGCTGGTGCATCGGCTTCGCCATCCCCGCCGCGCTTATGTTCGCCTCTTGCGTGCTCTTCTTCGCCGGCGCGGGGCTCTACGTCCGAGTGCGCCCCGAGGGGGTCCCCTTGGCCAGCGTCGTCCGCGTCGCCGTTGCGGCGGCACGCAAGCGGCGCGCCCCGGTGCCCAAGGACCCCGCGGCGTCCCTCTTCAGGACGCGCCACGCGAGCGACCTCGTGTCGAGGCTCCCCTACACGGACCAGTTCACGTTCCTCGACAAGGCCGCCGTGGTGGTGGAGTACGACAGCGAGGTCGACGGCGCCAGCGGCCGCCCCAGGGACCCGTGGCGGCTGTGCAGCCTGCAGGAGGTGGAGGAGGCCAAGTGCGTCCTCCGCATCATGCCGGTGTGGGCCACCTGCATCGTCTACTACGTGGCGTTCGCGCAGACCAACACCTACGTCGTCCTGCAGGCGGCGCAGTCCGAGCGCCGCCTCGGCGGCTTCGAGGTGCCGCCGGCGTCGTTCACCATCTTCCCGATGCTGGCGCTGGCCGTGTGGATCCCGCTCTACGACCGCCTCGCGGTGCCGTGGCTGCGCAGGCTCACGGGCGTCGAGGGCGGCATCACGCTGCTCCAGCGCATGGGCGTGGGCATGGTGCTCTCCGTCGTGGCAATGCTCATCGCGGGCGTCGTGGAGCAGCGCCGGCGCGAGCTCGCCGTGCTCCACCAGGCAGAGGCGAACCGCGAGGTGCTCTCGGTCGCGCTCGTCTCGCCGGCGTCGGCGTTCTGGCTGGTGCCGCAGCTGGCGGCTCTGGGCCTCTCGGAGGCGTTCAACCATGTGAGCCAGATGGAGTTCTACTACAAGCAGTTCCCGGAGAACATGCGCAGCGTCGCCGGCTCGCTCCTCTTCACCGGCCTCGCGCTGTCCATGTACCTCAGCGGGCTGCTGGTCGTCGTGGTGCACCGCGCGACGGAGGACCCCGTGCGGGGCGATGGCGGGTGGCTCGCCGAGAACCTCAACAGGGGGAAGCTGGACCGGTTCTACTTCCTCGTCGCCTTCATCGGCGCCGTCAACTTCTTCGTGTTCCTCGCGTTCGCGAAATGGTACAGGTACAAGGGACTGGATGATGGTGGTGAGCAAGGTGCGGACGGGGTCGATTTCCATCAATGTCAGCCAAGAACAGTAGTGGAAGTAGACGACTGCCATGATCATGAGGAAGGAAGAGTAGTAGTACGTAGACGTAGCTTCTGATTAGGAGATCAACCTGTTATCCTCTCTCTAGTGGTAAAAACGGCATACAATACAACATACATAGATGAGACTAATGTGTGATGATAAATAATAAACCTCTATACTTTTGAGAGACTATGGTGGCATTGTTGGGAGTTTAGTCCATGATTGTGTGACAATATATTTGAGGATAGATGGGTAAGACATGTGGATGTTTTCTTTTCAACTTCTCCTTTACTTGCTTGTTTTTTGGTTGTTATTCAGGCAACATGTAATTCGTCATTGTTCCTCACAAAAAAGTTGACTTGACTATGGAAAAAAATTAAAATTATCTCTTGTAGTTGTCCTTTTATTTGTACTAGTTTTTTTTTTTAAAAAAACTTCAGATGCTTTATTACTCATCTGAACAGCTAAATCGATGGACACCAAATCCTCATGAGGATTACAACCATCAACTGCAAGAGCGTGTGTTGCTCTTGTTTTTTTTTTTAAAAAAAAAGAGATGAATATATTAATATCTCAGCTTTCTGCATTAATCAATGCATATGTGTGTTCAGTATTACAACAAAACTAGAAGAAATGGTTTAAGGTACTTCAAAAACAAAGTTTTATGCCATAAAAGATAATAAAAGACTCCAAACCAGTACTAGAAAGCAATTCTATTACTAAAGTTCTAGCCATATCTAGCAAACACTTCCATCGTGGTTGTCTCAATGTCTTGCAACCTATTTTCATCAAATGACGATCCTCCTCCTCCTGCAATAGAGACCAAAACCTTGTCCAATAGGCCCCCCTGAAGATAGCCCTGCAAGTAAGACGGTACCCTGCTTGTTGCGGTTTCTATGACAAACCGACACATTACAGTGCATAAACTCCGTAACAATAATGTGTTTTAGCTCGGTGATAACACCTTCAGTTGGTGCCAGCTTTGAACTCGTTTGTTTCAAGAGCCACTTTGATCAGGGAGGCATCCACTTCAATCATGGTATGCATGATCCCTAGCCTGATTGCAGTTTGTAACCCTGCCAATCACCCAAATTCACTGCCAGCACCTGACTCCACCCCCTTGCTTTGATCGTCGCGAATGACAAAGCCCCTGCCGGTTCTTTCCTTGAGGAGTCAAAAGCCCCGTCAGAGTTCGTTTTGAGCATGCCAGCCGGGTTCAGGCTTGCGCCACCAAGAGGACCGACACAAATCCGACAATAGCGAGCAAGGGAGCAGGAGGTTGTTTCAGTAGGTTAGTGTTTTCAGTAGGATAGCGAGAGTGGTTTATGTAAATGTTTGGGTGTGTTTTTTCTCCGGTAGTTGGCGCCGGTTTTGGAGGCTGTTCTCCATCCCTCTTTCAGTTGGCTGTGTTTTAGATTATTAGTGGTGCTCCCCGACAGGAGTTGTAAATAGTTGTAAATCTTGTTTTTTTCCTTCAGTCTGCTGAAATCAGTCAGCTTGGGCTGCTCTGATGTAGTAGTAGGCAACCTCAGTTGCAGTCCTTCTTCAACCTTGTTCCCTCCAACGATTACGTTCCTCACCACATATAGAGCAGCATGATCAGTACGCGTTTTATTTTGAGGATCATCTCCATCATACCTTGGCCAATGTACAGACTGCAAGCATCTGACGGGTTCCTTCCATATTCAGTTCTCTCCATACCTTGTCCACCTCTTTACAGTTCAGCAGCAGGTGGCCCCCATCCTCGTCCTTGATACAGAACCGGATATGAGAGGGGGCAGAGGGTGGGATACCCCCTCCCCCGGCTTCTACGAAGCGTAATGTAGGGGACTGGATTTATCCAGCCGGTGACGTCTCTCGATTCCCACCGAGAGCGCCACCCGGGGTTCGAACTCGAGACCTCCCTTTCAGGAGTTTGGTGCCTTGACCATCTCGGCTGAGACCCCTCCCCTGATACAGAACCGGATATATCTATATTTCATCCCTTTTTACTTGTACTAGTTGGTCCTTGATACAGACTGCAAGCTTCTTGATCTTTATCGTCCTTATAAGAGGTACCACACCATATATGAGCCAGCGATGGATCCACATTTTGAACAATTACAAAAAAGGAGTGAATCCTCACTAGGGATGAACTTAGTAGCCATGTTCCCTAAGGAAACGGGAATATGAAGTCATAATTTATAATATGTTCCCAGGGCTAAACCAGTGTTAAGATGCTAGATTTGTTGTAATTGTATTAGATTTTGACATGATATGCATAAGTTCTATACAATCTTGCTTAAGACAAACCACACTCGCCCCGTGCTGCAGCCCGGGCAGCACGGGCCGTGGATCCGCCCCTGGTTTCATGGATCCTGAAAGCATCTCCACTACGAAACCGATTGAGCGACAGAGAGGCCGAATGCCACGACCCGCCTCTTACAAGTTCGGCCTGAAGCCCGACGTCGGTGCGTAGCTTGCCGCACCGCGCCGAGGAAACATAACCTCCTTCCTGGCGGACAAGCTTGCTGCGGCGAAGGCTTTGTCGAACTCATCGTCGACGGAGGAGTCTGGCACGTCATTGGAGGGCCGCTTAGTCCACTTGCAGGTTTCGATAAATAAAAAAAATAAAGAAAAAATACTCCGTGATCCTATCTGTACAACACAATTTCTAATCATTAATTATCGAGTAATTTTCTCAACTTATCGGTCCATTCTTTTTTGCCGTCCCAAGTTGCCATTTGGGAATCGACAGCGCTGATTATTTGTCCTTTTTCTTCCTGCTGCGCGTTGTTCGTGGGCCGTTTCTGTCTTGTAGTTGTAGTTGTCCTTTTATTCGTACTATTTTCTAAAAAAAAAAATCATATGCTTTATTACTCATCTGAACAGCTAAATCGCTGGACAACAAATCCTCAAACTCATGACAATTACAACCAGCAGCTGCAAGAGCGTGCGCTACCTTGTTACAGTTTCTACCACAAACCGACACATTACAGTGCATAAACTCCGATCCGTAGCAATGATGTGTGTTAGCTCGGTAATAATTCCTCCAGTTGGTGCCATCCTGAACTCGTCTGTTTCAATAGCCACTTTGATCAGGGAGGCATCCACTTCAATCGTGATATGCAAAATCCCTAGCCTGATTACAGTTTGTAACGCTGCCAAGAAGCACCCAAGTTCTGGGCCAGCACCTGACGCCATCGTCTGGCCCTGATCGTCGCGAATGACAGAGCCCCAGCCACCTTCTTTCATTGAGGAGTCAAAAGCCCCGTCAGATTTCATTTTGAGCATGCCGGGTTCAGGCTTGGGACACCAGAGAAAGGACTGACACAAATCCGACAGTACACCCCGTCCTTCAGGCTTCAGTTTGCTGAAATCTGTCAGCTTGGGCTGCTCTGATGTAGTAGGCAACCTCAGGTGCAGTCCTTCGACCTTGTTCCCTCCAACGATTCCGTTCTTCTCATCGCATATAGAACAGCATGATCAGTACGCGTTTCATTTTGAGGATCATCTCCATCATACCTTTGGCCGATGTACAGCCTGCAAGCCTCTGACGGGTTCCCTCCATAACGGGTTGCCAACATACCTTGTTCACAGTTCAGCAGCAGGTGCGCCCCCCCCCCACACACACACACACACACACCGGATATATCTATATTCATCCCTCTTTATTTGTACTAGTTGGTTGTCATTGTCAATGATTGGATACGTTGATGCATGATGTTGAAGCTTCTTGATCTTTATCGTCCTTAAGAGATACCACACCATATATGAGCCAGCGATGGATCCACATTTTGAACAATTACAAAAAAGGAGTGGATCCTCACTAGGGATGAACCATATATACTAGCCAAGTTCCCTGAAGGAAACGGGAACATGAAGTCATAATTTTGTAATATTTTATCTATAGGAATGTGAATGTTCCCGAGAAACATGTTCTGTACAACACCGTAGGCCCTGTTTGGATTCTAGTGCTAAACTTTAGCACCGGATCCAAAGGAGTGCTAAAAAGAGTGTTAAAGTGTCCCAAAACACTAAAGGAGTACTAAAAACTTTAGCACCAAACGAGACCCTAAAAACTTTACTAAATTTAGTACAATGGCAATGGACCAAAACACCCTTTGCTTTGTCTCCATTTCTTTTCATCACCATATGTGAAAGTTTTACAATTAGCTTTGGAGATTATTCGCCTACTAGTTGACATTGTCGGGGCTTACCTATTGATCTTGTTTAGATGTGTTTGTTATATATATATATATTTAAAACTCTCTCGCAAACTATTATGACTTTTATATTTTTTTCTCAAATACGCAAAAAATTTGCACAACTTTGTATTTAAAGCAGAAGGGTTTGAAATAGCTACATGTGTGGCTAAGAGGTAAGAGCTATCGCTCTTCACAACAACACAAACATGTGAAGAGAGACACTTTACGTTTGTGAGGGTTTATTTTGTTGATTAAATACTAAGATAACATGCATGAAACTTTGCACAATCTCGTGCAGGTTTCGTGAAAGAAAAAAACTTTTTTAAGCAAAAAATGGTCCATGAGACCATGATCTAGCTGTACAACAAAATTTCTAATCATTAGTTGCTCGAGTAATTTTCTCAACTTATCAGTCCATTCTTTTGTCCGTCACAAGTTGCGATTTGGGAATCGACAGCGGTGATTATTTGTCTATTTTTATTTCTTTTCTGCTGGGCGTTGTTCGTGGGCCGTTTCTGCCTTTTATTTTCTGTTCTGCTCTGAAATTTAGCTCGGTCCAAGCACCTAACGTGTTGGAGCCATTTGGTAGTTAAAGGCCCAAGCCCAACAAAATAAGCCCATTTTGTGCCACTATCCTTGCAGGCCCAAACCTCATCTGCGCCTTACAACAATCTGGAGGGATACATTTTATTTTTGAGAAACTCACATGCTATGCCATCTTCTGGCAAACATCAACAATTTGAAACTCATATGGGTTTCTATTGTACAGAGTACTCCAATTATTTTTTTGCTATATCGATTATAATACTAAGTATATGTTCCAAATACTCAGATGTAGGAGAAGGGATATATAGTTGCATCATTTACTGGCCCAAATATACACAAAATATTCAATAAAAAAAATATACACCAAATGCGCATGCCTCTCCATATGGATTACAATACGTACCTCTCTCCTTCAAGTATATGACCCTTTTGCATTTTCCCTCACAATTACTATATGTCACTATTATATAAAGGCAATTTGCAGAGCATGTGCGTGGAACGAATGATGGAAACAATAATCACTACCGAAAGTAGCAGTCATTTACTAGCCATGGCGCGTCCGTATTTTCCTGCTCACTGAGCAGTCGTATTTGCCAGCTCAGTTGTCACTAGCAGAAAATAGTCTCCACCGGACACTTTCCACTCGATCCAATTCTTCTTACTTAATTGTTAGCCTCAAAATCTGCCATTTCGAAGTCATGGCTCTCAGAAAAAAAAAAAAACTTAAAACTTTGCATTACATAGCCAGTTTCCCACACACACACACACACACACACACACACACACACACACAAAAGTGGTCATCTGCATGCCGAGCCGTTTGAGATGCTTCATTCAGAAGAATCTTCCGCGCAGCCTCTCTCCCTCGACGACGAACACATGGACATGCATTGCATGCTACGTAGCGCTGTCAAGGTTTCTAACTTTCTTCCCATGTTTTTCAGAGGAAACGTGTTAATGGGTTCAAAACATGTGAGTTGATTCACCGCTTTGCTCAAAGTCGCATGACTTGAAAAACACATGTCCTGGTCGCTTGGTCAGTGCGGTTCAAACTCCCAGATTGTCTAATGGTCTTGATGTGAGAGGTCCGATCCCCGAGTCAACAGCGACCTTGCCTCTACAAAAGTCTAATCTCTGCGAACTCATGCTGTGGAAAACATGATTTCACATGTTTTTGATTTTACAAGAAACAGACTTTTGCACATGACTTGGCTATTTCTCACGCACTGTTCTTCCCAGTGATTGCTTGTTTGTCCGAAGCTTACACACAGGCACACAGCACGTCCTTAAAGGGATGCATGTGCAACGGTTTTTACACAATTGCATGCCGCTCGCATCCGGCGGCGTCCATCCTTCTTTCTGCAAAATTCCTTCCACGTGGTATACCGAAATGATGACGCTTCCTGATCTTTGCAAATCGTTTGTTTTGTGTTTATTTGTTAGGAAAAAGTTCAATAGGCGCCTGTTTGGACCTTCAACAGAGTTAGGCGCACGGTTTAAATGCTTTTGTACTATACTTATATATCAAGCAAAAATACATGTTTAAATGCATATAAAAAACTATTCAAGTAATTATATTTTTATTTGAAAAAATAAGTATAAATATTTATTCATGTAAATAGATCAAATACGCATATTTATGTGTGAGATCAAGTATAATATTTATGCATATGACATATAGTATATATATATATATATCTTAATATATGTAAACCAAAATTCAAGTAGTGGACTTGTAATGGAAGAAGAGGAGCACGCCGCCCTGCCGAGGAGCCACGTCACCCCACGTGCGGGTACGTCCCCACTGCTTTGAGAGCAAGGATAATAATTTAGCCCGTTGCTGGCTACAAGAACATGCCATGTCATATGCAGTCAATCATACAGCCGACTCATATTATGACTTAGCTATTCGATTGACTGTAGCATTTAATGATCATCTGTGTGAAGTAAGAGAGAAACTACTAGCGTTTCTCTCACGCAACTGGCTGGAGAAAGAATTTTTTTCTCGTACACTGCGCTGCAGCCGGCGAGAACTATAGCGCCCGCTCAAACTTCTCTCTCTATACGTGGCTGGTTTTTGGCTGATGTGGATCCTTCTCGCCGGCTGAAAGATGATTATTATACCTGCTCTGTGTGTGGGCACAGGGCACGCTCCCCACTGTTTTGAGCAGCCGTCCTCACCATGTGGGCGTGCTCCTCCGCTGTGGAGGGGAGCATCCCCACCACCGAGGAGTACGGTGGATCACTCCGCGCCATACAGCTACCGCCACAGTCTAGGTAAGGAAAGTAGGAGGAAAGGATGGCCAATCGAGGGGAGATATTTTTTTAGTTCGGTTCGACTTAGTTTGGTTTGACTTAGTTTTCGGTTATTTGTGTTTTAATCAAAATTCCCAGCCCTATCTGTATCAGCGCATCACACCACGAAGAAAAAACAAGATTATAGAGTTCTATATGTTCTATATACCGCGTCACACTAAACAGAACTACGTGTCTCTGCTTTTATCAGGTTATTAGTAGTACTAGCTAGCTACCTTCTTCTTAGCCATAATAAGGCCTGTTCCATGTATGAGCGTGGACTTTACTTCAATTTCTTTCTTTATTTGTGAAGCATGTGTGCTACGTATGCTACCTGCAACTAGCACCAACGACAAATCATCGATCTGCCACACATCAGCAAATTAAATTTTTTAATTTCTCACATGAACTTTATCCGGCAGATCGCAGCCTTGTCGTCATTAGCGTATGGAATCTCTGTGTAGTACTGGAACAAGTTACTTTGCAGTTGCTTCTAGCTATAGAGTCCAGACAAGATGTTATACTGTACAAAAAACCAGGCACCTAGGAGGCTAGGAATATCCTGCTGCTCTCACCAGCCAACGACACATGGACTCCCAGATGCTACCACGCCCACTCACAATGATTCCATGGGTTTCAAGGATAGCACCAGGACAAAACCCAATGGGAGGAGATCACAATGACTCTTTCCGAGCAGACAAGCTCGCTACAACTACATATCCATCTATCTGTCCATCTCAGCTGACAAAAACAACTCATTCATCTTCTCATTTGTTTATATATACATACATTGTATGTATATGTAGATGGAGCACTGCATACGTACGTATCGATCATTACATGGTTCTTAATTTGTTATTTCTATACATATAAAAAATAAATGTAAAAAAAAAAACTAGCAAGATCGGCTGATGACACAAGGGACTATGCATACAAGCTGCCTGCCTACGTCACTCTTGGCATCATATCCACCCTGCACTGCTAGAGGAATCAAGCAAGCAAGACGTGCCCCTGATCACTTCACAACCTTGTGCTTGTGCCACCCCTTCTTTATCCTCTTGCGTTTGGACGCATTTCCTACATTTCCTACACCGGCTACACACATCACACATGGCCTTGGCTTCTTCTGATCTTCTCTTGAATTGTTGTACCCCAAGGGCCCAAGGCAAAACCGGCATGAAGATCTCCTCCACATAGATGGAGGATATCACCCTGCTCTAATTTGCATTTATTTATCTGTTGGTGACGGTGCATGTGTGTGCACAAGGTTGATGAATGAAAGAACTAATATATATGATATATCGTCGTCGTCATCGATCACTTGAGCTGCATGGCCTCCAATGGCCTCCCCAGCAGGGACAGCACGGTGGCGGCGATGTGCCGCGGCGTCAGCCCTGCCTCCTCCACCTGGTCCTGCGGCGCGCCATGGTCGATGTACCGGTCCGGCAAGAACATGGACCTCAGCTGCAAATTTAATTAAATTAACGTTAGCGATCATTCCATCGCAACAAAAGCTGTAAAAATGAATTTTATTCAGTTTCACACGCAAGAACAACTAGTAGTTTTCAACAGAAAATGACTGGCCGTTGCAGGCTGGCCTTTTCGGTGACGCTGGCTAGGACGACTTACTTTGAGGGGCCCGTCGAGGAGGCCGGTCAGGCTGAGGTAGTGCGCGACGTGTGACCCGAAGCCGCCGATGGAGCCCTCCTCGGCGGTGATGATCACCTCGTGCTCGGCGGCGAGCTCCCGGATGAGCTGCGTGTCGAGCGGCTTGCAGAACCGGGCGTCGGCGACCGTCACGTACACGTCGTGCTCCTTGAGCGCCTCGGCGGCCTTGAGGCACGCCTGCACGATGGCGCCGTACCCGAGGAGCGCCACCCGGTTGCCGCCGACGAGCACCCTGCCCTTCCCCACCTCCAGCGGCGTGCCCTTGTTCCCCGCGGGGAGCACGGCGCCCACGCCGTTCCCGCGCGGGAACCGGAAGCAGGACGGGCGGTCGTCGATGGCGGCCGCCGTGGCCACCATGTGCATCAGCTCCGCCTCGTCGGCGGGCGCCATCACCACCATGTTGGGCAGGCACGCCATGTACGTCACGTCGAAGGCGCCGCAGTGAGTTGGGCCGTCGGCGCCGACGAGTCCCGCACGGTCCAGCGCGAACCGCACGGGGAGCCGCTGCAGGTCCACATCGTGCACCACCTGGTCGTACCCGCGCTGCAGGAACGACGAGTAGATGGCGCAAAAGGGCTTGAGCCCCTCGGTGGCGAGCCCGGCGGCGAACGTGACGGCGTGCTGCTCCGCGATGCCCACGTCGAAGCACCGCTCCGGGAACCGCTTCTGGAAGTAGTTGAGCCCCGTGCCGCCGCCCATGGCGGCGTGGATCGCCACCACCTTGCTGTCGGCCTCCGCCTCCCGGATCAGCGACTCGGCGAAGTACTGCGTGTACGACAGCGTGGGGGTCTTGGACTTGAGCTGCTTCCCCGTCGAGGGTTCGAACTTGACGACGCCGTGCATCCGGTCCGCCGCGGCCTCCGCCGGTGGGTACCCTTTCCCCTTCTCCGTCACGACGTGGATCAGCACGGGCCCCGGCGCCGGCATCGCCTTCACCTTCTCGAAGATGGTCACCAGGTCCTCGATGTTGTGCCCGTCGACGGGGCCGATGTAGTAGAGCCCGAGCTCCTCGAACAGCGACGACCCGGACGCGCTGATCATGCCGCGCGCGTACTCATCCACCTTGGCGGCCACCTCGTGCGTCGGCCCGCCGATCTGCTTCGTCACCGACTTGGCGGCCTCCCGGAGACGGCGGAACTTGGTGCTGGACTGGAGCTTGGTGAGCGCGCGGCTGAGCGCGCCGACGGGCTTGGACGGCCCGTCGAGCGTCGCCGTGGGGAGCGACACCTGCTTGTTGTCGTTGAGCACCACGATCATGTTGGCGTCGAGGTACCCGGAGTTGTTCATGGCCTCGTACGCCTGCCCCGCCGTCATGGCGCCGTCGCCGATGACGGACACGACGTGGTTCGTCTTACCCAAGAGGTCCCTCGCCACGGCCATGCCCAGCGCCGCCGAGATGCTGGTGGAGCTGTGGCCCACCCCGAACGCGTCGTGCGCGCTCTCGTCGCGCTTGGGGAACCCCGCCAGCCCGGAGGTCTGCCGGATCGTGTGCATCCGGGACCGCCGCCCCGTCAGGATCTTGTGCCCGTACGCCTGGTGCCCCACGTCCCAGATGATCTTGTCCTCCGGCGTGTCGAACACGCGGTGAAGCGCCACGGAGAGCTCCACCACGCCGAGCGACGAGCTGAGGTGGCCGCCGGTTTTGGACACGGTGTGCACGATCTCCGCGCGGAGCTCCGCCGCCAGCTGCTCCAGCTCCGACGTGGAGAGGTTCTTCATGTGGAGAGGGTAGTTTATCGTGTCGAGAAGCGGCGTCGGCGGCTTCTCGCCGGAGGAGAAGTCGATCTTCCACGGGCCTGAAGTGGACGACGTGGCAGCCGCCGCCGGCGGCTCCGACGACTTGGAAACCATCATCTTCCCGGCGCCGTCGGCGCCGACGCTGCTGCTGCTGCTGCCACCGGCGATCTGAGCGCGAACCTGGAACCGCCGGCAGGAAGCGGTGGCGGTGGCCGGGACCGCACGGAACGCGGACGGCGACGATGCCTGGAGCGCCATTGGAGACATGGCACCGCGAGTTAGTTACTCGATTTGTAGCTTGTATAGCTAGCTAGCTAGCGTGCAAGATGCCGCCGCTCGGTGCTGCTAAGCTGTGAATTAACGACTGCTCCGGCCGGCCAGTAGCTGGAACTGTAGCTCGACGGCGATGCCGCGCGCGCGCCGGACCGCTGGGCGAGGAGGTGGAGGTGGGAGAAGGCCGAGGGGCGTGAAGGGCAAGCAGAGGCGGAGGAGGGGTTTTATAGACTCGGCGAGCGCGGTGGTGGTGGTGGTGCATATTGACGTCGTGAGTGAGATCTGTTATTAGTTATTACCGATGATGAAGCAGGAGAAACAGAGAAGTACACGTGGTGGACTTGTAGGAACGAGAAAATGAGTAGAGTTGGGGTTTTTCCGGGGAAGCTGCTTCGTTCTCGCGCGATTAATCGCCATTTGCATGGTGCCAAGCAGGTGACTACTTGTTCAGGCAAAACTTTCTACTACTGTACTTTGGAGCTTCAAAAGATATTTTGTGCCTTTTCTGAGCATGTTTTGACTTTTGACTTTTGACACTTGCTAGGTTTGTGTTAAACTGTTTTCGGCTTTTGAGAGGCTATAGCGGAAACAATTATTTGTAACATGAACTCTCCCTAATTTGTAAACAACGCTACGAATTCCAAAATTTGTAGATAAATTTAAAAACATTGGAACGATGTATGTATACCCATGGATTAAACCTAACTAAAAAGTTTCTCCTCAAATTTTGGTTATCTTTTAACAAATTTTGACAAATCTAAACCTAGGCACAACATAGAACACCTTGTATTTTAGTACAAAATTTAAAAGCCCTACTTGCCATTTATCAACCAAATATCATTCATTATGTTGGTAATAGGCTAACAGTGTCTGATTTTAAAAATAAATTTTGATGGCAGTTGCTTCTTTTATTATTACCTTAATCTATCCTCATATCTCTGAAATACACTATATTACAAGACCAAGTACACTTAAGCTTGAGAAGAGAAATTAAAGGAAGCTCATCCCAAATTATCGTCCTGTCCACAATGACCGACTCGAAACAAACAAGTTCTACCATCAAATTTTACTTTGCAGTATGACTTCATTAGTTATAAACATGAAAATTTCAACCAAGTTCCTAGGTGCCTATGTCAAAAGTTACTTGATGTCATATATAGTGGTCTTGAGTGATACTTTTTCCGCCCTAAAAATATAAGAAATCTAGTTTTGTCTTAGGTCAAACTATGTTAACTTTGATCAAAATTATAGAAAAGAAGAATAATAGTTATGACATCAAATTACCATCACTGGATATTGTTTATATTATCATAATTTACATATGTGATGCAAGCATGCGACGGATATTAATAATTTTCTCTTTAAACTTGGATCAAACTTTATATAGTTGACTTAGGATCCTTTATATTTTAGTGCACGGGGAGTATATATAACAATGTATGTGACGAAAACAATGGTACAAGTCCTAACTATAAAGACCGAGTTAGAATAGAATGCCTTTTGCTTTCAAGGAGTTACAGTTAATTTATCTTTACAACTTTGTGTAGTTTTAAGTTTCAAGGCGTGTCTTGAAAAGTTTCGCCTCGTTTGGGTTTCGGTCCACTAGACCTCGTCGCACTGACTTCCAAGCACATGCCCTGACTTGAGACCGTCCCAACAACGTGCACAGGTCACTAGGACCCAGCAAGCTCTATTAATCTTGTGGTGTATGTGAAGATGCTTTTGGTCCCCGGCATGCGTGATTCCTCCATAGACCGGTCCAAGGACTCGGTTGCTGCTGTGCTATGGTATGGGCTCGTTTTGGAAAGTTCCGGGGTTCTTCGATTCCCAATCTGTGCTGGATATATTCCGCTGGATGAGAATCATCATCGCGCAGGCCATGTTCCTGGCTAAGCAGCCGGACAGTGCTACCTACCACGGGAAACCCCTTTTGTTTCGTGCCTTTCCGGAGAACGCCTGACGACTAGACGTGTGTCTTTTAGCATATCATGGTTTATCTGAACATCTATTATTCTTAGTCCCTTGTTCCACATTATAAATCTGGCCTTTTTTATACATCACCTTTTCTAGTCCCTTCGTTCCAAAAAGTTTCAAGTAGAAAGTTTTAGATATGGTCGAGATCTATAACTTTAATTTGCTTTTGATCATTTTCTCATTCGATCATTTGAGAAATTCAAAAATATGATTTTTAAAATAATTAACCTTAAAGCATAATTTCTACGCCATAAATGATTTTAAATAAAAAATTGTCAACTACAAAGTCATAGATCTTTTTGATCATATAAGTTCGTTAATAAAACCACCAATATATATAGATTTATTTTTCCTAACTGTGTCAATAGCCTACAACTTCATTTGTAGTGGTCAGACCATCATCTGTATTGGTGGTAGCCTTAAAAAACGGTCAGTAAAAATGTGACCGCTCTTAACATTGATTCTCCCTATAGCAGCACTACCTATTTCAGTTCGTGACAGAGACCTGACTCGATGAGGATTGTCACTCTCGTATACAATAATAATAATATCGATGCATTAAGGGTGAAACTACCGTATCACTCAAAGTCAGTAATGTCTAGTGTAGTCTGCACTAACTTTGTTCAAATCAACATCACAAACCCGATCAGCTAACGAACTTTGATAGATAATGAAGATAAAATGATTACTCGAAAGATAAATTGAATACTCATTACCGTGTATACAGTTAGAAAATGCTTTTCAGAAACGAGTGAACTTGGTGTCTCTAAAATACATGATTTTCATAGACAGATGTCATATGTTAGAAGGGCCCTGCATCCACCCCCCCCCACCCCGCGCGCGCGCTCTGCCACTAGTGGGGCTAGGTTGGCGGTGAGATAGAGAGTGAGCCGCCACTAGTAGGGTCAAGTTGGTAGAGAGAGAGAGAGAGAGAGAGAGTTGGAGCTATACCAAACACTTTGGTGAACCCTAGATCCACCGTGGACTGTCCCTTGGTGGATCCAGATGAATCATAGGTTCAAATTCGCCTTTTTGCTCCGATGGAGCTTTGTCAAAAACAAGTCCTTAGTTTTAAGTGACGTTCACTATTGGAATCGGCTCATTGCCGAGTGTCAGATCTCGGGCACTCGGCAAAGCCGTTTTTTGCCGAGTGCCGCCCTTTGCCGTAAAAAAATTATCGAAGGGTCTTTGCCGAGGGCAAATAGGCATTTGCCGAGCGACTTATATTAGGCACTCGGCAAAGAAGGCGCCTCCAGTAGTGCTTAGACGATAGTCGCGGGTTGCAAAAATCAAATTTAATTGCTCTTAAGATTCTTTATAGCAGCGCTACTTATTTCGATTTGTGACATAGACTTGACTCGACGAGGATTGTCACTCTCGTACAATAATAATATACTCCCTCCGTTCCAAAATAAGTGTCGCTTCGTTTCCCTAAAAATCGCTGTCGGCAATTATATATTAAAATATATTAATATTTATGCTAAGTGATTAGTATCATCGGAAAGATCTTTAAGTCTAGTTTTTTAATAAAATTATTTAGAGATATAAATGTTGCACATATTTTTTACAAATTGAGTTAAACTTGTAGCACGAAAATTTAAAACAACACTTATTTTGAAACGGAAGGAGTAGATGCATAGGGGAAACTACCGTACCACTCAAAGTCCATGATGTCTTGTGTAGTTCGCGCTAAGTTGGCTCAAAGTCCAAGAGGCATAGGGGAGAAACTACCGTACTATCACAAAGTTGATCAGCTAACAAACTTTTAATAGATAATGAAGACAAAAAGATTACTCGAAAGTTAAATCGACTACTCAGTACTACGTACGTACGTACAGTTTACAAAATGTCTCTAAAATAAATTATTTTCAGATACTGTTCACTGTTCTATTCAGTTTAAAAATGTCTGTAGTGAGTTAAAAATTCATGTTCTTTATTAGTACTTGATGCATGTGGGTAGCACGTTATCTTGACTGATCAACGCGTGAATCACGTGTGAGCGTGACATAGACCTCAGAACAACTTCTATCTGTGTAGTATAGTATTTGGTTTATCCATGTTGCGCTCACATGGTGTAGCGATCTGACAGGCACTGCATTCATCAGCATTATCCATCGCTGCACATGATAGTGCCGACAGTTTGCCGTCTGAACGTACGTGTCACACGTGTGATGCTCATCGGTCGTCTTCTCGCAGGAGAGCGAGCGACAACAGCGATCGAGCACCATGGAGGCATGAATGCATATTTCAGAGACCAATAGCTTCCTTTGCCACTCGATGAACATATATAAGAAGAATAAGAAGTAGCGGAAACTGAATATACAGCAGAAAATAAACGTGTTCCATGTTTTTGTTGCAAAGGCGCTAAGCTCTCCAGCGCCACTCATTGCTACGGAAGCCATATACAGAGTGGGAAGTGGCATACTATATCCCTTAGTTAATTAGGCTTATGAGTAAAAAGGCGGAATAATAGGTTCATCAGTGCTTGCGTAGACACCTTGAGAGGCTGGGATATAAACAACGTAGGTCATTATAAAAGCGACCATATAAATGAACTTGATGTGGACGCCGAGGGTTCGACATCTTTCCCAAGTGGAGAAAAACAACCTTGTCCTTGCTCCTAAGGTTGAAAACAAACATAACTTTTCCTGTTTCGAACTGCTATGCCCCTCTTGCGGTCTTGCCTACGATGGTCGGAGAGGTCAACCACCTTCGACAGAGTGATCGCCCTGACCGCTTCATCGAGGCTGGCCGATATCCTTTGGTGGTCAGCGCAATGATCGAAACTGTGAGGATGACAAAATCCTCATGGATGGAGCAAGCGCCAAGCGGCATCAACATCCTTTACAAGGACGCCTTCGACGGGCTGAAGATTGACATCAGGAAGTTGCATGTCTCGTAGTCTCCATTCCACAGAATTGTACCTGACCAATGTGCCCCGGCCGATGTGTGATGTCTCCGGGCACTGTGACCCTCTAGGTCACATTCGGCGACATGATGCACTATCGCAAGGAGACACTTTCCTTTGAGGTCATCAACTTTGAAGGGCCATACCATGCTATACTTGGGAGGTTGTGCTACGCCAAGTTCATGGCTGTTCCGAACTACGTCTAACTCAAGCTAAAGATGACATGCCCTCATGGCATCAACATATGGTGGTCGAGAACTTCCAGAGCGCATACAAATGCGATATTGGTCTGCCGTAGAGCATGTCGTTTGGACCTTCCACCCACCTCGACAAACATGTTGCCACAAAAATATGATCCACGTGACACCTCGATAACTATCGGTCTTTCGCAACGACGAGCAACGAGTTTTCAGGGAGGTAAGCTGACTATTTTTCAGTGCAAAACGATAACACAGGTTGCTAATCCCTAATGGACATTAGGGTTTGGCATATACTACTATCTTTAGGTATCTACTCCTGTACACACAAGCCTAATAAAATATTCCTATTCTAAACTATTTTTTTATAGGTCAACGATAGGGTTTCAAATAAAATCCTACCTGGATTTTCATTCCACGTATGCCAGGCTGGCCCGAGTGGTGGAGGACAGGAGCCCAAATTACACCGAGTGTTCATCCGATTACAAGTGGTTACATGTCAGTTGTCAAAGTTACACCAAAAGAGAGGAGCGTTACGTTGCTTCTAGGTAATCAGCATTGCCAGAGCTTGGAGCTCTGCCGGCAGGAAGCAATCAGGCATTTCTAATTGATTTGGCCGCACGTATCTGATATATGTATCTCAAAGTCGGTGTCACGATCTAGATTGATCGGAGCAGATAACTCGAATCGAGAGAATAATTGGGGATAGAAAAGCACAGAATCTGGGATCGGAAGAACGAATTGAGTTTATTCGGTAGGAGGAATGATTATAGAGGAAGTTTCAGAATTCAGTTCTTCGCTAAGCTTGTCGCTACGGCGCCATCGGCTTATATACCGCCGTGATTACAAACCGACCTTATTGGCCCACCGGGCTTCAGCCCACACGATACTTACAACTCCACCGCCGGCCCATCAACCATGCCTGTACGCCCGCTTTGTTCAACGATCATTCCCGCTTCTTCCCGACATTCCCCACCTCTTGAAGTCCAGCTTGACCCCAAGCTGGGTTATCCGGGAAGCGCCTCCGAAGATCATGCACCTCCTCCCAAGTCATCAAAGTCGATGGACGCCCGACCACTTCACCTAAATCGATATCGAGACTCCAACACCGTGTTTGGTGGTATTTGCAACTTCAACTGGACACATGTATCACAGGATGGATCCTGTAGTGAGCCGGAAGGTCCAGTTTGTATGCCACCGACCCCCATTTTAGCCAGGATTTTGAGGGACCATAGTATCTGAATATCGCTTAGCATTAGCTCTTGGAGCCACCGATGACCGGATATAAGAGCATCTCCAACAGTTCCTCATCCCACTTGGCATCCTCTAAAATTTGGCAAAACAAGGCAAAAACCTTCTCCAACAGTTCCTCAAATTGGGTTGGCAAAAAACTTGGCTTGGCAAAATCTCCAACCGCACGCGCATTGTTGCGCGCGCGAAAAGGGCTTCGCATCGCGCCTCCGGACCGCCTCCCGCCCGCGACCGCCTCTTCCCGCGCTGCGACTGAAACTTCAGGTCACTTTCCCGTGTGCGTCGATGGATTGGAGCAGTACGTGCAGCGCGCCGTGCGGGCCGACTTGGGGTGCCGGATCCGGTTCGCCTCGCCCGCCGCCGCGCCGTCCTCGCCCGACGCGCCGGGCGGGAGGTTGCACAGCGGCTCCGATGTCGGCCCGGCCCCGGCGACGACGACACGGCGAGCGCCGCCGCCCGCGCCACGACCGCGGCGCCGCAGCAGCCTCGGGACGTACGGCGCCACCGGACCTGCTGCTACACCTGCCGCTGGCCTGGACCGCCCCGGTGCCGCCAGAGGGCCTCGCGAGCCGTCTTCCTCTCCTCGCGATCGAAGAGTTCGCCATTGAAGAGATCGCGATTGGTTCCTGCGTCCGCCAGACGGTCAGAAGAAGAAGATATCGCGAGTATATGAGTTTCTGTCCGTCCTTCAGGTGATAGATCAATTGATTCAAGCTGCTCCGGCGTCTCGCACTGCTGGCCTGGCAGCTGCTCATCGATTGGTGCTTCCTCGTCTCGCATGCTGCTCCGGCGTTTTTTTTCTCCGCCGCCCAGATCGAGTCGTCTTCACACTCCCGCCTCCGCCGACCAACAGATATCGCGAGTATATGGAAGAGATCGCGATAGGGTTCAGGTGATGGATCAATTGATGCCGTGCGTATATCAGTTTCTGGCGACGTCCACTGCCTGTGATGGTGTCGTGGCCGACAAATGCTGGAGCTCATTGTCGTCTGTCTGTCCGCGCTGATGGATTCTACATAGAAAATTTGCTCCTGTCGCTTGCCGCGCTGATGGATGGCCGCGCCGATAGGATAAGGAGATGGCCGCGCGCGATGACGGTGGGAAGTACCTGTCAACAAAACCTTCCTAGTGGACCCTCCTGTTTTTTCGATTTGCCAAGTTGATTTGCATAACTGTTGGAGATGGCTTAATTTTGACTTGGCAAATGATTTTACCAAGTTGCTAAAACCCTTCATTTGCCAAGTAAGAGATGAGGAACTGTTGGAGATGCTCTAAGGCTGCAGAAACGGTGGTTCTTCATCGTCCATATCTTTCTGTTTCCATATCTTTAATTGCTCTTAAGATTCTTTATAGCAGCGCTACTTATTTCGATTTGTGACATAGACTTGACTCGACGAGGATTGTCACTCTCGTACAATAATAATATACTCCCTCCGTTCCAAAATAAGTGTCGTTCTCGTTTCCCGAAAAATCGCTGTCGGCAATTATATATTAAAATATATTAATATTTATGCTAAGTGATTAGTATCATCGAAAGATCTTTAAGTCTAGTTTTTTAATAAAATTATTTAGAGATATAAATGTTGCACATATTTTTTACAAATTGAGTTAAACTTGTAGCACGAAAATTTAAAACAACACTTATTTTGAAACGGAAGGAGTAGATGCATAGGGGAAACTACCGTACCACTCAAAGTCCATGATGTCTTGTGTAGTTCGCGCTAAGTTGGCTCAAAGTCCAAGAGGCATAGGGGAGAAACTACCGTACTATCACAAAGTTGATCAGCTAACAAACTTTTAATAGATAATGAAGACAAAAAGATTACTCGAAAGTTAAATCGACTACTCAGTACTACGTACGTACGTACAGTTTACAAAATGTCTCTAAAATAAATTATTTTCAGATACTGTTCACTGTTCTATTCAGTTTAAAAATGTCTGTAGTGAGTTAAAAATTCATGTTCTTTATTAGTACTTGGTGCATGTGGGTAGCACGTTATCTTGACTGATCAACGCGTGAATCACGTGTGAGCGTGACATAGACCTCAGAACAACTTCTATCTGTGTAGTATAGTATTTGGTTTATCCATGTTGCGCTCACATGGTGTAGCGATCTGACAGGCACTGCATTCATCAGCATTATCCATCGCTGCACATGATAGTGCCGACAGTTTGCCGTCTGAACGTACGTGTCACACGTGTGATGCTCATCGGTCGTCTTCTCGCAGGAGAGCGAGCGACAACAGCGATCGAGCACCATGGAGGCATGAATGCATATTTCAGAGACCAATAGCTTCCTTTGCCACTCGATGAACATATATAAGAAGAATAAGAAGTAGCGGAAACTGAATATACAGCAGAAAATAAACGTGTTCCATGTTTTTGTTGCAAAGGCGCTAAGCTCTCCAGCGCCACTCATTGCTACGGAAGCCATATACAGAGTGGGAAGTGGCATACTATATCCCTTAGTTAATTAGGCTTATGAGTAAAAAGGCGGAATAATAGGTTCATCAGTGCTTGCGTAGACACCTTGAGAGGCTGGGATATAAACAACGTAGGTCATTATAAAAGCGACCATATAAATGAACTTGATGTGGACGCCGAGGGTTCGACATCTTTCCCAAGTGGAGAAAAACAACCTTGTCCTTGCTCCTAAGGTTGAAAACAAACATAACTTTTCCTGTTTCGAACTGCTATGCCCCTCTTGCGGTCTTGCCTACGATGGTCGGAGAGGTCAACCACCTTCGACAGGAGTGATCGCCCTGACCGCTTCATCGAGGCTGGCCGATATCCTTTGGTGGTCAGCGCAATGATCGAAACTGTGAGGATGACAAAATCCTCATGGATGGAGCAAGCGCCAAGCGGCATCAACATCCTTTACAAGGACGCCTTCGACGGGCTGAAGATTGACATCAGGAAGTTGCATGTCTCGTAGTCTCCATTCCACAGAATTGTACCTGACCAATGTGCCCCGGCCGATGTGTGATGTCTCGGGCACCGTGACCCTCTAGGTCACATTCGGCGACATGATGCACTATCGCAAGGAGACACTTTCCTTTGAGGTCATCAACTTTGAAGGGCCATACCATGCTATACTTGGGAGGTTGTGCTACGCCAAGTTCATGGCTGTTCCGAACTACGTCTAACTCAAGCTAAAGATGACATGCCCTCATGGCATCAACATATGGTGGTCGAGAACTTCCAGAGCGCATACAAATGCGATATTGGTCTGCCGTAGAGCATGTCGTTTGGACCTTCCACCCACCTCGACAAACATGTTGCCACAAAAATATGATCCACGTGACACCTCGATAACTATCGGTCTTTCGCAACGACGAGCAACGAGTTTTCAGGAGGTAAGCTGACTATTTTTCAGTGCAAAACGATAACACAGGTTGCTAATCCCTAATGGACATTAGGGTTTGGCATATACTACTATCTTTAGGTATCTACTCCTGTACACACAAGCCTAATAAAATATTCCTATTCTAAACTATTTTTTTATAGGTCAACGATAGGGTTTCAAATAAAATCCTACCTGGATTTTCATTCCACGTATGCCAGGCTGGCCCGAGTGGTGGAGGACAGGAGCCCAAATTACACCGAGTGTTCATCCGATTACAAGTGGTTACATGTCAGTTGTCAAAGTTACACCAAAAGAGAGGAGCGTTACGTTGCTTCTAGGTAATCAGCATTGCCAGAGCTTGGAGCTCTGCCGGCAGGAAGCAATCAGGCATTTCTAATTGATTTGGCCGCACGTATCTGATATATGTATCTCAAAGTCGGTGTCACGATCTAGATTGATCGGAGCAGATAACTCGAATCGAGAGAATAATTGGGGATAGAAAAGCACAGAATCTGGGATCGGAAGAACGAATTGAGTTTATTCGGTAGGAGGAATGATTATAGAGGAAGTTTCAGAATTCAGTTCTTCGCTAAGCTTGTCGCTACGGCGCCATCGGCTTATATACCGCCGTGATTACAAACCGACCTTATTGGCCCACTGGGCTTCAGCCCACACGATACTTACAACTCCACCGCCGGCCCATCAACCATGCCTGTACGCCCGCTGTTCAACGATCATTCCCGCTTCTTCCTGACATTCCCCACCTCTTGAAGTCCAGCTTGACCCCAAGCTGGGTTATCTGGGAAGCGCCTCCGAAGATCATGCACCTCCTCCCAAGTCATCAAAGTCGATGGACGCCCAGACCACTTCACCTAAATCGATATCAGACTCCAACACTGTGTTTGGTGGTATTTGCAACTTCAACTGGGACACATGTATCACAGGATGGATCCTGTAGTGAGCCGGAAGGTCCAGTTTGTATGCCACCGACCCCCATTTTAGCCAGGATTTTGAGGGACCATAGTATCTGAATATCAGTTTAGCATTAGCTCTTGGAGCCACTGATGACTGGATAGAGCATCTCCAACAGTTCCTCATCCCACTTGGCATCCTCTAAAATTTGGCAAAACAAGGCAAAAACCTTCTCCAACAGTTCCTCAAATTGGGTTGGCAAAAAACTTGGCTTGGCAAAATCTCCAACCGCACGCGCATTGTTGCGCGCGCGAAAAGGGCTTCGCATCGCGCCTCCGGACCGCCTCCCGCCCGCGACCGCCTCTTCCCGCGCTGCGACTGAAACTTCAGGTCACTTTCCCGTGTGCGTCGATGGATTGGAGCAGTACGTGCAGCGCGCCGTGCGGGCCGACTTGGGGTGCCGGATCCGTTTCGCCTCGCCCTGCCGCCCGCCGCCGTCCTCGCCCGACAGCGTCGGCGGGAGGTTGCACAGCGGCTCCGATGTCGGCCCCGGCCCCGGCGACGACGACACGGCGAGCGCCGCCGCCAGCGCCACGACCGCCGGCGCCTGCAGCAGCCTCAGGACGTACGGCGCCACCGGACCTGCTGCTACACCTGCCGCTGGCCTGGACCGCCCCGGTGCCGCCCGAGGGCCCCTCGTGAGCCGTCTTCCTCTCCTCGCGATCGAAGAGTTCGCCATTGAAGAGATCGCGATTGGTTCCTGCGTCCGCCAGACGGTCAGAAGAAGAAGATATCGCGAGTATATGAGTTTCTGTCCGTCCTTCAGGTGATAGATCAATTGATTCAAGCTGCTCCGGCGTCTCGCACTGCTGGCCTGGCAGCTGCTCATCGATTGGTGCTTCCTCGTCTCGCATGCTGCTCCGGCGTTTTTTTTCTCCGCCGCCCAGATCGAGTCGTCTTCACACTCCCGCCTCCGCCGACCAACAGATATCGCGAGTATATGGAAGAGATCGCGATAGGGTTCAGGTGATGGATCAATTGATGCCGTGCGTATATCAGTTTCTGGCGACGTCCACTGCCTGTGATGGTGTCGTGGCCGACAAATGCTGGAGCTCATTGTCGTCTGTCTGTCCGCGCTGATGGATTCTACATAGAAAATTTGCTCCTGTCGCTTGCCGCGCTGATGGATGGCCGCGCCGATAGGATAAGGAGATGGCCGCGCGATGACGGTGGGAAGTACCTGTCAACAAAACCTTCCTAGTGGACCCTCCTGTTTTTCGATTTGCCAAGTTGATTTGCATAACTGTTGGAGATGGCTTAATTTTGACTTGGCAAATGATTTTACCAAGTTGCTAAAACCCTTCATTTGCCAAGTAAGAGATGAGGAACTGTTGGAGATGCTCTAAGGCTGCAGAAACGGTGGTTCTTCATCGTCCATATCTTTCTGTTTCCATATCTTTAATTGCTCTTAAGATTCTTTATAGCAGCGCTACTTATTTCGATTTGTGACATAGACTTGACTCGACGAGGATTGTCACTCTCGTACATAATAATAATATACTCCTCCGTTCCAAAATAAGTGTCGTTCTCGTTTCCCGAAAAATCGCTGTCGGCAATTATATATTAAAATATATTAATATTTATGCTAAGTGATTAGTATCATCGGAAAGATCTTTAAGTCTAGTTTTTTAATAAAATTATTTAGAGATATAAATGTTGCACATATTTTTTACAAATTGAGTTAAACTTGTAGTACGAAAATTTAAAACAACACTTATTTTGAAACGGAAGGAGTAGATGCATAGGGGAAACTACCGTACCACTCAAAGTCCACGATGTCTTGTGTAGTTCGCGCTAAGTTTTTTTTGAGAGTTTGAGAGTAGTTCGCGCTAAGTTGGCTCAAAGTCCAAGATGCATAGGGGAAACTACCGTACTATCACAAAGCTGATCAGCTAACAAACTTCTAATAGATAATCAAGACAAAAAGATTACTCGAAAGTTAAATCGAATACTCAGTACTACGTACGTACAGTTTACAAAATGTCTCTAAAATACATGATTTTCAGATACTGTTCACTGTTCTGTTCAGTTTAAAAATGTCTGTAGTGAGTTAAAAAAAAGCATGTTCTTTATTAGTACTTGGTGCATGTGGGTAGCACGTTATCTTGACTGATCAACGCGTGAATCACGTGTGAGCGTGACATAGACCTCAGAACAACTTCTATCTGTGTAGTATAGTATTT
This sequence comes from Themeda triandra, assembly GCA_018135685.1. Taxonomy (NCBI): domain Eukaryota; kingdom Viridiplantae; phylum Streptophyta; class Magnoliopsida; order Poales; family Poaceae; genus Themeda; species Themeda triandra. The sequence continues at coordinate 136,311 of JAENPR010000102.1, read as the reverse complement.
GGTTTATCCATGTTGCGCTCACATGGTGTAGCGATCTGACAGGCACTGCATTCATCAGCATTATCCATCGCTGCACATGATAGTGCCGACAGTTTGCCGTCTGAACGTACGTGTCACACGTGTGATGCTCATCGGTCGTCTTCTCGCAGGAGAGCGAGCGACAACAGCGATCGAGCACCATGGAGGCATGAATGCATATTTCAGAGACCAATAGCTTCCTTTGCCACTCGATGAACATATATAAGAAGAATAAGAAGTAGCGGAAACTGAATATACAGCAGAAAATAAACGTGTTCCATGTTTTTGTTGCAAAGGCGCTAAGCTCTCCAGCGCCACTCATTGCTACGGAAGCCATATACAGAGTGGGAAGTGGCATACTATATCTCTTAGTTAATTAGGCTTATGAGTAAAAAGGCGGAATAATAGGTTCATCAGTGCTTGCGTAGACACCTTGAGAGGCTGGGATATAAACAACGTAGGTCATTATAAAAGCGACCATATAAATGAACTTGATGTGGACGCCGAGGGTTCGACATCTTTCCCAAGTGGAGAAAAACAACCTTGTCCTTGCTCCTAAGGTTGAAAACAAACATAACTTTTCCTGTTTCGAACTGCTACGCCCCTCTTGCGGTCTTGCCTACGATGGTCGGAGAGGTCAACCACCTTCGACAGGAGTGATCGCCCGACCGCTTCATCGAGGCTGGCCGATATCCTTTGGTGGTCAGCGCAATGATCGAAACTGTGAGGATGACAAAATCCTCATGGATGGAGCAAGCGCCAAGCGGCATCAACATCCTTTACAAGGACGCCTTCGACGGGCTGAAGATTGACATCAGGAAGTTGCATGTCTCGTAGTCTCCATTCCACAGAATTGTACCTGACCAATGTGCCCCGGCCGATGTGTGATGTCTCTGGGCACTGTGACCCTCTAGGTCACATTCGGCGACATGATACACTATCGCAAGGAGACACTTTCCTTTGAGGTCATCAACTTTGAAGGGCCATACCATGCTATACTTGGGAGGTTGTGCTACGCCAAGTTCATGGCTGTTCCGAACTACGTCTAACTCAAGCTAAAGATGACATGCCCTCATGGCATCAACATATGGTGGTCGAGAACTTCCGAGCGCATACAAATGCGATATTGGTCTGCCGTAGAGCATGTCGTTTGGACCTTCCACCCACCTCGACAAACATGTTGCCACAAAAATATGATCCACGTGACACCTCGATAACTATCGGTCTTTCGCAACGACGAGCAACGAGTTTTCGGGAGGTAAGCTGACTATTTTTCAGTGCAAAACGATAACACAGGTTGCTAATCCCTAATGGACATTAGGGTTTGGCATATACTACTATCTTTAGGTATCTACTCCTGTACACACAAGCCTAATAAAATATTCCTATTCTAAACTATTTTTTTATAGGTCAACGATAGGGTTTCAAATAAAATCCTACCTGGATTTTCATTCCACGTATGCCAGGCTGGCCCGAGTGGTGGAGGACAGGAGCCCAAATTACACCGAGTGTTCATCCGATTACAAGTGGTTACATGTCAGTTGTCAAAGTTACACCAAAAGAGAGGAGCGTTACGTTGCTTCTAGGTAATCAGCATTGCCAGAGCTTGGAGCTCTGCCGGCAGGAAGCAATCAGGCATTTCTAATTGATTTGGCCGCACGTATCTGATATATGTATCTCAAAGTCGGTGTCACGATCTAGATTGATCGGAGCAGATAACTCGAATCGAGAGAATAATTGGGGATAGAAAAGCACAGAATCTGGGATCGGAAGAACGAATTGAGTTTATTCGGTAGGAGGAATGATTATAGAGGAAGTTTCAGAATTCAGTTCTTCGCTAAGCTTGTCGCTACGGCGCCATCGGCTTATATACCGCCGTGATTACAAACCGACCTTATTGGCCCACCGGGCTTCAGCCCACACGATACTTACAACTCCACCGCCGGCCCATCAACCATGCCTGTACGCCCGCTGTTCAACGATCATTCCCGCTTCTTCCTGACATTCCCCACCTCTTGAAGTCCAGCTTGACCCCAAGCTGGGTTATCTGGGAAGCGCCTCCGAAGATCATGCACCTCCTCCCAAGTCATCAAAGTCGATGGACGCCCAGACCACTTCACCTAAATCGATATCAGACTCCAACACTGTGTTTGGTGGTATTTGCAACTTCAACTGGGACACATGTATCACAGGATGGATCCTGTAGTGAGCCGGAAGGTCCAGTTTGTATGCCACCGACCCCCATTTTAGCCAGGATTTTGAGGGACCATAGTATCTGAATATCAGTTTAGCATTAGCTCTTGGAGCCACTGATGACTGGATATAAGGCTGCAGAAACGGTGGTTCTTCATCGTCCATATCTTTCTGTTGAAACGGTGGTTGTGCATCAATAAGATGGAGATACATTGATCGAACAGAAAATAACCCTGATTTGGTTAAGTTCCATTTAAAATAATCTGATCCTTCTACCAAATCAACATTAAAATCTTTCTTTGGTTCCTACAAAAAGGTGTCACCCTAACTAAAGACAACCTCACTTGAAAAACTGGAGAGGGAGACAGAAATGTATTTATTGCAATAGGAATGAGACTATCCAACACTTATTCCTTGATTGCCCTTGCGCAAAAATGTTATGGAGGATTATTTTCTTTGCTACTAGTTTACAACAACCAAGATCTATTAGCCACATGTTTGTCAATTGGCTTAGTAATCACCATAAGAAGGTCAAAAACTTGATCCGGGTTGGGATGGCTGCCTTTTGTTGGGCTATCTGGAGATGCCGAAATGATGTTATTTTTAACAAATTGAAAACTAACTCCATTATGCAGGTTATCTTTAGGGAGCGTACTGGTTACGTTTCTGGGCTCAGCTGTAGCATGATGAGGAAGTCAAGGACGCACTCTAGGTGATGAGTAAGAAATTAGAGACGATTGCTCTAGAAAATATAAACAAAGGGTGGAAGCATTTATATCGTCTGCTTTAGTTTCCTAGTCTTTGTTTAAGACTCTGGTTTCCTTTTTTATTCTCATATATCCACGACTCTGTAATAATTGGTTGTGTACATCCACGGAGGTAGATGCCGGATATTTTTATCCTTTATCTAAAAAAACCAATTTGTTTTGCGTCACCGGTGGTGTCTTCGTCAACGCCAAGATATGCTAGCTCAATCCTCGAAAGTGTTCACAGAAGCAGAGGAAACATGTGGCTCGAGACTTTGCTGAACCTTGCGATGTCTACTTGTGTTCGAGTTTTAGAGAGCATACATTGAACTCCTTTCAAAGAATTTTGGACTAAAATAACGAACACAAGAAAATGTCAGCTGAACATACACTATTTTCACGTGCTCGGTACATCGGTTCCCTCGAAAGTTTGATGAGGAAATTTCTGTCCAAAAATTTTATGTATTTTTTGAGGCCCAAGTTTGTTGAGAGCTTCATGTGGTGCATATATCTTCACGGGTACTCCTACTATGAACGACTGACTATATTGTCAGTGAATTTTATCTTGCAGCTTGTAGAGTATACTTTCACGTGATCCCTTGTCCGAACCTTTCTGCACATCATGCATCAGAAGTTGAGCACAAAAGGCCAAGATGTGTGCAGTACAATAATGCAAGCTGACAAGCGCGGCACAGGAAAACAGAGACGCCTCGATCGCGATTACTATATGTCTCTGTACAGTTGCCTAACGCGTGTGGTACTCCTACAGTACATAACGTGTTTGTTTCAAATTTTCAAGTGAGTGAAATCCAAACAAAAATCGCATCAATCTCCGTCACACACGCGTTCTATCCAGTCGGTCAAGCCTTGGCTTTGGCTAGATTCGGCCTGTTTCTAGCTAGCCAGTACAGCGAGAGACGCTCGACGTCTGCTTTTCACCGTGGCCACATGTACTAGCAAGCGATCGAGCTAGCTGATACATGTGTCACTCTGTCTGTTTGTATATTGTATTTTATTCTAAACGCTAATCTCGTGACTGTACTCTGTACATATAGACACAAATAGTACGCGTCACTTGACTTTTCGACGGCTGCGGGACCGTTTAATTTGGTTTTGGTTCATATGTACTCCCTCTGTTTAAAAAACTGTCGCCGTGGGAAATGTGACACAGTTTGATTCAATTTATAAAAAATATGTACAACATTTAAATTTTTAAATAAATTTGTTAAAAAACTAGATTCAAAGATCTTTCTAATAATACTAATTATACACCATAAATACTTGTATATTTTAACATATAATTGGTCAAAGTTGCTTTTCGAGAAGCGCGGCGATAGTCTTTTAGGGACCGAGAGAGTATGTATCCGCCTCACACTATATGCATCGATCGGACTTGGAAATTGATATGCGTGTAGTGCCATAATATTTCGGAGCATGCGTAATCTTGTCAAAGGCTTATGCAAAGTGATAGTGACAATATGGAAGCATTATTTATACAATGCTACCACAAAGCATTTTTTTTGTAAGAATATAGTCACATTATGATTTACAAAATCAGTTTTGATTTGCAACCGGCTCTACCCAAATGCCTTAATAAATCAACTATTTCTAAGGTTCTTGGTATAACTAGCGTGGTCCGCCCTGCTAATAAAACAGCCGTCACTTGAGATTATATTTCAGAAATTAGAAAATAGTGGCAAAAAATACTCCCCACATTCTAAATTAGCAAAAACTATTTAATTACTTAACTACAAAAGCCAAAATGACTAATAATTCAGATGAAAGTATTAATCATGTGATCATCCCACCACTAGCTAAGCTAACGACAATACTATAACTTTGGTATAGAGCGTATCTCCATCTGATGTCATTTGAAAAATTTAAAATTTTAAATGAAAATAAAAAACTTAAAACATATATATTCCATATATACCGGGCCCCTAGCTCTAAATGATCTATAATAAAACAAAATGAGTTTCAAGCCAATAAAACTTGTCCATTTTTCTACACATAGAAGTCTAGAAATAGTGACATGAAACTTCATTGAGACTGGCCTAAAAACATTAAACCACCCTCAAACAATTGCAGTATAGGACTCGGAAGGATGAGTTCACCAAGCTCGGCCCGAAATGCACTCAACAAATGATCTACCTTCCCCTTTCAAGGGCTTGTTCATTTTTGAAAAGATGGGGGCTTGTTCATTCGATCCCAAACCTTGGGAAGTTAGAAGGGATTGATTGGAATTTAGTTATCTCAGTCAAAATCCTCCATTCCCTCCCATCGATCATCTCAACATCAAACGAACAGTGGCTAACACAACATTTACGTACGTGAGTCTTACAGCTGAGGAAGCTTATGATTTCAATTAAAACTGGAAAAAAAAAATCAAGAATGGGCCTAGCCGCCTAGCCAGCGTTTGTATGCAAGACCAACCGGGTGACGTGTCACGTTATTGCGGACTTTAGGGCACACTAGTCGCTGATAGGTGCCACGTATGAAACACGGTCCCACTTACGCGCATACGTACGGTGCAAGTGCAAGTTTTGTACCTCGACTCCTCGAGGCGACTTCTCGCGTCACAGTCGCCTCACGAGAATTCTCACGATAAACACGCACCGGCCAAAATACCGTTCCAGGTTGTCAATGCTATGTGATTGTTGGTTAAAGTATCATGATATATCAGGGGTATTCGTAACTAGTAGGTAGGAGTAATTTAGTTAAATAATTGAAGACTTTAGTTCAAAATTCAAATCTTCATTTGTGTACTGGTTTTTAATATATAAGATTCACACAAATATAAACTATTGACAGCCACAGCATGTCAGTATCGCGTAGTAAGAGCTAACATCTCCGAATTGACTCTAAACATGACCATAATTCTATTTTTTCCACCAACAGAAAAAAAAATAAGTGGGCCAAGTCTTCATCTCCGTGCAAGGGCGGATCTAGAAATACTATCCCGGGGGGAGGCTAATTAGTGAAGGATTGTTTGAGAAGGGCTATTTTAAGCACAAAAATCAAGAATTTATGTGGCTAAAAAGGACCATGCATATAGAGAAATTTGAGCTGCGCCAGCCCCACTAGCACGGGCGTGGATCCGCCCCTGTCTCCGTGCACCATCTCTCAGTTGACTCACTACCACTCCTCGGCTTGGCTCCCCGACGAAGCGCTGTACCTAGAGCACGGTTCCCCTCTCGGCGCCCATCCCATCCCTCGCTCGGTTAGACCCGTTTAATGCAGCTCCCCTCGGGTGTGTTTGGTTTGGGGACTTGCTAGGTTGGTTAGGTTGGACCCCGTTTTGTAGGATGGAGTGAACCCATCTCTTGTTTCGTTAAGAGGGTGGGTTGAACCCAATTTTTTGTTTGGTTAGAAGGGTGGGTTAGAATGGGATGGATGGCACTTTAACACCGTCAACAATAGCTACAGTGGGACCCACCTGTCAGTCTCTTTCTTTTTTCCCATCTTATCTTCTTCCTCTGCTCGTATCGCCCCGCACCAGGCCCCGGCGGCCTCCGCCTCTTCTCCAACTTCGCCCAGCACTGGCCACGGCGGCCATGGCAGCCACCGTCTCCCCTCCTCGCCCCAGCCGGCCCGGCCACGGCGGCCATGGAGGCCACTGCCTCCCCTCCTTGCTCCAGCCGGTCCGGCCACGACGACCATGGCTCCTTCCCTGAGCGGCGGCGCCCCGAGCTCACGCGAGCCCCTGCTTCGCCGCGCGGTCGAACTGCCCGCTGGGGCCACGACGACGAAGCTGGCAGCAATGGCGGCGGTGCCCGCCAGCCATCTGTGCCACGTCTGCGGGCTCGGGTTCGAGATGGGCCAGGCGCTCGGTTTCCTCATCGCCAATCCCCCGATTTCCGCCACTTGCAGGTGCTCCGCCGCCCTCCCTATCGCCTGTGGATGCGAGACCTCATCTCCGCCGCCCGCCGGAGCTCGGCCCTTCTCCTCACCGCCTGTCAGAGCTCGGCCCGTCGGCTAGAGTCCCATCTCCGTCGCCCGCCAATGCTTGGCCCCCCTCCCCGCCGCCTGCTAGAGCTCGGCCCGTCGATGCTTGGTCCCTTCCCCGTCGGGCAGCAGCTCCTCGATGCTCTTCTCCAACTACCGGTGCCTCCATGTTGCGGCGGCGTGGGCACGCTCACCTCTCCACCAAAAACCCGCGCCCCACCAATGGAGCCAGACGCCGTGCGAGAGGGACGAAGTGGGTCGGTTGCGTTCGCTTGTTTCTGCCGGACCAGACGAACCCGCATCTATGAGGTATATTCCCTCTCAGGGACGAACCCAACCCTCTCCACTTCAAACCAAACACGGGTTCAGATGGGTCGAACCCACGTGAACCTGCTATCCAAACACACCCCTCATGGAGTCACTCGACTCGCTATGTCATCTGCGATGCTTCTCGCCATCGTGAACCCATAGTTCCTCTGTCGATTGGAATGACACGATCACTCGACCCCGTGTCGTCTACCCGTCTCTACTGCTCCTCACCCTCATGTTCCCCTAGCTCAGTCGATTGGAACAATAAGATGGATTTGGTTAAATGACAAGTGGGTCCCATGTTAGAGTAGGCGAAAAGACCAAACCCTTAAAGTAAGTAGGAGCTCTGTTGAGGGTCCTTGTTAGAGTTAATGTATATATATAAAGTAAACACCTTAAATAGCTCATAACAGTATGCGTTGATATTATTTGTCATGGCCTCATGGGTGGCTGCAGTACTGTATTGCTGTTGGTCCACGATTCAACCATGAACATCTCAGAGAACTACGTAATACATAAACATATGCGTGGCATATTTTGAGAGGACGACTGAGGAGGTAGTACTAACAATAAGGAGATCAAGAGTGCTCCGAATTTCACTTATAAATTTACTATGTCCTTGGATAGGGGACGTATCACGTATGGGGTCCAACAACATGAACATAAGAAATTATTGTCTGATGTAAGCTGAAAGAAATAAGAAACGTAAAAAGTTTAAAAGAAAAAAAAAACAAAGCAAGCTGAAAAAAACAAAGCTAGCTGCTGTGTGCGTCGTCTTACTCCATCGAGTTTGCGACCAACACAGCTGAGAATTTAACTTTTACTGCCAAGACAAAGCACAGCATGGGCTCTGATCCAGCACACACATAGGAATCATCGTTCAGTTGCTCTCACTCATTCGTACGTAACTGGAGCACTACCTGATATATATAGAAAACATCAGTGAGATGATGACCAAGCCCATCATATATATTTAGTTTATTAGTCCATCACCACCAGAAATTGTTTGCAGTATATATAAATGGCACGTAGCTTTAGCAAACAAATTGCAGGGAATCAGCCTGTGGTTTGCCCAGCAGATTCCAGCTTTGGATCGGACGTGATTTGTCAGAAGAAGATCGAGTCGTAGATTTTAACAACACTCAAGTTCCTGTCTCTTGTTCTTATCGCTACGTACTGAGACATCTCTGGAACTGTCTCAGAGACAATGTACTTACTCAGTCGCCTGTACTTACTCGTACTATATATACCTCTCTGTCCCCACAACAACTCACACAGTCTCTGAAATGTTCTACAAATTTATGAGTCTAAATAGATACTCTATGATTACTTAATGATATTTATTTGGTACCATAAATGGTATGTGTAGTACTTGTAGTATGAAGATTAGATCAAACCTACAAATATTTAACTCCTCAAGAGACAAGAATGACATCTTTCTGAATAGAGGGAATACTATGTAGGCTTCGTTCTTCCTTTTTTTTTTTTTTTTTTTTTTTTTTTTTTTGACAACAAGGCTTCGTTCGTTCATTCACATGCACGGATAGATGCTTTTGACCAAAAGACTAGGAAGGTACAGATGCCTTCTATTGGAGCAACCCATTTGTCACTCACTCCAATAGCCACTCAGTTTAAAATACAAACAGTTGTGGAAATAATAATTAATGTCGCGAACTGAAATAGACGTCTGTAAATCAAACAAATTTAGGCAAATGAATGCAGTACTTGCATTTTGGATCTTTGTATACATCAGCTTGTTTTTTTTTTCATGGATCCAGGTGGCCCCGGCTGTGCATTCTCCATTTTGGTTGCGATCTGTACTTTCCTTCCTGCCTACAATAATAAATTATCCTAGATAGATATATAATATCGGGAGGATTCCTCGCATATTGCCGCGGGCATGAAGAGGAATAAAAGTATGTTAGAATAGTGAACTGATTAGATGGACATCTTGCATATCAAGATAAATTGCAAGTGGCAAATTAGAGTGGATTGCTGAGGTGGATACATTGAAAATCAATAGTGGAGTTGATAGTGGATTGATGAGGTGGATGTGTTGCATGTCGAGAAAATAGATAGTGAGGTTTGTTTATATAAGACTTATAGATTCCTTCATCACAAATTAATTTATTGCTTAAACTACATAACAGATTTGTTTGTGCCAAAATTTCTTCAGACTTATTACTAGAGTTTTTGGGCCTAGCACTGGGCTGCAGCCCGAGGCCCAAATCTGCCCATGGCATCAGCAACATGTTGATGGCCTAGCGGTTAAGTGCAAAGTTGCATGGAAGGGTTAGGAACAGATAATGATAGAGGAACTGCACCACTGTCGATTGCCCTCTGCCGGACCCAATTCTGGCAATGGTGTAGGGGTCTAGAGCAATGACATAACATTGTAGAATCCGATATAGGTGACATACAAAAGGTTAAAAAAAGAGGTACAATCAAGTAAAATAGCATATGACTCCCTTAGCATTATCAATTTTCAATACATTCTTCAGGTGTGCTACTAAAAGTTTAAGACCAACATCTATTGATAGTTGTATAGATTATGCAGATGGCGAAGGGACGGGCGGGCAGATGGGATCACAACCAGGGCACACGGCCTTGAAAGATTTGATGGCAACGTGACTGCCTATCTTGGCTTGCCACGGTTTCGTGTTAGCATATATATATACTCTTACAAACTTGGCATACAAGGCATCGGTTAGATAGATTGGATAGGCTATCTAACCCTGATCTCTTTCTATCTCAACCGAACCATATCTATCATGATCACACCCACGGTTAAGCCGTGTTATCTTGTGTGTCACGTTACAATATTGTTACATGAGTTTAATACAATTCCTAACACCCCCGCTCAATCTAAACTTGTCCATTTACAAGATTCAGATTGTGCTTGAATTCTTCAAATTGTCTTCGAGGCAATGCTTTAGTGAACCCATCAGCAACTTGATCTTCTGTAGGTATAAACCTTACCTCCAACTGTTTTCTAGCAATTCTTTCACGCACAAAATGGAAGTCGATCTCTATGTGCTTTGCTCTAGCATGAAACACTGGATTCGCAGCCAAATACGTTGCTCCTAAATTATCACACCAGAGACGAGGTTTTACCTTCAACTTGACACCTAGCTCACCAAGCAATTGCTCAACCCAAATCATCTCGGCTGTTGCATTTGCCATTGATTTATACTCAGCTTCGGTACTTGATCTTGATACAGTAGGCTGTTTCCTTGCACTCCATGAAACAACATTAGAGCCTAGGAAAACTGCAAAGCCTCCTGTGGATCTCCGATCATCTTTATCACCTGCCCAGTCAGCATCTGAAAATGCACTTATAATGAATGGCGACTGTTTCTTGATCAAAAGACCAGTAGCTTCAGTGAACTTCAAGTATCTAATGATCCTTTTTACAGCCGACCAATGAACTGTGGTAGGAGAATGTAAATATTGGCATACTCTATTCACAGCAAATGACAAATCTGGCCGAGTAAGAGTAATATACTGAAGAGCTCCTACTATACTTCGATACCTGGTACTATCCATCTTACCGAGCAAGTCTCCATCTTGCTGTGACATCTTCTCGGTTGAAGGTAATGGAGTTGGAACCGGTTTGCAGTTTGTCATCTTGACTCGAGCTAAAATATCCTTGGCATATTTTCGTTGAGTGAGAAATAAATCACCATTTGACTTCTTCTCCACTTCGATTCCAAGAAAATAATGCAGATTTCCCAAATCCTTTAGTGCAAAATCTTCCTTAAGTGCCTTCAACAATATACTTACAGCATCCTGAGAAGAGCTGGTCACAATTATATCATCAATATATATCAACATATATATTTCGACATTTTTGTTCCTATAAATAAACAGAGATGTATCCGATTTTGAAGGAACAAAGCCAAGACTAACAAGCTTTGTGCTAAGTCTTGAGTACCAGGCCCGGGGAGCTTGTTTCAAGCCATAAATTGCCTTCTTAAGTTTACAAACAAATGAAGGAAACTTTAAACTTTCAAAACCTGGTGGTTGCCTCATATAAACCTCCTCTTCCAGAACACCATGCAAGAACGCGTTCTGAACATCTAGCTGCCTTAAGCACCAACCTCTTGCTACTGCTAATGACAATACTGTTCTTATAGTAGCAATTTTCACAACTGGACTAAAGGTATCCTCATAGTCAATGCCATACCTTTGTTTAAAACCCTTTGCAACTAACCTTGCTTTATAGCGATCAATCTGACCATCGGCTCTCTTCTTGATTTTATAAACCCATCTACAGTCAATGAGGTTCTTTCCTTTGGGTGGTGGTACAAGAGACCACGTACCATTTCGTTGCAATGCATCATACTCTTCTTTCATTGCAGCAACCCACTTTGACGATTTGAAAGCCTCATCAACTGAACTTGGTTCATTTGTAGCACATATATTAGCATACCGTACTGTGCCATCAGTGTACACTTTAGGCTTTGAGATCCCACTCTGAGAACGGGTCTGTGGCCGAGCAGCAACTTGTATAGGCGCTGCTTGATCATCATGTAATATATCAGGTGTTATATCGGATGTAGCCACACCTGATCCGGAAGCCGGCACAGAGGATCCAGCAGAAGACACCGGCGCCGACGCGTTTGCTGCTCCGCTCGCCGACGAAGTCGACGATCCTGTCCCCCCACGCATCAAGTCGGGAGTCGGTCCGACAACCTCGGACGCAGGTGGTGGATCAACCCGGATTTCAGCGCCATGATCATCATGGGATCCAGCGCCGTGATCTTCTGTGACCAAAGGATCCGTAACCTGTTCATCTTGAATTTCTTGAATAACCTGTACCTCATCATCAACTTGTTCTTGATCATCAGAAATTTGTGAGATATGATTAGTAATATCTGGTGCATGACAATTTACATCCCCATGAACTAGTGGAGCTAGCGAATCAGGTAGCAAGGAGATTTCATCCCTTAGTCGTGCGCCAGCATTAGAATGCATAGACGCAAAGGGAAACACTTCCTCATCAAAAACTACATCACGAGATATGTAGATGCGACCGGTATTTGGTTCAAGGCATTTAAAACCTTTATGGAGAGAACTATATCCAAGAAATACGCAACGGATGGAGCGAAAGGATAGCTTCCGAGCATTGTATGGTCGCAGATTGGGCCAACAGGCACAGCCAAAAACTCTAAGAGAGTCATAGTGAGGTTTCTCTTTTAGCAGCATCTCGACTGGAGTTTTATGATCAAGAACTCGAGAGGGCAGCATGTTTATGATATATGTGGCTGTGAGAAAAGCTTGATCCCAGAATTTAAGCGGCATGGATGCTTGAGCTAGTAGAGATAATCCTACCTCAACTATGTGTCTATGCTTATGCTCCGCTCTCCCATTTTGCTGGTGTGTATGAGGGCATGACACTCGATGAGAAATCCCCAAACGTTGGAAGAAGGAATTGAGTCTCTCATATTCTCCCCCCCAATCTGTTTGCATGTGGATAATTTTCTTATCAAATTTTCTTTCCACAAGGTTTTGGAAATCTTTGAAGACATGAAAAACTTCAGATTTATGCTTGAGAAGATATATCCATGTATACCTACTATAATCATCTATGAATGACACATAAAAGGTGTGATTGCCAACAGAGGACGGGGCAGGACCCCACACATCAGAATGGATCAAATCGAGAGGAGCACAACTTTTATTATCCGAGCTTGAATAGGGAAATTGATGACTCTTTGCCTTTTGACAAGAGTCGCACACAGACTCGACATCACTAACAGATCTAGGAAGCAAATTGTTTCTAATGACTCTTTCGACAACTGGAAAAGATGCATGACCCAGACGACTATGCCATCTCCAAGTAGATGGTTTATTGACACCACACGCCTGTTTGTGGTGTTGTGCTCCTGCTCTTGGTACCCTCAAGGGATAGAGGCCTCCCTCACACCTGCCTCGATGAAGAGTTCTCTTCGTGGCCCGATCCTTAATAAGAAAATGATGAGGATGAAATTCAACATAGGTATTATTATCTGAAGTAAGACGATGAATGGAGACAAGGCTTTTATTGGCTTCAGGAACATGAAGAATATTTTTGAGATGCAGATGCTTATTCGGGGTATGTAAAATTGTATGACCGATATTACTAATCTTCATACCTGAGCCACTAGTAGTGTGGACCTGATCGGTTCCATTGTACTTGTCCCTCATCGTCATCTTCTCCAGTTCAGCAGTGATATGGTCGGTGGCGCCACTGTCAACATACCAATTGGTGTCAACACCATAGTTGGTTGTAGCAGCACCAGCCGACTTGTTGTAGGGGACGAAGTCTTCTTCGAAGCGGTGCCAGCAAACATCGGCCTCATGGCCTTTCTTCTTGCAGACCTGACAGATCGGTTTGGAGACCGTCTGCCCCCCCGACTTGGGAGGAGTTGGCGCACCACCATTGCCACGGCCACTTGGACCACGGCCGCCACCACGTCCGCGGCCACGGAATCCTCCACGGCCACGACCAGCAGCGTTTGCCGACGAATTATAGCCGGCGTTGTGGTTCTCCTGAAGCATCTGGAGCCGCATATCGTAGGCCAGGATCTGAGCGTAGAGATCACTCAATGGGATCGGAGTTGTGCGGCCAACGACAGATGAGACCAGCGGGTTGTAGTCGAAGTCGAGCCCCGCTAGTATGAAGGACACCAACTCTTCATCTGGTACTGGACGTCCTGCTGCAGCAAGCTCGTCGCCGATCGCCTTGATCTTGGAGAAGTAGGCAGCTGCAGATTGGCTGCCCTTCTTGCAGTTCACGAGCTGCATGCGAAGATTGGTGACACGAGCTTGGGACTGCGCTGCGTACATATTCTCCAGCGTAGCCCAGACGGCCGCCGAGGTGGTCTTGTTAGCCACCCCACCCAAAACCTCCCTTGATAGAGAGTTATTGAGATGAGCGAGAAGCTGTTGGTCTTCCTTGAGCCACTTCTCGTATTCTGGATTGATGGTGGTGACTTTGGACTTGTCATCCTTTACCAATTCCAGAAGCTTGGCGGGCGCGACGGCGGATCCATCGAGGTATCCTTCAAATTGCGCCGCCCTGATGCCTGGCATGATCTGAGCCTTCCATAGCAGGAAGTTGTCACGGGTCAGCTTCTCTGAGATAGCAGGCCCGAACGGAGAGTGGTGGGATTGATGCGAGGAGGAAGATGATGCCATGGCGCTAGATTGGTTGTGGAAGGGATGCTCTGATTACCATGAAAGATTTGATGGCAATGTGACTGCCTATCTTGGCTTGCCACGGTTTCGTGTTAGCATATATATATACTCTTACAAACTTGGCATACAAGGCATCGGTTAGATAGATTGGATAGGCTATCTAACCCTGATCTCTTTCTATCTCAACCGAACCATATCTATCATGATCACACCCACGGTTAAGCCGTGTTATCTTGTGTGTCACGTTACAATATTGTTACATGAGTTTAATACAATTCCTAACAGGCCTGACAATCATGCAAATTGTAGTAACACCATTATTTCGTTTTTTGCGTCAAGCAACAATAGCACACATGTTTTGGGTCACACTGACGCTCCTCACAAAATTTTAGTTTCAAATTATTCTGATTTGTCGTTGTGTTGGTGAGGATATATGCCAGGCTCCGTTCAAATCCAACATTGAGCTCCTGATGAGGACGAGCTGTTTGATTGCGTGTTTATATGAGAATATGGATAAACATTGAAGGACAACTATTAGTTTTTTTTTATAAGAAAAGATAGGCACCCAAATTCGCTCCCGACGGGATTCGAACCTGGGTGGCTAGGTGTAGTGCCACATTGAGTCACCTAGCCAAGTGAGCCAGGCTCACTTCCCCAGGACAACTATTAGTTGATAATGAGACACTTACATTGAACAACAAATGCTAAGAGGAACAACATAAACATCAAGGCTCCACACATGTTCCTCGAATTCATGTTGGATTGCGAATTATATCTTATCTAACCGACCTCACACAATCGTTGCTTTAGGTGTTTAGTGGCACACATATATATAGACAAACACACACATAGCGACATGATTATGGAAACTCATCATGTTTCCTACGGTGTTTGTAATAATACATAGTATACCATTCTATTTGTTAGCCCTAACAGGAGCTAATATTAATTTTTATTTATACACCCCCTATATTGACAACTAGATTTATCACGCCCAATGAAATTCCCACCAGCTAGGTCTCCTAGTGGTCGAGAAAATCCAGGTTGTGTTGTTGTGCCAAACTTATGAATACAGGGAAATTGGAAAGAAAAAATTTATTAGTGCTAATTAGAATATAATATAGTGTACCAATTAAAACGAGTAGTAACTATTGTATCCATTTTCATAATTAGTCTTCTAGTTCTAGTATTCCGTTTACATATGCGACCCAAAAGTATAGTCATATGCATTGCTTAGTATGAATTATATTAATAAGAAAAATAGTTGCATACTCCGTATGACTATACTTTTGGATCATATTTGTAAATGAAATATTAATAGATCAATCATTTATTTATCCAAACTGAATAAAATACGTTCAGAAAAGAAAAATGGATGCAACAGTTAACTATAGCATATTAGTTTTACTCGGAAGTCTCCCGTGTAATTATCCATTCACGGTTAAGGGTAATACATCTATTTTCACCATCAGCAATGTCACGATCTTTTATTTCTTTCAGTAGTATCGAAAATGTGGTGTGTTGCTTTTATCCTAATCCAAAATATCTTAAGTTTGATCAAGCTTCTAAAAAATATTAATTGTTATGTTTATGTGTCATTACACCGACTCAACATCACCAGACATATATTTTAGGTATATATCTAGGTATAATAGATGTAGACACCATTCTATAAAAAACTTAGTCAAACATATACATTGATTGACTTAAGACCAAGTTAGAATTTTATTCTTTTTTGGATGGAGGTTGTAGCTAATGACCATGCAATTTCCATCACCATATTTATTGAGTGCATGATGGTACGACTGAATAATAGAACTTATTATCCAAACATTTGTATTTATTATCCAAGAGCACTGCATTTTGAGCGATCTTCAGACTCATCTGAAAATAAAGGATAAAGATCAATATGTTCGCATCTTTGTTTAATACTGACTTCTATGTACAATAAGTTAGTCACGTGTGTTACCAATTGCTCAAGATCCTTTAAGTCAAAATCACATGCTGCACAAAATGATTTGGAAAAAAAGTAATGCTACATCCAATAATTTCAACTCCTTTGCATTCCATATCCTTTAATATGTACTCCCTCCATCCCAAACTATAAGTGATTTTTATCTTTCTTGGAGAGACAAAAAAACATCTCAACTTTGATCAAGTTTATATAATAAAATGATAACATTTATGATACCAAATAATTATCATTAGACTCTTCAATAATACTTCCTCTGTTCCAAATTGTAGTTCACTTTAACTATTTTGGTGCATGCATTTTGTTATGTATCTAGATAATATATTATGTTTAAATACATAGCAAAATGCATGCACCAAAAAAAGTCAAAGTGAACCACAATTTGGAACGTATGAAGTTATTTTTATTTTCAAAGTGATATCTATTTGGTGTCATAAGTCTCTACAGTTCTCTCTATAATTTTGGTTAAACTCGGGATGCTTTGACTCTCCAAGAAAGTTAATTAGAATGCCATATAATTTGGAATGAAGGGAGATGAAACATTAGCTTAAGTTATGGAAGCTCTTTTTTTCCCTATGTTTTATGATGACATGAATCTATATTCTGTCTTTCAAATTTTAATCTTATCACCTCCTACAAAGTTTATTTTTTATCTAAATGCTAAGTTGAAACTCTTTTGTTTATTGTACCTTTTCATTCAAAACCTTCATTTATATTTTATTGGAAATAAGGTTTTTAGGTCCTACACACTACAAGGCCCAAAGTAAATGAAATAATAAAAAAAAGTATCGCGTGGTTGTGTGTGTGTTTCTATCCCCACTCTCTGTGTGTGCAGTAAACACTCACACAATGAAAGAAAAATAAGGAAAGGGGATGGGAGGGCCTAGAGTTTTGTCGTCACCTCCGTCATAGCACAACATATGGGTTGAAATCCGCCGCCACCCCCTCTGTGTATGCGTGACATGTGTGCATGCATGCTCCAGCCGGAAAACATCGATAAATCTGAGTAATAATCTGTCAAACAACATGTGGGTTGAATAGGAATCGATGAATGTGACAATGATTCGCAGGTGACAATGATTCACATGACGACGCAAGGTTCAACAATGCTCATCTTTAATTGGGTTATTACTCTTGATGTGGTTTCCTCTACGAGGATCGACTCTACCAACTTGCAAACTATGGATCTGGACTCTAGGATAGTCATCCGATGGATGTAGAGAGAGGTGGGGTAATTTTTCATTTTAATGCCCGCCAGCCCTTGTGCTTTTTCCAAAAGACCCCCTCCCTCCGTCTCCGTTTCCTTTCCGTCTCGATCCGTCCGTCTCGATCTCGCGGATGTAAAAAAAAGTGGCGACCGCGAACACTGCCCGGACCTGCGACCGCCGCCGCCCGGACCTGCCGCCCGGTGGAGGCGCCACCGCGATGCCAAGCGGCGGGAGCTGGTGCACGTGTGCGGCGACTGCGGCGCGGAGTTCGCCACGGGGGTGAAACTCGGCGGCCACAAGCGGAAGCACTGGGCCGGCGCGCCGATCGTGCCCAAGAAGAAGCCGCGCGCTGTCGTCGTTGTCCTCGGCCAGCACCTTCCCCCGCCGGCGGGATCATCAGCTGCAAGCGGCACTGGCAGTCAAAGCGGACAAGACGTCGCTGTGCCGGCGGCTGTCGAGTCGGAGAGCCGGCCAGTGATGGGCAGAGTACGCCTCTTATGTTTGCACTGAAAACATCCTCCTCGACTTGAACCACTGAAAATCATTATTGAACAAAAGCAATTCACGTTGCTTGCCTGATGTTTCTAATATGAACTTGAACGAATTATGCAAGCAAATGGAATTAGCAGCTAGCTGTAGATTCACTGCTTCGTGGACACGGCGTGCTCCCCTGGCAAAGCATGGCTCGCTAGGCGGCGGCGGAGTGGTTCATCGTCACGGAGCGGCTCCTCGAGGCGGCGGCGGGCGGTCGCGAGCACCACGCCGGCGGCGGCGGTCGCGAGCCCTATAGCGAGGTTCGCGATACGTCGTGACGGAGTCGAGACGGATCGATGCTTGCGAGACGGAGGGAGGGGGTGTTTGCAAAAAACAAAAATTCGGTGAAGTCTGGCGGGAGTTAAAATAAAAAATCAACCCACCTCTCTCTACAGCCATCGGATGATGATCCTAGAGTTCAGATCGTTAGTTTACAAGTTTGCACGGGATGCCTAGTTTGCATATGATCCGTTGCCATTTTATATATCTATATTGATCATGCATTACATAACTACATATTTAGGTGGGTTCCTATTTTCAGTTATCATCAACCATGTCTGATTCTTAGGTTTTGTGTTTGGTTCGAGAGGGTGTGGCTAGTTAAGTGAGATGCATATAGCATGGGTTAAACACGCTTATATAAACATACTACATGCATGTTGCATGCATAGCTTGTCAAACATCCACAAAATGTTTTAGAAATAGTGAAATTCGTTTAGTTTAGGAATAACTGAAAGTGGAAACATATACAATCGAAATTAATAATATGCATACTAAAACACGCGAATACGGACGACGCTTCGAGCGAGGAACACGAAAGATCACGCATTCACGTGTGCATGGTTTTCCATGCACAAGGTTTTGACGCTCTGAACACATGCATACGTACGGAACGCACCATCACGTTTTCTTGTGCATGCTTTGAATCAATTCCACAGTCAGATTAGTCTTCGATTTTTACATGTATACTGTACTGTATATTGGGATGCGTGAACGTGGAAGAGCCAGAGTAGCACACTCTACACTCCGATCAATAGATATTTGTAGCTGGATAGATTACGATATTTGTAGCTGGATAGATTATGTCAAGGCGATTTTTGCCATGCGAAAACACGCAATAGGCTGGCACACACCGTCAACGGGAGGATTTTCCCAAACACACCGCAAATTCGTGAATGTTTGTCCAGACACACGGCGCCGATTATTTTATTCGATTCTCAGTTTTGAAGAGAGAGAAGGTACGAGAAATATCCTAATTGTCCTCGTCTTATTATTGATTTGACAATGGGCAGACTTTGTTGTTTGGACATGGCGGCAGGAGTTATGAATGAAGCTAGTACAGGCCGGTAGCCGAATTAACTGAAAGAGTCAAATGTTGTCGGTCAAAGCACCAGGAAACCAGCATTATTATCATATTAATACCTGAGGATTCCATCCACACGGCTCCACATCAACGGCGGCGAGACTAAAGCTTGCTTGGTAGCGGTCATTCCGTGCATGTCATCGAACAACGATTATGTCGATCCAAGTGACTGCAAAGTTGAAGTTGACATGTATGCCATGTGCGGGTCTGCACGAAGTAATATGTCAAGCTGACTAACTGTTCTGCACTAAACTAACCAGGAAAAGTATTTGACATTGGCAAATATTCACTATATATTGCTTTTTTCCCCTAGAGAAAAATAAGATGTTAACAATCTATATCTATACCTTTTTTATCTCTTAGAGCATCTCCAACAATTTGGTAAAAATCACTTGGTATATTTTGAGTTTTATCAAGTTGCTATTTTATTTAGCAAGTGAAAAATAGACATCTCTTCAACAATTTGCTATTCCAACTTGGTAAAATAAAAAATGGCCCACCTAGTACCGGCCCATTCCAACTCAGCGTGACTTTTCCCCTACTCAATCGCGACTCTTACCGTCCTTCCCGTACGTCACCGCACGACTCTTCTGTTCGCGAAGCAGACGCCGCGCCGCCGCCACTTCTCCATCGAAGCTTCCCCATCGATGAGAAGCTACGGTGTTGTTCTGGTTGCTGTCAGGTGCTGCAGGATATGCCTGCCACCACCATCATCAGCATAAAATGACCACATTCACGGCAACAACACCATGCTAATTTTGGCAACAGTAGCATGCACGGGAGAGGGACTTGGTGACCACATTCACGGCAACAACACCATGCTAATTTTGGCAACAGTAGCATGCACGGGAGAGGGACTTGGTGGACGCGGGAGAAGCATGCACGGGACTTGGCGCGTGGGAGGGAATTGCGGGCGTGGGAGGGAGCTGTCTAGGCCGAAAAATGCGATACAAAGTTCACACCGCGCGCGGATATATACGCGCGCGGGGACTCCGTTTACCAAGTTGGAAAATATACCAAGTGGATTTACCAAGTTGTTGGAGAGGTGTTTTTGTGTTTTTGTCAAAATAATAAGAATACCAAGTAGATTTGAGGAGTTGTTGGAGATGCTCTTATTAATTTCCACAGGAGATCAATCTCAGCATCCATATATAATCCTAAACCCCAATAGTCCATCTCTTATGTCAACTTGCAAGCTATAGATCTCAACAGTCAACAGTCCATAGCACATAATAAACAGGGTGTGAGATGCCATGAGTTATTCATGTTGTTGGGAATATGTACTGTATAGGTGGCTTTGCTGAGAAGTTCAGCATAACCCTAAACCACAATAGAGATGATCAATGCCAACTTGCAAACTATACACCTCACCAGTCTACTACAGGATGTGAGATGCCCTCGGTTATTAGGACCAGACCGGGCATTGAACTGGTGAGACCATCGATAACCATTAAGAACCGATTGAATGATGGCTTGATTATTTTGGATCTAGATGAATTGAACCGCCCACAAATATATCAAACCGGTGGAACATAATGATATATAATAAACAACTTTTTATGTAAAGTATACAATAAATAATTAGCAACATATGTTTGATCATATACCCTCTCCGTATAGGATTTAGAAGTTATTGAAAAAAGTCTATTTAACCCCCCAACCTATCAAGGGTTATACTTCACCCTAAACTATGAAACTATCTATTTTATCCCCGAACTTTCCAAAATCAGTCAAATTACCCTCTAGGTGGTTTTCAACGGTGTTTTGTCTTTTTTTTTTTAAAAAAAATCACTGGATCTTTGAAAAAACATAGTAAATCACATAAAAATCATAAAATGGAAAATTGAATTCCACATTAGTAAATCTACATAGTGAACATATAATATTGTATGCTTTAGTATAAAGTTTTTAATGTAGGGAGAATGCCATGAGTTACTCATGTTGGGATACTAGGTGGTTCTCATACCGAGAACGTCTCAATGGAGTTTTATCAGAGTTTTATGAGCATTAAATATGCTGATATGGCATTGTATTAATGAAGAGAGACATGATGAGAGTTTCACGAGAGTAAAGAGAGTTTCATAAGGGCAGTCTCAATACAAGACTCTATCGTAGAGTCCAAGACTATCTATTACCCTACTATTTATTGTATTTTGCTGATGTGACGGTATATTTACCTCGAAGATTGTGGACTTGGAGTCTTAGTTTTTCTGCCTCTCTCTTCAATAAATATACCGTCACATCAACAAAATATAATAAATAGGTAGGTAATAAATACTATTAGACTCAATGGTAGAGTCTGCATTGTGAATGCCCTAAAAGATCAATATTTCCAAAATATAGAGCGTTAGAAACCAGGACATTAAAACCTCCGTTGAAACTGGCCTAAGAGCTGTTCCTGGTCTATTTATTATGGTTTCTATCTCCATTAATTACTTTGACAACTCAATGTTTTACTGATATGGCATAGAAATTAAAGAAGAGAGAGTGCAAAATAAGGAAAACCACGTCTACGCTAGCACCGAGACGTGAAGAAACGACGCAAACGCCATTGGGAAGAAACGGGTGGTATCTGGATCCCGTACGCCGCCGCCGCCGCCGAGCAGTTGGCGCGCTCGCTCCGTGCGCGCTCGCCCTCGCTCCCGCCTCCGTTTTCCTACGCGCGCTCTTCCTTCCTTCGTTTCCCGTGCTTCTCCGGCCGCCACATCGCCATTTTCCTGCTCTCCCACGCGTGCTCGCCGGCACCAGCAGAAGCAGCAGCACGGCGCTGTCGCTCCCCCAGAGGCGGTCCATGACTACACCACCTCTCCGGTGGATCCAGAGGCCCAAGGGTATGGACATGCCCAAGGGTATGGACATGCGTGCATCCTATTATTGCAAATTCGTGTTATTTGAGATCCCAATTTCAAGACCTAGCATCATCCGCCCGCAATCCTTCCCAAAACAGAGAACATGAATCCACTTCAGCGCCCGTCCTTAAGTTCCAGGAAAGGCAGGGGTGCTCCGGCTGCCCTCGCTGCCCGATCTGCTTCGGACCATGGTGCTCCCAGTTCGGGCACCGGTTATCTCTGAATTCGTGTGTTCTGAACTATGCGGTACCTTATTATATTTATCTCTGAATTCGTGTGTTTTGAACTGTGTGTGTTCTGGGAAGCGTATTTGATTTCATTTTGCTAGCGTCTGGTCTGTATCTTGTCTTCAAGAACATGTAGAATAAATGTGGCAGCGTGTGCTGTAGAGAGTTAGTTGGCACAATTGATCCATCTCATTTTAATGAGTCATTTAGTTTATCCTTTGAATGAGTATTGCTATGGAAACCATGGATTAGGAAGGATAGTTTCTATATACATTAATTGGTCTTGGAGACTACAACTAGAAATCATTCATTGGGACTGCCCTAAGTTCAGCATGTTTCAAATTCGATCGACATCACGTTTCTTTAATGTTTAGTTCGACTCAAATGTGATACTGTCTTTTTATGTGGCAACAAAAACTCTAGTCGAAGTCAGAAAAGGACATTGGTCCTCCAGCCAACTTTACACGGTACAGTACCGAAGAAAACGAAGAAGAAGAAAAAAGGGTACTGTTTGTAGAAAACTGAAACACAAGTTCGATTTGCTAAGTACAAATTTCTCCATCGGTATTCTACTAAATTTAATATAATCATGAACTTCACAAAAGATCAGACACTCCTAAGTTCACTGACCATATCAAGTATCAAAGTGTGGGGGTGGTTCTTCAAAAGATTTATAAAGTTCAGCAATTCGACGGATAATGTAATTATTTTTTCTCCATAGTAACATGCCTATGTTGGGCACACTAGCTAAAATGATAACAAAGACAAACAGAAAATATCCTATTGTTGAGAAAATATGTGTTCACTCCCAAAATATCCTAACCATAAATCTTTCTGAAATGTGAAATTAAGATGCTCAACTGGTGCTAAGTTTTGCATCTAATTGATAATATTGGTCGAATTCGAATTTTATAAATAGGGAATACTGAGTGCATTCATGAGCATTTCTAACTTTTGAAGAAAATATGATTACTCTATATATTATTTTAATAGGAAGCATTTCAGTTTTATCTTTATTTCGAAATGGATAGAACTTGACTTTGCGTTGTTCTTTTCATTTCCTTCCTATTTCCATGTTGCAAAGGCCTTTAATGGGCCTCATACTAAACTAGGCCTACTAAAGACATAGGCTAGGATTTTTACGGAACAGAAAAAAAAATACATGTTTTTTGGGCCATCACCACTAAATTTTCACGGAACAGAAAAATACATGTTTTGTTGCCATCATGCTCTAGTGTTCTATTACATCCTTCTCTAATATAAGTACAAATGCTGATGATCATATTCATATCTAGGCATGTATACCTGACCCGTAGGTGCACCAAGATTTATGCTTAGATTCATAATAATCCAATGGCTGAAATACTTAAATGGTTAGTTTTCTTGGTCTCGTTAGTTTTCTTGAAATTATGGATCATTGCGGTACCTGCATTGCAGGAGGGGGAAAAAAGCAAGCTTTACACTAGAGCAACATTCAGCACATTTCTTGCTCATCGGTCAGGTTTCCCTCTCTTCTCTGCATCAGTGAGTTCTACACTTTTACCTTTGTGCAGTTTGTTTTAGACTTTCAGTCATGACTGTTTTATCTACGGCTAGGCAAGCAGCTCTTTTCAGTCATGAACTCACCGTAGATTCATGGTACATAAGCGTTTGAACCGATGTGATGTGGCTCCTCGGTTTTACTGCAGATAGATTAAAGTACCCAACCAATTGGCTTCCCGGTCGGGATGCTCAAAAAGGCAATTCCATTTGTGCCACTCCGGTTCAGCGACTGGCAGATAGTCAAATTCAGGGGATCAGTACCGATTATGAACCTTGCATTCTCCAAGAAAAATAGTGACTGTTACAAAGCACAATGCGATCAACAGAGCATAACAGAATCAACCGGACTTGGATCACCGTTGGCAAAGCCTCTCATAGTCTCATCAGATAATCATCAATTCTCACTGGTCAAATGATGCAGCTACAGCTGCAGCTGGAGCCCCGGCGAACCTGGTGATGCTGTTCATAACATGATTCACATCGTCGCTACCAACTCCATCCGCAGCCACATTGGTGATGTCGGCATCGCCGCCACTGAAGCAGTAGGCCGGCGCCTGCCACTTGGAGTCTTCCAGCACTCCTCCCACCTCAAAGCTCATTACATGCTGCTGCATTCCTGGGGAATAAGAACACACAGATCATCATTCACACTGCTGCATCAACACCAAGCACTCCAGAAGTGAACAAACTGAGACTGAAATAAGATGTTCATGTTTCAGAAAAACAGAGACTGTCAGTAAAGACAAGCACAATGGCAAAATTTAGTAGCAATCCCCCAATTACGAAACGACTAAAAAATTGGAGAAATCCAGACTGCATCACTGCACAAGAAAATTGCACAATTGTATACCGGAGAGATGCAGGAATGTTAGGTAATTCAGGAATGTGCAGGTGACAGCAAGAACCATATACCATTGAAGAAATTCCAGCGGACGGGGCGGCCGGTGTCGACCTCCTCGTAGTACCAGACGAAGTCGACCTTGGTCCACACATGACAATCGAACCCGTCGACGCGCTCGCGGCCGAGGTAGACGGCGCCGCCGCCTCTGGCGAGCCAGTCGGGCGGGAGGATCCCGACGGAGAACCGGATGGTGCGGCAGGACCCGGAGTCGAAGATGTAGGAGGTGCTGTTGGTCCACTCGACGTCGTGCAGCGGGTCGCCGGAGAGCTGGTCCCGGATCAAGTTCAGGTTGCGGCCGCCAGGCCAGTCGTAGTAGAGGTCGATGAATTGAAGACGGCCGCCGCTCGCGGTGAGGTTGGTGAAGAGGACGGCGTGGAACTGCTCCGGCCACGGCGTCGGCACCGGGGCAGGGGCGACGGCGCCGGCACCTGCCGCTGCGGTGGAGAGCTCCGCATTGGCCGCGGCGGGGGGTGCAGCGGCGACGAGGAGGAGGAGGAGCGGGAGCGCGACGAGGGGCGGCAACGGCGGCGGCGGCGGCGACATCGGCGACTGTTGCGGCTTATCGCTGCGCGTGTGCCTGCCAACCACTCAACCACTCGAAGCTGTAAAGTGATCTGTAAAGTGGGTCCCACCGTTCCATTTTTGTGAAGTCCAAAAGTTCATGGACCAAAGTAGGGACGGACGCACAGACTCTCAGTGGGCTGATTTTGGGTTGGGGCCCATTTCTGAACTTTCTTCTTCCTATGATTTTCGGGTTTCGTGGCCCGAAACCGAAATACTCACGTTTTTTTTAAACTGTCTTACTCACGTTTTTGGGGACATGACACTCGATTCACGGTGGAAAAAAAAAATCAAGTTTTTTTATCCATTGTCATGATCATTAAATCCGGGGAGCTGGGAACCTGGGCCCTGTGCATGATGCTTTGCTTCCGGAGACAATGGCCTGGCTTTGGAAGGAGCTGAACACTTTGGCATCTCTCAAATAGTGCTCGAGACAGATTCATCCCTGCTGAGAGAGGCCATTACCTCATGGAATAGAGATCTTTCTGTTGGTGGTGGCCTGTTCATTGATATTCATGGTCTACTTCATGAAAATTTTAATTGCAGTGTTGTGTGTAATGTTTCTAGAACTTGTAATTTGTTTGTGTACGAACTTGCTAGTATGGTATGAGTTAAGACCCGGGTCAGTCTTGCATATGGACTTATCCTCTCCGTGAGTTTGTAAATATTTTGGCTGCTCGTGACTTTGCTGAGCAAGCGTCTATATTAACATGAGGCCGTAGTGTCCGGTTGAGTTTCAAAAAAAAAAAGATAAAAAGAACCAAAAATTAATTTTCCAAATAATGCAAAAAAAAGACCAAACAAAAAAGTTAGCCAAATTATTTCTATGGAAGCTAAATTAAAAAATTTCAAAGAAACCAAATAGAATATACAGAAAATGAAAACGACTTACGATTTAGAAAGGGGGGAAATACAAATTTATGATGAAGCTGAAGGCAGTATGGCAGTAGTAGTACAAACAATGATGCATGTACGCTTGATTTTCCTTTATGCTAGCCACTTGACCATTACCGCTGATAGCATGGATTATGAAAAGTTGGAACTACAAGTTTAATCTATTGGCGTCAGGCAGCACCGCAGTAGCACGGCATCGCCGAATCATGAAGAGGTAGACTGGTAGAGCGCGCGGCACGGCCGAGACAGTTCATAGTCCAAACAAACACTACGCCGAAACACGCCAAAATGCAGGCACGCCGAAACACAAACTCTTCAACACAGCATCTTCACCTCGGACGCGAACCGGTCCATGGCCTTCCGCGGCAGCGCGATCGGCACGGCGATGTCGTCCTCGCCGTCGCCGTTCGTGACAGCGACGACGAAGCTCAGCACGAACGACGCGCCCGCGGGGCCGCCGTACACAGGCTCGTCCCACCCGAAGTTAACGTGACGGTACCCCGCGCGCCGGTTGTCGGACACGATGAGCACGTTGGCCGTCGCCAGCAACGGCCGCTCGCGCAGCGCCATCAGGTCGGCCGTGGACCGCACGTACTCGGCGCTCACCGCCGCCCTCTTCGCCTCCCGCACCAGCTCCGCCGCGTCGCCCAGGCCGGTGCCGCCGCCCCGCAGCGCTCCGGCGACGGCCACCGCTGTCGGGTACACGCACGCGTTCCCGTAGTAGCCGGCGGGGAGCCCCAGGTCGCGCACGCCCCTCACGCTGGCCGCGATCACCAGGCGCGCGTCCTCGTCCGCGGCGATCTCCAGCGCCGCCGTGCGCGCGCGCCAGATGAACGCCACGAGCGCCTCGAAGGTCGTGGCCTTGCTGCTGCCCCACTGCGCCGATGCCGAGAGGCCCGCCTTCTTCTTGATCGCGGCGACGTGGTCCGGGCCGAAGATGAAGGTGCGCGTCACCATGTCGCCCGGTGGTGGAAACGACGACGGCGGCACATGAACTGGGTCGTACTCGCGGTGAGGGAACGATGGCCTTGGTGGGCTGCGAGCGTCCAGGATCTCGCGGGACCACACGGGCGCGACGGTGGGTTCCGGGAAGCCGCGGGCGAGCTCGCCGACGGCGCGCATGAACTGGACGATGCCCGCGGCGTCGCACATGGTGTGGTTCAGCCGGAGCGCGAAGACGAAGCCGCCGCATCGCAACCGTGTCACCTAGGGACACGTAAACAAATATACAATATACAAATGCTTAGTGCATGAAAGATTATAATTTAGAGTACTCTATAATTTATTTTTCGATAAAGGATGAAGCATCCGGCCTCTAAGAGTACTCTATAATTTATGACTACTATGATTCTGCACGTATCCATGTGTGTGTACCTGGATGAGCAGCAAGGGGCTGTTGAGCACGCCGCCGGAGCCTTCGACGTCGAACAGCAGCTGATCCATGCACGGGAACGGCGGCATCAGCCGCCCGGCGGCCTCGAGCTCCGCCAGCCGCACGTCGGCGTCCGCCTCCACGAACAGCACGCCCTCGCCGGTGCAGTCGACGACCAGCTTCCGCCCCTCCACCTCCCTCAGCCTCCCGGCGAGCGGGTAGTACGGCACCAGCGCCTCGCTGAGCGCGCGGCGGACGACAGCAGCCGGGTCGTCATCGTTGCCGGCCGCAGCTCCACGGCGGCCACGGTAGAAGAGGACGAACGGGACGTGCCAGCGCAGCCCCGCCTGGTCCTCAATGTCGGACAGGCGCTTGGTCTCGCGCGGCGTCTGCCTCGCCGGGCCGACCAGCTCCGGGTCGCGTCGGCGCACGGCGAAGTCAATCGTCATGGTGATGATGAGCACCAGAACAAACTATTGCCCCCTTCCTACGAACAACCTGCAACATTGGAGCAAGTTTATATATAGGAGATGCGATTGGACATTTGGAGATGTGTGTGGTATACTTTGTGTAACAGTTGCGTCAGCAAGTTGATGAAGTGGGACAAGGCTCCAACAAAACTGTTTTGGGAATATTACTCTTCTTGGGACATGGTATCTCTAGATTACAACAATTTACACCCATATGTATGTTTGTTTCTGAGCTGTTGCTTTCTCACTACCTTCTAAAAATTTTAAGCCCGCAATCCCTAAATTAGATTTTTACTAGTTTAAAAAATGTAAAAATATTAATTGACATTTCTGATTTGGCTTTCCAAAAATAAGTCATTTGATTACATGAAAAATTATGACCTTAATGACATTTATACTAATGATACCAAAAAGAAAATTTAGTAAACCCCAAGGAAATAATAATTTACTTGACGGTTTAGAATAACATTCATGGATGGCATTTTTCTTGGCGGTTAAGAATAACACTTAAGGAAGTAGTAGTTTCCTTGACCGTTTACAATTACACTTGAGGAAATATGTCATTTACTTGGAGGTGATTGGAAACCACCAAGGGAACATATATATATTCCTTGACGGTTTACTTCAAACTCCAAAGAATGTTTACTTGGCCATATTTTCCTTGGCAATTTGAATTTGGCACTCAAGGAAATTCTAGGCCGCTAAGGCAATTTGAGTTTCCTGTAATTGTGGGCACTCAATTTCTTATTAAAACTCGCTAGAAGTTCAACTATATGCGTAGCAGTGATTTTTAAGGGAGTATAATATCGCTACATAGATGTTGAATTAAATAGCTACACTACATCTTGTGTCAAAGCATAAGGGGGAGTATGTCCTCATATTCTAACTCGTGGAGGATGATGGGTTAATGGACTAGTGTTATGTAGCGGACATTTTGTGCAGATCTATATAGGTATGAACCACATGATCTTAAAAAAAATAAAGGCTGGCCACTTGCAAAGAATCTGCCAGGAAATTCAATTAGTCGTGTGTCGATTTGAATTTGCATGTGTATTGGATCGACTACCACTAGGCTGCAGTCGAGAGCGAGGTTGCATGCACGTTTAGTTTTCTTTTACTTTGAAGTTTGAATTATAATGCTTGGTTGGAGACCAAGACACCAGTACTTTGACTTGGAATTACAAGATAGCCGCCAAGTGTCTACCTCTGGAAAACCAGAATGTCAGATGTGGATACAGTTACTAGTCATAGATACTGATATCATAAGGTGCAACTGGAAGAATGCAACACACTTTTCAACAGCGTTTCAAGTTGGACAGTCAGAGATGCTTATCTGCACTAGTATCTGTATTGTAATACGTGTGGTATTATTAATTGGCACGATCTCACCTTTGGTGAGATGTCACATAAGAAATGTATGCGGATATTTTCACCAAAGGCCTCCCTTCTTTGGTTTTCAGTTACAGAAGTGCAGGGGGGAATGTTAGGATGAGGATTATTGGGCTGGCTATATGGGCCTAGGCGCCAGGCCTTATATGGTAGGGTTTTTTTTTTTTTTTTTTTTTAAGAATCGCCTTATATGGTAGATGATTGGCTATTAGGCAAGCTTCTATCATTTTCGCCGTGTGGATGTTGTGCGCGGCTAAAAGAAAGGTCATGTTGTAGGCCATTTGGTGTGATTTTTCACGATCATATATTATTTCGGCATGCACATGTCTAAAATACAGTAATCCTATATACGAATAGAAGAATATATAGACAGCCTGCTTGAGACAGATGTCGCTGCAGAGAGCGCCTGCCTCCAATCAATCTTCAGACTTGAAGAGCTCACGTACTGCAAATAGTTGCTGCAGCCGGAGACCCAGTCGGAGACTGGGAGCCACGGCGACCTGAGCTCAAGGAGAGGCAACGCCGCCGTCGGCACTGCTGCCAGTGCCATTGAAGCAGTAAGGCGGTGCCTGCCACTTGGCGCAGTCCTGCGGCACTCCCCCCACCTCAAAGCTCAGCACGTGCCGCTGCCCTGTCCCTGGGAAATTAACAAGATCGTATAATTTAATTGCCAATCAAATCTATTCTCAAAAAAATCATCAATCAATCTGCTGCACCAAGCAAACACGTAGTAGTACTGACAGACTGAAAAAAAATCAGAGTCAGTGACGTACCATTGACGACGGTCCAGCTGACGGGGCGGCCGGTGGCGGCGTCCTCGTAGTACCGGGCGAAGACGAAGTTGGACCAGACGTGGCAATCGAAGCCGTCGACGCGGTCGCGGCCCAGGTACAACGCGGCGCCGCCGCCGCTGGGGGCTTTCGTCTTCCAGTCCGGCGGCAGGAGGCCGACGGCGTACTGGAACGCGGTGCAGGACGCGGCGTCGAACACGAAGGAGGTGCCGTTGGTCCACTGGATGTCCTGTAGCGTGTCGCCGGAGTCGAGCTGCCCCCGGATAACGTTCAGCGCGCGCCCGCGCGGCCAGTCGTAGTAGATGTCAATTTGCTGTAGGCGGCCGCCGAGTGACGTCTGGTTCGTGATCACCACCGCGTGGTACTGCTCCGGCCACGGCGGCGTCGTCGCTGGTACGTGGTGCCTGCCCCCGGCCTCGACGACGGCGACGAGTAGGAGGAGCAGGAGAGGCGACATGGGCGCCTGTGTAGAGGAAGCGAGGTTGCGAGGGAGGAAGAAGTGAATACTAGCTTTCGTCCACACTAGAAAAGTTGCTCGTGTAATCTGCCGCTCTCGAGCTGCAACTGGTTGCACTCAACAGTCTGTCCCAGAACGCCATGACTGAAGACTGATGACTCGTCAGTCGTCGCCACAGCACACTAGCACAGTCAACAGCCAAATCTGCCATTTTGACCAACAAGCCGTCAGTTTGCCCGTGAGGATTATTTTTCCGTTTTAAGCAACTTGTCTTCGTTTTGCAGAGTAGGTAAGCGAGAGCAACGTATTCACTGTTTTCCACAGACTTTATCCTTACAGTTGGAGTGACGGTGACTTGCAGCGTACGTACAAAGACAGAAAGAAGAGAAAAGAGATAATCTGTGTAGTTTTATTAATAATTATTATAGACAAAAAATTTGTCTCTTAGGGTCCTTTATTGCTTTGAGTTTAGAGAAGAGTCTCTTTTGAGTTCTCATTCTCAGTCTTCTTGCTTTGAGCTTGAAGGCGCAAGAAAGTGACAGACTGACCGAGAGTACATGTTCATGAGCTATGTGATCCCTAAAGCACTTGATCAAGTTGAGGAGCAAAAAAGTGACAAATTCAGCCTTAGTAACATAACCGCTTCATGGCGTGTGAAGAAGCTTGGAGAGGATTTAAATCATGAACTGATGAAGCTTATGCAAATCAACTAGAACAAGTTTGAAAAAGGAAGCTCATGAAACAATTTAGTTCAAGAAGAAGAATAAGAAGACACCGATTACGAATGGATCATAGATTCTACAAGTTGGTATACTTCAAGTGCTTCTAACCCTTTTTTTCGCGAAGAAAGTGATTTTAACCTTTCAAGTAGTTTCTATTTCTATTGGCAACTCCCGCATTCATTAGTGGTATTTCAAGTCGTATGATTACAAGTGACCATTTTGGCATTAATGCCAAAGGGAAATAAGATGAAGATTTGACAAAGATTATGTCAAAATTGAAGATGTGTAAAAGTCGACGGCGAGAAGATCCAAAAGGGGAGAGATCAAGAAGATGCAAGATTCAAGACCTGAAGGGGTCAAAGTTCTTGAACAAATGAAGTACACATGTAAGAGGGGCAACCTCATAGACATTTGAATGTTTTTTTTTCATTTGTTATGCATCTCATATGCTTACTTGCATTGAATTCTTTAAATTCAAATACATGGTGTGATGTCATATGCTAGTTTAAATTCATTTTGCTCTAATATGTTGTTTTCTTAAAAAAGGGTATCTCGCAATTTGTGTTGTTGAGGATGATGTTTGTGTTTGGCCTACCAATTTAGAATTTGGCCAAAATTATACAAAAAGTACTAAAATTTATGATACAAATAAGTACCACTAGATTAATTCATTAATTGAATATTTTTTATAAATCTAAAGAAGACATAATATTAATATTCTTCACTATAATTAGTTTGATTTGCATAGCAAAAAAATACAGAGAGTAGTAACTGGATAATATTAGTTCCAAAAAAAATATGTCTTAAGATTCTAGCCAACTAGTAATAGACTAATATTCGGTCCAAAAAAAAAGTAATAGACTAATAGTACACACGGCGTCCCCTTGAGACACATGTCACTGCAGAAAAGGCTCTCCTCAGTCAACCATGAATGGACTTCAGGAGAGCTCACGGTCAAATGACATGCAGCGTCCAGCAGCTGCAGGTGGAGCCCGGAGCCCGGACGGCCGGATTGATCTCAGGAAGACGAAGCACCGGCGTTGGCGGCACTCCTGCCGCCATTGGTGTTGGTGAAGCAGTAAGCCGGCGCCTGCCACTTGGAGGAGTCCTGCATCACTGCCCCTGCTTCGAAGCTCAGCACACATGCCGCTGCATCCCTGCAAAAACAGAGTAGATAGAAATTGCAAAAACACTATGTATTGCTTGTATGCCAATCAAGAAACCGAAAGATGATACTGGCTAGACCGTACCATTGTAGGTCCAGCTGACGGGGCGTCCGGTGGCGACATCCTCGTAGTACCTCTCGAAGACGAAGTTGGACCACACATGGCAGTCGAACCCGTCGACGCGGTCGCGCCCGAGGTACGCCGCGCCCCGCGCCTTCCAGTCGGGCGGCAGGAGGCCGACGGCGAACTGGAAGGTGCTGCACGACGCGGCATCCCACAGGAACGCGGTGCCGTTGGCCCACTCCACGTTCCACTGCGGCTCGACGGAGAGCTGGTCCCGGACGATGTTCAGGTCCCGCCCGCGCGGCCAGTCGTAGTAGAGGTCGATCACCTGCAGCCCGCCGTGCCGCCCGTACGCGCTCATGTTCGTGATCACCACCGCGTGGTACTGCTCCGGCCACGGTAGCGTCGCCGCCGCTGGCACGGCCGGGGACTGAGCATGAGGCCCACCGTCCCCGTCGTCGTTCCTGACGGCTGTTGCTGCTTCTGTCACGGACGCCGCTGTGGTGTTGGTGTTGGCATGCGTGGCCGTGGCCGTGGCGAGGAGTGGGAGGAGGAGCAGGAGAGCTGGCGACGGCGACATTGGGGCCGGGCTTATCCGGGCTTCTCACCGGCCGGCACTACGGTGTCCGTGCGTAGATGCTTTTGGTAAGGTTGGCGATTGGCGTTCGAGAAAACTTGCTCATTTGTGTCGCTCCAGGGCCGACATGATGATGCCGACTGCCGAGGAGGTAGTACGAGGAGGCAACATCGGCCAATGGCCATCGGGGGCTTATCCGGGGCTTATCACGAACGTTTGGTCATGCTCCGCCGGTACGAGGAAGCAGACGCGAGTTTCACTTTTGGCCACACGACAGAAGTTCCATTCCATATTTAGATAACGGATAGTTTCAGATTCAAGTTCAGATTAAGTTCAGTGGGTTTAAAAGAACAATAATAATGTCATTATTCAGGTATAGAGATTAAAGTACAAGTATATAACACGTGAAGACGACAGATATTATGACTCATAAAAAACAACATATTTATTAAAATTATATTGTATGGAAATATAAACAAATAGTTTCTTCAATTATATATAAAACATTTCTCAAGCAACTAATAAATTAAAGTTTATATAAAATGTAAAAAAATAAAAATAAAATAAAGTGTTTCAATATAATATATAGAAATATTTAATAAATAAACTCAATATTTATATAGGAATATTAAATTCAATATCATAGTCATAGTTATGGTGAAGCACTAGAGCATATACTACCTTTAGTATATGCTCGCTAGCACTGCCATAGCCCAAAGTTGCGCGTGTAGCATGTGGACATGGAGAGCGAGTGGGGAGGGGGTTGCCATTAGAGGAGTGCTCGAGGCTAGTGGCATAGACGAGGAAAGGGGTTTGAGCTAGTTGGGTTTATATATGGGGTATCAGACAATGGATTGGTGTGATGCTGTAACCACCCTATGCGGCCTCCTCTACATGTGCCTAGTATAGGAGCACACCGGCCATAATGATGATACGAATGAGTACATCACCGAGCATCAATCGTAGTAGCGAGATGGACTGGACAAAGACCATGAAGGAGAGAACACGGAGTCGAGGGTTAGCGCACTTTTGTGCCTAGGTCGATCACATGGTCGGCGAAAGGGAGCTCCATGACGATGTAGGGTAAGGTCGGTTAAGGACCTCCTCCCACCTGTCACAACTTGACCCGCGTCCACTATGGTTCGATAGAGTCGATGGCAACAATGATGGTGTTGCCATTGATTTTAGTTTTAGTGTTGACATTCGGCTTGCTGTCAGCATGCATGCATCGGGCACTAAGCGAAGAAATTTGAGGGAGTGTGTGTTTGTGGTGATACTGACATATGTGACCCGCCATGGCGCCATGCCAACAAAAACCATCTTAAAAACCAATTACGGAGAAAAAACATCGGTTTTATTAATAGTTCAACATTGCAAACATGCAATTTTCTAGGATGGACGAGGACGTTTTCCTCTTTGCTCCAGTGCGGTGGCACCTTTTTTTTTTTCCAGCAAGTGCCTGCCGGTGCTAGTGCTATAGGCCGAAATGAAGCGCACGACTAAAAAAAAACTCAAAGCTATTCGCGGGCTTCGACCTTAGTGGGCTTTTATTTGCGGGCCGTGACTTGTGGTGGGCTACTTTGCAACATGGCCCGTGCAGCGCGGTGGCTTAGCAGGCCCAAAGCTGAGCTGGAGCCGAGCCTCTCTAGGCGCTGCTGCCCCTTTCCTTCCTTCCCCGTTACCCTCCGGCCGCCGCCGCCGCCGCACGTCGGCGCGTCGCCATCTTGCCGCCGCCGCAGCAAACCACGACACGCTGCCGGTCTACGAGGAGTTCTCCTCTAGCCGTGACTGACTTCGATATCATTGGTGCCCCTAGACTGACTTCGACTGGACTGACTGGCTTCTACTTTTGACGGTAAGGAGTCCTTAGCTTTCCTCCGGTGGATCATTCCTAGATTTCGATTTTTGCGGAAGATCGATCTTCCTTTGGCGCGGAGAACCCAAATGGAGATCATTGATGCCCTATAGTGTTGCCCCCCTCTCTTCCCCATCTTCCTCTCCTCCTCTGCCGAGCACCACCACCACTTGCGCCACCGGTGGAGGCGGGCTCAGCGGAGGTGACGGTTGCCACTGCTGGGGTCCGTGTGGCGGCTGTGTCCGCCTACCCCTCTGTGCTGCTGGTGCCTGCCTCGCCTCCGGATCGGGGAGCACAAGGGTTCCCCTTCCCCATGCTGTGAGGTGGCGTGGGCTGGGAAGATTCTGAAAGATTTACTCTAGATTGGTGTATGGTGGCCCCGGTAATTGGAGCTAGCTGTGTATGTCAGACCGATTAGCAGGATTCAAGACATGTTGGCCAGGTGCACCAAGTGGCCGAGGTCAGAGGTTTTGATTGACTGCATTTCTCCACAGTACTTCAGATTCAGGGACTTTGCCGAAGGAATAGTCTTGTTCAGTTTATTTACACACGCCCTGCATAAATAGTGGATACTGAGGAACATTAGTGCCTTCAGGGAATTCAAATTCAGGTCGTTAACATCATGAATCCATACTGGCTCCGAAAGAGATGAATCACTCTAAGCTTAATCTGATCACCCTTTTGACAATCATTTAGTAGCAAACCGTCAGCCAGACAATAATCAACTAGTTGTTCCTTACTAATAGATGCATTTTGTGGGAGAAAGAGTGCACTGTGGAAAGCACTGTTGTTGAGTGGGTTTCAGCTTGTCATAGCTGTATGAGTTGATAAAACATTTCATCAATCATCACATCTTCATTCTTGAACAAATGATGTCATTGCTTGACATTTTATTCTAATTACATTTTACAGAGTTCTCACTAATCTGCTGCATTTTGTTCTTCCTCAACTGAGCTGACAAACTTATTTCTTTCATTCTGTGGCCTGCTTATACTTGGTAGAATATTTGAGTCAAGCATCCAGCTATGGCCTTTAAGATTGTTTCACAGTTTGTGGGAGCATGTCAAGCCAAAACAAGATGTACTAGAGTTTTTCTCTGGAACATTTTCTTTCTCTGCACATTTAGTTCCAGGTGTCAGTAAAATTACAATCATGCTATATGTGTGTAGTTGTAGCCTGTAGTGGTGATGTCATCCTTGACAGAATAGAAATGTATCTTTCTACTGATGGCTTCTTCAGTAGAAGTACACTGCACATAGAGAAGTGATTCATCACAGAATTTTAGATGTCAAGCTATAATAAGACTTAAAAACATTATGCTAGTTCACAGAGCATCATCTTCATGGCCAATGTAGCTGCTTGAACTAGCTTCTTCATACCCGATGTTCTCACATTGCTTGCCCCAGTTTCTTGATCTTGCTATTGTTTGTTTCCAAGGTAGCTGCTTGAACCAGCTTGTTCTTCGGACTGTCTGCCTGACGGATTCCCTCATCAGTTCCATAGACTCCAGGCAGTGACCAAGCTCCAATCGAAAACTAAACATTTGCATATTCCAAGCTGGGGGAAAGGAGGCAATACCAAAAGTCTAGTGGGGATAAACCAAGGGCCGAATCGAGAGAGAGTAAGGGGGTTCATGATGTACATTAAGGCCATTTGGTAGCATGGAATAGTTTGTTTAACCCTCCTGGTAGCCGTTTTGTCTTCAGTTTAAATAATTTCAGTTAGTGGTGCTGAATATTGGTTCCATATTTCTGGTGTTGGGCATTGTGACGACCTTTGAGGTTGATCTGAAAGTTAAGGGGCTATTGAATGAGTTATTTTCTTCTCATGATTTGTGGTTACATGTGGTGCGGCATAGTAGCATTTTAAAGTTAGCTAAATCATTTGCTGGATGGAATGTTGATCCTGTGAATGTTATTGAGTTGCTCAAACTCCTACTGCTATCAAGCTACTGCTGCTAATAGGTCTCTGTTAGTAGACCTCTGGTCTGCATGCTAATATGCCCCATGCACCAAGAAATGCCTTCTGATGGTGATATTATCTTTGTTTGCAACAAGAAACACTGATGCTTGAACAGCTGTTTAGCCTTCAGTGACTTCATGGCCAACATGTGCCACATGATCCTAAATTCTGTTGTAATGAATGTTCTACTCCCTTTGTCTACTTATTAAGATAGCTTATCCATGTTCGTAACTATTTTATTAATTAGGCTCTGTTTAATTTGGTGGAGACTCGGTAATTTCTGTGATAAGGCAAGATAGTTCATTTGGCTGTTAAGCTTCCTGGCCTGTTTCATCTGATCATTCACACGTGGGCTATGAAGCAGCAGTGATGTATACGTATGTGGACTGGCGAGGTTTGACCCCTGGCTAACTGTGGATTGTTTGGGCCAGGCATGGGCATGGATCAGGTTGGATTCATGACCCTCATTTGGAACTGATGGGGTGGGGAGTTGAGATTACGTGTCTCCGCTCCGCCCTGTTCTAAGCCCTAGTTTAACCAAGCTGCACAGTCAACAGGATAGTTGGGTGTAGGGAAAAGTTAGTAAGACTTCGGTGCTTTCGTGGTCAGTTGCTGACTTCTTTTACATAGTTCTACAGTCTTGCCGAAATGGCAATAGTGATGATTTATTAGGAAATGGGTTATTATAGAATATAAGCTTGCTGGGGGTACTGGTGGAATTGTATTGATTGGCTATTTATTTTATTTTTACTACTCCTTGTCGGTGATGAGGTTGACTGCTGTACATGCAGATGACTAGGTGGGATGAAATTTTGACTCTTCCAGTTCAGAACCCACCATCATTGGAGTTCTCAGCAGCAGATATCTCGTGGTCAATGGTAGAGGGCTGGAAGGATTCTATGGATAGGCTTGCGCTGATTCCATATTCTAGGGTGAATGACTTTGTCAGAGGAGAGTCGAACAACAAAGATTGCCCAACAAGATTTCACGTTGAAGCACGTAGAAAGCGTCCTCCAACAATGAACTGCAAGCCGAAAGTTGATGGGATACTTGAGTATATTCTGTAAGTATTTTGGAGCATTATTTGTGTTTTCCATCAGACATGACCCTAGGCAGTTTAGTTGTCTCACCTCTTAAAATGAATATATTAATGAATTCCTTGTTCCAGATGTTAATATTCGGAGTATCATTTTGAACTTGATTGCACCATTCCGTGCAGGTATTGGTGTTCTTTTGGTCCCGATGATTATAGGAAGGGTGGTAATGTACGGCCTAGCAGGCCCATCTCAGAAAAGAGAAAAACACCTGCTGGCCGCCCTAATACAAAGAGGGGCTGTGTGTGCCATTTTATTGTGAAGCGCTTGATTGTTGAACCCTCTGTGGCTCTTGTGATATATAACCATAATAAGCATGTAGATAAGAAAGGCTTGCCATGCCATGGTTCTATGGATAAGATGGCTGTAGGGACAAAAGCAATGTTTGCACCATACATATCTGATGAGTTGCGTCTTCAAGTTATGTCTTTGCTCTATGTTGGTATTCCAGTGGAGACCATAATGCAGAGGCATACTGAAATGGTTGAAAAGCAAGGAGGTCCATCAAATAGAGATGATCTTCTTACTCATAGATATGTTAGGAGACTGGAAAGGAAAATACGTCGTTCTGATTATGAGCTTGATGATGATGACGCTATTAGTATTGACTTATGGGTTGAAAATAACCAGGATTACGTGTTCTTCTATGAAGATTTTTCAGATACAGACACCTTTGTCTTGGGCATCCAGACAGATTGGCAGCTACAGCAAATGATTCAGTTTGGCAGCCGTAGTTTAATGGCTTCTGATTCAAAGTTTGGAACAAACAAGCTAAAGGTTTGTCAATGACTCTTTTGTTAATATTTGTTCAATAGTACTCATTTTATTTTAGCATTCCCATTCACCATTTTGCAGTATCCTGTACACAGCATCCTTGTTTTTGATCAGCACAAAAATGCAATTCCTGTTGCGTGGATTATAACCCCCAATTTTGCACATGGTGAAATATATAAATGGATGGGTGCTCTTTATGATCGAGCTCATACAAAAGATCCTACTTGGCAATTGGGTGGCTTTATTATTGATGATCCCTTGGCAGACGTTCGCACAATAAGGTAGTCAATAGTCTTTTTAACTTCATTTTACTCTTTCATGGGGCTGCATTGCCTAACCATATAACATGTTAACAGGGAAGTCTTCCATTGCCCTGTACTGATCAGTTTATGGCGTATCCGGCATGCTTGGCATAAAAATTTAGTTAACAAATGTTCAGACATTGAGAAGCGTTCAAGGATGGCCAAATGTCTTGGAGATGCGATATCTAGTATATGCAGAGGAAATGGTGATGTTGAATTATTTGAGGGTTTTCTGCAAGATTTTGTTGATTGTGCTGGGTTTCTAGACTACTTCGAAGCTAGATGGCTTCCAAGACTTGGTCAGTTCATGTACCTTACCTGTATCATATTTTGCTTTTCCATCTCTAGATTTTACTGTACTTGCCAAGGGTTTTTAGTTATACCTTTTCTTAAGAAGTGAAGTGTTGAAGTTATTTGTTGATGTTTCTTGATTGTTGTCAGATCCTCTACTGCTGACTGTTAAATATCTTCCAGGGGCATGGATAACTGTCTTAAAGGCCACCTCATTGGCTACTGCACAGGTAGCTTCAGCAATAGAGAGTTACCATCACCTGCTAAAACTTCGGCTGCTGAATGAGGCAGATGAAAGCGTCTACTGGCGTGCTGATTGGTTGGTTCATAAGTTGGGTACTAAGGTCCATTCTTACTACTGGCTGGATGAATTCTCAGGAAAGAACAGCTTTTCACGTTACTGGAGGAGTGAGTGGAGCAGTGACCCAAATCCGTGGTACCAGGGAATGCAGATTCCAGATTCTGATGTTGTCATTGAAGGCAATCATGCCAGTGTAGTCAGCCAGAAGAGTAAGGAGAAGTCCCATGTCATACTGAATCCAGGTTCGGAGTTTGCGTTGTGCGATTGTAGCTGGTCAAGGAAGGGGAACATTTGCAAACATGTAGTAAAGTCAGCAAAGGTCTGCCGTGACAAGGGATTGGCACTGCCATCACTGGCCATGTTCCACTATTACCGGGCATTGGCAAATCTTGTTCATTGTCCACCCAGTGACACTTTGATTAGTGACCATGCAATGGCTGTGGCAGTTTCTGTTAAAACACAGTTAGATGCAGTGTTGTGCGCCGTGAATGGAAGTTCTTCAATTAGGCCAGCTTTCCAGGATCCACAATCAACAAGTAGGCCAAGAGAATCTGAAATTGAGGGAGCCAACTCTGAGAATGGTGTGTGCCCAAGTCAATCCCAGCCTGCTGCTGGTGATGATGATGATCAGGATATTCCAACTGGCAAGAAAAGAAAGTCAGGGAATGCTTCTGGCGACAGTGAAGATGTTTCCATATCTCAGGACAGTCTGGCTCGCAAGAAACATAAGTCAGGAGAAGTTTCCGGTGATGATGAAGAGGCTTCCACAGAACAGGACAGTCAAGCTCGTGAAAGTATGAAGCCAGGAGAAGCTTCTGCTAACGATAAAGAGGTTTCCATAGGTCAGGACAGTAGAGATTGCGAGAAAAGAAAGTCGGGAGAACCTTCTGGCAGTGAAGGGACTTCAGCAACACAAGCCATGCAACCTTCTGAGACTGAAACCAGCCAAGCAACCAATTGACTAAACAATGACAAGCTTAGATTAGCTGAAGGGGCAATTGGGACATGACTTTTCAGGAGTGTTAGTTAGGTTAGGTCTTCAATGCACCTAGAACGCTTTAGGGGCTTGTAAATTTCGAGCTACTTTTCATGAGTGTTCTGAGACTGAAACCTCCCCTCTT
This sequence comes from Themeda triandra, assembly GCA_018135685.1. Classification (NCBI taxonomy): domain Eukaryota; kingdom Viridiplantae; phylum Streptophyta; class Magnoliopsida; order Poales; family Poaceae; genus Themeda; species Themeda triandra. Next base: position 95,160 of record JAENPR010000102.1, on the reverse strand, counting down.
GTGAATGCACCTAGAACGCTTTAGGGGCTTGTAAATTTCGCGCTACTGAACATATGGATCAGATTGGATGTTTCAATTGTTGAATTAACTAGCAACTGAGTTTTAAAAAACAACTAGCAGCTGCTTCTGTTTACAAAGTGTGGAAGGAAGCATAAATGAATTTATCCTTATGAATAAGGAGATCGTGTAAATTATGCAGGACAACGATAACAAGGTTCCAGCCTAACTGTTGTCACAACAACGATGACATGTTTTTTTCGTAAATGAAGTGATATCATATTATATGGTATATGATACCTACCAAAGTAAGTTCTTGTTTGGCTGCACTCTTACATATGGATTGTTGTGAACTTAAGTGTAGCCAAACAAGTCGTCACAGATAATTCATGAGTTTGTGGTGCGCTCTATGTAATTTTGCCTCGGTTTTTCCCTTTCAGTCACCTCAATTTTTTCAATGGTTTCTAAGACCTGTGCATGAGAAAAATCAAGGGAAGCAAACCTAATATAATTATCTGCTGCAACCACACTGTATCATCGCGGTCCAGCCTGCCTACCCCAAAGGCCCAAACCCAGTTAACAAATCATGATCACGGTCTTATAGGGAACAGAACTGAGAACAAAATAAGAAGATCATGCACAGCCAAACAGAGTCATGAATAGCCACAGCAAGATCGCACATGTTGATAGTTGCTGACTTGCTGCGACAACAGCCCTGCAAGGTCTCTTAAACTAGCTTCATTTCCATGATATATTATGAACAACAAAATTTTCGCTCAGTTGTACCTACACTATTGAAAATTCTCAAACAGACCTGTTCTTTCGTGTCGCTCATTCTCACATCTCGTTGCTTATGTATATGCAGACAATATAGAAACCAGCTGGAATCATCTACTAACGAATAGTCAGGGTAAAATCATGTTTCATTCAGAAGAAGTCCCATAGCAACTCTTCAGTGCAACATAGATACATAGATCCAGAATTCATGAATCACAGTAATTCCATTTGAAGCTCTTAATCCTGATTACTTTACCAAGGCTAAATTAGAAAATGCAATCAGATTAAACAAGGCACACCAGGGAAGTAGCAATAAGTGCATGTCATAGGCAAGCTTTGTTTTATCATATTTGCATAAGGCTGGCCATTGGTCACGAGCCACAGTTAACAGAGGTACAACCAGTTCGATACCCACTGAGCTACAGCCATGTCCTACTCAGCAAGACACATCCCTTTAAAATCCCCTAGCCGGCTAGCCTACTGGTACCTTGTCCTTCACTGCATTACGATATAGGTAAAGCTTCATGCAACTTTGTGGCCTAGAGAGGTCGTGTAGCTCCTTGCGAAGGTCCTCATTGACAGTGGATGATGGATCAACTGCAAGCCTTCAATTTGAAACCATTCCATAATGCAACATTAGTAAAATATGGAAGATAATTTTGATTTAACTGACAAATAAACACACAACCAAACAAATTAAATTGTTCAACTTGTGCAGCAACATTCATTAACATAAATAGCATCCATACATAAATGTCTCAATAGGCTTGACAAATTCAATCAAAAGCATGAGAAGGCATACATCCAATGTCTCAACATGCTTGCATTACTAATTAGATCAAAAGCATGAGAAGACATACATCCAATGTCTTAACAGGCTTGCACTCATTGCAGTACTAATTAAGAAACAAGATTGCAGGACTAATTAAGAAACAATATTGCAGTACTAATTAAGAAGGCATACAACCAAGAAGCAGAACATTTCACTTGAGTCTACTGGAATTTAACCAAGCTGCTAGCTCCTTAGCAATATACTAATATGGTCTTTTTTTCCCTAACAGTGTATATATATGGAGTTCAGTCTCTTTCTAGAGAAACAAATCAGATCAACTTTCGTAAAAATAGTAATCACATTATAATATGCTGAGAAAATACTAGCCTCACAAAAAAAAAAACCAAAAAAAACACTAAACAGAAGACTGGATTTCGACATCAAGTATTGCAGATTCAACTCATTGTTATGTCAGCTAAGATATTAAAAGGGCAACTTGACATATACAGATTCAGGATTACCAACTGAAGAAAGCCACAAACTCTCCCTCCCTCCCTCCCTCCCTCCCTCCCTCCCTCCCTCTTCTCTCTCTCTCTCTCTCTCTCTCTCTCTCTCTCATTCTCCCTCTCCCTCTCCCTCTCTCTCTCTCCCTCCCTCTCCCTCTCCCTCCCTCCCTCTCCCTCCCTCCCTCCTCTCCCTCCCTCCCTCCCTCCCTCCCTCCCTCTCCCTCTCTCTCTCCCTCTCCTCCCTCTCTCTCTCCCCCTCTCTCTCCCTCTCCCTCTCTCCCTCTCTCTCTCTCTCCCTCCCTCTCCTCTCTCCTCCCTCTCCTCCCTCCCTCTCTCTCTCCCTCTCTCTCTCTCCCTCCCTCTCTCCCTCCTCTCTCTCCCTCCCTCTCTCCCTCTCCCTCTCTCCCTCCCTCTCCTCTCTCTCTCCCCTCTCCCTCTCCCCCCTCTCCCTCTCCCTCTCTCTCTCCCCCTCTCTCCCTCTCCCTCCCTCTCCCCCTCTCTCCCTCTCTCCCTCTCTCTCCCTCCCCTCCCTCCCTCTCTCTCTTCCTCTCCCTCCCTCTCCCTCTCTCCTCTCTCTCTCTCTCCTCTCTCTCCCTCCCTCTCTCCCTCTCCTCCCTCCCTCCCTCCCTCTCTCCCTCTCTCTCCCTCCTCTCCCTCTCTCCTCCCTCCCCTCTCCCTCCCTCCCTCCCTCCCTCCCTCTCTCTCTCTCCTCCCTCTCCCTCTCTCTCTCTCTCTCTCTCTCTCTCTCTCTCCTCTCTCCTCTCTCTCTCTCTCTCTCTCTCTCTCTCTCTCTCTCTCTCTCTCCCTCCCTCCCTCCCTCCCTCTCTCTCTCTCTCCTCCCTCCCTCCCTCTCTCTCTCTACATATATATTTATCTTACTCATCAGATTAAATATATAATTACATCGATCAAATCCATTTGACCAAAGGGTTTTTACCATAATAACATGAAACCCAAGGTAAATCAGCTAGCTTTGGTGGCAATTAATCCTCCAAATTATCCACCAAGCAGCTCCAAGACACCCCAAAACCTTCATGCACATCATCCATGCATGCATTTGGCACCTTCATTTTACTACTGCATCCACCAAGCAGCTCCAAGACACCCCAAAACCTTCATGCACATCATCCATGCATGCATTTGGCACCATCATTTCACTACTGCTACAAAATGTGGATTTTTCCCCTTCATTTTACTACTGTATATATACACTTTTTGGTTCTAAACTTTTGATGTAACCGCAAGCCTTCATTTTGAAACATTTCCATAATGCAACATTAGCAAAGTACAGAAGACAATTTTGATTTGACTGACATAAAACACACACAACCAAACAAACTAAATTCACAGTAAATGCTCACTGACACAGCCACGGAAAAAACATGCTAATCATAAAACTTATCACCAAAAATCGAATTTGTTCGACTTGTGCAACAAGATTCATTAATATAACCAGCATCCATAAAGGCACACTACATAAATGTCTCAATAGACTAGCAGTACTAATTAGATCAAAAGATGAGAAGGCATACGTCTAATGTCTCAACAGGCTTGTAGTACTAACTAACAAGGCATACATACAAGAACAAGCAGAAAAATTTACCTGAGTCATACTGGAATTTAACCAAGCTGCTAGCTCATAGAGCACACACTTTCAGTACTTATTTGTGAGATCTGGTGATTCTGAGAAATAGGGAATGTAACGAGCAAAATCATATGGGTCTTTGAGAACATTGAGTATCGCAATGACACTCGCTTCCTTACGGTCCATGTCATATGCTGCCAGCTTATAGTAGCGCTGAAGAAACAAAACCACATTACAGTCTTGATGAATCTCAACCACACGAACCTCTGGCACATCTCTTGTTATTTCTCCAAAGATATCCAAATAGTTCAAGTCCACAATGTTCTTCAACACCCATTCCTGTGTATCATAACTCTGAAGAACCCAGGTGGATAGTTCACCCTCAACAGACTCTTGAGTCATGCAATGTAGCTGCCCCTGGGATTGACCCAAATAACAAACAAAGGCACTCGGCACAGTGATCATCCCTCTTACCTTCCCTTGTACATCCACAACAAGTATGCGCTGTACATCTGAGCTATTGATAACCATCACATGTAGGAAGCCATTAACAAAGGTGGAAAGACTGTTGGTTGTCTCAATGTCCAGTGAAAACTGATGACGCCAGCCTTCCAACTGTCCTTGCTCCTTTTGCTGCTCAATTCGGTTCGGACCCCAGGTCCCAGTTTCAGACGAGTAAGCATGCAGCGACACTATATCCTCGAACAGATCAGGAAGCTGGAACTGGACCACGTGAAAGTGAGCGGACACGTCTGGATCGAAAGCCAAGTAGGCGTGGGCTAACAGTTCACCCGAGCCGCAGGCCGGCACTGCCGACCATTCCTTTGTGGTCGGGTTGCACACGGTGTAGCAGAGGGGATCAGACGGCTCCTGGCGGTGCCCGATGAGGATGAGCCCGTTGCAGGAATCCCTGAGGAAGCTATGGCTCCGAGTCATCTCCGTCAGGAAGGAGAAGGAAGGGTCCGTGTCCAGAGGCCTCGCTGCCATCATCAGGTCGATGAAACTGAAACGCGTACAGGACAGCTCAGTGCCGTCGACCACGGAGGCCTCGTGCGTCTGGAGGAACAGCCCCTGCATGGCTTGGCGGAGCCTCTTGCGGTTGCCGGGGTCGGCGATGAGGTCGCGCCAGGCCTTGGACACGCACTTGCAGCGGCAGAGGGACTTGGCGGGGACGCGGGAGAAGATCTCCACCAGGGGGCCGTCCGGGAGGTCGGGCACCGCGCCGGCGGAGCGGTCCTCCATGCCTCCCGGACTCCGAGAGCAAGCGACCTGCGTGGAAAATGGGGACCGTGATGGAGGTGTGATGAGGGGATGCGACGATGCGAGGGGGGAGATGCAGCAATGGGGAGGCAAATGGGATGGGGCTTACCGGACACCGGAGATGGCGGTGAGATCGGCGGCGCCGGCGCAGGTCGATGCGGAGGATGGAGATCGGACGGAGATTTGGCGGGGAATTTCGAAACCCTAGAACCGCCCGCACTTGAGCCGACGGCTGCGGCCGGCGGCGGAGGGCATGGCAGCAGGCGGCCGCGGCGGAGCGAGTCTTCGTTGCGAGCTGTGACGTTGCTACTATTGGGCTTCAGGTAAAATTAGTTTTTGATCTGGGCCTGGCGCCGGTCTAATGGGCCGGAATTTTGATCTGGGCAGTCTCTGTTTTTCTTTTTTTGAGAATCGGGGCCGTCTTTGCTCAAAAAAAAAGAGAGAGAATCGGGGCCGTCTCTGTTGATCGCCCTTAATTTTCTAACAAAAAAAAAAAACAATGGCCTGGCTGTACAACGTGTACAGCAATGCAAGGTGAAAGGTCTGATAGAATGGGCCGCAGAGTTTGAGCCCGGTGGTATCTGTTCATTGTCCGTATTTTTTTTCCAAAAAAAAAAACAAGGGTGCTGCATCGCTATAAAAAAAAAATGTTCAGTGCAACGTCCACACAACACAACGCCTAGCTCTCGAATAGAAGCTAACCACTGATTACGTTACAGATGATAAATTAGCGAATCCAATCGCAGCCTAAAAAAGGCGCACAAACCAAGGACGCAGCAATTAGTGAATGCAGCAGTTGAAATATATAAGCTTGTTCTAGTAACAAACAAACAAATCTTGTTTTTGTTTCACTCAGAAAGAGCGCCATAACAACTCTTTGGTGAAACACAGTAACCATACAAAGAGTAAAATGCACGTGGTACCTAAACTTTTAGCCTCCTCCCATCTGGTGCATTCAACTATCAAAGCTTATTATCCGCACTGATCTTTCTTCACGCGCACCAAAGGTCTAAAGTCGGCCACGTCAGCACTAATTTTCCAAAAAGCCCCCTGTCACTTTTCTCCTCTTCACAACTAAGTCCTTCCTCTTCCTCCAGCAGTAGCTCCAACAGTCGTCCATGGCGGACGTGCCTGACGAGCACGACGACGCCCAGCTCGCTCGCTTGCCCGCAGCAGCCGGTCCAGCTCGCTCGCTCGCCTGCGCTCAGGTGTGGGCAGCACTCAGGTGGGTCGCTGGCGCACCCTGCTGCTTGCTGGCACCACCGGGTAGCCATACAGGCAACCGCGGCCACCGTCGCCACGTGCAGCTGGCGTTCGGACGCTGGCCTGGCCTAGCTCCCTTCTCTCCGCGTATGCGAGCACAGTGCAGCTGGCTTCCAGGAGACGTCGTGTCTGGCATCACGTCCTACGGGGCAGGTGCTGGTGACGATGGCCTCTTACACGCATCAGTCAAGGGCTCATGGAGGCTTGTTGTGCTTGCATACACCCGCGGGAACTCGTCCCGGAACGTGTCCAGGACGTCGGGCTCCAGGTCCTCGAATGTGTTGAGCGGCGTGTATCCCCTACCGGAGCTCCCTGAGCCAGAGCGTGCCGACGACGCCGCACGCGCGCTGGTGCCCCAGAGCACGAACGCCGGCACCCCGAACTCCTCTGCGGCGCCCAACGCGAAGCTGACGAGGAGTAGCGCTCCACGCGGTTCTTGTAGATGTGGATGCAGGGCATGGACTCGTACACGATCTCGTCCTCCGCGGACGCCGGCGGCAGGGCGACGGGCGCGGCGGCGGCCATCGAAGAGGAGATCTCTAGGCCGAGCACGAGCAGGCAACGATGGTCCAGTACGTGATGAGGCGGGGGGTCCCGCAGCGGCTGTCGTGGGCGAGCGTCGCTCTGCGCCTCCGTCTCGCGTGCGGGCCGCGCGCGCCTCGCTTTCCGACTGTGAGCGCGGCTGTTGGCGTCCACGGCGACGGCGCCGATGAGCGCCCGCAGCGCGGCGCAGACGACGATGGGCGCGGACGCGCTGGTCCGGCCGGCGACGCGCACGACGTCCAGGATCCCGAGGCGCTCCCCGACCCTGGCTCACGCGCACGCGGCGCCTGAGGCAGCCTCGCGGCGGCGCGCGACATGGCAGAGGGCGCGATGTCGACGTCCGCTGCAGACTCCGCGGTGGCCAGGCCCGGATAGCGAGCGCCATGGACAACTGTTGGAGCTTCGGGCGGACCGCGACGAAGACGGCGTGGGCTGTAGTTTCCGGACGACGAGGACCACTGCTGGAGGAAGAGCAAGGACTTAGTTGTGATGAGGAGAAAAGTGACAGGGGGCTTTTGGAAAATTAGTGCTGACGTGGCCGACTTTAGACCTTTGGTGTGCGGCTGACAAAAGATCGGTGACCCAGGATAACGCCGATCGTTCGGGTAACTAAATGCGAGGAGGCTAATAGTTGGATTCACGATGCATTTACTCCCATACAAACATCCTCGAGGATTGGTCAATCCGTGATCACACAAGGTAAGTAAATCCGGCGATTTGAATCTTAAACTGAATGAAGTAAATCCGTGATTAATTTACTAAGGCTAGCAGACGCCATCACAGGTCTAACAATTGTTTCAATTAGGCCAATTTCCCAGGATCCACCAATCAACGAGTAAGCCAACTAGCCAAGAGATTCTGAACTCGAGTGAGCCAATTCTGATTATGGTGCCTACTGCAAGTGATGATGAAGATAAACCCATATATCAGGGTATTCGTACCTGCAAGAAAAGAAAATCAGGGAACAATTGTGAAGGAAGATGTTTCCATAGATCACGACAATCTAGCTCACAAGAAAAATAAGTCGGGTGAAGCTTCCAGTGAGGAAGAAGATAATGCTGACGATAAAGAGGGTTTCCATAGGTCAGGACAACACAGATCCTGAGAGAGAAAAGAAAGCCGGGAGAAACTTCTCAAGGAATTTCAGCAACAGAAGCTACATGTCCTTCCGAGACTGAAACCAACCAAGCAACCAATGGACTATACACTTCTTCGGTCAAGCTTCGATTAGCTTAAGAGGTAATTGGGACATGATTTTTTTTCAAGTGTGTTAGGTTAGTTTTTTGTCTTCTTAATGCACCTAGAATGCCTTGAGGCTTGTAAATTCAAGCTACTGAACGTATGAATCAGATAGGATGATTCAACTGTTGAACTAACTAGCAGCTGCATCTGTTTACAAAGTATGGAAGACAGCATAAATCATATCTACAGACACGGAGATTGCATAAATTATGTAGAGTGCAACAATGATAAGTTACAGTCAACTGTCAGCACTCAGTACAACATTGAAAACCTAATGAAAGCAATATCTTGTAATTTTCAGTTTGTGGTGTGATTCATGTAATTTTGCTCAACAGACGTCACACCTATTACAGAAAACAATTGCAGCCAATAGTCGCAGCAAGCTGCACCTCAACTAATTTGAGTGGTTTCAAAACCTGTTAAGGAAAAAAAAAATCAAGGGAAAACACAGTAGAATCGTCTGAATACACACTGTAACATTTATAACAGCATAATGAAACTGGTTTTGACCTTGACACACATTACATGTTCTAATACAAAGAGTCTTTTTCATACAGCTCTAGGCTACCTGAACTCTCTCACAAGAATCCTTTGCATATATGCTGTTACTTTTTGCTTTGGACAAAACAGTTTCAGCAACACATGATAATTTTCAGAATCACTTCAATATAATGATTGAAATGCAAATCCCACATGAAAAAGAAAATGCCATAAGTTGCCATAAGAAAGCACAATCTCAATAATTGATTGATACAAAGAAAACAACTGACTATAGCTAACTGTTAATACAGTTTCTCTCAGGGTTCATGAAATGTAGAAATAAGCAAACAGGTCTCTCAGAATCAGGTTGGTTCATGATAGTCAGATCCAAACACTGAGAGAACTAACTTTTGGACCTGACTGCCAGCATACAATTCTTCCATGCAGATCTGATTGGATCACTGTTCGTTACCAAGGCCTCTAGCAACACTACAACTGATGTCCTATTAGGAAGATAACATGTGGCATGTCTACATGACAGTTAATTGCACATATTACATTTAAAACTATATAAGTTTCCTCCAAAGAGATTACCTGTCCAGCACATCTGTTTTTTCTGTATCATAATAAATAAGACTTCTGGGTTCTAAACTTTTGATGTAACCAAAAGCCTTCAATCTGAAGATGTTCAAATATTGAAGGTAACTTTATTTGATTGACATAAATAAACACTGGACCAAACAAACCAAATTCTAATACAGCCACGAATAAAAAATGTTATTCATATCATAAAACTTATTACCAAAAAATCAAAATTGTTCCGAGTTGCACAACAGCATTCATTAATATAACTAGCATCCGCAAATGTACATTACACAAATATCCCAATAGGTTTACAATATTGATTAGACAAAAGCATGAGAAAGCATACATCCAAAGTCCCAACAGCTTGCAGTACTAATTAAGATGGAATACATCCAAGAACAAGGAAATCATTTCACCTGAGTCAACTGGTGTTTAACCAAGCTGCTAGCTCATACTAAGAGCACACACTTTCAGTGCTTATTTGTGAGAGCCAGTGATTCTGAGAAATAGGGAACGTAACGAGCAAAATCCCATGGGTCTTTGCGATCATTGAAAGTGGCAATGAGACTCGCTTCCTTACGGTCCATGTCATATGCTATCAGCTTACAACTAATACAGCTTATGCACTGAAGAAACAAAACCACATTACAATCTTGATGAATATCAACGACCTTAAACTCTGGAAACTCTGACGCAACTCGTGTCCGACTCTGTCCAAAGATGGATAGTTCCAAAGTGTTCTTCAACACCCAGTCCTGTGTACTATAATCCTGAAGAACCCATGTGGATAATTTGCCAGCCTTATTATCAGCATACTCTAGAGTCACACAATGTAGGTGCCCTTGGGCTGAGGCTGAGGCTGAGGCTGAATAGTAAACTGATGAGGCTGAGGCTGAATAGTAGTAACATCTAGTGTAAACTGATGATGCCACCGTTCCAATCGTCCTTGCTCTATTTCTTCATCAATTTTGTTTCCACTCCAGGTCCCAGTTTCAGATGAGTACACATGCAACTCTATGCTCGCGTACAAATCAGGCTTCTGGAACTGGACCAAGTGAAAGTGATAGCATATGGCGGGATCGAAAGCCAAATAGGTGTAGGTGCGGCAGCGATATCCTGCAGGAGAGCCGCAAGCGGGCACAGTCGACCATTGTTTTGTGGTCGGGTTGCACACGATATAGCCACCTGTTGAACGGTCCCCGAAGAGGACAAGGCCATTGCAGGAACCTAGTAAGCAAAGGCTCTGGATGCTAGTTAGCTCCGCCAGGAAAGAGAAGCAAGGGTCCATTTCCAGAGGCACGGATCTCACTGCCAGGTCGACGAAACTGAAGCTGGACATTGGGATGCACTGTTCATTGTACCTAGAACTCTGGACGAACAATCCTTGCATTGCTTGGCGGAGCCTCTTACGGTTGTCAGGGTCGGCGATGAGGTCGCGCCAGGCCTTGGACACGCACTTGAAGCGGCAGACGGACTTGGCAGGGACGCGGGAGAGGATCTCCACCAGGGGGCCGTCAGGGAGGTCGGGCACCGCGCCGGCGCCCATCTTGGAGCAGCCCTCCATGCCTGCTCTGTCTCTGTGAAAAGCAGGGACCGAGCAAAATGAGAGGTGTGAGAGGATGCAGCGCAACAGTGGGGAGGCAAAGGCAGCTTACCAGTCACCGGAGATCGACGTCAGCCGGCGCAGGGCGGTGCCTACGATGAAGATCGAATCGGGGGTGGCTGGCTGCGGCCGGGGCAATCTGTGTGAGAAATGGGGACGGATCGAGATGCAGGTGTGAGGGGATGCGATGCGAGGGAGCAAATGCAGCAATGGGGGAGGCAAAGGGGGCTTACCAGACACGTGGTCGACGGCGCCGGCGCTCGACGGTGCTGAGGCAGAAGATCGAAGACGACTCGATTGGGGATTTCGAAACCCTAGAGCCGCCCGCAGCTGAGCTCGTGGTCGTGGAGAGCGGCGGCGGCGGCTGGAGCGATGCGAGCAAATGAAGCTCTAGGTGGTGGACGGGTGGAGCAAATGAACTCTCTCTCGGCTACAAACGATTTTGGGCTTCATGTAAAAATTGTTTTTGGTCTGGGCCTAGAGCCTGAGTGAATGGGCCCCAATTAGCACGGGGAAGCTCCCGTAAAAAAAAAAAAAAAACTTTGGTACCATTGCGAATCATGACACTTATATATTATATCTATACTATAATCAATTAACCAAGTGGGAGCGCTGGATCTCACCCCCCGCCCCACAAGCCTAGGCTTCCCACCCTCCTCACCCACGCCCTCACCTCCCGTCCTCACCCTCCTATACTTTTCCAAACGTGCCGCTCGGCACGGCACTAGCACGAGCACGGCGGGCCACGGCACTATGCGGCACAGCGGCACGGCCGTGCCGTGCCAATAGTGCCGTCGTGCCCATGTCTCGGCCCAGGCACGGCCCTATGGCCGGTTAGCCGTGCCGTGCCGTGCTGATGAGCACGGCAACCCACCGTGCCATCCCGTGCCGACATGAGCCGGCGTCGCGTCGCATCGTCGTCACAGAGGAATCGGGAGTTGCTCGCCCTCGTCGCGCCGTCGTGGTCGTCGACCAGAAGCTTGGGGATGCGCCACCATCCCTGCCTGCGAGCCTGACCGAGCACCACCGCCGCAAGCAGTCGAGCGCCGCCGCCGTGGGACGGCGAGTGGAGCGACCTCCGGACCGTCTAGAGGAGAAGAGATAGGAGAGGGAGTGGCCTAGGACTGGTGGGCGCATGCTGCATAGCATGCCTTGCGTGCGAGCGCGGAGAGGAATTGTGGTGGCCGCATGCGTAGCGAGAACGGGTGGCCGCATATGCAGCAAGCAGGAGGAAGAGGCAGGGGCGGCTGGGAGGGAGGAAAATGAAGAGAATGAGGATGGAGTTGGTTTTTATACTTAGGTTTTCCATATGAAGCCAGATCCAATGGTCGGAAATGCTCTGATCCAACGGCTCTGATGGATTCCTCATGCCGCTAGCGGGCCAGGCCCAAAATCATGTCGTGCCGCGTGCCGGCCCATGGGCTGAATGCCAGGCCCAGGCACAGGCACGGCAGCGGGCCGTGCCAGGCACGGGCACAGGCTATGCGTGCCTGGGCCGTGCTCGGGCCGTGCTTTCCAGTGCCATGCTCGGGCCGGCCCAGCGGGCCTGGCCCATCTGGAAAACTATACACCCTCCAACCGCCCGCAAGGAAATTTCCGGGAATCACGCAACAAAACCAGTCCATCGTCGACTCCTCCTCTCCCCCACATATCCACTACGTGGATCGGCGGTGGATGACGCGGCCCGGGTGGGGCGGCGCACGGCGTGGCCCACCGGACCTGCCTGTGCCGGAGGCGGTTCGGACGAGTGCCGGGTCGCCGCTGCCGCGACTGGCGCCACCATCCGCATCGTCATCTGCTCCGCGCGCACCAAGCATAATGGGTTAGGACGGGAGGTGCACCTGACAACTGATCGACGGGTTCTGGATGTTGCCGGCAGGTGCCCACGCCGTCGGGTGCTATTGGCCGTGGTTGATCACGGCTTCATTCACCGATCGATACATGGAGCAGGTTAGGGATTAGAGTGCATAGAGAATTCAGATTCAAATCAGATTCCTTTCTTTTCCTTCATGTTTGTCCTGTGGTTCAGATCCGGCAGTACTGATCATGACTTCCTGCGAGCCACGCCTGTCCCGCACTTGAGATCCAGCTCTGTTCTAGATTCTTCGACGAGCGCACGGACGCCCACGCCTCCTCGCGTCCGGGCGATGCGCGCGCGCGACCTGCGACCTCACCGCCCGCGCCTCCCCCTTGTGTCCACGGTTGGACCCCTTCAGGCTTCAGGTTCACGCCGCGGAAGGTCGCCGGCGGCACGTGCGGCGTTACTCCACTCGCCTCAGCGCCTACAGCTTCGGCACGTTCAAGGGCTCACTCGCCAATGGAGCCGAAGGGTTGCCGGCGCCGTCACATGCTACTCGATCGTCAACAGGCCGGCACACCATCGCGCCGCGCACCCAGGTACGCGAATAGCTAGCTGCCACCGCGTGATGGGGTAAGCCGTAGTGCCTGCGTCCATTGTGATCGCCATACCGTGGCTGCCCTGCATGCAAGCACATACAGATCATCAGATACAGTTCTTGTCAGAATTAGTTTTATTTACTGCAGTACACCAGTGTCCGGAGCGTGTCATCCCTGCCTCACTCCATCACTGTCCATGAGTCCGGCCTGAATGATGTCTAAACGCAAGGAAGCTCTGGGACAGGATGACGCAGGTGTTAAACCATAATACCATATACTTTCTCTTGTGAAGCATTGATATGGAACCATGGTTGTGCCTAGCTTGTACATTCACTATCACAGGCAATCGATGAATACCTTCTTCTCAAACTCTCTTTCACAAAAACTTTTGAGTACCTTCAGGTATTGCACTCCTGTTCCCAACGAGTATATATTGAAAACAAATATGTATAATAATGTGTTAGGTGTATCTCTCAATTATATGAATTGATTTGGAAAGAAAGTATCAACTACTTCTAGAGAAATTTCTTGATTGGGTCTGTGGTGTTATTCCTACAAAACTGAGTTTGGTCATCCTCCGACGTTTCTCTTGTTTGGTCTACAGACTAAGAATGCTTCGAATCATTATATGAGAAATATGGGAATGATATTGGACTATGAATTTTCCATCTTTATGTGTTTCACTTCTCAGGTGAATTTTCATCTTCACAAGGCAAAAGTGGCTATGCAGAACTCAAGTGACATTTCTATTAGCTACTGTTTGTGTTTGTGTCGGTACATATAAAGTGCAAAAGCAAATTAATATTATGTAATGCCTTGATACTAATGATTCAGTTTTTTTATTACAGCACTTCCTTTCTTGTATATTGTTCCTTCTTTAATAGTATTGCAAGAAGTTGATTGCTTTTATGAATTCTTGTTCTAAACTACTACTACTTTTGGTGAGGCGAGGTGTACAAGGCTGTGGCTAATGCTTTATAGTATCAATGAGTACAATGGGGCAGATACGTGGTATATGAACTCTAGAGTCTAGACAGGACCGAGAGTTCAGCACAGCGGAAGCCGCACATCAATGTAAGTTTCTGCTGTTGATTGTGTTGCACCTAAGCTTGTGATGCTTAAGTTTGTGCTATGATTTGATTATCTTTATAATTTTCTACGTACGGTCCGAAGTTTTCAAACCATAATTTCATTGTTCTTTTGATCTTTGCAGAACTGATTTAATTCCTTCTGGTGGTGGATCCGAGGCAAATGAGGCCAAGTTGAAAACACCAGGGAGATGCGGTGTCCAACAACTGGTGAAGATCATCCAGCAGGATGTTCTTATGCTTAAGGCTAGCATGAGACCAAGCCAGGTAGTCCAATCTTGAGTTTGGTGCTGTAGCATTAGCAGCCTTTGGTCATAATTGAGATAGTGAATCAATAATGAATATCATTTTGCGATTTGTTGGTCATTGTGGAGTCTCACTTTTCACTTTTCAGTTCATTTTATGGCACACAGTGGAGGTTTTGTTTATGACTGCAGCAAACCAACACGGCAGAGATGCTGGATCTGGCCTTGGACTACATCAAGGATCTTCAGAAACAGGTCAAGGTGTATGTCCACATCCAAAAACCGATCTTTTCTGACTAGGTCGTAGCTGATAGGAACTTGAATGCACGAATCAGTTATTTGGTCACCCTGAGCCATTAGAAATGCCCCGAGCCCTACAACTAATATTTTTTTTACCTTCGTTTCAGTTGTAGTATTCACATGAAATGCTTCTCCAGTATCTCCAAAAAACACAAGCTCTTGTGGTGCTTGGAGTAATCAATGAGCACATAACATTAGAAGGTACAGTCATATGATTTGTTGAAATTAGTACTCCTATTTGTGTTGTATACTGCATTTTTACTTCTGAGAATGTTCTCTACCACATCTATGTTGTTCTCCAACTACTTTAATGTGCAATTATATCAGTGACCAGGGATGTCACTGAAAACTGAACACCATTTGGCCTAGCCAACTAGATACACACATACAAAGAGGCTTCAAACCTGGTAAAGATGCTCTTTTGGATTTGCCCACTGTGAACCTGTGATCCTTCAGCACGCAGATAGGTTTTTTATGTTAGCAAAATAGAAATTCCATTCCTGTGCAAGTTCATATTTGGTTTCCTGTTGTAGCTGCATTGCATAGCATGTTTTGGATTCCTGTTGCAGCTTCCCTAGATCTTTTGTATTTCATTTGCGTGTATTTTTTTAATGCCAAATTATTTCTGTTGTGGCTTGAGTAAATGGCAGCCTAGACTCCATGCACTAAGAGATCGACATGATGAAGGAGCTTTGCGAAGCTCCTGCTCAACGAGGACAACAGTGGCAAGGGCGTCTGCATTCGTATTCGAAGTTCCACTGATATGTTGTGTTAAATTGTGAGTATATTTGGGGCATTTTGTTCAGTATTAGTACTCAGTGCTGTTAAACAAGCACACATTTAGGATCTCTAGGTGTTATTGATAATGCCCATAAGGCATCTATTTGCTTCATCATTTACAACAGGAAGAACTGATGAGCTTTTCCTCCTATTTCAAGGGGTAAATTTGTTAAATCTAATTCTTAGTTGAATGGGGTGTGGGTTTGCGTTTGATTATAGGTGATGAGGTGGCGAGGCCCAAGCCGGACAACGCATGATGCAGCCGGTCGGAACTAATGGCGCTCGAGGCATTTCGGGCGAGGATAGGGGAAGACGTGGCGCCACAGACCACTGGGGGCTCGGCCGAGCGAGGTGGCACGGCACGGGCTACAGTGGGTTTTCGCCATCATCTTAGTGTTTCTATTAAAAGGAAACTTTGGTCAGTTCTATTAAAAAGAAAGAGGTCATTCAATGTATTTCTCATCATATGTTTTGTTGTATTGTAATTAGTGGAGTCGTAATATAATAATTGAAAAAGGGAAGAACTGGAATGAAAATTTTGGCTCCAAAGTTAGCAGCCCAAATAAATGTACACATATTATCCTTGTTCTGTTTTCCTGATAATATACATGGTTATATACAATTGCGTGTGAGTGGAACTATCAAAAAAATATCGTCATTTGGTTATTTTAATGTGTATCCTTGATTGAAACCGTAGCGTTAGCACGGGCACTATACTAGTTAGAGTAATTCCCCTAAAAAAACTTCTATTAGAGTGATGATTATTAAATTGATAGATTGAGATCATCTCAGAACTCCTAGATTTTCTAATCACAAAAAAAAGGATTCCTATTTTTTTAAAAAAAAACAACAACAACTTTGTCTTCATACTGTTGGACGTTGGTGCTTCGCCTGATCAGTAAAACATTTGCAATATGGCACGTTTAGTTGCCTCTACTTACTCGGAAAGTGGAATTAGCTGTTGAGACCCTCCCAATCATCCAATTGAACTTGATGGCACCATTCCATGCAAGTATTGGTGTTCTTTTTGGTCAGATGATTATAACCAGGATTACGTGTTCTTCTAGATTTTTCAGATATACAGACACCTTTGTCTTTCTTTTTTTTATCCTTCAGACACCTTTGTCTTGGGCATCCAGACAAATTGGCAGCAACAGCAAATTACAGCCATATTTTGGTGGCTTCTGATTCAGGGTTTCGAACAAATAAGCTAAAGGTTTGTCAATGACTCTTTTGTTAATATTTGTTCCAACAGTAGTTTAAAATTTATCTGTTTCATTGTAGCATTCCCATTCACCATTTTACAGTATCATGTACTGTACACAGCATCCTTGTTTTCGATCAGCACAAAAATGCAATTCGTGTTGCGTGGATGGGTGCTCACATGGTGAAATATACAAATGGATGGGTGCTCTTTATGATCGAGCTCATACAAAAGATCCTACTTGGCAATTGGGTGTCTTTATTATTGATGATCCGGACAATATGGTAATCAATAGTTCTTTTTAAAAAAATCGTTTTGCTTTTTCTTGGTGTTGCATTGCCTGACCATATAACATGTTCAACAGGGGAGTCTTCCATTGCCTTGTGCTGATCAGTTCATGGCGTATCCGGCATGTTTGGCATAAAAATTTGGTTAACAAATGTTCAGACACTGAGAAGAGTTCGGCAATGCCCAAACGTCTTGGAGATGCAATATCTAATATATGCAGAGGAAATGGTGATGTTGAGTTATATTTGAAACCTTTCTGCAAGATTTTGTTGACTGTGTTGGATTTCTAGACTACCTTAAAGCTATGTAGCTGGCTTCCAAGACTAGTCGGTCAGTTCATGTACCTTTCCTGTGTCATATTGTGCTTCTCCATCTCTGAATTTTACTGTACTTGCCAAGGTGTTTTAGTTACACCTTTTCTTTGGACTAGCCAAGGCCCGTGCGTTGCTACGGGTGATAAAACTAATTACTCTAATTTGCTCTGATAAGAAGGGTTTTCAAAACAATATAGTCAGTGCATGATTCAATCTGTTGTTACTGAATCTGAGTGCAAAGAAGTGAATAAGAGTATCTTTACACAAAAGATTCATAATACAATCATGTCAAATATTTTTATGGAGATATCAATGTAATAGATCCTTAGAACAAAGTTCAGTCGAGATACTGTAACAAAACAATTAACTATTTAGGATGCTTATCTACCATGGTAAGAAATGCCATAAAGCTAAAACTTCTTGTCTGAGCATCCTGTAGATCACATTTTTCTTAACCCTGCCCTGCCTAAGAAGCCAGTCAATCAGGAGAAATCTACATACTTCCTCGATTTTCTCTTGCATAGTGCTTCAGAGAAGGTCCAAGTACCTTTGTTAAAACTTAGAAGAGACATGAATTCGGTACCAAGCTACAGCGTATTGCAATGTTGCGCTTATGTTAACGATGAGGCCACAAGAAGATGTACCCAGGGTGCCAATGTCAAGAACTGCAGAGAGAAAATATTGTCAATGCGAACTTCTCTGAAACATAGTATTAAGGGCCGTAGTGCAATAAACTTCAGTTGCATGTAGGCCGGATCTATATTTCAGTTGTATAGAGGCTTTTTTCAGTATTGTAGACAACTTTTTCTGCATATATAGTAAAGCATCAAAAACACATCAATAAAAACTGTACAGCCAGGAACATTAATCCAAATTGTGTATTACTGCTTAGAACTTTATTTTGTTGATTAAGTTGCGCAACTGAAAAGATAAATTGCACATTTGCACTAAAAAATCTAAATCAAACTGGATATTCGGTTGTAGCCAAGATAGTCTGCAAGCTTATCCATTTGAACATGTGTTCCAGGAATAAGAACAACACTGCATGACAGATTTTGAGTTTGAAAACATTTAGAATGATTGTCTGGACATATGCATCTATTGAGGTGGTGTGCTCATCTTAATTGTTCACTGTGCCAAGGTCTCTTAATACATAACTTTGGTCTTATGCCTATCATTGGTACCATGTGGTTCATATATGTTCATTTGCTTACAAGCTAGGGGGTCCTAGAATTCAGAAGTTCGTATATGCATCTACAACAATTGCTACTCAAATCTTAAGCTTAATAGTAAAACACTCTGCTATGCCAAATAAATACATAAATTCAGTGTTGATGTTGCAGGAACCCCAGTCGACTAAAGTTCAGTAGAACTAATTAATAGTAAAAACAGAACAAGAAAGTGGACACAGATAATAAGCCTCTAACCAGATAATATAGCATTCCATAAAAAATACTGGAACCATTTGGCATAACAGAGCAACTGATTAGGACCTTCATGTGATTGCTGAAATATAATAAGTTTATTTTTACCACTCAGACACCAATTCACGGCAAAATGAAAAGGGATTATTCATTTTCTCTATTCATATATATAATCATTGCATTTAATTGTTAGTGGGCAGATAGTTTCTCTGTTCCAAGGATGGTTTGACGTCTTACTCTTTGTTTACGGCGGCCTCTTCGGCGACCACAGGCTGCGTTGGCGCTGTTGGTTATTCCACAGCTGTGTTGGAGGCGGCTCGGAAGAACTCGATCTGGGCAGCTACCACTGCTCCTACTTTGCGGGATCCTTGCCAATTCAATGAGCTGATTCGGTCTTCACGGGATGCGTCATACTGCAAAACTACCCAAAAAAGATTCAATCCCCAACCAGATGAGAGGAAATCTAAGTTGCGAAAAATCGTGCTGCAAAACCACCCGAAAGGATTCAATCCCCAACAATATGAGAGAAAATCCAGAGGATATTTCAACAAATCAAGTGGAACCCAATACCATCGACAGTAGAAACAGGCGGGCGGAGCGGCGGCGGCTCCGCCGGCCGGCCGGAGGGAGCGCGGAGTGGAACCTCCGGCGGAGGGTTGGGTCGGTGCGGCAGCCCGCTCGTCGCACGGACCGTGGCTGCGGCTTCTCCTTCCGACAGCCGGAGGAAGCGCCGTGCCGTGTTCGTCACGTCGGGCGGTCTTTGCAGCGGAGTGGAGGGCGGCGCTGCGGCCTCGCAGATGTGGTCGGGCGAAGGCGGCGTGGCCTCGCGGTGGCGCTGCGGCGCCGAGGCGGTGGAGCGGAGGGCAGGCGCCTTTGTCGCGCCCGCGTCAAGACGACAGAGTGCAGCGCCGGCTTGTGGCGTGGGGACGATGCCGGGTGCAGGAGGAGGGGAAGGGGCGAGGTTGAGCAGGTGGCCCACCTGTCGGCGCAAATTGAACTTACCATGTGCGCCTGAGCGAGCGGCTTCACCACGGGGGGTGAACGGGTCCAGTTTCACCTTTTTAGGAGTAGAGAAGTGTTTAAGTTCTTTGGTGAGGTTTCTTGATTGCTGTCAGATGCTCTACTGCTGACTGTTAAATATCTTCCAGGGGCATGAATCCGAATTTGCGGAAGGCAACCCTGAGAATGGCGTGTGCGCAAGTCAATCCCAGCTTGGTGCTGGTGATGATGAGGATTAGAACATTCCATCTGGCAAGAAAAGAAAGCCAAGGAACGCTTCTAGCGACAGTGAAGATGCTTCCATATATTACAACATGTTCTGCTGCAACGCCCACACCACACAATGCAAACAACCATGCCCGTCTAGCTCTCAAACATAAGCTTCCAGTAACCACTGATTATGTTACAGATGATAAGTTAGAAAATGCAATCACAGCCTAAACAAGGCACACAAACCAAGGACGTAGCAATTAGTGAATGCAGCTGTAGAAATAAGCTTGATCTAGTAACAAACAAACTAATCTTGTTTCATTCAGAAATAGTCCATAACAATTCTTTAGTGCAACACAGTAACCATACAAACATCCTCGACGAGTAGCGGTATAGCTCCCGAATTCAGGAATCACGACAAGTTCCATTTGAAGCTCTTAAACTGAAGTTAATCCTTGATTAATTTAGTGAGGCTAGCAGACGCAATCACAGACTAAGCACAAGATTTGATATTGGTTACGAGCCACACTTGAACAGAGGTAAAGCAGTTGGATACCCACTAGGCTACAACCATGGCTCCTACTCAGCAAGAGACATCCCTTTAAGCTTCCCAACACTCTGGTACCTTGTCCTTCACCGCATCACGATATAGGCAAAACTTCATGCAAGTCTCTGGCCTAAGAGAGGTCGTGTAGCTCCTTACAAAACTCCTCATCAACGGTGGCTTTAGGATCAAAACTTATATCAACTGTTTTGACCACTAGTGTCCATCCCAATAGTCGTTTCACAAATGCAAAATCATGATCTGTACCGCTCAATCCACAAATATGCAATTCCTCGACAGAATTCAACCATAGCTCCTCACTTTTCCAGTCTTGTGGCTGATGACAAATACAACCCGGCGAACAAGCAGTTTCTTCCTGAGGAGCACAAACATAAGATGGGCTAACTTCTCAATGAACTTTTCAAGGGCTAGTGACAATAAGAAAAGCATGAGAAAGCAGAAATCATTTCGATTTATCGTCATTTAGAAAGTGGAAGTCTGAACAACATATGGAAAATTTGCATAAGACTGGGATATCCTTTTTGATGTTAGCCAATTGCAGCAATGAATTCATGGCATATAGAGAGAGAATTGCAGGGAACAATTTTTGCACAAAATTACACCAATATATGCCAATTGCAAATAGCATATAGTTTATGAATTTTGCTTCTTAGGGTTTCAACAGAGCCTTTAGCATGGCACCAATGAGAATTGCCATCAACATAAATACTAGACTTTGTAAAATATACCATCAGTTTGAAACCTCATGCCAGTGAGCAACATCTACACTGCCAGTTAATTAGGACTCGTAGTTGAGTTGTAGCTTTCCATTGTATTTTTTGGAGTAATGCACAGATGCTAGAGTATATCCATACAATTACATCTACTAGAAACAAACAATGAAGAAAAATAAAAAAAACTATGTCTACGTGTAGCAAACTAACTCCTGAAGTCACCATTGGTCAAGCATCACCGCAGCAACGCACAGAAACAGTAGCAGAAGCCACTGAACACACATGGTTCAGATGGCTTGGCAAACTTCCCAAAGCATACTTACGTAAAGCTAGTGAAGAATCACAATTACTTGAAAACTACACTCACCTTGTTTGGGCCTTAACTGAGTTGAATATGCCCACTACCCTCCACTCTTGAATTCACATCCTTGACCAAATACTACAGCTATACCAGCGCATCTATGCAAATAACTGATAAAAAACAGCTGAAGTAATGCAATCATCTCATAAGGTACATTAAAGTTTATGCAAAAGGAAGACTAAACATCATTGTTGCCTATGTTCCTAAGTTATCCGTGTAATACCCCTTGTTGGTTGTGTTATGAAGTTATAAGTGTAACCATCTGAGTCGCTTTCAGTGATATGCACATCGATGGCATGTCCAGGGCAACTGGATATTTATTGGGTTTAATCTCTATCCTACCTCAAGTACTTTGAACTAAAGGCTTTGTTGGTGTTGTTCCTACCCATGCCGATAAGTGATAACTAAATATCTAACTAAATATCTAATGCTTTTGTTTGCCAAATCAAATCAATTATGAGATCAAATCATTTGTTTGCCAGATTCAAAAACCCCAATTCATTTGTTTGCTAGATCAAATCAATTAGTTAAATGCGTGCATGCATTCCAATGCTTGCACTCATACCCTTGTATAGGCAAGCTTGACAATAGTAAGCATAGCAATACATGTTATGTTTGTATACAATTGGACCTGCAACTGAATGTCCTTTCACCAGTCATTTTATTGATTACTCAGTTACTTGACTACACTAAGATCTAGCAATCACTACAACTACAAAGTAGATTTTGTTACTCCTACAAACATACATTTACTAGAAGGTTGTACTTAACACTATTCAAATCAAAGAAAAGTTTGAAATCCATGCTAATGAGTGTGTACTCACAGTTGGATTGTCGATCATGATGCGAAGACCAGGGATCTTCCTAAAGTGCTGCAATAACAATATAGTGCCCAAATTGTACTGATGCTCAGGCAATCCATACCATGTATATGCAAAGGAGGTCACCAATGCCCGTAGCTGTGACAGTTTGCTCAGCTGGACAGACCTCGGATCAAATTCATCAAACCATGCGAACCTTCCCAGAACCGGAGCAGTGATGTCAGCCACTGGTTGCCTCTTGAAGAAACAATTAGAAATATACATAGCTCTCATCATTGGCGACACAACGATAAGCTGCTGTAACCCTTTCAGATCATTCAAGTCTATATGGATAAGAGATGCTGAACAAATACTAAGATTGGACACGCCTTGTACTTGTACATCTTTCAAACTGTGACCAGGGACCCAATCTAGAGCATCGATTAACTCCTGGCAGTCGGAGCCCTTCGATCTTCAAGTCCTGGATTATCATTAACACTGTCACACAGTGGCAGACCTAGAATTATGACTAGAGCCAAATTGCATTGTCAAACATTTTTTTTTCTCTCGAAGGTTCAGAGAAGAAAGTTCTTGACAGGCTGCACCAAGCTCGCAGTATTGACCGTGCTGAACTCAACAAATATGCTCAGTTATTTTCCAAGGAAGAACAAGCAACCAATTGGAGTCAATTTCAAAATTTCAGTGAGGAGCTGAGTGGAGGGGGGATGGGAGCTGGGAATTCACCGTGGATCATCATCCTTGAAAGATGCGAAAACTATCCTCCCAATTCTACGCTAAGTGCATTTTCCTTCCAAACTGTGACAAAAAATTCATAATTACATTTGAACAAGTGTTAAGGGTTCTATCCCAAGAGGAATGGAAGGACTACAGTGACATTTGCATTTCCATTCGTGAAAATTCACAGGCAATGTTACTTACATTGTCAGCAACATGGGAAGGAGTAATGGTATACATTTCCAAACTGTGACCAGGGTAGCCAATCTTGGCCATCACCTAGGTGCTGGCACTTAGCACTTCAACCTCTGAGTCATGAATTATCATTACTATTACACAATATTTTATTTGTTATTTTCAATCTAGATTGGTGACAGTTTCAAAGGTTTCAGAGTAGAAAGCAAGTTCCTGGTAATGACCTTGCTGAACTCAACAAATATGCTCACTTATTTTCCAAGGAAGAAAAAGCAACCAATTGGAGTCAATTTACATGTTTCAGCAAGGTGCCGACTGCTAGCTCCCGACACAGGGCATTTTCAGAACTTCAATACCGATTTAAATCTGAATCCCACTTGAAGAAAGAACATATCATAAATTGTCATGAAAGCACAAGCTCAAATATTGATTGATGGAAAGAAAACATTTGACATTTAGAAGTATAGTTTTCCTCAAGTTTCATGACATTTAGAAAATAAGCATATAGCAGCCTCTCAGCATCAAGTAGGTCCAATATTGTACTTCTCTTGGAGAACTAACCTTTCTTGCAGGCAGATCCGGAGTATACAATTCTTGCAGGCAGATTCGGTTGGATGAAAGTTTCTTGCGAATGCCTCTACCAAGTACCAACACTACAACTGATGTTTTATTAGGAAGATATAAGATGTGGCATGTCCACATGACAATTAAGTGCACATATTACATTTGAAACTGTACAAGTTTCCTCCAAAGAGATCAACTCTCCAGCACATTTGTTTATTTATTTATAGCATAAATAAGACTTTTTGGTTATTCTGATGTAACCGCAGGCCTTCAATTTGAAGTCGTTCCATACATGCGGCATTACCAAAATATGGAAGATATTTTTTTATAACCAAACAACCTAAATTCATAGGAAATAATTAACCATTGATGCAGTCACGAGAAAGACATGCTAATCATAAAACTTATCACCAAAATCAAAATTGTTCAACTTATGCAACAACATTCATTAATAAAATAACTAGGATCCATAAAGGCACACTACATAAATGTCTCAATAGGCTTGCAGTACTAATTAGATCAAAAGCATGAGAAGGCATACATTCAATGTCTCAACAGGCTTGTAGTACTAACTAAGAAGGCGTACATACAAGCACAAGCAGAACAATTGACGTACACTTTCAGTACTTATTTGGGAGATCTAGTGATTCTGAGAAATAGGGAACGTAACGGGCAAAATCCCATGGGTCTTTGTGATCTTTGAAAGTCGCAATGACACTTGCTTCCTTACGGTCCATGTCGTATGCTATCAGCTTACGAAAGCGATGAAGAAATAAAACCACATTACAGTCTTGGTGAATGTCGACAACATGATTGTCAACAACGTAAATTAGTGACATCTCTTCTATTTCTCCAAAGACATCCAGAGAGTTCAAGTCCACAGTGTTCTTCAACACCCATTCATGTGTATCATAATTCTGAAGAACCCAGGTGGATAGTTCACAGTATGTAAAATTATCAACATACTCTAGAGTCAAGCAATGTAGGTGCCCTTGGGATTGACCTAAATAACAAACAAAGGCATCCTCGGGCCTCCCATCAGACATACCCGGCAGAGCGATGATCCTTTTTGCCTTTCCTTGTACATCTACAACAAGTATGCATTGTAGATCAGAGCAACTAACTATCACATGTAGGAAGCCATTAACAAAGGCATGAAGTTGTTTGGATGCAATGTCTAGTGTAAACTGATGAGGCCAACCATCCACCTGTCCTTGCTCTTTTTGTTCAACAATTTGGTTTTGACTCCAGATCCCAGTTTCAGATGAGTAGACATGCAACGACACTATCTTGCTTTCCTCATCGGGCACCTGGAACTGGACCAAGTGAAAGTGAGAGGACAGCTCTGGAGCGAAAGCCAAGTAGGCGTAGGTTAATAGTCCACCAGAGCCGCAAGCGGGCACTGCTGACCATTCCTTTGTGGTCGGGTTGCACACTGTATAGTAACGGGGATCAGATCGCTCTTGCAGGTGCCCAAAAAGGACAAGCCCGTTGCAGGAATCCAAGAAGAAGGTCTTGACCCTAGTCATTTCGGTCAGGTAGGAGAAGCAATGGTCGATGTCCAGAGGCACGGATGTCACTGTCAGGTCGATGAAACTGATATGGAACAGCAATTGATCTTCAGCCTTGGAGTACTCGCCCCTCTGGAGGAACAGTCCTTGCATGGGTTGGCGGAGCTTCTTACGGTTGTCAGGGTCGGCGATGAGGTCGCGCCAGGCCTTGGACACGCACTTGAAGCGGCAGACGGACTTGGCAGGGACGCGGGAGAGGATCTCCAACAGGGGGCCGTCAGGGAGGTCGGGTACCGCGCCAGCGCTCGTCACGGAGCAGCCCTCCATGCCTCCCTCGGACAGCAATATGTGTGAAAAGCAGGGACTGAGCAAGATGAGAGGTGTGAGTGCGAGGGGCAAAATGCAGCAATGGGGAGGCAAAGGCAGCTTACCAGTCACAGGGGGTCGGCGCAGGGCTGTGCCGACGATGAAGATGGAATTCGATTGGAGTGGGGATTTGGGGGGATTTCCAAACCCTACAGCCGCCCGCACTGAGCAATCTGTGCGAAAAATGGGGACCGACCGTCATGTAGGTGTGAGGGGATGCGATACTAGAGGGAGAAATGCAGCAATGGGGAGGCAAGGGGTGCTTACCGCTTACATGGCCGTCGTCGACGGCGCCGGAGCTCGGCGGCGCTGAGGCAGAAGATCGAATACGATTCGATTCGATTGGGGATTTCTAAACCCTAGAGCCGTCCGCACCTGGGCGACTGAGCTCGTGAGCTCCGTGTCTGGGGAACTGCCTGTGCCCTGTGCCCTGCGGGCTGCAAGGTTTGGGTTGGGTCGGTCGTCGTCTCGTCTCTGCTTTTACTTTTAGAACGTGTATACTCTGCTCCACGAAAAAAAATGTGATTGCTAAATTGACAGCATCTCAGAATTCTTATAGTTTCTAAAAATGCAACTTTATCGTCATACCATTGCATGCAAAAATGGTGTGCAAAGGAGTACCACGAGAAATTAGGTGATCCACGAGAACATCTTGCGAATCACTCGTAGAAAAACATGGAGAGAAAAAATGGGCAACGTGATATTAATTTGTCTTCTATTTATAATACACTAGTGTATCAAAAAAAATATGGAAATGTGCAACGCGAACATAGTACAAGGCGCAGTACCATCGAGGAGCTGGAATGATCTTCTCTCGAATGTCTGGTGAACTCAATACCTTTAATACAGTAGCACAGCACTTCAGTGCAATGCAGTATCCACACCACATAAACAGCCAAGCTCGTCTAGCTAGTTCTAAAACAGAATCTAGTCCCAGATTACATTAAAGATAGAGGCTAAATTAACAAATGCAAACACAACCAAGGAAGTAGCAATTAGCGAATTTGGCGGTTGAATCAGCTTATATTCTAGTAACAAACAGAATGTATCTCATACAGAAGTTTTGTTTCTTCATACACGCATAAGATTGGCCAGCAGTGGTCACGAACCACAATTGAGAATAGAAGCAAGCAGTTGGATACACTGTCACACACTGATACAGCCACATGACTAGTACTACTCAGCAAGAGACGACCCTTATTAAAGCAGCCTTAGCCTACCGGTGTATACATCACCTTTGCCCTATTGCGATATAGGTAAATCTTCATGCAAGTCTCTGGTCCAGAGAGGCCCAGTAGCTCCTTACAAAGCTCCTCGTCGACAGTTTCTTGAAGATCAAACTCTATAGTAACAGACTTGAGCTTTCCTGCCCATCCCAGTAGACGTTTCACAAATGCAAAATCATAATATGATCCGTTCAATCCATAAATGTACAATTCATGGAGAGAATTCAGGACAAGCGCCTCAGTTTCCCAGACTTCCTCCCCATGACAAAAACAACCCGGCAAACAAGAAGTTTTTTCCTGCGATCAGGAGCATGAACATAAGAATGGTGATCTTCTTATCAAACTTTTCAATGGAGACAAGTTGAAAAGTATAAGAAAGCGGGAATAATTTAGATATGCAAGCAATCTGAACATGATATCCATTGGTGATAGCAAAGTTGTGTTAGCCAATTGCAGCAATGAGTTCGAGCTGCGAGAGCATTGCAGAAAACAAAATTTCCACAAACTTACATAGAAATATGCCAGTCACAAATAACATGCAAATGATAGATTTCACTTTTTAGGGTTTTAACAGAGACTTTTAGCATGGCTCCATGAGAAGTACCAGCAGCTTAAATACTAGACTCTTCGTGAAAAATACATGATCAGTTTGGACACCAGATGCCAGGGAGCAACATCTGCACTGGCACTAGCCCCTCCATCTCTAAAAGAATCAAATTCTAGCATAGTACCTTGTCAAACCATCATGTGTATGACCAAGACTATACAAAAAAGAAACAATATTTATGATCATAAGTATCGCTAGATTCATTATGGAGTATATTTTCATATCATAGCTATTTGGTGTCATAAGTATTGATAACTTTATAGTTTGACTAAGGAGAAAACTAGAATTGCATTCTTTCTAGAACGAAGGTAGTAATTAGGACCCAGAGTAGAGCTGCAGCTTTTCATTGGTCTTTTTGGAGTAACATGCAGCTGCTAGAATATGTTCGTAACTTCATACAATATATATCTTCTAGAAACAAACCATGAAGAAAATTAGAAAACTACATGTAACAACAAACTAATTCCTGAAGGTCACCGGTGGTCAAGCATTAGTGTAGCAAACAAAATTATTCAACCACTTTCCAGGCATCCAAAGTGTTCGATAGCTGCTACAGTAAGAATACCTTCATGACTTCCCGTATATTCAGAAACAGCCTTCTTATACTGGTAGAAACCTTAAGGAAATGGAATACGCAAGGGCCAATACGATGTCCCCATGTTACTAAGATCAGGTGTAAGTCCATAACTGGGGGCAAGGTCAGAGCTTCCATCAAGTACTCTATGTGAATCAAGCTCTGCGAATTCATAAAAGGCCACAAGAAAATTTCATATGCAGCAATACAAAAATTACTAGAATAACTGATTTTCTCACAAGGAATGACTATTAAAAATGTAGCAAAACTATTTTAGACTTCTTCTGCAGACTAATGACACAGAAGATCTCTCTGGTAAACAATCACAAATTCACAGTTACTTGAGAACTACATAGTCACCCTGTTTGGGCAATTGGGCCTAACTATGAGTTGAAGGTGCCCCATGGAACACACTACCTCTCCACTCTTGAATTCATGTCATTGACCAAACAGGAAACATTACAACTATACTACCACTGCATTAATGTGAACAGAGCCATATCTAAATCTGATGTTTGCATGCATGCCCATGTAAGGTCAAGTGTTATAATATCTGGCATAACCACACACATTATGTTTGTTCAACCGTACCTACAGCTGAAGGTCACTGTACCAGTCAGTTAATTGGCTACATTAATATCTTTAAAGTAGTTTTTATTACAAAAACATACACTTACTGACTGGATGTATTTTTATACTTAGCACTATTCAAATAAAGAGAAGTTTGAAGACATATACTCACAGTTGGATAGTTGATTGTAATTTGAAGATCATCAATCTTCCTATAGTGCTGCAATAACATTACATTGCCCAAATTGTACTGATGCTGAGGCAATCCATGCCATGTATATGCAAAGAAGGATGTCGCCAATTCCCGTAGCTGTGCCAGTTTGCCTAGCTGGACCGACCTCGGATCATATGCATCATCCCAGCAAAGCTTTTCCAGAACCGGAGCGGTGATGTCAGCCACCGGTTGACTCTTGAAGCACCCACTGATACTCAGTTCTCTCAGCATTGGTGACATGATGGTGAGCTGCTGCAATCCACCGCTTAAATGCAAATATATATCGAGGAGAGACTCTGAACAGACTGAAAGATGGGACACTCCTTGAACAAATTCGAGAGAGAGTAGCCGCAGAGAAGGGCAGCGGGCCGACGAGAAGGTGGCACCAATGTCGGAGGCACCTTGGAACCGGACGTGGCTCAGAACCAGCTCAGTGAGCTTCTCGAACACGCCGGACGGTGGAAGCGCGAGGCACAGGTAGCCTAGGTCGAGGAGAAGCCGTCCGGCCCTGTCGAAGCAGGGCAGGTCAATGGCGTCCCTTACCTCGGCCTCGGCCATCTCCTCATTCCCCCGACCGTCCGGTACCACGTTGCCGAAAAAGAGCGTGAAGGTGACGCGGGGCGCGGCGAGGCGGATCACCGCGGTGGCGTCCCCCGGGTCGGCGTCGTCGGCGATGACGCGCAGCGTCCTGAGCGAGGGGGCCGAGTGCTGGGCGAGCGCCGCGCGCGCGGAGGCGGACGAGGACAGCGCGCGGGCCTGTCCGGCGGGGAGCGGGGAGCGCCGCGCCGAGAGGTACGCCATGAGGCGGCCCCAACGCGCCCTGGTCCGCGCGGTCGGAGCGGGCAAGGGCACCAAGGCGGTGGAGGGCCAGCGCAGCGCGCGGGCCGGCTCGCCGGGGTGTCGGAACCACAGCTCCGGGAGCTGCGTCCAGAGCCGGCGCCAGCGGGCGGAGAGGACGCTGGTCCGCGCGGCGGCGGCGGCGGACTTGAGGCGGCCGAGGATGAGGAGGAGGACGTCGTCGGGTAGCGCGCTGAGGCGGTCCTCCTCCTCCTGCTCGCCGCCGCTGCCGCCTTCCTCACTGCCGCCGGCGAGATCCGGAGGGGGTAGGGTTGGGGGCGTGCGGCGGTTTCCCCCGGATATGCACAGCGCCGCCCGGGACTCCTCGGAAATGTCAGGCATCGTCAATCCAACGCCGCCGCCGCCGCGAGATCATCTACACCTCGGTTGTGTTGGTCGCCGGCGAGATCTGCAGCAGCGCTGGGGTTTTGGAATTTGGACGGAGTACTGTTCCTTTCGCATGAGCTCACGGACATGGAGGCGCCAGTGGCCCAGTACACAGAGGCGCTGACAAGTTTTTTTTTTTTGTTGGAAAAGGCCCATATCATTTTGGTGTATACCCAACTCGCCTAGCCCAACCTTTCTCAAAAAAAAAACCTCGCCTAGCCCAACCTGACTTAGCTTCTTCTTTTTTTTTTTTGACTAACCTGACATAGCTTTTTTTTTTTTTTTTTTTTTTTTTTTTTTTTTTTTTTTTTTTTGATTGCACCTGACATAGCTTCTTGACAGTGGTTCAGTATCATTTCAATGGGCTAAAAGGGTTTTTTTTTTTTTTAACCTCAGCAAGCACACGTTAGCACTCATTTTTTTTTTCTGTTATTGGTCTGAACATCCGTTTCTATGCTGATGTTTTTTTTTTTTTTTTTAATTCCACCTTGGTATTCCGACGGTTGGAATTATGGCTTTTTTCGTGATTTCGAGTCTCAAAGTTGAGTTTCTATTACCAACATATATTCAGATTGGACTTGGTTGGGAGAGCAATACAATATAATCTCATAGTCGAGCAATGCCAAATCTAATTAGCTAGAGCATTATTAGACTATCGCATGCGAGCTGCAACATGATGGCGTTAGGGAAGCTCATGTTGCTCGTACAAGACGACAATATAGTACACTTGGATGAAGCTCTGCCTA
Organism: Themeda triandra; assembly: GCA_018135685.1. Classification (NCBI taxonomy): domain Eukaryota; kingdom Viridiplantae; phylum Streptophyta; class Magnoliopsida; order Poales; family Poaceae; genus Themeda; species Themeda triandra. The sequence goes on along the minus strand of JAENPR010000102.1, from coordinate 64,327 downwards.
TGATAGTGCAGAACCGGATGCAAACATCATTCGTCTTTGCTTGTGTTGTGTCCACTCAGTTTTCTAAATGATTCATCAGTCATGCAGTGCAGTGTAGTTCCGGCACTTGATTTCCGGGAACAAGGCTTTTGTGCAGGCTGCTGCAGCAGGCGCTGATGGGCTGACGGCACTTAAGCTCAGTCAGTGTCGGGTCATTCAAAAAAATAAAAAAAAACAGAAAAAAAAAATCAAAGTTCAGCTTAGCCATATCCGATCTCAGTTGGGATAATGGGATAATGGGCGACAATGATGATGAGGATCAGGACAGTCTGGCTCGCAAGAAACATAAGTCAGGAGAAGTTTCCGGTGATAATGAAGAGGCCTCCGCAGAAGAGGACAATCGGCTCATGAAAGTAGGAAGCCAGGAGAAGCTTCTGCTAACAGTGAAGAGGTTTCCATAGGTCAGGACAGTCGAGATTGCAAGGAAAGAAAGGCAGGAGAGCCTTCTGGCAGTGAAGGAACCTCAGCAACACAAGCCATGACAAGCTTAGATTAGCTGACGGGGCAATTGGGACATGACTTTTTTTATGAGTGTTAGTTAGGTTAGGTCCTCCCTCCCCTGTACTGAACATATGTATCAGATTGGATGATTCAATTTGTTGAATTAACTAGCAACTGAGTTTTTAAAAACAACTAGCAGCCGCTTCTGTGTTAGAAAGTGTGGAAGGAATCATAAATCAATTTATTATTATGAATAAGGAGGTCGTGTAAATTGTGCAGGATACAGTAACAAGTTCCAGCCTAACTGTTGTCACAACGACAATGACATGTTTTTTTTTTCTCGTAAATGAAGCAATATCACATTGGTCTCGAGACATCCCTTTTAGCTTCCCTAGCGCCTAGTACTGGTACCTTGTCCTTCACCACATTACGATATAGGTAAAGCTTCATGCAAGTCTCTGGCCTAGAGAGGTTGTGTAGCTCCTTGCAAAGGTTGTTAGAATATAAGGCAATTTCCATGTCAATTTAATTCCATAAATTAACAAAATGATGATGACATTTATATAATTGTAAATAAAGATCATAGCATCAATCATGTTCAAAAGAACATGAACCACGTGACTAATAATCATGCAAAACATATCATAATCAAAGACATATAAACATGACATATATTGCATAGCATCAAGATTAAACATGTATATCATGGCTAAAAATAAATTGCATAAGAAACATCTCAACAGCTCTTTGGAACATGCGAGAGAACAATTGACGAAACATTTTAACAACTATAGAAACAGATAGATAATACGTATAGCGGGACAAAGAAGAACGAGACAATATAAGAGCTGAAACGATGTTCGGATCTAGTGAAACATAGCGACAACACATACGAAGCATCGCATAACAGCTATCGAAACAGGCATGATCGAAACGTGAAAACTAAAGAGGAGATGAACAGTTCATACCCCTTCGCTCCCGAAGTCTGTCCATCTTCTAACGCCATGATGAAGACTTGCGTAGCCGATCTCTTCTCCGGGATGTAGAGGAAGAAGACGAACTCGCCGATCTCTTCTCTTCCTAACGCGAAGAACAAAGAACAATGGAGGTTGGGCGATCGCGAAGACGCTCCCCAAAAACCTAATTGCCGACCCCCATGCAAGGTCTCAATCGGCGGAGGCTCCGGAGGCACTCGCCCTCTCGCTTCACCGTGCGCGCGGATCAACGAGATGGGAACTCTCTTTGCCGCGAGGATTGCGGTTCGGGTTGTGTGTTCTCTCTCGGAGGAAGAGGGCGGCGCCCTTTATAGCCCGTGGCCAGGAGGTGGAAGAGGGAGAGGTCGCGCAGGAGCTGAAGGGTTAGACGGTAAGCGAAGAGTTTAACTGAGTTGAAAACTCCCGGAGTATTAACTCAATTGAAACTCCCGTATGTGAGTGCTAAAAAGTTAACACGTCACATCCGTCCGCTCGCTCGCCGCCTGCCTGCCTGCCTCGCCTCGCCTCGCCACGCCACGCCACGCCCACGCCCACGGCCCGGCCCGGCCGGCGGCGGCGGCGGCGCGCGCGCGCGTGTGGTACACCTTGGTCCTTTTCCTTGCTTCTCAATTTAAGTGGAATAATTCTCACAATATAAGTCAAGTCAAGGACCGTTGGACTTCCAATACGGTACAATTAATATTCTCCACAATTACACACCATAGAGTTTATTTGATTTATTAAATCTAAAATGGGCCTAGCCCATAATAAATCCAACAATCCCCACCAAACTCTAGGGTTTGTAAAAGTAAAGCATCGTAACCACGGCTCTTTGATATACCGGTGTTTCGGTGGAGACCGTTAAGTTAAACATCCACCTAGAGCAAGAGTTTCACCCATTCACAACCGAACAATGGACTATGCCTTGAATTGACAGTTTTGTGCGAGATGAGATTCACTCAAGTCCTTTACGATACTTTGGGCAGCTAAAGACATTCCCACCGTTTGAAGCATATAAGTCACACTTCGTGCCTTTCATGAGTATTTAGGGATTACCCAAGTCCCATAGACGTGACCGAAGAGTCGACTCATATAGGTGTACTTCTCAAAAGATATTCTGTAGGACAACATCTCACCTCAATAGGCTCTTGGAATACATTAAGGTAAAAATATACCATCCTGCCTTACAAATAGGAAAGATGTGCATCAGAAATGAGTCAAGAAGGGATCTTTCCTCTCGATCTACTACTAGCTTGTTTCACCACTCCAATTCACTGGATCTCCGATCACAAGGAGCAGGTTACCACTAAAGTAGACCTCATGTGGGTCTCATACCCATTTCTCTCGATGCACTTTCTATCACATTGCGTGATGCACCCTTAGTAAACCGATCTCGCAGATTATTCGACGTATGGACATAATCCAACGTTATAACTCCGAGTTCTTCACTTTTCTGACAGATTTTAATCTTCTCTTTACATGTCTTGAGGACTTCATATTACTCCTTGAACCGTTTACCTTTGTAATAACAGTTTGGTTATCACAAATTCATGGAAATAGCCGGTATTGGTTTCTCAACTACCGGTAAATCCATTAGGAGATCACGTAACCACTCGGCCTCGGCCCACGGTGTCTAATGCTGCGAGTTCCCGCTTCCATTGTAGACTTCGTTAAGATAGTCTCGCTTGCAAGACTTCCAGAAACAGCGCGCCACCTCCAAGCAAGAACACATATCCGCTTGTGGCATGAAGCTCATCAGCATCAGAGATCCAGTTGGCATCACAATAGCCTTCTAGCACTCTGGGGAACCCAGTATAATGAATACCATAAGTCATAGTACCTTTCAGGTAGCGCAACACTCTCTCTAGAGCACGCCAATGATCATCTCCTGGTTTTGAAACAAACCGACTCAGCTTGCACACAACATAAGAGATGTCAGGCCTAGTTGCACTTGCCAAGTACATCAAAGAGCCAATGATCTGGGAGTATGTTAATTGATCCCTTGCAATTCTTCTATTCTTTCTCAGAATCATGCTAGGGTCATAAGGTGTGGGAGCAGGATCACGCCACGAAACCAAAGCGACTCAACACCTTTTCCACATAGTGAGATTGTAACAAAGTTACCCCACCATCACCTTCTCGATAAGCTTGATGTTTAGAATGACATCGGCTTCTCCCAAATCCTTCATATCAAAATTGCTTGATAGAAGATTCTTCACATCCTCAATGACCTTGAGGTTTGATCCAAAGATCAATATGTCATCAACATAAAGACATAGCATGACACCTCACCCCCACCATGTTTATAATACACACACGAATCCGCCTCATTCACAAAGAAATCCGGCGGTAGTGAGAGTATTATCAAACTTTTCATGCCACTTTGCTTAGGAGCTTGTTTCGGCCATACAAAGATTTTAACACCTACACACCTTGTTCTCTTGACCATCCGCAATGAAACCATCCGGTGATCCATATAGATCTCCTCATCCAACTCTCCATTTAGGAAAGCCGTCTTTACATCCATCGATGAATGATAAGACCATGAGAGGCTGCCACGGCTATCAAAGTACGAATTGTAGTCAATCGAGCCACAGGTGAATAAGTGTCAAAGAAATCTTCCCCTTCTTTCTGGGTATATCCTTTGGCCACAAGCCTTGCCTTGTACCTCTCAATGGTACCATCAGGCCTAAGCTTTTTCTTGAAAATCCACTTGCACCCTATAGGTTGACAGCCATAAGGACGGTCCACGACCTCCCAAGTTCCATTACCCACAATAGATTCCATCTCACTCCTTACTGCTTCCTTCCATAAGTCAGCATCAGGAGAAGAATAGGCCTCTTGTATGGTGGATGGCGTGTCTTCCACAAGGTATACTATAAAATCATCACCAAAAGTTTTAGCAACTCTTTGCCTCTTACTCTTGCGTGTGACTACAGTATCATCCTCCTCAGGGATGTGCAAAGGAGATTCCTCAGCGTGATCTATGGGAATAGATAGTTCTTGCTCATTTGAAACTATATTCTCATGATTTGTTTCACTAGGTGTAGACCTCTTTGGAAACTCATTCTCAAAGAATGTAGCGTCTCTTGATTCCATGATAGTATCAACATACATATCGTGCACATCAGATTTTATAATTAAGAACCTATAACCAACACTATGGAAGGCATAGCCCAGAATATACAATCAACAGTTTTAGGCCCTAGCTTACGCTTCTTGTTTATTGGCACATTCACTTTAGCCAAACATCCCCAAGTGCGCAAGTAAGAGAGGTTTAATCTTTTCTTCTCCCATTCCTCGAATGGTGTAATCTCTTTGTTCTTTGTAGGAACTCGTTCGGACATGACACGCGGTCAAAATTGCCTCACCCCACCATTCCTTGGATAATCCCGCTGTACTCAACATGGCATTAACCAAATCAGTTAGAGTGCGGTTTTTCCTTTCGGCAATCCCATTGGATTGTGGTGAGAATGGAGGTGTCCTCTCATGAACAATTCCATGTTCCACGCGGAACTCATCGAAAACATTAGAGAAATATTCACCTCCTCTATCGACCTTAAACGTTTTATTTTCCTCTCAAGTTGGTTTTCAACTTCGGCTTTATAGGACTTAAAATAATTCAGCGCTTCATCTTTTGTTTTTAAGAGGTACACATAGCAAAATCTGGTGGAATCATCTATAAAGGTGAGGAAATATCTTTTGCCGCCTTTTGTCAAAATTCCATTCATCTCACAAAGATCGAATGAACAAGTTCTAGAGGTGCCGATTCCTCGCCTCAATGACCTTGTGGGGCTTGCGGGGTTGTTTTGATTCAACACAAACATGGCACTTAGACTTTTTGACTAGGTTAAATTTAGGAATTAAATTGAGGTTTGCTAGCCGCATAAGACAACTATAACTTGCATGACAAAAGCGTGAATGCCACAAATCGGATTCATCGGAAAATCAACCGAGTTTACCAACTTATTACAAACATCATGCAAGGATAGGCGGAAATGGACCTCCGCAATCATAACCTTTTCCAACAAAAGTACCATGTTTAGAAACAACACATTTATTCGCCTCAAGAACAACTTTGTAGCCATCTTTACAAAGCATAGACGCGCTAACAAGGTTCTTCTTTATTGAGGGCACATGCTGCACGCTCTTCAATGGCACCGTCTTTCCCGAAGTAAACTTCAGAACGACCGTACCAACACCAAGAACATGAGCACGCGACCCATTTCCCATCAACAAGGCGCCGACCTCCCGACCGGTAAAAAGAGAACAAAGAAATATCAGCACACACATGTATATTTGCACCACTATCCATCCACCACTCGTGAATTCTGACTGAAAGAACAAATGGTAAAGAATTACCATACCCCGTTGTTCCATCTCGGCCTACCGTAGTGACAACATTTGCCGACTTTTTCTCTGGATTGAACTTGCGATCCGGGCACTCTCTAGCCCAATGCTGATCACTCCCACAAACAAAGCAACCCACCTTGCTTTTGTTGGTGTTGTTCTTCTTTTAAACTCGTGTCTTGGGTTCGAATAGGCTTTGGAGAATTCTCTTGCTTGTTTTGTTTCTTCTTCTTGAACTTGTTGAATTTCTTCGCACCATATTTGCGAAGCGGTCTCATCACCTTTCCCTTTGTCCTTTGCCCTTGCCCTCTCCTCAACATCAAGAGTGCCAATGAGCTCCTCAACATTGAACTCCCGCCTCTTATGTTTAAGGGAGGTGGCAAAATCCTTCCAAGAAGGTGGTAACTTGGTGATTATACCGCCACCACAAACTTGTCGGGAAGAAGACAAGGGAATAGTTCGAGTTCCTTAGCCGATTGCTCCGAATCTCATGAGCTTGTTCCACTACAGATCGGTTCTCAACCATTTTATAGTCATACAAATTTGCTCCATGAGGTACACTCACTACCAAGATCGGTTACTCCAAACTTTCCAACAAGTGCATCCCACGGTGCTTTCCCGGTGGGAAGAATGATATAGCTCTTCCGAAACTTTGCATCCAATGCACCGATCACGCTTCTCCTCTAAAGAGGTTGTCATCGGCCTTAAACTTAGTCCTCTCCTCCGAGAGACAAGTTTTCTGCGCTCGCCCTCGCGGCGTGATAACAAGACATAGCATCAACCACAGTTCCATCTTAGCTTTCCAAAGCAAGAAATTCTTTCCATCAAAAGAATCGGGTTTTAATACAAGAAAAAAACTTCGATTTAAAAATGCCTATCATTAGGTTTTTGGATTGTTAGAATATAAGGCAATTTCCATGTCAATTTAATTCCATAAATTAACAAAATGATGATGACATTTATATAATTGTAAATAAAGATCATAGCATCAATCATGTTCAAAAGAACATGAACCACGTGACTAATAATCATGCAAAATATATCATAATCAAAGACATATAAACATGACATATATTGCATAGCATCAAGATTAAACATGTATATCATGGCTAAAAATAAATTGCATAAGAAACATCTCAACAGCCTACTTTGGAACATGCGAGAAACAATTGACGAAACATTTTAACGAACTATAGAAACAGATAGATAATACGTATAGCGAGACGGCAAACGAAGAACAGACAATATAAGAGCCGAAACGATGTTCGATCTAGTGAAACATAGCGACAACACATACCGAAGCATCGCATAACAGCTATCGAAATGGGCATGATCGAAACGTGAAAACTAAAGAGGAGATGAACAGTTCATACCCCTTCGCTCCCGAAGTCTGTCCATCTTCTAACGCCATGATGAAGACTTGCAGCAGCCGATCTCTTCTCCGGGATGTAGAGGAAGAAGACGAACTCGCCGATCTCTTCTCTTCCCAACGCGAAGAACAGCAACAATCTTCTCTTCCCAACGCGAAGAACAGCAACAATGGAGGTTGGGCAGTCGCGAAGACGCACCCCAAAAACCTAATTGCCGACCCCCCGTGCAAGGTCTCAATCGGCAGAGGCTCCGGAGGCACCTGCCCTCTCGCTTCACCGTGCGCGCGGATCAACGAGATGGGAACTCTCTGTTGCTGCTGAGGATTGCGGTTCTGGTTGTGTGTTCTCTCTGGAGGAAGAGGGCAGCGCCCTTTATAGCCCGTGGCCAGGAGGTGGAAGAGGGAGAGGTCGCGCAGGAGCTGAAGGGTTAGACGGTAAGCGAAGAGTTTAACTGAGTTGAAACTCCCGGAGTATTAACTCAATTGAAACTCCCGTATGTGAGTGCTAAAAAGTTAACACGTCACATCCGTCCGCTCGCTCGCCGCCTGCCTGCCTGCCTCGCCTCGCCTCGCCTCGCCACGCCCACGGCCCGGCCCGGGCGGCGGCGGCGGCGGCGCGCGCGCGCGTGTGGCACACCTTGGTCCTTTTCCTTGCTTCTCAATTTAAGTGGAATAATTCTCACAATATAAGTCAAGTCAAGGACCGTTGGACTTCCAATCCGGTACAATTAATATTCTCCACAATTACACACCACAGAGTTTATTTGATTTATTAAATCTAAAATGGGCCTAGCCCATAATAAATCCAACAAAGGCCCTCATCTACAGTGGCTGAAGGATCAAGCAAGAGCCTTCAATTTGAATCCACTCCATAATGCAACATTAACAAAATATGGAAGATAATTTTGATTTGATTGACAAAAAAAAACACAAAACCAAACAAAATTGTTCAACTTGTGCAACAACATTCATTAATAGAAATAACATCAATACGTAAATGTCTCAATAGGCTTGCAGTACAAATTAGATGAAAAGCATGAGAAAACATACATCCAAGTCTCAACGGATTTGAATTACTAATTAGATCAAAAGCAAGAGAAGACATACATCTAATATCTCAACAGGCTTGCACTTGTTGCAATACTAATTAAGAAGACATACATCCAAGAAGAAGCAGAACATTTTAATGCTTATTTGTGAGATCCGGTGATTCTGAGAAATAGGGAACATAACGAGCAAAATCCTATGGCTCTTTTAGATCTTTAAAAGTCGCAATGACACTCGCTTCCTTACTGTCCTTGTTGTATGTTGCCAGGTTACAGTAGCCCTGAAGAAATAATACCACATTACAGTCTTGATGAAAGTCAACCACGTAAATATCAGACATTTCTTCTGTTTCTCCAAATATATCCAAAGAGTTCAAGTCCACAGTGTTCTTCAACACCCATTGTTGTGTATCATAATCCTGAAGAATCCAGGTGGATAGTTCAGCTTCATCAGACTCTTGAGTCATGCAATGTATGTGCCCTTGGGATTGACCTAAATAACAAACAAAGGAGTCCTCGGGCCTTGGCACATCGATCATCCTTCTTGCCTTCCCTTGTACATCTAGAAGAGTTAAATGCACCAGCGGCCCCTGAACTTGCACGGGTGTGTCACTTAGGTCTACGAACTTGAAAAACACATTTTTGAGTCCCTAAACTTGTCAAATGATGCACCACAGGTCCATGAGAGCCACATGGAGATATTTTGATGATGTGGCAATGTTAGCACGGCACAAAAATTTTATTTTACCCCTCGCATGTATTTTTCTTATAAAAATAAACCCTTCTATCTCATCTCCCATAGCTTCGGCTGAAATAAGTTTGTCAACATCTATCTATATATTTTTCTCTTAGATAGATATATAAAATCGGTTGAAAATACAAAAAGGAACTGAAATATATAAGAATGCCAAAGGACGAAGAGCTCAACAAAGCGAAAGGAATCGGTGGTGTGCACGCATGTCATCAACAAGTGCATCGTTATGCCCAACTAGCTATGGCTCAGTTCTGAATTTCTGATGCAAGATGAAGTCTGCAGCAGCCTGCAGATGTAACGACAGTTACGATCGGACGCCCTGAATCCATGGGAAATGGCGGAAGACGGCGAACGCGAGCACGATCGCAGGGGGCGCACGCAGGCAGACGCCGGTTGCGGCGGCTAGGTCCAGGAGGCAAGCCCGCCACACGTGCGTGGGCACAGACATTCGCGATCCACATCGTCACCTTCGCCGGCGCTAAGCACCTACCCATGGCGCTCATCATCGCCTTCTCCACAGTCCGTCACCTTGCATGGCTTGGCGGAGCTTCTTACGGTTACCAGGGTCGGTGATGAGGTCGCGCCAGGCCTTGGACACGCACTTGAAGCGGCACACGGACTTGGCAGGGACGCGGGAGAGGATCTCCACCAGGGGGCCGTCAGGGAGGTCGGGCACCGCACCGGCGCTCCTCTTGGAGCTGCCCTCCATGCCTCCCTTCGAGAGCAGCCTGTGTCAAAAATGGGGACCGGCATGGAGGTGTGAGGAGATGCAATGCGACGTGGAAAAATGCAGCAAATTGAGGAGGCAAAGGGGCTTACCCGGCACCGGAGATGGCCGTGGTTGACGGCGCCGGCGCAGGTCAGCGCCGAGGACGGAGATCGAACGGCGATTTGGGGCAAATTTCTAAACCCTAGAACCGCCCGCGCTGAGCTCGGTGGAGAGGACGGTCGATGCCAGGAGGCCAGCTGTGCGGGGGCGTTGTCACGTTACTACTATATTGGGCTTCAAGTGAGTTTAGTTTTTGGTCTGGGCCTGGCTCCTGAGCAAATGGGCCGACAATTTGATCTGGGCTGTCTCTGCTGATCGTCCTTTTTTTTTCTTTTTACAGAAAACAACGGCCTGGCTGTAGCCTGTAGAACGTGTACAGCAATGCCCTGTGAAAGGTAGAACCTTCAATTCGCTGAGGAGCTGTAATCGTCTTCTCACGAATGATGTGAAATCCTGTGTCAATCAGCACAACTCTGAGTGAATATTGCGTCTGATGACTTGATACTTTATTAGCACAACTCTTCAATATCCACCACACAAACAGCCAGCCCGTCTAGCTAGCTCTCAAACAGGACCTAATCCCAGATTGGCTGCTTTTTTTTTCTCGACACGATTGGCTGATTACATTACAGAGGCTAAATTAGCAAATGCAATCACAGCTCAAACAAGGCACACCAGGGAAGCAGCAACTAGTGACTGCAGCAGCAACTTATATTCTAGTAACAGATAAAATGTATGTCATATGGATACAACAATTAGTTTTGTTCTACCGTCATACATGCATAAGATTGTTCGGCAGTAGCGGTCACGAGAAACCACACCTGAGAATAGAAGCAAGCAGTTGGATAGACAATTACACACTATGCTACAGCCATATGACTAGTACAGTTACACACTCAGCCCTTATTAAATCTACCCTAGACTACAGGTGTATACATCACCTTAGCCCCATTGCGATGTAGGTAAATCTTCATGCAAGTATCTGGTCCAGAGAGGCCCAGTAGCTCCTTACAAACCTCCTCATCGACAGTGGCTTTAGGATCAAAGTCTACAGTAACTGATTTGAGCACTCCCGCCCATCCCAGTAGTCGTTTCACAAACGTCAAATCACAGCCTGCTCCTCTCAATCCACAAACCTTCAGTTCCTGGAGAGAATTCAAGACGAGCTCCTCATTTTCCCAGTCATGCAGCTGATGGCAAACACAATCTGGTGAACAGGCAGCTTGTTCCTGAGATGAGGAGCATAAACATAAGCTCAGCAAACGGCTCAACAAACTTTACAATGGCTACTGACAATAGCATTAGAAAGAGGAAACAATTTAGATACATGGTAAATTTGCAAATAAACAAGCTTTCTCATTCCTTTTTTTTATTGAAAAGGAACTCCATTGACAGAAACAAGCTGCTTTGGGAGTATGAATGTCATACATGGATGAGGTCCAAAGTACCCCAAGATACAGATGACAATGCTCTCTCTACAACATTCAGAGAAATGAAGTGGATGAGAGCAAGAGAAGGAAGGTCAGCTAAAGAGTGAGCTAATCCCTGATTACTAAACTCTAAAGTTGTGTCCTTTGAAAAGGAAACAAGATTTCCTTTTAGTGTTAGCCAATCGCAGCAATGAGTTTGCAGTGTGTAGAGAACGAGAGTTACAGGAAAAAAAAATCCACAAAAGTATGCCAATCACAAATAGTGTATGATCAATGAATTTAGCTTCATAGGGTTTCAACAGAGCCTTGAGGGTATGTTTGGTTTGGGTGTGTCGTCCTTATGTTAGGTTTGAGGACAGGTATGATGGAACTGTCCCTAGTTGAGAATATTCCCCTAATATGCCATCCCTAGACCCTAGGCGTCGCTCAGAAATGGAGGTACGAGTTCATCCCCGGTCAACGTTCTTGTCTGTTGGCATGTGCATTTCTCTTTCCTCTTCCCATCATGCATTTGGGCACGCCTGCCTTCCCAGCAGCCATGCGCCTGACCTGATGGAGAAGGCAGCCCGGCAGCCTCACTCGGCCCAACTCTGCGAGAGAAGGCGGCACGGAAGAGCACTGGCGGCCAACCCTGACAAACTCTTTCCTCTTCCCATCATGCATTTGGGCACGCCTGCCTTCCCAGCAGCCATGCGCCTGACCTGATGGAGAAGGCAGCCCGGCAGCCTCACTCGGCCCAACTCTGCGAGAGAAGGCGGCACGGAAGAGCACTGGCGGCCAACCCTGACAAACTCTTTCCTCTTCCCATCATGCATTTGGGCACGCCTGCCTTCCCAGCAGCCATGCGCCTGACCTGATGGAGAAGGCAGCCAGGCAGCCTCACTCGACCCAACTCTGCGAGAGAAGGCGGCACGGAAGAGCACTGGCGGCCAACCCTTACAAACACCCCTAGCGCAAGCTTGGCCACGCCACGGTGTGGGCAAACTCGATTGACTCCAGTGAGTGAGCGAGCACAGTGCCAGCGGACGGGGCAGTGTGTACTGGGGCAGAGAACGGGGCGGCATGGGCATCCCATCTCTCCAACCAAACACAGAGCACAGACATCCCCGGCTCCTCAACTAAATGCAAAGATGCAACCATTCCATCCCCAAAAAACGGGAATGGATCCATCCCATCCCTATTCTCCTAGAACCAAACACATCCTTAGTGTTGCGCCATGAGAAGTGCCATCAGCTATGATACTAATCCTGTGTAAATATGCACCGCCACTTAAATAGGACCCAAAGTACTCATGCAATTTTTCATTGTACTTTTTACAGTAACACATAGCTGCTAGAGAGTATATGCATACACTATACCATCTAGAAACAAAACATGAAGCAAATTAGAATATAACTACAGAAGTATTACCATTGGTCAAGCATTAGTGCAGCAAATAAAAACATTCCACCACTTTCCAAGCAACCAAAGTATTTGATGGCTAATAAAGTGAAAAGAATACCTTATTGCCTTGGCATATCTCCAGGGCCAGAATTCTTATACAAGTAGAAATCTTAAGGAAATGGAATACACAAGAGCCAATTGCATGCCCACATGGGGCTAGGACCAGGTGTAAAAATATCTCAACCGGCAGCGAGGTCAGGGCTTCCATCCAGTTCGGGTAGTAAACCATCTTCTGCAAATTCACAAAAGACCACAAGAAAATTTCATATGCAGCAAGAATAAAGCAGCTTTCCAGAATAACTGATTTTCTCATAAGGGATAACTGTTACAAAATGCTGCAAAACTACTTGAGACTTGATCTGTTGAGTAATGGCACAAAAGATCTCTCCAAAAAAGAATCACAATTTTTTTTGCAGCGACATAATCAAATTCATTACCACAAGCAATGAAATTACATGTGTTAAATTTCATTACCACAAAGCAATGAAATTACATGTGTTAGGTTTGAGCCTGCAGCTGTAAGATAATCCGCTGCCCTTGTTTATTTTGCTACAGCAAGAAGTTGGCAAGTCAGTCAATTCCTTGCTATCCAGTAGAAGACTTGACTGCAAGCCAAGGTCTTATTTTATAATTTCTAGAAAGCCACTAGTGCTGTTTCAGCAAGAGACTTGTCAAAGTCTTCACTTAGGTAATTTCTAGGCACTAGGGCTGTGTTTTAATCTCTATCAGCTATAAATAAAAGGTTCACCAGCCACACACAGGGTTTAGCTGGTTTGGCGAACTTCCCAAAGCAGACTTACTTAAAGCTAGTGAAGAGCCACAATTACTTGAAAACTACACACTCACCACCCTGTTTGGGCCTTAACTGAGTTGAATATGCCCACTGCCCTCCACTCTACAATTCATATCCTTAACCAAACATTACAACTATACCAGCACATCTATGCGGACAACTGATAAAAAGCAGCTGATGTAATGCAATCATATGATAAAGGTACATTAAAGTTCATGCAAAAGGAAGACTAAACAAGAACATGATCCATCAATAAGATTTGATTAAATGAATAACCTCAACTGTCCTATGAATCCAAGGCTTAATTGGCAAGAAATTTATACAAGATATGGGGTGTGCCTAAAAGTTGCAATGTGCAGTCATACAAGATGATCGTGTTTGAAATGATGATATATTGGTAGGGTTTGCACCAATTGAAGAAAACCTTGTCATTGAAATGGCATGGACATATCCCACAAATGCCTATAGAATCACTGATCCACAGAAAAATACTAAGGCGTGCCAAAATAGTGTAAAGAGAGGCAAGCTTCAACGTCAACCAAAATCTAACATAAGAGTTTGTAAAGCGATACTTGACAGAATGTCCCCAAAATATGATCCATGGATAGGAACACACAGAAAATTCACCATTATTACTATTACTTATACAGTTATACCTTATTATTAATTTTTTAGTAGCATCAGGTTTGTTGTCAAGTGGTCACAGGAACCTTAGTAGCACCTCGGGTCCTGGGTTTGACTCCCCATGGGAGTGAATTGAGGAAGACCTGGGTTAAAATAAATACTCCTCGTTGGTTATGTTCCTAAGTTATACATGTAATATCGTTGTTGGTTGTGTTCTGAAGTTATACGTGTAACCATCTGAGTCGATTTCAGCGATATGCAGATCGATGGCATGTCAGCTGGCCTTCAGGGTAATGCCGTGGGAGGCAGTCATTCCCAGAGGTTGAGTTTTTTTATATATATTTTAATGGTTGGATATTGATTGGATTCAATCTCTAGCCTAATCAAGTACTTTGAACTAAAGACTTTGCTGGTGTTGTAACTACCCATGCTGATAAGTGATAACTAAATATCCTACTGAGGTGGGATCTAACCACCCCCCACCCCCCACCCCCATCCCAATTCATTTGTTTGCCAGATCAAATCAAAATAGTTAAATGTGTGCATGCATTCCAATGCTTGCACTCATGCCCTCGTATAGGCAAGCTTGACAATAGTGAGCATAGCAATGCATGTTATTATGTTTGTACAATTGGACCTGCAACTGAATGTCTTTTCACCAGCAATTTTATTGATTACCCAGTTACTTGACTACATTAAGATCTAGCAATCACTACCACTACAAAGTAGTTTCTGCTACTCCTGCTCCTACAAACTTACATTTACTGGAAGGTTGTACTTAGCACTATTCAAATAAAAGAAAATTTTGAAATCCATGATAACGGAGTGTATACTCACAGTTGGATAGTTGATCGCAATGAGAAGACCAGGGATCTTCCTAAAGCGCTGCAATAACATTATAGTGCCCAAATTGTACCGATGCCCGGGCAATCCATACAATGCATATGCAAAGAAGGAGGTCGTCAATATCTGTAGTTGTGCCAGTTCTCCAAGCTGGACCGACCTCGGATCATATTGATCAAGCCACACAAACCTTTCCAGAACTGGAGCAGTGATGTCAGCCACTGGTTGTCTCTTGAAGAAGCAATTGGAGATAGACAGATCTCTCAGCATTGGTGACACAACAGTAAGCTGCTGGAGCCCTTTCAGATTATCCAAAGATATATGCACAAGAGATTCTGAACAGATACTAACATTGGACAACACTTGAGCATTTAAGAGCCAGAGTTCCTGCAGCGAAGGGCAGCGGGCCGTCGAGAAGGTGTGGCCAATGTCGGAGGCACCTTGGAACCGGACGTCACTCAGAACCAGCACCTTGAGCTTCGTGAACACGCCCGACGGCGGAAGTGAGAGGCAAAGGTCACCCAAGTAGAGGGTAAGCTGTTCGGCCCTGTCGAAGCAGGGCAGCTCAACGGCGTCCCTTATCACGTCATCAGCCATCTCCTCATTCCTTTGATCCACAAGTACCACATTGCTGAAAAAGAGTGTCCTAGTCAGGCGGGGCGCGGCGAGACGGAGTACCGCGGTCATTTCCCCCGGGTCGGCATCTTTGGCGATGATGTTCAAATACAAGATAACGGGGGCGGAGTGTTGAGCGAGCGCCGGGCGCGCTGCGGCAGGCGAGGGCAGCGCGCGGGCTGGCTCGACGGGGAGCGGCGAGCGCAGCGCGCCGGCTGGTTGAGCGGGTGTGCGCAGTGCTGGTAGATGCGCAAAGAGGCGGCGCCAGCGGCGGGAGCCGACCCTGGTCCGCGCGGCGGGAGCCGGCGAGGGCAGCGCGCTGACCGGTTGAGTGGGGAGCGGGAACCATAGCGCCGGGAGCTGCGCCCAGAGGCAGCGCCAGCGACGGGAGAGGACGCTGGTCCGCGCGGCGGCGGCGGCTGACGGGAGCCAGCCGAGGATGTAGAGGAGGACGTCGTCGGGTAGCGAGCTGAGGCGGTCCTCCTCCTCCTCCTCCTCCTCCTCGCCGCCGCCGGCGAGGTCCGGGGGAGGAAGGGATGGGGCCGAGCGGCGGTTTCCGCCGGAGACACAGAGCGCCGCCCGGACTTCCTCCCAAATGTCGCGCATCGTCAATCCAACGCCGCCGCCGTCAGATCAACTCCACCTGGGTCGCATTGGGTCTCTCCCAGTCCTCGCCGCTCGCCGGCGAGAGCTGCCGTGCGGAGGATGAGGATCGAATTGGGATTCGGGGGATTTCTAAACCCTAGAACCGACCGCACTTGAGCTCGAACTTGGCGAGTGGAGGCTGCTTGCGGCGGAGCGACTGAGCGAGCCAGCAGATGACGTCACTACTAGAAGACTAGAGGAGTTTGGGCCTGGCGCCTGAGAGCCAGTGGGCCGCAAAGTTTTACCCGGGTCATCTCTGTTTTTCTTTTTCTGCTCAAAAAGAATTCTCTGTTTTTTTCTTTTCGATTAAGGGTCGTCTCTGTTCATCGTCCAAAAAATAAGTTGAAGGTAAATCTTCTCATGAATCAATCATGCATCGGTGCGAGAAATTTGTGTCAATCAGCAAGGGTCTGAATTAATATTGCGCCTAATAACTCCATACTTAAATGGCACAACCACACAATATCTCGCAAACAGAACCTAATGTTAATCCCTGATTATATTACAGATCGAGGCTAAATTAGCAAATGTCTGAACCACACTTCGAATATTAGCAAGCGGTTGGATACACACGATGCTAGTGTGCTACAGCCATATGACTAGCCGTCAGAAAGAGGCGGCCTTTAAAACTGCCCTAGCCTTATGGTGTGTACATCACCTTTGTCCCATCGCGGTACACGTAAATCTTCATGCAAGTATCTGGTCCAGAGAGGCCAAGTAGCTCCTTGCAGAGATCTTCATCAAGAGTGGCCGAAGGATCAAAGTTTACGGTAACTGTTTTGAGCACTGGTGTCCATCCCAATAGCCGTTTCACAAATGCAAAATCACAATCTGCAATGCTGAATCCGCAAATATCCAATTCCTCAAGAGAATTCAAGCAGAGCTTCTCAGTTTTCCAGTCTTGCGGCTGATGACAGACACAACCCGGCGAACAGGCAGATTGTTCCTGATGAGAACCAAAAACATATGATTGGATAACTTCTCAACAACCTTTTCAATGGCTATTGACAATAACAAAAGCATGCAGGAGAAAGTGGAAATCAATCCGATTTTTAGTCATTTATAAAGTGGAAATGTGAACAGCATAAGCCAATCTTGCATAAGAATGGGATATCGTTTGGGGCTAGCCAAATTGCAGGAATGAGTTTATGGCGTGTGTATATATATAAACAATTGTAGAAAACAAAATTTCCACAAAATGACACAAAAATATACCAATTCTAAATAGCATATAATTGGAGGATTTTGCTTCTTATGGTTTCAACAGAGCCTTTAGTATGGCACAGTGAGAAGTAAAATGAGCTTAAATACTAGACCGTGTGAGTAAAATATACCATTTGTTTGAAACCTGATGCCATTGAGCAACATCTACACTGGCATTAATTAGGATCCAAATTAAGGCTGCAACTTTTCATTGTATTTTTGAATTGATGCACAGCTGCTAGAGTATATATCCGTACAATTATTATCTTCCAGAATCAAACCATGAAAGAAAAGTAGAAAACTACATCTACGTGTAGCAAACTAATGCCTGAAGTATCAGTGTACCGCCATTGGTCAAGCATTAATGCACCAAATGAAAATCTTCCACCACTTTTGAAGTAACCAAAGTATTCAAAGCTGATAAAGTGAAGCATACCGGAATGTCTTCATGTATCTGCAGAAACAGCCTTCTTATACTTGTAAAATTCTTTAGGAAATGGAATATGCAAGAGACAACAGCATGTCCAATTGTTACTACGCGCAGCTGTAACTCCTCAACTGGGGGCAAGATTAGAGCTTCCATCAAGTTCTGGTAGTTAACTATAATCTGCAAATTCATAAAAAGTAACGACAAAATTTCATATGCCGCAAGAAATAAAGCAACTCTCTAGGATAACTGATTTTCTCACAAGGAATGACTGTTACAAAATACAAGCAAACTACTTTAGAATTGTTTTGCGGACTAATGACACAAAATGTCTCTGCTAAAGAATCACAACTAAGAACTAAACACAGCCTGCTTAGGCCTTAACTGAGTTGAATATGCCCCAATTAACACACTACCATCCATTCCTGAATTCATGTCCTTGACTAAATAAGTAAATATTACAACTATACCAGTGCATCGATCGGAACAACTGACAAAAAGAGGTTTAAGTAATCAATCATTCAATATAAGGTACCAATGTACATCATATTTTATACAAAAAAGAAAGACTAAACACGAACCATCTACATGATTTACCTAAGTGAATAACCTCGATAATCCTACAAATGTTTTTTTTTAGAGCACGCCGAAGCGCGTATTTCATTAAGAAGAAGAAGCAGTTTTACAGACAGGGACACGCTGGTAACCACACCGTTACCGAGCCCACCTAAGCTACTGGACTGTATCTAATCCTACAAATGTGAGACTTCAGAAAAACAAACCAAATCAGAATTTCATATAAGAAATGGGGAGTCCTCAAAAATTGTCGTGTGTAGTCATACAAAAAAGGACTGTATCTAACACGATGATATGTGAATAGCAGTGGCACCAATCGAAGAAAACCTTGTCCATCATTGAAATGGTTTGGACATGCTCAACAAATGCCACTAGAGTCATTGGTGCACAGAAGAATAGTAACGCGTGCCAGTACTGTAAAGAGAGGCAGCAGGGCTCAAACAAACCTAACACGAGAAGAGTTTGTAAAGAGATACTTGATGGAATACCTCAGAAAAACATTTTACTATTACTTGTAACTTTTTAATGCTTGGATACTTACTGGGTTTAACCTCTAGCCTACCTCAACTCACTTCAAACTAAAATGCTTTGTTGTTGTTGTATCTAGCCATGCTGATAATAACTCAATAACAAGCTGAACACATTTCCTTTAATCCCATTCCACACTTGTAACGAAACTTGTCAAAAAATTAAACAAACTAACATACATTCATGGAAAAATATGTCAGCATAATTATCTAACATGATTTTCAATTATTCAAGCACTGTAGCACTATCATGGATGATAAAACACCAAGATAATCTTCTAAGCTACTGATCAAGATAACAACAGGATTCCAGCTAGATTAAACTGACACTATACTGATCCTGATAAACACTTTATATTTAATGAAAGGCCATAGGAAATATAAAAACTTTTAACCATTGTTTGTTTTCTACGATAAATTAGTTAAAGAGTAATGAACATGTGTCTTGCTGCATCAGTCCGTTTGGTTTGAGGTGGGATTAAAAAAGATACCCAATTTATTTGCTTGGCAGATCAAATAGTCATGTATACATCTGATGGTTGCACAAGCTCATGTATGGCCAAGTGTTAAACAGTGAGTTGTATACGTGTCCCTACAACTGAGGTTGTTTGACCAGGCATTATATTGACAGTCAGTTGCTTGACAATACCAAGATCTATCAACAATACTACTCCAGAGTAGTTTTGAACTTACAGTTACTAGCCTTTCATCTGAAAAAGCTTACAATTACTAGACAATTGTACTTAGCAAAATACTTAAATAAAGAAAAGTTCCAAATGCATGATAACAGGAGACGTATACAGAGTACTCACAGGTGGATAGATGACCGAAATGTAAAGAATTGGGATCTTCTGAAAGCACTGTAATAACTTCAAAGTGTCCCAATTGTACTGATAATCATGCAATTGAAGACATAAGGTTGCCACTCTCTGTAGATGTGCCATCTGACTGAGCTGGACAGAATTGGGATCATATCTATCAATCCACTTGATCACTTCCATAGCAGGAGCAACGATGTCAATCACTGGTTGCCTCTCGGAGAAGCATTGAAAAATACTCAATTCTATCAGCATTGGTGACACAACAGTGAGCTGCTGCAACCCTTTGACAGTTTGCAACCACAAGCCTTGGAGAGACTCTGAGCAGATAGCGAGGTTGGACACCCCTTGAGTGTCGATGAGACGAAGGTGTCGCAATGAAGGGCAACGAGCAGACGAGAAGGCTTTGCCGATGTCGCAGGCGCCTGTGAACTGGACGTAGGCCAGGTCCAGGAAGGTGAGCTTCCTGAACACGCCGGACGGTGGCAGCACGAGACCAAGGTAGCCTAGGCCGATCCTAAGCCGTTCGGCCCTGTCGAAGCAGGGCATCTCAACGGGTACACTGGCCTCCGGAAACTTCTTCATCATGTGGAGAAGGAGCTCGCCGGTGAGGCGGGGCGCTGCGAGGCGGAGCGCCGCGGCCACGTCCCTCGGGTCGGCGTCCTTGGCCACGACGCTCAGGAGCCGGAGCGCGGGCGCCTCGTGGCGGGCGAGCGCCGCGCACGCCGAGACGACCGGCGAGGGCCGCGCAGTGGCCGGTTCGGCGGGGAGCGGGAACCGCAGCTCCGGGAGCTGCGCCCAGAGGCGGCTCCAGCGGCGGGAAAGGACGCAGGTCCGCGCGGCGGCCGCGGCGGACGGGAGGTGGGCGAGGACGGCGAGGAGGATGTCGTCGGGGAGCGCGCTGAGAAGGTCCTCCTTCTCCCCCTCGCCGCCACCGCCGCCGCCTTCATCACCGGCTGGTGCGAGATCCGGGGGTGAAATGCCCTCACCGCCGCCGCGTTCGTCACCAGCGGTGGACTGATCCGGGGCTGAAATACCCTCGCCGGCGCCGCCTTCGTCACCGGTGGTGGAATGATCCGGTGGCGAAATGCCCTCGCTGATGCCACCTTCGTCACCGGCGGCGTGATACGGCGGAGAAAGCTTTGGGGGCGTGCGGTGGTCTCCCCCGGAGATGCACAGAGCCGCCCGGAATTTCGCCCAAATGCCACGCATCTTCGATCCAACGCCGTCGCCGCGAGATCGCCTCCACCTCGGTGGTGTTGGATCTCTCCCGGCGTCTGCGAATTCTCGGCTGATCGCCGGCGAGAGCTGCCGTGCCGCAGCCAACTGGGGAGAATTGGGGTTTTGCAGAAAGGCAGTCTCGCTCGCAGTCCCCACTGGCCACTAGCAGAGCAAAGTTAAGCCGTGATGTGCCGGGGAAAAAAAGCCCATTTCATTCTAGTGCAAACGGGCTCACCTGGCCCAGCCTGGCCCAACTTGCAAAATTCTTCAAAGTTCATGATCCTGTCAATCAAATCGACTCGTGTATAACCACAGCAAAGGTGAGGCGTTATCACATAAAAAAATGTTTCTACTTATAAATAAGTTTTTTTTTAAAAAAAAGCGCTATGACATCAGTGTTCTGCCCTTGTGGAAAATAAAACTTCCATGTTGCTAGTTTCTACTTGGGCAGACGCACATGATTTCTTGTATTTTGGTTCATTCCTGCACTGACTTAGAGCTTTCATTTCCGTTAACCAAATTATCGGAATTTCTCGAGCATTCTTGGCTCTTGTTGAAATTTTAGAGAGAGATATATGCTCCTCTCTGTCCTTTGGTCCTCACAAAGGTGCGAAAGGGAGGTCGAGGATGCGACGATGGCAAGCAGCAGCAAGCGAGCGGAGAGAGCCAGGCCCGCAAGAAGCTAATAAGGCCATTTTTTCACATGCAACAGGCTTGATGGTCCTTTAAGCATCGTTAAACAAACACACGGCGCGGTGCACCGATAGGTCATGTCCTAGAACTCTGGAAAATAAAGGCACCCATAGTTCCAATAGCGTAAGATAGTGGAGATGAAGTGGGCTGGTGAGGAAAAAAAAACAAAGATGATAGTCTAAGTTCATTTTGTAGCCGTAATTAGACATTATGCAAGCCGACTCGTAGTGATATAATTATCAATTACTCTCACTCAACTAGCATATTGCACGAGCAGTGCTATAAGTCACATTAACTCCAAGTCAATTCTATGAAATTTGAAGTACTTAGCTAACTTGTCAAAGCTGTTTCCATGGCACTGAATTAAGCACTGAAAGTTCTCAATGTTTTGCAAATATGAGAATACATTGCTTAAACTAATGGTAAGAGAATGTTAGGAATAAGTAAGCTTTAAAATCACTTGACATGAACCAACAGATAAAAAACAAGGCATTGTATTTATTATATGAGCATGGCTCTTATGGATGATTCCAACATAACTCAGCAAAAACTGAACTATCTGAACTATCTTCTCAGCAGACCTGCGCCAAAGGCTGCAGCATCTTAAGAAAATCTGTTAGAGCTCTCAGGAGACAGGCATAACAACAAACTTTATAAGGAATATAATCTATTCAGAGTTTCAGACAAACACTTATGTGTTCGAACCATTGCCAAAACGCCAAAACAATGATATCAAAGACATGACATACTGAACCTATCATTCATACAGTATGATCATGTAACAGAATGGAACCAATTCCTGAATATTCCTTGTTTCTTTTGTGAATTATTCCTGAATATTCCTAGTTTCCATTAAGTGAACCAATTAAGGGTAGCACAATCATACTGTGATCTCTTGACATGAGCGATTCTGATGATTCTCCTAATCATCAAATATCAAGTTTAGGAAATAATATTCAAATAGAAATCATGCATAACAAGTCAAATAGTACTTTTAAAATTGAAACTGATGTTAAAAATGACTTCCTTTGAATAGGCATTTTCCGTATGAAAAGTAATAAACAAACATTTTGTAAGACCTATATATATTTCTTTCGGTGCAGAGCATCCCTCAATCCCAAATCTAAGTATCTACTCTTATTCATCCGCCTAAGGTTGGGGGCCAACCGGCGTCGCTACGTCAGCAAAAAATATTTACAACGTCCGATCCCCTTTCTACGGTCCAGTTTACCTCCACCTCTCATTTACTGTATCCCTCCGCGTGCCCGTCTATCGTAGGCTCCGAACAAAATATCTTCCTCGTCTCCTCCGTCCTCCCTCCCCATCTCTCCGCTCTCTCCCTCGCAGCGGCGACGGCGGCGGCCTTCGGCACGGCGGCGGCGCTCGGCCTCGGCCCGGCAGCGCCGCTCGTCCCTCGGCCCGGCAGCGGCCGCATCCCCCCTCTCCTCCCCTTGCGTGGCACGGCCGAGGCGACGGCGACCCCGCCGGGTGTTGCGCCCACACAGTGGGTGGCCGTGCCCGGCCGCGGTCGCCGGCCCCATGTCGTCCCCGGCCACGGCGTGAAGACAGTCTGGTGCCGTTCGTCCTTCCATCTCCAAGCCTCCTCGCCTTCATTCGTGCCACCGTCACTGCCGTCGATCCCATTCCGGTTCCTCACATCGTCCTCTGCAGCACGTGTGCTTCGCGCTGAGGTGGGCTCTCGGTCCTCTTGTCGGCCGTCCTCGGTCTCTGCTATTCTTCTTCCTACCTCTTCTTCTCCGGCTCCTGCTTTCTTTGGTGTTGTTGCCTTGTTTGATTCTAGCTCATCGATTTGAAGATTTCTTCAGGCATCTTCGATTTGTCGCGGTCCTGGTCCTGTCTTTGGGCGTCGATTTGCAGATGGTAGGGTACTAGGGTTGGATTGTTCGTTCGGAGTTCGTCGCAGTCCTCCTCGTGGTGTATTTGGTCCTCGATTTGGGAATGCTACAAATTTGGTCCTCGATTTGGGAATGTTGGGGGTTTGCGTCGGCGTCCTCCTGGTGTGTTTGGTTCTCGATTTGGGAATGGTGGGGTTCGATTGTTCCTTCTCTTGGTACAGTGCGCGGCGCTTCGTTGTGCTCGGGCCGGTGTTATTTCGCTGGGTTCTTGCTGTTCGGTTTCGGCGTCGTTCGGCTCCAGGCTGCATTGCTTGCCCTCGTGTTCCTGCATTCGCTCTTCGATTTCGATAGTTAGGGTTGGATGCTACAATGCGTCGCGTCGCAATGCCGATGCTACCGGTCCGCCGTGCCTCCTGTGCCTCGTCCCCGTTCTCTTGCCGGTGAGCCGGTGCGGTTGGTCGTGCTCCGCGGCCGCCACAACACGTGACGAGCTGCCAGTGCAGCGGCGCGCCTGCTCCGGTCCCGTCGCCGCTCCGCCCCTGCTGAAAGCCTCTTGCTTGACGACGTCGTAAGCGACAACTACATGATCAGGTAGCCACATCGATTCCTGGTTCCTGATTTCTAATATTAATTTTGGGATAATATTAGTGCTAACAGTATTTCGCTCCATCAAAATTTTATCTTCGCCCTAAGGTGTGCGCTGCTGCTCTCTGAGGAGGTACAGAACATGGAGGACAGGAACCTAGGCAAGTTCGTGACGTCTTAGTGTCTTACTGACCAACCATATTTGATTATTATTTAATTGGTCTTCACACATGCAGATTTGCCGTATTGGCTTTTTGTTTTTTTAGACAGGAACCTAGGCAAGTTCGTGAGGTCTTAGTGTGCTTTGCATTGACACATGATATATGATCTGCCATTTTTTGGGTATTACTGTGCTTTGCATGAAGAAACATTGATGCTCTCGCGTTAGCTAAGAAAACTCTATCCAGTTCCTCTCTTTTCTGTCTAGCGGAATAATAACGGAGTACCCAAGAATAAGGTACTAAGTCATCATCAGTGTAAGTACTGTGCATCACTTATTTCAAAAAATTGTTTTGAACCAACTTTTTCTCTTTTTCCTATGCATAGGTCTACTTTGGCAGGCTCATCTAAATCAGATTTCTTGATCCGTTTAGGGAGTGAGTTCTATCATCAACTCATGTTGCTCTCGCATCGAATAGAACTATTATCAATTTCCTTGTATTTTTGGTGTAGTGCAGTAAAATTGGGAACCCAACAATAAGATACTCAAGAATAGTCAATATAAGCATTATGCATCCCTTCTCGTTTTAAACAATTGCTGGCAAGTAGCTTTGATGTCGACTCAGTTCTGTCAAGACTGTTCTGCAACAAATATCCTACTTCGATCAGTATGTTTCCTGGTCTGAATTTTGATAGCTATGTTCTCTGATTAGATTTACCTAGTTTTGGAAATCTTTCTATAATTGTGCTGCCTTAATCAACATGTTCACTGATCGATTTTGCACGACATAAAACTTGGAGTATTATTATATTGATTTCCTAATTAATTTAGCCTGAAAAATGCAAATAAGATTGGGAACCATCAAAGGGACGTGTCCCAATCTGTTATGGGAGTTGGTAGTTCTGTTATGTTAGCTGCTTGATCCAATGATCTTGTTTACACCACTGCATTGTATATTCAGGTAGCTACATTCGCTAATTACTTCTGCCTATTATTGGAGATTGTTTTGTTCAGTTGAACTTCCTGACCATCCAGTTAACTGCTGAGCTATCAGATCTTGTTTACCACTATTTGTTTTTGTGGCTACATTCCCTAATTAGTTTTGCTTATTATTGGACAATTAATGTTTAGTTAAACTTCCTGATCATGAGGTTATCTGTTGAGCTTAAAAACCATGTTGTTGGGTAACATTGGCCTCATTGAACCACTTTGTCTTTATTCCTTGGTATAACCCATTTTATCTACACATCTTTCTTTCAGGTTCCAAATTTTATTGGGATAAAAGCATGGTGAATCATTCGTGAACTTCATCCTTATGTTTCAAGGTTTGGGAATCGCTGGTTCATCAGGCTACAAATCGTTCCTTCTTTGGATCTTGCAATGCTGGATTCATAGCAAATGTCAATAGAACCAAAGAATATCTAGCTTCTAAATGTGGAACATAGGCTACCTTGCTTGCCATGTATTTCAAATGTTGCCTAGGCAAGGTTTGATAACTCTACATTCACTTCAGCACCTCCAGTTTGTTTTTTACTGTAGATTTTACATGAGTTGTAGAAGAAAAATGTTTCCCCAAACAAGCGTACTAATGTGTCAAATTAAAAGTTGACAGCGCATCCCTCGCCTGCATATGCAACCTATACGGCGAGGCCAACTCATTGCTTTATTGGTTGTTTCACCATGACCACCAACCCAGTTTGAAAATCCTAATCTTATCCTGTCATCAAATCAATAGTATTTTGTTCCAACTATGGTGTTTTAATGTTATTTGGCACAGTTAAAGTGATTTTTCTATCTCCGTCTACAAAATTAAATTGGCTCACCTATTCTTCCTATGTCTTTTTAAAGTGATTTGCCACAGTTAAAGTGATTTGGCCAGTCATCATTTTCCCGTTCTTTTTTTTTGCGAGGATCATTTTCCTGTTCTGCCTATGTCTTTGTCCATGTACATATCTTGTCCTGCTACCTCTGAGTGACCTTAAAAAGGATTAGGTTGCTAATCATTTTTCTTCTCTCTGCTCTGTTGTGCTCTTATGAGGTTTTCAGGTTAAGTGGACATCCTTCTACATACTTGCTGATACATTCAGTTGCACATCCATGTCTCTTAGAAAAAACAAAGGTAAAAACAGTGAAGTCCATCCTTCTAAATACTTATATTATTTAGTTTTTTTGAGAAACACCTTTATATTATTTAGTAAAACAATGACATCAAGAATACCAAATTGTGTGTAGTCAATGCAAAGCATATGTCTGAATATAATGGATAATTTTCCTACCAATTTAGAAAAGCCATTTTTTATTTTCTTTTTGGCTCTTTTGTCTCTCACGAATACGAATGAGCTAACATCCCCTTGGTGATTCTATTCCTTAGGTTATTCATGGTATGACATGACGAAGAAAATACCCTGGGCTAATTGACTATAAGCTGAAGGTGTGGTTTATTTATGCCTTTCCTCGGTGATCTCACTTTTGTTTGATTTTATTTCTAGATTTATTTACATATATGTTTTCTGATGGGAAATATAAGGTCCATTTCCATCAGTGCTGTGGGCTGCAGGACCAGTGTCTGGAACTCACCACACATTCTACCTCTATGGGCAAAATCAGTGTAGAAACCAAGAAGAAGACCCTTTTTGTAGTTTATTTTTGCTGTTACATCATGCTCTTCTTATACAACCTTACCAGGCTTGGTAGTTTTGGCCATGGTGCGACCAGTCAAATTTTTAATATGAATTTAGTTCTGACTGCTGTTGTGAATGATATTTCGGCTGCTTAGTCATTGCTACTAATTATCTGCAAATTTGTTGTGAGTGTGAAGCATGACCTACTTATGTTATTCTTCGTGATATTCTAGCCTTCATGTTTGGTACAAACAAATCAATTGAACTTGAATTTAAGAGTTATCTGATTGGTCCCTTGTTTCAGTCATCTTTTAATAGGCATATATTCACATAACCTTGCATTCAGCTGAGTTTTTGGTCTGAATGTTCTTTACGTTTGCTCATGCAGAGATTACTCTTCAAGGTTCAGTATTTCTCTATTTTTTATGTACTTGCATTATTATCAGCATTTTGAAACTCCACTGTCTGACAACATTTTAACATACATGCCGATTGTTGCTGCCTTATGCATAATTTAGGCCTTCTCTCATTTTTGCTGCCTTTTTGTATTTTTCCAACCTTTTTACCTGCTGTTTGCTGAAATCAGTTAACAAATTGTAGGTGAGTGGGTCCTTTGTAATAGGTCAGCACAATCATCAGCGACCTCTGCGACTGGGTTGACATAGTTGGAGATTCAGTGGACTAAGCAACTATACCAAGGTTCATAGTTCATACATACTCAGGTGGAACTTCATAAACCCTTACTGCTTTGCCAGAAATCCAGAATTATTAATGCCTTTATTTGCCATATGGCTGCATTAGGAAAGATGTATCCAGATACTCTGTTTAGTTTTGTTACTGCTCCTATAGGCACCAAAATGGCATTCTCTGTTACTATGTGGCCATGGTTCAATGTATGTCTTAAATTTAGAAAGGATAGAAGCATATATTGTAACGAGGCTCTACAGTACAGTGCACATGAAACAAGAACCCTCTCATTCTACAGGAAAAATAATTACTTCATATCCTCCTCGGTTGATTATTATATGCCTTCCTTTGGTACCTTCGACCTAAAGAAAAATCAGGATCTACCTTTTTTAGACCAAGGTGGTGGTTGGAGAGGTTTTCTCAGCACCAAATTAAAAATCCTGAAAAACGAAACATGTGTGCTTCTATGGATTAATTGTCTTTTGGCAAAAGGTGCCCATATTCAAAAATATCGTATGCGTTCCATCATTTTTGTACCATTAAATGGTGCATTGAGTACTGCATTCCTCAGATTAGATATAGTGACCTCATTCTATTCATGGCTCATATGCAGGTTCTTTCCCTTCTCATTTGCTCTTTTTTGCTGATTTCCATCAACAGCTTATCATTTCTTCCATATGTTGTAGGGCACCAACGGAGATACTAAACGTTTGCAAGTGCCTATGTGAGGATGAACTTCTCACTGACAAGGTAAAATTCTTGAGATCTACTAATTGATGCCTAACAAATATTATGCACTATACACTGCTTCTTAACAACAAACATGTGGTTTGTCATATCTGAAACTCTGTAACCCATCCCGCTTCCATTTCTCCAGTAAGCTGCAGATGATGAAAATTTAATTGTAGTAGGAGTAAGTGTAATACATGATCACAGCAGCGGTCCAACAGGTTTACCACTACAGCCACAACCAAAATGGTAAAACCACGAGCATAGAGCACATTTTTTGGGAACATACAGTCCTTCACAATTATGTGCACTAAAATGAAAGGCCTAGGTCTGTAACATCCAAACATCAACCAAAAGGCAGTTCAAGCACGTTAACCTGAACAAATATTTTTATTGGATTATTTACCCTCCCAAACCTTATGGTTCCATTCTTTGTTGTCACTGTATAGTTTGATATCATGTTGTTAACCTGAACAAACATTTTTTTTGGTTCCTTTATTGCATTATTTTGTTGTCAGTCCGGATACAATACTTTTTTCTATGTCTTCAAATCCTGATATACTAAATCCATGGATCAATTTGATATCATGCCCATACTGCATCAGGTGGGCTATCTGTTCTTATAGTAATAGAGAGGCTTGTTGCTGCCAAATACTGCATCAATGTCCAGAAGCTTTGTATGTACTACGAGTAACAAGGTACATCATCGAAAGCTCTACAACTATCATAACTATGTCCATTTATTTCCTAAATGTTAATTCACTTCCTGCCTACACTTGCAGAAATATTACATGTCAACAACGCTCGAAACTGAGACAGCCAATTTAGAAGGCCACTGTTGGAACTGGATTGGCATATCAGATGAGTGGCATGGTCTACCATGGCCAGCTTTTCTTGCACCCACACCGAAGCTATAACTAAATTAGTATAAGCTAATGCTGCCACCGCAGAATAGCTAGGAACTGTTGTACAGGTATATGTGAATATGTACAGTAAACTTTACTCACTGTTGTATATATAATCTAACTCCGACTGTTCTATGTATCAACCTATGTAATATTGTTATTATTTTCTAATCCAGCTATTAACCTACGCCCATTAACCAACCTATGTAACAATATTATTAATTTTCTAATCCAGCTATTAACCTACGCCCATTAACCTCGCGCGCAATGGCGCGCGCAATGTACTAGTCTCTCATAACAATCCCTGAGCCAGGAAAAATCCACTCTGTGGTTACCTGATCATTTTGGCTGAATTAATGCCTCCTTCCCCTTTGCACATATAATATACTGATCATAAGGCCAGTTTTCCTGGATCCACAATCAAGGAGTAAGCCACAAGATTCTGAAATTGAGGATGCCAAATCTGATAATGGTGTATGCAAGTCAATTCTGAGAATGGTGTATGCAAGTCAATCCCAGTCTGCTGCAAATGATGATGAATGATGTATGCAAGTCAATCCCAGCCTGCTGCAGGTGATGATGAAGATATACCGAGATTCCTACTTGCAAGAAAAGAAAGTCAGGGAAACCTTCTGGTGACAGTGAAGGTGTTTCCATAGATCAGGACAGTCTGGCTCACAAGAAAAAAAGTATGGTGAAGCTTCCTGTGACAATGAAGAAGCTTCCACAGAAGAGGACAGTCTGGCTCCTGAAAGTAGGAAGCCAAAAGAAGATAATGCCAACAACAAAGAGGTTTCCATAGGTCAGGACAGTATAGATCGTGAGAAAGAGAGAAAAAAGTCAGGAGAAGCTTCTGAAGGAACTTCAGCAACAGAAGCTACACTGAGGAAGCCAGTCGAGGAACGAATGGACTACACAATTCTTCAGTCAAGGTTCGATTAGGCAATTGGGACATGGCTTTTTATAAGTGTTAGGTCAGTCTTCTTTCCTATCTTCTTAATGAACCTAGAATGCCATGAAGCTTGTAAATTTGAGCTACTGAATGTATGGATCAGATAGGATGATTCAACTATTAAATTTACTAGCAGTTGTGTCTGCTTACGAAGTATGGAAGGCAGCAGAAAACATCTCTATGAACAAGGAGATTATAAATTAAGCAGAGCACAACAATCTTAAGTTACTGTACCATCTAACTGGTTCTATTAGAAAGATAAGATGTGTCACGTCCACATAACAATTAATTGCACATATTACATTTGAAATTACATAAGTATCTTCCAGGCTCCAGCACATCTGTCTGTAGGACAAATAAGACTTTTTGGTTCAAATTTTTTTATGTAACCAGAAGGCTTCAATTTGAAACCATTCCATACATGCAATATTAACAAAATATGGAGGATAATATTTATTTGATTGACACAAATAAACAAACGACCAAGCAAACTAAATTCACAGTAAATAATTGCTCATTAATATGGGCACAAAAAAAAACATGGTAAGTATAAAAATTATCACCAAAGATAGAAATTGCTCAACTTGTGCAACAGCATTCATTAATATTAATTAGCATCCACAAAGGTACACTATATAATTGTCTCAACAGGCTTGCAGTACTAATTAACTGAAGCATGAGAAGGCATACATCCAAACACGAACACTAATGAAGAAGGCATACTTCCAAAGTCTGAACAGGTTTGCAGTACTAATTAAGAAGGCATACATACAAGCACAAGTAATTAAGAAGACATACATCCAAAGTCTCAACAGACTTGTATGAAAAGAAGGCATACATCGAAAGTCTCAACAGACTTGCAGTACTAATTAAGAAGGCAGATCCAAGCATAAGGAGAACATTTCACCTGAGTCCACTGGAATTTAACCAACCTGGTAGTTCATACTGATAGCACACAATTTCAGTGCTTATTTGTGAGAGCAGGTGATCCTAAGAAATAGGGAACGTAACGAGCAAAATCACCCCGGGGTTTGTCTTCTTGGAAAGTGGCAAGAACACTCGCTTCCCTACGGTCCATGTTGTATGCTATCAGCTTATTGGTCAACTGATGAAAAAAGAAAAGCACATTGCTATCTTGATGAATGTCAACCACATAATACTCTGGCTTGACTTCTGTTTCTCCAAAGACATCCAAAGAATTCACAGCCGTCTTCAACGCCCAATTCTCTGTATCATAATCCTGAAGAACCCAGATGGACAGTTTGTCATGAATTTCATCAACCGACTTTATAGTCACGCAATGTAGATGCCCTTGGGATTGACCTAAATAATGTGTAACGTTATCACTTTGGCTCCAATCAGCCATGCCTGGCACAGTGATGATCCTTCTTGCCTTCCCTTGTATATCTACAACAAGTATGTGTTGTCTATTTGAGCCCAAAACTATCAAATGTAGCAGGCCATTAACAAAGGCACAATGATAGTCGAGAACCTCTAGTTTAAACTGATTATGCCAGCTGGAAACATGCTCATTCTGTTCAACAATTTGGCCTTCCAACTGGCCTTGCTCATTTTGCTCATCAATTTGGCCTTCCAACTGCCCTTGCACATTTTGTTCATCAATTTGGCCTTCCAGCTGCCCTTGCTCATTTTGCTCATCAATTTGGCCTTCCATTTGCCCTTGCTCATTCTGCTCATCAATTTGGCCTTCCAAATTGCCCTTGCTCATTCTGCTCGGCAATATGGCCTTCCACCCTTGCTCATTCTGCTCACCAATTTGGCCTTCCAAAGCCCTTGCTCATTCTCGCTCACCAATTTGGCCTTCCACTGCCCTTGCTCATTTTGCTCATCAATTTGGCCATCTAGCTGCCCTTGCTCATTTTGTTCAACAATTTGAACAATTTGGTCTTCAGTGCCCTTGCTCATTTTGTTCATCAATTTGGTCGAACAACCATTCAACAGGAATTACGGGAATTACGAATTGCATCGGCCCTTGCTCATTTAGTCCATCAATTTGGCCTTCCAACCGGTTCTGACTCCAGGTCACGGTTTCAGACGAGTAAACATGCAGCGACACTACCTTCATGTCAACCTCGGGCATCTGGAACTGGACCAAGTGAAAGTGAGAGGATACGGCCGGATCGAAAGCCAAATAGGTATGGCTTAACATTGCACGGTCGCCGTAAGCGGGCACGCCTAACCATTCCTGTGTGGTCGGGTTGCACACGAAGTAGTCACTAGCCGAAGCATGATCCGGCTCCGCACTATGCCCAAAGAGGACAAGGCCATTGCAGGAATCCAAGACGAAGGCCCCGCTCCCAGTCATCTCCGTCAGGAAGGAGAAGGGAAACGGCACGGACCTCGCTGTCATGTCGACCAGACTGAAACTGACACGGGTAGCTTCATCGTGGCCCTCAGCCTCCTCGGCCGGCTGGACGAACAGCCCCTGCATGGCTTGCCGGAGCTTCTTGCGGATGGCGGGGTCGGCGATGAGCTCGCACCAGCCCTTGGAGACGCACTTGAAGCAGCAGACCGACTTGGCCGGGAGGCGGGCGAGGATGTCCACCAGGGGGCCCTCTGGGAGCCCGGAGCCGGACGCCACGCCGGCAGCCGTCTTGGAGCTGCCCTCCATGCCTCTCTCCGAGAACAACAATCTGTGAAATGCAGGACCGAGCGAGATGGCGGCGTGAGGGGGTGTCAGGGGGAAAATCCGAAAATCCAGCCGTGGGGAGGCAGAGGCGGCTTACCGGAGACCGGAGACGGCCGTGTTCGACGGCGGCAGCGCAGGGCCCGTGCTCGACGGCGGCGAGCAGGTGCTGTGCGGAGGATTTGGGGGATTCCTAACCCTAGAATTTGGCGAAGCAGGCACTGTGGTTGAGGGGTCGCGCTCTGGCTTCGGGCGGAAGGAGCAATCAGCAATGAATGAGCTCGATCTGTGGTGTGGGCAGAGACAGAGAGAAGACGACGACGGTGTGGTGTGTGGCTTCGGCCGGAAGGAGCAAATGAGCGTGACGTGAAGTCCGGTTTTGGGCCTGGGCCTGGCGAGTGAGCGAATGGGCCGCAAAGTATGGTCCGGCTGGTGTCTGTTTATATATATATATATATATATATATATATATATATATATATATATATATATATATATATATATATATATATATATATATATATATATATATATATATATATATATATATATATATATATATATATATATATATATATATATATATATATATATATATATATATATATATATATATATATAAATATCTCTAAAATACCATACTAGGTATGTGGGCAATACTTGTTTATCGGTTTGAGTATGTTTATATACTCATTTTAAGATACTCTATGTCTTTCTACGCTAAAAAAATTTCAAAGAACATATATTTTTTGATATATTACTAAAATACCCTATATACTATATAAAATATGTATGACCATATACCCAATGTATACATGCATACTTGACATATATAACATATATATATATATATACACTTCGCTTGATCATATACACCCTAAATCGATAGATATAGAGATATATGTATACATACTCTTAAGACCTCGTTCTATATATATATATATATATATATATATATATATATATATATATATATATATATATATATATATATATATATATATATATATATATATATATATATATATATATATATATATATATATATATATATATATATATATATATATAGCTCGTCTCTGTTGGTCATCCTCAAACAACAGGGTGGCTGTAGAATTTTTCCCATAAAAAATCATTGCAAGGTGAAAGGCAAACCTTGCAAAATCTTCTCACGAATCATGCATCGGTGCAAAATCTGAAAATCATGCGTTAGTCAGCATCTGACACATACAGCCAACCTTAGACTGCATCTGACGATAACTTCAGTAGGACAACCTTACACTGCATCGCAGAATCCACACCATACAGCCAAGCCCGTCTAGCTGGGTCTCAAACAGCAGCTAATCCCTGACTAAATTATCACAGATCGAGGCTAAATTAGCAAATAAATGCACTCGCAGCCTAAACAAGGCACACCAGGGAAGTAGGAGCTTGTGACTGCAGCAGTTGAATCAACTTACTCTAGTAATAATAATAACAAACAAAATGTATGTCGCATGGAAGTTTTGTTTCTTCGTACATGCATAAGATTGGGCAGTAGTGGTCACGAGACCACACTTGAATACAAGTTAACATTTGGATACACCCTATGCTACAGCCACATGATTGGTACAGAGCAACAGACAGCCCTTGAAGCTGCCCTAACCTACCGGTGTATACATCACCTTTGTCCCATTGCGATATAGGGAAATCTTCATGCAAGTGTCTGGTCCAGAGAAGCCAACTAGCTCCTTACAAACCTCCTCATCGACAGTGGCTTTAGGATCAAAGTTTATACTAATTGATTTGAGCACTCCCGCCAATCCCAGTAGTCGTTTCACAACCGTCAAATCACAACCTGCTCCTCTCAATCCAGAAACGTTCAGTTCCTGGAGAGAATACAAGAAGAGCTCCTCACTTTCCCAGTCCAGCTCCTCATGACAAAAACAATCTGGTGAACAAGCAGCTCCTTCCTGAGATGAGGAGCATAAACATAAGGTCAGTTAACTGCTCATTAAACTTTACAATGGCTATTCACAATAGGAACAACATTAGAAAGAGGAAATGTTTTATATAGACGGCAAATTTGAAGATGGACAAGGATTTCTTCTTTTCTTTTTTTTAAAGAAAAAAGGAATTCCATTGGCAGAAACTATGGATGCCATATGTGGATAAGGTCCAAAGCTCTCTACTGGATGGACATTCAGAGAAATGAAGTGGATGAGATCGAGCAGAAGGAGGGCAAAGGATGGTAACAAAGCTCTGTCTAGTGGACATTCAGAGAATTATGCTGCCTATCAATCTTGTAGACTTGATAATATACTCCAGAGTTGTGTCTTTTGAAAAGGAATCGGGATTTCCTTTTGGTGTTAGCCAATTGCAGCAATGAGTTTGTACTGTGTAGAGAAAGAGAGTTACAGAAAAGAAATTCACAAATTTATGACAATTACAAATAGACGAATAGTACATAATCGATGAAGTTAGCTTCTTAGGGTTTCAAGAGAGCCTTTAGTGAGGCACCATGAGACAATCAGTAACAACATCAGTAAACTGCTCAATAAACTTTACAATGGCCATTCACAACAGGAACATAGTAAGAGGAAATGATTTATATAGATGCCAAATTTGGTGATGAACAAGAATTTCTTTCTCTTTCCTTTCTTTTTTTTCAAAAAAGGGAATTCCATTGGTAGAAACTATGAACGTCATATATGGATGAGGTCCAAAGTACTCCCATGATACAGATGACAAAGCTCTCTACCGGACATTCAGAGAAATGAAGGTGGATGAGAGCAAGGAAGGCAAAGGATACAGGTGAGTAGGTGACAAAGCTCTCTCCAGTGGACATTCAGAGAAATGAAGTGGATGAGAGCAGAAGGAAGACAAAGTACATGTAGCATTTTTTGCATTGTAAGATAAACAGTGAGCTTAGTAATTATGCCGCCGATCAATCTTGTATACTTGATAATATACTCTAGAGTGTAGAGTTGTGCCTTTTTAAAAGGAAATGTGATTTCCTTTTGGTGTTAGCCAATTGCAGCAATGAGTTTGTACTGTGTAGAGAAAAGAGTTACACAAAAGAAATTCACAAGATTATGACAATCACAAATAGTGCACAATCGATGAATTTAGCTTCTTAGGGTTTCAAAAGAGCCTTTAGTGAGGCATCATGACTTCATGAGACCATCAGCTTCATTACTAACCCTGTGTAAAGCATACCATTAGTTCATGAACTGATGCCAGCGATCAAAATATGCACCTACACACAATAGGACCCAAAGTACTCCTGTAACTTTTCTTTATACTTTTTGAAGTAACACATAGCTGCTAGAGTATATGCATACACTATATAATCTAGAAATAAAACATGAAGCAAATTAGAAAACATAACTCCAGAAGTATCACCATTGGTCAAGCATTAGTGCACCAAATAAAAATATCCCATCACTTTCCAAGCAACCAAAGTATTCGATAGCTGGTAAAGTGAAAAATACCTTAATCGCTTCACGTATATCCAGAAACAGACTTCTTATCCTAGTTGAAATCTTAAGGAGATGGAATACACAAGAGCCAATAGCATGTCCACGTGTTACTAGGATCAGGTGTAATTTATTAACCAGCAACGAGGTCAGGCCTTCCATGCAGTAAGAAAATTTCTGCAAAATCATAAAAGGACACAAAAAAAAATTCATATGCAGCGAGAAATAAAGCAAATTTCTAGAATAAATGATTTTCTTACAAGGGACAAACGTTACAAAATGCTGCAAAACTACTTCAGAGTTGTTCTGCTGAGTAATGGCACAGAAGATCTCTCCAGTAAAGAATCACAATTTTTTCGCAGCAGCATAACCGAATTTCATTACCATGATGCGACGAAATTACAAGTGTTAGGTTTGAGCCTACAGTGATACCAAGAAACAGTAGCAAAAGCCTCAGAACACATAGGGTTCAGCTGGCCCAGCAAACTTCCCAAGCAGCTAATAAAAGGTCACAATTACTAGAGAACTACACACTCACCCTGTTTGGGTCTTAACTGAGTTGAATATGCCCACTACCCTCCACTCTTGAATTCACATCCTTGACCAAATTTTACAACTATATAACATGCTGTAATACCAACATGGACGGTACCAACCACCAACATCAATACAATCTTCTTAACTACTGATCGCGATAAAGACAATATATAAGAGTAATTCAGCAACCTTATCAACTACTGATCCTGAATTCCTGGTAAAGACTTCATATTTATTGATAGGACAGAGGAATTATACATTTTTCCTTCTGTTCCACTCCCTCCATCCCAAATGAATGCAATTCTAGGTTTGGGACAATTCAAACTTTCTTAAGTTCGACCATGTTCGTAGAAAATAGTATCAGCATTTATGTCTTCAAATAGATTTACTGCTAATTATTTGGTATCATAAATATTTGTATTTTTTTGTATAGATTTAGTGAATGTCAAACTTAAAAATCTTTTGACTCCTTGGAAAATAGGAATTATATTCTTTTTGGGACGGATGGACTATAAATTAGCTAAAGAATGGTATGCCTTGCAGATTCAGTCCATTGGCTTGAGGTGGGATCCAAAAACCCCAGTTCATTTGTTTGCCAGATCAAATATCATGCATGCAACTGATGCTGGCATTCAAGTTATGTTTGTGCAATTGTAACTACAACTAAGGGTCCTTTCACTAGTCTTTGTTCATGAGTCAGTTGCTTGACTGCAATAAATGTTTAGCAATCGCTGCTACTACAAAGTAGTTTTTGTTACAAACTTGCAGTTAATGGAAGGATGTACTCAGCAATATTTAATAATTAAAGAAAATTTTGAAATCCATGACAACGGGCATATACTCACAATTGGATAGACGATTGCAATGTGAAGAGCAGGGATGTTCTTAAAGCGTTGCAACAGCTTCACAATGCCGTGATTGTACTGATGCTGAGTTGATCCATACCATGCACCTGCAAAGGAGGTCCCTAGTGCCTGTAGCTGTGCCAACTCACCCAGCTGGACCCACCTTGGATCATAGTCATCAAGCCACCCAAAACATTCCAGAACCGGAGCAGTGATGTCAGCCACTGGTTGCCTCTTGAAGAAGCAATTGTAGATACACAGATTTCTCAACCTTGGCGACACAACACTGAGCTGCTGCAACTCTTTCAGACTAAACAAAAACATACTGACGAGAGACTCTGAACAGATACTAAGATTGGACACTCCTTGAGCATCGAAGAGAAAGAGTAGCCGCAGCGAGGGGCAGCGGACCGACGAGAAGGTTTCACCGATGTCAGCAGCGCCTTGGAACCGGACGTGCTTCAGAACTAGCTCAGTGAGCTTCGTGAACACGCCTGATAGTGGAAGCCCGAGGCGAAGGTAACCAAGGTGGAGGTGCAGCCGTTGGGCCCTGTCGATGAGGCGTCCTCGCCTATCTCCCCCTTCTTATGGTCCTTCGGTACCTCGTTGCGGAAACAGAGCACGCCGGTGAGGCGGGGCGCGGCGAGGCGGAGTACCGCAGCCGTGTCCCCCGGGTCGGCGTCGTTGGCGACGATGTTCAGGTTCGAGATAACGGGGGCCGAGTGTCGAGCGAGCGCAGCGCGCGCGGCGGCAGGCGAGGGCAGCGCGGGCGCCCGTTCGGTGGGGAGCCGGCGAGAACTGCCGCGGCGGCGGCGCTGCAAGCCATGGAGTGTTCGGGTTTTTTTGGACGGAGTTGGAAGACAAGTCAGTTCGCTATCAGCAGCTGTAGGCACAAGTGAAGGCCGCCCCGTCCACCTCGGTTGTGTTGGATCTCGGGGTTCGAGATGGGTCGCCACTGGTCAGCCGCCAGGACGGAACATTTCTGGGCCGGGCTGTACTGGAAAAAGGCCAGATCAAGATCATTTTGATGTGAACCCAACTGGCCCAACTTAACTCACGACCGACAAAAATGGGCGAATAACGGCTTTGAGTTACACCCCTTTGATTGGTTCTTAACTTTTTGAAAGCAAAAGCCAACCAAATAGGCCTTGAAAATTTTGGAAGCAGATTTGCTGGCTTCCTCCAACCGTTTCCAATATCACAATCTTAAAAAAGCTAGAACACAATTTTTTTTTTTTCGTGATCACGCCCAACCCTAGAAGACAATTTTGTATTATGAATCCCTAACTATTTTCAACACCCCAACTGCTTTCATATTTTGTTGTATCTTTTATATTTGTATATGGAAGTAGATTTTTCCAACATCCTTCAACCTCTAGATTGACCAATTGATAGGCTCACATATATTTTCACACAATTGGATCAATTTTCCTAAGTGCGAGAAAGATTGAGAGTTGAAATAAGAAGTAGTTGGAGGATGTGATTTTTTTCCAGTCTTGGCGAAGATCAAAATTGGGAGTGAGCGAGAATTGAAAACCCTTGAAGATGCTCTAATAACGGTGCAAGTTTTTCAGTGTCATTTCAAACAATCTGACTCGTCTATAACCACAGCAAGATCAGGAGGAATCATCACTTCAATGTGCTAAGAGTCTATTTAACCTCAGCAAACACATGTTGCTAGCTTCTACTTCAGCAAGCGTAAAACATTTCTTCCCTTTGGCTCACTCTTGCGTTGTTGAAATTTGAAATGGATATATTCTTCTCATGTGACTGTGCTGTTGAGACCCTCACAACCTGCGGCATTTTCACGGTGACAATAATCTCGTACAAGGTTCGAAACACAAAAGTTGCCTAATGCAAATTCAAAGCTGTAAACGTAATTTCATCAGTACGATTTTGGTAACTCGGCACATAATGAATCACGCAGGCAAAATGCTTGTCATAGGGGAGCTATGATCAGTCTACAAGGAGAAGAAAGCAATAGCATTTGGTGATCCGCGAATAATTACCACTCTACCTTTCTCTGTTTTTTCTTTGAAACAACTATGAGAGCTCTTTATATTTCGGAAAGTCAAAGCGCGGTCTAACGTGCTTGTAAAACTTTAATACAGAAAAACAGGAAAAGCAGCTTTAGGTTGCACCCCTTTAGTTGGTCTTTTGACTTTTTGGAAGCAGAAGCACTTGGCAAATTAAATCCCAACCAAATAGCATAAAAAAATTGGATGCAGGTTTGCTATCCTCCAACCGTTTTGAATATCACAATAATTGAAAGACGTAACTATTTTTTCTATATTTAATATTTGTATTGGTAATGTTGTTCTACTTCTTATTTGTCCAAAAAAAATGTTGTTCTACTTCTTTTTGTCCACGTCCTTCTACACATGTAGATTGACCAATTAACACTCGTATATTCTCGCGTGATTGGTTCAATTTTTTTAAGTGTGGAAAGATTGAGAGTTGAAATAAAGAGTTGTTGGAGAACCATGTGTGTTTTTTTTTTCAATCTTGTCAAACGATCAAAATTGGGAGTGAGATATAAAAACTCTTGGAGATGCTTTAATAATGGTGCAAGTTTGAGTGCCATTTCAAACAAACTGACTTGTCTATAACCGGAGGCATCACTTTAATGCGCTAAGAGTTTATTTGACCTCAGCAAACACATGTTGCTAGCTAGCTTCTAACTTTAGCAAGCGTAAAACAATTTCTTACATTTGGTTCACTCTTGCTCGGTTGAAATTTGAAATGGACATTATGTTCTCTGTGATTGTGCTGTTGAGA
Organism: Themeda triandra; assembly: GCA_018135685.1. NCBI lineage: Eukaryota > Viridiplantae > Streptophyta > Magnoliopsida > Poales > Poaceae > Themeda > Themeda triandra. The sequence continues at coordinate 23,967 of JAENPR010000102.1, read as the reverse complement.
CCCTCAGCGGCATTTTTCATGGTGACAATCTCGTACGACAAGGTCGAAAACACAAAAGTTGCCTAATGCAAATCCATGCTGCCAACGGAATTTCAGCAGTAAGATTTCACTAACTCGGCATAATGAATCAGCTTATACTAGCGGGCAAAATGCTTATCACAGGGCTACGATTAGTCTGAAAGGAACACCAATGATCACTACTCCCTCCATCCTAAAACAACTATCGTTCTCACTTCTCGCTTTCTAAGAAATATCTTTAATTAATTATATATTAAAATATATTAATATTTATGCTAAATAAATAGTATCATTCAAAAGATCTTTGAGTCCAGTTTTTTAATAAATTTATTTAAAAATTAAAACATTACACTATTTTTTACAAATCGAGTCAATCTTAGGATACAAAAGACTAAAACGACACTTAATTTCGTATAGAGGGAATACATTTGTAGCACCAGCTATTCCTGGCCCAACACCATGAGAACCTTATAGACATGGGCCATGGTGCGCACTGCCGAATGCACTACATGGGTATGGGTAGCACAGCCTCCTTTCACACGACCACACGTATTGCCTGCCTTCACACACTTCTACTGACCGAAGGAAACCCGTGCGGGCAGGCCCACTGTGGCCCAATTACTCTGTCCCGTTCACGCGTACTGCGGACTACAGCACTTGGGCTCTCTTCATCAGATGCTATGTCTACTTCAGTATCTTCAGTAGCCATCCTGACAGGCCATCAGACAACATCCTTCAACAACTGCCTCGCCGTGGCTTCGCGGACGCGATTGACGGCCACACGGCACACGCACGGTCTTTACCGTCCTTCTTTACCGTCAATGGAGGGACTGGAATCTGGATGGCCGGTGTCCGTGCTACAACGATGGTCCCTCCGTGACACCCACGACGCGGACTGGGCAACTGTGACAACCGGCGGCGCGGCGTCGGCGAGGCAAAGCGATTCACTCCGAGGATCAGCGCTGCTCGGAAGGAGTGGACGGACATTGTGAGCAGCCGGGAAAGGGTAACCGCTCTGATGGCAACTGTTGAGGCTCGCCGGGGACTTCTCACTGCGAGAAAACTTGAAAGCACGCACTCAGAAAAGCTCGACGATGAACTCAGTGTTTTTTACTTTTTTTGGTGCTATCAACTGACAGCATTTTCTGTTGTTTATCTTGCAATATAAAGGAAACTTACAAGGAGCTACTCTCCTGATTGCGTGGCACGAGCGTCAGTATGATCGTGCCATCCCACGACCACGCAAGGGCCACACAGGACTTACGTGCCTCCGCATGAACTAATCGCATGCGTCAGGCTTACAAGAACTCGACTGACGTAACTGAAACTGAAAGACAGTCTCTGAAACTCTGAAACGAAAACGAAAGAAAACTGACTGACGAAACTGAAACTCTCAAACTGAAAAGGGAAAAATAGACTGAAAGGCTCTGAAACAAAAATGAAAAACAGAGTGATGCTGAACAGCTGGAGTAGATCAACAGAAATAGTCTCCACATAGTACCAGATGATGCAAGACATTGCCATCCTTTGATATCTTCAATCACTGATTATTTTTGGCCACTTCCTTTTATATTCCTCATCTAAATACTTGGGTCTGTCCTTCAGTTCTTCTACCAAGAACTTGGTTACTTCATCTGCTTGATTATCAACACTGAGATGCAACTCTTGGAGGCTTTTAAGAGTCTCAATGCCATAAATCCCTTCAAAGGCTTCAAACCGCATATCAATCCTCTCAAGTGCTGGCATTACGTCTTCTCCTGTAACTGCAAAGCTCAGCCGTGGCACGAGAGTTGCAAAGAAGCGAAGCAGCATTAAACTCTCAAATCCTCCAGGTGGAATAATGATCTCCCTATCAGTAAGCAGTTTATTTTCCTCAAGGATGTCCACTATGTCTCGATCGTCCTTCTCTGCAGTGAGTGTAAAGGTGAGACTGAATAGTTTGGGCAGGTCCTTGATGAGCTCGAAAGTAATTGTCCGAAGAACTGTAACAGAAAGTGTCAACTTGTAGAGATTACTGAGATCTTTGATCCATTTTGGGGGGCTCTCTATCTTGCCAGATAGCTCCAGCCCAATGAGGTACCTTGGAGGAGTGGACATGGAGTCCAATGAGTTGATGAAGTCAGAGCCCTCATCATTGATTTCCAGAATCTGCAGACCACAGCTGCAGAGATATTCAATGGCGGAGCATAATTGTTTGAAGGTCTGACCACCCTCCTGTATGTTGAGCATGTAAATGGCAAGCTTTCTTAGCCCCGTCAGCTGATGAAGGCTTGCTACAGCTATTGAGTCCTCGTTGATCTCAATCCCTGACAGTACACGAAGTGCTTTCATTGGCTCCTTATTCTTCTCATTTGGCAACTTCAATGCCTTCTTCTTTGGGTTTTTACTCCCACCAAGCAAGCTGCGAAGGCGTTTCAGCTGGCCAAAAGCTCCGGGAAGCTTCTCAACTCGTGTCTCCCTTATATCAAGAGTTTCCAGATACTGAAGATACCTAATCTTCGACGGAATCTTAACAACCTCTGTTCGTCGGAGGCTCAAATACTTGAGCACAAGCATTTTACATATGTCATTCAGATACCTATCTTTCATACCCTTCCAACCCTCAAGATCCAGCACTTGAATTATTCCATTATTGAATGAATGGAAAGGAAGTGACCTGTTCTGACTTCCAAACACTGTCAGTGACCGCACTTGGGACAAGTTCATGCCTTTTGTTGGATTCCCATCCTTGGAACCACTACTTTGCATGGAGAGGCGACGGACTTTGTTGCTAGGAGTTGGCATCAGCCAATGGCCACCAACAACAGTAATAAAGTTCTCTTCACTTGATTTGGCCACAATATACTCAAGAATCATGTCATGAACTTTAAAGGATTTTACCTTCCCATCGCTGCTGTGATCATCAGGGCGTATTATCTTCCTGCTTATGAGCTGATTGAAGTATGTTTCAGCAACTTCCTCTGCACTCAGCCCTTGCTTCTCAGTGACAAAACATTCGGATATCCATCGTCTAGTCAGACGCTTCTTACTAATTTTTGAACCCTTGGGAAATATGCTCAAGTACAATGAGCAGGTCTTGAGATCTGGAGGCAAGTCATTGTAGCAATGATCAAGTATCCTTGTGACTCCATCAAGGGTTAGGGGAGCCACCTGCTCTGGAAATATTGTCTTGCAAACTTTACTCCAATCATCATTGTTTTTTGTTTGGTTGCAGGCAACATAGCCAGCCATGGTTACTATGGCCAAAGGCAGGCCCCCACAGTACTTCCATATCATCTCATGGACCCTTTCCTTCTCACTAGAAATATTGGCTGAATGTGGATTATCAGTTCCCTCTCCTTTGGAGCCCATCATACCAGCACCTTGAGATTTTGCATTCGCACTTACGTTGTGTTTTCTCTTTTGGGATTCAGAAACAGCATCCTTAAATAGACTTTCAGACATAACATCACTAAGAGCTTTAACAGTATGCAGATAATCAGTCCCATCTCTTTCTGAGCAAGCGGCACCAACAGCTTGAAATCTGCTAGTCACAATTACTTTACTGCCTTTTGCTTGTGGCAACCAAATTTTAATCTTATCCCATGTTTCTACAGACCATATGTCATCAATCAAGAAGATATACCTGCAAAGAAAACGCAAATAAAATACAATTAGGCCCCATTTAGTGGATCCTTGCAATTAAATTCATTGTAATAATATAGTTGTGGAATTAGAATCCATAGAATCCGTTAAGTAAAATCTACAGAAGAACAACCCATAGAATCCATATCTCATCTCCCACCCTATGAATTTTGCTTATATGCAAACTTTGAAAGTTGTGGAATCTCAAATTCCAAGCCAAATAGCCCAATTTCTTAAGTAGATTCCAATTCCTCCAAAATGAAGCGATCCAAATGGGGCCTTAAAGTTAGAACAAAATGTGCTAGCTTATTTGTCTTTCGCATGACACGTCATGATCAGTTAGATTTACGTGTTAGTTGAATCCCTAACATACTCCAATTATGGATGGCATCAAAACTCAGCTAATTAAGTTCCTTGTGAATACCGGAGTTGAAGTCGTCCACTTGCAGTCAATGGAGAAGCTATAGCGTTACCCACAACAAAATATTAAACCAATAACTAGGATAAAATTTTCATCACGATTGCGGCTAATCCACACGCCAACAAAACAAGCCGAGCCCCTTTACATTTGCTTTAGCTTCGCCATTCCTTACAACGATGCACCTGTGGACATATAAATAGGGCATGTGGATGTGCCCGTAGGTGTAAGCATGCTGCATGCATGCATGTATATGACCGTATGTATCTGTACTATGATAAAAAAAAATAGGAATGACAACAAGTCACAGAAAGTGTGGTGCTGCTCGTGAGAAATCGTCTAACAGATAACCATTTTGCACCCCGGCCGGCCCGGCCCTACTGCTCTCATCAGATACAATACCTATGGGTTCGATTGCCATTAGAATAGACTAGTCCATAAACAGAGGCTTTCACACGGGTTATAATTTTAGGTGGCAAATAAGCATTAGTTATTATTTATATGTTTGACTAATAAAAATTACTAATATATATATTAAATCACGTGTTTTTTGCCTTTAATTTGTTCCATTGCTGGCTTAAATAGATATTTTGTAGTCCTTATATAGTTTGATAAAACTGTTGCGGGTTGTGGATTGTGAGAATGTTGAAAGCTGTTTGGTTGAACAGTTGTGGCTTCTAAAAAACTACTGTTAGTGGACTCCACATGTCATCCGTGACCCCCCAATGTCAACCACCCAATACATATTTCTCTGTTTTTTCATGTGTGTTTCTTCTCATGTCATCGTGGAAGCAAAGGAGGCCAGCAAGGGTCCTCGAAGCTCATGGCTTAGGGGCATTGGCAAGGGATGGCTAATCTCGCATCCTAAGGGTGCTAGCGAGGGGCGGATCTCTGGCCGAGGGGCACTGACGATGGTTGGTGCTGTGGCCTAGCTAGGGCCGAGGGGCTAGGAGCGCTGCAGCCGATGTTGGAGCACTGCGGCCATAGCAGACCCACCCTGCAGCGCAGTCCCCTTGGAGCAAACGAGCGTGGTGCGCCCCTATCAGAGTGGACTGGTCCTAGGGCGCGGTGAGGGGCGGATCTCTAGCCTTGGGGCACTGGCAAGGGGTGGATCTCCGGCCTTTGAGTGCAGCGGGGGTAGGGACGATACTGCAAGCGAGGGACGGGACAACATATTTTGAATCCGCACGTGCAAGGTATGCAGAGAAGGCCACGCTCACCACTAGAGCCCTTGGAGCCTATAGAGGAGCCGCGCTCGCTGCAGGAGCATTGCGGAGGAGACACGATTTCGCTGACATGGTCACCAAGGCTTTGCCTGGATCTGTGGAAGGAGGTCCCAGATTCGCCACGCACAGGCTTCCCCTAGAGCGCGCTCGGTGTTGGGGTTAGTTCCACATCGGTAATTGATGGTGGGGAGCTCATCATATAAGGCGGGGCGGTCCTCACCTATCAGGCTAGTCTTTTGGGTTGAGTTAGGCCCAATAGCTTTATATTGTGGCTCCAGTGGACCTGGGCTGTGGAGGCGCCAGCTCGCGTGTATAGCGAGCTGGGCCAGACCGAAAGCTAAGCCCAGTCTCAGTTCAAACACTCGGCTTCTCTTGGGATTGGAGAGGGGAATCAGCAGAAAGAACAAACCAGTAAGCATCAAAGCCAGTGGCAGGTGAGCAAGTTTCACGAAAACTTCCATCTCATAGCTAGTGGAAGCAGCTGCGAAATTTGTATTATGGGAAAAGCTTATTTCTTTTTTTAGAATTAACACACGCAAACTTATCCCTATGAACGCACACATGAAAACCCTACCCCTATGAGGTTTTTGAAAAACTGGGACGGCAAATCATCAAGATTGACGAAGTTACCGTTGACACCATGCCATCGACGAGAATGTTGCCTATCACTGAAAGCACAACACTGCTAAATTGTGGAATATTTGCTCCCACAAGGAGTCGAACTCGGGGCTTGAGATGGTATTGAAACTTGTAACCACTAGGCTACGGCCCTTTTGCGAAAAAACCAATTTCTTTCGTAGTACCTAGGAGGAGTTTGTCCATTTGGTTTGCTTTTGGCGTTTAGCTTTTTAAGAAGCAAAAAAAAAAAAAAAAAAAAAAAAAAAAAGAAGGGTTGGAGAGCCCAACCAAAGCCACCCTGAAACGACCAACTACTTTTCATGTTCCATATAGGCTAAGAACATAGCTATTATAGGCTTCTAACCAACTGGGTTTTCTTCCCTCTAAAAGGATTCTAGCATTATTAAAAGTATTTTTCTATATCATATTAGATTCGAATTAAGGAACCTTTTGTAATACAAACCCAAATGGATGAATGCAAATTTAGGGAGGAGGGTTTAATTTTAGATTAATATTTATAATAACATAAATGTGGGTAATTTAGATACAAAATTAAGGGGTTGTTTTACGTTTTTTATAGGCAACGGATTAGGTGCAAACCACAACCTTCGTGAAAACCCTTGCAAACCATGGCAAAAAAAAGTCGTCTAAATTAATCAAAAAATCACACATGTAGATGATATAATGATACATAACCTTGTATTTATATCTCACAAACGAAGTCGAGTTTGGATAAGATATTTTACAAGGTTGTGTATCATCATATCATCTACGTGTGTAATTTTTTTGGTGAATTTAGACGCCTTTTTGTCATGGTTTGCATGGTTTTTCACGAAAGTTATGGTTTGCACCTAAACCGTTGCCTTTTTTTTATATACGCTGCATGTAGCCTGCAATATGGCTACTAAAAGCAAAGCATTGGTTTGGAGGTACCTCTTTCGTCGCAGGCGCGATTGCAGTTCATCAATAAGTTGGTCACGGGTCATGTTGTCTATCTTGCTCTGCATCCCTTGAGTGCCGCCATCACTGCCTTGCTTGCTGTGAACACGGAAGAGTGGCGCAAGCCACTTCGCTAGGCCTGGTTTGATGCCAGCAGCTAGGTTCTTCTCTGCAGGTGTATCTGTGTTGCGGACTTGTTGCTCCTGCTTGCTGTCTCGTGGCTTTACTTGGTCTATGTTGTTATTTGCCTGCTGCTGAGTGCTGCCATCATTGCCTTGCTCCCTGCGACCAGAGAGGAGTGGCACAAACCGCTTCACTACGCTTGCTTTCGTGCCATCAGCTAGGTTCTTATCTGGCCTTCCTGCAGTGTTATGGTCTTGTTGCTCCTGATCTATGTCCTGTGGCTTGATTTGACCCAGAATATCCCTGAGGACTTGATCTTCATCATAGTTTTGTGACACCGTAATCAACGCTCGGCAGTCGAATTCTTTCCCGAAATCCAGATACAGTTTGGTGGCAATGGTGGTCTTTCCCACCCCACCGAATCCGACAATGGAAAGAACAGCTCGATCAGAATGTTTACCCTCATTTTCCATCCAAGTCTGAAGCTTTTCCATGTCCTCCTTTACAACCACAGGATTCAACGTGTGGATAAGCTGACGGTTGGCCATCAGATGCTCATCAGCAATGCCAGACGTAGGACCATGCTTTGGCCCCGGTCTGGAGCTGCTGTCATTTATTTTGCCTGGGTTGTCAACTCCATATCTACCTCGCCGCTCAGCAATGTGCTGTGCCCTGACCTTGAGCTCAGCAATCTTTGAAGCAATTTCACGGCGAGGCCAAAACGTCCACAGCTCGTAGATTCTCGTCACTATGAAGGAGCAGGTTGCATCACTGTAAGAGTCCGGTGGAAGGCGATGGGCGAAGTCGTCGATGCAGTCTTCCATGTCATATGCCATGTCGCGGATCTGCATCATCCAGTTCTTGAGCCGGCGGTCGTGGTCGTCAGGGGTGGAGCCGAGGTCACCAAGGAAGGCCTGCATGGTGGCGAGCTCGTCGGCGATGTACTGAATGTCGCCTCGTACGCCACGGATCAGAGTGTACTCCTGGGCAAGAAGGCCTCCCAGTTTGCCCAGGAGAGATTTCATGGTGGCATCCGAAGCACCCACCACAAGCTCCATCTTCGCCTCCTCTGGGCTCTTCAATACTGCAATCTCTTTCCTGCTGTTGCAAGTGCAGCGAAGTATGAGTGGTGGCTGAAAGCTCAGAGCGAGTACAGAACATGGATAAACATACACCGCCTTCCCAGCTGTAGTTAGTCTGTCTATAAATTAATAAAGGAAAGAACAACTACATATCTAATCAGGACATGAAACAATTTTTTTTTTTTTTTTGAGCAAGACATGAAACAATTCTTGTGAATGTTAAATTCCCCCAATCAAAGAACCACTGCAAATATGCCAATGAAAGAAACACAAAGTCGAGCTCTAATATCAACAACCAAACAATACTAGAACAAGTCAAATTGAACTGTGTTCTCCAATTTACAAATTTTATTTTAGTCAAGGTGCTAATTGATTGACCTTGGCCTCTCTCAGTCCGCTGTGCGACGATCCCCGCAATGGTTTGAACAATCAACTGCCACGGCAAAGAAACAATAAGCGACCAGATAACAAAACGAAGAAGAAATAACAGGGAGAGGGCATAGGCTCAAGATATGAAAACGAACCTACCGAGGAGGGCTTAACAGGCATTGGTGCCCACGGTGGCCGCCATCCATGGCGTCAGCGGGCGGTGCAGACGAACTGAAGGCCGATGGGAGGTTCAGACCCGTAGATCGTTTTTGTTTGTTTGCATGAAACAGAGGAGGTGACCGAAAGAAGACTCTGGCAGCGGCGCCAGTGTCAGCGTTGGATTAGGCGTGCCGGGGAGGAGATCTGGGATACCTGTCCACATACAATTAAATATGCCACTTAGAGCAACGCTAATACAGTTGGCTGCTGGCTGCATAAATTCTTGTAGCCTACCTCTCAGCTCATCTATATGCTAATTATATCTTTATTATCAATACATAGTCTACTTATCTCTCTCATAAAGTTTTTCGGTTTTTGTGTTTAAACCGGCTATAGGGGTAAGGCTAATAATAGAGCCAGCCGCTGGCTTTAATGTTTGGTTGCAGCCTTTTTTCAGCTCACGCATACCGTGGTTAGCTCTTCACTATTAATACACGGTCTACTTGTCTCTCTCATAAAGTTTTTTTTAGCACGTATGCATTTGTAAATTTACAGCCCACTCTCTCGCCTCTCCTTCACGTCAACATTTAGCTACGTTACAACTTGTTATTATACTTGCTCTAAACTTATAGCATGCTTCTCTCTCTTTTTTTTTTCTCTCATCCACCTCGGCATTCACCATGCCTCTTATTATACTTTCTCTTATAGCTCCATAAACTCTCAAACCACATTTATGGCACCCTAATATTGTTCAAGTGTGCTATTTCGGTCCACAAACTCTAAAATGCATTTCTGGCACCCTAACATTATTCAAGTGTGTCACTTAGGTCTATAACGGTTCGAGATCTGGCTTTTGGCCTATGTGGCGTCACCAATGTTGGGCCAAATCGAATAATCCTTGAGCCATGAAAGTACAAGAAACCTTTAAAATAATTTATTAATTAGTTTTAGGTCCTCTAATTTTTTAGTTCTAGCTCACAACTTAAGTTCCTTCTAAGGAGGTCCCTAATTGGCCACGGAAGAGAGCTCTCGGTGCTAGCATCTTCTTTGTCGCTGATCTGGCATGGACTCCCAGTACACTCCCTCTCCGCTGTCTTCTAGAAAGGCTGCATGTTTAGGCTCAAAAAAAAAAAAATAAAGGCTGCAGGTTTGATATTTTTTATTGTTTTTAGGCCGATGATTTGATTTTTGCCGTTGAGGATGGCCTAATAGGTTCTCCTTATTTTGTAACCATTAGATCTCACCGAATGAATGGATGTTACTTTTTCAAACACCGTAAAATTTCTCATATGTGTTACGTGCCGGTTAAAATTGTTCACGTTTGACAAGTTTCTAGTGAATTATATTCGCATTTATAGTTTCAAATGAATTTATTACGAAAATACATTTCACAATTAATCTACTGATATTATTTGATATCATAAATTCTATAAGGTCAAACTTAAGATTTTTAAAATATGACATTGCTAAAATTGCATTTTTCCGGAATGGAAGGAGTACGTCAAAAATAAATTCGGTTCTGACTTCTTTGAAGAAGAGGTGTTTAAAGGAGTTGTTGAAGCTCTTTAAAAACATTTGCTAAAACAGTTTCTTCTGTATGTTGAATGTCGATAGTGGCCCTGTCTATTTGTCATAATTATTTGACTTGTAATTTGAGTTTAATCATAGTGCTGTGACTAAAGAATACTGTTATATTATTTTAGGAGAAAAAGCCGACTAGTGCCTTAGGCACAGGAGCGGAGTGGTCGCGGCAGCCTCGCCCTGTGTAGTTGCCTGTCCTCCTCACGCGGCTGCTCACCAGCGGGCCCTTGCCCCAGCGACTCCCCGTGGGTCTGCTTCCTGGCTGGGCCGAGCTTTGTGGATTTCCAAATGAATACTCCCTCCGTCTACAAATAACTCATCTTTTGAGCACTGAGGCGTCATGTTTGATTGCTTCGTCTTTATTCAAAATTTTTGTATAAATATCATCCATTTGATATGCCTTATTTTATTAATAGAGATACTTTAATAATGATTTATTTATTTTATAAACTTTGTATAAAATTTTTAAGTAAGACGGCGGTCAAAGATGATGTCTGAAATAATAAGATGAGTTATTTGTGGACGGAGGGTGTACGCACACGCGGAAGCCGACCGAAATAAAGGCGCGGGACAGGTAACAGGTGGCATTGAATGCTAGACAGGTAAACAAGTCTCATGGCCAGCTGGTCAGTGAACTGTACAAGGGTATTTTAGTAATTTCGCTAGTTGCATTGGAATCTGTGCTTGCTCATACAATTGCGTTCTTTACCAGCCGGAGAGAGTAGACAGGTAAACAGGTCCACTTCCGATCCGTGGATCTCCAAATAAATAGGCGTAAGGGCATGTTTGGTCCACTGATTAAACTTTAGCCGGATAAAATTTCAAAGCTAAACTTTAGCGAGCTAAAAGTTCTTGTAGCTGAACTTTAGCTGGGCTGTTTAGATCCTCGAAGTAATAGACTCAACTAAATTTTAGCTGATCTTAGCTAGGTTAAATTAGCAAAACTCAGCTACATTTTAGCTAAACCATTTGGATCGCTAGCGGCTAAATTAAGCCAACTAAAATTTAGTTGGTGGATTCAAGTAGACCCAGGTGGCATTTAATGCTAGGACAGGTAACAAGTCTGCTCCCCGTAGGCCCATGCCTGGACAGACCTGCCCCAGTGTCTATCAACCATGGTCCAGGCTTCGAAGGGACACATGCACGTTACCAATCTTCGGCTGTGGCAATAGTGAGGTGTCTATGAAGAACAGAGCTAAGTACATGGCTATAAGAGCTAAACTATATAATAGTTAGTCTCTTATTTGTCTATAAACTTTTTTATTAAATATTTTTATTCTCTTTCCTATTTCTTCCTCGTATACATCTTTGTTGGATCCCACTGCTGTCTATACTTTCATGCCTAACTTGTTGCTTGCATGAGAGCCAAGCTCTCTTCTCTCATTTAGTAAAAATGCTGACTAGCTTGGCTATAAGATAATCGTCCCTACAGTAGTACCAGCAAAGAAACAATGTTTTTCTTTAGCAACAAATCAGCATCAGCCAAAATTCAGCAAAACGAATAGGGCCCACTGTTGTAAGCACCTGCTCTTACGTTGTTATACCTTTCTCAATCATTAATAACTACTGATGAGAGAGTGTTTTCATTTACTGCCTCATTGGTCAATTTGGCCTACCACCGGCCGGGTCCTCTCTATATCGGAATCATGATGCACAGTACTTGAAAGGGAAACGAATAGAGGGTCGACCACTTGTGTTGCTTTTACAGTACCTTTGTGGCTATCAATACCTGATTGCCAAATCACACTTCAGCTGAATAATTCTGACATTTGAATGTTGGTTGATGATACGATATATATTGTCTTGTGCTAAGGGTAAACATATAATCTTAGTGGTGAAGCTAGAGCGAATTATAGGATGGTGTGTCTGCCTTATAGATGTGTAAACTAAAGCCATAACCATGGTGAAAAATCGATCTACTCAATGGTATTTTATTTTTTCTTGCATGCATCTGCACCCACAAGCATGTATTTAGCTTCGCCACTGATCGTATTCACAATACATGTGATATTTTTAAGACATCAACACAGCCACAACTATGATACCTGATTTCAAACTAGGGAAAAAAGTACTCTATCTGGTCCCCAATAAATTGATTCCTAGAGTGCTAATGGAGCCACACGAGATACCTAAAACTTAAACGACGGTGTCATCTAGGTCTTTAAAATAAAAAAATTACAGAAGTAGGTCCCTAAACTTGTTAATCGTGCCACAAGAGATCCAAATTACCATTATTTGTGATAAACTGCATGTGTGGCTGCTACTAGGGACCTGGCATGTGGGCCTACATGTCTTCCCTTCTCTCATCTCCTTTCTAGCTCTGCTAGTCGGAGGTGCTACAACTGTTGGTGGCGCTAGTGCTCATGCTTTGGCAGCACAAGAGATTAGCAGCGGCAACGAAACACTGTAGGAGAGAGCATGGAAGGATATTAAAGAGCGCGATGAAATGTGGGACCTACATGACAAGTGCACGGTCAACAACCATGCAGGCGATTTATCACAATGGTAATTTACTCCCTCTGTCCCAAAATAAGTGTCGTTTTGGGTTTTCGTGCCACAAGTTTGACTCGATTTGTAGAAAATATGTGCAATATTTATATCTCTAAATAATTTTTGTTAAAAAACTAGATTTAAAGATCTTTCGATGATACTAATTACTTAACATAAATATTAATATATTTTAATATATAATTGCCGGCAGTTATTTCTCGGGAAGCGAGAACGACACTCATTTTGGGATGGAGGGAGTAGATGGTACTGTAATTTAGACTACCTGCACGGGGGTCCGGTATATGCTCCTGCAGGAGCATATACCGGATGGGGGAGCTGCAGCGGCATCCTGTATGTCGCCAGCTCATCCGCCATCACGCGCTCCGTCCCGTAAATTTGGCGGAGTAGTGTGCCTCCGCTAAGCCTGCCCCCGGCCCCACCACGCTCCCCCACGGCCTCGAAGCTCCGCCGCGTTGCCGATTCGAGCCGAGGAAGCGAGGAAGCTCCGCCGCACTGCTGAGGAACCGCCGCCAAGGAAGCGAGAAAGGTCCGTGTGCGTCCCGAGAGAGAGAGAGAGAGAGAGAGAGAGAGAGAGAGAGAGAGAGAGAGAGAGAGAGAGGAGGCCCGCGAGTCCGCGTGCGGTGGAGAGGATGGTGGCGCTCGGCTCTGGCCCCAGCTAGCGCGCTCCGGCCCCGGATCCGTCGTCGTGCTGCCGGAGAGGAAGGAGGAGAGGGCCGCTGCGCCGCCGGAGTGGGAGGAGGAGAGGGCCGCCGCGCCGCCGGAGAGGGAGGAGGAGAAGGCCGCCGCGCTGCCGGAGTGGGAGGAGGAGAGGGCCGGGAGGAGGAGAGGGCCGCCGCGCCATGGCCGCCCGCCGAGCTCCGCCGCCCACCGAGCTCTGCGCCGAGCGCCATGGCCGCCCGCCCACGCCGGGGAGGTGTACGCGCTGTTGCTGTCCATGGCCGCGCGCCCTCGCCGGGGAGGTGCCCGCGCCGTCGCCCTCCATGGTCGCGCGCCCTCGCCGGCCATGGGTGGCTCCGCCGTCGCAAGCTCCGCCGGTCCGCGCGGGCCTCCTCTGCCTCCGTCGCGCGGGCTTCCTCTGCGCCGCCGGTCCGCTCCGCGACCTCGCCCTCCGTCGAGCGCGCCCGAGCGAGGCCACGAGCAGCGCCGCGGGGGACGGGGTGGCGGGGGGCAGCGGAGAGGCGGGGCGGAGGCTCGGCGGAGGCGAGCCGCGCGCCCGTGCCGCGACGGTGGTGCTGCCATCGAGCTCGCGCCCTCCTTGGCGCAGGGGAGGGAGGAAGGAGAGCAGGGGAGGTGGAGGCCGCCGGGGCAGGGGCCGAGCTGGGAGAGGGCGGTGGAGGATGGGGGCGGCGCGACGTCGGTGGAAGAAGAAGTTGTCGGTCGAATGGATAAATAAAGGAGGAAAGGGAAAAAGAAAAGGGAAGAGAAAAAGGGAAAAAAGAAAAAGAAAAATCTTGACAAGTGGGCTCCATAGTGGATAGAGGATGATATAGAGGATGGATGGGTGCGAGAGAAAATGATATAGAGGAGAGAATCTTGATGATCAGTACAGAATAGTCCTTTTAGAGGATGAAAATAGAGGATGATGAGTGCGGATGGTCTTAGACCTTGTGTGGCCCAACTACCAAGTTCTGGCAACATTGGAATCTCCTGCATGGTAATAAATCGCCTGCATGGTTGTTGACCGTGCACTTGTCACGTGGGTTCCACATTTCATCACGCTCTTTACTGTCCTTCCATGCTCTTTCCTATGTCGTTGCCGCTGCTACTCTCTCTCGTGCTGCCAAAGCATGAGCACTAGCGCCACCAACAGTTGTAGCACCTCCGAGTAGCAGAGCTGGAAAGGAGATGAGAGAAAGGGATGACAATTAGGCCCATAAGCCAGGTCCCTAGTAGCAGCCACACATGTAGTTTATCGCAAAATAATGGTAATTTGGATCACTTGTGGCACGATTAACAAGTTTAGGGACCTACATCTACAATTTTTTATGGTAGGGATCTAGATGACACCGTCGTGTAAGTTTTAGGTATCTCGTGTGGCTCCATTAGCACTCTAGGAATCGATTTAGTGAGGATCAGATAGTATACTTTTTTCCCTAGTTTGAAATCAGGTATCATAGTAGTGGTTGTGTTGATGTCTTAAAAATATCACATGTATTGTGAATCCGATCAGTGGCGAAGCCAAATACATGCTTGTGGGTGCAGATGCATCCAAGAAAAAATAAAATAACATTGAGTAGATCAATTTTTCACAATGGTTACAGCTCAAGTTTACGCATCTATAAGGCAGATGCACCATCCTCTAAATCGCTCTAGCTTCACCACTAAGTCCGATGGATTATATGTTTACCCTTAGCACAAGACAGTATATATCGCATCATCAACCAACATTTAAATGACAGAATTATACAGCTGAAGTGTGATTTGGCAATCAGGTATATTGATAGCCACGAAGGTACTGTGAAAGCAAGACATGTGGTCCAACCTATTCATTTTCCTTTCAAGTACTATGCATCGTGATTCCGGTTAGAGAGGACCCGGCCGATGGTAGGCCAAAGTGACCAATCAGGCAGTTAATGAAAACACCCTCTCATCAATAATTATTAATGATTGAGAAAGGTATACACTACTACAGATTCAAGGATCACTGCCGCATACATCAGTGCCGGAAGCTATGGAACCGGCAGTGATAAGCGTTCTAAAGTTCAAAATCGGCCAAATGATTGAGCCAGCTGAAGATCCGGCACTGAAGGTCCATATCGCTGCCGGTCTGTATTACCAACCGGCAGTGAATGTATCAGTGCCGGTTGGTAACACAAACTGGCACTGATCCGCAGTTTCTAGTGCCGGCTTGTGTTACCACCCGGCATAGCGCTGTTATCAGTGCCGGGTCATATTACAACCTGGCACTGATATTATACACTATAAATACTTTTCTCCCTCCTCTGCCCAGAACAGAGCACACAGCCAGGGAGGGCTCGCGATTTGCTCCTGTCCTCCATTGTTGCGGTCGCTCGTCCCCGTGAAAAACAGAGGAGTTTGAGCAATGGGCATGATCTTCTTGCATTAAGGTACGTAGCAACGTAACTAGCAATGCATGAACTCCATTGATTTTGTTGCTTAATTTCCATGGCGACATTGCTTCATGTTGATTATGGAATGTTCCTGCCAATGTAGCCAGGGAGGGCTCGCGATTTGCTCCTGTCCTCCATTGTTGCGGTCGCTCTTCCCCGTGAAAAACAGAGGAGTTTGAGCAATGGGCATGATCTTCTTGCATTAAGGTACTTACACGTAAATCCATACAATGCATGAACTCCATTGATTTTGTTGCTTAATTACCATTGCTATGATGGCTACATTGCTTCTTATGGTGATTATGGATTGTCGTTTCTCCATTGTAGGCAAGACATCTCCGGTTAGATAAGCAAAGTCCCGTGAAACGATTTTCCTTGAGGTCGGTTTGTATGGACAAATATATATGTTCTTTTACAATCTTGATTGATGACCAAAACATTGTATGGATTTCGATGTCTTGATTGATGACCAAAACAATGTCTGGAGCTCGATTGATGTTCATATGATTATATATCTACAATGTTAGGTGTTCTATAACTAATGTCACCAATTTTTTGTGGCATAGAGTCACATATATAATTGCTCTTGGAAAGTGGGAGACCTTGATACAGTTCTGTGCAGAACTAGTTTGTATGTGGATCGATGTCTGAATATTAATTTTGTATAGGCATGGATCGAGTGTCGATGTACGGTGTGCCCCGATAGGACGACAGTTACATGGATGGGGTCCGCGACTTTCTCACCATCGCCCAAGCCAATGCTGTGGACGGAAACCCAATATTCTGCCCATGTGCAGATTGCATGAATGGGTTGGCATTTGCTACTGTTAAGCACATACGGTCGCACTTGATTCGCAGAGGTTTCATGCCAAACTATACGATTTGGACTAAGCATGGGGAGATTGATGACGATGCGCCGCCAGAAATCGTTGATGATGTGCCCATGCCAGACGTAGCCCTGGAAGCGGCTGTTAGGAACGAGCAAATCATTAATGACGTGTGGACGAATACGTTAGCTGACGACACAGTTCATGACGATGGGCTTTCTCAGATGCTAGAAAATGCAGATCACGGATTTCTCAGTGTGAAACAGAAGAGGAAGCTAGATGTCATGAAAAAAGATGCCAAAACATGACTGCATGAACACTGTGAGCTGAGCAAACTGGAAGCCAACATCAGGCTGTTAGAGTACAAATCCTCTAACGGGGTGAGCGATCAGGGGTTCGATGACTTGCTAAATATAATAAGAAAATTCCTCCTAGCGAAAAACGAGTTGGCAGAGAATACATACCTGGCCAAGAAAATGGTCTGCCCCATCGGTCTAGAGGTTGAAAAAATCCACGCATGTTACAACGATTGCATACTATACCGTGGAGAGAAATACGAACAGTTGGATAAGTGCCCCGTGTGGAAAACTCCACGGTATAAAGATGGGCCGTCAACTGAGGGTAGCAAGACCAGAGCAGGACCCAGAAAGGTCATTTGGTATTTCCCTATAGCTCCACGGATATGTAGGCTGTTTGCATGTGAAGAGTCCGCCAAACTGTTGCACTGGCATGGCGAAGAGCGCAAGAAGGATGCAATGTCGAGGCACCCCGCCGATGGAAAGGACTAGAGGACGGTCAGTACTATGTGCTATGACAAAATTGGTGGAGATGTAAGGCACCTCTGGTTCGGTTTGAGCACAGATGGGATGAATCCTTTTGACCAGATTAGAAGCAAACATAGCACCTGGCCTGTGACGCTCGTTATATACAACCTTCCTCCATGGCTGTGTATGAAGCGGTCGTACATCCAAATGCCATTGCTGATCCAAGGGCCAAGGCAGCCTGGGAATGACATCAATACGTTCCTGCAACCAGTGATCGATGAACTAGTAGAGATCTTTGACAAAGGTGTTCTGGATGTCTGGGACGAGTACAAAAAGCAACACGTAACGATCAGGGGCGTACTTATCGCTACAATCATCGACCTTCCAGGGAGAGGTAACTTGTCAGGAGAGAAGACAAAAGGGTACTTTGGGTGTGTCGAGTGCTTAGATGAGACAGATGCCATATTTTTGTCGAAAAATCGTAAGATGATTTACATGGGAACCCGTAGATTCTACGTAGGAATCACCCTTACCGTAGGAACAAGAAGGATTTTAATGGAAAAGTTGACCACCGTCCGCCTCCAAAATATCGAAATGAGAAACAGATACTGAAAGAATTAAGCACTCTCAAATTTGTCCTTGGGAAGGGGGATAGGGCAGTAGCAGCGCCTGAATCTAGTCCATGGAAGAAAAATCTATTTTTTGGAAACTGCGTACTGGCAGCACCTGAGTGTGCGCCACTGTCTAGATCCCATGCACATTACTAAAAATGTGTGCTTCCACACGCTTAACGCCTTGATGAACACAGTGGGCATAGAGAAGGATACACTGGAAACACGGCAGGACATGCAACACTTGGGACTCAGGAACGAGCTGCATCCCATCAAGCAGCTGATGGCCAGTTTAAACTTCCTGTTGCGTCATGGACATTGACAAAGGAAGAAAGGGATAAGCTCATAACCTTCTTCGCAGAACTGAAGGTCCCGACGGGCTACTCTGCGAACCCGCGCAGGCTAGTCAACAGGAGTGAACACAAGTTTAACTACAGTTGAATGAAGGCCCACGACTGCCATGTCATTATGACTCAACTGCTCCCAGCTGCGCTTCGTGGCGTCCTACCCAATAAGGTTCGGGACCCAATCATAAAGCTATGCTCGTTCTTCAACGCGATCTCAAAAAAGGTCATTAATGTGTCCACACTGGACAAGCTGCAGGAGGACATTGTCGACACTCTCTGTAGGCTTGAGATGCATTTCCCACCCACCTACTTTGATATCTCAGTGCATCTGCTCGTTCATCTTGTTGAACAGATTAGAGCACTTGGCCCAATGTACCTGCATCAGATGTTTCCTTTTGAAAGGTTGATGAAAGTTTTCCGGAGGTATGTTCAGAACAAATTCAGGCTGGAAGGGGGCATGGTAGAGGGATGGTCAATGGAGGAGGCCATTGAGTTCTGCTCATATTATATGGACATCAGCAGGGTCGGAGTTCCACAATCTCATCACGAATGAAGACTATCAGGCAAAGGAACGATCGGTGACAGATCTTGCGGAGTAAGAGATCGCGTTTCTTTCTGTCAGACATAATTCGCTATTCTACAACAAGCCGAAGATGTGATGCCGTACATTGTGGAGCACAAGGAAGAGATCCAACGTTCCTATCCGGCCAAGTCGGGGGCTTGGCGTGAGAAGAAACATAAGGAGGAATTTGTCGAATGGTTGCGATGCCGAGCGCTTGAAAAAAAGATTCCCGTCAGGTTCTCAGCTCGAAATCTTAGCCAGAGGACCTACGACCACATTGCGTCAGTATCAAGGGTATGAAATCGATGGATTTACATTTTACACTAAAAAGCAAGATGGAAAGAGCTCATACCAAAACGGTGGTGTTCGTTTCGATGCCCACGACAACATGGAGGGGACGTACTATGGTTACATAGAGGAGATATGGGAGTTAGACTATGGTCAATTGAAGCCGGCACTTTTTCGCTGCAAGTGGGTCCGGAATTCAGCAATAACCAATGAGATTGAAGGGTACACTATCGTTGATCTCTCAAAGACCGCACACAGAGATGACCCATTCGTCCTTGCAAAAGATGTTATGCAAGTCTTCTATGCAAGAGACACAAGATGCAAGAGACAACAAGACAAAAAGAAGGTTACAGGTAGTCTTAGAAGGAAAAAGAAAGATTGTCGGTGTCGAAGGAGTGACCGATGAAGAAGATTACAGGGGATATCAGGAAATGCCTCTGGTCGGGGGAAACATAACCCTATCTATCCTTGAAGAGGGCAAAAAACCTGCTTACATACGGACTAATCACGATGAGGCCATCATAGTCCGTCCAGAACAAGAACTTACATAGTTAGAAGAATCCCGCTGAACAATCTTACCTACATTATTGTTGACTTTATGTTATCATTATTCGCATCGGTGCTCGGGTCTCGGGGCAAAATTTCAAAAATAAAATGAAAAAGAAAAAAAAAAAATTTTGGGGCAACAACGATTCAAACCTGGGTCTCGGGGGCCAAAGGGGCGTGCCTTAACCGCTGCGCTATTAGTAGAATATCAAAAGAATTGCAGAGTAAAAACAACTTAACCATTCAAAGATGGCCTGGCCAACTACGTCTAAGGCTCATCGGTCTTGTCAGGTGGGATAAAGAACCGCACGATGACGCTATCGTCGGTTCATTGTTCAACCGGCGCGATGGCTCTATCAGTCTTAGGGTGGTATTACGACCCGGCACTGATGAGCATTAACACATTTTTTTAAAAAGAATTTTATGTTAACTCAAACATTTTTGTATTTGTTTAAAAACGCCAGCAAAAAACATGATGCATAAAAGCAAATAGAAATAGAAATCTGCTATTAATTCTTCATTATATTATATAATAATAAGATACATAGATATTACATATATAATATAATTCTAAATTATATTGTATAATAAAAAGTGACGGCATCGACGCCGCCGTACACCGCCCGCGCGCTCCACCGCCGCCGTGCGCTCCACCACCGTGAGCCCGTGAGAATCAGGGATCCTCACCGCTGTCCGCCAGCGCCGCCTCCAGCGCCTCCTCCAGCGCCGCCACACGGGTCTCAGCGTCGGCAAGCTGGCGGCGCAGCAGCACCAACTCCTCCTCGGCAGTGGCCCGGGCTGCATGCTCGGCATGCAGCCTCTGCCGAAGATTGAGGGCCTCAATCTCGGCAGAGCGGCACTAGCGCCGCTCGTCAGTGACTTGGGAGTGTAGGCCGGTGATTCGATCCGCCGACGGGGTGCCTCGGGTGGCCGAGATCCTGGCCAAGAAGCGGCGGGCCCTGTCGCCGACCGCTGCGCCATCGGCGCCGTCGAAACCGCCGGATGCCATGACGATGATCGGGTGGAAGAAGAGAGGAAGAAGAAGACGATGATCGGGTGGAGATGAAGAGGAGGGCTGGCCGGCGGTTTAAATAAGCCAGGGAGACCAACCGACGCCTCCTCATTCTCCCGGGGGAGTTAATGGTGCGAGAGACTGATGCCACTTCCCCATGGCATTTGTTTCCCATGCCGCCTCGGGAGACGAGGAACATTAGTGCCGGTTCATAGTATAAACCGGCACTAATGAGTCTCATCAGTGCCGGTGTTAGTACAAACCGGCATGATAAGGCCCATGCAGGGAGTCAGGCCATGCAGGGCTATCAGTGCCGGTTTTTACTATAAACCAGTAGTGATGTTGCCTTTTTTTTATCTTTTTCTTCTTCACTATTTGAAACTTGCCACCACAACATTGCGTTGCTGCCACCTACCAAGCCAGCTCTCCTATAAATATGGCACACAGCAAGGTGCATATGCATACCTGCCTCAGTTCATTTTCCCACTTTCCTTTCTTCTTAGTTCTCCAACTTGCTAGTTTCTGCAAAGATGGCCTCTCTATGGGAGAAAGCCCTCCACATACAGATATTGTTAGGCGTCGTAGTCCATCACAGTGGTGCACACAATAGGTGCTAGAAGAATTCTACTGATAGAGCAATGCTAGATGTTTGGGTCTCCGGCGAGGCTCTGGTTTGTGCTTGCACATATGTGTTTGCACTCGACACCAGCGCGGTATTGTCGACTCTTCAAGCCGGAAGAGGCTATACAGTGCCGGGTCATAGTACGAACCGGCACTAATGAGCCTTGGTATATAAGGTCAGCGCGCGGACAGGAAATTTCCCAAACTTTCAGTCCACGCTCACTCTGTTCAAATGCTCCACTCACGACGCTGGCATCCGCTGCCGGCACCGCCGCCACCGTCCACCGCATCCGCGCCCTCCTCTTTCTCTGTGGCGGCGACCATGCCTCGCCGTGCACCTCGCTGTAGCAAGGCACCCGCCCAACGCCGTCCTCCGCCCTGCTTTGCACCAAGCCGGGGTCCTCCACGCCGCGCCACCCTCTCTGGATGTCGGCCCGCCATCTTTGGTGCTCCGCCACTACGGCCATCTCAGGTTAGGCCTCAGGATTTCTACAGGTGACTTAACCGTCGACTACACAACAGTGAACTCAGGAGTGCGGGCCAGGGATGCCACTGTTCATGGTGAGCGCTACCCCTGGAACGCCCCTATGGTGTTCGATGTTTTGCCGCTGAGGATGGCCAGTGAACTTGTTTGTCGATTTGTGTGTAGTGTGGCCTCTCCATCGCCGGAGGTTGCTTGATCCTGGACTTGACCCCGACGGCTGCTTGACCCTAGTGTCATCGTCGATCTTCTTCCTCATCGTCCATGCCAACCACAGTACGTCCCCCACCGCGCTACTGCAACCCACCACCGAGTGTGTTCGACACACTACCCCTTTGGTTTTTTGTCAGAATGCCCATGAACAAAAAAAATGTTAAGTGACAAATGTATATATTGTTTTATGGATAACAAATTAGCATTAAATTATATTTTGCATGCTATATTTGATGAACCAAAACATGTTATTTCATGCATAAACCACTTTGGCTTGATGTACACAAACATTTTAACATGTTATTTGTTGTAGTATTAAAATTTTGTCAAATTTGAAAGCATTAGCATTAGAAATGGCATAGTGATAACACAATAACTTTGTTTATTTGCTTGGTCGATGATGTTTGAATGCCATATATAGTAGGCGTCCATGGCATGGTATGTAGTGTGGGTTGGTCGACAACCTGGGATCTACCGCAGGTGGGTAGATGCCAATCGTCAAGTCCATCGCTACCCACGGAATTCTCACAAGAATTTCAACACAAAGGCTGAAGCTTTGTTCGCCTTTTATGTTCCAAACCAAGGCCTTGAGATTGCAGAGAATCCACCTGGTCTGGAGATTGAGGGTCCGCAGGCACCAGAGATTGAAGAGAATCCACCTGCTCTGGAGATTGAGGGTCCACAGGCACCAGAGATTGAAGGGCCACCGACTGGAGATATGAAGATTAGGACTCCACCTGCTCTTTGGTCTCGGGCACATGCTATCATTTGTTGTCAAGCTATGCTCATTGCATTTCTTATTTGGAAGTTGATGTAAACTTTGTGTTGTACATCTATCATAACCTCCACTTTGTGCTATAGAGCTAGTTTGTGGGCTAAATAGCTATTTTAAATTGTATTTTTATGTTCTCCACTTGGTTGGGTAAATATGAAAGTCAAGGACATCGAGCGGCCGGGGGATCACCCTCTTAATGCACAAAGGGTGCGCGGCGATTCTGTGAAAAGGAAGTGGAGATAAAATAAGTTGATGGAAGATAATGCGAACTTCGACCTTGAGATGACTCCAAGAATGGATCTTTTGCGATGATCGATCCCCTATACCGAATCCTCAATGAGTAAGTTATTAATAAACACGATAGCATATTATTTTTTATTAATCTCATATATATAATATATATCATGTATCTATTCTAATATTTTGTATTTTAAACTTTATATGTATATATATGATAGGGTCAAGGAGAAACTGCTGCCCTCGTCACCCCCATTCAAGGCCTACAAAATGAATTTGCCGACTCTGGAGCAGCCGCAGGCGAACAACGAATGCGGGTGCTACGTAATGTGTGCAATGTACCGTTTTGTCGGCAGCAAACCCCGACGTTAGATAAACTGGTGTGTATGCATGCTTCCCTTGTTATGTATTTTTTAATTTAGGGTCTCCTTTCTCATTTAGTTTGTGTGCTTATGAAACATCATGCTTCGTCTTGTTTCAACTATACAGCGCAAGGAGGAGGAGGAGGAGGCCGGCTTCTTTCCGAACTTTGAGATCGAGGGATTCCAAGACACGCTAGCGGGCTTCATCATGGATGAGGTGGTCTTGGCGAAAGGGATATTCTCGATTACAAAGGCCACTACTCCGGCGAGCATGGCGGCGCGATGACCCAAGAGCGATTGATCCCCGCGAGGACCTTGAACATTTTTAATTTTATAATACTTTGGTTTCATTGTAACTGTAATGCTTGTATATATGAAGCAATGTCTATGTTTAACAGTATCATGTATGATTAGATTATAAACGCAATCATTTCCCAAAATTAATTAAAAAATGCATAATATAATATATTTTATAATTTGCTAATAATAAATAGAAAAAATGTATCCTTCTGCCGGTTTGCTATGCAACCCGAGTAGTGTTCTCTCAACGGATCACCGCCGGTTTAAAAAGCAGGTAGTGGT